>OW284516.1:53357691-54837805 GCA_935413205.1 Polydrusus cervinus | reverse complement strand
GGAACTGTCAAATTTCGTCTAATGTCATTTTAAAACTAACTTTCTTATTAATGATGGTAGACCAATCAAGTTTGTACTCTAATTGACGGCCACGAGGAGGCCAACAAGATGAAACTGTCAAATTTCGTCTAATGTCATTTTAAAACTAACTTTCTTATTAATGATGGAAGACCTGTCAAGTTTGTACTCTAATTGACGGCCGCGAGGAGGCCAACACGATGGAACTGTCAAATTTCGTCTAATGTCATTTTATAACTAACTTTCTTATTAATGATGGTAGACCCTTCAAGTTTGTACTCTAATTGACGGCCGCGAGGAGGCCAACACGATGGAACTGTCAAATTTCGTCTAATGTCATTTTAAAACTAACTTCTTTATTAATGATGGTAGACCCTTCAAGTTTGTACTCTAATTGACGGCCGCGAGGAGGCCAACACGATGGAACTGTCAAATTTCGTCTAATGTCATTTTAAAACTAACTTTCTTATTAATGATGGTAGACCAATCAAGTTTGTACTCTAATTGACGGCCGCAAGGAGGCCAACACGATGGAACTGTCAAATTTCGTCTAATGTCATTTTAAAACTAACTTCTTTATTAATGATGGTAGACCCTTCAAGTTTGTACTCTAATTGATGGCCGCGAAGAGGCCAACACGATGGAACTGTCAAATTTCGTCTAATGTCATTTAAAAACTAACTTTCTTATTAATGATGGTAGACCTGTCAAGTTTGTACTCTAATTGACGGCCGCGAGGAGGCCAACACGATGGAACTGTCAAATTTCGTCTAATGTCATTTTAAAACTAACTTTCTTATTAATGATGGTAGACCAATCAAGTTTGTACTCTAATTGACGGCCGCAAGGAGGCCAACACGATGGAACTGTCAAATTTCGTCTAATGTCATTTTAAAACTAACTTCTTTATTAATGATGGTAGACCCTTCAAGTTTGTACTCTAATTGACGGCCGCGAGGAGGCCAACACGATGGAACTGTCAAATTTCGTCTAATGTCATTTTAAAACTAACTTTCTTATTAATGATGGTGGACTTGTCAAGTTTGTACTCTAATTGACGGTCGCGAGAAGGCCAACACGATGGAACTGTCAAATTTCGTCTAATGTCATTTTAAAACTAACTTTCTTATTAATGATGGTAGACCCATCAAGTTTGTACTCTAATTGACGGCCGCGAGGAGGCCAACACGTTGGAACTGTCAAATTTCGTCTAATGTCATTTTAAAACTAACTTTCTTATTAATGATGGTCGACCCATCAAGTTTCTACTCTAATTGACGGCCGCGAGGAGGCCAACACGATGGAACTGTCAAATTTCGTCTAATGTCATTTTAAAACTAACTTTCTTATTAATGATGGTAGACCCGTCAAGTTTGTACTCTAATTGACGGCCGCGAGGAGGCCAACACGATGGAACTGTCAAATTTCGTCTAATGTCATTTTAAAAGTACCTCTCTTTTTAATGATGGTAGACGTGTCAAGTTTGTACTCTACTTGACGGCCGCGAGGAGGCCAACACGATGGAACTGTCAAATTTCGTCTAATGTCATTTTAAAACTAACTTTCTTATTAATGATGGTAGACCCGTCAAGTTTGTACTCTAATTGACGGCCGCGAGGAGGCCAACACGATGGAACTGTCAAATTTCGTCTAATGTCATTTTAAAAGTACCTCTCTTTTTAATGATGGTAGACGTGTCAAGTTTGTACTCTAATTGACGGCCGCGAGGAGGCCAACACGATGGAACTGTCAAATTTCGTCTAATGTCATTTTAAAACTAACTTTCTTATTAATGATGGTATACCCGTCAAGTTTGTACTCTAATTGACGGCCGCGAGGAGGCCAACACGATGGAACTGTCAAATTTCGTCTAATGTCATTTTAAAAGTACCTCTCTTTTTAATGATGGTAGACGTGTCAAGTTTGTACTCTAATTGACGGCCGCGAGGAGGCCAACACGATGGAACTGTCAAATTTTGTCTAATGTCATTTTAAGACTAACTTTCTTATTAATGATGGTAGACCCATCAAGTTTGTATTCTAATTGACGGCCGCGAGGAGGCCAACACGATGGAACTGTCAAATTTCGTCTAATGTCATTTTAAAACTAACTTTCTTATTAATGATGGTAGACCCATCAAGTTTGTACTCTAATTGACGGCCGCGAGGAGGCCAACACGATGGAACTGTCAAATTTCGTCTAATGTCATTTTAAAACAAACTTTCTTATTAATGATGGTAGACCCGTCAAGTTTGTGCTCTAATTGACGGCCGCGAGGAGGCCAACACGTTGGAACTGTCAAATTTCGTCTAAGGTCATTTTAAAACTAACTTTCTTATTAATGATGGTAGACCCGTTAAGTTTGTACTCTAATTGACGGCCGCGAGGAGGCCAACACGATGGAACTGTCAAATTTCGTCTAATGTCATTTTAAAACTAACTTTCTTATTAATGATGGTGGACTTGTCAAGTTTGTACTCTAATTGACGGTCGCGAGAAGGCCAACACGATGGAACTGTCAAATTTCGTCTAATGTCATTTTAAAACTAACTTTCTTATTAATGATGGTAGACTCATCAAGTTTGTACCCTAATTGACGGCCGCGAGGAGGCCAACAGGATGGAACTGTCAAATTTCGTCTAATGTCATTTTAAAACTAACTTTCTTATTAATGATGGTAGACCCATCAAGTTTGTACTCTAATTGACGGCCGCGAGGAGGCCAACACGATGGAACTGTCAAATTTCGTCTAATGTCATTTTAAAACAAACTTTCTTATTAATGATGGTAGACCCGTCAAGTTTGTGCTCTAATTGACGGCCGCGAGGAGGCCAACACGTTGGAACTGTCAAATTTCGTCTAAGGTCATTTTAAAACTAACTTTCTTACTAATGATGGTAGACCCGTTAAGTTTGTACTCTAATTGACGGCCGCGAGGAGGCCAACACGATGGAACTGTCAAATTTCGTCTAATGTCATTTTAAAACTAACTTTCTTATTAATGATGGTGGACTTGTCAAGTTTGTACTCTAATTGACGGTCGCGAGAAGGCCAACACGATGGAACTGTCAAATTTCGTCTAATGTCATTTTAAAACTAACTTTCTTATTAATGATGGTAGACCAATCAAGTTTGTACTCTAATTGACGGCCGCGAGGAGGCCAACACGATGGAACTGTCAAATTTCGTCTAATGTCATTTTAAAAGTACCTTTCTTTTTAATGATGGTAGACGTGTTAAGTTTGTACTCTAATTGACGGCCGCGAGGAGGCCAACACGATGGAACTGTCAAATTTTGTCTAATGTCATTTTAAAACTAACTTTCTTATTAATGATGGTAGACCTGTCAAGTTTGTACTCTAATTGACGGCCGCGAGGAGGCCAACAAGATGGAACTGTCAAATTTCGTCTAATGTCATTTTAAAACTAACTTTCTTATTAATGATGGTAGACCCATCAAGTTTGTACTCTAATTGACGGCCGCGAGGAGGCCAACACGATGGAACTGTCAAATTTCGTCTAATGTCATTTTAAAACTAACTTTTTTATTAATGATGGTAGACCCTTCAAGTTTGTACTCTAATTGACGGCCGCGAGGAGGCCAACACGATGGAACTGTCAAATTTCGTCTAATGTCATTTAAAAAATAACTTTCTTATTAATGATGGTAGACCCATCAAGTTTGTACTCTAATTGACGGCCGCGAGGAGGCCAACACGATGGAACTGTCAAATTTCGTCTAATGTCATTTAAAAAATAACTTTCTTATTAATGATGGTAGACCCATCAAGTTTGTACTCTAATTGACGGCCGCGAGGAGGCCAACACGATGGAACTGTCAAATTTCGTCTAATGTCATTTTAAAACTAACTTTCTTATTAATGATGGTAGACCCGTCAAGTTTGTACTCTAATTGACGGCCGCGAGGAGGCCAACACGATGGAACTGTCAAATTTCGTCTAATGTCATTTTAAAACTAACTTTCTTATTAATGATGGTAGACCCATCAAGTTTGTACTCTAATTGACGGCCGCGAGGAGGTAAACACGATGGAACTGTCAAATTTCGTCTAATGTCATTTTAAAAGTACCTTTCTTTTTAATGATGATAGACGTGTTAAGTTTGTACTCTAATTGACGGCCGCGAGGAGGCCAACACGATGGAACTGTCAAATTTCGTCTAATGTCATTTTAAAACTAACTTTCTTATTAATGGTGGTAGACCTGTCAAGTTTGTACTTTAATTGACTGCCGCGAGGAGGCCAACACGATGGAACTGTCAAATTTTGTCTAATGTCATTTTAAAACTAACTTTCTTATTAATGATGGTAGACCCATCAAGTTTATACTCTAATTGACGGCCGCGAGGAGGCCAACACGATGGAACTGTCAAATTTCGTCTAATGTCATTTTAAAACTAACTTTCTTATTAATGATGGTAGACCTGTCAAGTTTGTACTCTAATTGACGGCCGCGAGGAGGCCAACAAGATGGAACTGTCAAATTTCGTCTAATGTCATTTTAAAACTAACTTTCTTATTAATGATGGTAGACCAATCAAGTTTGTACTCTAATTGACGGCCACGAGGAGGCCAACAAGATGAAACTGTCAAATTTCGTCTAATGTCATTTTAAAACTAACTTTCTTATTAATGATGGTAGACCTGTCAAGTTTGTACTCTAATTGACGGCCGCGAGGAGGCCAACAAGATGGAACTGTCAAATTTCGTCTAATGTCATTTTAAAACTAACTTTCTTATTAATGATGGTAGACCAATCAAGTTTGTACTCTAATTGACGGCCACGAGGAGGCCAACAAGATGAAACTGTCAAATTTCGTCTAATGTCATTTTAAAACTAACTTTCTTATTAATGATGGTAGACCTGTCAAGTTTGTACTCTAATTGACGGCCGCGAGGAGGCCAACAAGATGGAACTGTCAAATTTCGTCTAATGTCATTTTAAAACTAACTTTCTTATTAATGATGGTAGACCAATCAAGTTTGTACTCTAATTGACGGCCACGAGGAGGCCAACAAGATGAAACTGTCAAATTTCGTCTAATGTCATTTTAAAACTAACTTTCTTATTAATGATGGAAGACCTGTCAAGTTTGTACTCTAATTGACGGCCGCGAGGAGGCCAACACGATGGAACTGTTAAATTTCGTCTAATGTCATTTTATAACTAACTTTCTTATTAATGATGGTAGACCCTTCAAGTTTGTACTCTAATTGACGGCCGCGAGGAGGCCAACACGATGGAACTGTCAAATTTCGTCTAATGTCATTTTAAAACTAACTTCTTTATTAATGATGGTAGACCCTTCAAGTTTGTACTCTAATTGACGGCCGCGAGGAGGCCAACACGATGGAACTGTCAAATTTCGTCTAATGTCATTTTAAAACTAACTTTCTTATTAATGATGGTAGACCAATCAAGTTTGTACTCTAATTGACGGCCGCAAGGAGGCCAACACGATGGAACTGTCAAATTTCGTCTAATGTCATTTTAAAACTAACTTCTTTATTAATGATGGTAGACCCTTCAAGTTTGTACTCTAATTGATGGCCGCGAAGAGGCCAACACGATGGAACTGTCAAATTTCGTCTAATGTCATTTAAAAACTAACTTTCTTATTAATGATGGTAGACCTGTCAAGTTTGTACTCTAATTGACGGCCGCGAGGAGGCCAACACGATGGAACTGTCAAATTTCGTCTAATGTCATTTTAAAACTAACTTTCTTATTAATGATGGTAGACCAATCAAGTTTGTACTCTAATTGACGGCCGCAAGGAGGCCAACACGATGGAACTGTCAAATTTCGTCTAATGTCATTTTAAAACTAACTTCTTTATTAATGATGGTAGACCCTTCAAGTTTGTACTCTAATTGACGGCCGCGAGGAGGCCAACACGATGGAACTGTCAAATTTCGTCTAATGTCATTTTAAAACTAACTTTCTTATTAATGATGGTGGACTTGTCAAGTTTGTACTCTAATTGACGGTCGCGAGAAGGCCAACACGATGGAACTGTCAAATTTCGTCTAATGTCATTTTAAAACTAACTTTCTTATTAATGATGGTAGACCCATCAAGTTTGTACTCTAATTGACGGCCGCGAGGAGGCCAACACGTTGGAACTGTCAAATTTCGTCTAATGTCATTTTAAAACTAACTTTCTTATTAATGATGGTCGACCCATCAAGTTTCTACTCTAATTGACGGCCGCGAGGAGGCCAACACGATGGAACTGTCAAATTTCGTCTAATGTCATTTTAAAACTAACTTTCTTATTAATGATGGTAGACGTGTCAAGTTTGTACTCTAATTGACGGCCGCGAGGAGGCCAACACGATGGAACTGTCAAATTTTGTCTAATGTCATTTTAAGACTAACTTTCTTATTAATGATGGTAGACCCATCAAGTTTGTATTCTAATTGACGGCCGCGAGGAGGCCAACACGATGGAACTGTCAAATTTCGTCTAATGTCATTTTAAAACTAACTTTCTTAATAATGATGGTAGACCCATCAAGTTTGTACTCTAATTGACGGCCGCGAGGAGGCCAACACGATGGAACTGTCAAATTTCGTCTAATGTCATTTTAAAACAAACTTTCTTATTAATGATGGTAGACCCGTCAAGTTTGTGCTCTAATTGACGGCCGCGAGGAGGCCAACACGTTGGAACTGTCAAATTTCGTCTAAGGTCATTTTAAAACTAACTTTCTTATTAATGATGGTAGACCCGTTAAGTTTGTACTCTAATTGACGGCCGCGAGGAGGCCAACACGATGGAACTGTCAAATTTCGTCTAATGTCATTTTAAAACTAACTTTCTTATTAATGATGGTGGACTTGTCAAGTTTGTACTCTAATTGACGGTCGCGAGAAGGCCAACACGATGGAACTGTCAAATTTCGTCTAATGTCATTTTAAAACTAACTTTCTTATTAATGATGGTAGACCAATCAAGTTTGTACTCTAATTGACGGCCGCGAGGAGGCCAACACGATGGAACTGTCAAATTTCGTCTAATGTCATTTTAAAACTAACTTTCTTATTAATGATGGTAGACCCGTCAAGTTTGTACTCAAATTGACGGCCGCGAGGAGGCCAACACGATGGAACTGTCAAATTTCGTCTAATGTCATTTTAAAACTAACTTTCTTATTAACGATGGTAGACCCATCAAGTTTGTACTCTAATTGACGGCCGCGAGGAGGCCAACACGATGGAACTGTCAAATTTCGTCTAATGTCATTTTAAAAGTACCTTTCTTTTTAATGATGGTAGACGTGTTAAGTTTGTACTCTAATTGACGGCCGCGAGGAGGCCAACACGATGGAACTGTCAAATTTTGTCTAATGTCATTTTAAGACTAACTTTCTTATTAATGATGGTAGACCCATCAAGTTTGTACTCTAATTGACGGCCGCGAGGAGGCCAACACGATGGAACTGTCAAATTTCGTCTAATGTCATTTTAAAACTAACTTTCTTATTAATGATGGTAGCCCCATCAAGTTTGTACTCTAATTGACGGCCGCGAGGAGGCCAACACGATGGAACTGTCAAATTTCGTCTAATGTCATTTTAAAACTAACTTTCTTATTAATGGTGGTAGACATGTCAAGTTTGTACTCTAATTGACTGCCGCGAGGAGGCCAACACGATGGAACTGTTAAATTTCGTCTAATGTCATTTTATAACTAACTTTCTTATTAATGATGGTAGACCCTTCAAGTTTGTACTCTAATTGACGGCCGCGAGGAGGCCAACACGATGGAACTGTCAAATTTTGTCTAATGTCATTTTAAGACTAACTTTCTTATTAATGATGGTAGACCCATCAAGTTTGTACTCTAATTGACGGCCGCGAGGAGGCCAACACGATGGAACTGTCAAATTTCGTCTAATGTCATTTTAAAACTAACTTTCTTATTAATGATGGTAGCCCCATCAAGTTTGTACTCTAATTGACGGCCGCGAGGAGGCCAACAAGATGAAACTGTCAAATTTCGTCTAATGTCATTTTAAAACTAACTTTCTTATTAATGATGGAAGACCTGTCAAGTTTGTACTCTAATTGACGGCCGCGAGGAGGCCAACACGATGGAACTGTTAAATTTCGTCTAATGTCATTTTATAACTAACTTTCTTATTAATGATGGTAGACCCTTCAAGTTTGTACTCTAATTGACGGCCGCGAGGAGGCCAACACGATGGAACTGTCAAATTTCGTCTAATGTCATTTTAAAACTAACTTCTTTATTAATGATGGTAGACCCTTCAAGTTTGTACTCTAATTGACGGCCGCGAGGAGGCCAACACGATGGAACTGTCAAATTTCGTCTAATGTCATTTTAAAACTAACTTTCTTATTAATGATGGTAGACCAATCAAGTTTGTACTCTAATTGACGGCCGCAAGGAGGCCAACACGATGGAACTGTCAAATTTCGTCTAATGTCATTTTAAAACTAACTTCTTTATTAATGATGGTAGACCCTTCAAGTTTGTACTCTAATTGATGGCCGCGAAGAGGCCAACACGATGGAACTGTCAAATTTCGTCTAATGTCATTTAAAAACTAACTTTCTTATTAATGATGGTAGACCTGTCAAGTTTGTACTCTAATTGACGGCCGCGAGGAGGCCAACACGATGGAACTGTCAAATTTCGTCTAATGTCATTTTAAAACTAACTTTCTTATTAATGATGGTAGACCAATCAAGTTTGTACTCTAATTGACGGCCGCAAGGAGGCCAACACGATGGAACTGTCAAATTTCGTCTAATGTCATTTTAAAACTAACTTCTTTATTAATGATGGTAGACCCTTCAAGTTTGTACTCTAATTGACGGCCGCGAGGAGGCCAACACGATGGAACTGTCAAATTTCGTCTAATGTCATTTTAAAAGTACCTCTCTTTTTAATGATGGTAGACGTGTCAAGTTTGTACTCTAATTGACGGCCGCGAGGAGGCCAACACGATGGAACTGTCAAATTTCGTCTAATGTCATTTTAAAACTAACTTTCTTATTAATGATGGTAGACCCGTCAAGTTTGTACTCTAATTGACGGCCGCGAGGAGGCCAACACGATGGAACTGTCAAATTTCGTCTAATGTCATTTTAAAAGTACCTCTCTTTTTAATGATGGTAGACGTGTCAAGTTTGTACTCTAATTGACGGCCGCGAGGAGGCCAACACGATGGAACTGTCAAATTTTGTCTAATGTCATTTTAAGACTAACTTTCTTATTAATGATGGTAGACCCATCAAGTTTGTATTCTAATTGACGGCCGCGAGGAGGCCAACACGATGGAACTGTCAAATTTCGTCTAATGTCATTTTAAAACTAACTTTCTTATTAATGATGGTAGACCCATCAAGTTTGTACTCTAATTGACGGCCGCGAGGAGGCCAACACGATGGAACTGTCAAATTTCGTCTAATGTCATTTTAAAACAAACTTTCTTATTAATGATGGTAGACCCGTCAAGTTTGTGCTCTAATTGACGGCCGCGAGGAGGCCAACACGTTGGAACTGTCAAATTTCGTCTAAGGTCATTTTAAAACTAACTTTCTTATTAATGATGGTAGACCCGTTAAGTTTGTACTCTAATTGACGGCCGCGAGGAGGCCAACACGATGGAACTGTCAAATTTCGTCTAATGTCATTTTAAAACTAACTTTCTTATTAATGATGGTGGACTTGTCAAGTTTGTACTCTAATTGACGGTCGCGAGAAGGCCAACACGATGGAACTGTCAAATTTCGTCTAATGTCATTTTAAAACTAACTTTCTTATTAATGATGGTAGACCCATCAAGTTTGTACTCTAATTGACGGCCGCGAGGAGGCCAACACGTTGGAACTGTCAAATTTCGTCTAATGTCATTTTAAAACTAACTTTCTTATTAATGATGGTCGACCCATCAAGTTTCTACTCTAATTGACGGCCGCGAGGAGGCCAACACGATGGAACTGTCAAATTTCGTCTAATGTCATTTTAAAACTAACTTTCTTATTAATGATGGTAGACCCGTCAAGTTTGTACTCTAATTGACGGCCGCGAGGAGGCCAACACGATGGAACTGTCAAATTTCGTCTAATGTCATTTTAAAAGTACCTCTCTTTTTAATGATGGTAGACGTGTCAAGTTTGTACTCTACTTGACGGCCGCGAGGAGGCCAACACGATGGAACTGTCAAATTTCGTCTAATGTCATTTTAAAACTAACTTTCTTATTAATGATGGTAGACCCGTCAAGTTTGTACTCTAATTGACGGCCGCGAGGAGGCCAACACGATGGAACTGTCAAATTTCGTCTAATGTCATTTTAAAAGTACCTCTCTTTTTAATGATGGTAGACGTGTCAAGTTTGTACTCTAATTGACGGCCGCGAGGAGGCCAACACGATGGAACTGTCAAATTTCGTCTAATGTCATTTTAAAACTAACTTTCTTATTAATGATGGTATACCCGTCAAGTTTGTACTCTAATTGACGGCCGCGAGGAGGCCAACACGATGGAACTGTCAAATTTCGTCTAATGTCATTTTAAAAGTACCTCTCTTTTTAATGATGGTAGACGTGTCAAGTTTGTACTCTAATTGACGGCCGCGAGGAGGCCAACACGATGGAACTGTCAAATTTTGTCTAATGTCATTTTAAGACTAACTTTCTTATTAATGATGGTAGACCCATCAAGTTTGTATTCTAATTGACGGCCGCGAGGAGGCCAACACGATGGAACTGTCAAATTTCGTCTAATGTCATTTTAAAACTAACTTTCTTATTAATGATGGTAGACCCATCAAGTTTGTACTCTAATTGACGGCCGCGAGGAGGCCAACACGATGGAACTGTCAAATTTCGTCTAATGTCATTTTAAAACAAACTTTCTTATTAATGATGGTAGACCCGTCAAGTTTGTGCTCTAATTGACGGCCGCGAGGAGGCCAACACGTTGGAACTGTCAAATTTCGTCTAAGGTCATTTTAAAACTAACTTTCTTATTAATGATGGTAGACCCGTTAAGTTTGTACTCTAATTGACGGCCGCGAGGAGGCCAACACGATGGAACTGTCAAATTTCGTCTAATGTCATTTTAAAACTAACTTTCTTATTAATGATGGTGGACTTGTCAAGTTTGTACTCTAATTGACGGTCGCGAGAAGGCCAACACGATGGAACTGTCAAATTTCGTCTAATGTCATTTTAAAACTAACTTTCTTATTAATGATGGTAGACTCATCAAGTTTGTACCCTAATTGACGGCCGCGAGGAGGCCAACAGGATGGAACTGTCAAATTTCGTCTAATGTCATTTTAAAACTAACTTTCTTATTAATGATGGTAGACCCATCAAGTTTGTACTCTAATTGACGGCCGCGAGGAGGCCAACACGATGGAACTGTCAAATTTCGTCTAATGTCATTTTAAAACAAACTTTCTTATTAATGATGGTAGACCCGTCAAGTTTGTGCTCTAATTGACGGCCGCGAGGAGGCCAACACGTTGGAACTGTCAAATTTCGTCTAAGGTCATTTTAAAACTAACTTTCTTACTAATGATGGTAGACCCGTTAAGTTTGTACTCTAATTGACGGCCGCGAGGAGGCCAACACGATGGAACTGTCAAATTTCGTCTAATGTCATTTTAAAACTAACTTTCTTATTAATGATGGTGGACTTGTCAAGTTTGTACTCTAATTGACGGTCGCGAGAAGGCCAACACGATGGAACTGTCAAATTTCGTCTAATGTCATTTTAAAACTAACTTTCTTATTAATGATGGTAGACCAATCAAGTTTGTACTCTAATTGACGGCCGCGAGGAGGCCAACACGATGGAACTGTCAAATTTCGTCTAATGTCATTTTAAAAGTACCTTTCTTTTTAATGATGGTAGACGTGTTAAGTTTGTACTCTAATTGACGGCCGCGAGGAGGCCAACACGATGGAACTGTCAAATTTTGTCTAATGTCATTTTAAAACTAACTTTCTTATTAATGATGGTAGACCTGTCAAGTTTGTACTCTAATTGACGGCCGCGAGGAGGCCAACAAGATGGAACTGTCAAATTTCGTCTAATGTCATTTTAAAACTAACTTTCTTATTAATGATGGTAGACCCATCAAGTTTGTACTCTAATTGACGGCCGCGAGGAGGCCAACACGATGGAACTGTCAAATTTCGTCTAATGTCATTTTAAAACTAACTTTTTTATTAATGATGGTAGACCCTTCAAGTTTGTACTCTAATTGACGGCCGCGAGGAGGCCAACACGATGGAACTGTCAAATTTCGTCTAATGTCATTTAAAAAATAACTTTCTTATTAATGATGGTAGACCCATCAAGTTTGTACTCTAATTGACGGCCGCGAGGAGGCCAACACGATGGAACTGTCAAATTTCGTCTAATGTCATTTAAAAAATAACTTTCTTATTAATGATGGTAGACCCATCAAGTTTGTACTCTAATTGACGGCCGCGAGGAGGCCAACACGATGGAACTGTCAAATTTCGTCTAATGTCATTTTAAAACTAACTTTCTTATTAATGATGGTAGACCCGTCAAGTTTGTACTCTAATTGACGGCCGCGAGGAGGCCAACACGATGGAACTGTCAAATTTCGTCTAATGTCATTTTAAAACTAACTTTCTTATTAATGATGGTAGACCCATCAAGTTTGTACTCTAATTGACGGCCGCGAGGAGGTAAACACGATGGAACTGTCAAATTTCGTCTAATGTCATTTTAAAAGTACCTTTCTTTTTAATGATGATAGACGTGTTAAGTTTGTACTCTAATTGACGGCCGCGAGGAGGCCAACACGATGGAACTGTCAAATTTCGTCTAATGTCATTTTAAAACTAACTTTCTTATTAATGGTGGTAGACCTGTCAAGTTTGTACTTTAATTGACTGCCGCGAGGAGGCCAACACGATGGAACTGTCAAATTTTGTCTAATGTCATTTTAAAACTAACTTTCTTATTAATGATGGTAGACCCATCAAGTTTATACTCTAATTGACGGCCGCGAGGAGGCCAACACGATGGAACTGTCAAATTTCGTCTAATGTCATTTTAAAACTAACTTTCTTATTAATGATGGTAGACCTGTCAAGTTTGTACTCTAATTGACGGCCGCGAGGAGGCCAACAAGATGGAACTGTCAAATTTCGTCTAATGTCATTTTAAAACTAACTTTCTTATTAATGATGGTAGACCAATCAAGTTTGTACTCTAATTGACGGCCACGAGGAGGCCAACAAGATGAAACTGTCAAATTTCGTCTAATGTCATTTTAAAACTAACTTTCTTATTAATGATGGTAGACCTGTCAAGTTTGTACTCTAATTGACGGCCGCGAGGAGGCCAACAAGATGGAACTGTCAAATTTCGTCTAATGTCATTTTAAAACTAACTTTCTTATTAATGATGGTAGACC
This sequence comes from Polydrusus cervinus, assembly GCA_935413205.1. Lineage (NCBI taxonomy): Eukaryota > Metazoa > Arthropoda > Insecta > Coleoptera > Curculionidae > Polydrusus > Polydrusus cervinus. Next base: position 54,824,322 of record OW284516.1, on the reverse strand, counting down.
AATCAAGTTTGTACTCTAATTGACGGCCACGAGGAGGCCAACAAGATGAAACTGTCAAATTTCGTCTAATGTCATTTTAAAACTAACTTTCTTATTAATGATGGTAGACCTGTCAAGTTTGTACTCTAATTGACGGCCGCGAGGAGGCCAACAAGATGGAACTGTCAAATTTCGTCTAATGTCATTTTAAAACTAACTTTCTTATTAATGATGGTAGACCAATCAAGTTTGTACTCTAATTGACGGCCACGAGGAGGCCAACAAGATGAAACTGTCAAATTTCGTCTAATGTCATTTTAAAACTAACTTTCTTATTAATGATGGAAGACCTGTCAAGTTTGTACTCTAATTGACGGCCGCGAGGAGGCCAACACGATGGAACTGTTAAATTTCGTCTAATGTCATTTTATAACTAACTTTCTTATTAATGATGGTAGACCCTTCAAGTTTGTACTCTAATTGACGGCCGCGAGGAGGCCAACACGATGGAACTGTCAAATTTCGTCTAATGTCATTTTAAAACTAACTTCTTTATTAATGATGGTAGACCCTTCAAGTTTGTACTCTAATTGACGGCCGCGAGGAGGCCAACACGATGGAACTGTCAAATTTCGTCTAATGTCATTTTAAAACTAACTTTCTTATTAATGATGGTAGACCAATCAAGTTTGTACTCTAATTGACGGCCGCAAGGAGGCCAACACGATGGAACTGTCAAATTTCGTCTAATGTCATTTTAAAACTAACTTCTTTATTAATGATGGTAGACCCTTCAAGTTTGTACTCTAATTGATGGCCGCGAAGAGGCCAACACGATGGAACTGTCAAATTTCGTCTAATGTCATTTAAAAACTAACTTTCTTATTAATGATGGTAGACCTGTCAAGTTTGTACTCTAATTGACGGCCGCGAGGAGGCCAACACGATGGAACTGTCAAATTTCGTCTAATGTCATTTTAAAACTAACTTTCTTATTAATGATGGTAGACCAATCAAGTTTGTACTCTAATTGACGGCCGCAAGGAGGCCAACACGATGGAACTGTCAAATTTCGTCTAATGTCATTTTAAAACTAACTTCTTTATTAATGATGGTAGACCCTTCAAGTTTGTACTCTAATTGACGGCCGCGAGGAGGCCAACACGATGGAACTGTCAAATTTCGTCTAATGTCATTTTAAAACTAACTTTCTTATTAATGATGGTGGACTTGTCAAGTTTGTACTCTAATTGACGGTCGCGAGAAGGCCAACACGATGGAACTGTCAAATTTCGTCTAATGTCATTTTAAAACTAACTTTCTTATTAATGATGGTAGACCCATCAAGTTTGTACTCTAATTGACGGCCGCGAGGAGGCCAACACGTTGGAACTGTCAAATTTCGTCTAATGTCATTTTAAAACTAACTTTCTTATTAATGATGGTCGACCCATCAAGTTTCTACTCTAATTGACGGCCGCGAGGAGGCCAACACGATGGAACTGTCAAATTTCGTCTAATGTCATTTTAAAACTAACTTTCTTATTAATGATGGTAGACGTGTCAAGTTTGTACTCTAATTGACGGCCGCGAGGAGGCCAACACGATGGAACTGTCAAATTTTGTCTAATGTCATTTTAAGACTAACTTTCTTATTAATGATGGTAGACCCATCAAGTTTGTATTCTAATTGACGGCCGCGAGGAGGCCAACACGATGGAACTGTCAAATTTCGTCTAATGTCATTTTAAAACTAACTTTCTTAATAATGATGGTAGACCCATCAAGTTTGTACTCTAATTGACGGCCGCGAGGAGGCCAACACGATGGAACTGTCAAATTTCGTCTAATGTCATTTTAAAACAAACTTTCTTATTAATGATGGTAGACCCGTCAAGTTTGTGCTCTAATTGACGGCCGCGAGGAGGCCAACACGTTGGAACTGTCAAATTTCGTCTAAGGTCATTTTAAAACTAACTTTCTTATTAATGATGGTAGACCCGTTAAGTTTGTACTCTAATTGACGGCCGCGAGGAGGCCAACACGATGGAACTGTCAAATTTCGTCTAATGTCATTTTAAAACTAACTTTCTTATTAATGATGGTGGACTTGTCAAGTTTGTACTCTAATTGACGGTCGCGAGAAGGCCAACACGATGGAACTGTCAAATTTCGTCTAATGTCATTTTAAAACTAACTTTCTTATTAATGATGGTAGACCAATCAAGTTTGTACTCTAATTGACGGCCGCGAGGAGGCCAACACGATGGAACTGTCAAATTTCGTCTAATGTCATTTTAAAACTAACTTTCTTATTAATGATGGTAGACCCGTCAAGTTTGTACTCAAATTGACGGCCGCGAGGAGGCCAACACGATGGAACTGTCAAATTTCGTCTAATGTCATTTTAAAACTAACTTTCTTATTAACGATGGTAGACCCATCAAGTTTGTACTCTAATTGACGGCCGCGAGGAGGCCAACACGATGGAACTGTCAAATTTCGTCTAATGTCATTTTAAAAGTACCTTTCTTTTTAATGATGGTAGACGTGTTAAGTTTGTACTCTAATTGACGGCCGCGAGGAGGCCAACACGATGGAACTGTCAAATTTTGTCTAATGTCATTTTAAGACTAACTTTCTTATTAATGATGGTAGACCCATCAAGTTTGTACTCTAATTGACGGCCGCGAGGAGGCCAACACGATGGAACTGTCAAATTTCGTCTAATGTCATTTTAAAACTAACTTTCTTATTAATGATGGTAGCCCCATCAAGTTTGTACTCTAATTGACGGCCGCGAGGAGGCCAACACGATGGAACTGTCAAATTTCGTCTAATGTCATTTTAAAACTAACTTTCTTATTAATGGTGGTAGACATGTCAAGTTTGTACTCTAATTGACTGCCGCGAGGAGGCCAACACGATGGAACTGTTAAATTTCGTCTAATGTCATTTTATAACTAACTTTCTTATTAATGATGGTAGACCCTTCAAGTTTGTACTCTAATTGACGGCCGCGAGGAGGCCAACACGATGGAACTGTCAAATTTTGTCTAATGTCATTTTAAGACTAACTTTCTTATTAATGATGGTAGACCCATCAAGTTTGTACTCTAATTGACGGCCGCGAGGAGGCCAACACGATGGAACTGTCAAATTTCGTCTAATGTCATTTTAAAACTAACTTTCTTATTAATGATGGTAGCCCCATCAAGTTTGTACTCTAATTGACGGCCGCGAGGAGGCCAACAAGATGAAACTGTCAAATTTCGTCTAATGTCATTTTAAAACTAACTTTCTTATTAATGATGGAAGACCTGTCAAGTTTGTACTCTAATTGACGGCCGCGAGGAGGCCAACACGATGGAACTGTTAAATTTCGTCTAATGTCATTTTATAACTAACTTTCTTATTAATGATGGTAGACCCTTCAAGTTTGTACTCTAATTGACGGCCGCGAGGAGGCCAACACGATGGAACTGTCAAATTTCGTCTAATGTCATTTTAAAACTAACTTCTTTATTAATGATGGTAGACCCTTCAAGTTTGTACTCTAATTGACGGCCGCGAGGAGGCCAACACGATGGAACTGTCAAATTTCGTCTAATGTCATTTTAAAACTAACTTTCTTATTAATGATGGTAGACCAATCAAGTTTGTACTCTAATTGACGGCCGCAAGGAGGCCAACACGATGGAACTGTCAAATTTCGTCTAATGTCATTTTAAAACTAACTTCTTTATTAATGATGGTAGACCCTTCAAGTTTGTACTCTAATTGATGGCCGCGAAGAGGCCAACACGATGGAACTGTCAAATTTCGTCTAATGTCATTTAAAAACTAACTTTCTTATTAATGATGGTAGACCTGTCAAGTTTGTACTCTAATTGACGGCCGCGAGGAGGCCAACACGATGGAACTGTCAAATTTCGTCTAATGTCATTTTAAAACTAACTTTCTTATTAATGATGGTAGACCAATCAAGTTTGTACTCTAATTGACGGCCGCAAGGAGGCCAACACGATGGAACTGTCAAATTTCGTCTAATGTCATTTTAAAACTAACTTCTTTATTAATGATGGTAGACCCTTCAAGTTTGTACTCTAATTGACGGCCGCGAGGAGGCCAACACGATGGAACTGTCAAATTTCGTCTAATGTCATTTTAAAAGTACCTCTCTTTTTAATGATGGTAGACGTGTCAAGTTTGTACTCTAATTGACGGCCGCGAGGAGGCCAACACGATGGAACTGTCAAATTTCGTCTAATGTCATTTTAAAACTAACTTTCTTATTAATGATGGTAGACCCGTCAAGTTTGTACTCTAATTGACGGCCGCGAGGAGGCCAACACGATGGAACTGTCAAATTTCGTCTAATGTCATTTTAAAAGTACCTCTCTTTTTAATGATGGTAGACGTGTCAAGTTTGTACTCTAATTGACGGCCGCGAGGAGGCCAACACGATGGAACTGTCAAATTTTGTCTAATGTCATTTTAAGACTAACTTTCTTATTAATGATGGTAGACCCATCAAGTTTGTATTCTAATTGACGGCCGCGAGGAGGCCAACACGATGGAACTGTCAAATTTCGTCTAATGTCATTTTAAAACTAACTTTCTTATTAATGATGGTAGACCCATCAAGTTTGTACTCTAATTGACGGCCGCGAGGAGGCCAACACGATGGAACTGTCAAATTTCGTCTAATGTCATTTTAAAACAAACTTTCTTATTAATGATGGTAGACCCGTCAAGTTTGTGCTCTAATTGACGGCCGCGAGGAGGCCAACACGTTGGAACTGTCAAATTTCGTCTAAGGTCATTTTAAAACTAACTTTCTTATTAATGATGGTAGACCCGTTAAGTTTGTACTCTAATTGACGGCCGCGAGGAGGCCAACACGATGGAACTGTCAAATTTCGTCTAATGTCATTTTAAAACTAACTTTCTTATTAATGATGGTGGACTTGTCAAGTTTGTACTCTAATTGACGGTCGCGAGAAGGCCAACACGATGGAACTGTCAAATTTCGTCTAATGTCATTTTAAAACTAACTTTCTTATTAATGATGGTAGACCAATCAAGTTTGTACTCTAATTGACGGCCGCGAGGAGGCCAACACGATGGAACTGTCAAATTTCGTCTAATGTCATTTTAAAACTAACTTTCTTATTAATGATGGAAGACCTGTCAAGTTTGTACTCTAATTGACGGCCGCGAGGAGGCCAACACGATGGAACTGTCAAATTTCGTCTAATGTCATTTTAAAACTAACTTTCTTATTAATGATGGTAGACCCATCAAGTTTGTACTCTAATTGACGGCCGCGAGGAGGCCAACACGATGGAACTGTCAAATTTCGTCTAATGTCATTTTAAAAGTACCTTTCTTTTTAATGATGGTAGACGTGTTAAGTTTGTACTCTAATTGACGGCCGCGAAAAGGCCAACACGATGGAACTGTCAAATTTTGTCTAATGTCATTTTAAGACTAACTTTCTTATTAATGATGGTAGACCCATCAAGTTTGTACTCTAATTGACGGCCGCGAGGAGGCCAACACGATGGAACTGTCAAATTTCGTCTAATGTCATTTTAAAACTAACTTTCTTATTAATGATGGTAGCCCCATCAAGTTTGTACTCTAATTGACGGCCGCGAGGAGGCCAACACGATGGAACTGTCAAATTTCGTCTAATGTCATTTTAAAACTAACTTTCTTATTAATGGTGGTAGACATGTCAAGTTTGTACTCTAATTGACTGCCGCGAGGAGGCCAACACGATGGAACTGTCAAATTTTGTCTAATGTCATTTTAAAACTAACTTTCTTATTAATGATGGTAGACCCATCAAGTTTCTACTCTAATGGACGGCCGCGAGGAGGCCAACACGATGGAACTGTCAAATTTCGTCTAATGTCATTTTAAAACTAACTTTCTTATTAATGATGGTAGACCTGTCAAGTTTGTACTCTAATTGACGGCCGCGAGGAGGCCAACAAGATGGAACTGTCAAATTTCGTCTAATGTCATTTTAAAACTAACTTTCTTATTAATGATGGTAGACCCTTCAAGTTTGTACTCTAATTGACGGCCGCGAGGAGGCCAACACGATGGAACTGTCAAATTTCGTCTTATGTCATTTTAAAACTAACTTTCTTATTAATGATGGTAGACCAATCAAGTTTGTACTCTAATTGACGGCCGCGAGGAGGCCAACAAGATGGAACTGTCAAATTTCGTCTAATGTCATTTTAAAACTAACTTTCTTATTAATGATGGTAGACCCTTCAAGTTTGTACTCTAATTGACGGCCGCGAGGAGGCCAACACGATGGAACGGTCAAATTTCGTCTAATGTCATTTTAAAACTAACTTTCTTATTAATGATGGTAGACCCTTCAAGTTTGTACTCTAATTGACGGCCGCGAGGCGGCCAACACGATGGAACTGTCAAATTTCGTCTAATGTCATTTTAAAACTAACTTTTTTATTAATGATGGTAGACCAATCAAGTTTGTACTCTAATTGACGGCCGCGAGGAGGCCAACACGATGGAACTGTCAAATTTTGTCTAATGTCATTTTAAGACTAACTTTCTTATTAATGATGGTAGACCAATCAAGTTTGTACTCTAATTGACGGCCGCGAGGAGGCCAACAAGATGGAACTGTCAAATTTCGTCTAATGTCATTTTAAAACTAACTTTCTTATTAATGATGGTAGACCCTTCAAGTTTGTACTCTAATTGACGGCCGCGAGGAGGCCAACACGATGGAACGGTCAAATTTCGTCTAATGTCATTTTAAAACTAACTTTCTTATTAATGATGGTAGACCCTTCAAGTTTGTACTCTAATTGACGGCCGCGAGGCGGTCAACACGATGGAACTGTCAAATTTCGTCTAATGTCATTTTAAAACTAACTTTTTTATTAATGATGGTAGACCAATCAAGTTTGTACTCTAATTGACGGCCGCGAGGAGGCCAACACCATGGAACTGTCAAATTTCGTCCAATGTCATTTTAAAAGTACCTTTCTTATTAATGATGGTAGACCCTTCAGGTTTGTACTCTAATTGACGGCCGCGAGGAGGCCAACACGATGGAACGGTCAAATTTCGTCTAATGTCATTTTAAAACTAACTTTCTTATTAATGATGGTAGACCCTTCAAGTTTGTACTCTAATTGACGACCGCGAGGAGGCCAACACGATGGAACTGTCAAATTTCGTCTAATGTCATTTTAAAACTAACTTTCTTATTAATGATGGTAGACCCATCAAGTTTATACTCTAATTGACGGCCGCGAGGAGGCCAACACGATGGAACTGTCAAATTTCGTCTAATGTCATTTTAAAACTAACTTTCTTATTAATGATGGTGGACTTGTCAAGTTTGTACTCTAATTGACGGTCGCGAGAAGGCCAACACGATGGAACTGTCAAATTTCGTCTAATGTCATTTTAAAACTAACTTTCTTATTAATGATGGTGGACTTGTCAAGTTTGTACTCTAATTGACGGTCGCGAGAAGGCCAACACGATGGAACTGTCAAATTTCGTCTAAGGTCATTTTAAAACTAACTTTCTTATTAATGATGGTAGACCCGTCAAGTTTGTACTCTAATTGACGGCCGCGAGGAGGCCAACACGATGGAACTGTCAAATTTCGTCTAATGTCATTTTAAAAGTACCTCTCTTTTTAATGATGGTAGACGTGTCAAGTTTGTACTCTAATTGACGGCCGCGAGGAGGCCAACACGATGGAACTGTCAAATTTTGTCTAATGTCATTTTAAGACTAACTTTCTTATTAATGATGGTAGACCCATCAAGTTTGTATTCTAATTGACGGCCGCGAGGAGGCCAACACGATGGAACTGTCAAATTTCGTCTAATGTCATTTTAAAACTAACTTTCTTATTAATGATGGTAGACCCATCAAGTTTGTACTCTAATTGACGGCCGCGAGGAGGCCAACACGATGGAACTGTCAAATTTCGTCTAATGTCATTTTAAAACAAACTTTCTTATTAATGATGGTAGACCCGTCAAGTTTGTGCTCTAATTGACGGCCGCGAGGAGGCCAACACGTTGGAACTGTCAAATTTCGTCTAAGGTCATTTTAAAACTAACTTTCTTATTAATGATGGTAGACCCGTTAAGTTTGTACTCTAATTGACGGCCGCGAGGAGGCCAACACGATGGAACTGTCAAATTTCGTCTAATGTCATTTTAAAACTAACTTTCTTATTAATGATGGTGGACTTGTCAAGTTTGTACTCTAATTGACGGTCGCGAGAAGGCCAACACGATGGAACTGTCAAATTTCGTCTAATGTCATTTTAAAACTAACTTTCTTATTAATGATGGTAGACTCATCAAGTTTGTACCCTAATTGACGGCCGCGAGGAGGCCAACAGGATGGAACTGTCAAATTTCGTCTAATGTCATTTTAAAACTAACTTTCTTATTAATGATGGTAGACCCATCAAGTTTGTACTCTAATTGACGGCCGCGAGGAGGCCAACACGATGGAACTGTCAAATTTCGTCTAATGTCATTTTAAAACAAACTTTCTTATTAATGATGGTAGACCCGTCAAGTTTGTGCTCTAATTGACGGCCGCGAGGAGGCCAACACGTTGGAACTGTCAAATTTCGTCTAAGGTCATTTTAAAACTAACTTTCTTATTAATGATGGTAGACCCGTTAAGTTTGTACTCTAATTGACGGCCGCGAGGAGGCCAACACGATGGAACTGTCAAATTTCGTCTAATGTCATTTTAAAACTAACTTTCTTATTAATGATGGTGGACTTGTCAAGTTTGTACTCTAATTGACGGTCGCGAGAAGGCCAACACGATGGAACTGTCAAATTTCGTCTAATGTCATTTTAAAACTAACTTTCTTATTAATGATGGTAGACCAATCAAGTTTGTACTCTAATTGACGGCCGCGAGGAGGCCAACACGATAGAACTGTCAAATTTCGTCTAATGTCATTTTAAAAGTACCTTTCTTTTTAATGATGGTAGACGTGTTAAGTTTGTACTCTAATTGACGGCCGCGAGGAGGCCAACACGATGGAACTGTCAAATTTTGTCTAATGTCATTTTAAAACTAACTTTCTTATTAATGATGGTAGACCTGTCAAGTTTGTACTCTAATTGACGGCCGCGAGGAGGCCAACAAGATGGAACTGTCAAATTTCGTCTAATGTCATTTTAAAACTAACTTTCTTATTAATGATGGTAGACCCATCAAGTTTGTACTCTAATTGACGGCCGCGAGGAGGCCAACACGATGGAACTGTCAAATTTCGTCTAATGTCATTTTAAAACTAACTTTTTTATTAATGATGGTAGACCCTTCAAGTTTGTACTCTAATTGACGGCCGCGAGGAGGCCAACACGATGGAACTGTCAAATTTCGTCTAATGTCATTTAAAAAATAACTTTCTTATTAATGATGGTAGACCCATCAAGTTTGTACTCTAATTGACGGCCGCGAGGAGGCCAACACGATGGAACTGTCAAATTTCGTCTAATGTCATTTAAAAAATAACTTTCTTATTAATGATGGTAGACCCATCAAGTTTGTACTCTAATTGACGGCCGCGAGGAGGCCAACACGATGGAACTGTCAAATTTCGTCTAATGTCATTTTAAAACTAACTTTCTTATTAATGATGGTAGACCCGTCAAGTTTGTACTCTAATTGACGGCCGCGAGGAGGCCAACACGATGGAACTGTCAAATTTCGTCTAATGTCATTTTAAAACTAACTTTCTTATTAATGATGGTAGACCCATCAAGTTTGTACTCTAATTGACGGCCGCGAGGAGGTAAACACGATGGAACTGTCAAATTTCGTCTAATGTCATTTTAAAAGTACCTTTCTTTTTAATGATGATAGACGTGTTAAGTTTGTACTCTAATTGACGGCCGCGAGGAGGCCAACACGATGGAACTGTCAAATTTCGTCTAATGTCATTTTAAAACTAACTTTCTTATTAATGGTGGTAGACCTGTCAAGTTTGTACTTTAATTGACGGCCGCGAGGAGGCCAACACGATGGAACTGTCAAATTTCGTCTAATGTCATTTTAAAACTAACTTTCTTATTAATGATGGTAGACCCATCAAGTTTATACTCTAATTGACGGCCGCGAGGAGGCCAACACGATGGAACTGTCAAATTTCGTCTAATGTCATTTTAAAACTAACTTTCTTATTAATGATGGTAGACCTGTCAAGTTTGTACTCTAATTGACGGCCGCGAGGAGGCCAACAAGATGGAACTGTCAAATTTCGTCTAATGTCATTTTAAAACTAACTTTCTTATTAATGATGGTAGACCAATCAAGTTTGTACTCTAATTGACGGCCACGAGGAGGCCAACAAGATGAAACTGTCAAATTTCGTCTAATGTCATTTTAAAACTAACTTTCTTATTAATGATGGTAGACCTGTCAAGTTTGTACTCTAATTGACGGCCGCGAGGAGGCCAACAAGATGGAACTGTCAAATTTCGTCTAATGTCATTTTAAAACTAACTTTCTTATTAATGATGGTAGACCCATCAAGTTTGTACTCTAATTGACGGCCGCGAGGAGGCCAACACGATGGAACTGTCAAATTTCGTCTAATGTCATTTAAAAAATAACTTTCTTATTAATGATGGTAGACCCATCAAGTTTGTACTCTAATTGACGGCCGCGAGGAGGCCAACACGATGGAACTGTCAAATTTCGTCTAATGTCATTTAAAAAATAACTTTCTTATTAATGATGGTAGACCCATCAAGTTTGTACTCTAATTGACGGCCGCGAGGAGGCCAACACGATGGAACTGTCAAATTTCGTCTAATGTCATTTTAAAACTAACTTTCTTATTAATGATGGTAGACCCGTCAAGTTTGTACTCTAATTGACGGCCGCGAGGAGGCCAACACGATGGAACTGTCAAATTTCGTCTAATGTCATTTTAAAACTAACTTTCTTATTAATGATGGTAGACCCATCAAGTTTGTACTCTAATTGACGGCCGCGAGGAGGTAAACACGATGGAACTGTCAAATTTCGTCTAATGTCATTTTAAAAGTACCTTTCTTTTTAATGATGATAGACGTGTTAAGTTTGTACTCTAATTGACGGCCGCGAGGAGGCCAACACGATGGAACTGTCAAATTTCGTCTAATGTCATTTTAAAACTAACTTTCTTATTAATGGTGGTAGACCTGTCAAGTTTGTACTTTAATTGACTGCCGCGAGGAGGCCAACACGATGGAACTGTCAAATTTTGTCTAATGTCATTTTAAAACTAACTTTCTTATTAATGATGGTAGACCCATCAAGTTTATACTCTAATTGACGGCCGCGAGGAGGCCAACACGATGGAACTGTCAAATTTCGTCTAATGTCATTTTAAAACTAACTTTCTTATTAATGATGGTAGACCTGTCAAGTTTGTACTCTAATTGACGGCCGCGAGGAGGCCAACAAGATGGAACTGTCAAATTTCGTCTAATGTCATTTTAAAACTAACTTTCTTATTAATGATGGTAGACCAATCAAGTTTGTACTCTAATTGACGGCCACGAGGAGGCCAACAAGATGAAACTGTCAAATTTCGTCTAATGTCATTTTAAAACTAACTTTCTTATTAATGATGGTAGACCTGTCAAGTTTGTACTCTAATTGACGGCCGCGAGGAGGCCAACAAGATGGAACTGTCAAATTTCGTCTAATGTCATTTTAAAACTAACTTTCTTATTAATGATGGTAGACCAATCAAGTTTGTACTCTAATTGACGGCCACGAGGAGGCCAACAAGATGAAACTGTCAAATTTCGTCTAATGTCATTTTAAAACTAACTTTCTTATTAATGATGGAAGACCTGTCAAGTTTGTACTCTAATTGACGGCCGCGAGGAGGCCAACACGATGGAACTGTCAAATTTCGTCTAATGTCATTTTATAACTAACTTTCTTATTAATGATGGTAGACCCTTCAAGTTTGTACTCTAATTGACGGCCGCGAGGAGGCCAACACGATGGAACTGTCAAATTTCGTCTAATGTCATTTTAAAACTAACTTCTTTATTAATGATGGTAGACCCTTCAAGTTTGTACTCTAATTGACGGCCGCGAGAAGGCCAACACGATGGAACTGTCAAATTTCGTCTAATGTCATTTTAAAACTAACTTTCTTATTAATGATGGTAGACCAATCAAGTTTGTACTCTAATTGACGGCCGCAAGGAGGCCAACACGATGGAACTGTCAAATTTCGTCTAATGTCATTTTAAAACTAACTTCTTTATTAATGATGGTAGACCCTTCAAGTTTGTACTCTAATTGATGGCCGCGAAGAGGCCAACACGATGGAACTGTCAAATTTCGTCTAATGTCATTTAAAAACTAACTTTCTTATTAATGATGGTAGACCTGTCAAGTTTGTACTCTAATTGACGGCCGAGAGGAGGCCAACACGATGGAACTGTCAAATTTCGTCTAATGTCATTTTAAAACTAACTTTCTTATTAATGATGGTAGACCAATCAAGTTTGTACTCTAATTGACGGCCGCAAGGAGGCCAACACGATGGAACTGTCAAATTTCGTCTAATGTCATTTTAAAACTAACTTCTTTATTAATGATGGTAGACCCTTCAAGTTTGTACTCTAATTGACGGCCGCGAGGAGGCCAACACGATGGAACTGTCAAATTTCGTCTAATGTCATTTTAAAACTAACTTTCTTATTAATGATGGTGGACTTGTCAAGTTTGTACTCTAATTGACGGTCGCGAGAAGGCCAACACGATGGAACTGTCAAATTTCGTCTAATGTCATTTTAAAACTAACTTTCTTATTAATGATGGTAGACCCATCAAGTTTGTACTCTAATTGACGGCCGCGAGGAGGCCAACACGTTGGAACTGTCAAATTTCGTCTAATGTCATTTTAAAACTAACTTTCTTATTAATGATGGTCGACCCATCAAGTTTCTACTCTAATTGACGGCCGCGAGGAGGCCAACACGATGGAACTGTCAAATTTCGTCTAATGTCATTTTAAAACTAACTTTCTTATTAATGATGGTAGACCCGTCAAGTTTGTACTCTAATTGACGGCCGCGAGGAGGCCAACACGATGGAACTGTCAAATTTCGACTAATGTCATTTTAAAAGTACCTCTCTTTTTAATGATGGTAGACGTGTCAAGTTTGTACTCTACTTGACGGCCACGAGGAGGCCAACACGATGGAACTGTCAAATTTCGTCTAATGTCATTTTAAAACTAACTTTCTTATTAATGATGGTAGACCCGTCAAGTTTGTACTCTAATTGACGGCCGCGAGGAGGCCAACACGATGGAACTGTCAAATTTCGTCTAATGTCATTTTAAAAGTACCTCTCTTTTTAATGATGGTAGACGTGTCAAGTTTGTACTCTAATTGACGGCCGCGAGGAGGCCAACACGATGGAACTGTCAAATTTCGTCTAATGTCATTTTAAAACTAACTTTCTTATTAATGATGGTAGACCCGTCAAGTTTGTACTCTAATTGACGGCCGCGAGGAGGCCAACACGATGGAACTGTCAAATTTCGTCTAATGTCATTTTAAAACTAACTTTTTTATTAATGATGGTAGACCCTTCAAGTTTGTACTCTAATTGACGGCCGCGAGGAGGCCAACACGATGGAACTGTCAAATTTCGTCTAATGTCATTTAAAAAATAACTTTCTTATTAATGATGGTAGACCCATCAAGTTTGTACTCTAATTGACGGCCGCGAGGAGGCCAACACGATGGAACTGTCAAATTTCGTCTAATGTCATTTAAAAAATAACTTTCTTATTAATGATGGTAGACCCATCAAGTTTGTACTCTAATTGACGGCCGCGAGGAGGCCAACACGATGGAACTGTCAAATTTCGTCTAATGTCATTTTAAAACTAACTTTCTTATTAATGATGGTAGACCCGTCAAGTTTGTACTCTAATTGACGGCCGCGAGGAGGCCAACACGATGGAACTGTCAAATTTCGTCTAATGTCATTTTAAAACTAACTTTCTTATTAATGATGGTAGACCCATCAAGTTTGTACTCTAATTGACGGCCGCGAGGAGGTAAACACGATGGAACTGTCAAATTTCGTCTAATGTCATTTTAAAAGTACCTTTCTTTTTAATGATGATAGACGTGTTAAGTTTGTACTCTAATTGACGGCCGCGAGGAGGCCAACACGATGGAACTGTCAAATTTCGTCTAATGTCATTTTAAAACTAACTTTCTTATTAATGGTGGTAGACCTGTCAAGTTTGTACTTTAATTGACTGCCGCGAGGAGGCCAACACGATGGAACTGTCAAATTTTGTCTAATGTCATTTTAAAACTAACTTTCTTATTAATGATGGTAGACCCATCAAGTTTATACTCTAATTGACGGCCGCGAGGAGGCTAACACGATGGAACTGTCAAATTTCGTCTAATGTCATTTTAAAACTAACTTTCTTATTAATGATGGTAGACCTGTCAAGTTTGTACTCTAATTGACGGCCGCGAGGAGGCCAACAAGATGGAACTGTCAAATTTCGTCTAATGTCATTTTAAAACTAACTTTCTTATTAATGATGGTAGACCAATCAAGTTTGTACTCTAATTGACGGCCACGAGGAGGCCAACAAGATGAAACTGTCAAATTTCGTCTAATGTCATTTTAAAACTAACTTTCTTATTAATGATGGTAGACCTGTCAAGTTTGTACTCTAATTGACGGCCGCGAGGAGGCCAACAAGATGGAACTGTCAAATTTCGTCTAATGTCATTTTAAAACTAACTTTCTTATTAATGATGGTAGACCAATCAAGTTTGTACTCTAATTGACGGCCACGAGGAGGCCAACAAGATGAAACTGTCAAATTTCGTCTAATGTCATTTTAAAACTAACTTTCTTATTAATGATGGAAGACCTGTCAAGTTTGTACTCTAATTGACGGCCGCGAGGAGGCCAACACGATGGAACTGTCAAATTTCGTCTAATGTCATTTAAAAAATAACTTTCTTATTAATGATGGTAGACCCGTCAAGTTTGTACTCTAATTGACGGCCGCGAGGAGGCCAACACGATGGAACTGTCAAATTTCGTCTAATGTCATTTTAAAAGTACCTCTCTTTTTAATGATGGTAGACGTGTCAAGTTTGTACTCTAATTGACGGCCGCGAGGAGGCCAACAAGATGGAACTGTCAAATTTCGTCTAATGTCATTTTAAAACTAACTTTCTTATTAATGATGGTAGACCAATCAAGTTTGTACTCTAATTGACGGCCACGAGGAGGCCAACAAGATGAAACTGTCAAATTTCGTCTAATGTCATTTTAAGACTAACTTTCTTATTAATGATGGTAGACCCATCAAGTTTGTATTCTAATTGACGGCCGCGAGGAGGCCAACACGATGGAACTGTCAAATTTCGTCTAATGTCATTTAAAAAATAACTTTCTTATTAATGATGGTAGACCCATCAAGTTTGTACTCTAATTGACGGCCGCGAGGAGGCCAACACGATGGAACTGTCAAATTTCGTCTAATGTCATTTTAAAACTAACTTTCTTATTAATGATGGTAGACCCGTCAAGTTTGTACTCTAATTGACGGCCGCGAGGAGGCCAACACGATGGA
Source organism: Polydrusus cervinus (assembly GCA_935413205.1). Taxonomy (NCBI): domain Eukaryota; kingdom Metazoa; phylum Arthropoda; class Insecta; order Coleoptera; family Curculionidae; genus Polydrusus; species Polydrusus cervinus. Next base: position 54,808,652 of record OW284516.1, on the reverse strand, counting down.
ACTGTCAAATTTCGTCTAATGTCATTTTAAAACTAACTTTCTTATTAATGATGGTAGACCCATCAAGTTTGTACTCTAATTGACGGCCGCGAGGAGGTAAACACGATGGAACTGTCAAATTTCGTCTAATGTCATTTTAAAAGTACCTTTCTTTTTAATGATGATAGACGTGTTAAGTTTGTACTCTAATTGACGGCCGCGAGGAGGCCAACACGATGGAACTGTCAAATTTCGTCTAATGTCATTTTAAAACTAACTTTCTTATTAATGGTGGTAGACCTGTCAAGTTTGTACTTTAATTGACTGCCGCGAGGAGGCCAACACGATGGAACTGTCAAATTTTGTCTAATGTCATTTTAAAACTAACTTTCTTATTAATGATGGTAGACCCATCAAGTTTATACTCTAATTGACGGCCGCGAGGAGGCTAACACGATGGAACTGTCAAATTTCGTCTAATGTCATTTTAAAACTAACTTTCTTATTAATGATGGTAGACCTGTCAAGTTTGTACTCTAATTGACGGCCGCGAGGAGGCCAACAAGATGGAACTGTCAAATTTCGTCTAATGTCATTTTAAAACTAACTTTCTTATTAATGATGGTAGACCAATCAAGTTTGTACTCTAATTGACGGCCACGAGGAGGCCAACAAGATGAAACTGTCAAATTTCGTCTAATGTCATTTTAAAACTAACTTTCTTATTAATGATGGTAGACCTGTCAAGTTTGTACTCTAATTGACGGCCGCGAGGAGGCCAACAAGATGGAACTGTCAAATTTCGTCTAATGTCATTTTAAAACTAACTTTCTTATTAATGATGGTAGACCAATCAAGTTTGTACTCTAATTGACGGCCACGAGGAGGCCAACAAGATGAAACTGTCAAATTTCGTCTAATGTCATTTTAAAACTAACTTTCTTATTAATGATGGAAGACCTGTCAAGTTTGTACTCTAATTGACGGCCGCGAGGAGGCCAACACGATGGAACTGTCAAATTTCGTCTAATGTCATTTTATAACTAACTTTCTTATTAATGATGGTAGACCCTTCAAGTTTGTACTCTAATTGACGGCCGCGAGGAGGCCAACACGATGGAACTATCAAATTTCGTCTAATGTCATTTTAAAACTAACTTCTTTATTAATGATGGTAGACCCTTCAAGTTTGTACTCTAATTGACGGCCGCGAGGAGGCCAACACGATGGAACTGTCAAATTTCGTCTAATGTCATTTTAAAACTAACTTTCTTATTAATGATGGTAGACCAATCAAGTTTGTACTCTAATTGACGGCCGCAAGGAGGCCAACACGATGGAACTGTCAAATTTCGTCTAATGTCATTTTAAAACTAACTTCTTTATTAATGATGATAGACCCTTCAAGTTTGTACTCTAATTGATGGCCGCGAAGAGGCCAACACGATGGAACTGTCAAATTTCGTCTAATGTCATTTAAAAACTAACTTTCTTATTAATGATGGTAGACCTGTCAAGTTTGTACTCTAATTGACGGCCGCGAGGAGGCCAACACGATGGAACTGTCAAATTTCGTCTAATGTCATTTTAAAACTAACTTTCTTATTAATGATGGTAGACCAATCAAGTTTGTACTCTAATTGACGGCCGCAAGGAGGCCAACACGATGGAACTGTCAAATTTCGTCTAATGTCATTTTAAAACTAACTTCTTTATTAATGATGGTAGACCCTTCAAGTTTGTACTCTAATTGACGGCCGCGAGGAGGCCAACACGATGGAACTGTCAAATTTCGTCTAATGTCATTTTAAAACTAACTTTCTTATTAATGATGGTGGACTTGTCAAGTTTGTACTCTAATTGACGGTCGCGAGAAGGCCAACACGATGGAACTGTCAAATTTCGTCTAATGTCATTTTAAAACTAACTTTCTTATTAATGATGGTAGACCCATCAAGTTTGTACTCTAATTGACGGCCGCGAGGAGGCCAACACGTTGGAACTGTCAAATTTCGTCTAATGTCATTTTAAAACTAACTTTCTTATTAATGATGGTCGACCCATCAAGTTTCTACTCTAATTGACGGCCGCGAGGAGGCCAACACGATGGAACTGTCAAATTTCGTCTAATGTCATTTTAAAACTAACTTTCTTATTAATGATGGTAGACCCGTCAAGTTTGTACTCTAATTGACGGCCGCGAGGAGGCCAACACGATGGAACTGTCAAATTTCGTCTAATGTCATTTTAAAAGTACCTCTCTTTTTAATGATGGTAGACGTGTCAAGTTTGTACTCTACTTGACGGCCGCGAGGAGGCCAACACGATGGAACTGTCAAATTTCGTCTAATGTCATTTTAAAAGTACCTCTCTTTTTAATGATGGTAGACGTGTCAAGTTTGTACTCTAATTGACGGCCGCGAGGAGGCCAACACGATGGAACTGTCAAATTTCGTCTAATGTCATTTTAAAACTAACTTTCTTATTAATGATGGTAGACCCGTCAAGTTTGTACTCTAATTGACGGCCGCGAGGAGGCCAACACGATGGAACTGTCAAATTTCGTCTAATGTCATTTTAAAAGTACCTCTCTTTTTAATGATGGTAGACGTGTCAAGTTTGTACTCTAATTGACGGCCGCGAGGAGGCCAACACGATGGAACTGTCAAATTTTGTCTAATGTCATTTTAAGACTAACTTTCTTATTAATGATGGTAGACCCATCAAGTTTGTATTCTAATTGACGGCCGCGAGGAGGCCAACACGATGGAACTGTCAAATTTCGTCTAATGTCATTTTAAAACTAACTTTCTTATTAATGATGGTAGACCCATCAAGTTTGTACTCTAATTGACGGCCGCGAGGAGGCCAACACGATGGAACTGTCAAATTTCGTCTAATGTCATTTTAAAACAAACTTTCTTATTAATGATGGTAGACCCGTCAAGTTTGTGCTCTAATTGACGGCCGCGAGGAGGCCAACACGTTGGAACTGTCAAATTTCGTCTAAGGTCATTTTAAAACTAACTTTCTTATTAATGATGGTAGACCCGTTAAGTTTGTACTCTAATTGACGGCCGCGAGGAGGCCAACACGATGGAACTGTCAAATTTCGTCTAATGTCATTTTAAAACTAACTTTCTTATTAATGATGGTGGACTTGTCAAGTTTGTACTCTAATTGACGGTCGCGAGAAGGCCAACACGATGGAACTGTCAAATTTCGTCTAATGTCATTTTAAAACTAACTTTCTTATTAATGATGGTAGACTCATCAAGTTTGTACCCTAATTGACGGCCGCGAGGAGGCCAACAGGATGGAACTGTCAAATTTCGTCTAATGTCATTTTAAAACTAACTTTCTTATTAATGATGGTAGACCCATCAAGTTTGTACTCTAATTGACGGCCGCGAGGAGGCCAACACGATGGAACTGTCAAATTTCGTCTAATGTCATTTTAAAACAAACTTTCTTATTAATGATGGTAGACCCGTCAAGTTTGTGCTCTAATTGACGGCCGCGAGAAGGCCAACACGTTGGAACTGTCAAATTTCGTCTAAGGTCATTTTAAAACTAACTTTCTTATTAATGATGGTAGACCCGTTAAGTTTGTACTCTAATTGACGGCCGCGAGGAGGCCAACACGATGGAACTGTCAAATTTCGTCTAATGTCATTTTAAAACTAACTTTCTTATTAATGATGGTGGACTTGTCAAGTTTGTACTCTAATTGACGGTCGCGAGAAGGCCAACACGATGGAACTGTCAAATTTCGTCTAATGTCATTTTAAAACTAACTTTCTTATTAATGATGGTAGACCAATCAAGTTTGTACTCTAATTGACGGCCGCGAGGAGGCCAACACGATAGAACTGTCAAATTTCGTCTAATGTCATTTTAAAAGTACCTTTCTTTTTAATGATGGTAGACGTGTTAAGTTTGTACTCTAATTGACGGCCGCGAGGAGGCCAACACGATGGAACTGTCAAATTTTGTCTAATGTCATTTTAAAACTAACTTTCTTATTAATGATGGTAGACCTGTCAAGTTTGTACTCTAATTGACGGCCGCGAGGAGGCCAACAAGATGGAACTGTCAAATTTCGTCTAATGTCATTTTAAAACTAACTTTCTTATTAATGATGGTAGACCCATCAAGTTTGTACTCTAATTGACGGCCGCGAGGAGGCCAACACGATGGAACTGTCAAATTTCGTCTAATGTCATTTTAAAACTAACTTTTTTATTAATGATGGTAGACCCTTCAAGTTTGTACTCTAATTGACGGCCGCGAGGAGGCCAACACGATGGAACTGTCAAATTTCGTCTAATGTCATTTAAAAAATAACTTTCTTATTAATGATGGTAGACCCATCAAGTTTGTACTCTAATTGACGGCCGCGAGGAGGCCAACACGATGGAACTGTCAAATTTCGTCTAATGTCATTTAAAAAATAACTTTCTTATTAATGATGGTAGACCCATCAAGTTTGTACTCTAATTGACGGCCGCGAGGAGGCCAACACGATGGAACTGTCAAATTTCGTCTAATGTCATTTTAAAACTAACTTTCTTATTAATGATGGTAGACCCGTCAAGTTTGTACTCTAATTGACGGCCGCGAGGAGGCCAACACGATGGAACTGTCAAATTTCGTCTAATGTCATTTTAAAACTAACTTTCTTATTAATGATGGTAGACCCATCAAGTTTGTACTCTAATTGACGGCCGCGAGGAGGTAAACACGATGGAACTGTCAAATTTCGTCTAATGTCATTTTAAAAGTACCTTTCTTTTTAATGATGATAGACGTGTTAAGTTTGTACTCTAATTGACGGCCGCGAGGAGGCCAACACGATGGAACTGTCAAATTTCGTCTAATGTCATTTTAAAACTAACTTTCTTATTAATGGTGGTAGACCTGTCAAGTTTGTACTTTAATTGACGGCCGCGAGGAGGCCAACACGATGGAACTGTCAAATTTCGTCTAATGTCATTTTAAAACTAACTTTCTTATTAATGATGGTAGACCCATCAAGTTTATACTCTAATTGACGGCCGCGAGGAGGCCAACACGATGGAACTGTCAAATTTCGTCTAATGTCATTTTAAAACTAACTTTCTTATTAATGATGGTAGACCTGTCAAGTTTGTACTCTAATTGACGGCCGCGAGGAGGCCAACAAGATGGAACTGTCAAATTTCGTCTAATGTCATTTTAAAACTAACTTTCTTATTAATGATGGTAGACCAATCAAGTTTGTACTCTAATTGACGGCCACGAGGAGGCCAACAAGATGAAACTGTCAAATTTCGTCTAATGTCATTTTAAAACTAACTTTCTTATTAATGATGGTAGACCTGTCAAGTTTGTACTCTAATTGACGGCCGCGAGGAGGCCAACAAGATGGAACTGTCAAATTTCGTCTAATGTCATTTTAAAACTAACTTTCTTATTAATGATGGTAGACCAATCAAGTTTGTACTCTAATTGACGGCCACGAGGAGGCCAACAAGATGAAACTGTCAAATTTCGTCTAATGTCATTTTAAAACTAACTTTCTTATTAATGATGGAAGACCTGTCAAGTTTGTACTCTAATTGACGGCCGCGAGGAGGCCAACACGATGGAACTGTCAAATTTCGTCTAATGTCATTTTATAACTAACTTTCTTATTAATGATGGTAGACCCTTCAAGTTTGTACTCTAATTGACGGCCGCGAGGAGGCCAACACGATGGAACTGTCAAATTTCGTCTAATGTCATTTTAAAACTAACTTCTTTATTAATGATGGTAGACCCTTCAAGTTTGTACTCTAATTGACGGCCGCGAGGAGGCCAACACGATGGAACTGTCAAATTTCGTCTAATGTCATTTTAAAACTAACTTTCTTATTAATGATGGTAGACCAATCAAGTTTGTACTCTAATTGACGGCCGCAAGGAGGCCAACACGATGGAACTGTCAAATTTCGTCTAATGTCATTTTAAAACTAACTTCTTTATTAATGATGGTAGACCCTTCAAGTTTGTACTCTAATTGATGGCCGCGAAGAGGCCAACACGATGGAACTGTCAAATTTCGTCTAATGTCATTTAAAAACTAACTTTCTTATTAATGATGGTAGACCTGTCAAGTTTGTACTCTAATTGACGGCCGCGAGGAGGCCAACACGATGGAACTGTCAAATTTCGTCTAATGTCATTTTAAAACTAACTTTCTTATTAATGATGGTAGACCAATCAAGTTTGTACTCTAATTGACGGCCGCAAGGAGGCCAACACGATGGAACTGTCAAATTTCGTCTAATGTCATTTTAAAACTAACTTCTTTATTAATGATGGTAGACCCTTCAAGTTTGTACTCTAATTGACGGCCGCGAGGAGGCCAACACGATGGAACTGTCAAATTTCGTCTAATGTCATTTTAAAACTAACTTTCTTATTAATGATGGTGGACTTGTCAAGTTTGTACTCTAATTGACGGTCGCGAGAAGGCCAACACGATGGAACTGTCAAATTTCGTCTAATGTCATTTTAAAACTAACTTTCTTATTAATGATGGTAGACCCATCAAGTTTGTACTCTAATTGACGGCCGCGAGGAGGCCAACACGTTGGAACTGTCAAATTTCGTCTAATGTCATTTTAAAACTAACTTTCTTATTAATGATGGTCGACCCATCAAGTTTCTACTCTAATTGACGGCCGCGAGGAGGCCAACACGATGGAACTGTCAAATTTCGTCTAATGTCATTTTAAAACTAACTTTCTTATTAATGATGGTAGACCCGTCAAGTTTGTACTCTAATTGACGGCCGCGAGGAGGCCAACACGATGGAACTGTCAAATTTCGTCTAATGTCATTTTAAAAGTACCTCTCTTTTTAATGATGGTAGACGTGTCAAGTTTGTACTCTACTTGACGGCCGCGAGGAGGCCAACACGATGGAACTGTCAAATTTCGTCTAATGTCATTTTAAAACTAACTTTCTTATTAATGATGGTAGACCCGTCAAGTTTGTACTCTAATTGACGGCCGCGAGGAGGCCAACACGATGGAACTGTCAAATTTCGTCTAATGTCATTTTAAAAGTACCTCTCTTTTTAATGATGGTAGACGTGTCAAGTTTGTACTCTAATTGACGGCCGCGAGGAGGCCAACACGATGGAACTGTCAAATTTCGTCTAATGTCATTTTAAAACTAACTTTCTTATTAATGATGGTATACCCGTCAAGTTTGTACTCTAATTGACGGCCGCGAGGAGGCCAACACGATGGAACTGTCAAATTTCGTCTAATGTCATTTTAAAAGTACCTCTCTTTTTAATGATGGTAGACGTGTCAAGTTTGTACTCTAATTGACGGCCGCGAGGAGGCCAACACGATGGAACTGTCAAATTTTGTCTAATGTCATTTTAAGACTAACTTTCTTATTAATGATGGTAGACCCATCAAGTTTGTATTCTAATTGACGGCCGCGAGGAGGCCAACACGATGGAACTGTCAAATTTCGTCTAATGTCATTTTAAAACTAACTTTCTTATTAATGATGGTAGACCCATCAAGTTTGTACTCTAATTGACGGCCGCGAGGAGGCCAACACGATGGAACTGTCAAATTTCGTCTAATGTCATTTTAAAACAAACTTTCTTATTAATGATGGTAGACCCGTCAAGTTTGTGCTCTAATTGACGGCCGCGAGGAGGCCAACACGTTGGAACTGTCAAATTTCGTCTAAGGTCATTTTAAAACTAACTTTCTTATTAATGATGGTAGACCCGTTAAGTTTGTACTCTAATTGACGGCCGCGAGGAGGCCAACACGATGGAACTGTCAAATTTCGTCTAATGTCATTTTAAAACTAACTTTCTTATTAATGATGGTGGACTTGTCAAGTTTGTACTCTAATTGACGGTCGCGAGAAGGCCAACACGATGGAACTGTCAAATTTCGTCTAATGTCATTTTAAAACTAACTTTCTTATTAATGATGGTAGACTCATCAAGTTTGTACCCTAATTGACGGCCGCGAGGAGGCCAACAGGATGGAACTGTCAAATTTCGTCTAATGTCATTTTAAAACTAACTTTCTTATTAATGATGGTAGACCCATCAAGTTTGTACTCTAATTGACGGCCGCGAGGAGGCCAACACGATGGAACTGTCAAATTTCGTCTAATGTCATTTTAAAACAAACTTTCTTATTAATGATGGTAGACCCGTCAAGTTTGTGCTCTAATTGACGGCCGCGAGGAGGCCAACACGTTGGAACTGTCAAATTTCGTCTAAGGTCATTTTAAAACTAACTTTCTTACTAATGATGGTAGACCCGTTAAGTTTGTACTCTAATTGACGGCCGCGAGGAGGCCAACACGATGGAACTGTCAAATTTCGTCTAATGTCATTTTAAAACTAACTTTCTTATTAATGATGGTGGACTTGTCAAGTTTGTACTCTAATTGACGGTCGCGAGAAGGCCAACACGATGGAACTGTCAAATTTCGTCTAATGTCATTTTAAAACTAACTTTCTTATTAATGATGGTAGACCAATCAAGTTTGTACTCTAATTGACGGCCGCGAGGAGGCCAACACGATGGAACTGTCAAATTTCGTCTAATGTCATTTTAAAAGTACCTTTCTTTTTAATGATGGTAGACGTGTTAAGTTTGTACTCTAATTGACGGCCGCGAGGAGGCCAACACGATGGAACTGTCAAATTTTGTCTAATGTCATTTTAAAACTAACTTTCTTATTAATGATGGTAGACCTGTCAAGTTTGTACTCTAATTGACGGCCGCGAGGAGGCCAACAAGATGGAACTGTCAAATTTCGTCTAATGTCATTTTAAAACTAACTTTCTTATTAATGATGGTAGACCCATCAAGTTTGTACTCTAATTGACGGCCGCGAGGAGGCCAACACGATGGAACTGTCAAATTTCGTCTAATGTCATTTTAAAACTAACTTTTTTATTAATGATGGTAGACCCTTCAAGTTTGTACTCTAATTGACGGCCGCGAGGAGGCCAACACGATGGAACTGTCAAATTTCGTCTAATGTCATTTAAAAAATAACTTTCTTATTAATGATGGTAGACCCATCAAGTTTGTACTCTAATTGACGGCCGCGAGGAGGCCAACACGATGGAACTGTCAAATTTCGTCTAATGTCATTTAAAAAATAACTTTCTTATTAATGATGGTAGACCCATCAAGTTTGTACTCTAATTGACGGCCGCGAGGAGGCCAACACGATGGAACTGTCAAATTTCGTCTAATGTCATTTTAAAACTAACTTTCTTATTAATGATGGTAGACCCGTCAAGTTTGTACTCTAATTGACGGCCGCGAGGAGGCCAACACGATGGAACTGTCAAATTTCGTCTAATGTCATTTTAAAACTAACTTTCTTATTAATGATGGTAGACCCATCAAGTTTGTACTCTAATTGACGGCCGCGAGGAGGTAAACACGATGGAACTGTCAAATTTCGTCTAATGTCATTTTAAAAGTACCTTTCTTTTTAATGATGATAGACGTGTTAAGTTTGTACTCTAATTGACGGCCGCGAGGAGGCCAACACGATGGAACTGTCAAATTTCGTCTAATGTCATTTTAAAACTAACTTTCTTATTAATGGTGGTAGACCTGTCAAGTTTGTACTTTAATTGACTGCCGCGAGGAGGCCAACACGATGGAACTGTCAAATTTTGTCTAATGTCATTTTAAAACTAACTTTCTTATTAATGATGGTAGACCCATCAAGTTTATACTCTAATTGACGGCCGCGAGGAGGCCAACACGATGGAACTGTCAAATTTCGTCTAATGTCATTTTAAAACTAACTTTCTTATTAATGATGGTAGACCTGTCAAGTTTGTACTCTAATTGACGGCCGCGAGGAGGCCAACAAGATGGAACTGTCAAATTTCGTCTAATGTCATTTTAAAACTAACTTTCTTATTAATGATGGTAGACCAATCAAGTTTGTACTCTAATTGACGGCCACGAGGAGGCCAACAAGATGAAACTGTCAAATTTCGTCTAATGTCATTTTAAAACTAACTTTCTTATTAATGATGGTAGACCTGTCAAGTTTGTACTCTAATTGACGGCCGCGAGGAGGCCAACAAGATGGAACTGTCAAATTTCGTCTAATGTCATTTTAAAACTAACTTTCTTATTAATGATGGTAGACCAATCAAGTTTGTACTCTAATTGACGGCCACGAGGAGGCCAACAAGATGAAACTGTCAAATTTCGTCTAATGTCATTTTAAAACTAACTTTCTTATTAATGATGGTAGACCTGTCAAGTTTGTACTCTAATTGACGGCCGCGAGGAGGCCAACAAGATGGAACTGTCAAATTTCGTCTAATGTCATTTTAAAACTAACTTTCTTATTAATGATGGTAGACCAATCAAGTTTGTACTCTAATTGACGGCCACGAGGAGGCCAACAAGATGAAACTGTCAAATTTCGTCTAATGTCATTTTAAAACTAACTTTCTTATTAATGATGGAAGACCTGTCAAGTTTGTACTCTAATTGACGGCCGCGAGGAGGCCAACACGATGGAACTGTTAAATTTCGTCTAATGTCATTTTATAACTAACTTTCTTATTAATGATGGTAGACCCTTCAAGTTTGTACTCTAATTGACGGCCGCGAGGAGGCCAACACGATGGAACTGTCAAATTTCGTCTAATGTCATTTTAAAACTAACTTCTTTATTAATGATGGTAGACCCTTCAAGTTTGTACTCTAATTGACGGCCGCGAGGAGGCCAACACGATGGAACTGTCAAATTTCGTCTAATGTCATTTTAAAACTAACTTTCTTATTAATGATGGTAGACCAATCAAGTTTGTACTCTAATTGACGGCCGCAAGGAGGCCAACACGATGGAACTGTCAAATTTCGTCTAATGTCATTTTAAAACTAACTTCTTTATTAATGATGGTAGACCCTTCAAGTTTGTACTCTAATTGATGGCCGCGAAGAGGCCAACACGATGGAACTGTCAAATTTCGTCTAATGTCATTTAAAAACTAACTTTCTTATTAATGATGGTAGACCTGTCAAGTTTGTACTCTAATTGACGGCCGCGAGGAGGCCAACACGATGGAACTGTCAAATTTCGTCTAATGTCATTTTAAAACTAACTTTCTTATTAATGATGGTAGACCAATCAAGTTTGTACTCTAATTGACGGCCGCAAGGAGGCCAACACGATGGAACTGTCAAATTTCGTCTAATGTCATTTTAAAACTAACTTCTTTATTAATGATGGTAGACCCTTCAAGTTTGTACTCTAATTGACGGCCGCGAGGAGGCCAACACGATGGAACTGTCAAATTTCGTCTAATGTCATTTTAAAACTAACTTTCTTATTAATGATGGTGGACTTGTCAAGTTTGTACTCTAATTGACGGTCGCGAGAAGGCCAACACGATGGAACTGTCAAATTTCGTCTAATGTCATTTTAAAACTAACTTTCTTATTAATGATGGTAGACCCATCAAGTTTGTACTCTAATTGACGGCCGCGAGGAGGCCAACACGTTGGAACTGTCAAATTTCGTCTAATGTCATTTTAAAACTAACTTTCTTATTAATGATGGTCGACCCATCAAGTTTCTACTCTAATTGACGGCCGCGAGGAGGCCAACACGATGGAACTGTCAAATTTCGTCTAATGTCATTTTAAAACTAACTTTCTTATTAATGATGGTAGACGTGTCAAGTTTGTACTCTAATTGACGGCCGCGAGGAGGCCAACACGATGGAACTGTCAAATTTTGTCTAATGTCATTTTAAGACTAACTTTCTTATTAATGATGGTAGACCCATCAAGTTTGTATTCTAATTGACGGCCGCGAGGAGGCCAACACGATGGAACTGTCAAATTTCGTCTAATGTCATTTTAAAACTAACTTTCTTAATAATGATGGTAGACCCATCAAGTTTGTACTCTAATTGACGGCCGCGAGGAGGCCAACACGATGGAACTGTCAAATTTCGTCTAATGTCATTTTAAAACAAACTTTCTTATTAATGATGGTAGACCCGTCAAGTTTGTGCTCTAATTGACGGCCGCGAGGAGGCCAACACGTTGGAACTGTCAAATTTCGTCTAAGGTCATTTTAAAACTAACTTTCTTATTAATGATGGTAGACCCGTTAAGTTTGTACTCTAATTGACGGCCGCGAGGAGGCCAACACGATGGAACTGTCAAATTTCGTCTAATGTCATTTTAAAACTAACTTTCTTATTAATGATGGTGGACTTGTCAAGTTTGTACTCTAATTGACGGTCGCGAGAAGGCCAACACGATGGAACTGTCAAATTTCGTCTAATGTCATTTTAAAACTAACTTTCTTATTAATGATGGTAGACCAATCAAGTTTGTACTCTAATTGACGGCCGCGAGGAGGCCAACACGATGGAACTGTCAAATTTCGTCTAATGTCATTTTAAAACTAACTTTCTTATTAATGATGGTAGACCCGTCAAGTTTGTACTCAAATTGACGGCCGCGAGGAGGCCAACACGATGGAACTGTCAAATTTCGTCTAATGTCATTTTAAAACTAACTTTCTTATTAACGATGGTAGACCCATCAAGTTTGTACTCTAATTGACGGCCGCGAGGAGGCCAACACGATGGAACTGTCAAATTTCGTCTAATGTCATTTTAAAAGTACCTTTCTTTTTAATGATGGTAGACGTGTTAAGTTTGTACTCTAATTGACGGCCGCGAGGAGGCCAACACGATGGAACTGTCAAATTTTGTCTAATGTCATTTTAAGACTAACTTTCTTATTAATGATGGTAGACCCATCAAGTTTGTACTCTAATTGACGGCCGCGAGGAGGCCAACACGATGGAACTGTCAAATTTCGTCTAATGTCATTTTAAAACTAACTTTCTTATTAATGATGGTAGCCCCATCAAGTTTGTACTCTAATTGACGGCCGCGAGGAGGCCAACACGATGGAACTGTCAAATTTCGTCTAATGTCATTTTAAAACTAACTTTCTTATTAATGGTGGTAGACATGTCAAGTTTGTACTCTAATTGACTGCCGCGAGGAGGCCAACACGATGGAACTGTTAAATTTCGTCTAATGTCATTTTATAACTAACTTTCTTATTAATGATGGTAGACCCTTCAAGTTTGTACTCTAATTGACGGCCGCGAGGAGGCCAACACGATGGAACTGTCAAATTTTGTCTAATGTCATTTTAAGACTAACTTTCTTATTAATGATGGTAGACCCATCAAGTTTGTACTCTAATTGACGGCCGCGAGGAGGCCAACACGATGGAACTGTCAAATTTCGTCTAATGTCATTTTAAAACTAACTTTCTTATTAATGATGGTAGCCCCATCAAGTTTGTACTCTAATTGACGGCCGCGAGGAGGCCAACAAGATGAAACTGTCAAATTTCGTCTAATGTCATTTTAAAACTAACTTTCTTATTAATGATGGAAGACCTGTCAAGTTTGTACTCTAATTGACGGCCGCGAGGAGGCCAACACGATGGAACTGTTAAATTTCGTCTAATGTCATTTTATAACTAACTTTCTTATTAATGATGGTAGACCCTTCAAGTTTGTACTCTAATTGACGGCCGCGAGGAGGCCAACACGATGGAACTGTCAAATTTCGTCTAATGTCATTTTAAAACTAACTTCTTTATTAATGATGGTAGACCCTTCAAGTTTGTACTCTAATTGACGGCCGCGAGGAGGCCAACACGATGGAACTGTCAAATTTCGTCTAATGTCATTTTAAAACTAACTTTCTTATTAATGATGGTAGACCAATCAAGTTTGTACTCTAATTGACGGCCGCAAGGAGGCCAACACGATGGAACTGTCAAATTTCGTCTAATGTCATTTTAAAACTAACTTCTTTATTAATGATGGTAGACCCTTCAAGTTTGTACTCTAATTGATGGCCGCGAAGAGGCCAACACGATGGAACTGTCAAATTTCGTCTAATGTCATTTAAAAACTAACTTTCTTATTAATGATGGTAGACCTGTCAAGTTTGTACTCTAATTGACGGCCGCGAGGAGGCCAACACGATGGAACTGTCAAATTTCGTCTAATGTCATTTTAAAACTAACTTTCTTATTAATGATGGTAGACCAATCAAGTTTGTACTCTAATTGACGGCCGCAAGGAGGCCAACACGATGGAACTGTCAAATTTCGTCTAATGTCATTTTAAAACTAACTTCTTTATTAATGATGGTAGACCCTTCAAGTTTGTACTCTAATTGACGGCCGCGAGGAGGCCAACACGATGGAACTGTCAAATTTCGTCTAATGTCATTTTAAAAGTACCTCTCTTTTTAATGATGGTAGACGTGTCAAGTTTGTACTCTAATTGACGGCCGCGAGGAGGCCAACACGATGGAACTGTCAAATTTCGTCTAATGTCATTTTAAAACTAACTTTCTTATTAATGATGGTAGACCCGTCAAGTTTGTACTCTAATTGACGGCCGCGAGGAGGCCAACACGATGGAACTGTCAAATTTCGTCTAATGTCATTTTAAAAGTACCTCTCTTTTTAATGATGGTAGACGTGTCAAGTTTGTACTCTAATTGACGGCCGCGAGGAGGCCAACACGATGGAACTGTCAAATTTTGTCTAATGTCATTTTAAGACTAACTTTCTTATTAATGATGGTAGACCCATCAAGTTTGTATTCTAATTGACGGCCGCGAGGAGGCCAACACGATGGAACTGTCAAATTTCGTCTAATGTCATTTTAAAACTAACTTTCTTATTAATGATGGTAGACCCATCAAGTTTGTACTCTAATTGACGGCCGCGAGGAGGCCAACACGATGGAACTGTCAAATTTCGTCTAATGTCATTTTAAAACAAACTTTCTTATTAATGATGGTAGACCCGTCAAGTTTGTGCTCTAATTGACGGCCGCGAGGAGGCCAACACGTTGGAACTGTCAAATTTCGTCTAAGGTCATTTTAAAACTAACTTTCTTATTAATGATGGTAGACCCGTTAAGTTTGTACTCTAATTGACGGCCGCGAGGAGGCCAACACGATGGAACTGTCAAATTTCGTCTAATGTCATTTTAAAACTAACTTTCTTATTAATGATGGTGGACTTGTCAAGTTTGTACTCTAATTGACGGTCGCGAGAAGGCCAACACGATGGAACTGTCAAATTTCGTCTAATGTCATTTTAAAACTAACTTTCTTATTAATGATGGTAGACCAATCAAGTTTGTACTCTAATTGACGGCCGCGAGGAGGCCAACACGATGGAACTGTCAAATTTCGTCTAATGTCATTTTAAAACTAACTTTCTTATTAATGATGGAAGACCTGTCAAGTTTGTACTCTAATTGACGGCCGCGAGGAGGCCAACACGATGGAACTGTCAAATTTCGTCTAATGTCATTTTAAAACTAACTTTCTTATTAATGATGGTAGACCCATCAAGTTTGTACTCTAATTGACGGCCGCGAGGAGGCCAACACGATGGAACTGTCAAATTTCGTCTAATGTCATTTTAAAAGTACCTTTCTTTTTAATGATGGTAGACGTGTTAAGTTTGTACTCTAATTGACGGCCGCGAAAAGGCCAACACGATGGAACTGTCAAATTTTGTCTAATGTCATTTTAAGACTAACTTTCTTATTAATGATGGTAGACCCATCAAGTTTGTACTCTAATTGACGGCCGCGAGGAGGCCAACACGATGGAACTGTCAAATTTCGTCTAATGTCATTTTAAAACTAACTTTCTTATTAATGATGGTAGCCCCATCAAGTTTGTACTCTAATTGACGGCCGCGAGGAGGCCAACACGATGGAACTGTCAAATTTCGTCTAATGTCATTTTAAAACTAACTTTCTTATTAATGGTGGTAGACATGTCAAGTTTGTACTCTAATTGACTGCCGCGAGGAGGCCAACACGATGGAACTGTCAAATTTTGTCTAATGTCATTTTAAAACTAACTTTCTTATTAATGATGGTAGACCCATCAAGTTTCTACTCTAATGGACGGCCGCGAGGAGGCCAACACGATGGAACTGTCAAATTTCGTCTAATGTCATTTTAAAACTAACTTTCTTATTAATGATGGTAGACCTGTCAAGTTTGTACTCTAATTGACGGCCGCGAGGAGGCCAACAAGATGGAACTGTCAAATTTCGTCTAATGTCATTTTAAAACTAACTTTCTTATTAATGATGGTAGACCCTTCAAGTTTGTACTCTAATTGACGGCCGCGAGGAGGCCAACACGATGGAACTGTCAAATTTCGTCTTATGTCATTTTAAAACTAACTTTCTTATTAATGATGGTAGACCAATCAAGTTTGTACTCTAATTGACGGCCGCGAGGAGGCCAACAAGATGGAACTGTCAAATTTCGTCTAATGTCATTTTAAAACTAACTTTCTTATTAATGATGGTAGACCCTTCAAGTTTGTACTCTAATTGACGGCCGCGAGGAGGCCAACACGATGGAACGGTCAAATTTCGTCTAATGTCATTTTAAAACTAACTTTCTTATTAATGATGGTAGACCCTTCAAGTTTGTACTCTAATTGACGGCCGCGAGGCGGCCAACACGATGGAACTGTCAAATTTCGTCTAATGTCATTTTAAAACTAACTTTTTTATTAATGATGGTAGACCAATCAAGTTTGTACTCTAATTGACGGCCGCGAGGAGGCCAACACGATGGAACTGTCAAATTTTGTCTAATGTCATTTTAAGACTAACTTTCTTATTAATGATGGTAGACCAATCAAGTTTGTACTCTAATTGACGGCCGCGAGGAGGCCAACAAGATGGAACTGTCAAATTTCGTCTAATGTCATTTTAAAACTAACTTTCTTATTAATGATGGTAGACCCTTCAAGTTTGTACTCTAATTGACGGCCGCGAGGAGGCCAACACGATGGAACGGTCAAATTTCGTCTAATGTCATTTTAAAACTAACTTTCTTATTAATGATGGTAGACCCTTCAAGTTTGTACTCTAATTGACGGCCGCGAGGCGGCCAACACGATGGAACTGTCAAATTTCGTCTAATGTCATTTTAAAACTAACTTTTTTATTAATGATGGTAGACCAATCAAGTTTGTACTCTAATTGACGGCCGCGAGGAGGCCAACACCATGGAACTGTCAAATTTCGTCCAATGTCATTTTAAAAGTACCTTTCTTATTAATGATGGTAGACCCTTCAGGTTTGTACTCTAATTGACGGCCGCGAGGAGGCCAACACGATGGAACGGTCAAATTTCGTCTAATGTCATTTTAAAACTAACTTTCTTATTAATGATGGTAGACCCTTCAAGTTTGTACTCTAATTGACGACCGCGAGGAGGCCAACACGATGGAACTGTCAAATTTCGTCTAATGTCATTTTAAAACTAACTTTCTTATTAATGATGGTAGACCCATCAAGTTTATACTCTAATTGACGGCCGCGAGGAGGCCAACACGATGGAACTGTCAAATTTCGTCTAATGTCATTTTAAAACTAACTTTCTTATTAATGATGGTGGACTTGTCAAGTTTGTACTCTAATTGACGGTCGCGAGAAGGCCAACACGATGGAACTGTCAAATTTCGTCTAATGTCATTTTAAAACTAACTTTCTTATTAATGATGGTGGACTTGTCAAGTTTGTACTCTAATTGACGGTCGCGAGAAGGCCAACACGATGGAACTGTCAAATTTCGTCTAAGGTCATTTTAAAACTAACTTTCTTATTAATGATGGTAGACCCGTCAAGTTTGTACTCTAATTGACGGCCGCGAGGAGGCCAACACGATGGAACTGTCAAATTTCGTCTAATGTCATTTTAAAAGTACCTCTCTATTTAATGATGGTAGACGTGTCAAGTTTGTACTCTAATTGACGGCCGCGAGGAGGCCAACACGATGGAACTGTCAAATTTTGTCTAATGTCATTTTAAGACTAACTTTCTTATTAATGATGGTAGACCCATCAAGTTTGTATTCTAATTGACGGCCGCGAGGAGGCCAACACGATGGAACTGTCAAATTTCGTCTAATGTCATTTTAAAACTAACTTTCTTATTAATGATGGTAGACCCATCAAGTTTGTACTCTAATTGACGGCCGCGAGGAGGCCAACACGATGGAACTGTCAAATTTCGTCTAATGTCATTTTAAAACAAACTTTCTTATTAATGATGGTAGACCCGTCAAGTTTGTGCTCTAATTGACGGCCGCGAGGAGGCCAACACGTTGGAACTGTCAAATTTCGTCTAAGGTCATTTTAAAACTAACTTTCTTATTAATGATGGTAGACCCGTTAAGTTTGTACTCTAATTGACGGCCGCGAGGAGGCCAACACGATGGAACTGTCAAATTTCGTCTAATGTCATTTTAAAACTAACTTTCTTATTAATGATGGTGGACTTGTCAAGTTTGTACTCTAATTGACGGTCGCGAGAAGGCCAACACGATGGAACTGTCAAATTTCGTCTAATGTCATTTTAAAACTAACTTTCTTATTAATGATGGTAGACTCATCAAGTTTGTACCCTAATTGACGGCCGCGAGGAGGCCAACAGGATGGAACTGTCAAATTTCGTCTAATGTCATTTTAAAACTAACTTTCTTATTAATGATGGTAGACCCATCAAGTTTGTACTCTAATTGACGGCCGCGAGGAGGCCAACACGATGGAACTGTCAAATTTCGTCTAATGTCATTTTAAAACAAACTTTCTTATTAATGATGGTAGACCCGTCAAGTTTGTGCTCTAATTGACGGCCGCGAGGAGGCCAACACGTTGGAACTGTCAAATTTTGTCTAAGGTCATTTTAAAACTAACTTTCTTATTAATGATGGTAGACCCGTTAAGTTTGTACTCTAATTGACGGCCGCGAGGAGGCCAACACGATGGAACTGTCAAATTTCGTCTAATGTCATTTTAAAACTAACTTTCTTATTAATGATGGTGGACTTGTCAAGTTTGTACTCTAATTGACGGTCGCGAGAAGGCCAACACGATGGAACTGTCAAATTTCGTCTAATGTCATTTTAAAACTAACTTTCTTATTAATGATGGTAGACCAATCAAGTTTGTACTCTAATTGACGGCCGCGAGGAGGCCAACACGATAGAACTGTCAAATTTCGTCTAATGTCATTTTAAAAGTACCTTTCTTTTTAATGATGGTAGACGTGTTAAGTTTGTACTCTAATTGACGGCCGCGAGGAGGCCAACACGATGGAACTGTCAAATTTTGTCTAATGTCATTTTAAAACTAACTTTCTTATTAATGATGGTAGACCTGTCAAGTTTGTACTCTAATTGACGGCCGCGAGGAGGCCAACAAGATGGAACTGTCAAATTTCGTCTAATGTCATTTTAAAACTAACTTTCTTATTAATGATGGTAGACCAATCAAGTTTGTACTCTAATTGACGGCCACGAGGAGGCCAACAAGATGAAACTGTCAAATTTCGTCTAATGTCATTTTAAAACTAACTTTCTTATTAATGATGGAAGACCTGTCAAGTTTGTACTCTAATTGACGGCCGCGAGGAGGCCAACACGATGGAACTGTCAAATTTCGTCTAATGTCATTTTATAACTAACTTTCTTATTAATGATGGTAGACCCTTCAAGTTTGTACTCTAATTGACGGCCGCGAGGAGGCCAACACGATGGAACTGTCAAATTTCGTCTAATGTCATTTTAAAACTAACTTCTTTATTAATGATGGTAGACCCTTCAAGTTTGTACTCTAATTGACGGCCGCGAGGAGGCCAACACGATGGAACTGTCAAATTTCGTCTAATGTCATTTTAAAACTAACTTTCTTATTAATGATGGTAGACCAATCAAGTTTGTACTCTAATTGACGGCCGCAAGGAGGCCAACACGATGGAACTGTCAAATTTCGTCTAATGTCATTTTAAAACTAACTTCTTTATTAATGATGGTAGACCCTTCAAGTTTGTACTCTAATTGATGGCCGCGAAGAGGCCAACACGATGGAACTGTCAAATTTCGTCTAATGTCATTTAAAAACTAACTTTCTTATTAATGATGGTAGACCTGTCAAGTTTGTACTCTAATTGACGGCCGCGAGGAGGCCAACACGATGGAACTGTCAAATTTCGTCTAATGTCATTTTAAAACTAACTTTCTTATTAATGATGGTAGACCAATCAAGTTTGTACTCTAATTGACGGCCGCAAGGAGGCCAACACGATGGAACTGTCAAATTTCGTCTAATGTCATTTTAAAACTAACTTCTTTATTAATGATGGTAGACCCTTCAAGTTTGTACTCTAATTGACGGCCGCGAGGAGGCCAACACGATGGAACTGTCAAATTTCGTCTAATGTCATTTTAAAACTAACTTTCTTATTAATGATGGTGGACTTGTCAAGTTTGTACTCTAATTGACGGTCGCGAGAAGGCCAACACGATGGAACTGTCAAATTTCGTCTAATGTCATTTTAAAACTAACTTTCTTATTAATGATGGTAGACCCATCAAGTTTGTACTCTAATTGACGGCCGCGAGGAGGCCAACACGTTGGAACTGTCAAATTTCGTCTAATGTCATTTTAAAACTAACTTTCTTATTAATGATGGTCGACCCATCAAGTTTCTACTCTAATTGACGGCCGCGAGGAGGCCAACACGATGGAACTGTCAAATTTCGTCTAATGTCATTTTAAAACTAACTTTCTTATTAATGATGGTAGACCCGTCAAGTTTGTACTCTAATTGACGGCCACGAGGAGGCCAACAAGATGAAACTGTCAAATTTCGTCTAATGTCATTTTAAAACTAACTTTCTTATTAATGATGGAAGACCTGTCAAGTTTGTACTCTAATTGACGGCCGCGAGGAGGCCAACACGATGGAACTGTCAAATTTCGTCTAATGTCATTTTATAACTAACTTTCTTATTAATGATGGTAGACCCTTCAAGTTTGTACTCTAATTGACGGCCGCGAGGAGGCCAACACGATGGAACTGTCAAATTTCGTCTAATGTCATTTTAAAAGTACCTCTCTTTTTAATGATGGTAGACGTGTCAAGTTTGTACTCTAATTGACGGCCGCGAGGAGGCCAACACGATGGAACTGTCAAATTTCGTCTAATGTCATTTTAAAACTAACTTTCTTATTAATGATGGTAGACCAATCAAGTTTGTACTCTAATTGACGGCCGCAAGGAGGCCAACACGATGGAACTGTCAAATTTCGTCTAATGTCATTTTAAAACTAACTTCTTTATTAATGATGGTAGACCCTTCAAGTTTGTACTCTAATTGATGGCCGCGAAGAGGCCAACACGATGGAACTGTCAAATTTCGTCTAATGTCATTTAAAAACTAACTTTCTTATTAATGATGGTAGACCTGTCAAGTTTGTACTCTAATTGACGGCCGCGAGGAGGCCAACACGATGGAACTGTCAAATTTCGTCTAATGTCATTTTAAAACTAACTTTCTTATTAATGATGGTAGACCCATCAAGTTTGTACTCTAATTGACGGCCGCGAGGAGGCCAACACGATGGAACTGTCAAATTTCGTCTAATGTCATTTTAAAACAAACTTTCTTATTAATGATGGTAGACCCGTCAAGTTTGTGCTCTAATTGACGGCCGCGAGGAGGCCAACACGTTGGAACTGTCAAATTTCGTCTAAGGTCATTTTAAAACTAACTTTCTTATTAATGATGGTAGACCCGTTAAGTTTGTACTCTAATTGACGGCCGCGAGGAGGCCAACACGATGGAACTGTCAAATTTCGTCTAATGTCATTTTAAAACTAACTTTCTTATTAATGATGGTGGACTTGTCAAGTTTGTACTCTAATTGACGGTCGCGAGAAGGCCAACACGATGGAACTGTCAAATTTCGTCTAATGTCATTTTAAAACTAACTTTCTTATTAATGATGGTAGACTCATCAAGTTTGTACCCTAATTGACGGCCGCGAGGAGGCCAACAGGATGGAACTGTCAAATTTCGTCTAATGTCATTTTAAAACTAACTTTCTTATTAATGATGGTAGACCCGTCAAGTTTGTGCTCTAATTGACGGCCGCGAGGAGGCCAACACGTTGGAACTGTCAAATTTCGTCTAAGGTCATTTTAAAACTAACTTTCTTACTAATGATGGTAGACCCGTTAAGTTTGTACTCTAATTGACGGCCGCGAGGAGGCCAACACGATGGAACTGTCAAATTTCGTCTAATGTCATTTTAAAACTAACTTTCTTATTAATGATGGTGGACTTGTCAAGTTTGTACTCTAATTGACGGTCGCGAGAAGGCCAACACGATGGAACTGTCAAATTTCGTCTAATGTCATTTTAAAACTAACTTTCTTATTAATGATGGTAGACCAATCAAGTTTGTACTCTAATTGACGGCCGCGAGGAGGCCAACACGATGGAACTGTCAAATTTCGTCTAATGTCATTTTAAAAGTACCTTTCTTTTTAATGATGGTAGACGTGTTAAGTTTGTACTCTAATTGACGGCCGCGAGGAGGCCAACACGATGGAACTGTCAAATTTTGTCTAATGTCATTTTAAAACTAACTTTCTTATTAATGATGGTAGACCTGTCAAGTTTGTACTCTAATTGACGGCCGCGAGGAGGCCAACAAGATGGAACTGTCAAATTTCGTCTAATGTCATTTTAAAACTAACTTTCTTATTAATGATGGTAGACCCATCAAGTTTGTACTCTAATTGACGGCCGCGAGGAGGCCAACACGATGGAACTGTCAAATTTCGTCTAATGTCATTTTAAAACTAACTTTTTTATTAATGATGGTAGACCCTTCAAGTTTGTACTCTAATTGACGGCCGCGAGGAGGCCAACACGATGGAACTGTCAAATTTCGTCTAATGTCATTTAAAAAATAACTTTCTTATTAATGATGGTAGACCCATCAAGTTTGTACTCTAATTGACGGCCGCGAGGAGGCCAACACGATGGAACTGTCAAATTTCGTCTAATGTCATTTAAAAAATAACTTTCTTATTAATGATGGTAGACCCATCAAGTTTGTACTCTAATTGACGGCCGCGAGGAGGCCAACACGATGGAACTGTCAAATTTCGTCTAATGTCATTTTAAAACTAACTTTCTTATTAATGATGGTAGACCCGTCAAGTTTGTACTCTAATTGACGGCCGCGAGGAGGCCAACACGATGGAACTGTCAAATTTCGTCTAATGTCATTTTAAAACTAACTTTCTTATTAATGATGGTAGACCCATCAAGTTTGTACTCTAATTGACGGCCGCGAGGAGGTAAACACGATGGAACTGTCAAATTTCGTCTAATGTCATTTTAAAAGTACCTTTCTTTTTAATGATGATAGACGTGTTAAGTTTGTACTCTAATTGACGGCCGCGAGGAGGCCAACACGATGGAACTGTCAAATTTCGTCTAATGTCATTTTAAAACTAACTTTCTTATTAATGGTGGTAGACCTGTCAAGTTTGTACTTTAATTGACTGCCGCGAGGAGGCCAACACGATGGAACTGTCAAATTTTGTCTAATGTCATTTTAAAACTAACTTTCTTATTAATGATGGTAGACCCATCAAGTTTATACTCTAATTGACGGCCGCGAGGAGGCCAACACGATGGAACTGTCAAATTTCGTCTAATGTCATTTTAAAACTAACTTTCTTATTAATGATGGTAGACCTGTCAAGTTTGTACCCTAATTGACGGCCGCGAGGAGGCCAACAAGATGGAACTGTCAAATTTCGTCTAATGTCATTTTAAAACTAACTTTCTTATTAATGATGGTAGACCAATCAAGTTTGTACTCTAATTGACGGCCACGAGGAGGCCAACAAGATGAAACTGTCAAATTTCGTCTAATGTCATTTTAAAACTAACTTTCTTATTAATGATGGTAGACCTGTCAAGTTTGTACTCTAATTGACGGCCGCGAGGAGGCCAACAAGATGGAACTGTCAAATTTCGTCTAATGTCATTTTAAAACTAACTTTCTTATTAATGATGGTAGACCAATCAAGTTTGTACTCTAATTGACGGCCACGAGGAGGCCAACAAGATGAAACTGTCAAATTTCGTCTAATGTCATTTTAAAACTAACTTTCTTATTAATGATGGTAGACCTGTCAAGTTTGTACTCTAATTGACGGCCGCGAGGAGGCCAACAAGATGGAACTGTCAAATTTCGTCTAATGTCATTTTAAAACTAACTT
This sequence comes from Polydrusus cervinus, assembly GCA_935413205.1. Classification (NCBI taxonomy): domain Eukaryota; kingdom Metazoa; phylum Arthropoda; class Insecta; order Coleoptera; family Curculionidae; genus Polydrusus; species Polydrusus cervinus. The sequence goes on along the minus strand of OW284516.1, from coordinate 54,784,413 downwards.
TCTTATTAATGATGGTAGACCAATCAAGTTTGTACTCTAATTGACGGCCACGAGGAGGCCAACAAGATGAAACTGTCAAATTTCGTCTAATGTCATTTTAAAACTAACTTTCTTATTAATGATGGAAGACCTGTCAAGTTTGTACTCTAATTGACGGCCGCGAGGAGGCCAACACGATGGAACTGTCAAATTTCGTCTAATGTCATTTTATAACTAACTTTCTTATTAATGATGGTAGACCCTTCAAGTTTGTACTCTAATTGACGGCCGCGAGGAGGCCAACACGATGGAACTGTCAAATTTCGTCTAATGTCATTTTAAAACTAACTTCTTTATTAATGATGGTAGACCCTTCAAGTTTGTACTCTAATTGACGGCCGCGAGGAGGCCAACACGATGGAACTGTCAAATTTCGTCTAATGTCATTTTAAAACTAACTTTCTTATTAATGATGGTAGACCAATCAAGTTTGTACTCTAATTGACGGCCGCAAGGAGGCCAACACGATGGAACTGTCAAATTTCGTCTAATGTCATTTTAAAACTAACTTCTTTATTAATGATGGTAGACCCTTCAAGTTTGTACTCTAATTGATGGCCGCGAAGAGGCCAACACGATGGAACTGTCAAATTTCGTCTAATGTCATTTAAAAACTAACTTTCTTATTAATGATGGTAGACCTGTCAAGTTTGTACTCTAATTGACGGCCGCGAGGAGGCCAACACGATGGAACTGTCAAATTTCGTCTAATGTCATTTTAAAACTAACTTTCTTATTAATGATGGTAGACCAATCAAGTTTGTACTCTAATTGACGGCCGCAAGGAGGCCAACACGATGGAACTGTCAAATTTCGTCTAATGTCATTTTAAAACTAACTTCTTTATTAATGATGGTAGACCCTTCAAGTTTGTACTCTAATTGACGGCCGCGAGGAGGCCAACACGATGGAACTGTCAAATTTCGTCTAATGTCATTTTAAAACTAACTTTCTTATTAATGATGGTGGACTTGTCAAGTTTGTACTCTAATTGACGGTCGCGAGAAGGCCAACACGATGGAACTGTCAAATTTCGTCTAATGTCATTTTAAAACTAACTTTCTTATTAATGATGGTAGACCCATCAAGTTTGTACTCTAATTGACGGCCGCGAGGAGGCCAACACGTTGGAACTGTCAAATTTCGTCTAATGTCATTTTAAAACTAACTTTCTTATTAATGATGGTCGACCCATCAAGTTTCTACTCTAATTGACGGCCGCGAGGAGGCCAACACGATGGAACTGTCAAATTTCGTCTAATGTCATTTTAAAACTAACTTTCTTATTAATGATGGTAGACCCGTCAAGTTTGTACTCTAATTGACGGCCGCGAGGAGGCCAACACGATGGAACTGTCAAATTTCGTCTAATGTCATTTTAAAAGTACCTCTCTTTTTAATGATGGTAGACGTGTCAAGTTTGTACTCTACTTGACGGCCGCGAGGAGGCCAACACGATGGAACTGTCAAATTTCGTCTAATGTCATTTTAAAACTAACTTTCTTATTAATGATGGTAGACCCGTCAAGTTTGTACTCTAATTGACGGCCGCGAGGAGGCCAACACGATGGAACTGTCAAATTTCGTCTAATGTCATTTTAAAAGTACCTCTCTTTTTAATGATGGTAGACGTGTCAAGTTTGTACTCTAATTGACGGCCGCGAGGAGGCCAACACGATGGAACTGTCAAATTTCGTCTAATGTCATTTTAAAACTAACTTTCTTATTAATGATGGTATACCCGTCAAGTTTGTACTCTAATTGACGGCCGCGAGGAGGCCAACACGATGGAACTGTCAAATTTCGTCTAATGTCATTTTAAAAGTACCTCTCTTTTTAATGATGGTAGACGTGTCAAGTTTGTACTCTAATTGACGGCCGCGAGGAGGCCAACACGATGGAACTGTCAAATTTTGTCTAATGTCATTTTAAGACTAACTTTCTTATTAATGATGGTAGACCCATCAAGTTTGTATTCTAATTGACGGCCGCGAGGAGGCCAACACGATGGAACTGTCAAATTTCGTCTAATGTCATTTTAAAACTAACTTTCTTATTAATGATGGTAGACCCATCAAGTTTGTACTCTAATTGACGGCCGCGAGGAGGCCAACACGATGGAACTGTCAAATTTCGTCTAATGTCATTTTAAAACAAACTTTCTTATTAATGATGGTAGACCCGTCAAGTTTGTGCTCTAATTGACGGCCGCGAGGAGGCCAACACGTTGGAACTGTCAAATTTCGTCTAAGGTCATTTTAAAACTAACTTTCTTATTAATGATGGTAGACCCGTTAAGTTTGTACTCTAATTGACGGCCGCGAGGAGGCCAACACGATGGAACTGTCAAATTTCGTCTAATGTCATTTTAAAACTAACTTTCTTATTAATGATGGTGGACTTGTCAAGTTTGTACTCTAATTGACGGTCGCGAGAAGGCCAACACGATGGAACTGTCAAATTTCGTCTAATGTCATTTTAAAACTAACTTTCTTATTAATGATGGTAGACTCATCAAGTTTGTACCCTAATTGACGGCCGCGAGGAGGCCAACAGGATGGAACTGTCAAATTTCGTCTAATGTCATTTTAAAACTAACTTTCTTATTAATGATGGTAGACCCGTCAAGTTTGTGCTCTAATTGACGGCCGCGAGGAGGCCAACACGTTGGAACTGTCAAATTTCGTCTAAGGTCATTTTAAAACTAACTTTCTTACTAATGATGGTAGACCCGTTAAGTTTGTACTCTAATTGACGGCCGCGAGGAGGCCAACACGATGGAACTGTCAAATTTCGTCTAATGTCATTTTAAAACTAACTTTCTTATTAATGATGGTGGACTTGTCAAGTTTGTACTCTAATTGACGGTCGCGAGAAGGCCAACACGATGGAACTGTCAAATTTCGTCTAATGTCATTTTAAAACTAACTTTCTTATTAATGATGGTAGACCAATCAAGTTTGTACTCTAATTGACGGCCGCGAGGAGGCCAACACGATGGAACTGTCAAATTTCGTCTAATGTCATTTTAAAAGTACCTTTCTTTTTAATGATGGTAGACGTGTTAAGTTTGTACTCTAATTGACGGCCGCGAGGAGGCCAACACGATGGAACTGTCAAATTTTGTCTAATGTCATTTTAAAACTAACTTTCTTATTAATGATGGTAGACCTGTCAAGTTTGTACTCTAATTGACGGCCGCGAGGAGGCCAACAAGATGGAACTGTCAAATTTCGTCTAATGTCATTTTAAAACTAACTTTCTTATTAATGATGGTAGACCCATCAAGTTTGTACTCTAATTGACGGCCGCGAGGAGGCCAACACGATGGAACTGTCAAATTTCGTCTAATGTCATTTTAAAACTAACTTTTTTATTAATGATGGTAGACCCTTCAAGTTTGTACTCTAATTGACGGCCGCGAGGAGGCCAACACGATGGAACTGTCAAATTTCGTCTAATGTCATTTAAAAAATAACTTTCTTATTAATGATGGTAGACCCATCAAGTTTGTACTCTAATTGACGGCCGCGAGGAGGCCAACACGATGGAACTGTCAAATTTCGTCTAATGTCATTTAAAAAATAACTTTCTTATTAATGATGGTAGACCCATCAAGTTTGTACTCTAATTGACGGCCGCGAGGAGGCCAACACGATGGAACTGTCAAATTTCGTCTAATGTCATTTTAAAACTAACTTTCTTATTAATGATGGTAGACCCGTCAAGTTTGTACTCTAATTGACGGCCGCGAGGAGGCCAACACGATGGAACTGTCAAATTTCGTCTAATGTCATTTTAAAACTAACTTTCTTATTAATGATGGTAGACCCATCAAGTTTGTACTCTAATTGACGGCCGCGAGGAGGTAAACACGATGGAACTGTCAAATTTCGTCTAATGTCATTTTAAAAGTACCTTTCTTTTTAATGATGATAGACGTGTTAAGTTTGTACTCTAATTGACGGCCGCGAGGAGGCCAACACGATGGAACTGTCAAATTTCGTCTAATGTCATTTTAAAACTAACTTTCTTATTAATGGTGGTAGACCTGTCAAGTTTGTACTTTAATTGACTGCCGCGAGGAGGCCAACACGATGGAACTGTCAAATTTTGTCTAATGTCATTTTAAAACTAACTTTCTTATTAATGATGGTAGACCCATCAAGTTTATACTCTAATTGACGGCCGCGAGGAGGCCAACACGATGGAACTGTCAAATTTCGTCTAATGTCATTTTAAAACTAACTTTCTTATTAATGATGGTAGACCTGTCAAGTTTGTACCCTAATTGACGGCCGCGAGGAGGCCAACAAGATGGAACTGTCAAATTTCGTCTAATGTCATTTTAAAACTAACTTTCTTATTAATGATGGTAGACCAATCAAGTTTGTACTCTAATTGACGGCCACGAGGAGGCCAACAAGATGAAACTGTCAAATTTCGTCTAATGTCATTTTAAAACTAACTTTCTTATTAATGATGGTAGACCTGTCAAGTTTGTACTCTAATTGACGGCCGCGAGGAGGCCAACAAGATGGAACTGTCAAATTTCGTCTAATGTCATTTTAAAACTAACTTTCTTATTAATGATGGTAGACCAATCAAGTTTGTACTCTAATTGACGGCCACGAGGAGGCCAACAAGATGAAACTGTCAAATTTCGTCTAATGTCATTTTAAAACTAACTTTCTTATTAATGATGGTAGACCTGTCAAGTTTGTACTCTAATTGACGGCCGCGAGGAGGCCAACAAGATGGAACTGTCAAATTTCGTCTAATGTCATTTTAAAACTAACTTTCTTATTAATGATGGTAGACCAATCAAGTTTGTACTCTAATTGACGGCCACGAGGAGGCCAACAAGATGAAACTGTCAAATTTCGTCTAATGTCATTTTAAAACTAACTTTCTTATTAATGATGGAAGACCTGTCAAGTTTGTACTCTAATTGACGGCCGCGAGGAGGCCAACACGATGGAACTGTTAAATTTCGTCTAATGTCATTTTATAACTAACTTTCTTATTAATGATGGTAGACCCTTCAAGTTTGTACTCTAATTGACGGCCGCGAGGAGGCCAACACGATGGAACTGTCAAATTTCGTCTAATGTCATTTTAAAACTAACTTCTTTATTAATGATGGTAGACCCTTCAAGTTTGTACTCTAATTGACGGCCGCGAGGAGGCCAACACGATGGAACTGTCAAATTTCGTCTAATGTCATTTTAAAACTAACTTTCTTATTAATGATGGTAGACCAATCAAGTTTGTACTCTAATTGACGGCCGCAAGGAGGCCAACACGATGGAACTGTCAAATTTCGTCTAATGTCATTTTAAAACTAACTTCTTTATTAATGATGGTAGACCCTTCAAGTTTGTACTCTAATTGATGGCCGCGAAGAGGCCAACACGATGGAACTGTCAAATTTCGTCTAATGTCATTTAAAAACTAACTTTCTTATTAATGATGGTAGACCTGTCAAGTTTGTACTCTAATTGACGGCCGCGAGGAGGCCAACACGATGGAACTGTCAAATTTCGTCTAATGTCATTTTAAAACTAACTTTCTTATTAATGATGGTAGACCAATCAAGTTTGTACTCTAATTGACGGCCGCAAGGAGGCCAACACGATGGAACTGTCAAATTTCGTCTAATGTCATTTTAAAACTAACTTCTTTATTAATGATGGTAGACCCTTCAAGTTTGTACTCTAATTGACGGCCGCGAGGAGGCCAACACGATGGAACTGTCAAATTTCGTCTAATGTCATTTTAAAACTAACTTTCTTATTAATGATGGTGGACTTGTCAAGTTTGTACTCTAATTGACGGTCGCGAGAAGGCCAACACGATGGAACTGTCAAATTTCGTCTAATGTCATTTTAAAACTAACTTTCTTATTAATGATGGTAGACCCATCAAGTTTGTACTCTAATTGACGGCCGCGAGGAGGCCAACACGTTGGAACTGTCAAATTTCGTCTAATGTCATTTTAAAACTAACTTTCTTATTAATGATGGTAGACCAATCAAGTTTGTACTCTAATTGACGGCCACGAGGAGGCCAACAAGATGAAACTGTCAAATTTCGTCTAATGTCATTTTAAAACTAACTTTCTTATTAATGATGGAAGACCTGTCAAGTTTGTACTCTAATTGACGGCCGCGAGGAGGCCAACACGATGGAACTGTTAAATTTCGTCTAATGTCATTTTATAACTAACTTTCTTATTAATGATGGTAGACCCTTCAAGTTTGTACTCTAATTGACGGCCGCGAGGAGGCCAACACGATGGAACTGTCAAATTTCGTCTAATGTCATTTTAAAACTAACTTCTTTATTAATGATGGTAGACCCTTCAAGTTTGTACTCTAATTGACGGCCGCGAGGAGGCCAACACGATGGAACTGTCAAATTTCGTCTAATGTCATTTTAAAACTAACTTTCTTATTAATGATGGTAGACCAATCAAGTTTGTACTCTAATTGACGGCCGCAAGGAGGCCAACACGATGGAACTGTCAAATTTCGTCTAATGTCATTTTAAAACTAACTTCTTTATTAATGATGGTAGACCCTTCAAGTTTGTACTCTAATTGATGGCCGCGAAGAGGCCAACACGATGGAACTGTCAAATTTCGTCTAATGTCATTTAAAAACTAACTTTCTTATCAATGATGGTAGACCTGTCAAGTTTGTACTCTAATTGACGGCCGCGAGGAGGCCAACACGATGGAACTGTCAAATTTCGTCTAATGTCATTTTAAAACTAACTTTCTTATTAATGATGGTAGACCAATCAAGTTTGTACTCTAATTGACGGCCGCAAGGAGGCCAACACGATGGAACTGTCAAATTTCGTCTAATGTCATTTTAAAACTAACTTCTTTATTAATGATGGTAGACCCTTCAAGTTTGTACTCTAATTGACGGCCGCGAGGAGGCCAACACGATGGAACTGTCAAATTTCGTCTAATGTCATTTTAAAACTAACTTTCTTATTAATGATGGTGGACTTGTCAAGTTTGTACTCTAATTGACGGTCGCGAGAAGGCCAACACGATGGAACTGTCAAATTTCGTCTAATGTCATTTTAAAACTAACTTTCTTATTAATGATGGTAGACCCATCAAGTTTGTACTCTAATTGACGGCCGCGAGGAGGCCAACACGTTGGAACTGTCAAATTTCGTCTAATGTCATTTTAAAACTAACTTTCTTATTAATGATGGTCGACCCATCAAGTTTCTACTCTAATTGACGGCCGCGAGGAGGCCAACACGATGGAACTGTCAAATTTCGTCTAATGTCATTTTAAAACTAACTTTCTTATTAATGATGGTAGACCCGTCAAGTTTGTACTCTAATTGACGGCCGCGAGGAGGCCAACACGATGGAACTGTCAAATTTCGTCTAATGTCATTTTAAAAGTACCTCTCTTTTTAATGATGGTAGACGTGTCAAGTTTGTACTCTACTTGACGGCCGCGAGGAGGCCAACACGATGGAACTGTCAAATTTCGTCTAATGTCATTTTAAAACTAACTTTCTTATTAATGATGGTAGACCCGTCAAGTTTGTACTCTAATTGACGGCCGCGAGGAGGCCAACACGATGGAACTGTCAAATTTCGTCTAATGTCATTTTAAAAGTACCTCTCTTTTTAATGATGGTAGACGTGTCAAGTTTGTACTCTAATTGACGGCCGCGAGGAGGCCAACACGATGGAACTGTCAAATTTCGTCTAATGTCATTTTAAAACTAACTTTCTTATTAATGATGGTAGACCCGTCAAGTTTGTACTCTAATTGACGGCCGCGAGGAGGCCAACACGATGGAACTGTCAAATTTCGTCTAATGTCATTTTAAAAGTACCTCTCTTTTTAATGATGGTAGACGTGTCAAGTTTGTACTCTAATTGACGGCCGCAAGGAGGCCAACACGATGGAACTGTCAAATTTTGTCTAATGTCATTTTAAGACTAACTTTCTTATTAATGATGGTAGACCCATCAAGTTTGTATTCTAATTGACGGCCGCGAGGAGGCCAACACGATGGAACTGTCAAATTTCGTCTAATGTCATTTTAAAACTAACTTTCTTATTAATGATGGTAGACCCATCAAGTTTGTACTCTAATTGACGGCCGCGAGGAGGCCAACACGATGGAACTGTCAAATTTCGTCTAATGTCATTTTAAAACAAACTTTCTTATTAATGATGGTAGACCCGTCAAGTTTGTGCTCTAATTGACGGCCGCGAGGAGGCCAACACGTTGGAACTGTCAAATTTCGTCTAAGGTCATTTTAAAACTAACTTTCTTATTAATGATGGTAGACCCGTTAAGTTTGTACTCTAATTGACGGCCGCGAGGAGGCCAACACGATGGAACTGTCAAATTTCGTCTAATGTCATTTTAAAACTAACTTTCTTATTAATGATGGTGGACTTGTCAAGTTTGTACTCTAATTGACGGTCGCGAGAAGGCCAACACGATGGAACTGTCAAATTTCGTCTAATGTCATTTTAAAACTAACTTTCTTATTAATGATGGTAGACCAATCAAGTTTGTACTCTAATTGACGGCCGCGAGGAGGCCAACACGATGGAACTGTCAAATTTCGTCTAATGTCATTTTAAAACTAACTTTCTTATTAATGATGGTAGACCCGTCAAGTTTGTACTCTAATTGACGGCCGCGAGGAGGCCAACACGATGGAACTGTCAAATTTCGTCTAATGTCATTTTAAAACTAACTTTCTTATTAATGATGGTAGACCCATCAAGTTTGTACTCTAATTGACGGCCGCGAGGAGGCCAACACGATGGAACTGTCAAATTTCGTCTAATGTCATTTTAAAAGTACCTTTCTTTTTAATGATGGTAGACGTGTTAAGTTTGTACTCTAATTGACGGCCGCGAGGAGGCCAACACGATGGAACTGTCAAATTTTGTCTAATGTCATTTTAAGACTAACTTTCTTATTAATGATGGTAGACCCATCAAGTTTGTACTCTAATTGACGGCCGCGAGGAGGCCAACACGATGGAACTGTCAAATTTCGTCTAATGTCATTTTAAAACTAACTTTCTTATTAATGATGGTAGCCCCATCAAGTTTGTACTCTAATTGACGGCCGCGAGGAGGCCAACACGATGGAACTGTCAAATTTCGTCTAATGTCATTTTAAAACTAACTTTCTTATTAATGGTGGTAGACATGTCAAGTTTGTACTCTAATTGACTGCCGCGAGGAGGCCAACACGATGGAACTGTCAAATTTTGTCTAATGTCATTTTAAAACTAACTTTCTTATTAATGATGGTAGACCCATCAAGTTTCTACTCTAATGGACGGCCGCGAGGAGGCCAACACGATGGAACTGTCAAATTTCGTCTAATGTCATTTTAAAACTAACTTTTTTATTAATGATGGTAGACCTGTCAAGTTTGTACTCTAATTGACGGCCGCGAGGAGGCCAACAAGATGGAACTGTCAAATTTCGTCTAATGTCATTTTAAAACTAACTTTCTTATTAATGATGGTAGACCCTTCAAGTTTGTACTCTAATTGACGGCCGCGAGGAGGCCAACACGATGGAACTGTCAAATTTCGTCTTATGTCATTTTAAAACTAACTTTCTTATTAATGATGGTAGACCAATCAAGTTTGTACTCTAATTGACGGCCGCGAGGAGGCCAACAAGATGGAACTGTCAAATTTCGTCTAATGTCATTTTAAAACTAACTTTCTTATTAATGATGGTAGACCCTTCAAGTTTGTACTCTAATTGACGGCCGCGAGGAGGCCAACACGATGGAACGGTCAAATTTCGTCTAATGTCATTTTAAAACTAACTTTCTTATTAATGATGGTAGACCCTTCAAGTTTGTACTCTAATTGACGGCCGCGAGGCGGCCAACACGATGGAACTGTCAAATTTCGTCTAATGTCATTTTAAAACTAACTTTTTTATTAATGATGGTAGACCAATCAAGTTTGTACTCTAATTGACGGCCGCGAGGAGGCCAACACGATGGAACTGTCAAATTTTGTCTAATGTCATTTTAAGACTAACTTTCTTATTAATGATGGTAGACCCATCAAGTTTGTACTCTAATTGACGGCCGCGAGGAGGCCAACACCATGGAACTGTCAAATTTCGTCCAATGTCATTTTAAAAGTACCTTTCTTATTAATGATGGTAGACCCTTCAGGTTTGTACTCTAATTGACGGCCGCGAGGAGGCCAACACGATGGAACGGTCAAATTTCGTCTAATGTCATTTTAAAACTAACTTTCTTATTAATGATGGTAGACCCTTCAAGTTTGTACTCTAATTGACGACCGCGAGGAGGCCAACACGATGGAACTGTCAAATTTCGTCTAATGTCATTTTAAAACTAACTTTCTTATTAATGATGGTAGACCCATCAAGTTTATACTCTAATTGACGGCCGCGAGGAGGCCAACACGATGGAACTGTCAAATTTCGTCTAATGTCATTTTAAAACTAACTTTCTTATTAATGATGGTGGACTTGTCAAGTTTGTACTCTAATTGACGGTCGCGAGAAGGCCAACACGATGGAACTGTCAAATTTCGTCTAATGTCATTTTAAAACTAGTTTTCTTATTAATGATGGTAGACCTGTCAAGTTTGTACTCTAATTGACGGCCGCGAGGAGGCCAACACGTTGGAACTGTCAAATTTCGTCTAATGTCATTTTAAAACTAACTTTCTTATTAATGATGGTAGACCCATCAAGTTTGTACTCTAATTGACGGCCGCGAGGAGGCCAACACGATGGAACTGTCAAATTTCGTCTAATGTCATTTTAAAACACTTTCTTATTAATGATGGTAGACCCGTCAAGTTTGTACTCTAATTGACGGCCGCGAGGAGGTCAACACGATGGAACTGTCAAATTTCGTCTAATGTCATTTTAAAACTAACTTTCTTATTAATGATGGTAGACCCATCAAGTTTGTACTCTAATTGACGGCCGCGAGGAGGCCAACACCATGGAACTGTCAAATTTCGTCTAATGTCATTTTAAAAGTACCTTTTTTTTTAATGATGGTAGACGTGTCAAGTTTGTACTTTAATTGACGGCCGCGAGGAGGCCAACACGATGGAACTGTCAAATTTTGTCTAATGTCATTTTAAAACTAACTTTCTTATTAATGATGGTGGACTTGTCAAGTTTGTACTCTAATTGACGGTCGCGAGAAGGCCAACACGATGGAACTGTCAAATTTCGTCTAATGTCATTTTAAAACTAGTTTTCTTATTAATGATGGTAGACCTGTCAAGTTTGTACTCTAATTGACGGCCGCGAGGAGGCCAACACGTTGGAACTGTCAAATTTCGTCTAATGTCATTTTAAAACTAACTTTCTTATTAATGATGGTAGACCCATCAAGTTTGTACTCTAATTGACGGCCGCGAGGAGGCCAACACGATGGAACTGTCAAATTTCGTCTAATGTCATTTTAAAACACTTTCTTATTAATGATGGTAGACCCGTCAAGTTTGTACTCTAATTGACGGCCGCGAGGAGGTCAACACGATGGAACTGTCAAATTTCGTCTAATGTCATTTTAAAACTAACTTTCTTATTAATGATGGTAGACCCATCAAGTTTGTACTCTAATTGACGGCCGCGAGGAGGCCAACACCATGGAACTGTCAAATTTCGTCTAATGTCATTTTAAAAGTACCTTTTTTTTTAATGATGGTAGACGTGTCAAGTTTGTACTTTAATTGACGGCCGCGAGGAGGCCAACACGATGGAACTGTCAAATTTTGTCTAATGTCATTTTAAAACTAACTTTCTTATTAATGATGGTGGACTTGTCAAGTTTGTACTCTAATTGACGGTCGCGAGAAGGCCAACACGATGGAACTGTCAAATTTCGTCTAATGTCATTTTAAAACTAGTTTTCTTATTAATGATGGTAGACCTGTCAAGTTTGTACTCTAATTGACGGCCGCGAGGAGGCCAACACGTTGGAACTGTCAAATTTCGTCTAATGTCATTTTAAAACTAACTTTTTTATTAATGATGGTAGACCCATCAAGTTTGTACTCTAATTGACGGCCGCGAGGAGGCCAACACGATGGAACTGTCAAATTTCGTCTAATGTCATTTTAAAACACTTTCTTATTAATGATGGTAGACCCGTCAAGTTTGTACTCTAATTGACGGCCGCGAGGAGGTCAACACGATGGAACTGTCAAATTTCGTCTAATGTCATTTTAAAACTAACTTTCTTATTAATGATGGTAGACCCATCAAGTTTGTACTCTAATTGACGGCCGCGAGGAGGCCAACACCATGGAACTGTCAAATTTCGTCTAATGTCATTTTAAAAGTACCTTTTTTTTTAATGATGGTAGACGTGTCAAGTTTGTACTTTAATTGACGGCCGCGAGGAGGCCAACACGATGGAACTGTCAAATTTTGTCTAATGTCATTTTAAGACTAACTTTCTTATTAATAATGGTAGACCCATCAAGTTTGTACTCTAATTGACGGCCGCGAGGAGGCCAACACGATGGAACTGTCAAATTTCGTCTAATGTCATTTTAAAACTAACTTTCTTATTAATGATGGTAGACCAATCAAGTTTGTACTCTAATTGACGGCCGCGAGGAGGCCAACACGATGGAACTGTCAAATTTCGTCTAATGTCATTTTAAAACTAACTTTCTTATTAATGATGGTAGACCCATCAAGTTTGTACTCTAATTGACGGCCGCGAGGAGGCCAACACGATGGAACTGTCAAATGTCGTCTAATGTCATTTTAAAACTAACTTTCTTTCTGAACCTACCAGACCCGACTAAAACTAAAAGAACCTACCAGACCCGACTAAAACTAAAAGAACCTACCAGACCCGACTAAAACTAAAGGAACCTACCAGACCCGACTAAAACTAAAGGAACCTACCAGACCCGACTAAAACTAAAAGAACCTACCAGACCCGACTAAAACTAAAAGAACCTACCAGACCCGACTAAAACTAAAGGAACCTACCAGACCCGACGAAAACTAAAGGAACCTACCAGACCCGACTAAAACTAAAGGAACCTACCAGACCCGACTAAAACTAAAAGAACCTACCAGACCCGACTAAAACTAAAGGAACCTACCAGACCCGACTAAAACTAAATCAAAGCAAATAATGCTTTATTGTTGGTGGGATAGTTGACTTTCCATCCCAACATTGGTTATTAGGGGACTTTTTTTGTCTTGAAATAAAATACACTAGGTTTAAACAAAAAAAAACCATTTATTACATGGTTCAAACAACAAGGACCTTAAAAGTATTATTAAGAAAGCCAGTCTTCTTCAAAATCTTCATTATTATAAAAATACAAGGAAAAAAGGTAATTAAAAAGCAACAAACAAATAATTGTTACTTTTGGCTTACCATAGAAAACACAAAACATGTATTTCGGCGGTTACTTTTTTGCTTCCTCCGTGATCATCATTTGACGGGCAATATTCTGAGGTGCTGAAATTTTCTATTAGCTTATAGCATGTATCTCTGGATATCCGAAAGTTGCATTTAAACTGAAATAGTTAATACATAATATATTACATTTTGTTAAGACCCAAAATTCAACGAAAAATACAACTAACCTCATTATCAGTAAATTTGTGAACGACCGTTCCCACAAAATTTATTACTTTCGGTATTTGTCTCTTTTGCTGGACCAGTAAAAGCAACTCTTCTTCATCATCACTACTTTCACTTTCTAATAATTCCCACAAAACTTCAAAATCTTTGAACTTATTGACAGCCATATTTGCACTTGCACTGTCGCACGAGCTCACAGCATTCGTGCTAAAAAGTTGCCCTACGTGCGCACTCGACGAATACAGTGCGTTCAGTGGAACATACTAATCTCGAAAAGTGTCACTGCATTTTGTCAGTGGAACATAATTAATGAACCCAGTGCTCGTTAGTGCAACAAGGTGCAGTCCAGTGGAAAACACTAACAGTTTCGTATCGAAATGTAAGTTAAATTTTTACTTAAATAATAAACCATTTTGTCAAAACAAGCGAAAAATTTTATTCTTATGGGTATACTAGGTATCACAGAGAATGAAAATTTAACATTACACATTTTTTATGATAGTATAATAATTATTCTCTATGAGTTCGTAGTTGTCCTCTCTTTTCGGAACTAGGATACTTTATTATAAAATCAGTTTTAACGATGTGAATCCATATCCACGATCTTAACGATATGAATAATTAACTATTATTGGCTAAGCTTCTATTCTAGAATTTTCACTAAATACAAGAAGGGTCAACAACAAAATTTAACCACAATAATTTTACCCTAAAGGATGGCTGGTTCTTTTAATTACCAACGGCTAGCTTACTCCAAATTACTTTTTTAATTATAGCCTGGATAAATTAAGCTCTAAAGTAAAAGTTAATGAATTTTAATTTAGACCCGAATGAATGTCAAAATAAAAGTTTCCAAGTTGTTAGCAATTGTAAATTTTAGACTTTCCACCGGAAAGAAGCTACAATGGATAAAAAAAAAAGTTGTGCATAGATAGCTTTGAAACGAACCTTATAAGAATAGTTTAGCAGCGTAATACCGGTTTGTAGAATCATTCTTCCAACATCAAATAATAATGATTTTTGACATGCAAAATGTAGCAGTCAAAAAAGTGTTCTGTTTTACAGGCTCAGAAGTAGGTATCTACATTTTTATGGGATTATTAATATTTTTTCAAAATAGTTAACTCCTTGGGTGTACTAGAGAACATTCCATTCTCTTTTTTTTAAATCGACCCGAATATTTTACAGAAACCCTTCATCAAGCGTTTCAAAACTCTCCATAATTCTTTAAATCTGTTTTTGATCAACAATACAATAAAGTGTCATTGCTCAAAAATGCATCTTTTAGTGACTTGCAAAACTAGTTACCTACATTTTTTCCTCAGATCAAACCTAAGGTGACTTCGAAAAAAACAATATTTCAACGTTAATATTTCAAAGAGGATTCGCGTGTAAACTCTCGACGAGTAAACACCTGCCTGAGTTGTTCCCGATTTTTAACTAAATACAGTGATTACGAGTATATGGAGATGGTTTTTCTTTGAAGTGGAACTGAAGCAGAAGTCAATTCCAACTTAGAAGCAAAAATACCCACCAAAATTGGTATTGTGGTGCCAAAGAAGCCGCATCTAAAGTACTTGTTAATTTAACATAATCAGCGTACACCACGTATCCTTTTTTATCAGTGGTAAGAAACCAAAAAACTGCAAGGTCAAGCATCGCACTGAGTACACGGTCCCAACCGGCCGGTGTCCACGCTGCTTGGCGCCTAAACACAGGCAACCAACAACACGCAGCGATGATTACCGGACTATCGAACTTCATAGACACCTAAACTAATACTATGAGCGATAACAAAAACGCTGCTTCTGACTACAAAAGCAGCCAAAACATCCCAGAAAGTAATTTAACAGCCCCCCATAACACTGTCTTACAAGAAAATAGCCAAAATCAAACTAATGCAACCTCTTATTTGACCGCCGCAAAATCGGTACCTAAACCAGTTTTTCCCAAAAAAGATCAAGCTATCGTCTTTCATGCTGAGGAAAGCCTTAAATTGTATGATTATGTAAAATCAATAGGAGACATTATAGGCCCTAAAAACATCACTTTTGCATCTCGAATCTCAAACAATAGAATATGCATATATCTATCAAACAAAAATCTGGTTGATCAACTTATCAGGACACACCCCGTCATCACAGTAGGAAATTTCCAACTAAACATACGAAGATTAGTTTCCCCAACTAAAAGAATCGTAATTTCAAATATCAGCCCATCTATTCCACATGATACTGCAGAAACGGCCATCAAAGGTCTAGGCCTTAATTTAGCATCTCCTGTCTCGTTCCTAAAAGCAGGCATCCCCACTGATGAATACAGCCATATACTTAGCTTTAGAAGACAAGTCTTTGTCTTTCCTCCAACAGACGTTTTTGAGTTACAAACATCTCTTGTAATTCCTTATGATGGAAATGAGCACAGAATTTTTCTTTCCACGGATAAAATGGAATGTTTTATCTGTAAACAAACTGGACATATCGCAAATAATTGCTCAAACCCACCTTCAGCCACATTACAAATAGAAAATCACCCAACGCAAGCCACCAGTGACGCTAACACCTTTAGCATAGAAGTTCAGCCAGATAAATCTCTAACTGTCAATATACATTCACAAAAAAGACAGCTTTCAGATACTTTAACAACAAGCGAAAACTCTACCCCTCAAGATGAAGCCTCAAACTTGACCTTCCCGGGAGTCTCAAACATGCCACCACCCACAAGCATTCCTAAGCAACAAAATCCTCCCAAACCAACTAAGAAAAAGCGAAAAACTGAACCTAGCTCAGAACGTCTACTTTCAGAAAACACTAAAACTATAATAAAAGAGAGATATCAAACCACCCCTAAAAAATTTATTCTTCCAGCTGACCATTTTATTGCTTTCTTGGAAAACACCTATGATAACAACAACCCTTACCAAGAAGCTTTACAATTCACAAATGATGTTAAATCTCTTCTGTCCAATATGTATGATATCTATCCATTTTTAAATGAAAGGTCCATTAAAAACAGATTTACTCGACTAACCAAAAAAATTAAAACACATCTTGCTACTGATGGACTAGAAACAAGAAGCGTTTCAAGCGTTTTTTCACAATCCTCTATAGATCTAAGTGAAGAAGACATACATTCAGACAGCACTCAACAGTCACAAGAGTCTGCAAACTAAAAATTAAATTCAACCTGATACAATGGAATTGCGACGGATTCTATCCTCGCATACATAATAATAATAATAATAATAATTGTTTTTATTGTTGAAAAATTAGTAAAATACAATTAATCATTGCAATTACAACAACACATACATTTTCCAACAAGGGCAGAGTTCGCACTCATCTGTCGAGACAGTGAGCAGCGCTTTTACACATCGTATACAACAGCTAATTTCCGATTATCTACCTGACATAATCTGCTTCCAAGAAACAAACTTTAAAGATCAACATAAGAAAGCTTTGAAAAATTTTGAAGGCTACCATCAACTCAGAACTGAATATGCTCGAGCTAGTGGAGGAACGTCAATATTTGTATCCACCGATCTTTTTTCTCAGAAGCTTCCAATTACTACCGATCTGGAAGCTATAGCTGTAAATGTTTGGTGCCCGAACAAAATTACAATCTGCAACGTCTACATTCCACCTAATCATAATCTAACAGAAATACAAATCCAAAACCTCGTAAGACAATTACCCAATCCATTTATTCTAGTAGGTGACTTTAATGCGCATAACACAATGTGGGGATCTGAACAAACATTTGGAAGAGGAAAAGTCATGGAGAAGACAATAAATACTACCAACCTTTGTCTCTTGAATACAGGAAACAACACTCACTTTAACATAGCATCGGGAACATTTTCATCCATCGACCTTAGCTTCAGTGATCCCAGAACAGCAACCACACTTAACTGGCAAGTATTGGACAGTTTGTATGACAGCAACCACTATCCCATAATTATTTCAAACAATGTACCCAAAGCATACAATACTGTACGCAAATGGAAACTTGCTCACGTCGACTGGGTCAGCTTTAGTTCTTGTATCAAAACTCAAACAGATCAACTAGAACTAGATGACAATATCGATCAAGCCACAGATCAGTTAGTCAAATGCATAACATCAGCCGCCGAGAAATATATCGGTACACATGAAATAAACTTAACAAGAAAAGTCGTCCCGTGGTGGAATGCGGCTTGCAAAACTGCTGTACAAGACTGCAAAAAGGCCCTAAATAAATATCGCAGAACGCGAGCTCAAGATGACCTAATTTGTTTCAAAAAGCTAAAAGCTAAGTCCAGACGCGTACTTAAAGAGAGCAAACAACTATCCTGGTGCAAGTATGTGAACACAATAACAGTTGAGACACCTCCTACCCAAGTTTGGACTAAAATCAAGCAAATGCAAGGACATAATACAAACTCAAAAATATCTGCTATTAAACGAGATGACGAAATTATTACTGACAGCCAAACTATGGTCAACATACTTGCAGAACATTTCCGAAAGAAAGCAAAAAATAACAACAATCCTCAAATAATGCACACAATTCAACCAAAAGTACTACCACACTCTGACTCACTTAATCTCCCATTCACACAGCAAGAACTCATCCATGCTCTTTCTACATGTAAAAACTCGGCTGCAGGACCAGACAATATTCCTTTTATCTTTCTCAAGAACCTCTCTACTTCAAGCTCTCAACATCTGTCAATTCAATTTCAGCAATTCCTCCATGGACCAAAAAGATGCCATTTATTAATAAGTCCTTATGTAAATATAAAAAACATGAAACCCCCAACCCAACACTCAAACAATCCTTCTTGGAACTTATTAATACCAAAAACCCCGAAAATATCCTATATACCGATGCCTCAAAAGACGACAAGGGAGTAAGCTGCGCAGTTACGACCACAGAAACAACCATAGCAAGATACCTGCTTCCTAGGTTCTGCAGTATACATACCGGGGAATTATATGGAATACTTACGGCACTTAAAACCATTACAGGTGAGAATAAGGCGGTCACCGTATGTACAGACTCACTAGCCTCGATCCACTCCATAGAAAATATGTATACTCAACGTCCACTGGCAGAAAACATTCATATTATCTGCCAACAACTTTCGGACCAAAACATCCAGATAGGAATCGTTTGGACACCATCCCACGTCGGTATCAGGGGCAACGAAAAAGCAGACCAAGCTGCTAAGGAAGCTCTGAGTTTGAACCTGCCAATCCAAGAAATCCAGCTTGCAAAAGATCTGAAGAACCGCTTCAAACAAAACATTTTAAACAAATGGAAAAACCTCTGGGACCAGACAAATACGAAGCTATCAGAAATACAACCTAATACTGCATCTAACCTGCCCCCCATGAGTAGGAGAGATGCAGTCATAATCCATAGGTTAAGAATTGGACACACTCGCGCCACCCATGGGTACTTAATGGACTCTGGGGACCCACCTTTATGTGACTATTGTAACACAACCTTAACAGTTCGCCATATCCTTATGGTGTGTCCCAAATATACGGAAAACAGGCAAACCAATCACATAGCAGCAGACCTCAAAGAAACCCTAAGCTCACCCAGTCAACATCAACATGTGATCCAATTTCTAAAAGACATTAATAAGTACAACTTGCTATAAGTCTTCTAATATTTTTGTTTTACACACCATATTTCGGTTAGCCACCATATTCTACAAATTATAGTATTTATATCTTTGTAAACGTGCCAATGGCCACAGCAGCCGAGGCACTATAATATAATAAATAAATAATATTTCAAAGAGACTTCTACAAGAAACGTATCTACCCTTTCGAATTCTGCCTATGCTAAATAAAACCCTTCATGTTATTCTTAGTGTTACGATCATAAATAATAATGGTGTTGACAGTATTGTTAAGGCTGTACCCCCCTAGGCGAGGAGCTCGGGTCAAAAAGTCTAAACGTAACCTAATTTTTCGTCCCACGCTTGGACTCTTACTCTAAATCTTAAAGTACTTATTAAAAACTGTAAAATCAACAAAGCACAAAATCAATATATTAGTTTGCCGTTTTGTATTACATGCTCACCACGCCAAAATTAATGATTTTATAAGGAATGATGACTGATTATGAAGCAGTTTTTATCGGAAACGCTTGCTAGGTTGCGCACAGATCTTAAACCATAAATTATTAAATTATTAAATTAACTAACGAGCAAGTTTTGACGGTAACATTTACTCAGAATCAAATGTACTTGATTAGTAAATTAAAAATTTAGGAATTGGGGAACTATGCTTTTGAATTAAAACAAAATATTCATATTTTTCCCAAATTTAAAAAAGGTTTCTCTTTTGTAAAATATAGCCAGCTAGGTATATTGTCACGTGTGGAAAAATAAAAGACAAATCTCCAAAAAACCCACGAGGGCTACACTTTATTTTTACACAATTCTGAAAAAGGCTTTTAGTTATAATAAATTACAATCTACTTACACAATTATCATCTAGCTAAGGGCAGGCTCCTTAGGGGCAAAGGGCTGTTAGAATGGGAACGTACTTGGTACCGCTACTGACCGAATAGTATCGACCGAATGGTCTCGACCTAACCTCGTCAGACCCAAGACCAATTAACATTGAATTTATCGTTGGATATGTGCTTGTTTCTATAAACAAAGGTAAAAAAATATCAAGGCATATGGATTTTTTTTTATTTGATTTTGAAAAAGCATGTATCATACATTGGGTCTAAACTCGTACAAATAAAATGTTATAAGCAAATGTAAAGTTACGTATGAAAGGTTAAAAATCAATTTCTTTCTAAGCTACAACAGTTACATCTGGCAATGGTTAACTTATTACAAGAAGATAAACGGTACTTGGATCGCGCTTTTTGTTTATCTCATAAATTCCACCAAGTGTTGATTTCCCTGACGCCTACCTCTTCTGTCAGGAATAGATTTGACGCTTTTTCTTTTCATCCTAGATTTTTCATTGTTCCTCGAAATCTTCTCATTCCATATGATCAACTCCACCCATATAATAATATGCATGCCAACGACAATTTTATTTCTTATAATAAAACACGCTTATTTGAGAGTGCACCAGGTCTAATCTTGGTCTCAAATAAAGTCCTATCAATATTATGTGTCAAAAATACAAAATGTAAATAAATAAAAAATTAAATTGTCGTTTAAATTTTCGCAGGCAAAAAGCTATTTTAAAATTTTCGTTTTGCATCTGAGAGGTCTGCTGACATTTCCGTCAGCGGGGAAAAAGGTGGTGGAACCATTGCTGACAGATTGACATTTGCGTTACCTATCTGTTTGAAATTCGGCAATAAAATATGCCTGGCATCCCCGACAATAAAAATACATACATATAAGCTTACGATTGATCCCACTAGTTCGTTTAGTAAGTGACGAGAAAACTACCAAGATTGTGATTTTTTACGCCAATTCGAAACTGTTGATTTTACAGAATATTTCTAAAATTATTTAACTAGTAATGACGACGACCCTAAACAACGAGCTGCAGAACGACGAAGACTTACGTCATATCTCATCTCTATTGGAACAATTCAAATGGCTGCTTAGATCGTCGGTAAGGGAAAACTGGGGTTAAAATAAATAGTCAAATTGGCGAGAATCGTACCGATCTTGTCATTAATTATTGTCATGTAAATGTTTTTTACATCCACATTATTGTGGCTTTTTATTTATATTATTTGTTGAAAACATTTTTATTTATTTGCTCACAGACATAGTTGCAATAATACTGGTCAGTCCTAAACCTTTCAACTACGGTTTTCGTCTAACAAGCTGTGACTTTCATCTTGGAAAGGATATGAATATTTTATTTAGACCACTGACACTCGTATTTGAACAGCACTTTTCAACACAACGTTTAGTTTTCTTTTTGGACATTCTTATAAAATATGAATATACATTTTTCATTATGTAGTAGTAAAAATAACTTCTATTTTGCTTAGAAGTTCCTGTCTATCAAACAGTTATAACAGAATTAACACATTTCATAAAAAAATAAATCATGACATCAGCATAATAATTAGCACATTACAACTCTTTACTAATTTCACTGACGTCGTATCTCTTATTATAAGAAAGTTATCAATGGTGCCAACTTTATTTCAAACACGCTATATCATTGCTGGCATTATTTATAAACATTTTAGAGAACATTGGCCACCCTGACAAGATGCCATTTTCATGGTGGAGATTCAACTAGGTCCGAGTTTTTGTTTCAATAGTTTTTCATTTATTTATTTTCTCATTGATAGAGTAAAAATTTAAAAAAATACGAACCAATAAGAATTATATTTTTTGTTCCTTTAACACTACAAAAAGAATCTAAAGTTATTGAAAAATTCCATTGTTTTCAAGTTCATTCATCGTTAAGGTGAACGACTGTCCTGGCAACAAAATGTTTGTGGGTAAATTATGTCTGTTTTCTTTTACAAAATACCCAAAGTTAATTTTGTTTGTTCTCTGTATTCATTCCTCAATTACTAAGAGTGGTAAAGTTGGAATGTCTGCAGAAAATACGATAAGGGTTAACCGTAAAGTTTTACCACAGTAATTTTAACAGGGGTCTTCAATTGTTAGCCGTGGCGACTTTTGTAAATATACCATAAAAAAAAACCAGAAAAAGGATCTTTAAATTTAAAAAGAAAGCCTACGTTGCGCAATTTTTTATAAAAAAAATCGTTTTGGTTTTATAAGAAAGTATACAACATGTCAAAAAAAGTTCAAAAATTAATTTCGTTATAAAAAACTAATTTTTTACGAAAAGTAAGTTGTATCATATCTACATAGCGAACAAAGGGTAATAATTGAGCCGTTGAAACCCAGAGTGGTCTGAGTCAAAAATTTGGGGTTTTCCATTTATATGTTATCCGGATTCCTGACGTAGTTTTCTACCTATTGACAAAGTTTAAAAGATGTCCCTTTAATTAAACACTCATAGATGTCGCCAGAGTATTAACCGTAAAGCGTCATGAGGTTATTGCTGAAAGCCATACCGGTACAAGTCTGACTTAGACCATTCTGTCATAAGGTGTTAGATTTGTATATTTGTTTATTTACTAGGCAACTGAAAACCAGAATGGTCTAAGTCAACAAAAATGCAAAAAAAAAAATTAAAATTTTTTTTTTAATGGGAATTTAAGTTTATCATATTTAATTCATTTTATTGGGTAAAATAGCTGAAACTTTATTTGAGGATTTTTCTACAACTCTTTGACTTTGAATCAATTTATCTCAGAACTACATTTTTTGACTTAGACCACTATGGTTTTCATGGGCTCAATTATACAATATTAATTTCTCGTAAAAATTAACAAAACAGTTGTTGTTAGTTTAGGCACACATTTACGCCACATTATTTAGAACATCTGATAAAGGAAAATGATTTGCAAATAGGAAATTTACATCTCTGCCTTATATTATCTTATATGGGCCAGTGGGAAAAATTGTCAAATTATATCTGAAAAATAATTATTATTACCCAGCCCTTCACAATTTATTTTCTAAAATAAAACAATTCATCACTACTTTGTATTATATATTTCGACTACCTTGCAAGCTGACAATTTAGTGGTTAATGGCTATCACTGTCTTCTGACTATCCCAGCTTGTTGACTCCCTTGTAAACCTGAACAATAATTAACTCGTTAAATAAATAATTGGCCGAGGCCCTAACTTGACATTATAAAGTGATATCAAAAATAGGACATCACAAACATATATAACCATAAATGAACTTCAACTCCATCTATGTCCGTTACATATTCTGCAGATGTCCCTCTTTTCTCTTTTGTCATTTTTTTCCGTTGGAAATTTGCAGTTGGGTATTCGTGGTCGACGAACTGTTCCTAAAGTTAGTATTCCTGTTTTAGCCAAATAAACTTGCAAATATATGGAGGTATAAAAGTTATCAAAGTATACTCTGTAGTTTTGTACTTCTGGAACAATTCCGCAATCTCACTACGACATTGGTACTAGATCCTAGATCTAATTCTTTAAGTTTTTTAAAATTTTTATCATTTTCAGAGCCGAATGTATTTCAAATGTATAGGCAATACCATTAATGCCACAAAGAACATCTCATCTGTCTGGAAAGAGAATTACGGGCTCCTGTAATTTGCCCTCTTATTTTGAGTATGTAGGTGGATATCTTTTTTAAATCTGAACTGAGTTATATAATCCCAATAATTCCACGTTTACTCTGTGACAGTCTGAGAATGCTATCGGTTTCATCACTTCCTATTTTTTTTCTGTGTCTGTCTCTTAACGCCCTTTTTATACCTTTGAAGATCTGTCACCTATTTCAACTGTCTTTTACGTTATCCTAATATGGTATTTTAAGAATGCCAATCTGGAAAATGTCACGCTTGGGATTTTCAAACGAATATTTTTCAAATTTGTTAAGTGTTTATATTAAATGTTGCAAAATAAAGTTAAGAGCATGTCGGATATATCACGATAAATATCCGAATCGACCAACTCCTTCACCTGATATTATTAGAAGATTAAATAATAATTGCGTAAAATATTTCTCTTATAAATATCACTATAAAGTATCCACGTACCTACATTTGTTTTCATGGCACGCTTGAAAAAATCGTATTTAAAAATAAAACTTGATATTCTAAGAAAACGCGTTTATATAGGTATAGAAAAGGTTGTAGCAATTTTAAGAAGCAGTTAATTTACCATCATATAAAATAAAAATATACAGGGTGTTCCATTTAAAATAAGAAAGTTTTTAATGTTTAAAGTTCTTTACAATGAGCCCTTAATTGTGCCTCCCTGTATATTTTATGCCAAGTTTAATTATTTCTTGAGATTTGTTGATTCTTTAACTGTATATGTTGTACTCAATTGACGAAAATGGTCACTGCCCGAATTTTATACTCATAACGCGATGTGGATTTTTCGAATTTTCCACATCCCGTTACGGGTACATTTCATATACCAAAAACGCGTTGTGTGTAAAATTGAAAAATCCACGACGCGAAATCACGATTATTGTCGGAGAAACGCGGCGGGTTTCGTGTTATGGGTAATAAAGAATACCCATAAGGCGAAAAATATGAGGTTTGTCCTAGGTAATGTAAAGAAATCAATCAAAAAATTGTAAAATAAAAATACGTTTTTAAGATTTATTCATGAAATAAACATTTTTTATTAAACTAATATTTATTATTTATTCTTGCATGTTAGTGAACCATGACATTTTGAGTTACACTTTTTGTTTCGTTGTTTGCAGGAACATTTATTATCACTACAAAATCTTTTACAATTGCATCTGAGAAAACCTTGATATTCTTTGATATTAGTATCATTTGATTGCGACATGAACTGTGAATCTGCTTGAAGAAGTTCATTTCTTGAAAATAATCTATCCAGTGGCCCATTCTCAGTTCTCAGTTTATACAAGCCATCATTATTAATTTCAGAAACAATGGCTAACACATTTCTTGGAGTTAGTCGGCCTCTGTCAACATCTGGCACTCGAATCAAAACATTTGTTCCAATTTGTAAAGGAGCATCTTTTGTCTCACACAGCATTTTTGTTGCTTGAATTTTCAACATAAAGTTTAATATCTTCATCGTGAGTGAATCTTCTGGCTATCAACTTTTCCTCCTCTCCAATATTTAGTATTTCATAACGATTCAACCTTCGATAAAGTTTTGATGAAAGTGGTTTTTCCAATCTGCGTAATTCTTGTGCTTCTTTAACTTCACTAATAATGTTTTTATAATCACCTTCTAAGAGGAGTGTAGACCTAATGTTTTGTATATAAAATTTATTTAAACTATCTTCGAATTCTTTTTTAAGATTCTATATTGATTCATCCATTTTTATCGAAATTTCACTTAAAACTTTGAGAAAGGACAAATAAATAAACAAAACAAACACCTGCTGACTGTTGCTGCCGATTAAATGAAGTAAGGTTATGTATTTTCGGGTTGTGGGTATTTTATTATTACCCATAACACGAAAATCGTCGCATGTCTCCGCCGATAATCGTGATTTCGCGTCGTGGGTTTTTCGAATTTACACACAACGCTTTTTTGGTATATTATGAAATATACCCGTAACGCGATGTGGAAAATTCGAAAGATCCACATCGCGTTGTGAGTATAAAATTCGGGCAGTGACCGTTTTCGCCAATTGAGTACAACATATACACAAACAAAAAAACTTTAGACCAGGAGCTAAGGTAAAAAATATATAAGGATAACTTCATCGATATGCATTTAAGAAATAATTACAAAATGCAGATCAGAAATGAGTAGACTTAGGTAAAAAACGTGTTCAATAAAATGTAATTAAAATTTAATGCAAAAACCAAAAATGTAATAAAAAATGCTATGTTGTATTTAAAAAATGAGAGTTGAAGCTACTTCCGGTATAACCGGAAGTGACAGAAACATGTTAATATTTTAGTTTAAGAGAGCATATCGATAAACTTAACCTACATATTTTCAAAAAAATATTTTTAGTAGTTTCCTCAAAAGTTCTAATGCAAGCTCGTCGTGAATCACCCAGTATACAGAATAAAATTCAGCTGAACAAAATATTTTATTTCTGCCAACTAATATGAAAACAAGATATTTTATTTGTTCTGATGGCATCATTTTTTGGTAAATATAACCAAGAAAAAAAACTTTTTGGTTTTCCTTACTAAAAATAGTTATTTTTGGTAACGTAAACACGAGAACAAATCAAAATTAGTACCAAATACCAAGTCATTTTTAAGAGCATCTAATATTATAATATTAAAGCTCCGTTAAGATGATATTTTTCTTTTCAATTTCATTTAATAAGTTTTTCAATAATATAACAATGGAAGCCCTTGAGTTTTTATTTTTTTCCTTCTAAAGAAATATTTATTTGATTACAGCATTTACATTACATTTTGCCTTTACATTACTTTAATTAGTTAGTAGTATTTATTGTAAACTTTTTGTTTTTTACATCGAGGTAGAATATCTCGATGATTTTTTACAACCAATTATATGATATAATCTGTCAAAATGGCATGGGTTACTGCTATTATCTATTGATAACCGTAATACTTTTCTTTTGATAATTCTCTTCTACATCTGCTGCGTAATTTACGGTGTGTTATATTTAAATTAAATAAATTATAGCCATTTTAAATTTATAATTATTTAGTGGGGTGGGGCGACAAAATGGAATTCGAAAATTAAAATGGCATTACCAGCCAAAACTTTTATGTGGATATGATGGTTAACTACAATTTCTTTAAAATTTTTAGGATATTACTATAACATTGCCTGGTGAGTAAGAAATAGATGGTAATGTTTATTGCATTTCCATGGTTACGAATAGAAATTCTAGTCACAGGATGACGCCACAGCCCCTAAATATCATACATAATCTTGTTTTCTGTTTAGCATACATCCTACCAGTTAGTAGTAGTCGATGCAGCACCGTAATTTTTGACTTTAAGTAAGTTTTTAAAATTGAAATTGTATTTCTTGTTAATTTTAGTAAAGTGGTTTAGTAATTTTCCACAATTGGTAAACGTTTTTCTCAAAATTATAGTTCATAGTTTATAATCACAGATAAATAGATATCAGAACATATAACTACTTCTTGCTTACCCTGTATAAGTTAGTAAATTTTTTACTAGTGCGACATAAAACTTGATCGGTTAATAGACTCTAGTGTGCATTTGGTTTGAAAAGACACAAACATTTTTTGATAATTTAATCATTAAAATTGGTAATACATTAATAATAAGTAAAAAGCGAAATATTTCAAAACCCGTAAGGTTTAAGTATGATGAACTTTAATGAAACTTACTTTTATTTTGACCGTAGTACTGAAAATGAAATAATTTACAAGGCATTTTATTTTAAAAAATACAACTTTGATACGTCTCGTATTTATGGGACAACCTGTATACCTATCATTCAAATAATTTTAAAATGTACATCCACTCCGAAAAAAAATGTTTGTCCAACACACACAATAATTTAGTTATATTGTCGTGTCGAATAGCGTAAATACCCACCCATACATGAATAATTTATATAATTATAAGTTTACAGTACCTACAAAAGTTAAAAAACTCAAACAAAAAAATACATTTGATAGCTTTAAAAGTGTCTGATCTGTCATTTAAAATTAGTAAAAATTATCTATCTGGATATTTAAATAATGTAGCTAGTTTCCTGTTTATTTCCCATAAAAATATAAAATTATTATTAAAGGTCTGTAATCTGAAAATAAAAACACGGTCTCGTAATAATGATTCCGCGAGTAGCAAATGTTGTGAAATGATGCGTCTGTTGCTATGGAGACGCCATTGTATCAACGGAGGGGTGCAGATGCTTTTTCTACCTCAGCGAAATACCCTTCACAATAAAGAGAAAAATCAGAAAGTTAAGTATGCATTTAAATGCATAAATTCTTAAAATGTTAATTATATGAAATTTGTAAAACCTAAATCTAATTTTGTCTACTTAACTAAATTAAATTTCTTATTTTCCATCTTCTGAACAC
The DNA here is from genome assembly GCA_935413205.1 of Polydrusus cervinus. Classification (NCBI taxonomy): domain Eukaryota; kingdom Metazoa; phylum Arthropoda; class Insecta; order Coleoptera; family Curculionidae; genus Polydrusus; species Polydrusus cervinus. The sequence continues at coordinate 54,756,175 of OW284516.1, read as the reverse complement.
AAATCTTAAAATTGTAATTTCTATATTAAAAATTAAGTATAGGATTTTTCTAATATTATATAGTCAATTTTTCTATAATTTTATAGTTAATTGGGTAATTTAAAGATATATTTAAAATGTCACTATAAATCTTAACCTTTAGCTTTTTGTATTGTAGTAGGAAAATATAAGTACCTAGGTAATATTCTGTTATTGTTACACCACGCCAATAAATTATTATCAAATTTTCAGAATCGACGTATGTTGACAGGTAGATCACGAATCTGAAATCGAAATTTAGTGGAAAGGCTTAGTTTTGCAGATAATTAAAATTTCATCTAAAGTGCTTAATTTCCAAATTATCTTTTCGTCGCGTTCTCATTGATTTTATACTTCTGTTTATTTAGAATTTCACCACAAATTATGTTATATCACACATCACCTTCTTAAAAAATATTACAAAATACAAATATAATATATTAGAAGAAGAATTTTATTATTGCTGTTACAGCAGGAACAATATTTACTTATGACAACTAGATGAACTAGTTAACAGAAATTTATTTTGTTATAATAAACTAGATTTTTTGTAATGGTTACAATAATTGTCTATTTATTAGCTATTTATCGCTTTGGTTACAAGCAAAGCCATAAAACATATTCTAGATTTCAAAAAATCAGATATTGTAATATATCGTAGAAACTAGAGGTAATCAAAACGTTCCATAACCTACAATTGTGGGGAATAATACGCGAAGATCAAAACTAAAAGCATTTTTCCACGAACATTACTGAATGCAATAATTCCAAAATCATTTTTGATAATAGAATGGAAAAATTCTCGCTCTTGAGTTGAAATATTTATTCTGAAACACTTGCTTCTTATGCGTTTTGCGTGTATTTTCATTCCATAACAAGATACGGAATAATTATTCTCTAATTAATCTAAACGACATAGGTTGCCATGAATTTCGAAACTGTCAATGTCAGCAGACAAATTTTAGTGCAAGTCAAAATATGAGTGAAAAATCGGATGAATCAGATATGGAACTGGATAATACTCCACCTGAAATTACAAATTATATTGCAAATAGTATTTTTGGTCGTGGAGAAAATATAGTCTGCTACTCGGTTAGAATGGAAATTCGATACTCATAGTTACTCACGCTCGCGTTCGGAATCTTTCACTCGGATCAAATTTTCATTCCAACCTCGTTACAGAATCTACTATTAGCTAACTGTAAATCTAAACAAAAAAAGGGAATAAATATTATATAATTATAAAACAGTGGAATTTAGTGTCCGTTTAAAATATATAAAGAGAAGCTTAGCGGCAAGCGGACAGAGTAGTGCGGCTATCTTTTGCATTAAAGTACGCAGGGACGCCAAAGGTAATGGGTTCCCTGGGGCACAGGTAGACAATGACAGGCTGTTTCGTTCTTGTTAGAACTCATCAGAAAGTCATAACCTGTAAGCAACTCCCAATACAGCGAGACTGTTCTTTTCAAGGCTTTTTTAAGAAATAAATACGCGATGAAAACCCAGTAACGCCATCAGTAGGAATCAACTCAATGCAAAAGATCTAACGTGAGAACGTAGAAATATAAATAATCTTAATAAATCAAACACGGACCGGCTGCTTTAACCAGTGTAGAAAACATTTTTTTCGCTTTCCTCGTCGTCTCTACGGTTTTGTAGATTCAGATCTAGATCGCGCTGCAGTCGCCCACTAGTTTGCAGCGCTAATCCGAAAATGCCGTGTGTAAGTATAAATAAAACAGTGGAATTTAGTGTCCGTTTAAAATATATAAAGAGAAGCTTAGCGGCAAGCGGACAGAGTAGTGCGGCTATCTTTTGCATTAAAGTACGCAGGGACGCCAAAGGTAATGGGTTCCCTGGGGCGTGTTTGATTTATTAAGATTATTTATATTTCTACGTTTTCACGGTAGATGGCTATATCTTTTGCATTGAGTTGATTTCTACTGATGGCGTTACCGCGTATTTATTTCTTAAAAACGCCTTGAAAAGAACAGTCTCGCTGTATTGGGAGTTGCTTACAGGTTATGACTTTCTGATGAGTTCTAACAAGAACGAAACAGCCTGTCATTGTCTACCTGTGCCCCAGGGAACCCATTACCTTTGGCGTCCCTGCGTACTTTAATGTAAAAGATAGCCGCACTACTCTGTCCGCTTGCCGCTAAGCTTCTCTTTATTATACAATTATATTAAAGACTCACCTGGTTCTAGACAGGTCTCCTGGCATAGAATTAACTAAATCGCGTTTAAGCGCTGTTTTTCGGATCCGGTGTGGAAAACTTCCTTTCCGGCAAATCAATTACCTAAATTTTTCTTGTGAGTACCATGACGTACGGTTCTTTACGAAACATGACTTCTAAACAAATCTGTCAACATCCATTCGCGCGCATGTCGTATAGGCCACATTTGTTTATGAGTACGTGGAAACATTGTGTAAATTTAAACCAATAAAATAATTTATTCTTTTTCAACAAAATATGGATTATTACCTTAAATAATATAAAAATACTCAATAATCTAACCAACCTTATAAGATATTAAAAAAATAGCAGATCTAATAGGAACGAGATACCTTATTAAAAAAAAATGTTTTGCTCAACTTATGTTTCATAATAAATTGGCTTAAAGTTCATATAAACTGCCATGTTGTACTCTATACTTTATAATATAATGAAATATTTATTCACTTTAATAATATTTACTATTGTAAATTTTTCTACCCCAGCATTGGCGGATCCAGGTTTTTGTTGAGGAGGAGGGGGGGGGGGGCGAATAAAAAAATTACTTAAAAAAAAATGGTATCCCCACTCTAAAAACCTTCCTACTTTCAAAAGTGACTTCTAAAAAAAATCTGACCTAACACACGCCCTACAATTTTCAAGGCTCATATTAAAAAAACACCCATTTTGTAAGGAGGGGGCGAAACTGCCTTCGCATGCCCCCCTGGATCCGCGCCTGTACCTTTGTAAAGCAAATATTAATATGAGCACTCAATAACATTTACAAATCTGACAAAAATACAAGGGATGAGTCCTGCAAGTTTCCTTGAATATGGGGTTAACCAGCAAGTGTAACCATGATGAATTTATTAAAAAACCATTTTTTTGAATTCGTTTTATTACTTTTGCTAATTAAATACAGTAAAAGGAGTTAATGAATCTTAACTCCGGTCTAAAGTATAAATTAATGTTTAAAAACTTCCCAAGTTGTTTGTTTATGTAAATTTAAAATATGGCCGCAGTCTTATGCAAAAATTATTTCCACAAAACTTACAGGAGTTAAATAATACATTTTACCTCAAATTATTAATGTTTCTTGGATTCTTGCTTTAAGCAGGGCATATTATATTTAAATAATTACGCATTAGGTGGGTAAATACCAAAAAATATTCTTTTCCCTATAAATACTATCGTGGTTCCGCTGCACAAAGGCGAATTTTGTGGCCACAAACCGGAAGAACCAACCTAAAAATGATGAGGTAAACCCATTACCAGATGATTAGGTCATTAATTATATATATAGTCAGGTATGTTTTTAAAATATTCTAGTTTAAAGTTTATATTATTTATTGCCAGTTGCAGGGATTCTACAGTTCTTTTAAATATTAATATTTTCAATTTTATTTCTTTGCCAAAAAATTGGAGCCTATTGCTAGTGATAAGGTGAAACCTAAAAATGCTTAATACATTTAAAAATCTATTGAGTTTTTTTTAATATCGATTTTTTAATTTATTGTAGTCGTAATTAACAACAGACAATAAATATTTTTTGCTGTTTGCGTAGAGAATCAAAAAACTCCCTATACCATCGCGCCTAAATTGTGTTAAAACGTTAATACAAAGAGTTCTTAATTAGATTTAGTTTAAAATATTTGCAGTCATTTGCGGTAATGAAGGAAATTAATTTTTAAAAAGAGCCCTGATACCTGTAAGTACGTTTTTATGCATTTAATTGTGTAAGCATGACTTTAATTTTCTAGAAAACTAGGGAACCAGTATTATATTTTAAGGACTCGACGTAATGACATTAATCAAAATCGCCTTCTCTTCTTCTTCTTCTTCTTCTTCTTCTTCTTCTTCTTCTTCTTCTTCTTCTTCTTCTTATTCTTCTTCTTCTTCTTCTTCTTCTCGTGATTCACGTTGAGGTTCTATTAGAAGATATCGGAAACGAGTAAAGTTATCTTTCTAAAATATTGGTAGCAGGCATAATTGGCTTTGAACATTTAAAATGTTATATTTTAACGTTTGTATTACTTCCGGTTATATCGGAAGTTAAGGCCAACATTGGAATTTCAAATAGGATATCATTTATATTTTAGTATTTAGGATACCTTATTGAAACCTAAGTAACTTTTGTTAATGATAATTTACACCTCTCTCTACTCGTTTTTGAGATATTAATTATAAAATTTATTCTTTATGCAAAAACCTAACCGAGAAGAAAGATCAGTTATTTTAAAACTAATTAAACAACCTTTGATCATTTAAACAAATGTTCATAAGTCAATTTCCGCAAGGGAACACCTTGTGTTTTATCTTACTAAAGTGTAGAGAATCAAATTAAATAGGCAACATTTCATGAATAACCAAGTTTTTTAATCAAAAATAGCCAAATATCCATAAAAAATGCAAAATGTCAAATATAATAGAAATTAAAAATAACTAAATTCATAGAAAACCCGAGTCAATAGCGGGCTTGTATAATTTTATTATTACATATCCACTTACATAATCTATGTAAACTCAATAATATTTTATATTCACCTTTATCAATTTTACCTTTATATCGTATTGGCAATCTCGAATCTAGGGTGCCGATATAAACGCATTAGACAGAGATTATTAGTAGCGTTTAACACGTTAAACAGAGAACACGCTATCCCCTACCTCCCACCTTTCATTCATTAGAACAAGGGGCCGAAGCAGGCACGGGAGCGATCGATACGTCGACTCGGCCACACCACACACATATCCCCCTTTCAGAAATGTAAGAGAGTGGTTAGGTGTCTCTTTTTAACTAAAGGTTTGCCCATAATAGGTGCCTTCTCTTTTGGTTGCATTAGAGATTTCGCACCCTAGATTCGAATTTGCCAATACGGTAGATAAATACCATACTGGATGAATTTCATTTTTCTAAATTCCCTGATTTAATTACATCATGAAAATGATCTGATAAAAATATATTTAAAAAACCATCTGTCTGGCGTTAGCTCACCTCGTTGATTTTACGAACTGCATAATTAAATAATCTTCAATCGTTATTTTAGTACTTTTGTTTAAAACAAAAATGAGAGTGTAATTAAAATATTGTGTGCTTTCGTTGTTGATGTCATTCATTGTCATATTTTCACCAGTTCTTCTTTTTCTATCACAGGTAACATTACTGTCTCTAATAGGTGTGTTATTATGACCGTAACATACATTATTTTTTTACCTAAAAAAACTCATTGTTTATTTAATGGAAGGGGACATATTTTCACATACCACTTATAGTTTTAATCGTCACTTGGCTATCTTGCCCAGGATGTACTTTTGTTATTCTTCCAAGATTCATTTGCATTGAGGAAGGTTGTGTTTTCTCATCACCACTAATTGACCTACTTCAACATTGGGGTTGCCTACTATCCATTTGTGCCTTTTCTGAAGCTCAGACTGGTAAAAACACGACCATTTCTTTCAAAAGCTATGGTGTAATAATTATTGCTGCAATAATTGGAACCTAGACAATCTTCAAACAGAGGATCGGGAGGCATTGTCAACGGGTGGCCAATTATAAGGTGAGCAGGAGTCAGAGTGTCAAAGACATTAGGATTAGAGGACATGGGGTAAGAGGTCGGGAGTTTAACGGAGCCTCAATTTGAACAAGTAAGTAATGTAGAGTACTCTTCATACGGTAATACACTTTGATCAATGACTCTATATAAATGATATTTTATTTCCTTAATATTAGATTCCAACAACCCACCAAAATTTGGACTATTCAGAGGTATAAAGTGCCAAACTATTCTTAGTTTAAGCACAAAATTTGACAAATTCGTCTTTAAAATTTTTCAAAAAATCATACAAAGTTTTTAACTGTTTTTGAGCTGCAATAAAATTGTATCCATTATCAAAGTACAAATGTGCAAGACTGCCACTCCGCGCAGTAAATCTCCTAAATGCAGTAATTAATGCTTCGCAGGTTAAATCAGTGACTAGTTCGATATGAATACATTTTGTTACAAACTCACTCTATGCGTTAACCCATAATTGCGTTAATTATTAGTTTTGGTTTAGGACGGAAACATCGAAATTTACACAATCATTTTTGCTACATTCATGCCAGACGTACCCAATACTTTTGACGCACAGAAAATAATAATAATTGGGGTGCTGCATGATGTAGTCTCTTATGTGGCCAATTGGCTTATTCGTAAAGAAACAAAGGTCCGTTTCAGAAGACATCACTGTGTTGTGTATAAATTGTCACGATACATTCCTCGAGAAACAATGTACGCTGGATTGTCTTTAGTATTAACGTAACTCCATTTTGTCATAATATATCACTTAATTGTTGAATTTCAGCCACTCTACTACTAACAAAAACTTGAAGTTTGTTTGAATATGTCGTGTTAAGCCAACACAAAATAATCAGAGAGTCACACCAATATTATGTTTCAAAATTACATGTATATCTTATAATTTATTATGCAGCGACAAAAATTACGACCCTCGACAATCAACATCAGGAAACAAGATTGGTTGGCTGTTGCTTGTAATTGGTCTTCGATTATTGATTATTGACTCTTGATTGATATTGGCTTGGCATCCATTAGGAATTTGTACCAGGTAGGTACCATGTTACGGGTTAAATTTAAATCAACGAACTCTTTCCGATAGGGTATATGGTGTAGGTATTTGAATAAAAAATTTCTTTTACTAGAAAAAATTAAAAACTTTGGAAAATTTGGGTCTAAAAATTTTAAATTTTAACAAATTTTAGTCGTATGACTATTTAAACTGGAAATAGATTGGACATTTTTTGACCTTTGAAAAATCAAAAAAATTACTTGGAAATTTTCGATATCCTCCATCTACGAACTTGCTCTATATTTGATGGTCCTCTGAAACCTCCAGAAGTAAAAATCGAAAAAAATAATTTTTGAATTGGAATATTGCGAAAGTCGCATATTTTTCAACTTTAAAGTTTAATAGCTTTTTTTCGGTACATCCATTTTATTATTATTATATGCGCTCGTTAACTTGCCTACAAAACCAAATATTATGTCGTTTTCAGATTTGTGTATTATTACTTTACAATATTATATTAGGTATTATATACGTGGGTCTGAGACGACAGTTTTAATTTGACAAAAGTGTAACATACGAAATACAATACAACTATAATAGTGGTAACACAGCCGTAGCATTTTCAATAAGAAGAAATGTCCCCTATTCATTTTTTTAACCCACACATATAATTTTCAGGAAAAAAGCAATTTATTTTTCGTTTTCACCCAAACCGACAAACTTTATAACCCTTACAAGGGGCTCATAAAATACTCCCCCAGACGGGAAAAAACATTCTTCATCCGGTTATCGGTCCAACGCCCTAAAGTCCCACCCGGCATAAGATAAAGTGGTCCCTTCCCGCTATTCTTTGTGGTTTCCCTTAACAATGATGTATGCAATCGACGTTATAATACTGCATCTCATTATCCGATTAAAGAATCCTTCAGTCACTCACTAGATTAGTTTCATTTCTTTAAAAGTAACCATTCACTAAAAATAAATAATCTATGCCTATAATTACAGTATCATACTTTTTATTAAAATTCAGATACAGAATTTAATATCTCATTTTTTAAACCAAAATCTTTAGATGCACCGAATAAACAGTGACTAAGCTTCAACAAGTCAATGTCCAATTATTCTCGCTATGTATTATAACAAGACTCCATAAATAAAGTAATAAAATCAATTTATTTATTTTATTAAAAATAAAACATGAAGAGTCCTATGAAGGAAAACCACAACAATAAAAATAAGACATGAATTATTATTCATGTAAAAAAAGAACTAGAGTTTCTAATGAGTGTACCCTTAAAATAAGCAGTTATACCTAAAGAGAAAAACATCTTATCGAAATGGTGTCCCGAAAGGTAGAAGAGGAAATACGTCTTTAATCAGAAGTCTTCCCGAGCTGCCTCGGGAAGACTGCGGAGAAAATAATCCACCATAAACTTAAAATTAAAAAATTGGACCAGAATGTACCGGACGAGTAATTCGGGTTCAGGGAAAACAGGGGCGCAGTACTGCTTGTTGCGCATGTCGTACAGAAAGCGCTGAAAAAAAATGGATCAGGGCAATGTACTGTGTTACTGGCCCTGGTCATACGGCGAGCCTTCGATAGTGTTATATATTTGGCGTAATTAATAATTTGATTAACGAGCGCCGTAAGAAATAAAAAGGCACTAATCTGAGTGACTACCTATTTATTACTGAAATTCTAAAGTAGTACAAATAAGGTGAAAATGTTTCAGGTACTCACAAAAAATATAAATTGTTTATCTTAGGATTAGAGACCTATTGCAGAAATCCGTAAAATAAATAATATTTTATGGGGATATATTACACCTTTCCCCTAAATTTATAACCTATACTGAAATATCTAAAATGGTAAAACATTAATTTAACCCGACAATTAAACGTTCGGGTGGTTTAATTTGGCTACGACGCCGTAGAACTAACTTGTCACTTGATGATTGCACTGCACTAGTATTGTTTGTTACATACTGATCACCCACCTACTGCACTCGGCACTGGTACCCTTATCTAATTCCGACCGTGGAAAAATTGAAACTTCACTTTTATTTATAACATCACAAAAATTACGTTTAATTTGACTAGTGTGACGTTTCCATTGCATTCCACAATCGGTTTTTACTATATAGGTTCTGCTACCCAGAACCTCAGAGATTACTCCTTGACACCACGGGGATTTATTTGCTCTAAAATCACGAGCCCAAACCCGATCGGAAATATTAAAATGAATATCTTTTTGAGTGGAAAAATATTTTTTTTGATTTTGTTGTTTCTGTTCAACAATACTGGAAACAGTAGGTAACATTAAATCAAATTTATTTCTTAAATTTCTACCCATTAATATTTTCGCGGGCGTTTCCCCCGTTGTGGTATGTGGAGTATTCCTGTAAAGAAATAGAAATCTGTTTAAAATTAAATGAATGTCCATACTTGGATTTCCATGTTTAAATTTTAAAATGGTATTTTTCATAATTTTTACCGCGCTCTCCGCTAACCCGTTTGTCGCAGGATGATATGGAGCCCCTGTCAAATGTTTGACACCGCTTCCTAAAAGAAAATTCTGAAATTCTTCTGAAACAAAAGTTGTAGCGTTATCGGTACAAAGCTGCAAAGGTAGACCATATCTTGCAAAAAGCTCACGAAAATATTTTATGGTTGTAGATGCGGTAATATTATTTACCTCATAACATTCAATCCATTTGGATGTCGCGTCGATAATAACAAGAAAATTTTTATTAAACAATGGTCCAAAAAAATCCGCGTGTAGGCGCGTCCAAGGACTTTTTGGCCACTCCCATACTTCTAGTGCCGTATTCATGGTCTTACTAGCAAAAATCGCACAAGCTTGGCATTTTCTTCCTAAGTCTTCAATATGAAGATCTATTGAAGGCCACCATACATAGGACCTAGCTAGAGACTTCATTTTAATCATTCCCATATGGGTACTATGTAATTCATCTAAAATTATTTTTTGAAATTTTTGAGGAATAATTAATCGAAACCCCCACATTAGACAACCCTGTTCAATCGTTAATTCGTGTCTTTTGTTAAAGTATGGTTTAAATTCGTCGGACGGACAAGAATTTGGCCAGCCATGACGTACATAAAAAATTATTTTATTTAAAACGATATCCTTATTAACCTCATTTTTTATTTGCCCAAAATTAATCGGTATTTCTGAATCTATTAATAAATTTAAATAAGATATTTCAGAATAATTATTTGAAAAAAAACTTTTATCATTTTCCTTTTGCAAAGGTATTTTTAAAGGCATTCTTGATAAAAAATCAGCTGTATTTTTATCGGAACTAACGTATTTTATTTCAAAGTTAAATGCTGATAAAATATGCGCCCATCTTTGCAATCGGTTAGCTGCAAAAACTGGTATACCTTTTTTATCGCCAAAAATTGTTAATAAAGGTTTGTGATCAGTTACCAATATAAACTTTTGATTATAAATATATTGAAAAAATTTTTTTACTGCAAAGATAATTGCTAAAGCTTCCTTCTCTATCTGAGAATAAGATATCTCGGCTTTATTTAATAAACGTGATGCGAAGGCAATTGGCCTTTCTACATTATTTTCGAAAATATGGCTTAAAGTTGCGCCCAAAGCAAACTGGCTTGCATCAACAGTTAATTTTAATTTTTTGGAAGGATCAAAATGGGCTAAAACATTAGCAGAAAGCAACATGGTTTTAGCTTTCTGAAAGCTGTCGTCACATCCTGATGACCATATCCATTCTGTGCCCTTCTTAAGTAAATTATAAAGAGGTTTTAAAACACCTGAAGCATTCGGAAGAAATTTACAATAAAAGTTTAACATCCCCAAAAATGACTTAAGCTCAGTCACATTTTGAGGAACTGGGCAATCTTTGACAGCCAAAACCCTTTCTTCAGAAGTATGAAGGCCATATTTGTCAATTCTGTGACCTAAATATGTTACTGAGTTCTGAAATAAAAAACACTTATCTTCATTAACCTTTAGCCCACATTCTTGAAGACGCTGAAAAACTTTTTCCAGGCGCTCCATATGTTCAAGGTTATTTTTTCCTGTCACCAATATATCGTCTAGAAAACAAACCACACCCGGCATTAAGAATAGTTGCTCCATAATATTTTGAAAAATTGCGCATGCGCTAGTTATTCCGTACGGTAATCGGGTGTATGAAAAAAGACCCTTGTGGGTAGATATGGTGACCAATTTTCTTGATTCCTCTGTCAGCAAGACTTGCTGATATGCTTCGGACAAATCAATTTTTGAAAACTTTTCTCCGCCCTGTAATTGTGTAAATAAATACTCAATGCGTGGTAATGGAAAATGTTGGATTTCTAAATGAGGATTTAAAGTAGTTTTGAAGTCCCCACAGATGCGAATACCCCCGTTCGGCTTTAAAACTGGCACTATCGGCGTTGCCCAATCAGAAAATTCTGTTTTATTTAATACCCCGAGGTTTACGAGACGATCGATTTCTTCCTCAATTTTAGGTTTTAATGCAAAAGGAACCGGCCTTGCTTTACAAAATTTTGGCACTGCATCTTTTTTTATCTTTAAACTAACCTCAAATTTATTAAAAGTTCCAAGTTTGGACTCAAAGATATCTTTATATTTCTTTAGCAGCTCTGAAAGCTTGGTAGATGAATCTACACCCCCACGACTAAAAATAAAATTATTAGCATCATTTTCACAAAAATGGTGCTCTCTAGATGCTTTCCCTAATCGACTTATACCTAAATTTAGCATTTGTAACCCATTACGACCAATCAAGGGCGGGCCGCCATTTTGTACAACATAAGTTTTTAATACAAAACCTTTCCCTTCAAAATTTACTGTTAAATTTAAGTACCCTAAGGGTTTAAAAGTAATTCCTACGTAATCTTTTAAACATAAATCACTCTTACACAATTCCTTATTTTTAAAATGTTTTACATACAGTTTTTCTGAAATAGCCGAGTGTGCAAAACCTGAATCGGCCTCAAAATCCAAAGGAATATTTTCACAGTTTAATTTTACAAAATATGGCTTAACATTTCCTGAACTATCAATATTATTGACATCTAAATCTGTTATATTTAAAATAGACTCGTCTAAACAATTCTGAGTATAAAAATGTGTCCCTTCTGACCTATCCTGCCTATCACTCAAATCAATTTCTGAGTCCTGCAAAAAATGTTGTTGGCTACGTGTACACTGAGGTGCTAAATGTCCTTTAATGCCACACTTGTAACAAATGCAGTCTTTATACATACAGTTATTTGATAAATGATTGTTCCTACCGCATACAAAGCACTTACTTCGAGGCTGAGCACCCTTACCACCTGCTGTTTGATTTGGAAACCTACTCTGCGGCCTATTGCTGCCACTGGCATGTGGAACAACATCCCCCCTTCGGGCATTTTGCTGCAGTTGACGTCCAGGATTCTGAGGTTTTTGAAAGTAAACTGGCTCAGGTTTTATGCTGGTAGCTCCAAGATTTCTAACCTCATATTCACGTAAGGCAGACTCTTTACCAAGAGCGATTTTCAGCACTTGCTTGAGAGTGACTTTTGAAGCATCTTCTTCAAAAAGTCTATCCATTATTTTTTCGTCATTTATTCCAATGACAAAAATGTCTTTCATTACTGTCGAAAGTTCATTTCCAAAGCCACAATTTGATGCTAGACATTTTACCTTGGCCTCCCAATCGGCTACTGACTCATTTGTCTCCCTTTTACAAGTGTAAAATTTAAGTCTTTCGGCAAAATATGATTTCACTGGAGAAAAATGCTCCTTCAGTAATTTAATCAGTTCATCATGACTTCTAGACTCTGGCAAATCTGGTACACACAGATTTCGAATTAAAACGTAGCAATCTTCCGAAAGCGTATTGAGTAAAATGGCTTTCTTTCGTTGATCATCCGAAATATTGTTAGCAATAAAAAATTGCTTCAATCGTTCACTAAAAACCGAAAAGTCCGAAATTTTTGGGTCAAAAGTGTTTAACGAGCCAAGAAGTCCGACCATTTCTACTTTAGTTTCCGTAGCACTGGTATTTCCGGTTGGCGGCGCCATTTTGTAATGTCGCAAAACTATTCTCTAAGAAAATATTTAGCTTTTCACAAAAATCACTTCACGAAACCCGCCGAAAACAGCCCGTAGGTTTTTTTTATCCCATCCTCGTCGCCAATGTTATATATTTGGCGTAATTAATAATTTGATTAACGAGCGCCGTAAGAAATAAAAAGGCACTAATCTGAGTGACTACCTATTTATTACTGAAATTCTAAAGTAGTACAAATAAGGTGAAAATGTTTCAGGTACTCACAAAAAATATAAATTGTTTATCTTAGGATTAGAGACCTATTGCAGAAATCCGTAAAATAAATAATATTTTATGGGGATATATTACAGATAGTATATGGTTCAATGGTTTGATTTGCAAACTCATCACACTACACAATTTTCCAACTTACATAATAACACTGATGCATTTATACATAACAAACAAAACACTAAGAGTAAGGGTGGGAGATGATTTGCCCTCTCCTGTAACTCTGCATGCTGGATTGCAATAGGCACGGCAATGGCAGCGCCACTGTACAAACTTTATACAGCCGATATCCCAGGTTTTCCAAACTCCAATCTGGCTATATTCGCGGACGACTTACTAATGTACGGAAGCTCGTATTATGCGAATGTAGCCAGACAGCACCTTTCCAACCACTTGAGTATCCTCCTCCCGTGGTACAAGAAATGGAAACTTGAAATTAATGGAGAAAAATGGACGTGCTTAATAATTACAGCAAAAAGATACAATGTACACATAAATCAACACCTAATAATAAACAACAAAGAAATAGAACCCAAACAAACATTAAAATACCTAGGAGTTACTCTAGACAAAAAACTGACGTTTATACCAAACCCGACAAAAACAGTAAAGAAATTCTACGCAGCGACCAATAATTTACAAAAATTACTTGGACATGGATCATTTCTTTCACCACAGAACAAACAGACAATTTACAATCAAATGATCCGACCAGTACTGCTATGCAGGACCGGTCTGGTGCAGTATATATCAGACCACCAATACAACAGACTACAAAACATAGTACTTAGATAAATACTTTCTGCACCAAGACATACGCCACTACATGTATTGCATAACGCAACAAACACACCATACTTAAAACAGTACGTACACAAGACGAAGCGACAAAATTTTACAAAACAAAACCGAACAACACGATACTAACAGCAAACATGACGCACTTTAGAGAACAAGACGACTATATACATAGACCCCTTTATCACAAATTAACAATTTATAATGAAAAGAGCAAATTAAAATTTAAATAAACAAAATAAAACACAACACTAACCACCAAATAAGAATATAACCCCATTTCTCGTACCACGTGGGCTTAGTCCATCCCACTTAAAATATCCACCCACCTGATCATTTAGAGTCTTGGGCAAAATGCTACAGTGTACCTGCGAAAATTAGGCTAGTTTTTTAACCTATTTTTCCAGCAAACGTACCCCAAATTCCATTAAGTAAGCGATAAAGTCATTTAAAAACTTTCAAGTTTCAACAAATCTGATCTTTCATGGCAGTAATAGACTACTACTGGAACTGTCCGTAACAGAAGACTGTATTGTATGGACTATATTATGTGCTAGTGCTATGTGCACTCTTACACGGTTTTAATTAGATTTAGCCAATACTTGAAATTGGCTGGTAAGATAAATTTGATTTTGTACGGAATATTGATTGTGATTATGATTTGATTTGATTTTATTGGGTCATGTGTGTTTAGGTAATAGGGGTAGTGAGGCTTTTATGCCTTCCCCTTTGAGAGTTTGAATTTGGGTTTTGATTAAATGTAGGTTGGATTAATTGGTTGGGATGATTATTTGTTTTTAAAATAAATAGTGGAAGCCAATGTGTTGCTATAACGAGCCAACACCAGCTCCAACGGGGGCGTTACCTTGTTGTGTTATCTATGTGACGTAATGTTACATGTACATAAGAGTACATAGTATCTATGATATTAGTATTATAAGTTTAGTTAGTAGCAATTAACATTGTATTAATAGGATAACGAATAAAGAGATTTTAAAAGTAAGTTAATCAGAATTACTGAGCCCAAAAAGTGTTCAAACATAAAATAATAAGATAATAATATAATTTTATAAGTTGTTAAGTATGTTAAATTTCCATACTATTGTAGAATGATCTTAAGCTTTATCCAAACATATCTTCTACATTCTATCCCTATATATTTAATAAATGCATGAAAATTGGACATTTTGTTCTATATCCAAATTTTATCAAAAGCAAATTTAAGTCCTACAAGGATAGTTTATTAAGTTATTTGTATATAAATATTCTCAGGGATGTTATTCAGTGTATTTTTATGCTGGTAGAACTGAAATGTAGGTTCTTACACGAGTTATAAATATCACACCCTATCCTAGGAATATGCAGATTCATCACAATATTATCTTAATGCTAGCTAAGCATCTTGTTCACTTTTTATACTTTGTAATGTTGTTTTACAGCCAGTTAAGAGTCATAGTTGAATAGAGTAACCGCTCGTACTCTACTGTAAAATAACAAATCGATCTATGTATATTCTTATTCAATAAAAGTTGTTTTTAAAAAAGGACTTCCGAGTTTCAAAGTAATAACTCACGTTAAAACATAAAATCATGATTTCCCAAAACTTAAGTTTTGGCGTATAATAGATCAAGATAATTCTGGGCTGACGAAATAGCAAATATCATAATAATTGGCACTAATTTCGTGTAATCGTGTAAAAAGAATTGAAATCGTTTAAATACACATGTAATCGTGTTATCTGGCAACACCGCTCCGCTACATCAGCGAGTCAGCTTTAAAACAGCAACAGCGCTCCTGCAGGCGACAGCTTTCGCTGGATCAGGACATCAGTCCGACCGAGGATTCCATGTTATTGGGACGCCAAGCGCCGTTTTTGAAACGTCCTTTTTTCTCACGCGGTTTGTCGTTGTTTTTGTTTACATTAAGGGGCCGGTAAAGGCAACTTAGGGGTTTAAAGCTTTTTGTGAGGTTGTGTGTGTACCATAGGATTAATTTTGGATTGGAACTAGGGAGTACCGTTATGTATGTATGCCTATTGGTCATTTATATGTTGCCTCGGCATTATGATTGGATAGGGTACATTTTTGATCATCGCTTATTACTGTAAAAAATGTCGGCGACTCTAGTCATAAATACAATTTCATTTGTTTAATTCATTTATTGTTATCTAGTACCCAGAAGTTAAAGCTTTCAAGATACAGATAATGTAATACCTATTTGAAATTCATTTTTGATCGTGTTGTTTGAGTAAATGAACAAGATATTTTATAGTTTACCAAAATCTCACTATAAATTGATAAATTAACACTTGTGAAACCAGTGGCGCCTCGTGATCTGTAAAAGATACAGTGCTGCATTAAATTTAGAGACTTAAGAGATTGAGTGACTCGAAATAGCAATTCGTCTTTTAACGAGTAATTTGTAAATTTCTCCCTTGAACACTCCCCAAAATAAAAATCCAATGGATTGAGATAGGGTGATCTAAGTGGCCAATTTTAATTCCTCAAACAACTTATTTCTAACTATCGTCGAAAACTCCTATCAAGTTCTACCTTAACTCCTCTTGTATAATGTGTAGGAGCTCCCGATGAGTTGATACTAACCCTATTCTTTAAATATTTACCTTTACGAATCTTAATGTTATAAAAATAGCGTAATTTCAATTTATTTATCTCTTTGAATTCACAATAAGAAATTAGCATAGCTATATTTCATAGAAAGAAAAATTGTTTTTTTTAGAGGGCTGTGCGAAACATAACCTAATATTTTATAATAAAAAATAAAAGTTGTACACCTAATATTGTTTTTCATGTTAAGAATCCCACAAATCTACTTTATAAAAATGTATTTTGCTACTAAAAGAAGGAATTTTGGTGTTGTCGTGGTAGTGTTTAAGAATTTTCAAGCTTTGAAGTCTTAAAAATATGAAACAATATACATGCATAGTGAATGATTTGAAGAAATGTCCAACCAAACAGACATATTAGATCGAACACATAAAAATTCGATCATCGTAAAAATAGAGGGTGTTATGGAATTGACTCATAATTTAAATGAGTGACTTATATTGTACTGAACAAAATTTCTTGAAGTTTCCGTATTAGAAGGTTATAATGTAATATATTTTATAATGTAAGTTACATAATCTATGCAATTATTTGGGAATAAAACTGTAAACATTCTACCCACGCCATTTTTTAAATCAGGAACTCTTATCATAAGGACTATTTCCTCATTTCCAATATCGTTTATTGTCATTTACATTAGTTCTTTTCTACGACAAGTCCCAGAAATACCAATTTTAAATAAAACCTAGAATAATAAAACATGTTGATGTCACAATTCGATCTTAACTTATTAAAATCCTCAAAAATCCAAAATAAGTTTTTAAAATTATACATAATTATTATGTCTGGCATAAATCACAAAATGTCAACATTGAGATGATATTGAAATTAGTAGACGTGACGGGATTCGCGCGTCAAGTATATCAAATGTAATTGAAAGTAAATCTCTTATAAATAGTTTATTAAGTCACAAATATTTATGATTTTTTACATACACTTATAACAAAGTACTAACTAAGTGTTAGTACTAGGGTTAAAATAATATTGTATTAAAAACACCCTTAGCAGATAGGTTTCAACCTTTTTTACATAAAAATTAGTAAAACTCATATTTATAAAGTTTTGTTTGTAGTTTTTGGCAAATGTACGTAGAATAACATCCTCCAAAGGCCAATAACAGTTAAATAATTTTTGTGTCTAAAATACCCCTAGCTGACGGACCACGCCCTTTTTAAAACATAAAAATCCTGTTAAACCCACATTTTTTTTTGTAATTTCTGGTTGTACGTAGAAAAACGTCTCCTAAATGTCTCGAAGGGTTAAATAATTTGTATGTCAAAAACAACCCCAAGGTTTCAACCCTCTTCAAAAAAAAATCACTAAAAAGTCTCATTTATAAAGTTTTCTGTATTTTTTGGCTACTATTGTAGGCTAAAAAAAATTATAATAATTCATAAAACTGGATTTAACAGGATTTTATTTATTTTTATTTTTTTTTAAATGCGCGGTCTGTCTGCAGTGGGTATTTTTAGCACACAAAAGATTTAACCCTTATGGGCTTTTAGGGGACGTTATTCAACGTGTACATTTCCTAAAAGCTACAAAAAAACTTTATAAAAGTGAGTTTTACTAATTTTTTTTTAAAGGGGTTGAAACCTGTCTGCTAATGGTATTTTTGATACAAGAATTATTTTAACCCTTCAAGTACTACTGTTTAGTTATAAGTGTGTGTAAACAATCATAAACATATTTGTTACTTTTTATAAACTATTTTTAGAGATTTGCTTTCAATTATTACATTATTTGATATACTTAGTAGCCGCTAATACCGTCAGGTCTGCTAGTGTCAGCCTCACACCATAATCGTCATGGCCAACCAGACCAATTTTAATTAAATATACAAGTATCCATATTAATGCAACTACATATGTACTTAATTTACTTTACTCACAAGTACTTTACACATTAGCGTAAAAAGTTTTCAATTTAAAAATTATTTACAGACGCTAACATAACTACTTTAAATTAAATTTTACGCGCAGTAGGTAGTGGAAAAAAATTATGTTTTTATTATTTGGGGGGGGGGGGGGGGGGTGTTTATCAATGTCACTTGGATTTCCCAAGCGGTTAGCGTATTTAAATAAAAGCTTTTTTAAAAGTTTTTTCCGAAATTAATTTCTTTATTAGTTTTTGTTGGATAATATGTTGCATAGTCTGTTCATTTCAATTAAGTAATGCGTCATTTTATAATTAAATGCGTATAAAAAATTCCGTGTATGTGCTGTTGACTGTTGACGAGTTCCCTCATCTGGAGTCAATCCTGGATGTAGATTCAAGTCATAGTTATCATATAGAAACGTTTTTCTCTATTTTTTTTTCAAATAAGCGTAGGTACTTTAACTTGAACGATTTTCATATTTTTTGCCCGACTTATGCACTATTTAACTTGGACCTATTCTAAGTCTACTTGAAATGGCTATCGGACATGCAATAACTTTTGGCAGTATTTAAACTTTGGTTGTGTGACTAACAAAAAATATCAATTTATTGCACACTTAATCTACTTCCCTGTATATCCTGGGTGGAGAATCAGGTCAGGCTTACCATAAAAATGCATTGTCATCGAAACTCTCCAGTCGTCTTCAGGTAACTTCACCTGAAGACGACTAGAGATACTTACCAGTAAAAACGTTGTGATATAAAACAAATAAAGACAATGCAAGTCCAAAACTCTTCTATCAGTCAAGAAACATCATTGTCTCCAACCTTCAAACAGACAATATTTAAATAGCTTTCAATTGTTATTAGTATATTTACAGAAACTATTTATAAGAAAAGTACAACGAGGCAAGCACCATTCACACAGGAGAATTTCGCCAATCCTCTCAATTCTATTATGAAACCCAGCTCCTGATGGGACCGCTTTAAAACCGTACATTCATATACGAAATATATCTACCTTTGGTATAACTTATAGGGGAATGATGATCTATCTCCTTTAAATTACGAGCCTCTATTCACGGATTATTTCCGATCGATAAGGACACTTTCTATAGCTCATTTATAATGAAAAGGGGGTGGATCATGGAAGTAAAGTGGTTTCCTTTTATTTTAATATATAAGATATGGTCACGATAGCATGTAGTTATTGTTTGGACGGTTCGTCTGCTGTTTTGAAAAGTAATAAATATTGGATTGAAAAATTGAGGGAAGTAAGTATACAGGTCACTAATTTATAATGCATTCACTGAGTTTTGGCAGAATATTCATATTAAAAAATGAACAGTTTATGGAGCGAATTAAATAAATGTTTAATACCTTCTACCTCGCCTTCTACAATATCATAAACAAATAACCTTATAAACCAAATAAATGCAAAATTGTCGTTAATTAATAGACATTTTTGATATTGATAGGATGTATTTTAAGAAACATGGCCGGCATTTTATCGTAAATCGTATACACTCGTCCTTTGTTTGTTCCAACCCGACCAAAAAACATACTTTGTACGGATAGGCATATTAAATAAAATGCATTCCAACCGGAAACTTGTCTTTCAAATGACACCTAGTTCTTCAATAATTGTTTCAAACCAAAATTGTTATCGTTCTCGAACTGGATCTCAAACCGCCATTTCGATCATTCGATCCTTACTCAAACATCGGAATTGATTGTAGCCTGCGCATTATGCTTTCAGTCAGATGAAGGATGACTTTCTTTTCATTTATTTAGGATTGTTGTTTTTCTGATTTGGGTAATTTAAGTTGAAGATGTTTCCTTTTATCATTCACTTTAATACATTTGCAATGAGTGACGAAATAGTTAGTGATATTCTATGGTGCATAATTATTATCAACGAGCAAGAAACATTTAAAGTTAATTGAACCGAAAAATTAAACTTATTTATATAACACCATTATTAGTTTAAATAAAAATAATGTTATTGTAATATTATTATTATGAGGCTTGTATAAAAATCTGGTTACTTCGTTTTATTAAAACTTTATTATAACATTTTAAAGTTCAGCAAAACAAACAAGGTTATGTTATTAATTAGATATCTAAATTGGTTTTCATATTATCATTTCAACCCGTGTTTATTTTACACAGTAACGAGGCTAAAAGAAAATTCAGGCTTGCGCACAACATCACACACTGGGTCATATCATAATAATTCTAGTAATAAGTCCCTAAATTGATTAACTTGAATTATAAAAATTATTTTCGTAAACACAAGCACAATAAATTACCAGCTTAAATATCAATATTTATAAAATTGTTGAGCTTTGATTTTTAGGTTTTATTATAATCGTGTAAAAATAATTGCCAAAATGTGCCGGGGGACTTTAAAAAAAAAATAATAATTTAATGAAGTCTAATGTTATTATTAATTATATAAAGAAAAGAAGCTTAACGGCAAGCCGCTTGCCGCTAAGCTTCTTTTCTTTATATATTTTAACGGACACTAAATTCCACTATTTTAGTTATTAATTATATAAATCGACAATACCTACTTTTTCTTTTATTTTAATATATGTATTTTTATAAGTTTAGTAGGTATATTTTAAAATATTTATCGATATTTATTTAAACAAAATGGTTTAATCAAGAATTACTTTATAGTAGCTAGAATAATTATCTTTTAACCCATTGTGCATCGGTGCTAATAATTGTTCGAATATGATATCAAAATCGTTGACTGAAACTAACGAAGTAATAACGTGTGTTTAACATAAAGTTCCTAAATTCAAGTTCTTTTAGTTCCAGTGTTCGTTTATTTTCACATAATTCAAGGAAAACTACAAAAAACATTAAATTTAACTAGTCAAAGGCTATAAAAAAATAACTAAATTGACTTATTGTATGTCAGATTTTATTTCAACTTGTTCATTATTTGGTATTTTAAGAAGTGTTTTGCGACAATAGCTGCTTAGATAGCAAATTTCTCAAAAATCATTTAGAAACTAGATTTAGAATCTAACTTTGTCTCTAAGATTGCGACTGATAAGACTTGTCCACAGTGATCCAGACACAAGACTATAGTCCATGCAATGAATTCATAAGGGTTTCTGCCTCAAAATAAGACTTGCAGATAACACAGACAGTAATTAAAAAGTTTTGGGACAAAACGTGTGTGCCAAGGGGCAATTACAGCAGGACGGTATTTACAGTAATAATTAACATAATTACATTCGGTTATTGACCAAAACGTCCTGGCTTACGATAGTATACGAGTTTAGAAGAAGTCCAACTCAACCTCAGACAGTGCAACTTTCGTGAAAGGTCCCGAAAGTCTGTAGAAGTTAAAATTAAAAAAAAAGTATATCTTTTCTTTCATTGTTAAGAATATAATATATACCGCTCGTTGTACCTTATTTGTGAGTAAATATTTTATGAATGTATTTTATAAACTAGTAAAATATTTCCTGTCGTTATAGGTAATATCTGTGTAATATATTTCTGTATACCTAGTTCGTATGAATAAAAATTTTTTTTGTCCTTCTTTTAAGTTTACATTTATTTTAATATTAGACTAGAACCCTTCAAACCCATCTCGAACCAAAATTTACCCCAAAACCCTTCATAGTGAAGGAAACCCTTTAGATCGGGCAACATTGCTATCAAATATGTAGGTGAAGTTTATTTGTAAAATTAAAAATTTTAATCATCGACGAAAAAGCTTGTGGCAATGAACTAGGCCTTTATTTCACGTTCACGAAGAAGCCTAGTTCATTCATTAACTTTTAGAACATTCATTTTTATTCTGACAACCACTTGACATCACTACAACTGGTACCTTTTTTGTTATTAACAGACACGGCATGTACCAGTAAAATAAATATAAGGATAAGGTACAAACATTATCTTTGA
This sequence comes from Polydrusus cervinus, assembly GCA_935413205.1. Taxonomy (NCBI): domain Eukaryota; kingdom Metazoa; phylum Arthropoda; class Insecta; order Coleoptera; family Curculionidae; genus Polydrusus; species Polydrusus cervinus. Next base: position 54,733,810 of record OW284516.1, on the reverse strand, counting down.
GAATATTCCTGAATTAAGTAAGGGAGAGCTGAGTAAAGGGTTGCTAGTTCGGATAGTCAACTGATCTGATCCTACCAAATTACCATTACAATATCTTGAAAATTTATAGGATGACTAATGTTGATGACATTAGCAATAATATGCAACTTGAAGAAATAAGAAAGTTGCTTGATCTAAATAATAAGGATATAAAACAAATCATTAACCTCTGAAATCATTAACAGTTTGTCTGACAATCTTGGACTGAAGATAAAGCAGATTTCGGCCGAGTTAGCGATAATAAAGAGTTGCAATACTACATTGGAGGAAAGGGTTACGCAGCTGGAACGCCATGTCAAAAAAAAACAATTGGCTGACTGGGCTATATTGCAAATTAACAACCTCTTGCAAGTCAAACTTTTATTGAGTGACATTAACAACGTTTATTTTGTTGGACACAAACAGAATTCGCCATTAGTGTTAGAGCTTTCTTCATACCTTTCAAAGGTTACCATTTTTAAAAATGTCTACAAGTTAAAAAATACTAGATTTCTTGTTGCCAATGATCTTAGTATCAAAGATCGTTCAATTAAAAAGGTTCTAGTTTCAAATTTAAGGGAGGCTAAACATAAGAAGAATGGTGCTAGAATTAGGGACTTTAAGCTTTTCATAGGTGACGAAGTTTTTACCTATGAGCAGAAAGGTTCAATCAAAGTCCATAAGTACTCTGGCTACCCCGACCAAGCTTTTCGGTGATATCCCCAGCGAAACATCACCGATGGTTGCCGAGGAATCAACAAAAGCAGCACGATGCTGCCTAAATCCAAAGTCGGCAAGCGGAACACGATCTACGAGTTCTAAGACTGAACAAAGTAAACAACGTAGTGGTTCCACTATCGGAAGTGTATTTATTCCTGGTACCATACTGGGCGATTTAATAAAGGACAGACCTATAACTCGCTGCGGTCACAAAAAAAATAAATTGAACATTTTTGCGAATGTCTTTGTTTTATAGATATTTTTTTATATATTAGTTTTTTTGTATATAGTTTAATAATGATTGCATATATTATTACTTAGGTAGATTATTGATTGTTTTTAGTGTTAACTACCCTTCTTGTCTGGTTTTTATTTTATTTTTTGGTCTTTTTTCTTTCTTGATCTGTTTCTATTAAAATGTTGAGCTGCGCACACCTATATGTTAGATCCATGCCAAATAATTTTGATGTGTTTAAAGACCACGTTATCGTCCACAATTATAGTATCGTTGGAATTAAGGAAACTTCGCTAAATGCAGGATCAGGCGGTTTGTATAGAAAATTACAATTTAATTAGGCGCGATCGACACACTCGGGGTGGTGGCGTTGGGTTGTATTTGAACACTGACCTTGACTTTTCATTGATCTTAAGCGAGTGCAAGGAGTATGTTGAGCTTGTCTGGGTCAAGATTAAAAAATGTAATAAGAAAACGATTATCGTTGGTAATGTGTACAGGCGCCCCAGAGTAGCTGCCCTGGTTTTTTGAGTTACTTTGAAGATATTCTGATCGACTTTTCAGCCATATCGGATCAAGTCCTTTCCTTCGGTGATTTTAACATAAATATGCTGAATTTGGACTCTAGATATGTTATGCAGCTTAATGACATTTTGGAAACAATTGGATTGGTTCAATTGATCTCCGAACCTACAAGAATCTCAAATACTTCTAAAAATCTTATAGATTTAATTTGCTGTAACTCGGATGATGTGGAGGATATCGGTGTCCGGGATGTTGGTATTTCAGATCATTTGCTTATTTATTGTTGTCCTAAATTCTCTATCGCAAATACGATAAAGTAGTACATTCATTTCGCCCTCTTAATCAAATTGATATGGCTCATTTTCAAACCGATCTTGAGGGGGCTAATTGGAATATTATATATGAGCTTCAATCTATAGATAAAAAGGTGTCATTTTTAACTAATAATCTATTACAAATTTTTGACGCTCATGCTCCCTTTAAGACCTATAGAGGTAAAAAAAGACCCCCGCCTCTTGGATAACGGATAACATAAAGCACATGCAAGAAATTACAAATCAAGCTCTACATCGTTTTCGTCGAACTAAAGATCACGAGCATTGGAATTACTACTAATAACTATGAAACTTAACAACAACTATCAGATCGGAAAAAAGCCATAAGCCAGAAATTTCAAATTTGTAGCACCAAGAAAAAAAGGAATGAATTAAAACTTAATGTAATAAATAAACCAAATAAAGCTCGTCCACATAATCTTAAGAAACTAACTTAACTGCCAGTGGCGGCTCGTACAGTAGGGCCACAGTGCCATAGCCCTACCTACCTGTACACCAAGCTTCTTATTTCTTATTTATAATTATTATTACTTTGTCTCCCTACGCTTCATTCTTTTAGTAAATATGAATACTTTTTAATCTAAGACGTTGTTATCTATTAACGCCTAACTATGCAAAAACTCCCTTATCCTCATATAGTGATGTTTTATTTTATCGAGAGTAAAGAGTGAAGTGTATATAGTTATGCTTTCGGCTTTGCTACCGCTACTAGCTACTAGATGGCAGCTGTTATTAAAACGGTTTTGCCTGTCGAGATATTAATTTAAAAATATTTTTCTTTTAAACAGTTTTTACTATTTAACATAAATTATTCTTGTAGCCGAGTTATGACCTTGTAGGTTAGGTTTAGGTTAATCCGTCAGTGGATTATATTTCTGATTCTTGGTTAAGGTGTATCAGTTTAAGAATGAATAAATTGAAAGACTTTAGGTATGTTCTCTGCCGAAAAACATTTTGTAAAGAGAATTGGCAACTTCAAGAACAAAAGTGATTTTCAAATAACAAAACAAAGACGTATGGAATTTTCTTATAAGAAAATTTGAGTGTTTTATGAACATTTTTTGTTAGAACAACTGGAATGCCGTATTAAATGCTTTATTTAATTAGTCGGTAGGTACGTTTTTTTCGAATTATTAAAAATTCGAGAGTTTACAAATACGATGCATTAGCATTGCTATCTCTGTAACTATACCGGGTGATTCCTAAGTTAATACTTCTTTTTTAGCTGTGAAGAGGGGGGGGGGGGAGAGAAATAATGTCTATGTCCGCAAAAAATATTTCGTCTGTGGCGCTTTTTATTTATTTTTTAAATCTGTTTTTAATTAAATTATTATAATATAAGTATATTTTTTATTTTGAAAAGTTTATTGATAAGCCAAAAAAAAGGGGTTTTGGGAGTGACACACAAAAAAATTTGGTCTACGGCGGTTTTCCTTTGTTTTACCTGATAAATTAAATGGATAAAAAAAGGTTTTGTTACAATGACCTCTATGAGCGCCCATGATCAGGGGCTCTGGATTGCGTTATGAGCCTAGGGCCCCTTATATCAAAACTAGGCCCTGATTCTTTTATTAACATTAATTTTAACAATTGATATAATAAATTAATAATTGTTAGAATTAAACAATCCAGATAAATAAAATATAGAAAAAATTAAAAATATTTTAGGAGTGATTTGGCGTCTACAGGTCGGCGCCCCGAAAACTTTCCACACAGGTTTATTTTCTTGTTAATAAATAAATCAAAATTTGCTCGAACACGGGAACCTTAGTTCTCAGGGGGACATATTTTTTTGCTATTTTTATCCCCCCTGCTGGAACCCCCACGACGGGGTGGCTTCCACCCTTAAAACCTTAAATGGAAAGGGGGGGTCGAGTGACACCTTATTTTAAAGGGAATTAAATTGCCTTTCAAACGCGACCTTGCTCGTTTAAATCAAGTGAATAGTTACTGAGAAATAGGGCTAAAAAAAAATTTAAAGTATAAAAATTTATTACCGCTTGTATCAATCAAGTAAATGTTGAAAATGTCCACCTCCAACCTCCATGCAATTGTAAAGGCACTGTTCAAAATATTCGCGAACATTATGGAGCATTGCGGGAGTTATTTGTCGGCACTCGTACACTATTCGTTGTCGCAAGTCTTCCAAAGAATTCGGTTTGGTTGCATAAATTTTAGACTTTAAATGTCCCAACAAAAAAAAGTCCAGTGGAGTCAAATCAGGCGATCTTGCAGGCCATTCAATAGGACCTCTTCTTCCAATCCATTTTCCAGGAAAATTTTTATCCAGAAACTGTCGAACATAAAACGCATAATGCGGGGGTGCTCCGTCTTGCTGAAAGTAAATATTTTCGGGCCGATAACGGTCATTTTCTTCTATGGCATTCGTTAAAGCAGGGGTAATAGTGGTTTCTAACAGATTCAGGTAAATTTCACCTGTTAAATTTCCAGGTATAAAATACGGCCCAATAATACGGTTCCCGAAAATTTCAGCCCACACATTTAATTTTTCGGGATGTTGAGTATGCACTTCTTTAAAAATTCTAGGGTTGGAATCCGACCAATATCTGCAATTTTGTCGATTGACAGTACCATGAAGAAAAACAGTGCATTCATCGGAGAAACAAATGTTGAAAATAAATTGTGGATTGCGAATGATCATTTCACTAATTAATTCGCAAAATTGCAAATGGCGGTCGTCATCATCTTCATTAAGTTTATGAACCAGTTTTATTTTATAGGGATGAAACTTATACGTTTTTAAAGTACGCTGAACCGTTCTACGCGAAACACCCGATACATCTGACACTTTCCTCGTGTTAAGTGTGGGATCGATGGCAATATGACCCAAAACTTCAACTTCTTACACCTTCATTTCTTACAGGATTTCAACAATCCTTTTTTTGTTTATCACTGATCCTGTTTCACGGAATTTTGCCACCAATTGTAGCACGTAAGTATGAAACAAGTGTGCATTTAGATGCAATGCATTATAAGACAGGGCGGCAGCTCGAGCACAATCGTTATTTCTAAAGAAAAGTGAAATAATTTCAACCCTTTCTTGAAGAGTATACGTCATTTTAATCAATTATTGAACAGACTGATATGTAAGGCAAAATGAATTTTTATTCTTACTATGAATTTGATCGATGTCAAAAACAAACTGAGTTTTTTTGATTGAACAAGTCCTTTTGTTAAGGTTGTATCTCTTTTTTGCATATTTTATACCACTTAATTTGTTTACACTTAAGCAAAAATTTTGTTACCATTTAATTTCTCGAAAGGTACTCAACCAAATTCAGGGCCGTAGCAAGTGGTTTTGAGCCAATTAAATTCCTTTTGAAATAAGCTAATAGCTCGACCTTCCTTTTCATTAAAGATTTTAAGGGTGAAAGTCACCCCATATGCTCCATAGGTTAGGTTAGGTTAGGTAAGAGTGGCAGACCCTTGGTTCTGACCAAACGGTCTCACGTAGTCCTGATTAGGTCCGTTGTGATACCACACGTGTTCCGTAGAACCCACCTTCATCAGATCACTGATGGTTTATGCGACGTAACCGCGGAAGGATTTTAACAACTCATTCAAACCAGCCATTACTGTTCAGAAATCTGCTTAGCCGTCCAAGTTGTAAGTTGTTTAGTTCCTCCAGGCTATCGAAAGATGATTCACCCAGAGTAGTGAACCTCCTTCTTGCGAGGCCAGGGCATTCACACAGAAAATGTTGAATACTTTCTTCCTCTTCCTCATCCCTGCAGCTTCTGCAGAAGTCGTTAGTGGGTATTTGCATACGTTCGGCATGTCTACCGAAGAGGCAATGTCCGGTAACAACCGCAGTAATATTTCTCACGTCTTTTTGACTGTGTCTCAATAGCTCTGCGGTTCTCTTTTTATCGAATGTGGGCCACAGTTGCCTGGATGTACTACAGGTTGTCAACCCTGTCCATCTGTTCTGTGCAAGCTGCTTGGCCGTGTAGTCAATCTCCTCTTTGACCAATCCCAGTGGTTTGTTCACTGTATTGTCTGCTAGATCAGCTGGCATGCCTGCGCCCTCTCTTGCGAGCGCATCGGCAGCCTCGTTGCCATCTATTTTGGAGTGTCCAGGAACCCAGCACAGACTAACCCGACGCTGCTGGAACAGATTGCCTTAATCGCCGCCTGACTATCACTGAAGATGGTGATTGACGAGGCTACTCCCAAGCCAAGGTGTTCTTGCAGGATATTGACCGCCTTCTCTACTGCCAGTACTTCCGCTTGAAAAATACTACAATAGTTGGGGAGTCTATACGATTTCTGTATTTGTAAACTTTCGGAAAAGACCCCGGCTCCCACACCAACGTCCATCTTTGAACCGTCTGTGAAGATTGCGTGATCTGTTTTCGTTATATTCTGATTGCCTTCCCACTCTTCCCTACTCGGAATGAGTATAGAATACCTTCTATCGAAGCATGTTATTGGGACAGAGTAATCAGTCGGGTCTCGTAGATTATTCCCCGGGTGAATCTTTAGTATACTGCTGTGTCCGTTGTTAGTTTCCTTCCAGAATTTCGACTCTTTTAGTCGCAGGGCACTTTTTGCAGCTATACTTTTTCCATAGATATCCAAGGGGGGTATATATAACATGACCTCTAGCGCCGCTGTCGGGGTTGACTTAAGGGCTCCGGTTATTCCTAAACAAGCTGTCCTTTGTATCTTTGTTATTGACTTAGTGTGCACTGCTTTTTCCAAAGCGGTCCACCAAACCAGGACCCCGTATATTAATATAGGTCTTATAATAGCTGTATAGATCCAGTGTACTATTTGGGGTTTTAGTCCCCATTTTTTTCCAATTGCTTTTTTGCAGGCATATAATGCTACCGACGCTTTTTTAACTCGTTCTTGTAAGTTTATGCCCCAGTTTAGCTTGGAGTCAAGTACCAATCCTAAATACTTTGCTTTTTCCTTAAGTACTAAAGCATTATTGTCGAGTACTGGGAGTCTGAAGTTCTCGATCACCCTTCTGCGTGTGAATAGAACTACCTCCGTTTTTTCGGGGTTGATTTTTAACCCGCATTTCATGGCCCACTGTTGTAGTATTCGTAGCGCCATTCCTGTTAGGTCGCTGATTGTGTTTACAAATTTACCTGACACTAGTATAACTATATCGTCAGCGTATGCAATCACTTTTATTCCAGCCTTCTCCAACGCTATGAGAACTTTATTTAGAACTCTCAGCCAGAGTGTTGGTGACAGAACCCCGCCTTGCGGAGTTCCTCTTCCAGCAAATCTGACCATCTCGCTACTTCCCAAACTGGAGCAGATTTGACGGCCTTTCAACATCCTCCTAATCCAACGGCAGATGTAGTTATCGACCCCTGTTTCTATTAGAGCGTCGCACACTGCCTCGGTCGTGACGTTATTAAAGGCTCCTTCAATATCCAAGAAGGTACCTAGGGTGTACTCTTTATTGTTAAGGGATTTCTCAATAGTGCCTACTACTTCGTGTAGCGCCGTTTCCACTGATTTCCCTTTGGTATAAGCGTGTTGAGACGAGCTTAATTCTCGCTCTCTCACCGAGTTCTTGATATGCAGATCCAGTAACCTCTCCAATGTTTTGACAAGGAACGAAGACAGGCTTATTGGTCTGAAGTCTTTGACGGTTACATGACTGCTCTTACCAGCCTTAGGGATGAAGACTATTTTTATCTTATTCCAGTCAGCCGGCATGTAAGTAAAATGCAAGCTGCTTCTGTATATCACCAAGAGCCAAGGGATCAGGATTCTCTTCCCTCTTTGTAGCATGGCGGGCATTATCCCGTCTAATCCTGGTGATTTGTAAGGTTCAAATGAGTCAATCGCCCATTCTAGCTTATCGTAAGTGACTACTGATTTGATGCTATTCAAATCCGGAACGTCTCCTTGATCGATAAGGGGCTCTATGGCCGATGTATTACCAGGAAAGTGGGAATCCATCAGCAGTTCAAGGGTTTCCCCACTACTCTCTGTGTATGTCCCATCATCCTTTTTTAGAAAAGAGGGAGCACTAGGCTCCTTTGATAGAACTTTTCTAAGTCTAGCGGCTTCGTTTGTACTCTCAATCCGCTCGCTGTAATTGTGCCAAGCGCTTCTTTGAGATTTTCTAATCGCTTTCTTGTACGTCTTTAGAGCCTCTCTATAAGAGCTCTCATCTTCAGTACGTTTGCTCTTTGCTTTGTTAAATAGCCTTCGCATGTCCCTTCTTAGCTGACCCAGCTCTGCGTTCCACCATGGTGGGTATGGCTTTTTCGCTGGTCTGCTTATCGGACAGCTTTTGAAAAATGCTGCTTCCAGGGTATTTGTTAGTTTATTAACTGCTTCATCAATTGAGGCCTTATTTGGTAAGAGATTATTGGGAGGATTTGCCAGTTCTCCAGAGATGATTCCGCAAAATTTTTCCCAATCTGTTCTTTTAGGGTTACGAAATGGTGTAGGCAAGTACTTGGACTCACTGATATCAAATAGAATCCAACGATGGTCCGAGAACGAATCCTCGCTGGACACTCTCCAGTTTTGTACCTTTAGATCGTTGGATTCATTTGTAAGCGTGACGTCCAGAACTTCCTGTCTGTTCGCAGTAACAAATGTAGGTGTATTACCGTTATTGCATAAGCTAAGGTTAGTATTTATAATAAAATTAAAAAGACACTCACATCGGTCATTGATGTCCGTGCTACCCCATATTGTGTGATGGGCGTTGGCATCACATCCCAAGATTAGGCTTTGCTTAGAAATCCTGGTAGATTCCACAATATTTTGGACATCTACCGATGGAGTTGGAACGTCATGCGCCATGTATACGGATGACAGTATTATTGGTGTCCCTCCTTTGCGCTCCAGTTTGACCGTTGTTATGTCCTGGTTACTAAAATTAGGCATAAGGAATACTTTATTTTTAGCTAAAATACAAGTTCTTGGCTTACCATTGCCCCTGGCGTAAGAGAGAGAGTAGTTTCTTAGCCTTAATCCACATATGGCGTCATTTCTGACCCAAGGTTCCTGGATCAAGGCGATGTCGAGGCCCTTCTCCTCCATGAGAAGAGCCAGATGGCTAGAGGCCATTTTACTGTGGTGGAGGTTGATTTGGACCACTCGCAACATCGCTGGGCGTCTGTTGTGGTTCAACTTCCATTTCTTGAGTCGGCTCCTTCTCTGGAGCCGCACTCTGTTCATCTTCCATTACCGTGGCAGATGTCACTGTCTCCTCCTTCCTTCCGACATCCTGCTTGGGTTTGGCAAGATTAACTTTCTGGTCAATCCCCTTGTGTTTGAGGATGCCCTTATATATATTCACAGTGATCGCATTAAAGTCGCAGTGAAGCTTAAACTGAGCTTCCTCTAGGGCTGGTAGCGACTCGTCTGTGAGCTGGAGGATTACGCTCCTCCCTGTGGGTTTTGGGTCCTCCATCTTTAGAACCTTCCATTCCTTGCAAGGAATCTTCGGGTTCTGGGCTGCCAAGAGTGGCAGCAAGGACTTCTCTGGAATGGTTGGCACTGGCAACCAAATTCTAGCTCTCGGACACTCTGGAAGTTCCGAGCGGGGGATGACCTGTAATTGGGCAAGTTCCCAAGGTTGTCCGATCTTTTTGACACTCTCTTTCAGAAATGCTAAGGAAAAATCATCAGTGCAATTGATGATTTTTATTCCTCTAGTCCATCCTGAGGTGTCGTACTGAGGGATCCTGTCGGCAGGATTGGCTATTAGAAACTCCATAAGGATTTCCGTTAGCCTCCTTTCAACCAGGATCCAGCGGTCTGCTGTGATCTTCCAGCATTTATTGCCGGCATCAATCACAGCCACTTGGAGGCTGCTGCGGGTCACTTCCGACATTGTTCTACTGTCGGACCGCTCCCTGAAAGCAGACTTTTTCTGGCCCCCTCCACTACTAAGCGCAGCGGAACTCTTCGTTTTTGAAACTACCGCAGAGACTTTCTTGGTCTCCGCAGTAAGTCCCCTAGAAGACATTCCAGCTTTGCCTTGCTGTGGAAAGGACTTCCTTTTCTTTAGTTCTTTTGGGGTGCTCTCATCGTCTGTAGAACGTGTCCTCTTTCCAGCGACACTTCTCTCGAAGGTTGCACCCGGTTTTTGATACGTGTAGGGGACGTGGAATGGGTCTTGGGCCAAGAGTTCTCTTGCCCACTTTATCGTCCCATTGTCCCTACTTGAGAGTTCAGCTGGCTGTTTGCTTTCCAGTTTTACTAGAAGATGCCTAGCCCTTTGGCACTGTCGCATCTTTCTTGTACCAGCTGATACCTTTCTGTGAGGTTTGCTGTCCTTAGGATCCGCCTGCTTTGTGTCAGGTGATCGTAGCAGCTTTTCCTCCTCGCTTTCATTAATACTGTATGGGCTACCCTCGGTGACCGAATCACCGCCTGGTAGCTTGAGCTGATTATCTTCAGCGTTCTCTTTTGGTTTTTCTTTTTCGTTTTCCATGTAGGTCCCACGAGTAAGCTCGGAAATAAAGGTCGATCCTGGCAGAGCCGGCATACCAGGACAAGGCGCTAATACTGCGGTGATTGCCTGGTCCACCACAGGAGCTCGTTAAAGGCTGATTTCACCCTCAGCCTTCCATCCTAGGCACGGTTGCTCACACCACCTCGGATTTAGGTAGACACGACTGAGCGAAGGCAATTGATGTGCCAGACTCAGTCTTAGCTGACTTTCGTCATTACCAGCGGGCGCCCGCGGGGAGGACTCGAAGTGAGGATTTTGCCCGCCATATGCTCCATAATGTTCGCGAACATTTTGAACAGTGCTTTTACAATTGCATGGAGGTTGAAGGTGGACATTTTCAACATTTACTTGATTGATACAAGCGGTAACAAATTTTATTACTTTTAATTTTTTTTTCTTTTTAGCCCTATTTCTCAGTAAATATTCACTCGATTTAAACCAGCAAGGTCGCGTTTGAAAGGCAATTCAATTCCCTTTAAAATAAGGTGTCACTCGACCCCCCCCCCCCTTCCATTTAAGATTTTAAGGGTGGAAGCCACCCCGTCGTGGGGGTTCCAGCAAGAGGATGAAAATAGCAAAAAAATATGTCCCTCTGAGAACTAAGGTTCCCGTGTTCGAGCGAATTTTGATTTATTTATTAACAAGAAAATAAACCTGGGTGGAAAGTTTTCGGTGTGCCACCCTGTATAACAAGTCTGTAAAATACCTTTGCTTTGAAGGCTAACAAAAATTTAATTCAAAAAGTGAAAACGAAAAATATATATTATACATTATACAATTATTCTCGTTATTACTGTCTTTCCAGATGTTTGTGGTGATGTGACAAATAACTAAGTACTCAATTATGCTTCTCTTAAATATTTCTAAATATATTCACGATTTGGCAACACCGCTTCTTAATCGACAATACCCATACTTGCCGGAAATGTCCCCAAGCTTTTCCACTCTCTTTTTTGTGCTATCTTAGCGGAATGGAGAAATCCTTCTGCTCTTTTTCCATTGTTGTTCTATAAAGGTTTTTGCCTTATACATGCTAGGGAATGAATTTATCAACGATTTGACATTTTGACACTTTATCTGATACTCTTTCGTACACGTTTTACGTTTTTTTTTTGTCGTGACAATTTTGATGGCAATGCGTCTAGTGACGACGCTTGAAGCGGCCTAATGGAAAGTACAAGACAGGAAAAATTGTATCTAAAGTTTTTTGTTCTATTTAAATCACTCATATATTTAGTATAATATATTATTTATATTTAAAAGAAACATTGTAGGAAATGAATAATAAATTATCATGGAAATGAATAATCACATATTCGGAGATCACAATATATTCCTTTCTCAAAACCAAAATAGCAGACTTTTCAAGGAAAAAGTTAGATCTCCAAGATCAGTAGAAAATTATATTTTTGTTAAGAAGTAAGAAAGTAAAAAAAGGTTTAATAATTTTTATAATTTTATCCTGCAATACATTTATAAGGATAGTAATATTATCCTTATAAATGTGTTTTCGATATGATGTTATAAGATTTCTATTCTGTAAAGCTTGTCTGACTGCGTCATCGAGCACACACACCTACTTATAGTAATATTATGTTCATTCTTCTGTTTTCTGCATATCAAAACGTAAACTAAATTGCTCAGCAAAAAGTTGTATAAATTGTTTTTTTAATACCATTATTAGCGCACCAACAATAATTATTACATATTTTTAAGCAGTTTCGGAATTTAAAAGATTGTCCCTTGCAGATTAATAATGATATACATTTAATATCACAAAAAACAGCGTTGGTGCAACTATCGCAAATCATCCAACACAAGATTATTTCATATAAGCCCTCAAATACCGACAGTACTATGGCATGATAGTTTGAATGTTTCCAGAAAATGTATAACTAGAATAACTAGAATAAGATTTGGTCATGCAAGTTATGCATCTTCAAAAAATTAAGATATTACCGACAAATATAGATATGTGACCACTGCAATGAAGTCGCAGACCTAGACCACATTTAACACAAAAATCGACGCACCGATAAATTTATTGGACATTTTAAAAATAGAAAATAAGGACGCAATATACATGATTATGTGCTTTCTCAAAAAGAACAACATTAAGCATTAAGTTGTGACTTCCATATTACGGTACACACGCCGCTAATAAAAACTAATAAAAAAAAATTAGTTAGAATGCGCTCCTATTGTAATCCCTTTGTTTTATCATTGAGGGTGATTCCTAAGCTGATACTTCTTTTTTAGCTGCGTATAGAAGGCATTAAAATAAACAACATTTTCAAATACCGTTTTTCAAAAAACTCAAAAATAAAGTTACATTCTTTTAGTACACTACGAATCAAATACGGTTCTGCCTAACTTGCTTGTTGAATAACATTAAGAAAATTTCTGGATGAGCCCACAAGGGAAAGTGTTTTGCGTATAATCTCGAAGAAACATCCGCACTTTTACGACACCGTATCTATTAGTTCATTGTTTTCAAACTTTGCCATTTTCACGTATACCAATTTAAAATTAAATTGCGTCCAAAAAACACACCGCAGGGGTTTGCTTAATACTAGCCATATGACTAATACTAATAAGAGATATGAGAAACAACAGAAACTACAGCGGGGTATGTTTTTATGACCAGGCCCGCACTTAGATTTTTTATTTCTCTATCTCGCCTATTTTTGAGTTTTTTGAAAAAAGGTATTTGAAAAAGTTGTTTATTTTAATGCCTTCTATACACAGCTAAAAAAGAAGTATTAACTTAGGAATCACCCTTTATAACGTATTTAAACTGGGCTACATTCTTGGTGAAACGAAATCTACATTAGTGTACGTGCACACTGGTGACCGAGCCAAGCGATACCGTGCTTTGCTAGAAAGGCGAAAAATACAATTCTATGATTTTAAGTAGCCACTTTCATACTTAACGCTTGTCCGAAAGACGATCGGAGCAGAGCGATAAATGGCAAAATAGTTTGTGATTTCTCGCATAGCACGGTATCGCTCGGCTCGGTCACCAGTGTGCACGTACACTTATATGGAAAATAAAACAGTGGTTACTTGTTATGTTTCACAGTTTTTTAATTCAGTTTCCTGACACGTGTTTCGATCTTTTCAGATCATTCTCAAAGGATCATTATGATATAAATACCATAATAACAACACGTAGAATTTAGTAGCTTTTTGTACTAATTACCTAATTACCTTTGAGAATTATCTTAAAAGATCCAAACACGTGCCAGGAAAGTGAATTAAAAAACTGTGAAATATAACAAGTAACCACTGTTTTTTTTTTCCTGTTTTAATATTCCCATTGGCCTACCTGTTTGTTATTCAATGTTCTGAACGGCCCAGAACGAGAAGAGTGTGATCCTGTCTACTTTCCTATTGTTTTTGTTTTTACAAATTATCTTTAGTATCCCTGTTTGATTGTTTAATTAAAAAAAAAAATATCTTTAGCTTAGGAGAAACACTTGTTTTATAAATTTTCTGGTTAAAAAGCAACAAGCGACTTACTGAATAACTCTGAATAGATCAAGCAAAAAAAAAATAAGTATAACGTAACCAACGTGCTTCAATATGGTGCAAAAAATAGAATATTTCAAGTAAGTGCCATTTTGTTAGTAATATTTTTTCACTTAATATTAAATATCATTTCATAGTCAATATCGGTATTTTTTGTTATATGCTCCAGGACAAGAATTATTCTGCATTGTGTGTAGTAAGGATTTGAAGACTTCACTACAATACGAGAAAAACAAGGTTTGTTATTTAACGAAGACGAAATAATTACACATTTTGACTAAAGCTAACATAAAACATAAATTATTATTATTGCTCGTAATCATTTATTATTGATACATAATTATTAATCAATCATGTAATCAATATAGTATCTAATAAAATGATAATTTTAAATATAGGATACCAAATGCTATAAAGTTTCGCAATTTGATCGATGATCATCTTGAAACTAATCACAATTATGCACACCCAGTATGTTTATTCTATTATTCCATGCTTCTTTAACTATTTCTGAATACTTATTACTAGCTTCTGAACTGGCTAGTCCATCCACTAGTTCATTCGGATTGTGCCAATAAACTTAATCAGTATTTTTTTAAACTACCAGAAGTATTGATATTGACCTTGAATCCATTCGACTACTAACTAAATTCTTTAAAAATATATCAGTGGAATTCCGAAGACTGAGTTTCTTTTTTTTCCATTTATTGTTTGAAACACAATTTTAGAAAACGTACCCCGAACACATCCTTTAGAACTTACGTACTTTATAAAATATTTACATATTTTTAAATATAAGCCAACAAATTTACCCTTAAAAGAAAATTACTTTCTCAAGGGAAAAATAAATTTGTATTTAAGATGTTCACACCACCGAAAAGGGCTCCGTCATAAACGAAATATATTCAAACATAAATACCGCAACGCTAACGACGTTTTTACATCCCTTCAACGAGTAATGTTGTTGGGGGTAGGTTGAGCAAAGGGTCAAAGGGATCAGTCAAGGTAAAATTGCTATTATGGTTTTTATTGCGAAATCATTAAGAGGTTTACCTATATTTTAAGATAGTTTTATTTATTATACAGAAACGTTGTGTGCAAGAACTAATATTACAAGCAGAGTAATTTCGGCTTAATGTTCATCATAAAAATGTTACTAATTCAGTTAACATACAGATAAGGGACAAACGCATTTTAATGTAGGAAGACGTATTGAGAATATTTCAATGTCTATTTATAAATGTAGAGAGTGATAATACAAAAAATAGAAAAAAAATTAAGTATATTTCTTTAAAGCTTGTCACTTCAAATTCAGGTTTCATCCCAAGTTTAACTAACGAATTGAATTTTTATAAAACTTACTTATTACAAATTAATATTTTCTTATATTTACCTACAAATTTAGTAGGAATATTCTTGCCCATCTCTCCCCTACTAACGATGCCCTAGCAAATATTTTTCGATAATATCTGCTTTGATAGTCCTGCGTGCAAGATGGAAAATAAATGTTTATTCGTATCTTTAGGATGATAGCCATTTAGTTTCAACCAGAGCCATAAAACCTATAATACACCTAAAAACCTAAAAACTTACAGTCGTCTCCTTAATTTTCTCGTATTGAACATTTAAACGTGCCTTGCAGCTTTTTCAAATACCTTTTTGAATAGCAAATAGTAAAAAAAGTACTTAGAGTTAGAATGACAGATAACAGATCTATTTTACTCACTGTAAATTAAAATTAAAGTAAGTATTTTTTTTAAATAAAACTAAAACATATGTAGTCCCTTTTAAATGCTTACTGAATAATATTATTTTTGGCAATCCAATAACCATTACCAAATTTATAATTTTTTCAGGAATTAGCTTTACTTAAAATCTTACTTTTATTGAACGTACCTATAGAAAAAAGTAAATCATCTTGAGAGCCCGCCGTTACCATTTAAAAAAAAGTATAGCTCTCGAAAATAAAATTCGTTAGCAGTTCTTTGATAATAATAATTATTATTATTATTTATCACGAAAAAAAATTACCCGCACGATGTAACAGGTGACTCAGTTATAACGCTGTTTTTCTCGTCGTTAACATGAAAATAATCGTTGCTACTTCAACGTTTTTGATTTAAATTTCAATAGTCGTACCTATTCACTAAATGGATTTAAATTTAAAACCTTCCTAAATTGACAGTTCTAGGTTTAAAATGACAAGTATCGGAATAAGTTATCTAAGTATTGTAAATCATTTTTCTGATTTTTTTTTTTAATTTATAAAGAAAAGGTGTTTTATCACGTACTGTGTTCTTTAATAGAACTAAAATTGTATTTGCAACAACATCCCAGTCAAATAATTTATGGGTAAAATGATTTAATTACAAAAAAAATCAAATTAACACAAAAGCGCCATATCGTCGCCCAGATATCAAAACCTCGTATCTCAAATTTTATTAATTTTAAGTTTAGAGTTTTATTGTGACTAGAAATCCATTTTTCATCGATTTAAAAACCTTGTATCCTAAATTTAGAGTCATGCGTGCACATTGTTACACTATTGAAATTTTTAAAATTACCTACAGTACACAACTTACATATGATTTAACAGCTGATTATTGCCTTGAGAAGTGCAAGTTGTAAAACTATATTAAGTTTATTCGACCAAACTACGCGCTAATACCCAATAGGTTTACTTGATTTTTTTAGATCTGAACTTGAGTTTTTTACTCATTTCATTTTAACATCACCTTAAATTTACGATTAAAAAAGTTTAAAAAAATGGGTGATTCCACACGGAAATTTTGTTTTACTGATCGAAAGGCCAGAAAAAACGTTTACGGCGCTCGTGTTAAAATTTTTCCAGACAGAGAATGGAGAATCACCCACATAATTCTTTGCCGGTGAACATGCGCCTAAACATGAGGTTAGGTTGGCAGAATATTTCAACGAAAATGTTTTTGCTTTTTTTTTATGCGGGTTCAACAATAAATATGAATTTTCGATAGCTCCATGGGGGCATATACGGGCATTCTTTTGTTAATACATCATTTATGTTATATCGTGGCCGATTAAAGACACTTTTTAAAAAAGCACTTATTTTTATTCACGACTAACAATTAATGTTACAAAGGTTAACGTTTACTTGATAAAGATACTAGCATCTAGTCTTGTCTAAACTGAAGATTTTGTATTCGGATGGAGGTATTTATGTGTTCTTTTGACGTCATGGAAAAGTTCTAGGACAGTGCTAGAATGGTTCCCATCTTGGTCAGCAAAAGTAAAGATAACATTGAAATTGAATATAAAGAATATAATACTCTATTTTGATAAGCACCTGCATCCTGTTGCAGTGGCGAAATTGAATATGATAAAATATAATTTAATATTGTGATAAACACCTGCATCCTTTACAGATAAGTGACTTAGACTAATTCTTTATAATCTAAGGATATTTGGGATATAACAGCTCCCCTTTATAAAAAAAAGTTAGTGCTATACAATGCAGTAACTTTTGAAAGTTATACAATAAGCAAAAAAAAAATGTATAAAATAAATCCAATAAGCGTAAAGCAATAACGAGAAATGACAATTATTATTTATTTATGCGTACGTTTTATCAATACTTCTTGTATTACGATTCTCAAGAATTTCGAAGGTTTCACCTTCTTCGATTGGTTCACCGAGACGAATGCTTGGACGTCTTTGCGGTAACATTCTGGAAATTCGTCTTCCTAATAAGGATATTCCAGTTTTTGGAGAAGGTGGATCTGGAGGATCAGATCGATCGGTACTGATTCCAATCATTCGCCTACGTCTTTGATATTTTCGAAAAACGTAAATAGTTATGAAAAGTATTATTAAAGTTATGGAGACATAAGTGAACCAAGACGTATATTTTTCTATTAAAGGTTCCTTAATTAAGTCATCGATATCTTTAGAATATTGATCCAATTTATGTTTAGCAATTTCTAAATCATCTAGATTTAGTTCACCAATTTTAAGCGGTTTTAAATCTAAATTTTTATGAGCGTTGTTTGGCAAATTTAAACAACAATTAAAAGGTATTTGAATTGTGTTGGAATAATTATAATGCCATTCCGAAACTTTTATCATTGAGGCTTGAATTCTTGTATTTCCAATAAATGCTGAACAACCCGGTTGTAAAGTCAAGATAGTATTGGTATTAATTATTTCCGATATTGGATCAATATTTTCACACTTAATTGTTACTGGAGTTTGATCAGTTATTACCAATAACCATACATTTGCTTTTAACAATTGTATCTTATAATCTTGCATATACATTGAAATTACTTCACAATTTTTGGGAAGACTAGTAAATTGTTGTGTTTTTAGAAGCTGCGCTTCGCAAATAGCGTTTGAATCAATTGGGTAAGAATACAAATTTTTACAAAGCTTAATATTAATCATAACTTCTTTACAATGGTCAATATCTGATAATGGAATGAACTGATCTGAATCATCACCTTTCGCGATATATTTTTGAATAGTTGGCAATATATAATGGATTCCGGTCCGATTATCCTTAGTAGGTATTGGATATAATCGATAAACCGTATAGAGTTCGGGTTCGACTAGAGGGATGTCTAGGACAAAAATTAACTTATCAAATGTTTGATACGCTGCTAACTCTATGATATCCAAATATGTGGCGACTTTTGCTTCTCTAGGAGAAAGGGGTAAGTTATTCTTTTGGAGGCTTTGAGCTACTTTTTCCAATGAGGATACTAAATCCTTTGGAGTAATAATTGATGTGTGAATTATATTTAACCTAGCGAAGGTAACGGCGTTTAAGATATCGTTTAATTGTTCTTCTATAAAGGTATAGGATTCCATTAAATGCTGGCAGATATTTATAAGCTGTAGCTTGTGTTCTAATAATTCGACTTCATTCCATATATCTAAAATACTTTTTTCTATTTGCTTTAAATCTTTATTGAAAGTTTCTTCATCGATTTGAAGTTTTCTTAGGGTTTCATTAAAACTTTTTATCACGGACGTAGTTACCGTTATTTGTTTTTTCATAAGAGTTTCAAGTTCATGTTCATCTTTTTCGATTTTGTTTATACAGTTATTATAGTATTCTCCATCTGATGCGTCTAAGTTTCCAGTAATAAATTTCCAAATGCTTCCTGCAGCGTTAATTAATCCACGTTTTGGTCTCGTAGAAACGTCCAATTCAAGTTCTTCGAATTTATTTTCTAAATCTTGTGAAATTTGTCCGAGTAGACTAACATGTGTTTTTAAGTCAACGTATACCTTTTTCATATTGCTATCTCTTTTGGTTAGCATATCGCCTAAGCTGTATAAGATATTGTTATTATTATCGTATAGTTCTTTTAGTCGTCTGGTATCTTTGTAGACTAAGAGTGTCCATTTATCATTTGAAACCTTTAATTTTGTTTCTCTTTGGAAATATAGTCCAACATTGGTATCAACAGGTTTTAGTGTGTATCGATAATTATCATTCCTCTGTCTTGATAGCGCAAGCGTGTTTGAGAATAGGAAGAGAAATCTGAAATAAAAATTCTAATCAGTATCTTCTTCTATAGCATTCTTATCATCTGGCTTAATTATTACATCTTCATAGTATGGTTTTAGTCTGTCAAAATTTACTTTAGTTGTTTGTTTTGTTTGTAAGTTTTCTAAAGTTGCTGAGTTTAAATGGATTTCTTTAATCATAAAAGGGCCATTAAACTTATTTGCAAGTTTTCCTTTAATTTGTGACTCTTTTACATAGACTTTATCACCAACTTTATAGTCTGTGTTATCTCTTTTTACATGCTCGTCGAATCTTTCCTTGGCTTTTTCTTTTGATTGGATTGTTCTTTTCCTGGCAAGGTTATAATAGTGTTTAATTCTGGCATTAAGATCTCTCATGTATTTTGAAACAAGTTCTTTTTCATTATAGAGGGTTTCTGGAGGTCTTGTCGATGTGTGTCCAAATATTAATTCATATGGTGTAAATCCAGTTGTTTTATTCACAGAATTATTATAACATATACAAGCGTATGGTAATAGTTGCATAGGGTGTTCATTTGGATCTTCAGTAGTCATTACTCTTATCATTTCTAAAAGGGTGGCATGGAATCTTTCCAATGAGCCATTTGATTGGGGGTGGTTTACACTGGAAAATGTTAACTTTATGTTATAAAGGTTGCAAAGATCTTTCATTAGTTGGTTGTTAAACTCTCTTCCAAAATCACAATGTATCCTTAAAGGTGTTCCATAATGTTGAAAATATAGTAATAAGGTGTTAACTACAGATTTTGAGGTTTTATCCATAAGTGGGTATGCTTGAATAAATTTTGTGAGTTCGTCTCTTATGGTCAGGATATAATTCTTTTCTGGAATTTCTAAAATATCAATATTTATCCTTTCAAATGCAGTTTTTGGTGTTTCTGTAACGACTAATGGATTATCCATGTTTTTTCTCATAACTTTATTTTTCTGGCATATTTCACATTTTTTTATGAAATTCTCTACATCTTTACTGAGTCCTGTCCAGTTATATTTTTCTTTTATTCTCCGTATTGTTTCGTTGACTCCTCTGTGGAAGTTTCTTTTTCCAGAGTGGTATTGATCCATTATTATTGGGACTTGATCTTGTTCAGGAGTAGTTACTATATTTTGGCAGATAACGATTTTTAAATCTTTGTCAGCAAAAATAAAACATAACATTTCCAAAAATGGTAAATCAACATTATTTTCGACATAATAAGTTTTTGATTCGTCTATTTCATGTTGTGAACTAACTAAAGCCTTAAATAATGTAGCTATAGCGTCGTCAATTATAAAGGGTAAAGTTATAATTAAATATTTTCTTTTATTTGAAGTTTTGGAATTTAGAATGTTTATTTTATCGTCTTCAAACGTTGGATGTTCTTCATGAAAGTCTTCTATAATCTTGTAATGTAAATCAGTTAGTTTATCCTTTTGAAAAATAGTGATTATGTTCTTGTGATCTTTATCTAGAAGTTGGTTATTGGTGTATCTGATTTTTGAATAATCAATCAAGGATTTTACTTGATATAGTTCCCAAAATCTTTTGAATTCGTTTTCCATAGTTTGGGGCGACATTAATTGGGTTTCATTTTCATCTATCTCAGTAGAAGAGGATTCTGGTTCTTCCTGAGTTTTCCTATTAAATGCGGTCACTTGTTTAAAATGGTTAATCTTTATCCTGCTTAAGGCATCAGCATTCTTATTTATCCTTCCTGGTTTGTACATAATTTCATAGTCATATTCCTCTAATTTGAGTCTCCATCTGGCAAGTCTTGAACCTGGATCTTTTATTGAGAATAGCCACGTTAATGGTCTATGGTCGGTTACAAGTTTGAATTTTCTTCCATACAAATATGGTCTGAAGTGTTTTACTGCCCATACAATCGCTAATAGTTCTCTTTCGATAACGCTGTATTTAGTTTCAGCTGGGCATAGCGTTCTAGATGCAAAAGCTATTGGTAAGTCTTTTCCAATTGGGCCTTGAGATAAAATTGCTCCGATTGCAAACATAGAAGCGTCTGTGGTTAATACAAATGGTTCTTCAAAATTTGGATAGATTAGAATAGGTTCTCTCGTCAAGTAGTCTTTCAATGTGTCAAATGCTTTTTGACAGTATACATCGAATATAAAAGGAATATCTTTCTTTAACAATGTTGTCAATGGTTTTGAGACTTTGGCATAGTCAGGAATAAATCTTCTATAATATCCGGAAAGTCCCAAAAATGATTTAATGTCCTTTGTATTGGTTGGGATTGGAAATTCTTTGATTGCTGCGATTTTATTTGGATTTGGTTTAACTCCGTCTTTTGTTATCAGATGTCCAAGATAAGCCACTTCTTTTCTCAAAAATTCGCATTTGTCTGGCTGTATTTTTAGGTTAGCTTTTCTGAGTCTTGAAAATACTTCTCGAAGTCTATTTACGTGTTCGTGAATTGTACTACTATAAATTATGATGTCGTCCATGTAGACTGCACATTTTTCGTTCTGTATTCCCATTAAAATGTTATCCATGACTCTCTGGAACGTTGATGGGGCGTTCTTTAGTCCAAATGGCATTCGTAGGAATTCGTAGTGTCCATTGTCTACAGAGAATGCTGTTTTTTCTATGTCGTTTGGGTCAATTTCGATTTGGTGAAATCCCGAGGCTAAATCCAATGTTGTGAAGTATTGGCAGTGTCCTAACTGATCTAAAAGGTCGGATATGTTTGGTAACGGATACCTATCATCTATACTGATATCGTTCAATTTCCTGTAGTCTATCACAAGTCTGTATTTCTGTTTTCCAGATGCGTCCATTTTCTTTGGTACAACCCATACTGGACTCGACCATGGTGATATTGAAGGCTGTATAATTCTTTGGTCTAGCATTTTGTTTATCTGTGTCTTCACTTCTTCTTTGTGGACATGTGGATACCTATATGACTTGGTATGAATTGGTCTGGATTCTTTTGTTTTGATTGAGTGTTTGATTTCGCTTGTAAAAGTCAGATCATCTCCTTCTAGGTAGAATATATCAGAAAATTCTAAGCAAATTTGTGAAATCATTTCTTTTTCCTCGTTGTTCATATGCTCCGTTCGTAACTGGTTTATTATTATTTCTTCTTCTCTATTAATTATTTGTGGATATGAAGTGTTTCCCTTATTAAAATTTTGTACTGAAGTACTTCTCTTAATGAGGGGTTCAAAATTTAAATTAGAAAAATTGACTGTTTTTGGAATCATATTTATGTTTAAGACTGACGTCAAAAATTCTCCATTCTCGTTTATTTTAACTATTGCGTTCGGTAATCGAACTTTATCGAGGCATTGGGCTAATAAGATGGCTTCGGTATTTTTCAATTTATTTGTTTTCAATTTACAAATTTTTTCTGTACGTGGTTCCATGTTTATAATATTATTATACATTTCCTCATTTTCCATTGCAGTGTTTTCCTTAGAATCTTCTACTTTATACATCGGTATTATTTTAAAGTCCGTAATTAGTTGTTTATTTTTTAAGTCAACAATACAATGATAATGCTCTAAGAAATCTGATCCTAGTAGACCGTCGAATTCAATGTCAAGATTATAAATAAAAACTTTATGTGGGTCATTGTTAACAAAGGGTATCAGTGTCGATTGTGTAATTAAAACGTTTTCATTTGTAATACCTTTAACTAATAAATTTTCTGGATTTCTTGTTTTAAAATTTTCACATGTTTTGGGTTTAAAAATGGAAATTCCTGCACCGGTATCTATTAATAATTTAAATGTTTTTGTTCTGTCAAAAATGTAATAGAGATTTTGAGATGAAACGGTATTTAGAGAAAATTTTGTTCTGAGAAATTGAGATTGGGGTTGAAATCGTCTTGAACTGTCATCGTTTGGAACTGGTCCGTCAGTTCTAACATTCCCGAGGCTTCGTTTTGAAAATTTACATTTGTTTGAGAAAAATTTTCATTGCTGCTACACTGAGAAGAATAATTAGTGTTGTTACACTGAGAAAAATTTTGAGTTTCGGTGTACTTTGTTTCGTTTTCTGAATTGGGACGAAAATTTTCGTTATCAGAAAAATCATCATAATATTCTTCGACGTAATCATATTCGTTTTGAGATTCGTAACACTGGTCATTTTCAAAATTTGCATTTTCGAAATGATCAGGGTTGTATTCGGGGTTATTTGTATTTATATGATGTGTCTTTTGTTGGTTTGGAGTAACGTTATTTCTTTGTTGAAAATTTTGAAATCTTGTTTGGTTTTGATTTGATGAAGGGGGTTGAAAATTTGGTCTTGTGTAATTTTGTGGGTTTGCGGACTGCGTCCTTTGTTGGTTATTTTGGGGGTATGCAGATTGCGTTCTGAATTGATTGTTTTGAGGATATGCGGACTGCGTCCTTTGTTGATTGTTTTGGGGGTATGTGGACTGCGTCCTGTATTGATTTTGAGGGTACGCGAACTGCGTTCTGAATTGACTCTGGGGCTGTGTGGACTGCGTCCTTTGCGATTGTTTTGTTCTGCATTCATTTACATTATGTCCATTTCTTTTACAAAAAGAGCAAAATTTTGGAATTGGTGTTTGAGGCTTTTGAATTTTTTGAAATTTTTGATTTTCAAAATAAGACAATTGTAATTCCCGTTTTACTCTGTTTATAGCATCCAACATCGTATTGGGGTTTCCTGCCCTAATGAGTTGGCCTAATTTTGGTTCTAAGCCGGTTAAAAGGGTATTTAAACACATATTGTCAATTAATAAAATTTGTGCGTTTTTTTGCGCTTGAGTTAAAATTTGTTTTGCCACGGCTGAATGCATTTTTGCATTATGCGTTTGTATTCGACCTGCAAAAGTTAAAGGACTTTCGTTTGACAATTGATGTACGCGTTGTAAATCTTGTATTAGAGAAGTCAGATCTCTTGGATCTCCAAAATGTACTGTTAAAAGTTGAGAAATGTCATTCCACGTATCTAGATCTCTAGAGTTTATTAATTGAGCAGCTTTACCGCGTAATTGATTTTTAATTCTTATCACTAGCAGTATTTCTTGATTGTTTGCACACATATCGTGAGCTCGATTACACGCGTTAATAAAAGTATTAAGCGAAATTTGATCTCCGTCATATTCCGGTACGAGAGAGAAAATTTCTGATAATTTATATGGTTCAATTTCTTCGTTTTGGGGAACGTTGTTTTGGGGAACGTCGTTTTGAGCCATTTTTGTTTATTGATTATTTATGTATTCGTTACTAAAATAATCGGTGAGTTTAGACAAGTTTAGAGGGGAAATATAAAATTGTTAAAAGTTACGAGGGTAATTCAAATCAGTTGGTAAATATGATGAACAAATATTTGCGAAATATAAAAATAAATCAACAATTGGTAAAATTCAACAATGTTACAATAAATCAACTTACATCAGTTGAAAAAACATCTCGATGAGGTACAGAAGGGGTTAACTGTCCAACGTGTCAGGGGTTCCACTGAGTGCTCCTAATCCACACGTGGTATTGATGCTGCGACGTGTCAGGGGTTCCACTACGTGCTCCTAATCCACACGGCGTTGTGAAAGCTGCGACGTGCCAGGGGTTCCACTAGGTGCTCCTAATCCACACGACGTTTGGTTAGCTTCACGTCAACTTCAATTACAGTTAGAAATTCGATGACCACCAAGTAGTTAGATCTTGCCCGCAGGCCACTTGTTCTACAAAGTAGTTCGTCGATCAGGGTGGGTTTCTTTGTTTGAGTTCTTTGAGAACTTTTCTTCGTAATTCTTCTCTTGTTGTGTCCTTTTTGGACGGTTTAATTTACGTGGGACGTTTTTTGAAAATTCACTTTTTCTTGAGGGTAGATTCTTGTTTTGCTAAGAATTGGAATTCACTCGCGTTTTTCGCGATCAAAACATCCTACCGACTGCGCCAAATTGTTATATCGTGGCCGATTAAAGACACTTTTTAAAAAAGCACTTATTTTTATTCACGACTAACAATTAATGTTACAAAGGTTAACGTTTACTTGATAAAGATACTAGCATCTAGTCTTGTCTAAACTGAAGATTTTGTATTCGGATGGAGGTATTTATGTGTTCTTTTGACGTCATGGAAAAGTTCTAGGACAGTGCTAGAATGGTTCCCATCTTGGTCAGCAAAAGTAAAGATAACATTGAAATTGAATATAAAGAATATAATACTCTATTTTGATAAGCACCTGCATCCTGTTGCAGTGGCGAAATTGAATATGATAAAATATAATTTAATATTGTGATAAACACCTGCATCCTTTACAGATAAGTGACTTAGACTAATTCTTTATAATCTAAGGATATTTGGGATATAACATTTATATACGTCGCGCATCATCGTGAACTTAATTTGGACATACATGGCGAGATATGTTTTAAGACATAAATAACACATGATAGGTAGGATACTACTTTAGTCTAACTCTAGATTTACTGACATTGACATATTTAATTATTCTTTAAATATTATTAAAAATAAGATAAAAACTTCTTTTACGATTATATAAAATTAACAGCTACTTTAGTTACTTATACTAACTAATAGTTATTATAAATTTTGAGTTTTTGAGATAATTTAGTTTTGTTTTGTTAGATTTATTCTCCGACGCGTTTCTCCATAATATGGCTCCTTAATAGTGTGCCTTAATAAGTATAAACATTCATTTTTTAATGGTCTCACCTAATTTTCTATAAAAATAAAACGACCAAAAAAAAAATCAAATCATTTTAACCATTTAAACTGATGCCCCGATGGCTTGATTCCTATCGCTATATTGAAATGTTTAAAAATATTTCTTTAAAAAAGTTCAAATTTTCATTAAAACATTTACCTAAAACAATTATTTACAAATATTTACAAGAAGCTTTAAAATAATGTTTTATATCTCCTCATATTATATAATATAATCGCAAAATAAAATGCAAATATTTTTTTCTAAATTTTAGCTGTTCGCGGTGAGGATTACAAACCGATTCAGGACTATTCGCATACGCAGTTCAAATAATGACGTTCGCGGATCAAAAAAATTCCTAATTTCTAGTTACAGTTCCGTGTTCGCAGAGAAGTACCACTCGGTAGATCCATTCTAAAATAATTCGGTAAGTTCTGCGGATTTAATAGTTCGGACAGGCCCGTTTTTCAATTTAACTGTTGTAATAGGTCTGAGACAGTTATGATGGTTTTTATTTGGTAATGTTGGCTCTTTTGTTTAGATTGGTAAATTTACTTGCAGTTTTAACTCAAAATAAATAACATTATCTTGCGTTGTCCAATTTGATTGTTGACAGTTCGAAATTCTTCTGAAAGCGTTCACGGTAAAGACAAATGCCTAATTGGTTAATTGTCAAGCATGCGTACTACGACCAGGGGCGGACTGGAATCATTTGGCCCTGGTGGCTACATGGCCTCTATAGCCCCTACCCTAATTATTTTTGCTATGATGGCCATTTCAATAGCTAGCGGATTTTATAGCGAATACATATTAACGTATACAGAAATAATTTTAAAGCTCTCTCGAGACCATAAGGAAGCTCCGCTTCTGCTTATGTTATTATTATGCATATGTGGAGAATAATGTTCATTTTTGTCCATCTTTTTCTTAAAGTTTTAACATTTTTTGAAAAAAAAAATTGTTTTTTAAATGTTTGGACCAATTGGCCCCCAAAGGCCTTCTGGTCCCGGTGGCGAATCCCTTCTTAGTCTGCCACTGCTTTTCTACAAATCTATTAAATGTTTGTAAAATAATTTACTTCATTTAAAATTAAACGAGTTGAGCAAAGATAACGAATCAAACATTCCCGAATTCTCAATCCGTGACCATATTATATTATGAGACTACACTCAGCATGCGGGAACAGAAGTGTGAACATGCCCAATAACGAATAGTTGATTACGTACAGTAGATATTATTTAACGTATATACTATATACCGTATACCGTAATATTCAGTTCATTTTTTTACGTTCGTTGATGATCATTTGGCCGGTCACTTGCTCTGCACGATCTTGCTATGATCAGCCCTGACAGAAATTACAATACTTAACTAGCTTGCTATTTCGATATCTATTTTTGAGCTGACGAACATAATCTTTTTTTCATCAAAATCTAGACCAAATAAAAATATTTTTATAATGCAGATAACACAACCAGACATTCGAATCTATATTCCTTATTTAATTAGACCTTTAATGCTGTCTTTCTCGTTTAAATTATTGCAATAGTGTTGTCCTTTGGTGAGATTGATCTCATATCTATTTTTTGGAAACATTATTTCATAATAATAATTATTGTCGGTTAAAAATATGCAATTTCAATAACACGTAAAAATATTAAATGGTCATTTTTAACACGCCGAAACTTTATTGTTGTTTGGCTTAATGGCTTTAGAACAAACATTTATTTTGCCCCTCTTTTATTTATAAACGTGTGTCGTATCCAGCTCGTTAGGTATTTATAAAAGCGTATTGAAGGATCTCTTTGTCACCCTTTTCGCAAAGTGTGGCTTACTAGTGAATTGTACTTTTAAAAATAGGGTGCATTATAGAAAGATAAAGGGGCGCTTATTATGTTTTGCTTTTTGCTTGTTACGACAGTTAAAGGAATAGATCAATATACAGCGTATTATGGAATTAACATTTTATTTTTAAAATCGTAAATCCTGACGACAGGTAGACAAAAAATGTATATATAGAAACGCAGAAACCTGCGACGTTACTAGGGTGAGAGAGAAGAAGAGAAGAACAACAAGATCGAAAGATAGAAGACGTCAATATTGTAGCTTTTCATTATCAAATTTAGATATTTTCCTATAATTGTATTAACTTTTCATAATAAATACAATTTTAAACAACCAGCTACAGTTAATTATTATATTGAAAAACAACAACATGCTAAGAGAAGTGTAAGACAATACATTACCAATAAAGTTAACATCCGCCAATGGGGAGGATCCATGCAAAATAGATTTCATAATAAGGCCTTTTTACATTGGGTGCAATTGCAAGAAAAAAGGCCTGGAAGCATGCGCTTCGACGACGTTTTAATCAGCTGATGCACGTTTTCCCATTTAAAACCTGCATCAGCTGTTTAAAACGTCGACAAAGCGCATGCTTTCAGGCAATTTTTTCTTGCAATTGCACCCAATGTAAAAAGGCCTTAGAGTAATCTGACCAATACATACTTAGGGGTAGAGCAGGCTTGTAAAATCAATCACATATAAGTGAGAAATAAATTTTCAAATTTAAATTCGTTTATTGGTGTTAACATACATAAAGTATTCACATGAGGTAAATCGAAACAATAAACTAGATAAAACGTTTTCAATTATTGTTGAAATGTATAAATATAACTAAATAGAAACAGTACATAATTAAAATATTCAGATAATAAAATAACACTTACAGTTCTTACAGTTCACAATGTATAGGTACAAGCATAACAGAGGAAAAGTGAAAGTTAGAAATTCTTTAATTGAATTAAAAATTAAATGCATTTGAGATTAATTAATTAATTTCATTTAATTTTTAAAAAGAACATATTATGGGTCTATATATAAGTCTCTATAGCTAATTGGAAGTTTATTGTATACCTTAACAGCTATAAATCCTTTACCACTCTGACACCTCGTTAATCGTTGGTAAATTCAAACCAATTTATCAATGTTCCTTATCCCATAATTATGGATATTCCTATGTAACCTATACCGGTCCTTAATTTTTTGTACCCATAATAGGTTTTCTAGGAGATAGACTGATGGTAACGTGAGTGTACCCATCTTAGAGAAGACGCGTCTATTTATAGTCCTCCCTGTAACCCACACTCTTAAAAATGACTTGGTATTTGGTACTAATTTTTATTTGTTCTCGTGTTTACGTTACCAAAAATAACTATTTTTAGTTCGGAAAACAAAAAAGATTTTTTTCTTGGTTATATTTACCAAAAAATGATGCCATCAGAACAAAGAAAATATCTTGTTTTCATATTAGTTGGCAGAAATAAAATATTTTGTTTAGCTGAATTTTACTCTGTATATATTCTATTTAAATGTTACATCAAGGTTCCTACAAACTTGTATTTATCAATTAAGCTTGTTGTAATAACACATTATGAATTTGTAGTCCCTCTCATTTTGTTAATTTTGATTAAGATACATTCTTAGTTACCAGAACTAACTTTTCTTTTCAAGTAATATTATTCTTCATATTTATAACTAACGGCATCAACAGAGACTTGACGCCCTTGCCCGGTGGGTGACATGTGACATCATTCTAGCCAGGACTGTCAGGAGGTTATGTTTATGTTAGGGTGCTTTTGCGCTTCCGTATCCATTTTTTCGTGTTTTTAAAGCAATAATTGGCCGTGCCCGTGTGGAGAATGGATATGACAATATTTGGTGTAATTTATTTGTGGTTATTGTCTTTCTTGTGTACGTTCTTGTTGGAAGAAGGAAGTTAAATCATAAGTAAGCAAACATTTTATTTTTTATCATTGCAGTTGTACATTAGAAAGTTTAAATGAGATTTTTATAAAGCATGGCAAGGTGACCCGATGAGAAATAACTTAAAAATATTTTTTTTTGTTTTGTTTTTGGACTATTTTCCATTTCTATAAAAGAACGTCATATTGATGACTTTTTAATCAAGTACAACAAATTTCATTTAGCTGTATATTTTAAATAGA
Organism: Polydrusus cervinus; assembly: GCA_935413205.1. Lineage (NCBI taxonomy): Eukaryota > Metazoa > Arthropoda > Insecta > Coleoptera > Curculionidae > Polydrusus > Polydrusus cervinus. The sequence goes on along the minus strand of OW284516.1, from coordinate 54,703,794 downwards.
AAGTCCAGGGGATATTTTTTGTTTTTTAATAATTACAGCAGATAAGAAAATTTAAATAAGGACAATTCAGTTCTATAAGCAATTGAACAACCCAAAAGGTTGAATAAAATAAGTTAAAAATCTAGTGTCTCTATTTTGTATTGCATAAGTATGTATTATAAAGAACATGAGAGAACAAGGACATTGGAAATAATATTTTTTTTAAAGAAACCATCTTAACTCTGATAATTTATTCCAATTAGTTTACGCATACCTAATAGAGTATATTATATACCAAGGCATTTTTTTATTTAAATGGGGACTTTAGGAAGGAGTATTTTTCGTTACTAAGTATAAATTACATAATATGACATTGTTTTTTAAAAATGAAACAGACTTTTTTTAAAATTATTTCTATCAAATTAACTTGCTAATTTTACCATGCGTTATAAGCAGTTCATTCAAAATTTCTAATGTTCAACTGCAATGACAAAAATATAAAATTTTTACTTATTTATGATTCAACTTCTTTCTTACAATTAGAAAGTACAGAAAAAAGATAATAAACACAATGTTGTGACTACATACGTAATTGTTACTCTATGAAAATTTCAAGTTTGGCCCAAATAAATTATTGCTTTGGCAACATTTGTGGATTGCATTATTAACAAAAACAATGTTTCCTTGAAAAAAATTTTCAACACATTAGTTGTGACAACTTATTTTAAAAGCGGGAGTACCATATAAATTTAGTTATCCGTGTATAAAAATTCGTTGTGACAACTAAAATTTGTAGGTTGGGTAAGTTGGGTTGGTTAATGTTATTAATTAGTTCAACAGTTCAAGTTCAACATGTCAGTCGGTCTTAGAGTAAAAACAACCTTGTTGGTCTTGCCAGCCTTCAGATGCAATCGATTCATATTAAACCATTTCTGAACTGCACTCTGCAAAACATCCATCTTCGACTCTGCAGCCTTATTAAGAGAGTCGGCCTTGCATGCGATCTTCGTGTCGTAAGCAAAAATAGTGAATTTACTTGGTTACCTATGAAGGCGAATCATTAATATAAATAAAAAAAAGTGAAAGTCAAAATATGGAGCCCTGGGAAACTCCTATCGTTATTTTAACTTTGACGACACCCCACCGACACTCACGACCTATTCTCTGTTTGTTAAGTATAAAGTCTACTAGGTATTTAAAAAAGATTTACCATTTATTTTTTTATATCTGTTGTAATAAAATAAAATTTTAAGATCGATTGGGGTTGGGGATTGGGGCAAAAGCCAACAAATATGCAACAATAAACAAATGTTCATTTAGTGTAGATACATTTTATGTATTAAATTTTGTAGTTATTGTCTAGAAATAAGTGGAATACTGAAAATTTTTAATAAAGTGCATTTGTGCACCACGAATTTTTAATTTGGTTCGGTAAAAATATATTTTGGATTTATATCTTCAATTTTCGGACCATTTCGTGCATTCTTTGGTAAAAATTGGTGTATACATACTACATAGTGGGGCGGAGCCAAAATGACGCAAAAAATATTTTCTAATACAGCCTAATAATTGTTAGTGCTTAAAAGTTATCTTTTTGGGTTTTACATAGATCTATAGATTTTCAGATCAAAAAAATATTGAGGGTGCTTGCGTGTGGCTGTCACAAATTTTAACTTTTTCAAAAATATGGTCTTCGAATTGTTCGGAGGGAAATTTATAATACAACGTATACGAAATATAATAATATAAGACCATCATCCAGGATAATACCATTTACAATAATATTATTATGGCTCATATAGTGACGGGTATTGGCAACATAAATTATTATTTTATTTTATAATCTTCACCATTGTTTCTATTAAAATTTTTATTAAATATTACTATAATTTCTAAGAATTATTTTTTATATGATTTTACTAGATTTTATTGTAAAAATTATAAACCATTCTTATAGCTATTATTTATTAATTTCTTATATAGTATTATATCGTTTCGTAAAATATATTATTACATGGTTATATTATAATTTATTGTAAGATGTACTATTTGGATATTATACAGGGTGAGTCAACGGTAGAGCACAGTACATTTTTTCTGTATTTTAAAAACAGATAAAAACCTTAAATACAAAAGTTTTAAAGATCGTTAAGATGCATATTTTAAAATTATATTTGAGCATACAAGGTTGCCCACAAAAATGTGGTGAATATAACCACCTGTCTTTTTAATATATTATGACTGCATATTTGAATTGTACTAAGAATTCAACACTTATTTTATATGGCACACTACCTCAATTCAATTGTTCTTGAGATATGGACATTGACATAAAAAAAATTGGCTCGATAATAGCGATGTAAAACCCGTTTTTTTCTTGAGATGCACCATTTGGATGATGCTGCCTGTTAAAGTGGGGATTAACATAATTTTTTAAATGTTCATAACTTAAAAAAATTGAATTTAGACACATAGTGTGCTATATAAAATAAGTGTTAAATTCTTAGTACCTACAACAGTTAAAAAATGCAATACTTATGGTCGGTTGCATAAAGCTTTTATAGCGTTAATTTAACTAATAAATAAAATTTATATCAATACCAAAATGCTTTTACATATTAATTTGATTAGATTACTACATTATAAAGATTTAATTTGGAAAATTTAGAAAAAAAAAATTGATACACTGGCTTTGTTTAATCCTTCTTTACTAGTATTCTTGGAATTGCAAAACCACTTTGCTAGTAAATTACTGCACTTGCCTATTATTAGTCCAACTATCTGATAGGAATGACCTTCCTTTTTTTAGACACAGCATCACCAGGAAAGGAAAAACTCCAATTTTTCCATTCTCAGTATTTTGTCACATGTATGATTAAACTAACTGATTGATTGTGAATTGAACTTTGATCTCGGAAAAAACATATATCAGTGAAGAAAACCCATATTAATGAAAAACCCTAAAATCAATTTTTTTACATAGGTAACAACAATTATTTTGAAAATAACTTTTTGCGCTGAACAAATTAGAATTGATGCCTCCATCTCAGTGCATGTGTCAATTAAACATAATGCTTAAATATCTCGGGCATCTTATATGAAACCTTCGATATTTTTATGGAAATAGATAAACCATGAACTAATCTGCTACATTCTGATTATTTTAGCTTACCAAAACATGAAGAGAACAAAACGAACTAAATTGTTCATTGCTCGTCTGTTGACCTCTCGACGGCTTATATGGATGTGCTGGTTCATCAACCCTTTTGAGACTATCTCTTCTGTCAGTCATACCAACCATAAAATTGCAGAATAATTTTACTTAACCGAAACTTTAGATACTGCTAAGGATGAAATCTAACGATTCTACGCCCTACAAATTAAAGGGAAAAACCACTATTTTTTTGGTTTGTGTATCTGTCAAAATTGTCATAAAATAAAAATTGAAATAAATCGATAATTCCAAGCAGCTGTGTGTGGGTAGGTAGGTTTTATGGCTTTGGTTAAAACTAAATGGCCAGCATCTCCAAACAGCTTTAAAAACAGATTTAAAAAAAAAAATCTATTTTCAATTTTAAGTAAAAACGTTGATATTTTGTATAATACTTATTTACCAATAATATTTTTTATCTTTATTCCAGCAGACTACCTATTTCGTGATTGCGATACTACTCTTCTGTCCAAATATTTTTACCCTTGGGTCATATTTACCATTTTAACCGAGCTGTCAACTTTTTTATATCCAAACCCATTTAAATACCTATGAAGTAGGTACTTCATTACAAATATTCTGTATTGGGCCGTGAATGTTATTCTCTAAAATAAAACGCTGGCTGTGAAAACGCTGTCTTGCATAATATTTTACCAAAATCGTAAAGTCGATAAATACCAGTTGTGCAATTGTTATTTTTTCCATAGCCGACGATATTAACATGACTTTTATTTTTGAGGTGCTACTATTATCGGGGATTACTTATTTACCCATGTATTTGTTCTATTCCAATGATAAAATTTACTTTCACCAGTATTTAAAAAAGTAAATATCTTCTGTTTATTTAGACCAGATTATTATAACCTAAGAAAATCATATTCGACAAATAATGACAATCGCCAAGAATACAGAAGAGAATTAGGTTTTGTAGAGAATATGACATTATCCCTTATTTCCGACAGTAAGACTTCGTTGGACAAAAACAAGATATCATAATCGTTTCATATTGTAACATTAAAGGCACATAGTTAAGCGCGGTCATAGGATATGATTCTGGAAGGGGAGCGGTAAAGTAAGTTCTAAAAAAAAGTCTAAGCCATATTCAAACCTTTTCCCTTTAGAATATGATAAGGAAAAAATTCCCGGCATGCAATAGAATCTCCGTATTATAACAATATATGGATATATGGAGTTTAGTAGATAGGGGGCATCATTAAAGTATGAAAAACAGAAAACCCACCGTTAAAGTAAAATATTGTCGCTTCTTAAAATGATAGGCGACTGGGTTGTGTAGCTTAGATGGTTTTGAATTATGTTTTAATTACTTTATTAATTATTATTTATTATTTTAATGTGCCTTTATGGTGCGCTATCTAATCACTGAATTACTAAAGATTTTTTAAGAGAAAAGAAGAGCAATGCGATGATGGACAATAATCACAATGTAAATAAAATACAATGTTACGTTATAAGAAGATTATAAGATGGTAAATTTAGATAGTTCTCTAATAAGAAGAGAAACTCTCTTTTCACTTACTTTAGAAAGGTGTTATTCTAATAAGTTAAAAGAAACAATAATTGGTTCTTAATAGACAACTTTGACCAAAGTGAGAAGAATACAATTTACCTAATACAAATAAACAATTAAATGTAAGGAACACTTACTCAATCGAAGCAACGTATACTGGTTCTGGGGCAGTACTCTTCATGGCTTGAAACTGATTTAGACTTTGAGAAGTTATTTGGATAGAGGTTACCCTTACACTGTAAAGGCGTTTTGCGATCCGTATTAATTCCTATCTATCTATCTAGCTAATCTATTGCTCACGTCGCTTATGCGTGATTTGCTGCATGCGACTATAGGACGAAAAGTACTTTTCCAACGGAGTCTCGGGCGCCACCTCTTGGATTAATGTGGTAAGAGGCCCACAGTTACCTTCGAGTAGCTTTTAGACAGTGGAGAAAATAATCCAGGCGTTCAACTGCGTATGGTGCGAAGGAATAATAAAACAATCGGTTTTAAAACATTTTGTATTCAAATACTTTTACATTAATATGTGCCCCATTTACTATCGGTTTAAAATGAATGATTTTATCAGTTAAAATAAAGGAAATAACAGAGAGAGGAGGATTGTATACGTTCTTTATCTGCGGTCATGTATCTTTTAATCATTGATTAATCGCGGCTAAAAATAAATGATTCCGGCTTTGACGTCCGACGGCTTGATTAAATTAAAGATTCGCGTCTTCAGGTTCGCAAGCGGTCCGGCGGTCAACTTTATAACAGTAATACATAGACCCGCGGAAATAAAATCAATACAAAGATCTGCAAGCGCGGTCGCAGCTTAATTAATAGGATAAGGTCAAGACGGACTACGGTGACGGACTTGCAGATATCAGAAAATAAGGATGCGGCCTATGTTTGAAAGAAAAGGTTAACGCGGTAATGCTACTTGCGAATGCGGATGTTACTACGTCAAGCGGTATCGGTAAAAAGTTCCAGAAATAAACGACAATACGACTAGCAGTTCAGTGGCGGTCTTTAAATGGTAGATCGGTTTTACTTTACGCATGCGTGACTGCGTATGAATTCCGCGGACCTACACGTTCTGGCTATCTAACAGTGTATAGAAATTACAAGTGTATGAGTAAGATAAGGACGGTGTGATGTATGTGTTATTGTGTATGTTGTGTCGGTGTATGTGTGTGAGAGAGACAGATAGTCTATTTTCCCGATCTGAATTTACATTAAGCAAATCAGAGTTCCTGCAGCAACTCGGACTTGCATAAAGGTGATAAAATGAATTTGCGGACCGTTGTATTAAAACAAAACAGAGCTACTCGGCTAAGATGACCTAGAGTAGTCCGGTTCTGCATGGGAGAGGAAAAGAGATACGAAATTATCGATGTCATGTGTGTGCGTGTAATGGCGGTGGTTACCGGTGATATGAGAATGATACAAATGAACGATTTAGCCTTTGAAATTTAAAACGAGACAGAACTACTCGGCTAAGATGACCTAGAGCAGTCCGGTGTCGGGTAATTGAACTATGGCTTGATCCGAACGAGACAGAACTACTCGGCTGAGATGACCTAGAGCAGTCCGGTGTCGTGTAATTATTACTATGACTGGGATTTAAAAAAACGAGACAGAACTACTCGGCTAAGATGACCTAGAGCAGTCCGGTGTCGTGTATGAGAGAAACAAAGAATTAATTATGCCGATTTAATACGTATATATGAGAGAGAGAGACAATATGACAGAGCTACTCGGCTAAGATGATCTAGAGCAGCCCGGTCTTATGTATATGAATACCATATAACAACCCGGTATACGCGTCAGAGTGAAAGAAAACATTATATTGTCAGTAGGTGTGAGTGAGAAAGCGGTCAGTAATGCCAGAATGTGTAGTATAGAACGGCGGTTTAAATATCTATTAATAATCTACATTTTACTGCTTACCGTTAATTTTTTACTTTAGCCCGGATGGTCTCGGTATTTGTCCGGAGCTAGTCAAGAGAGTCGACCGGTTGCGGTGTGAGAGTATCGTACTCTGATTGTAACACGGTACGATCTTACTAAGGTAGGCTTCGAGCCCGGCTGAATCCCCTCTACTCGGCGCGCGACATCGAGAAGTACCGATGGCGACGGCGGTTCCGCGCCGACCCGTACTATGAACAATGGGGAATGAAGGAAAACTAAGAAAAGCTATTTCCCGGTATTTCGCGACGGAAAACTTTAGAAAATTAATCAGTACAATTAATATGAATAATTTACGAACAAGAATGAACTTTGTGCGACGAAAAATAAGAAAGTTAAAAACGGATACGTATACAACCCTGTAAAAATAATGTAACTTCGTTACACACCCCCCCTTCTTTGAAAAAAATATTTTTATTTACAAAAGGAAAATATTTTCTTAATCTAGCCCTACTGCGGAAGGTCCCTAATAATTAAAATTACAATTCAGAAAACTATCGCGAATCTAAATAAAATCAAAATAATATATCATTTCTTCTTTGGACTGGTCCAGTGGTCCGGGTACTGCAACAAGTTCTCGTACACGTAGCGGTGGAAAACCGTGCAAAACACGATGCCTCACCGTCTCTGCTTCCTGGGACTGGAACATCACATAGGGCTTCACTAGGTTAGGGGTGTCGGTTGGGACGAAAATTACTTTAGATCATCGTGTGCGGGCTTCAAGTCTTTAATATGTATATTCCGGTACTTTTTCCCAGACTGATCCTTAAGGTCATATACAACCGGTGATACCACTTTAATTACAGTATAAGGCCCAGAATATTTCGGTGCAAGCTTGGCGGCGAATCCTTTAATAGCAGAAGATAGTGGGTTTTCTCGTCGCATGACTTTATCACCAATGTGACATCTCCATTCACGGCGACGAAGGTTATAGTGGTGACTTTGAACAGTAAAGGCTTTTCCGAGATTGATGCGGACGAGCGCATATACATCTTTCAGCCTTTTTAGCCTGTCCGTCAGGTTCTCCAATTGGGCGGTATTTGCTTCTGTAGAGGGGCCGGCGTCGTCTGGCTGTGGTTCAGTGTCCGGAAGGTTGCGGTATAACGGTTTTGGAGGGTCCAGTTCACGGCCAAAATTAAGAAAAGCGGGAGAAAATCCTGTAGAATCATGTCGGGAACTATTGAGTGCAAACACTAACTCGGGTAGATGCACATCCCATTTTCTGTGGTCTGATTCGCAGAATTGGGCTACCATGGTCTTCATAGTTTTATTGGTGCGTTCTACTGGGTTGGCTTGCGGTGTATACGGAGGTGTAAGGCGGTGCGTGATTCCCATTTCATTTAGTAGGTCCCTGAAGGTTTGTCCGGTGTATTGGGTTCCATTGTCGGAAATAACAGTGTGTGGGCATCCGAATCGGGTAAAAACCTCTTCATAGAGCGCCTGGCTAACCGCCTTAGCGGTAGCTTTTCGAATAGCACGACACTGCACCCATTTAGTAAAGCGGTCTTGAAACATAACTAGGTAGTTATTTCCTTTCGCCGATCGGGGTAATGGTCCTACTAAGTCGGTAATGACGGTTTCCCATGGTTGGTCATTCCTTGATGGTCGCATTTTACCAGCAGTTTGTTGTTGAGAAGTTTTATACCTTTGGCAAGATGCACAGCGTCTCACATAAACGGCAATATCTCTGAACATACCTGGCCAGTAATAACGACGGGCTATTCGTGCAATAGTTTTTGCAATACCGAGGTGTCCGGCGGTTGGTCGGTCGTGGTTTTCTTCCAGTACTGCTTTTCGAGCGGCCTTAGGAACTCAAACTTTCCATGGATCGCTCATGTCATCATCGGTAGGGTCGGACATATCCCAGAAGTGACGGTATAGGCGGCCATCTTTTATGCTATAGTCCGGGAAAGCAGTGGGGTTATTCTCAACAGCAGTTTTCTTGGCGGTGTACCAAGAACAGGGTGTAAACTCTTCTAAGGAAAATATCGGGTTGGCTTCCTCTTCCTCGTCATTGGTAGCGATAGGGGCACGGGATAGTGCATCGGCTACTTTGTTTAGAACCCCCTTTCGGTATTTTATTTCAAAGTCAAACTGTTGAAGGTACATGCTCCACCGAGCTAATGTGCCGGACGGACTTTTAAGCGAATGTAACCAGCGGAGGGATTGATGATCGGTCACGACTGTAAAGTGATAGCCTTCTAGGTATGGTCGCATCTTTTCTACTCCCCATACAATTGCCAAGCATTCTTTCTCAGTGACTGAGAACTTCTTTTCGTTTGGACTTAAGCTTCGACTTGCATATGCAATCACGTGGTCGCCGTCGGATCCATGCTGAATTAGTGCAACACCAAGCATATTGTCGGATGCATCTGTTTGCAATGTGAATGGTCTCGAAAAATCCGGGCACGTCAAGACAGGTGAATTGGTTAAGCTAGTTTTTAGCTGGTCGAATGCGGTTTGTTGTTCTTCAGTCCATTTCCAACGAATCCCCTTTTTTAAGAGTTGATTGAGCGGTGCGGCTATCTGTGAGAAATTAGGTACGAAGCGTCGGTACCACGATGCAATACCCAGGAATCGTCGTAAGGAACGTATGCTAGTCGGTGCAGCTAATTGAAGAATGGCGCAGACTTTCTCAGGATCGGTACTAATGCCTTCAGAGGTAACCAGGTGACCTAAATATCGGAGCGATCGACGGCCAAATTGACACTTTTCGGGGTTTAATTTCAGATTGGCGGTACGGAGACGGCGAAATACTTCTTGTAGATTATTAAGGTGTTCCTCGAAGGTTTCTCCTAAAATAATTATGTCGTCTAGGTACGCAAAACAGAACTGGTCAAGCTCCGGCCCAATAATGCGGTCCATTAATCTCTGGAACGTGGCGGGTGCTGAATGCAATCCAAAAGGCATTACTTTAAATTGAAATAGGCCCATGCCTGGTACAGTAAAAGCAGTAATCGGTTTACTTTCTTCAGATAGCGGTATCTGCCAGTAGCCTTGTTTTAAGTCGATGCTAGAAATATACCGGGCTCGTCTCAGCTTATCCAATATTGCGTTGATGTAGGGCAGAGGGTAGGCGTCTTTACGGGAAATGGTGTTAATCTTTTGAAAATCGATACAGAATCGGTATTTACCATCCTTCTTGCGGACTATTACAACGGGAGAACTCCATGGGCTATCGGCAGGTTCAATTATGTCGTTTTCCAACATCTCTCGGACTTCTGTATTGATTATTTCCTGCATCTTAGGGTTCTGCGGCCTATATCGTTGCTTAATCGGTTCGGCGTTTAACAAATGTATTGTATGCTGCATGAGCGGAGTAGTGCCGTGTATATCGTTGAATTTCGGAAGCTCTCGGTCTAGAAATCGTTGTAGTTGGCGTTCTTCTTCCTGCGTTAGAACTAGACTAGGAGCGTTTTGATTTAAGCCTATGGGACTACACATATCGGAGAGAGAAAGGGCTTCGTCATTAAGGTATACTTGGCCAGAGCTTAAATCTAGCTGAAACTGGTGACGACCCAATATGTCCATTCCTAATACAACATCGGACGTTAGATGCGGAAAGTAACTGATGTCTGCTGTTAAAGCTGTGTTTCCAAATTTCAGTGATATGCGGTAAGCTTCTGATATACGTATCACTCCGCCGTTGGCTACTTGGGCACTTTTAACAGGTGATATGACTTTTTCGCAACGGTGTCTTCGGCAGTTTTCGACGGCTAGATCCCCTATATATGAACTTGCAGCGCCGGTGTCTATTAAGGCTGAAAACGGTGTATTGCAAATGTATACGATGACATGCGGACGGTTATCGGTATTATTGTTTATCGAACGGTGTAATGGAGTCGAGGTTAAATGGTTTCGGTACTGAACTGACCTCGGAGCGGTACAGCGCCGGTTTAGTTTTCCTGTCGGATTGTGGGGCACGGACAGTTGCGAGACATGATGTTATCCCTACCACATCTTGAACAAAATAAGCGGGGCGGATTTCTGCATTCGGTACGAAAATGTCCGCTTTCTCCACATCTCCAGCACATTGGCAAACGTTGGTTCGACGAGCGTCTTTCTGGTGGTGGGGCGTTTCTTGGCCGATTTGTAGGCATACTGCTGGTTGGTTCGGGTCGTGGCCTATAATTGGTGCGGCTTAGTTGCTCCAATAACAATTCGGTTTCTCGTACTACTCGGGAAAACGACACAATATCCGTAAAATCCGACCTTCGTATTTGTTGTCGGTATTGCGGCAGTAGATTACGGTATAGCCATTTTAATTCTTGATCCGGATTTATGTTTCCGTGTCTGCGAATAAGCGTCTGCAGATCGGTGATATACCGGCTGGGCGGTTCGGTTGTTCTCTGTCGGCGGTGACTTATTTCCACTTCCAAGTCATCGGCATCGTTTAACGGAAAGTAAAAGCTACTAAAGTCCACTTCAAATTCAACCCATGTTTTCCACTTCCTATTGTTATTGCGGTACCATAAGGCAGCTTCTCCTTGTAGAAGTTCGGGCATGTGCGGTAGCAGTGCGTCCATCGAGATAGCTTGAGCGGCGCAAATTTCTTCAAGGCGTTCGATAAAGGTCACTGGGTCATCTCGGCCATTGAAATGTGTGTTCCATTTATATACTTTTAAAGACCGTATGGTTCCAGATGTATTGGGCACAATGTTCGTGGTCATCGCGACCTGTGATGCGGACGGTGTCGTTATCGTGACTGCCGGTATTACTGTGTTTCCTGCAGCAGGTTGGGTTGTGGTCAAGGAAGGCTTCGGTGACGTGGCTGCTGCGCAGGTCGGTTGGGTAGCGGTAGTGGAAACGTTACCAGGTGGGAAGCTAAACGGTGTTGTTTTTAGTGATGGCGTCGCGCGGCCACTGCGTATAAAATTTATTAGACGCTTCTTGAGGATGTCGGTGCTTCCGGTAGTATCAAGACCAAACTTAGTTAGCTCGACAATCAGACTATCCTTCTTTAATTGATATACCCAGCTTACTTGTGTATCGCTCGGATCGGTCTGCGTTGTTGTCGTGGTGTCATCTTCGGAGTGCAGCGGCGTCGTGGTGGCGGCAGCGGCGTCGTTTGGCTCGTCGGTATTCATTGCAGTTGACTTTCAGGAGCTCTGCGGTCTCTAGAGAACGATCCGTCTCGGTCGGTGGTTCGATGGGAACTCTTTGATATTTCTCGACGACTAACTATCGGTCAGATACGGATTTGCGCAAGTAAAAGAACGCACACTCCCCTCTCTCTTTCTATTTAACGGTGCGCGATTGTTTTGAACGGCCACGGCGTAGTGAGCTAAAATTGACGGACTAAAAAATGTTTTGGCACATGCGCTAAACGGCACTCGGTAAAATTTACGTCAATGGATCATTTTTCGACACGGACTAACCTAAACTTAAAACTAAACAGGGATTCTTACCACCTGGGTTCCTCTCTGAACCACGGTAATACCCCAAATATACCTCGACTTTTCACCAAGCCCACGGTACAATACGGAAATAACCTATAACAGACCTAAACCTAAGAATACAGTATACAGATGTCGAAAAATGGATTTCCTACCTTCGGTTAAATTTTTAAACTCGGTGCGACGGTATTTTACAGAAAACTTATTTCGCGCATGCGCAGTACGTCCCTGCTCGGGCGCCAAATTTTGTAAAGGCGTTTTGCGATCCGTATTAATTCCTATCTATCTATCTAGCTAATCTATTGCTCACGTCGCTTATGCGTGATTTGCTGCATGCGACTATAGGACGAAAAGTACTTTTCCAACGGAGTCTCGGGCGCCACCTCTTGGATTAATGTGGTAAGAGGCCCACAGTTACCTTCGAGTAGCTTTTAGACAGTGGAGAAAATAATCCAGGCGTTCAACTGCGTATGGTGCGAAGGAATAATAAAACAATCGGTTTTAAAACATTTTGTATTCAAATACTTTTACATTAATATGTGCCCCATTTACTATCGGTTTAAAATGAATGATTTTATCAGTTAAAATAAAGGAAATAACAGAGAGAGGAGGATTGTATACGTTCTTTATCTGCGGTCATGTATCTTTTAATCATTGATTAATCGCGGCTAAAAATAAATGATTCCGGCTTTGACGTCCGACGGCTTGATTAAATTAAAGATTCGCGTCTTCAGGTTCGCAAGCGGTCCGGCGGTCAACTTTATAACAGTAATACATAGACCCGCGGAAATAAAATCAATACAAAGATCTGCAAGCGCGGTCGCAGCTTAATTAATAGGATAAGGTCAAGACGGACTACGGTGACGGACTTGCAGATATCAGAAAATAAGGATGCGGCCTATGTTTGAAAGAAAAGGTTAACGCGGTAATGCTACTTGCGAATGCGGATGTTACTACGTCAAGCGGTATCGGTAAAAAGTTCCAGAAATAAACGACAATACGACTAGCAGTTCAGTGGCGGTCTTTAAATGGTAGATCGGTTTTACTTTACGCATGCGTGACTGCGTATGAATTCCGCGGACCTACACGTTCTGGCTATCTAACAGTGTATAGAAATTACAAGTGTATGAGTAAGATAAGGACGGTGTGATGTATGTGTTATTGTGTATGTTGTGTCGGTGTATGTGTGTGAGAGAGACAGATAGTCTATTTTCCCGATCTGAATTTACATTAAGCAAATCAGAGTTCCTGCAGCAACTCGGACTTGCATAAAGGTGATAAAATGAATTTGCGGACCGTTGTATTAAAACAAAACAGAGCTACTCGGCTAAGATGACCTAGAGTAGTCCGGTTCTGCATGGGAGAGGAAAAGAGATACGAAATTATCGGTGTCATGTGTGTGCGTGTAATGGCGGTGGTTACCGGTGATATGAGAATGATACAAATGAACGATTTAGCCTTTGAAATTTAAAACGAGACAGAACTACTCGGCTAAGATGACCTAGAGCAGTCCGGTGTCGGGTAATTGAACTATGGCTTGATCCGAACGAGACAGAACTACTCGGCTGAGATGACCTAGAGCAGTCCGGTGTCGTGTAATTATTACTATGACTGGGATTTAAAAAAACGAGACAGAACTACTCGGCTAAGATGACCTAGAGCAGTCCGGTGTCGTGTATGAGAGAAACAAAGAATTAATTATGCCGATTTAATACGTATATATGAGAGAGAGAGACAATATGACAGAGCTACTCGGCTAAGATGATCTAGAGCAGCCCGGTCTTATGTATATGAATACCATATAACAACCCGGTATACGCGTCAGAGTGAAAGAAAACATTATATTGTCAGTAGGTGTGAGTGAGAAAGCGGTCAGTAATGCCAGAATGTGTAGTATAGAACGGCGGTTTAAATATCTATTAATAATCTACATTTTACTGCTTACCGTTAATTTTTTACTTTAGCCCGGATGGTCTCGGTATTTGTCCGGAGCTAGTCAAGAGAGTCGACCGGTTGCGGTGTGAGAGTATCGTACTCTGATTGTAACACGGTACGATCTTACTAAGGTAGGCTTCGAGCCCGGCTGAATCCCCTCTACTCGGCGCGCGACATCGAGAAGTACCGATGGCGACGGCGGTTCCGCGCCGACCCGTACTATGAACAATGGGGAATGAAGGAAAACTAAGAAAAGCTATTTCCCGGTATTTCGCGACGGAAAACTTTAGAAAATTAATCAGTACAATTAATATGAATAATTTACGAACAAGAATGAACTTTGTGCGACGAAAAATAAGAAAGTTAAAAACGGATACGTATACAACCCTATAAAAATAATGTAACTTCGTTACAACACTTGAATACTTTTTACAACTCTCCGAGTAAGTGTTCCTTCGAGCTGTTTATAAGTTTTGCAACCCTTACCAGATGGAAAAAGAGGTTCCTTTTTGCTATGTCAGCAATTTATTAAAGATGGGATTTTCCTTGGATGGACTATTCAAAGTGGAACCCTTTATCCCAACCAATTAAAACAATTATTCTTATCAACTTTCGTCTAGAAACTCCTCCTACAAAACTAGGAATGTCCTTGTCCTTGTTCTACACACTATTATTCCACTTCACATATTCTTATCAGCAGACTCAACACCTATTAAGAGGTTTAGCACCACAGCGAAGTATGAACTGATTTATTCAGCCTTAAGGGTACAAATCCATATCCGACAATATATTACTTAGAAAAACCAATAATGTTCTTTTTGGATCTTAAAAAATTTACTTTATTATTGTTTTTAACTCATTAACAAACACTTAATTTCATTTTGTATTATAAGTTTGACAAATTATAAATTTGAAACTGCTCATTTCCCAATATTTATATTATTTGCTGAACCTGAAACAAAAAATTAGTGCTAGTAACACGAATAACGGGTTAACTATGGTGACAATGAGGAATAATTAAAATTTGAAAAATAAACTATGTTCTATGTACATAAGAAAAACCCTTGGAAAAACATAATTATTTTTCACTCTTCTATTAAGTTTTTCGGGATATCTACATAATAGGTTTTGCAGATAGCTTCTGATATATTTTTTTACATTGACTGTGCAGTGAAAAGTAGCTGAAGTTTTGTTTAAGTTGTATTATATTAGAAAAGCTCGGTTTTAAGAAATAGTTATCACAGTTTTTGGTCACTAGAAACAATCAACGATACCATAAATCTAAAAATATTTTCAGTGCCGTGAGGTGACAAGTTAATTTTATTCATAGAAGTCATAATATAGCCTTCATTACTTTAATCAAAATGCCACACTATATGCATAAATAAGAAAAACGTTGATAGAAGGGAATAGTGAAAATTTTAAGCAACACAAAAATCTGTATCATCAGCAATAATAGTTTGGGCCACTTTATTTTTTTCTGTAGGTACCTATTTAATTAAAATGAAGTGTTTTAAAGTGATTCAAATTTATCATATACATAATATGTCGATAGGATATTGATATATCTAAACAATATAAACATGTTACTCGAAGCTTCTCGGGTAGGTACCGATATCGGAACAATATGTTATATAAAATATAAATATATCAACAACTGGTTACAGTTTTGTTTTTTTAAATTTATACTTATGATGACTTTAAGAAATTTATTTTATAAAAATATTAACAACTTATAACTGGTCACAGTGTTAACTATTGAAGAGAAAAATGTCTTTTTTTAGTTTAAAAGTTAATATACTTTGTAAGTACTTACTGTGTGTGTTTTGATAATGATTTTGGTTAGAATTCTTTTTTTATCATAATGGCTTAAGGGTATTTTTAGTAATTTTTATTTAAAAATACTCCGTTTTACCACTTTTTATGATAAAATTCCGATTTCTTTTTCGCTTTTCGTCGTGCTTTACTGCAATTCTGACATTTGACAGCTCCCATTGCTCCCAATATTTTAGGCGATTTTACGTCAAAACGTAGTTGGCCTTTGTCGATACCGATTAAACTTTTTTTTTTAATACTCGGTTACGATAACTTTATGCAACCCTTTGTTAATAATATCAGAATTTAAAAAGTAGGTAATTCGAAAAGTTTTTTGCGAAGTTTTGTATGCTCGAATATAATTTTCAAATATTCATCTCTATAACTTTTATATTTAACGCTTTTATCTAGTTTTTAAATTGAGTGAAAATGTATTTTGCTCTATCGTTGACTTACCCTGTACAGATTAGTCGCACGAGGAACAATACTTTCCTGATAGCCAATGTTGTTGATAAAATTTTATGTCTATCGCCACTCACATAACTGGAGATTTACTTTTAAGAAATAACCCTTCCGGTCGACGTAGTATCGATCGCCATACAAGTCTTTATGTAGACTGACATCCGTTCCCGTTGATGCTTGTCTTTAAACGTAGGCGAAACGCACTGGGAGGTTTAATAAACAGTTTTACATGAAATTTTAAACCGTAAAATGTCGTGTTCTTATATTTACAATAAAATATATTAATTTTCTATTAGTAGTGCTGCTTATTAAATTTTTTATATAAACACAATTTTTTACGTCGGAATTTAATATTATAAGAATTTATTGTACAGAGTACTACTATCTTTATATTAATTGTATTAAAATGTGATTCTATATTTTATGATATTATTATATAGAATACTAAAAACATTTTACAATATGTTTGTAATAAAAAAAAAGAAAAAAAAGTGTACTAAAATCATCATTCAACAGTTCTATTTTTAAATTAATGAGACATCAAAAGATCTTGAGGATCTGCCATTGCCTAAAAAATATTTAAAAAAGGTATTTATCGACAATACAATTTTTCCAAATTTTTTGTCTAAGAAATCTTACTTAGCAGTTCTTAACTAATTTTCACTAATTACTATTATAACTTTCAAAACTGTTTACTAATAACAAAAAAAATCACTATCAAGATATTTTTTTTATCCTAAAAAACAATAGACCAATGTAAATAGAATACCAAAAGACAACTTTTTACTACTATTGGAATTAAGAAGGGAAAAAACATTTTTTTCACTCCACCCAAATGCATAGGCTCTGGAATAAATAATGTTTTAATTCAAATATAAAAAATAAAAAATTTGATCTGACAGATTTGCATATTTTTTGACGTATATTCATAATCTCACTTTTATTTAGAGTCAAAAACGACGCATAAAATAATTTACAGCGTGTAAGTTTGGTTTCTTTGTTATTTACCACTATGATTGCCCAGTTTCCTATCCTAACTAGAATGGATATGAAAAAATAGAGAAAAACGTTATTATGATAAGCATGGCCTGATTTTACACCAAGGATTCACTCCAGATAAGGGAACTCTTCAACGGTCAACAGCACATACACGAAATATGGTATACGCATTCAATTATGATAACCTGTTCTAAAGTCTGGCATGACTTGGATAGTGCTGCTAGCCAAGCATATTATTATGTTGTTTTACTAGGGTCAAGTCATTAGACTGTCTCCATATTGAAGAACTAGATTATAGTAAATTAACAGATAAGCGACTGTGCAATAATGACGTATTAATTAAAATGAACAGACTAGAGCCCGGTTGTACAATTACGACTTAAGCTTAGTTCAGCGTTGAACCAAGCTCAAGCTTCATTTTGACAACATCTTTATATTGTCGTTGGTTGTCAAAATGAAGTTTGAGCATGGTTCAACGTTGAACTAAGGTCAAGTCGTAATTGTACAACCGGGCCTAAGAAACATATCCAATGAAAACTAAAAAAGAAATAAGCAAATAATTATTACCTATTAATTTTTTTTTAATAATAAGCTTTCATTTGAATGCGTTAAAAAGAAGAAACTTTGAAGTAAATCAATCCTATAATTCTGTTACATAATAAAATTTTATATGATATAAAAGCTTATTGCGAGACTTAATTCTAAGTACCTAGGTACCCATGTATTTCTTATAATTTAAATGTAAAATTATATGTGTCCAGATTTCGTTTCGCGACCAGCTTTCATATACCCATCAACTAAACTTTTATAATATAACAAAATATTGGGTTTTATTTACTTTCAAGTTTTTTTTGTGCATTCAATAAGTTTTTCGTTTCTAAGTTTTATATTTATTTTCACGCATCCTTCTAACCTTAATAACAACTGATATAAATAAATAAAAATTAAACTTATAATAGGTAAACTTATATATTAATCCAAATTAAGAAAACGGTATTTCGGGTCGCTTCTTCGATTTAAAAATATAGTGATGGTTCGGCAAAAAAGAATTCCCGTATTTACAAAAAATAAATCTCCAATTCATATTTTTTCTAGTAGATACAAATTTAACCGTAGTACTATTAAAATTATTGACCGAATGTTCTATACATACGAAAACTTGCGGGTTATTACATTTAAAAATCACATACCCGTCAATCACTGTTAATCAATTGAAAATACGAATAACACAAAATCACAATGGATATTTCGTTTCTGTCGAAGGTATTTTCAATTTTGTGAAACAGGAAATTTCTCATTTCGGTTTAATCACGACACACAGTCAGGCCATTAAACGCGAAATCGAATTATAACTTGATATTATTTAATACTTTGCTAATACTACAGTAAAACTGTTCAAAAATGTAGTCAATATCCCGATTCAAAAGGCTCTTTCTTGTTCAATAATGGTTCATCAAATAATTTTCATATCCTAAAAGATTCTGTGAATATTACTTTGCAAAAATCTCAATAAAAAAGTTTTTTTCTGATAGACCTGTTAACTCTCTCATGTTGGATTGAAAAAGATTTTTAACAACAACCTATATTTTGGACATTTCCTATTACTAGTTTTTGCGCCTATAGCACAGTGCGCTCAGAAAAATTTTCAAGGACATAATTTTAATGCAGTAAAATGGGTGTAAATATTTAATATTTTATTTAAGAGCATCCGAACAATATTTCTAAATTCTTCTCCGAAGTTACCTCCATGAGAAATTATATCTATACTATACCGGGTGACAAAAAATTCCTGCCTAGCTTGTCACATTTTTTTTTTTTTTTATGATAAAACACCTGCACTGTAGGAAAAATCCTTTAAGGCGCTCTGGGAGCGGTGCGAGTGCGAAAAAAGCGATTAACGTTGGTCTTGAAACGTTGAAGATTGTATTCATTGGGAAACACGACCTCAGGAAGATCATTCCACAAAGATGACGTTCTCCAGATGAAAGAATTCTTGAACAATGAAGTTCGAGGAGTACTAAGCTGAACAACATATGGATGAGCGGCAGTGGTTTGCCGTGTATTTCTGTTTTGCATTGCTCTAGGTGGAATCAAGTGGGCAATGCCATGGAAATATCTGTAAAAGAGAGCCAAATCACCAACCTGTCTTCGATGCTCCAGGCTATCGAGGGTCTTGGTCAGCTCGGGGTCGCCGATCAGACGAACGGCTCTCCTTTGAATGGAATCCAGTAGCCGAAGGGTGTGCTTGGGTGCAGAGCTCCAGACATGAGAGCAATATTCTAATGATGGTCGAATCTGGGCTTTGTAGAGTGTCAAAAGTTGATGAGGTGTGTACAACCTTTTGGTGCGGAAAAGTACACCAAGTTTCTGTGCAGCTGTTTTGGCAATTGCGGCAACGTGATCATGCCAAGACATATTACCTCCCAGATTGACCCCCAGCAAATTAATAGACGGTGCCAGGGGAATTGCGTGTCCTGCCATGACTATATCCGGTTCTGCAATGTTAACCTTTTTGGAGAAGACTGCTGCCTGGGTTTTCTTAGCATTAAATTCGACTTGGTTACTGTCACCCCAAGCCAAAATTTCTTCCAGGTCCTTGTTGAGGCGCAATACTTTATGCTGCAGCGGATGTTTGGGGAGTCAAGGTAAAAGATGAGACAAGTGTGCTGTCATCAGCAAAGCTATAAATTGGATTTTGGGTTTTCACTAAAAGGTCGTTAATATACAGTAAAAAGAGGGTAGGCGACAATATGGACCCTTGAGGAACACCGGCATTGATGGTGAAGGTGTCTGAGAGAAACCCGTCAACCGCCACTTGCAGAGAACGGTTCTTAAGGAAGCTGGTTAACCATAAACAAAATCCATTAGGCATACCGTAGGATCGCAGTTTACTAAACCCTAGAGATGGTGTTGCTCCAAAGATGGGTGACATATGCCAGAAGGTCACCTGTTGATCTGGACTTACGAAAACCGTATTGATGGTCGCTGATAATGTTTAGCCCTTCCAGATACTTTAGTAGTTGTTGGTTAATAGCTTTCTCCATTACTTTGGAAATTACTGAAAGCAATGCGACGGGTCGGTAGTTGCTTGGCAGGGTCTTTTTACCTTTCTTTGGAATGGGCTGGACACGCGCCGACTTCCAGCAGGATGGAAATATTCCTTTTTTGTAGGATAAGTTGAAAAGTCTACAAAATACTGGTGTAATCATCGGCGCATGTCTTGAGAACAATGATAGGAATTTCGTCTGGACCTTTAAGAATCCGTTTAACAAGACGCTGACGGAACACGATTTCAGACATTTGCGATTGAACTGAGGGAATGTTGGGTGGTGGTTTTCCCTGAAAGTCTACAGTGGAATGCGAGGAAAACAGTTCAGCAAGTAGGTTTGCTTTATCCCCGGCTGTGGTTGCTATTGTGCCGTCGGAACGTATTAGAGGTGGAATAGTTGACTTTGTAAAGTTTTGGCTGACGGCCTTAGCGACTGACCAAAAGGACCTTGATCCGTTAGGACTGGCAAGAAGTTTGTTTTTGATTCTCTCGTTATGAGCTTCTTTGCTTTGGTCTATCATTTGCTTACATTGGTTTCGGGTGGTAACAAAGATGGCGCAATTTTCAGGAGTAGGGTTTTTACGCCACTGTCGGTAAGCCAGGTTTTTAGTCCTAATACCCATAGTAACGAATCACTCCAAGTTCTTAAAAGTAACGAAAATTTACATCACTACTCTCGTTGCCAGAAGACATACTTTATACCTACAAAAACGATGTTAGAAGCAGGTCAATTTTGATTTTTTTTTTTTAGTGTAGTTTACTGATTGTAGTCAAAATTGTTTTAATTTTTGTCTAGTGCTTATGAGCAAGGTATGTTATTTCTTTATTTGTTAAAAATAATAGAATTAATTTACAGGAAGTTCTGTTTACAAATTAAATATAACGTAAAATATTCGCCATGCATTGGTTTTAAAAATCACCGAAATTTTAACAAATAATAATTTAAGAAGACGTTCATTTAAAAAGTGACCGACACGACCAGAAAAAAATTAAAAATATATTTTGAAAGTTTGGGGTAAGGGGCATCTCATATCCATATTTCCGAGATTGTTCCAAATTTCAACAACAACATGTTCTACCAACGATACTATGAACATCTATTTATTTTTGAAATTCAGCAGTAGAGCTGCATTTAAAGTAATTTTTATAGAAACTATTGTACAATTAATATTTGTCAGTGGACTATATGGATGTTTTATTAATGATTTTCACTGATTTGTACCCTTAATTTTTTTAAGGGTATCCCAAACGAAAGCTTATTTAATTTTCTTTTGGTTTAAGCCTCATTGGCATACCGACTTTGATAAGAGTACGACTTATCCGATTTTAGTAAACTTAAGCTTGTTTAAAATAGAAATGTTAGTACTTTTAATTGTGGTTCACATTGGTACACGATAGTTCCTAATAAAATAACTAGAGAGCGTTATTTGTAATAGTAGTTTTTTTAAATTTTATTCCGAAAACTCAAATCATACAGTATACATATGACATCATAATCGAAAAGTAGATTAAATTTGCAAGAAAAAATGTGTAGACCGTAGTTCAATATCTTTTTTGGTTTAAAAGTTATTGCCAAAAGAATAATAAAGAATAATTTTTAACACTTTAATAAAGAAGTGATTGTTTTCATAGTTGTCATCAAGCATTCCACGACAAAAAAATTCTTTTAACTTTTATATGATTATGTAAGTTTGTCACTCATTATTCCTATGGCCCATAAAGATAAATAAATTAAAATTCCCAGAGTGGTTAACTGATTTAATTTTGACAAAAGTTGATTTTGTTTCACGGTTATCTAGATCTATTCTTTAAAATACCATATTAAAATTATACCTAAATTTTTCCTAATTATATTATTAATTCTAAAGTCGTGTTTGGGCCATCAAATAATGAGTAACAGACTTGCACAATATTATAAAGTATAAAATATTTTTTTTGTCGTGGATTGCTTGACATCGAAACTATGAAAACAATCTATTCTTCCATTAAAGTGGTAAAAGTTATTCTTTTGGCAATAACTCTGAAACGAAAGAAGATATTAAACTGCGGTCTTCAGTCTTCACAGTTTTTCAAAAAAAAATTAATTTACTTTCCGATTATGATGTCATAGTTATACTGTACGATTTAAGTTTTCGGGATAAAATCAAAAAAACTGTTATTATTATAAATAACTCTGAAGCAAACAAAGCTACCGGACTGCGGTTTTCACGTTTTTTCTTGAAAATGTATTCTACTTTCCGAATATGATGTTCTAATTACTATACCTTATGATATAAGTTTAAGAAAAAAACTATTAATATTTCAAATTGTGCCTTCTGACAATTTTTTTAAGAACTATCGTGTACCAATGGATACGGCAATTAAAAGAACTTTCCTTTCTATTTTAAACAAACCTAAGTTTACTAAAATCGGATAAGTCGTTTAGAAGTTACAGCAATTTAAATGATTATACTTGCAATAGCTTCCCCCACTCTTATCAAGGTCGATGCGCCAATGAGGCTCAAACCAAAATGACGCAGAATTGTCTAAGCTTTTTAATGGTGTTACTACCAAAGGTATACCTTAATGTGGGAATTTTCGGAGAAATTTAGAATTTCAATATTTAATTTTCAATAGTGCCCTCTTGCGGCAAAATGCGGAACTTAAAAATTATTTCCAGGATTTTCTCTTAGCCAAATTAATTACGATTTTTTTCCCTGAGTTTCTCTGCCCAGTAGTTTCCGAGATACGGCCGGTGGCCATTCATAATGGGGCACCCGGTACAATAAGTACCAGTTTACGCGTACGATGTGCAGTTCTCGCATTCCTAACATATTTACTCTGCTCACAGGTGTAGTTTGGTGATTTTTCATCCCAATATTAAGGCTACAAGGGTACCTGGGAAGAAACCTTACAGATTTAAAAAGACTACACCAAGGTAAGCCTTTTTAGTGCCTCTCATTTTCTCATATTTTCTATAAAGTTGTATGCCTTTATTTAACATCACCATTTTACCTTTTGTTGTAATACATTCCACTTTTAAAACCATAAAATCTGAGACATCATACATAGATTTAATTTTTCAAATTCATCACGAAGAAGATTTTGGTATGCCTGCCGAATGGTATTTTCACGCAATAGCTTATGGCAAAGAAGCTTGTATTAGCGTTGGAGGATACTTAAAGGACCTAGAACACGAACCAGTCTATAGCGTCCATCAAATCAACAAAAAATAATAAATGTTAATGATCTGTATTTGTGGGCACACAAAAGTCTTTCAAATACAGAGGCATATTATAATACAACAAGGAATGAATGGACGGAGGCCCAACGAGATCTAAAGGGGCGATTTAAAGCAACCCAACCTATAAAAGATACACACCTTTATTCATAGTTTGTATACAGAATTATGATTTTAGAACTAGAAAATTAGATTATTTTTACACATCATATCAAACATGAAGTTATTTTAAATAAATCTGATGGGATCTTACTATCACCATCAAAGTTTTTTTATTTTATTATAATTAAAACTTTCTGAAATACTACAAAAATTATTATTAATTGGTTAAAGCTAATGAACAACACATTCGCCTAGTTCTAGCGCCAGGATCGCGCCGGAACTCGTCCGCCACTTTGGATATTTAGTTTTATACCACCAATATTCATAGCTTTTGATCTCATTTTAAAACTTGCTCTATGTTAAAGAGAATTAAATGGGCTTTTGTTTGAAATGATTTAAAAAAAAATTAAAAGTATCCAAATCAGTACAAGTCATTAACGTCTGTATATTCCACTATCTAACAAATATTTATCATTCAAAAATAGTTTATATAAAAATTACTTTAATTGAAGCTCTATACTGCTAAATGAATATTAAGTAGTAATAAATTAAAAAATAAATTATGTAATTATATTGAATATTTAATACGGTAATATTCTTATAAACTATTACATAGATATTCCCAGTATCCTTGGTAGAACATGTTAAAGGAAAATCGTTGAAATATGAAACGATTGAGAAAATAGGGGTCTGATTTGATATGGAATGCTCGTAAATAATAAAGTCATTATACATATCAACATATCTCAAGAAATACTAAACTTATTTTGATAAAATTCGGGTTGTGGTTTTGGTTTAGCATTCATATATCTAAAATTAGTTAAACCGCATAAATCGAGGACAAGATAGATCCAAGTTAGGCATTAATAAAGCAATGTTTAAAGATAGCTATCATAAAAATCGAATTCATTTGTCTCACTGTAAAAAAACAACCATAACCCTAAATGAAGAGTCGAGTGGATAAAGAAGGTAACTGACAAACTTTAAACACGGTAAAAACGTGATTTTAATTTAAAAAAAGTTATTTTGTTTGTTCTTCTTTAACTACTTCTCTATTTGGTTAAAAATTATCAAATCGTTAGGTTATGACCATACCTTGATTTCAATAATAACGTTGAAAGGATATCTCTTTACAAAAAGTCAAAATTTGAAAAAAACTACAGTTACCTCCTTTATCCATTTATCATTTTCGCATAAAACAAACAAGTATTTAATGATTAAAAGAGGTCTTAGACAAAAAATATAAGTTTATTCTTTTATTATTAAGATTTTAAAAGTATTACAATAATAATTCACTTTCGTATTGATCTATAATCATATTGTAGAACCATTTGAAAGGTTCCCTGATAAACTGTAGTTGAGTTTTAAGATTGGCAATTTTCTCAGATGATAACTGACCAGTTTTTTTGCTAATTCTTTCAATTTGAATATTTTCTGGTCGAGAAATACGTGCATTTCTAATGATATTCACTTCTTTAAAAGGAGTGTGTGGATCGTAATTTTCCTTATATAAGTAAGACCCGTAACTACACACTCTGATCCATTTAATTCCATCTCTGAAAGGAACATTCTCATTTAGGGTATTCTTTTTTCGATTAATTAAATTTAGCTTGGATGCCAAATCTTCAAAATTCCTGAAATGAAGCAACATATCTGTCACATGATTCATTTTACTAGATTGGCTTATTATGGTTTGATAATCTTCTGGTAAGAATATGTTTTCGTGACGTCGCAATATTTTTTCAATACGCCCGAAGTCTCTATCAGAGTCTAAGTAACTATGTCCCACCTCGGGAAATTTATGATCAATGGTCTTTACTATACCTTTAAGCAATAAGTACTGATACAGGCATACGATCAAAAAGTTTTTGTTCTGACCGGCGCAAGAGTCAGTCCACAATATGAGATGGCATTATCTTGAAAAATATCATTGCATTCCAACATGGTTAATAACGAGCTGCACACTTCAGAGCTTCCACGATGGGCTTCATCCTCGGTCCAAGTAAAGAAGTTTGCTTTTTCTATACCTTTAGTAATAGAATGTATACCTAGATTATACATCCACATCTGGCGTAAGTAGAAAGCCTTATTAGTAGTTAGTCTAGGAAGAGGAAGCGTTTGTTGTGGATCCATCGTAAGATAGCAAATATTGTCACTGTTTCGTGCATATTCGCGGTCCGCACGTTGAAGTGCAAAAGCCGCCGCATAGTTTTCTCTATGCTCTTCCTTACTATTTCCGCTGTCGCAAGTACTACAAGTATCGCTGCGTGGTTCCCCAAAAGAAAGGTTAAATTCGGTGGAAAAAATCTTGTTATATGTGCAATATTTAACTTTGAAGCATGCTGGCTTATTTTCTTCTAAACATTTTTCACAGTATAGGTTGTACATTTTTGATACATTTAACAATGGAGAAAGATATAATTTATTTGGATTTTTATTTCTTGAGTAGTGAGACGCTGATGCAGGAAATGACTTTATATGTTCCATAACGAAATTTTTGAGCATCAACCTTAAAATATTGTAATATAAAAAGTTACGTTACACAAAAAAATTGCAGGGTGGATATAAATTAGAACAATTTTCTGTATTAATTTCCGCCATAATTAAATTCCCTACGTTTCATTTAAAACCACCTATACACACGAAAAATAAATACTGAGTTTAAAAAACAGCGAAAACGGCAGAATTTAGCCAAACGGATATAAGGAAAAGGCAATGTGTCAAAAAATATCATATTAACAATTTTATTATTAAAATACATACCTTCTAATTCACGCTGTATTCGATCTGTCAGCTTTAGATCATTATTTGTATGGGACTTAGATGTGTTTTCAAACTGATCACTTTTTTTAAGGTTATCTTTATTGCAAAAATCAGAATTTGTTGCCGAGTCACTTATTTGTAGAGCCTTCTGCAGGATTAATTTACTTCTTGACGACATACTATGTATTTCGATATTTCTAACACAATAACAACAATAACTCGCTTAGCAAACATTCACTAACAAACGGCACTCGTCTTAACACGTCGGTTAGAAAACGAATAATTTAAATTAAATAAGTGAATAAAGGAGGCAAATGTTAATTTAGTAGTGACATCTATTCGATAAAGGAGGTAACAGCATATTCTTGTGAATAAGGGAGACAAGTACTGTTAGTTGTCTCCTTTATGTATTATATACATTAAATTTGTGTCAGATACCTCCTTTATAAATTGCGCATTTCCTTTATTTTTGATATTTTTATTCCAAAGTTGGTGCCAACTGTAACAATGTTACTTATTACCTTCATTCATTACAAAAAGTCGATTTTCTAACAAATGTAAGTTACCTCCTTTATCCACTCGACTCTTCCCTTCATTCGTCTGATTTAACTGGTGATTCATATAAAATAATATAAATATAATATTATTACCAAGTGGTTTTGGTGACTGCTGATTTCAAAATATTTTGATACATTTTTAAAATATCATGAGCCGCCATTACTATGAATCAATAAAATATAAATAAATGTCAATCACCTTTATAATGCATTGAAAATATCGAGAAATGTTTTATTAGGAAAATCTATTGAAAGTTTTATTTGCTATTTCATATATTGAAAATTATTGTTTGTCAAATTGAAATATCAGTTTGCATACATTTTATCAATAAAATATGCTTATATATATAACTTTTTTACAGTAATGAAAATGACATTTTTGCTTAAACATTATCTACACTAAAAAAAGGATTTTAATTTTTGTTTTTTGTGTTGTTAACGTAAGGATGCAACAGTTATTATCATGTCAGAGTGATCACGACAAACAAAAAAATAGAACTCGTAAAGAAAACAACCAAATTAACCTTTTTAAAACTTTGCACTATTATGATTGTAGAAAATTCTTTGTGGCTGTGTACACGTAGGGTAAAATTGAAGAAAAGAAGAGAGACGGGTTTGTATTACGTGTAAAAAAAATTTATTTTGTTAAAATCTTAGCAGAGCGCTTTCGGCTTTCGCCATCCTCAGTGCTATTCGTCAGTATACAATAATATCCTCAAGATGGAATGGCATTTCGTCCACACAATGTTTCAAAAACAATATTAAAATTGTAAAAGGACAACACGAAACAAAACATAATTGATTTAAAAAGACATGTTGACAATGGTAAAGGTAACGAACAAGTCTTGTTCGTTACACAGTTTCGTTGACAGGTTTTGCCATTCAGAACAATCCATGCATTTAGTTTTTCAAATTCGAAATTTTCCAAAGCTATACAAATATATTTTAGACAATGATGTTTCTTGAATGAAAAGTTTTGGTATTGCATTATTGTCTTTATTTTTTGTTTCAAATCACAACGTTCAAGTAGTATTTTCAGACGTCTTTAGGTGAATCACTACTCACTAGTTACTGATTCACCTAAAGTCGACTGGAGGTACTTGCCAGTTGAAACGTTGTTATTTTAGACAAATAAATACAAGGCAAGCCCAAAACAAAAAAAAATAAATATTTTATGTTCAGTGGCAAATATCATTATTTTTAGTGAACCAAAATCATGTTTCAGAAGTTATCAAATACCAGGATATTAGGGATGAAAAATCGATAATTGGAATTTTTCTGATTTACAAAACTAGTCAATTTGTTTGACTTTTTCATTACTAGGTTATACAGAAACGCAGCAACTTTGATTTTTTGTTGTGAGTTTTATAAATTTTAAGTTATAATTATTATATATAAAAATATAGTAAAAATTTATCATCAAAATATTCTTTACGGTAAGTATATAAACTTTTTCCAATTATACATTTTGAAAAGTATAGTTCTGTTTTAAATATTTTAAAAAAATTAGAATTATAAACGTATTACAGACCCCACACGATCAGTATTACTGAGAGTCCTAAATGATATTATTTCCATTAATTTTTGAAATTTGCCCTTACCCAATTAATATTCACTCTCATTCCCTTATCAAGACTGTTAGTCTTAATGACCATGTCATTGCTGGGTCTTCATTCTCCAAGTCTCCATTACGAAATAATTAGATACATTTTTAATGTGATAATTTTTCTTTATGTTCATTCAAGGAAAGATTTTAAGTATGTAAACTCCTAAAAAATGTATAAACTTGGAGTTAGTGTGTAATTAAACGATTGCCAGAAATCATATTGAAAAAGTAGTCCATTCTTGAAGTGGAGTGGCAATACACTAATATAATAAAAAAAAGAGTATCGAAACGTGGCTAATAATATGTCGATTTCAGTGATATTAAACAAAAGTAGATAAGAATCACACTACTCTTAAATCTTCATTATTTTAGTTAATTTAATACAATATTTATTATACCATAAAAATAATTGTTATAAATATCATGAGCAAATTATTATTATAATAAATTTACCATTTATAAAAATTGGTCAAAGGTCATTTAGGTATATAGATTAAAATTAGTGATGGACCGAGAACTGATTGTATATCACCTTAGATATTTTTGTCTCCCATAGTAGTTGATTTTTGTTTATAATTAATTATAATAGAGTGGTGCTCTTACTGTACAGTGTAAACTACCCAAGTTGAATTTTATGGGTTTTAAACTTAATAATTAGGGAATTATAATTTATAACCTATTCATGGAACGTTGATTTTTTTTATACCTTAAAGCTTGATAAGTAGGGTTCTGAATATAAAAAGTTTTTATTTACATTACAAAAAAATTTAAGTAGTTGGAAAACAAATAAAATAATTGCCAATTAAAAACTTTTCTTCTTTTAGTTACAAACATTGGCATCTTATAAAAGAAAAGATGTAGATATGTATAATGATGTATTTTTTGTTTTTATTTCCTTTCTCGAGAAAATCCCATATTGCTCTATCAGTAATGGATGAATTATTTCCCTCTATTTTGTATTTAAAAATATTTATTAACGATGTAAACAACTTACGGGCTAAATTATTTTAAAATACCAAAAAAATAGACTACTCATTTCGTTGTTTGTTTCATTGGGGGACATTCTTCTAATAACTTTTATATTAGCATTTTAATGTTTTAATTATTTTATTAGAGGATTATTCTACATGTTTGTAAGCATTTTTTAAGAGCATCACGGCACAATAAATATAAAGTTATAGGGTATTTACACTGTTCAATAATAAATTATTTGTAAAACACAGAATTCCTTCCTTACTAGTCAGGTAGTAGTAAACATTTATAAAAATTGCATGAAAAATATTTTATTTTATTCAACACCTGCTAGTTATAAAGTTATTTATTTATGTCATTTTAGACGAGTAACTAGTTATAACTCACTAGTGACAAAAAAAATTATTTATTATTAATATTATTATTTAAGTGAACACTAATATTAAATCAAAATAAAATTAATATTGTCTGTGATTGTAAGATCTGGATATTGTCAAATCCACGATGTTTTTAGTAAAAGACGCCAATGGTTGTGTTAGACAGACACAAGTGCAGGATGATGTGTAGGTAGATTTTTTTTAGATACAATGTTTTCCATGCATCCCTTGCTTTCATCAGTAAACTCTTCGATTTCAATTATGTTTTAGGTTTGAAACTTTTTAGGTTTGTATCCTTGGGGTTTAGTCTCTAAAAAACTTACTAGTTAACTATACTTCGAAATGTCGACTTTTTTGAGGAAGAGTCGACCGGAGCTATTTTAATGTTAGTCAAACTGATTACGATGTTTTTTTTAGCCGTGTCTTAATGTTTCTACCAGTTTGCTCAAGTCCTTTAATTTAGTCTCATACACACCAGATTGTTAAAGTTACATTTTTTCGTCTAGTTCCTAAACACGTCTATTTATAAGGATTAGATTACAACCTAGAACCTAGGTCCTTATGTTATTTAGACCTATATAATATTTTTTTAAATTTTATACAATAATATATACTTAATATGTCTACTTAAGTTTGCACCATAATGGGAAACTTTTTTATTATTAACTTTAAGAAAAAAGTTATTCGTCATAAAAAGTTCTGCATGATCCAAAACCTAAGATCGGATGTTAAATTTTTTCAGTCGTATACGAGGTTTGTCAAAAAATATGAATTTTGCCCAGTAAAGTAGTACCTTTGTTTTTGACAATATCGAAAACTGTAATTAGGAAATGTTGTTCGGCATTAAAAACTATGTTATAACATGCAATTACACTGAAAAATATTTTTCTATTATTACAAATTTATCGTTAATTTAAGACAAAATTTGTAAAAATAAAAAAAAAAAAAAAGTGTAATTGCATATTAAAACATAGTTTTTTATACCGAACACCTTTACATAACAGTTTTCGATATTGCCAAAAATAAAGGTACATACTTTATTCTTGGGCAAAATTCAGATATTTTGACAAACCATCCTTCCATCCATTCCATTCCATCTTCAGGGAGACTACAAAGAGAAGATAATGTGAGAACATAAATATGCATGATGCACATGATTTGCTCTAAAATTTTCTGTATTGCTACTTACTACTTTGTTGAGATTGTTTATGTATGAGAAATTGGACATTTTTGGTAAAAACATTAAGGCTTATACAAATTAAATCATACTGTTGAACCGCATTAACTATATTAGGGATGGCGAACCTTTTTACAACGACGTGCCATTTTTCCCAAAAAAATGTTTAATGTAGACATGACGCGCGAAGTAACTTCTGAAAAAAAAGGTCGCTGCCCCTAACCCCTTCATCTTTTCCCTAAGTGACTGACTGAGTAAAAGTAGATGTTTCCCAAAAAATGCTGGAATAATGCCATTCCCAAGTTATTTCGTCGCGTGCCACGTTTGTCATCCTCGACCAGTCGTGAGGTTTGGCCTATTATACAGATTTAATAGCATTCTGGGCGGGGAATACTGTACAATAATATATAGCGTTTTTTAAAAAGAACTTTGTCTTTTAGTTTTGAGTACAGATAATTTATTGCCAAGGCTGATTTGTTGGTGCCATTTTAATGTTAAGGTTTATAAAAATTGTGGATAATCCTGGAGGCATCTCTTGAATATAAGGCAATGATGTAAATTTAATTAACTGGTTTCCCTCGGCTATTTCACCTACCTCGACATGAACATTTTGAATAATAATGTTATTATTAAATTGATATGCGGGTAGGTGAAGATATAGAGACGGATCAGTCTTTTATGTGGAATACCGCATACTTAGTTAAGAATCGCTCGGACCAGTTAAATGATTTTTTTTAAATGCTGTTTTTTAGAACAAGATAGATATTAGACCTACAGGGTGTATTATAAATTGCGATTTGTATAAACTTTAATTTTTCTAATAAAATATATATTTTTCACAATCAATATTTCTAGACATTTTTCATAAATTATGATGTATCTTCAACCGTTTACAAAATATAATATATAACACTATTGCTGGTTAACTTTCTCGACTTAGAAACGTTTTGAACTTAAGTCACAATTATTAAGGCTGATTGAAAATGACAATTTGCGATTTAAGTTTGAGACGTCAAAAAATAAGAACTCTAATCAATAGAGGTGAGAATAAAGAAACTAAGCTGGATATTTAACATTTTAGTATTCATCGTAAGAAACTACTATTACTATATCCGAATATGCTTGTCGAAATATGTAAAAATGCCACTAGCTCTCATTTTAAAAGCAGCTTGTTTCAAAAAGCGTTTTTCATAAAATAAAGGGCATAATGGTTCTAACTACACATAAAAAAAGAAACTTTACGACAAAGGCGCCTGCGAAGAAACGCGATATTTTTAATGTATAGTGCTGAAGGAAGGCAGTCTTTGTGCTTCATTTCTAAATTTTTCCCATTTATTTCGCAGACAAGCCTTTATTTTATTCGAGAAATGAATTCAACTGCATTTATACAATTAGGTCAGCAATATCTTAATTTATATTTTATAGATTTAAAGAAAGTTATTTTTTCTTGATAACTTTCACAAAAAAAAGTACCAGTTTATTCACTAATTTATTAAGATTCAGTACGACTTATTATGTTTTTAAATATTAAAGCACTTTTTATCTAACCTAAAGGCTTGCTTGTTTACGTTTCACACCGTCCCGCCCTAAGCAGTTTTAAAGAAATTTCATTTGATAACAACATAGTTCCATTAGGTTAGATTTTATGGGCAGGTGCGTTTATTAAAGGTCAATTTAAAATGGGGTAGTATCTCAATTCGTTTAAAGTTTTTTTATTATTATTATTATTATTTTTCTCAATGTTAGTTTCCACAGCTTTTTGTTGGTATTGCTGGTCTTATTTACAGTACAGAGAAGAAATTCATCTTAACCTGTACTGTTTAGGAACTTCCGTACTATATGGCATGTTTGGAGGATGACGCTTTTCTGGATTAGTTGGTATAAATAACCTGATAGGCCCAGTTTTTCCAAGTTGGGCTTGAAATTTTTCGTCATAGCTCCCTCCACCGATATTATGATCGGAATTATGTCGATTTTATCTAGCTTCCATATATTTTTTATCTCTATAGCCAAATTCGAGTACTTGGTCTTCTTCTCCGATTCGGTTTTAGAGAGGTTGTGTGTTAGTGGGCAACCTATATCGATTATGAAAGCTTTCTTGGTGATTTTTTCGATGAGATGAATATCCGGACGGTTGTGGTCTACTGTTCTATCCGTTATTATTGGTCTGTCCCAGTATAAGAGATATTCAGGGGATTCAAGGACTGGCTCGGGTGAGTATTGGTAGTATGGTGGAAGGTTTTCCCTTAGCCCTAGTTTATGGGCCAGTTCCTTGTGGATGATCTTTGCCACCTGATTATGTCTCCCCAGGTAAGCGTTGGGGGCCATAGCACCACAACCCGCCGTGATATGTTCTATCGTCTCTCCGGGGCAGTTGCATTTTCTGCACACATCTTCCACATTCCTTTTCATGATGACCTTTTCATAGTTTCGAGTTCGAATGACACGGTCTTGGATAGAGATAATAAAACCTTCTGTTTCAGCGTGAAGCTGCCTTTTCTCTAACCAATTCAGTGACATTTCTCTATCTATGAGTGGATTTTGGAGTGCAGTAGGGTATTTGCCGTGTAGAGCTTTCTCTTGCCAAGTCACAAGCTGTTGACTTGGCGGCGCGCGGATGATGTTAGGTAGTCCGTTTCGCTTTAAGTTGAGGGCTGTATATCCAGCGTCTGCTGCAACCACTTTTTTAAGAATTTCCCCATTCGATTCTTGGAAGTATTTTCTCATAGAGGTCTCTTGTGACTTGCACAAGTTATATATATTAATGAGACCTCTTCCTCCCTCCTTTCGTTTTAGGTAGATTCTTTCAAGTGCAGAGCGTGGGTGGTGGAATCTGAATTTTGTTAGCAGCCTGCGCGTAAGCCTATCCAGTTCGTGCAAATCCGTGTCTGAATACTTAAGGATTCCGAATGAGTAGGTAAGTATTGGTATTGCCCAGGTGTTGATGGCAGTAGTAAGGTTACCAGCATTCAGATGAGTATTAAAAAGCTTTGTTAGTCTGCTTTTGTATTTGTTTTTAAACTCCCTTTTTAGGCTTGTGTGGTTTATTTGTTGGTTTTGGGAGATGCCTAAGTATTTATATGTTTTGTCCTCATCTAATATATCTATGCCTTCAAGCAGTCCACGATTTTGTTCAGTCTTTCCGCGTACGACATTCAAGATTGCGTACTTGTCTAAGCCAAACGACATTTTGATGTCATCGCTAAATGTCTTGGTTATTTGAATTAGGGACTGTAGGTGGGTTTTGCTTTCAGCGTAGAGTTTGATATCGTCCATAAATAGAAGGTGGTTTATTCTAAAATTCTCAGTTAAGTTGGGACGATATCCGTAGGATGTTGATTTTAGTAGTGAGGACAGTGGGTTCATGGCCAAAATGAACCAGAGGGGGCTTAAAGAGTCGCCTTGAAATATACCTTTTGATATACTTATATTGCCAAGCTTCTCTTGTCCAATATGGAGATTGGTATTCCATTGCTCCATTAGGGTACCTAACATGTTGCGTATTAGGGGGTGTACTTTGTATATTTGCAATATCTTCTTTAGCCAGTCGTGAGGAACAGAATCGAATGCTTTACTATAATCTATGTAGCACATATTTAGATTTTGCCTTTTAACTTCTGCCTGTTTTATAATAAAGGCATCGATTGTAAGCTGTTCCTTGCAACCCAAAGCTTTCCTAATACAGCCCTTTTGCTCATCAGCTACCAGGTTGTTGTTTATGCAGTGTGTGTATATTTTTGAATACATGACTGATGTTAAAAGTTTATACACCACTGACAGACAGGTGATCGGTCTGTAATTTTTTGGGTCGTTTACCTGCCCTTTTTTAAATAAAAGGAAGGTATTGCCACTGGCAAGATGAGCTGGGAAGTGCTCGGGGTTTAGGAGAGCCTTGCTAAAGCAGTTTGCGATAACAGGGTGTGACACCGTAGGTTCCGCTCCGCGGCCCTCGACCTGCGTCCTCGTGATTATTGCCTCGGCTAGAAAGCTCAGCGGGCATGTCGAGCTCCGCATCTCGACGCAGTGAGGGTTTACCTAGGGTAACTTTATCAATGATGTCCTCCTCAGGGCCGGCAACACCTGATGTCATCATTGTTCCTACAGACATAACTGGGATATTATCAATGTCCGTGAATTCCATTATCTTAGCCGCGATTTCCTATCTTCTCGTATCTAGGGTGATAAAAGTGAATCGGCTGCCCGCGGCTAAGCAGCAGCCGATCACTGTTCACTGCGCCCTGAAAGTGTGTAAGTCTTAATAAAACAAAGCGCTGTCTTGAATGTTAGTCGGAGTCGGAGATTTCCAATGACGAGTGTTAGCGGATCGTGAGAGCCGGCGAGGTCTTGCTTTCTTTGGACCTCGGTAGGCTATTAGTAATTCTCTCTCATCGGCCGTATGCGAGCCGACTCGATTCTCTGGCTGCTGCCTGACTACTCTCACCGGCCGTGTGCTGGCCGACTCCCCGATACATTTAAAACGCGCTCTTAAGATTCGATATTATAATATTTAGATGGCGACTTACTATACGTGGCGCCCTCTATTGACAAAAAATCTAACTTTATACTTGAGAGAATATGGGATTCCGCATCACTTCCCCCCCTAAGATTACACTTGGGGCTTGTCAATAACAAGACACAAGTGGAATCGATAACTAAAAATAGGAATCCCATATGATCGAATCCTATCGTCCCCTTTCATTGGATACCTCTTTTTCCCTTCTTTATTTATAAACTCAAAATCAAATATTATTACAAACTTCAATACAAACTTCAAAACCTAAGATTAATTAAACTTAAGACATTTCAACTCAACTTAACTAGAAGGTTATATCTAACTAGACTATCCAATTGATCTTAATTCTAAATCTCTATCTTCCCTTGAACGCCATGATACCCAAAAACATCAAAATTTTATTCCCTGAACAAAAAATAATTCCCAAATCTGAAACTACACTGAATTCTCATAACATTATTTTATCTTAACTAGATCCTTAATCTAACACAGGTAACTTCTCTATATACTCATTACTTAACTTTGCTGATTAAAGTTCCCCTTATTATTCCGCTTTTTAAGTTCCCTGAACTCCTACTACACAGGATCCCTGATCCCTATATTCCTAAAGTTCCCTGAACTTTAATTCTCCGAAATTCCCAGAATTTCTAACTCCTCACTTCCAAACTTCCTAACTAACAAAAACCTTAATTAGCTTTCCCTTATTTCTCGATTTGACTATAATATCATTTATTACCCATGCCTGACTTGATATCTTTCTAAACTTAAAAATTCCCTACATATGAAACCTCCAAAATAATTTCAACTGAATTTCATTCAGATCCCACGAAAATTTCCCAATTGAACGTTGAGCGCCAGAATTTTTTTAATAAAAAATCCAAAACTTCCTTTTTTAAAACCCCTGACCATTTTAATCTATTATCCCTTTATTAAACATCATATTATCCATTCCCGTCATGATACACATTAATTTCCTTATTCCAAATCTTACCCCTCAGTAATTTGAGACCATACTACTCATACCCCTGATTCTGAACCTTCTAATCAACCTAAAATCATATCCTCCTACTTTACTTTCAAAACAGGCCATGAAGGCCGATTCCTAACCTATCACTAAAAACCATAGGTACCTATTGTACCTATGGGTATGCCCTCCCAACCTACCACTAAAAACCATGGATGCCGAATGCATCCATGGGTATGCCCTCCCAACCTACCACTAAAACCATGGATATCTATTCCTAACATTCCTAAACTTACTAATATCCTAACATTCCTAAACTTACTAATTTCCTACTGCCCTAACCTAACTGACAACTTTCTGATGAATCCCCTATTTACCATCGGCTGCCAGCTGGTTAGGCAGCGGCCGAGGCAAGCGCATTACCTTTTACTTACCTCCTTAACTTAACTTAAATATTTCACTTAAAACTAAATTTTCTTAAATAACATTTCATACATTTCATGTACCTAGCACCTTTACAGATTAACTTAACTATACTATTTACAGAACTATTTACAACTTATTACTACTTCCTAGCCTGATCTATCTACCACTCTTCCTTTTCATAATAGTCTTCTACAATGCTTTCCAATAAAGTCCTAAGTCGTGGGCTTCTGGGTGGACTCTGTATAAATGCCTCTACTTGCTGATGTGTCCGGGCTAGACACATTAGTATTGCCTTGACTTGCTGCTGTGTCCGGGCTAGACACACGGGGTTTTCAATTTCAACTTTATAGTACCTTGGTGATGGACTTGGTTCCGATCGTGACCTGGTCTCGGCCACGTCTCTTCTTGACACTTCCAGTGGTGGGGACGCAATGACTTTCGCCGGCGCCACTGGTCTTCCTTCCATTTTTCTGTCTATTTCGGGTTCTGTCTTCATCGGGTATTCTTTGTCTATTTCGGGTTCTGTCTTTCCATTGATAGCCTGCCGGTCGACTATCGTGGCGTGGATTCTCCGGCAAGTCCCATTACTGGTGGTAATGGGTTGCCCCATATGTTGGGCGACATGACACCGTAGGTTCCGCTCCGCGGCCCTCGACCTGCGTCCTCGTGATTATTGCCTCGGCTAGAAAGCTCAGCGGGCATGTCGAGCTCCGCATCTCGACGCAGTGAGGGTTTACCTAGGGTAACTTTATCAATGATGTCCTCCTCAGGGCCGGCAACACCTGATGTCATCATTGTTCCTACAGACATAACTGGGATATTATCAATGTCCGTGAATTCCATTATCTTAGCCGCGATTTCCTATCTTCTCGTATCTAGGGTGATAAAAGTGAATCGGCTGCCCGCGGCTAAGCAGCAGCCGATCACTGTTCACTGCGCCCTGAAAGTGTGTAAGTCTTAATAAAACAAAGCGCTGTCTTGAATGTTAGTCGGAGTCGGAGATTTCCAATGACGAGTGTTAGCGGATCGTGAGAGCCGGCGAGGTCTTGCTTTCTTTGGACCTCGGTAGGCTATTAGTAATTCTCTCTCATCGGCCGTATGCGAGCCGACTCGATTCTCTGGCTGCTGCCTGACTACTCTCACCGGCCGTGTGCTGGCCGACTCCCCGATACATTTAAAACGCGCTCTTAAGATTCGATATTATAATATTTAGATGGCGACTTACTATACGTGGCGCCCTCTATTGACAAAAAATCTAACTTTATACTTGAGAGAATATGGGATTCCGCATCAGGTGTAGGGTGGTGAAAGTTTTGAGCCAGAAATTATGAATTTGGTCAGGTCCCGGTGATTTCCAGTTAGCCAAGTTCTTAGTGGCATCCCTTATGTCGATCGATGTTACTTGCGGCTCAGGCATTTCTTGCAAAGTTTCAGCCTCGGCTTCAACTTTTTCGAGCCAGCTTGCTTCTTCATTGAAATGGGACGCGTCAGACCAAATATTACTCCAAAATGCATTAAATTGGTCTTTATTTATGTCATTAGCTGGAGTAAGGTCATTTTCTTCTTGGTTCAGTGTCCTATAGAAGGTTTTTTGGTTCGTGGTGAACTGTTGGTTTTGTACCTTCCTCTTTGTGGCTTTATTGTATCGCCTTAGACGGGCACCTTTAGCCTTACATTTTTGTCTAATGTTGTCTCTTACGATTGTTAGCAGCCGTTTTATATCGGGACTGTCTAAAGGAATACTCTCTGCTTTCAGCATATCTTTAACCTTTTTAGCAACCTTGCTGCTAGAGTTTCCACTTAGATGTTCTCCAATGATATCACTTTGTGCTCGTAACTGGCTTATTTGTTTTTCTAGTCTCATTTTCCAAGCGGGTTCCACTTGTTTCTTGGTACTTTTCTTATCAGTTCTCTGATATAATGCCTGACCATTGAGTTCAATTACAGTTGCTGCTGCAGCATATAACCCACTGTGTAATGTCTCGAGGTCCTCAGTTCTATTTAAGGACGTCCCTGCTGTTAAGTTTACTCTCGCTAGTATTTCGTGGGTTCCTTTCTTGAATCTCAGCTTAGGGATACTCGGCCTCAAGGTCGGGTCACTATTTTCGAATAAGGACAAATTTTCCAAATATTTTTGGTTTGTATTGTCCGTATCAGCCTGTATAGTTTGATCTTGTTCGTGTTTGTTATTGTGTTCCTGCTGTGCTGTTAGCTCTTCCACATGCTGAAGGTTGTGCAACGTTCTGCCTACTTCACGCCGGATTTGATCTATTTCAGCTTGGGGTAGCAGGTGGTTAGCATAAATAGCTCTTTGACGGCTCGCTACGTTTTGTTCGGACAGTTTTAATTCCGGATATATTTGGTTTATTTCTCGGTGGAGTTTTATTCTCCAGCCAGGGCGAGGGTTATCTTCACAGTCGTTAATCAAGAGGAATGTTTTGATAAAGATTCTATTCATGTCACGACTCCACTTGATTCGACCGGTTTCTGTTCTTCTGGGTAGACCAGCGGCAGTTCTATCGACTCCAGGGTCAGGCTGCAAGCTAGTCTCCATTATAATGTTTTCCTCGCCGATGTTATGTTGAGTAATAGTTCGGTTGTCGGCAGGGGCTTGTATTAGCATCCTGCCGTTAGTATTATTCGTACTATTCGAATTTATGCCTCCCCCAGAATCTGTGAGGCTGCCTGCTTGCGCAGTGTGGGATTGCGAACCCACCTGGGGTACATATTTTTCTAAATTCGACATCATATTCTTGTGAAATTCAGTACTCATTTTGTTAGAAATGGTTTGCATTTATACCTTCTGCCAGGTTACATACAGCCGCCCTTAACATAGGGAACAGACGCTGTTGAGAAACCGCCCCTAACATGGAGTCAGCCGTTTCTTCACTACATCAGTTCCTACGCCTACCTGCGGTAGCCGGTGACCAATGTAGGCTCTTTTTTTATTATTATTATTATTATTATTATTATTATTATTATTATTATTATTATTATTATTATTATTATTATTATT
The DNA here is from genome assembly GCA_935413205.1 of Polydrusus cervinus. Classification (NCBI taxonomy): domain Eukaryota; kingdom Metazoa; phylum Arthropoda; class Insecta; order Coleoptera; family Curculionidae; genus Polydrusus; species Polydrusus cervinus. The sequence continues at coordinate 54,663,774 of OW284516.1, read as the reverse complement.
ATTATTATTATTATCTTCTGGCTGGGTAGTATCGGAATCGGGCACAGGGCAACCGCCTACCGACTAAAAAAAAATCCCCTCTTTTCGTCTGGCTCGCCACACCAGTATCCGCAGTATCCGCTCTCGCATTGCTTCAGTGTGGGTAGCTGTATTTTATATTCCTATCTTTTTTAAATTCTGCTTTCTATTTCCTTTGTTTCCACTATTATCCTAATGACTTTATAGGCACTATTCCATCCATTCTGAGACTCAGTAAGACTTCTCATCATATGTTCTTCTGTGAATGCCCTTCCCGTCTCTGTTTCATAGCCTCTTCTAGATTCCAACCATCTACAACAGATAAAGAGCGTGTGTTCGACATCGTCAGTTTTAAAGCAATACGTGCATGTATCCGCATCGACCTTTCATCGTTCATATAAATACTTCCTAAAACAGCCATGTCCTAAAAGCGCCTGCGTGAGGTAGTAGTCAATGTCTCCATATGGTCTGCTTGTCCATACTTGAATATTCGGTATAAGTCGAAAAGTCCAACGTCCATATTTTGCAGTCTCCCACTTGTGTTGCCAGTTCGTAGTCAGTATTGTCCGTGCATTTGCTTTTGGTTTAAAGTTATTAGCCGTCGTATCTCCGATGTCCCTCATTAGATTATGAACGGTTTAATGGGTGAGTGGTGCAACATTTGAATATTGTATACCAACTAATAACTGTTGTTGAAGATAGACTGCAAGTATCATCTGGGGTTACATTTAGATATTCAGGGTTATCAAAAAGAAAAGCGCTTGAAGATTAAACTAGAAATATGACTAGATTTCAAACTGGACCCACTATTTGCATTTGCAAGACTAAATTCGAGAATACGAGAATGACTATGATTGAATGTGAATAATCGGTTTGCATATTTTTACTAATACTATCAACAAAACAATGTGGAAATATTACTCAAAATTATAAGCTGGGTTACATAATAAGCACATCCTTGATATTATTGAAGTTTTCCATAAAGGTGGGAATGGCTAGATAGTTAAATGATAAAAGTGTTTACCCTCTTCGGGCCCATAAATAAAGTACTAATTATTAGTGTCCCCTAAACACAAAAAAAATAACATTTTTTTTTGTTTTTTTCAGGAAATGATGGTATCATATGTGATACTTTTGGCCTTAAATGATATAAAATGTACAGAATACAAAAATTACCTTTATTATTCATATGTATTTAACAACTTTTTGCTTATTGGTGAAACTTTCTAAAACAATTTCTTTGGACACTGCAACATAAAAACACATTACATTGAACACATCGACACACAGCCTTTACAGCCTGAAAACCTACACTTGGACCGGGATTTCTGCAAATCATCAGAAATCTCTTCTTCTTCGAAATCGTCAATGTTACGTTCCTGTTTAATTTCGCTTTGGACCTCTTGATGATCTTCTCCTTCCAAGTCAGAGATTTCCACCCCAAAGCTTCTCTTCTCATTTACCCCAATTTGTCTGGTGCTGACAAATTGGGGGTTATCTAAGTCTTCTCATCCACCATCACTATCATCTGCGACTAGGGTTGTCACCTCTCCGGATACTCCGGAAATCTCCTGGAATCGGTCCCAAAGAAGCGTGTCTCCCGGGTTTCATATAATTTCTCCCGGAAGTCTACTTTACAAAACGCTGCAAAAGCGTGGGAGAGGCGGCGACCTTTTTTTTTTTAGAGGTGTAGTTTTTGTTTATTTTGTATGTAAATAAGCGTATTTATCTTCAACTTTTTTTTTTGTTATTAGACTCCCGAAATCGTTGGTAAGGAAGGTGGCAACCCTATCTGTGACTAATCCGTCCTCTAAGTCAGACTCATCGAGGTTTAAATTGCTCCAACTATTTCTAAATGAGGTAACCTGAAATAAGTACGAGAAAACATACGACCTACAGTACCACATACAATATTTTAAACTCCCCAACGACAATACGAAAAAGTCACACTCGGCCCAGAGTATATGTACTTTACTTTTAAGTTTTTTGAAAAAAGGTATTTGAAAATGTTTATTTTAACGTCTTCTATACGCAGCTAAAAACAAGTATCAACTTAGGAATCACCCTGTATTTTTGTGTATTCCTAAGTAAATTTTTAATTGTATTTACTATTTTTGGGAAAATCGAAAATTAGTAAAAGGACATACATTTTTACAATCACCTTGTTAAAATGTTTTAATAAACATTATCATTTTGTGCACAAATAAAGGATGCCATAAGACATTTGTGTCGTAAGATTGGAAATAAAGTAATATTAAATTGTTGTCAAGCTTGACGCATTTTAGTTTAGCTACACAGAAATAATATTTCCTTACAGTATAATAATAAATATTTCCAAACAGTTATTTTCCGTTGCCTAGCAACGACTAAATAAAAGAAATATTAACTTTTTCTTTCAAACATAATATTATAAAAAAATGTCAATATTTCGGAAAAATATTTATATTAAAACCACTTTATGAAAAGAAATAATAATTTTAATTTAATAATAAATGTTTTAATTAGTATACGAAACGGGAAGGTTTTATGTTATGGTAACAAACACAACGGTACGAAATAGGTATGATTCCTGGATTGTTTCTACAAATTTGGCCGACGGGTTGTAGATAAAACCACTACTTATGTATAATATGAAAAATGATTAGGTTTGAATTGGTCAGAAAAAACAGGTAACAAATGCAGCAAATACTGGATGCAAATATACCAATAACTTTTTAACTAAGAAAAAATATATATAGATATTACTAGATTGACCATCCTATCTCTGCTGTTATTGTATTCAGAATATATTTTATTTTTCATAATAATTGGACAAACATTCTCCACAATTGCCTACCTCATAAAGCTTAGAATAGTTATACCTGATACTTGTAAACTCTATATTAGATTTTATTTAAGGTAATTTTTGTTTTATCCCTTGTTCGAAAGCGAATAAGAAATACAATAAAAAATGTCCCTATTACTTAACGTAATTACATAAAGGCAATAAAAACCTAACTCGATTCTCTGAACTTCTTGACAGGTCGCCGAAGGATGTAATTCTCTAAAGTGCTCGGCAGTGTCAATTGGATGCTCTTAACTCAGTGAATGTGCTTTTCAATTCAACCAGTGAAAAAGAGACATGGTAGTGTTGGCGACATGAAATCTAGGATAATTGGGGTGGTAAAATGGATAAAGCTCACCGTCCTGTTTGTTTTACTGGCTTCTGCAATAGGTAAGTTTAGAACAAGTGTTTACATTGTACAGTGTTGCATGTCAGCAAAGCTTATAGCTTAGTTTAACTTAATATTTTTTAAATTATTTCATGGCTACCAGTCGTGAATTGTTTAAGAATTCTTAATTTAACTAAAATATTTAAAAAAATTTAATCGTTAGGTAATTTTGATCTAGGTATGTGAAATGTGTTACAGAGTGGAATCACATGTTGCTCGTTTTTGTAGTGGAAGGCCAAGAAAAATAGTTTGTAAAACAGTAGATGATTTTTTTGGTGTTGGTTGGCCTGGCTAAAACATGAGGCTGAAACTTGCAGAAGGCAAACGTGACGGGATTCACGGATCACGGCCTTAGTATATCAAAATGTAGATGAAATGAAATCGCTTATAATTAGTTTATTCAATAACAAATATTTATGCTTCTTTTACTTATAGGGTTGAAATAAATCTTTTATCAAAAATACCTTTAGCAGACAGGTTTCAAACCATTTCAAAGAAAAATCAGTAAAACTCACATTTATAAAGCTTTTTTGTAATTTTTGGCAAATGTACGTAGCATGACGTCCCCTAAACGCCTATAAAAGTTAAATAATCTATAGCCAATGAAAAGTAAGTTCCTGGAAAAAGAAAGTCATGAGTTGATATAGAATATTAATTTAAAAATAGGATACGGAGAATTTCACCATCTTCATTCAGATTTCTGGAGGATGTAAGAAATTTTTAAGTATAACACGATGACACCAGAAAAATAGAAAGTTTACTCGGTTCTTCTTAGTCGAGACGTTGTTGCCTAATTGCTTAATTTTTAAATTTTCAAGTTAATGTGGGAAATTACGAATTTTTTTATTCTATGTGGCTTTTCTGCGCCTTCGTACTTTCTGGTAAAGAATTAGTCTACAATATTCAAATTATCCTTAATTTTATCAAAAACTGATAGATTTTTTGTCACACTATATAATATAAAGTGTTATCGCCCTAATTAGGTCATCTATGCCTTCATAACTATAGTAATACCATAAAAGTCATACCTGCCAGAATAATGTTGTCACGTCTCAATTGATTATGGTAATTGGTGTCTATCACAAACGTATTATGTACCTATCACCCGAAGCAAAGCTGGCAAAGCATTCGAGAAAAGTGCTTCGAACACCAAGTCGTTTGGAAAAGTAATTGCCAGCCTCAAGCACTAAGCACTTTAAATGACTTGAAATACGATATTAAATTACCAATGACCAAGCACTTTTTATAAAGGGCTTTAATTACCCATTACCGAGCACTGTATTTTAAAAGTGCTTCAAAGCACTGTTCTTGAACAATTTTTCAGGCCTTTCAAAGCAATCACTGCCCAGCTCTAACCCGAAGTAGTATTTTTAGACACATTATGGTAAATGTAGCTTAACTATCGTTTCTGTTCGTGACGAAAATTAGAAAATGGTGGAAATAAATATATGGAACTATTTTCAAAACGTATACATTTTAATTATTAATTAGCGTACTGTAAAAATAATTTCGCTATGACAAATTTGTCACAGCTTTTCGGTGTTCATAAGTGTCGAAGAGCGGAGACGAACGATGAATTGGATTTATTGCATGTGGAACAATGTGAGTCTTCGGACTCTACCAAAGCGCGGCGCATCAAACTCAATGTTAAAATCCCTATCCTCATATTTCGGCGCGCTACGGCGCACATAACTGCAGCAAAGCTTAAATTCACGCCATGACTAACAAGAATAGACCAGGAGAGCCAAGGCGGAAAATCTCAAAGGACGCGGTTTGGCTGTGTAGTTTAAAATGAAAAACCTTATTTGTAGAAACTGGTCTGGCTTATGGAATGTTAAAAGTAAAAATAGAATTTTATTTATTTATTCAACTATGAATATCAACAACGAATAACAACTATGTAATGCAACACGTTAATATTTTTAATGGTACTTATAAAAACACGAAATTTTACTATTGTTGGAGAGCGGTTCTTCAACAAGCACCATATAAAATATGAAAAGAGTTGTGCAAATCAAATTACAGCTCACAAATTAATTGTAATTGGTAGCGTTCATTTTAGCTTTCAGAACAGGATTTGATTAGCGTAATTTGATATTGGTAATCCCTATAATATTATCATCGTCGCATTGATAATTTAACAAAACTTTGAAAACCCGTCCTAAAGCCATTAAATAGAAGTACAATGGCCATGCAAATTTAATCCGAATAAATATCCTTTAAACAATATTTAAAATATTTTAAATCTTGCATTGCAACAATCTTGCACATTGCTCAGAAGACATTATTTTATGTAATAAAGGTTATTTAAGTCTAATATTATTGATGTTTCCAAAAGTTAAAAAAAGAAACTGCTTAAAATTTTATATTTTTACTTTATCCTTCAAATATTTCTTTAAAGGTTCCTTTTGATAAAAAGTTCAATCCTAAGACCCAGCAGAAACAAGGGAAAATCTGAAATCGGAACGACGTCTCATACATTTTTAAACAGTTTGGCTAGACCCTTCGTATATTCTGTCATTTTAAATAAATAAAGATATAAGTAGTGTTCTATTTAATCTTGTAAAATAAAATGCACATTTTACTTTTAAAATCAAATTTTATATTTTTGAGGCGGCACTACTACTTTCCAATAACATTACGCTCTCTTCTTCTTCAAAAAAATATCCTAATAATATAATCAATTTGTTAAAAATTATAACTTAACATAATAATATAATATTATTTTTTTAAAATATAGGTACTTGTTTTAAAAAGGATAATAGGAAAATAATTCGCCGTAAAAAAGGCGTGGCTTACAAAAAATTAATAGATAAACAAATTTGACAGACTACCTATTTAAACCAAAATGATATAATAATTATGGCAAGTAATAGGTATTCTTTGCAATTTTGAGTTCGGTGATTTTAATTCAAAATGTCTAGTTTCATTTTAATTAAAATTAAGATGTGCTTGAATTAAAAATCCGGAAATTTCCATGCTCTATAGGGCAATGTTTCCCAAAAAAGGGATCGTGGACCCCCGGTGGTCCACGGAATATTTTTCGGGGGTCTACAAACCTACAACATAAAAATAAAAATTAAGGTAACCTTTACCACCCGTATTCACTAAAGGGGTTTAAAATTTAGACCATAGAAATATTTAGATCTAATAGTCTCACAGTTGTGTTTTCATCGTGGCATTATTTTATATGCGGTATGGCGCTTTGGTGTTTTTTTGATTTTCTTGTAATTAAATACCGATACATAATTTGACCGAGATGTGGTTGCGATTACAGTTTTGGTTCTATTAAAGAACAACACAATGCGTATACTTACATACGTTTTTCAATACAACAAATTTACAATACAAAACTTAGTTGACTTATTATGACACTGGTCATTTTAAACCCAGAACTGTCAGTTTAGAACAGAATAGAACCCTTTAGCAGGCGCTGCTCGTGGTTTTTTTTACAGGTGGGACACATTTTAATTGCATTAACCCAGCAATCCAATTAGTGCAATTCAGTGTATAGTTTTGCCAAGCAATAGTTATTTACCTACTAATAAACATTGCAAAAGCATAAAATTCTAAAATTGTATTTTTGCTTTGACTCTTTTTTTAAATTATTACATCAAACAGCTTTAATTTATTATTATTCTTTTATATAATTTTCTTACCTTTATATAGCTGGGTGTTTACATATAAAATGTATTCTTGAATCCTTTTGTTTTAAAAAGTGTTCTATCGCTAGAATTACGAAGTATGTTTGATCACTTTGCCTTTTAAATATAATATATCAGTCACCCCAGTTGTAGTCCACAAAGAATTATCGGTACAAAACAAAATAATATCTTTTTTTTTTTACGGTTTGCGACTACGGAGGCCATCTTGAACCGGTCATCGACCACAAATGTGGTCTACCGACTGGGAAGTGTGAAACGGCACCTGCATCCTACGAGATATCCGATCTCATCCGGCCTGTCCGGCGTGAATAGGATGGCTAGGTGTCGATTCATTTTACACTCTTCCCTGAGGCAAGAGAACGCCGTGTTCCCAAGCGGTCACCCGCCCAAGTACTAACCGCGCTCGACACAGCTTAACTTCGGTGATCTGCGGGAACCGGTGCTTAATATGTCGACAGGCCCTTGCCTAAAAGTATACAGGGTGAGTTTTTTAAAGTGTTACAAGGCGATATCTCGAAAACGATTTTAAATATTTTCTTGAAATTTTAGGGAGATAATGGGGAGATAGGGGGACATATTTGTACATGTTTTTGACACTTACCCCCTTTCCCTATTTTGAGGGGTGGGGGGTAACTTTGCAATTTTAAATGGGATTATGTACTTTTGTTTATTAAATATGAATCTACGTAAAAAACTGTATACGTATACAAAAATTTTTTTGATTTGCGGCCATGGTTACGGAATTATGATTTATTTTGTTATAAAAATTTAAAAAATTAATTACCATTTAATTTCAACTAATTTATTATCTATTATGCTTAAAAAGATGTTCGAAGTGTCTTCCTTCAACTTCCAAACACTTTGTCACTCTTTTTCTAAATGAATAACGTACCCTCTGTAACATATCAGGTGTCACTAATAAGCAGGCAACGCGGATTCGGTCTTTCATATCATCTAAAGTTGTAGGTGCAGTCGCCATCACTTTGTTTTTAAAACCCCAGAAGAAAAAGTCAAGGGGGGTCAAATCCGGGGACCTAGCAGGCCAGTTGATCGGACCAGCTCGACCAATCCACCTGTTTTCAAACAATTCGTTTAATTCATTACGGGCCTGTATCGCATAATGTGGTGGAGCTCCGTCCTGTTGAAACCAAATGTTAGGATTAATCATTTGGTTTAATAATAGGGGTAATTGGTTCCTTAAAAAATCTGTGTACATTACTCCATTTAAATGACCTTCAAAGAAATGCGGGCCAATAACTCTATCACCGATTATACCACACCATACATTAATTGACCAAGGATGTTGATTTGGCACAGTTCTCATCCAATGGGGATTTTCGGATGCCCAGTAGTGCATATTGTGTCTATTTACCTTTAAAAAAAACAAAAAAAAATTAATTTCTACTGACAGGGAAAATAACTTAAAATCTTACCTGGCCACAATTATGGAAATTAGCCTCGTCAGAAAAAACAACATTATTTAGTAACCTGTTATTTCCTTGCATTTCTCTTGTGATCCAATTGCAAAAGGTAACGCGATTTTCAAAGTCTTGACCATATAGCTCTTGATGGAGTGTAATGTGGTATGGATGAAATTTGTACAAGTGCAATATGGTCATAACTGATTTTTGACTTATTCCAGCATCTTTAGCAAGCTGCCTGGAACCTACATGCGGGTCAATAAATGTCATTCCTAAAACTCCAACTGCCCTATTTTGATCTGTCTTTGTTCGCTTCCGAACTCTTGGCTTCGTCTTTAGACTGCCAGTAGTACGACTTCTGGTTTCCAGCCTTTTAAATGCCATGTGCGATTTCGGGTCCATAGGAAACCTCTCCGCCCACACTAGTGCAGCTTGTCTGCAGTTTTTTCTGCACTCCCCCAAAATTAACAACATATCAACTTGCATACTAAAATTCGCTTCCATGTTTATTTGACCACACAGAAATAAACGTTAACACATTAAAAATATTAACTGACTTACGTCAAAACAAAACCACGCATTTCCATGGAAACGAATAATAATTTTAAAATAAGTGAACTTGATTGAATTCCGTGACCATGGCCGCAAATCAAAAATTTTTTTGTATACGTATACAGTTTTTTACGTAGATTCATATTTAATAAACAAAAGTACATAATCCCATTTAAAATTGCAAAGTTACCCCCCACCCCTCAAAATAGGGAAAGGGGGTAAGTGTCAAAAACATGTACAAATATGTCCCCCTATCTCCCCATTATCTCCCTAAAATTTCAAGAAAATATTTTAAATCGTTTTCGAGATATCGCCTTGTAACACTTTAAAAAACTCACCCTGTATACTAAAAGTAAAAAATAAAAATTATTCAAAAATTGGCCAAAAATCCATTGCTAGCACAATATTCCAAGATTTGAATTAAAAAAGCTTTTAGTTATAAAATAATAAAGCAGAAAAAAAATTATGGCAAATTTAACAAAATATCATTTTTGTTTTTAATTTGTCAACTTAATTTTTTTTTTAATTTTTAAAAGTAACCCTAAATTCAATAATGTATCACTCAACCTGATTTGCTAACGTTTCGGGAAAAATAATTACGCCATCAGAGAGGTATTAAATTCAAATTATTCAATCGTGAATAGTATATGCAATAAAACAATATGAAAACGAATATTTTACTTAGTAATATAATTTAATTAAATTCCCAAAATGACCTTCTCGATTTTCAATACTACATATTCGTAATTGCTATATCCTGGGGATAACAGGGGGTCAGACTAAGGGATTAATATAAACAATCCTTTTAACTACCAACTACTTTATTAAACCCCAAAACAAGTAATACATTAGTACATTACCATTTTCAATACGCGAGTGCTGTTCCCAGCATCGACGTATTCGTCGCATTTTTACACATAAAAAAAAGTTACTATAAAAAACGACCAGTTCAATAGAACACGGTCGAAAAGGTTATTAAAATAAACAACCTGCGAATACACTGCAGTAATGATAATATGATCTAATCCTATTTTACGAAACGAAAGTTTATTTTATTAGTTTGTAAGGATCCCGTATAATATTTCTAGGTAAGAAATTTACGTATGTTTAACTATAAAGACATTATGTAAATATGTATATCGATGGGTATCAATATTTAAATTTGGAAATATCTCGAATCAATATCGATACCTATTTTTTTTTTCACTATTCAACAACACAGCATGGGTATTTCTTGTACCTAGTGATATTTCTTCTCCCCTATAAAATAGTTTTTCAATTATGGAAAAATACAGTTTTACATTAAGCTTTATGTATTATAGAATACATTTCAGTTTTAAATGAGGTGACACGAATGCCATTGTGAACATTTTCATTAATCGACGCTTTCTGTAATAGGTCGCCCTCCCTTACCTGTTGTCCCAAAGTTTTGCTTTACTCATGTTTGCCGAAACAGTTCTATCTTGGTGCAAATTTTCTGTAACAGTTGCTCCAATTCCATATATTATATTTATTCTATTCCTCATCTGAAATAATAATATTGTATGCCTTTTTAACCAATATAAAATATTTACACCACTTGACTGGCAATGGTATAATTGCAGAATATATTTTTCTGTGTACTTTTCATGTAATATGTTTTTTTTTTAAGTGATAAGTTTGACGCCCATTAGAGGCGAATGTAGAAACTTGAAAACGCTTTTCAGGAAACTCTTGTGACCACTATCTTGCTAGAATACCTACTTATTGTTTGGTATAAAAATATTTTCACAGAGTTTCTTCACATAGCCTTATAAAGTTTTGGAAATTTAGAAGTTTTAGTTAGTCTGGCGCTACACCATCCGGTAACACACTAGTTTCTTATAACTTTTTTTCTGAACTGAAAAAAAGTTTATTTTATATATATATCCGTCAACTTTTTTTAAAATAAGACTTATTTACCTAGTCATGTAATGTAACATAAGATACCAAGTTATGACCAGGTTAACCACTCTTAAATTAAACTTCCCACATTATAAAACGAGCCTTTCTGACAATCTATGATTTAAACTGGAATTCGGTTTAAATTGTATTTATAAAATTGACCAGGGGGTATAAAATCAGAAATAATGCTAGTAGTAAGACTTGGTCAAATGACACCATAACTATACAATATATTGTTGATAACATGAAGGCCGAGACATAATTATTAAAAAAAAATCAATATACAAGAAGGTAATAGAAAATAAAAATTATAATATACCTACATTTTATTCCTATTGCTTAAAACTTAATGATGTCACGATTTGTATCTACTATCTACGTATCTCATCTAATTTTCGTTGCTTATTGTTTATCGCCTAATGTTTATTTTTTAATTGTCGATGTCCTAAAGGATTTTTAAGTCATAAAGACTTTTAAATTTAAAACTTAAGGTGCCTACATACTTACTTTCTCTCTTTATTTCGTACTCTCTGATAAACATTTTAATTAAATATTCCACATGGTTCTTTATTGTTCTGGGTGTGATTGTTTGCAACTAATTTTCTTTTAAAATTGTTAAGACTCTTGTTCAGACTCTGTTGTCATTCTTCTTTCGGGCTAAAAGTATTGGACTTGAATTGTTTTTATTTGTTGACAATACAAGTCCGAAACTCCCCTATCATTCAAGAAACATCATTGTCTTCAACCTTCAGATAAACTAATACTAGTTGCAGTGATATTTCAATATCACTTCAATATGCATTTTGAATAAAATCACGTAGAATCAGTCTATCTCTGTGATGCACAAAGGTTTTGGCTTAAAAAAAACAATTTATGAAAACAAAAAATATAGAAATAATATATTTCTAAACTTTCATGCCACTAATCTTACAGACCTTAATTTAGGATTTACCATAATATCAGATCATAAAACTTAGGATTTCTTATCTTTAAAGGTTAAAACAGTGAGAAAAATGGCTAAAGTCAAAAGATTAATTTGTATGGCCTAAATATATCAATGCAACTGTTAATTCGGAATGTTTATTATAAATATGTTGAAAGAGGCTTACGTTCTGGCATTTCCAGAAAAAAGTTTTTATGTGAGATCAGATCAGAGACCTAATAGTTATTTCATGGTTTAAAGATTTTTTTAAAAAAGCAAGGGAACATTTGAATTTTCTGGGGCGCAAAACTGATTAACTAACAAAGTTATTTAAAATCTACAAAAATAGGTATACCGATATCAGATCAACGCCAATGGGGAAAAATGGCGAATCAAACGAAGAAATTATATCCACTGCATCAAACACAATCAAGGCAAAATAATATTTGTGAATTAACAAAAAATTAATTTTTATATACCTAAGTGAGATATTTTTTAAAGAAAAAACTGTTTATTATTTAAAATATTTTCGACGATTGACGATTTTAGATCCGTTTCAAATTATATTTTAACATAATTAGTCTTATTTTGATAGTTTAATCTCTTTCTTTCGATAACAATATTTCAAGAAGATATTTTTTATTTATTGGCGGCGATTTTGCATTAAAAAATTGTTTATAATAAAATATTTTTAATATAAATAATAAATATTATTCTACTCTTAGCATATAAGCACTTTTTCCCTTTTTTTATATATTATGTGATTATACGCCTGCCTGAGAGTGATGATTACTTCGTTTCTTGTCATTTAACAAAAACCAGATAAAACCTTCTCAGTAGGGTATTTCAAAATTTAATAGAATTTCTATCATATACAATGTAAGGTTCCTATACTGCCTATGAAGTGCTTTGTTATCCATTTTGTGAAACTGTAAACCCTTTTAGAAAACTTTTCCTGACATGTCTGTTATATTCTTTTTAAAGTGTATTAACTCCTTGAGGTATACGTATCCCTAACATGTCTTGATTTTTAACGAAATACGGTGTTTCTGAAATATCTTATTTTATTTATTATATTGTGTTGAGAAATTCTGAAATAACCAGAGGTGACGCCAGGGGGGAAGGCAAGATGGACCTTGGCCTACCCTGAAACTAAGGGTGCTCACCCAATCGCTTCAATATAAAGATATACAGACACTTTAAAAACATTTATTTTACCCTTGAATAACATAAAAATGTTATGGCCGTTTTAATTTTTAATCAACATGTCGTTATTTTTAAGTAGTAGTAGTGGTTAGTTGTACACAACATAGGTCACACCATAGATAATTCGGAAAATTTATTGGACGACCCGTAAAGGAAGAGCTATTTTAAAAATGTTTCCAATTTTTAGTCAAACCCATTTACTTTTGTTTGTTTGAAGGTTGGAGACAATGATGAACTGATAGAAGAATTTTGGACTTCCATTGTCTTTATTTATTTTATATCACAACGTTTCAACTGGTAAGTACCTCCAGTCATCTTCAAGTGAATACTAAATTACTAAATAAGTAAAGTAACTACAGCTCTATTTATACTAGCTAGATGCACTGGAGCGGTATTTTAAGTTTACTTCTACTTAACAAAGGTTTCCAGATATTTCTTATATCTAATGAGGGCTTACTAAAACAATCTGGGTTCTGGTATATGGTAGCAGCTTCCTTGAACTTCCTCTTCCTACAATGTGGTTCTTTTTATAAAAATAATTTTATACTTCAATTAAAGTGCAGTACAAAGCCTGACAGAAAAAGTTTATTCACCTAAATTTTTCCCATGCTAAACATTTCTTTCTTCTTCTCATTTTTATATTTTGAAAAGGGAACTCACCACAAACTTCAATATTATGATAATATGAGGCTCTGCTGGATCTCCTTTGATTAAGCAGGCCTACCCACTAAAACTCCTTTAACCTAACCGGCATACTTACCTAAACTTTAATCTCACACATATTATAACACTGACAGAAACACCCTTCTAATCTTCACTTCCTCCGTCATGCATCAGCCTGAAATACAGAGTTACCATTAAAGAAACTGAAGATGTTTTCAGACTTATGAAAATTGGCTTCTACTCAATTAGACAAGAACTTACTACTAAAGCAAATAGATCTGATCATTTTAGAATGCTTAATTAACACAAATAATTTTTTATCAAAAGTTTATTTATATTTTTTGAAATTGGTATTTGTGCCGCGAATATTTAAATATACATTAGCGCCATGTTTGGTAGCGGCTATAATTTGTAACTAGTTAGGTAACTCAGGCAATTGACAGTTTAATGCCCGTATCCACCAACATATTTTATATTTTTGCTGATTAAGAATAAATTGTGATTAACTAGTTAAATCGGTATCCACCAATCAACTTTTTTCTTAATTGTCAATTAACTTTACCCGGCCAAATTTGGCCCATTAGGTGCTTAGTTGCGATTAGAAAACGTCAAGAAATGTCATAATATGACATTTTACAATATTATTGTTTCGTCGTAGTTTTTTTTGGTGTTATTGTGATTTCTTGCTGAATATTCCCTGGGGCACAGGTAGACAATGACAGGCTGTTTCGTTCTTATTAGAACTCATCAGAAAGCCATAACCTGTAAGCGACCCCGAACACAGCGAGACTATGTTTTCAAGATTTTTTAAGAAATAAAAATGCGATGATACCCAAGTAACGCCATCTATAGGAATCAACTCAATGCAAAAGATAGTCGTCGACGAAAGCAACAATAAACCAAATACGTTAGGCCAACACACCAGTATCGGCAACATTTATCTTTTATTTATCATCAAAAAGTTTATTATTCTCTTTGTTTTATTTAATCAAAATCAAAATCATCTTATTTATTCAATGTTAGGTAAATTTATAATAAATACTTATTAATCCAACCAAACCTTTATTTTTTCATATTCTGGAATATTTACCGATTTTAATAGTAGAAAGGGTTCACACATTTTTTAAGTTATATTTGTCTACCCTACAAAAATCAAGTACCTTATCAAAGACAAAAATTAAAATATATCAATTTTTAACAAACAAGTATTTTTAAAACTTTTTATAGGTGAGTAATTTTGAAAATCAGACGACTTAACAAAAATTGCATAGGTAAGTAGTAAAAGTAATCCAACTAAATAAATACGCACAATGCATTTTTCTTACCTTGTTTACAAATAATATTTTTAAATAAATGTTTAACCTATTTTCACACAATTTAAATATTGGCATTGACAATTGCCATGTTATCCAACAAAAAATCCATGAATCCAGCTTATTTTTCTTAATTCCAATTAAGTAACCATGATTAGTAAATTATGAAAATAGAATCTTGGTGGATACGCAAATTCACTAAATCGCGATTAAAGCTTAATTATTGGAAAAATAACTAATTCTGATTAACGTGTAAATTGGTGGATACGGACATAAAACTTGGTTTGGGGGAATATCATAATAAACACGCTTTGTGGTTTTTGTAAGGGTTTATTGAAGAAAATATTATAAAAAAAAAACAATTTTTTGGGTAAGGACCCCATATTATTATGAAGTGACGAATTAATCAAAGAATTTTCAATGCGATAACTTGTTATTTTTGTTGGGAAAAGCGGGAAAAGTTATAAAGTTTGATAGTTGTACATTTTTGTTTGTACTTGTGCGAGCTTAAATTTTTTAGGTTGGTTTATTTTAATTTGGGAAAAGTTAACAGTTGACACAAAACAGACATGCAACGTCACAATATCGTTGACCTGTGTCTATAACTATGACATTTTAAACAAAAACAAGCTGTGCGACACGGCAGTAGAGGCGTCAGTGCGGCCAAAGCACCAAAAAGACAAAAAATGGAATTGTCTCACTTATTAAATCAAAGCAACATCTAAAAATATGTTTCTTTCTAATGATGTCATATCAACATTTACGGGTTCAAATATAATGCATCAATAACATCCTGTATACAAAATTCTAAAAACAAGCTTTAATTTAACTAAGAGTGCAAAGTAAGATATGTTATAGAAGAATGGTTCTCGGTTTTCCTTTTTAGTAACTTTAGTTTTACAAGATATTTTTATTGCTTTTCTATAAAACATTTTGCATCGTAACACATCATGGGTAACGTAACAGTGTACCCGTTTGCTGCTATTATGCTTTTATTTGTTTTTGAAACGATCTTAAAGATGGCTTTAAGCACATTCCGTTTTTGTTTTTATATTCACGGTATCATAATGTTAGCGTGTTGCAGTGGAAAATAAATTTAGGTTATGCATCGAGCCATTTTGTACAATGTAGTGTAGAGGAAAAACGCTGTGGCGTTTGTATATTATAATATATAGACAGTACGCCGTGTTGCCCAGTATACGGTTGGGGCGCTGTGTTACCCAGCAGAAAAAGTTGTTCTCGTTTATTTCTAGATTTGTCATTTCATGAAATATTTCATAGCCTACTTGTTTAACATAAAACAGGTTAAAATAGACTACCTTAAAACTTCCATGGCCCACTCTCAAAAAGTCATGTTATATTAGCGAGTCCATGGCCATCTAAGGATTTCCTTGAAACATTTTCCTGGAAGCCATTTTAAAAATAAATGATAATATCTGATATGTCATTTTAAAGAAAATTTGCCGTAGAATTTAAATATCGATTAAAAATAATAGGTTTTTATTTACAATAAAAGAGTTGATACCACTTCCTGTTAAACCGGAAGTGATTTTAAAAGTATGACTTTACTAAAAACTAACAAAATATACACTTAGAATCCCCTGAAATTTTAAAATTTGTATTAATAAAACTACGTAAAAAATAGGGGGGGGTTAACAACATTCGTTGTCACCCGGTAGGTCGAAATTAGCTTCTGATTATATCCTTCTTTCCTATTATTATGTGTTCTTCCCAGAACCTCCTGTTTGTCTATAAAATAATCTGATCGGCCCAGAGCGAGAAGCGTGTGACCATGTCTCCTTCTTTTTTGTGCTATATTAGCGTAAATATTTTTAATTATCCGAAACCTTCAAATTATCAATCATCCCCCTAAAAAATATTTTAAAGTAATAATTAAACCAAAATTACTACATATTGTATGATCTATGAAATGAAATTGGTGTTTAACTAAGGAATTTCAAGTGCAAACATTTGAACAATTAGCCTATTATTTATTTTTCTAAACCATTAAACATCAATGGCAGATCTGTCTGAAAGCCAAAAAAAATTAAATTAATTTTGACTCATTTAAATTGACTATGAAATTTCTTGATATTTACGGCCTGGATTTCTAACAGTGTAAATTTTTCACATACTGTAATAATTCAGTTGATGGATGGTGCATAATATACACAATAATAGCATATATATTCTTTTTAGGGTACACTTAATAACAGAAAAATAAAGAAACAGTTTAAACGCAATTATTAATTAAATACTACCAATGCAGCATTCCTGAACAAAATCATCAAAACACGCAATTATGTTGTTTTTACGCCTACCATTTACTTCAATTTGTATTTAGAGCCAGCACTAATTATTTTGTATCCGGAAAAAAACAATTTAATACTCTTTATGTGTCCGATCCATCACAAAAAAGGAAAAAAGCGTTAAAAAATGTCCTGTAATAAATAACACGTTAATTTTGCGGCTTAAGACACAAGGGAGCCTAAGCGTGGCATTTTGTAATTTATGAAATTGACCCACTTATAAGGTTTTAATAAAACAAGGTTTATTATTTTATTATAGAAAATACCTGGGGAAATTTAAGACCTCCAATGGGAAAAGCGATTAAATTATTTGTTGCAAATAAACTGCGCCTTTTTTAAGAGAATTCATCAATTTTTTCCATATATATCAATTATTGTATGCCTATTGTAAGGTTACCAAGAATATTTTTAAAAACCATCTAATCCGTCTTACGTTGAAAAATTTAATAGAAAAGCTGGAAAGTGAAAATGTAGTTAAGAAATAATTTCAGTTATAAATATTTTTCTTTTAGTAACAACTTAGATAAAGTATAGAGGAATTTTTCTGTATATATGAAGGATACAGTTATTGGCCCCTTTAGCCTTCCTCTCGACATAAGGGTATTAAAATAAAACTTCCCTTGTCAAAACAAGTTTTTAAAAATATTTTCATTATTCAGTAAAAAGCACCAATAAATAAGTTAAATAAAATTTCATTCAAAAAAATTATAAACATTGCTGTTGTTGACCACAGGAAGGCAGTCCTGATAGTCGCTTTCGATCTGACAGCATCAAAGGACTTTGGCAGAGTGACCCGAATCGGTCTTTTGTACCCATACTTTTCATCGCCGATAATGTCAATTATTAATTTAATAAAATCATGAAATGGCGCTTTTGATCAATGTCATGCAAAAGTTTTGGTTTTGAATAACGTTATCTTTTTGGCTAAGGCCTGCCTAGAAGGGTTACTTGGTTAAAGGCGAGAATCTGGCGTGCGACTTAAGCTTCCTGGACGGCAGCCTAGTGGCTTATTGTGTGCCCCTATCTTGCACAAAATATTTGTTTCTTTTATAAGGTCCAATAGATGCCTAGCAACCTTAAACGGCAGCAAAGTTTTGGATTTGCATTGCAAGCAGACTTGAGGAAGACAACAAAGGACATCGCTACATATAAATGCAATCATGGAACTATTGAAATGCTGCCTCAACCATTCTTATTTAAAAGAAAAAGAAAGATTCTTTAGTCAAATGGACGGATTACCAATGGGCTCATCTCTCGCCCATAATCGACAACATTTACATGAAATGATTTAAATCTGAAGCAATATAACAAGCAAAGAAGAAAACAAAAATACGGCTGAGGTCTGTGGATGACACCTTCATTATTTGGAATGGAAACGATGACGAACTCAGGGAATTCCTACATCATATCAATAATTTTGCCACGACAATTAAATTTACCATGGCGAAAGAAGAAAACAACCAATTATCTTTCCTAGACGGCAACGTAGAGAAAACCGGCAACATCATTTTAACTTCAGTGTACAGAAAACCTACGCATTCAGGTAAATATCTGAATTATACATCAAGCCACTTAAACAACACAAAACATGGTTGTACGATGCTGGTTTAGACTTTTATTGGGCATCGTACAAGAAGTGGTTGGATTGATTGTAAAGGCCGTATTGCTGGTTCATGCATTTGAGGCTAATAAGAAGAAGACCTTACTGTGAACACAAATCTATTTGCTGTTATAACTGGTACATATAATATATTACCACTAAAGGTCACATATCCAAAATTGCACTGAGTTAACGTATCGTTAGGACTTATAGAAATCTTTTATTGGACAAAATGCCACTTTTTGGTGAGCGATTGAGTTCGAATCCAAGTGTATTAAGCAAAATCAGAAGTCCCTTTATTTTTAGGCACCAACAATTGAACTGTAAAGTAACGGACAAATACTAAATTCCGCTTAAAAGTTCCCGGTCTCGGGGAGGAAGAAATATGAAATTGAACTGATATATTTAAAAGACAAGCAAGCACTGCTCCACGTAACGTAAAATCAAGAAGCCCCAACCAACACCCCCCAGAAGAATCCGCCAACAGCCAATTAAATTAGTCGATGGGAGATATCTAGGAACCATTGTGATAAGGATTGTCCCGGTCGAGACGTGGACCAATAGGTTGCTGATATGTTATATTGGCAACCGTGAAGATAAATTTATTCTAAAAATTTGTATATTGGTAGGACTGGAGATAATTATCACTGGTCAACAAAATTTAAGATTTTTTTTGTCCCACGAGCTGAAGTGGGTGTACTTGGTAGTACTTTTTAAACATATTTCATATATGTTTTCAGAATTTTTCCATCACGCAGGGTTTTAAAGTGACAAAGCAATGAATTTTTGTGAACGTATATTTTATAATATGGGTATAAGTTATGAAAAAATAAAGTACAAAGTGATATATTTACTTAGAAAATGTGGTCATATATGACTTTCGACTGTACTTTGCATCAGAAACATCTCTCTTCAGCGTCCAGCAATAGTCTGCCAACATAGCGGGGCTCCATTTGCCTTGGTATCTCTTCTCCATGTCCAGAATGTCCTGGTGAAATCGCTCGCCATGTTCGTCACTTACTGCTCCAAGGTTTTTCGGAAAAAAGTCCAAGTGTGAATGAAGAAAGTGTATTTTTAGACTCATGTTGCACAACCCATGGCCTTATATGAGACCAATAAATTGTTAACATTCTCTACGTAATTTTCGGATTTACGATTTCCCAAGAAGCCGTTGCAAATGTCCTTGAAAGAAAACCATGCTGCTTTTTCAACTCCATTCAGAGCCTCACTAAAGTTTTCATCTCGAAGTAGCTCTCTGATCTGAGGTCCCACAAAAATACCTTTCTTTATCTTGGCATTACTGATTTTAGGGAAGTTACTTCTCACATATGCAAACGCACTGTTAGTCTTATCCATACCTTTAACAAAATTCTTCATTAACCCAAGCTTAATGTGCAAAGGTGGTAAATACATTTTTTGGGGATCAACAAGTGGGATACCACTGACATTCTTATTTCCTGGTGTCAGGGAAGTTCGTTTAGGCCACTCTTTCTTTTCATAGTGATTTTTCCTATCTCGACTGTCCCATTCGCATAGGAAACAACAATACTTTGTGTAACCGAGTTGCATGCCGAGCAAAAGGGAAACAACTTTCAAATCGCCACAAATATTCCACTTAAAGTCTATATATTTAATTTTTTCCAAAAGAAGCTTCATGTTGTCATATGATTCTTTCATGTTGCCTGCATGAGCCAAAGGAACAGAGGGGAACTTATTTCCATTGTGGAGTAGTACCGCTTTCAAGCTTGATTTGGAAGAGTCAATGAACAAACGCCACTCATTTGTATCATAGTCATGCCCAAGTGCCTTCATAACAGAGCATATATAATTACAAAATACAAGCCCGTCTTCCATAGAGAATTCTTCAAACTCTGCATGGCGCTTACGATAAAAAGCAACTTTTGTGCCACTCTGTAGAAGATTCCAGTCTTTTAATCTAGAACCTAGAAGTTCGGCTTGCTTCTTAGACAAGTTTAAATCGCGGACAAGGTCGTTAAGTTCTTCTTGACTTAGAAGATGCGGCGCACAAGAAGACGAATCTGGTGTAAATGTTGGATCCAGATCAATATTTTCGGCTGAAAAACTTTCGTTGTTTACTTCGTCATCGGCAGTTTCATCGTCGCTCGGTGTCATATTTTGTGGGGGGTCAGGCACAGGTAATTCCGGACTGTGCGGCACTGGTCTCAGTGCAGATGGAATATGAGGATATTTAACAGTATGTTTGGATTTAGAAGTTATACCACTGATATTTGTAAGACAAAAATAGCAATCGGTAATATGGTCTGATGGTTCCCTCCAAATCATGGGAATAGCAAAAGGCATATCGTTTATTCGGAAGAAGAGGTAAATAATCACATATACTGGAACATAAAAACTAAGGGTGATGGAGAAATTCTGAAAACATGATTGATTTCAGCATGCAAAATTATATTGAAATCAGACATTTTTGCGCTTGGGACAAAAATCTTGTTAACCAGTGATATGCGTTTTTCAAACGTAGTTCTTTGAATATTGCCGATTTGAGATAAATTTGCATAAAGAAAGTTTTCTAGGTAGATTATGTTTACATGTTCAAATTTAACTGCATAGTAAAGAATTATATTTTATGAAAAGTACAGTTGGCATCATAAATAATTTTAAGTGATTCTCCAACAATGGAATAGTAAGAACCCTTGTGGATAGAGAAATTACCCCCTGCAACTTAAACAAAGCTCTCAAAAGAGAAACTAACCACATCAAGACTGACCTTACCAAGAATGGCTACTCCATGAGATTGGTTGTCACAATATTGGAAAATCGCAAGAATCGGCCAAACGCACATAAAGCAGAAAAAGAGATACAACCAATACAGACTCAACATTTCGTTTATCAAAGAAGTATCTGAGAGAATAGGAAGACTAAAACAACTATACAACATCAATACAGTATTCAGCTCGAGAAAAACTTTAAGAAGCCACCTGACGAAAATGAAACCAACGTCCCAAAAAGACAAGAAAAACTGTCTCTACAAAATCTTACATTGGTGAGACATTACGACCACTCGAAGTAAGAATCAAAAATCATAAGAGCAACAGCCAAAAAGGAGAGACCGAAAAATCAGATCCAGCTGACCACGCCGAAATTCTTTAAAGACAATGCAAGCCCAAAACTCTTCTGCCTTTCAAGAAACATCATTGTCTCCAACCTTCAAACAAACACCTACCAACCTTGTCACGCGAAAGGTTGCCTTCGAAGATTTTGAATAATTTACCGGTCAGTCCTTTGTAGCTATATACTATGTGTGAGGTTTTTTTTTGTCTATTTCGTTGCAAAGTCTGTATTTGATGGGTCTATTGTAAATTCCTATTTTATTTCGTTCCGCGGTATTGACCGTTATTAGACCATTTTGTAATTTTAATGTACGCCTTAAAAGTAACATTCTAGTTGATAGATTAATTTTTAGTTTTCGAAATTGTGGTCCTTGCATGGATTTGACAATCCATTAATCATTGCTGAGCAAGAGGTATTCTCAAAAGCATATTCTATATATCGATGGAAGCATCTTGGGCGATTTCTTTGTAATGTAACGATGTTCTGACTCTCGTTATTGGGTATAAATTAAAAATCTTAGTTTTAAAGCTTTAATCAGATTTTAGAATTACAAATAAATTCTTGAGAAAATTGATCTGAAGCACTACCAACCGCCAATAATAAAATTCCCTAGAGAGCAATGTCCTATTTAAGCAAATAATGGAATTGATGCGAGATATTCTTCCCAAATCGAAAAAGACGGTTTGATAGTTCATAAAATTTTAAGTAAGAAGGATTTTTAATTTACTTAAGTGGTTTCGTTCTATTTCATTAGGATAAAATGACATACATAGTTTCATTGAATTTGTTACATTTTACGGGAACAAATAAAACTAAAAGCATTGACTCAATATTTATGTTTGAAAAAAAACTACAAGGTTTAAGAGTGACTTCCTATATTTTACAAATTAGTGATATTTACAATGTATAAAAGAATTAGCTTAATATTTAACTACAATAAAAAAAATCATTTACATTCAGTAACGATTGAAATAAAATATTGTTTTAAGATCAAAACAATACAACTAACTATGTACAGTAATACTACTAAAAAATACTAAATCAAAAATACAATAACCTTTGATCATGAAATAAATATAAATCTCAACAACCTATGAACAGTTGTTCAAAATCTATAAATCAACAATGGTTTTAACAATTAAACCTTAAAAGAGTCCGAACATAATAATGCTCAAAAATAACAGTTTTTATTCGAAAAGATTTACTTAATGTCAAAGTCACTTTTCGGGTTTTTATAATCACGAAAACAGTGGTTTTTATAAATTGTTTATTAACCACAAAACGGGTAAATCAATGTCGAATGATTTTTAAAAACTATACAATACATAGTACATACAGATGTAGCTTGGATGCAACCAATTTCTATTGATTGCAAATATTTGCAAAACTGCTCGTACTTTGATTGGATTGACAACAACAGAACTAGGTTAGATCCCACCTTGATCTGCAGGTCTTCTATTTTAAATAATTCAAAATTTCACAAGTATAGATAAATCACAAAACACCGTTTCTTATGGCAAAGAGGTGTAATAATTGCTTCACTTTGACTTGAGGAGGTCAGAGAATAGACTTTTTTCTTGGAGATATTATGCGGTAAATTCAGAGTACAGTCAACTGCGAGTGTAAACACGAGTTAACCAACAAACGAGTGTAACAACACGAGCTAATTTCACTTTGTTTGAGTCTGAATAGCCAACGGCAACTAGGAACACGATTTAGCCAACAGACGAGTGTAAAAACAGGAGCTAATTTCAATTTATTTGAGACTGACAAAACGAGAATGTTTGACAGAAGAGAGAATTGGTTTTACTAAAAACGACGAGCTTTGTCGTTATGATAGCGAAAAAGACCGCGTGTCTGAACGGCCGAGATGTCAATTTTTGCTTTCTTCAAGAACGGGCGTGTCTTGGTCGCGAGAGATTTTCTTCAAGATCGAGCGTGTCTTGACACCGAAATATCTACTTCGTCTCTGGCTTCTGACCGACGGGTCGCGGAGAAGCAGAAAGAGTTTGACCTCCAAAAGGGCCAATGATTGATTAGTGACGCGAAATAGGGACCAATATAAATCTTTATTTCTATTGGGGGTAAAGAGACAGCAGACGAGAAATTCAAACCGTCTCGTCTGTCTGTGTTCTATAAATAGAAATTTCTTAGGATTTTTAACCGAGTTAAGACGGATAATTTTGCCTATTTGAGAGTTTTAAACTGAGGAACTTTTATGATTTATTCTGTTTTCGATGCATTGATTTTTAGAAAGGGCAAATTATAGATATTTTAATGAGAGTAATAATTATTAAAAATTTAATAATTCCAGTGTTGGAACTAGTTTTCCAACAGTTTTTATATGCTCTTGCTTCCTTGAATAGCTCCAGACTATCTTATGTGAGATCATGATTTATATACACCTTATTGTTAGCAGTATAGCCTAAATTTATACTGTTTAGTTGAACACTTTATTTTTTGATTTGAATATTAGTGACTTGGTATTGCAATCCTGAAAAATTACCCTGCTCGGACGACTCTTTTGTGCGTTATCCTCAGTATTTTCTCAACCTAGCCTGTAGGCTCTAACTTTAGCCCCATGCATAGATACATCCAATTTCTCTCTAATTATCCCAATGACATCAATTAGGTTTTCATTTTGTTGGGTTGGAACTCCCTGATTGTTGTTGAGTTCAGCCTGCTATTTTTGTTCAACCTTATTTTAATATCTCAAAGTTCACTTTCTAACTTTTTATTTATCTTTATTTGTTTTTCTTTAAAAAGCCTATTATATATTTTGGTCCATATCTAATAGTTGTGCAATAACATCGTCTACTGTATAATTTTTATTTGTCCTTATCATCCTGGCAATCATCACAGAAGCAAGATTGGTTTGACCTACTTATTCGGTCATATATCATAATGGACATATTATTCTCGATGTTTCCATATAAGGCATTCCTGACTATTCAGAACTCTACTAGTGCAAATGTCGCAGGAATCTTGTCAACGTCGCGTAGCGGAACACTGCCACCACCCACCTAATATAAGCAAAAAATTAGATATTTTGTTGCACGTTGTTAATTTTTTTTAAGCTTACTTTTGGTCTCCTTTAGTTACACAGGTTTACCAACATTTACTTCACAAGATTTTAATTTTCATTGGTGTTAAATTGGTCAGGAAACACAAAAATGTACTAATTTTCTTCAATGAACCTATACACTGTTATCAACAATTAATTCAATTTTGTAATATACGATAACATTGTCGTTGAGGCTTGAGGAATGCAAAATGATTGATGGCGTCACTTCCGAAACCTGCTTGACGTCATCGAAAACCCGTAAAGGAATATTATTTAGACGTTATTTACACATGAAATTTAAAGTTATGTAATAGGGTTTTAAAGTTTTCCTTGCACTGTCGCCTACGTCATTGTACTTTACATGATTGATTTTGACTGTAACGCCAAATTATTGACTAGGCTGTGAAGATGAGAAGGTTCAGCACTTTTATATTTCTGGTTCAGTTTAGCATTTTTACTGTTAATGATTAAATGATGATAAACGTCATTTGGGTACAACTTAATCTGAATCAGTATTTCGATATAGAACAGTTGCACAATATACAAGTCTGCTTTGTTGCAATAGTTGTTTAATTCTTTTTGAGACTGTGGAATGGGTGATTGGAAAATTATTTTTCTAAAATATTTATATAATTTTATCTTTTTGTCCTTTTAATAGGATAAAACATTTAAAGGTGATTGTAGTTGACATAGATTTATCGGATAATTGAATTAAAAATAGATATTTTGCGATAGATAATATCTTCAGCAAATTAATTATTTTTGAGCTTAGACGTAGTTATTGTAACTCTACTAACTTTTCTTTATACTATATATCTTTGGCATCTGCAACCTCGGCTTAGTATTCTTAAGAAATATTTTTACGACTTCTTTTCAGCATAATACCGTCAGTTTGATGATTTATTTTCGAACTGCACTATTGAATTGTTATCGAAAATATTCGAGCAACTTATCCTACTCCATTTCAGTTGAATTTTAGATTAACCGTGGAATACATTATTTCAAAACTAGTTTTTTACATTCAAAGAAAGCATTATTAAAAGAGAAATAATGCACTGAACGTAGGGTTGGGGTAGGGTAGAAATATACTTATATTAAAATATTGTCCTTAATCTTTGAAAACTGGTTTTAATGTACTTAAGGCAGTTTTGACCACGGTGACTTTTGTATGGGCATCTAATTATTTTTGCTTTATTATCGCTTCGAACTGAAGGCCCAAAAATGTATTTGTGTTGTACCTACATTATGATCTTAACTAAACATTATATTGCAGAGGTCAAAGGTAGCATATTATACAGAAATATAATGCAGAAATCTTGCTTTATCTCCGTGTGTTAGATTTTCCAAAACTTGCACTCACCACTCCATTGAACTTTGAAATATCATCTATCTGCGCAGCTACTCAATTTTTGTTGACGTAGTCAACAATATAGATTAACTATTGTTAAAACACTCGATAAAAGTTTCAAATAGTTTTATAAACACTTACACTACTAAATTCTATTAACAAGAAATTTCCTGTTTCTTTCCTTAGTGAAAGCTGTTTATGTTTTTGTCTCAAAAGATGATTTGTGTAAAGCAAGATAATATTTTGCTTATTTAATTATTACTATTTGACTGATCAGGATTTATATGATTTTTAGGGAAAAATTTTCCTAGCGGTAGATTTTAACAATAATTATTAATATATATATAAGTTACTAATATTAAGAGCCTTTCATACCAACGTGAACCGCAACATAATTTCCTGGCTTGTCTTATTGAAAATTTAATACAAGGTTTACTATGGAGTTCAAGGAACTTCTAGTTTGGCGGTTAATACCTTCATTTTTTTTTTCAATTTATTAATACACCTTAAGAACAAACAAAAAGCCCTGATATGTTTCAAACCGCGTTTAAATATTTTTAACATTTTCTAAGATATTGTCCAATAATGGACTAAAAATACTTCTTAGGCGTTTCAAAGTACGGCGAAGCCCACGAAAAAATATATAAAAAAAAGAGGTATTTTCTTATCGTAATAATATATTGAGGTATGACAGACACTTTCTAGTAGTTCATGATGAACTATGGAGACATTAAAATAAAGTAGACTAGCCCCCCGATCGGATCTCCGGGTGGGGGCTGGTCCTGTGGCTTCATCAAGCGAAATTAATGAATTATCCACCATTTCCGACAATTTACTGGGTTCCTCCAACAACACTCAACGATTAAATGGTGTGGCGCCTGCAGTTGCTAACAGACCCAAAAGTAACAACTTCAAAATTGATTTCTGCAATATTAGAGGGCTTAACACTAACATCAATTCAGTCCACCAGCACTTACAATCTTCCAAGCCTCATGTGCTTGCACTGACCGAGACAAAAGTCAGAGCGTCAACGAACACCGTCAGCTATTTATATCCTGGATATGATTTTCACTTCCGTTTTAGACGGAACTTTGGGGTCTGTCTGTTCATTCGAGATGATCTTTGCTGCCAACGGGAGGAGATACTGGAACCGAAAGACTTTGATGTAATGTGGTTTAAAATATCTTCACAAAAAATCACTAAGTTTATATGCTGCCTTTACCGTCCTCCAAGTGACATGCATTACAGGGCCCTCTTCTTATCACTAGCCAACACAATCGACTTCTTGCAAACCAATCATCCGAATGCCGAAGTTGCTATCTTTGGCGACTTTAACGTCCACAATGTCAACTGGCTTAAATACTCAAACACCAACGATGAGCAAGGCCGCGAGGCCGAATCTTTTGCGATCAGTTCTGGTCTAACTCAACTCGTAGAAGAACCAACGCGGGTTCCAGACCGACCTGGGGATTTTGCTAGTCTTTTAGATCTCTTTTTAACTTCAAATCCAGACCTATATACGGTCACCGTACAACCACCATTGGGCTCTTCCGATCACAAACTTATTTCAACCCTAAGCGAGCTGCCAATTAGTTCTGAACAACCTCCGAAACCCCGTAAGATTTGGCACTATACATCATCAGCTAAGTGGAAAGACCTAAAGGACCATTTTCGCAACTTTCCCTGGCTAAGCGTATGCTTTTCTTCGGATGATCCATCTGTCTGTGCAAAGGAGATCTCCGACGTCATTCTAACTAGCATGGAGGCCTTTATTCCTTTCTCTAAAAAGCGTCCTTCCAACGGCAAGCCCTGGTTTAGCAAGAATTGCGAGCGTGCTGTCAGATCTAAAAACCTGGCTTACCGACAGTGGCGTAAAAACCCTACTCCTGAAAATCGCGCCATCTTTGTTACCACCCGAAACCAATGTAAGCAAATGATAGACCAAAGCAAAGAAGCTCATAACGAGAGAATCAAAAACAAACTTCTTGCCAGTCCTAACGGATCAAGGTCCTTTTGGTCAGTCGCTAAGGCCGTCAGCCAAAACTTTACAAAGTCAACTATTCCACCTCTAACACGTTCCGACGGCACAATAGCAACCACAGCCGGGGATAAAGCAAACCTACTTGCTGAATTGTTTTCCTCGCATTCCACTGTAGACTTCCAGGGAAAATTACCACCCAACATTCCCTCAGTTCAATCGCAAATGTCTGAAATCGTGTTCCGTCAGCGTCTTGTTAAACGGATTCTTAAAGGACTCGACGTCAATAAAGCTTCTGGTCCAGACGAAATTCCTATCATTGTTCTCAAGACATGCGCCGATGAACTTACACCAGTATTTTGTAGACTTTTCAACTTATCCTACAAAAAAGGAATATTTCCATCCTGCTGGAAGTCGGCGCGTGTCCAGCCCATTCCAAAGAAAGGTAAAAAGACCCTGCCAAGCAACTACCGACCCGTCGCATTGCTTTCAGTAATTTTAAAAGTAATGGAGAAAGCTATTAACCAACAACTCCTAAAGTATCTGGAAGGGCATAACATTATCAGCGACCATCAATACGGTTTTCGTAAGTCCAGATCAACAGGTGACCTTCTGGCATATGTCACCCATCTTTGGAGCAACACCATCGAACATCATGGAGAATCCCGGGCTGTTGCACTGGAAATCTCTAGGGCTTTTGATCGTGTTTGGCACGATGGACTTCTAAGTAAATTGCGATCCTACGGTATGCCTAATGGATTTTGTTTATGGTTAACCAGCTTCCTTAAGAACCGTTCTCTGCAAGTGGCGGTTGACGGGTTTCTCTCAGACACCTTCACCATCAATGCCGGTGTTCCTCAAGAGTCCATATTGTCGCCTACCCTCTTTTTACTGTATATTAACGACCTTCTATTGAAAACCCAAAATCCAATTTATAGCTTTGCTGATGACAGCACACTTGTCTCATCTTTTACCTTGACTCCCCAAACATCCGCTGCCGACGCACAGCTTCGCAGGCAGCATGAAGTATTGCGCCTCAACAAGGACCTGGAAGAAATTTTGGCTTGGGGTGACAGTAACCAAGTCGAATTTAATGCTAAGAAAACCCAGGCAGCAGTCTTCTCCAAAAAGGTTAACATTGCAGAACCGGATATAGTTATGGCAGGACACGCAATTTCCCTGGCACCGTCTATTAATTTGCTGGGGGTCAATCTGGGAGGTAATATGTCTTGGCATGATCACGTTGCCGCAATTGCCAAGACAGCTGCACAGAAACTTGGTGTACTTTTCCGCACCAAAAGGTTGTACACACCTCATCAACTTTTGACACTCTACAAAGCCCAGATTCGACCATCATTAGAATATTGCTCTCATGTCTGGAGCTCTGCACCCAAGCACACCCTTCGGCTACTGGATTCCATTCAAAGGAGAGCCGTTCGTCTGATCGGCGACCCCGAGCTGACCAAGACCCTCGATAGCCTGGAGCATCGAAGACAGGTTGGTGATTTGGCTCTCTTTTACAGATATTTTCATGGCAGGTGTTCGACTGACATTGCCCACTTGATTCCACCTAGAGCAATGCAAAACAGAAATACACGGCGAACCACTGCCGCTCATCCATATGTTGTTCAGCTTAGTACTCCTCGAACTTCATTGTTCAAGAATTCTTTCATCTGGAGAACGTCATCTTTGTGGAATGATCTTCCTGAGGTCGTGTTTCCCAATGAATACAATCTTCAACGTTTCAAGACCAACGTTAATCGCTTTTTTCGCACTCGCACCGCTCCCAGAGCGCCTTAAAGGATTTTTCCTACAGTGCAGGTGTTTTATCATAAAAAAAAAAAAAAAGACACTTACATCATATTTAATATCAAGACATATTGGTACTTATAAATAAACATGCAAATAGTTTATTTAACTTAGGTTAACTTTTCCACTTCATTTATTTTAACAAGATATTCCGGATTGATTATCTTGAGGAAAACCTAATATGGGTCCAAACGCCGATTAATAAAAAATTTGATCATCTAAGGTACATGATTGACCAATATCTAACTCACCCTCTGTAATCTAAGCAATATTGAAGCACATATGATGTTATATTTGACAAAAATTATTTGCGTTTGCTTAATTTATAATAAAATTGCAAATATGTACATTAAAATATACATCATTTTAAAATTAAATAATATTTTATCCACTAAACTAATTACGTCCCATCAGCCATTAAAATATGTATATACCTACCACAATTTAATTAAAATAAAGTAAATAATTGGTAACAAAATCAACTGTGTTTCAGGTTTAGTAATTAAAAAAACAGTTTCGTGACAACTTTTTTTTACATTTATAGCAAAACTATGACATATAAGTTTAAATGGAGGATAGCTCCCAGTATTAATCGTGATAAAATTATTAAAATTTGGGTAGTAAAAAAATTAGTTTTGAAATTAGAAATTTCAAAACTCTTTATTTAAAATTATATTAATTAATATAAAATGTAAAAACATACTTTAATGAAATAACGTCAACGAATATATAAAACATAATGATATTATTAAGTATACTGTCGTAAAAATTAATCAATGGTTATGGTTAGTCTAAAAGCAGTTCTTTTAAAATTTTTCAGAAGGTGCATTTTGATCTCATTGTTTAGTTTATTATATAATTAACACCCCTACCTATAGTAAGGGGTTTGTC
Organism: Polydrusus cervinus; assembly: GCA_935413205.1. Classification (NCBI taxonomy): domain Eukaryota; kingdom Metazoa; phylum Arthropoda; class Insecta; order Coleoptera; family Curculionidae; genus Polydrusus; species Polydrusus cervinus. The sequence goes on along the minus strand of OW284516.1, from coordinate 54,632,790 downwards.
AGATAAAATGAGTCGATGAATGAGACGATTTTTTTTGCATAAAGAAATACAGTTGTCGATTAGCTTAATCACCACTCATTAAAAAGACAAAATTGAATTAGAGGCTGGCAAGGCCAACTTCGCATTTGTGCGAAATAATCTTATATTTTACAAGAACCGGCATCTGACAACACTAATAGCGGCCATCTTTTACAACATCTTAGGCAATTTTGCGTAAACACACAGTCTCTGATTAAATTTTGTCGTTTTACTAGGCAGTTAAGCTAACCGAGAACGGGTTTTCTTTATGTAACCCACTGTAAGTATGCCATTTTTTACAATAATCTTAACACACTTTTACGAATTATGAAAAATGTTCTGTATGCCATGATATGGCAAAACGCGTCTGACGAAGAAAGAAACGGAGTTTTTTACTTGGAAGAAGTTATAATTATTTTCCATTATATTAAAGAAAAATAATTGACATAAATTTATACATGTTATACAATCTTAGTTTTTTACGTTTCGAATAATAAAAGGTTTTAATAATTTAAATACATTGTAATTTTATTTAACATTAATTTCATTAGCCTTCTTAATTCAGAAAAAATATTACAATTTTAAAACTTACCAAACACTCCACAAAACAGAGTAAAATTTAAAATTTAGTTACAAAGCAAACTTTAAACTAGAATATAAGATCAGGAAGGTTTCTTTGGTTTGGGATTTCGCGACCTAGAGACTTAAATAAATTCCCGGCAAAACGTCCCTTAGGAACGCAAACTTATCCAGAGTTAGACATTTAAATTCGTTTCGTATAAATTGGTTTCCTTTCTTTTTCCCTGATTTAAAGAAAGGAAAACCCGGTTTAAGTTATTATTATTTAAATTGTAACATGTCTTTTTCATTCAGCTTTTGCTCAGAAAATAAAATATTGAATAAGTCATTCGTGCATGAACAAAACTAAATTGTTCATAAAGAGGGAAATAATATACATTTTTTTTAAATCTGTGAATTACAACTGACGTTTCTACTTTTTTTTCTGCTACGCTTTCATCTCCCTAATTAATAATTGAGATTACTTACACGGATCACAAAGAAACCAGCATAATTTAAAAGGTACAAATTTTGCAGAAAAGTGTAGAAATATTATCAATTAAGTTTGTAGAAATTATAGTAAATATTTAGTATTTGGTAGTTTTAATACGCTAGTTAAGGCTACTAGTCCAATTTTTATTGGTCTTTGATATCAATTTTAATTTCAGTTTATAAATTTAGGGATAATTTGAAATTCTATTTGAGTTGTCAGTTTTCTGGAAGTATTATAACTTTTCCAGTGTAAAAATGTTTCATTATTAATAACAGTTTTTCTTTTAGTTGAACTTTTGAAAAAGTTTTTTTTTATATTTACGTATTCTATTACGGATATAATATCCCATATAAGGTATAATAACGGATCATGTATAACAGTAATAGTTTATTTATCCTTTTTATAATTAAGCTGAGTTTAAAACCAATTTATGCTGTTCAGACACTTGAAAAACCATTTGCTGTTAGTTTTGTATACAAGAAACGCCTTTACCCTGTTTTAAAAAGCTGTAATAGGTCAAAGCTTCAGATCCACGGGAAGCTTGTTGTATAGCCTGATCCCCAGAAAGTCGGGTCTACTCTGGTATCTTTTTAACCTCTTATAAACGATAGCTAAGTTCTCTTTATTTCGCGTATTGTAGTCATGCAACTCAGAGTGAGATTCAAATTTATCTTCTACCTTCATGAAAAGAAGAGTTTCAAGTATGTCATATAATATACCTAATATATACATATTATAAGATAAAAGTAGACAATCAAATGTGTTTTATTTTACTCATTTATACGCCAGAAGAGTTAAAAAAAGTTTTTGTGGGTCACGAAGTGGAAGGATAAAAATAACCGGACCAGGAAAATCAAATTTGCTGCTCTAGAACGAATAATCAAACTGTGCGTATTGTGTATTGAAGAAAATGGTAACCATTTTTAGAAATTTTCATAGGTAGTTACTCAAAAAATGTATTTATTATTTGGCTATTTTTCGAAATAAATATATACCAGCATATATTTTTACGAAGCCCACAAAATGCTTAATTAATTAGTTAAAAATATATAGTGTTCAATTTAAAAACATATAGGTTTGCTTCATAACTAAAAAATGGATGACGTAAGAAAAAAACCTACGCCACTGGATTGTACGAAATAAGTACTATAAGGGTACCTTTTCACTTCTCTAATAAGTTAAAAGACAATTGAGATACGGGGGGTGTACGAAGTGATAATTTTCATTTTTATCCTGTATTTCAAAAAGCAAGAGGGCTATGGACATTTTGTTAACGGCATGTTGTTGAGTTTCACAAAAAAGTAGAACCGTAGGTACTGCGAAAACCACAATCCTCTATCTTTAAATATAAGCGAGATCCTACAAAAGTGCCCAAAAATGGACACCCTGCGCATGATTATAATTCTCCTTTTTTTAGGCAGAAATACGAGATAAAGAAAAATACCGTAAATCTGTTTAACATTTTTTTAAACATAATTAATTATACCAAAGCATATTTTAATATTAAACGCGGTAAACCTTTTTATAATCGAGTTCATCCTGCCTTCCAAAATTAAAACAGCGTGACATTTTCTTATGTAAAATTTGTCATTTTCGCTGCATGATTAATTTATGTTATGATTAATTTCTTCTTGTAATTTTTAAGGTTTTATTAGGCGTTCTAATAGCACAGAGATCATTGTTTGTTGTTTGCTAAATTAAAGAGCAACTTTGAACAATTTCACAGATGAAAAACAAGATTTCCGGGTGCCACAGGTATAGTAATAGGAATCTATTACAGTTGACAAAACAAATAATAGTAAAATAACTTTTATTTAAAAGTAACCTTAAATTAAGATTCCAGAATATAGCACAAAAAATAATAAGAAGGTTGACAAATTAAGGGCATCGGCTACGTTTTTCTTGTATCAGATTTATACAATAATTATTTTTAAAAATTGAATGTAGGGCAGTGTTTATTATACAAAGATGTTTCATATTACAATATAGATAATTTTAGAAACTTATTAGATAAGCCGGAATGAGCCATTAAAATTTTGAAAACTTTTTCCAATTATAAAAATTAAACATTAAAATAAATAAGCCTACAAATTGTACTTATGTAAAAGAATAAATGCACTATGCTCAAACTATTGTATCCTTTTAGAATGATAAATAAAATACATAACATTGTATAAAGTTAGCAAGATAAGAATAAAAAATTGCTATTTTTTGATATACTTTTAACGTATAGTACCTTTCAAGCGGTATTTAAACTGCTATAGCACATTTTTCCTAAAATGCAAGATGGGGATACCTAGGTACCTACTTTATTCTTCACAACATTTCGAATTTTATTTCTTACTCATATATACCATAAAAATTTCACTGAAAATATGGTAAAGATATGTTTTTTCGAAATAAAATCGACTTATGAAGTTAAAAAAAAAACAATATTGTCCACACCTTCTGACGGTCACTGTATAGTATAAAAGAACCATTAGGTTTCAAAGCGTTTACTTTAGTTGCTTTGTTTTTTTTACGAGATTGGTAACATGTTGTTAGAAAACAAAGTAACACTGTTTGAACGTCCTTTTCCTAAATTCGAATGTATAATGGGATAAACAAGGATCCTGTTTTCCTTGAAAAGAAATTAGAGAGAATGTTTCAAAAGAAAGAACGTGGATTCAGAATTCCGACCTTTCTCTGCCTTCCGAAGTAATCCAGATTCAGACGGAGTACAAAAGTAATAGACAAGCATTTATTAATGCTATACTGAAGAAAATACTGTGAACCATATAAAAAAGTAATATCATAAATTTATCTGAAAATCATATTAAAATGTTGTTTTGCTGTGCTGGAATACCCTCCGAGGTTAAATCGGAGCGGAGTGAATTTGAACTTGGTTTGAGTTCTGTCAGCGATCATAATACTACTTATAGAGCACGATAAAATAAAAGAAAGGACCATGAGTGAAATTTTGATATTTACGCGCCACTTCTAGTGCCGAACGGCTTCAACATGACATTTTGAGATTATGTTTGTGTGTTTATTAATTTTTTTTTATTTAAATTTAAAAAATTAAAAAATTTGTGTGAATTTCCTCATCTCCATTTAGAGTAGATCTGCAAGCTCGCTCCAAGAAATCGGAGTAAAGAGATCTCACTCGACAGCTTCCTAGAGTTGAAAAAAAACGGGCTTAGATTTACTTCGCGACAGCGATTGGTGGACATAAACGAACGCCAATAGAGCAGATCAAGGAAAAAGATCGTAATGCAGAACGCAGTATGATACAACAGCCACCAACAGACATTTTTATCCCACATATTAACGTGGTATTGCATGAACATTTTTTATGAATATTAGGTAGGTATAACTTATTATTCCTTATAAAATCTCAATAATAGTAAAAACGACAATGGTCAAATTGACTCAAACATTACTATAGGTAATAATTGCGGACGTAAGTCCTCCAAACATTTTGCGAAAACGAATATGAGTCTAAAATCACTTCGCTTCTTAATATTATCTACATCCCGGGCTTGAGGCTTCATTTCTTTTATTTAGATGAAAAGTTGACTGAGTTTATGGTTAAGAGTTTTTATAGAAACAAACAAAGGTTTGTAAAGGTTTTTTAATAACAGGACACGCTATATAATTTTTTTTGTTGAACTCTGAACCAAGTTTCGTACGAAATTTGTATACTTATTACATTATGTCAGTGTGTGATTTTAATTATACTGGCCAGCTTATTTGTTATGTCTCTCCTAATTTTGATATTGTTCACATTTTTTGTTCCATTTATTTTTATAAGGTACATGAACCTTTTATTCTGTCTAAAAACAATGCCAATTACCAACTCTAATCTGAGGCTTCAAACATAATGAACAACAAATTATATTTAGCTCTAATTTAAGTTTAATGCCCGATAAATCTTTTTATCTTTAAGCTAAGACTTTTTTGTTGTAAATTAAATTGGAGTGGAAACATTTTCTCATTAAGTATTTTACACTTTCCGGTTTTGAATAAGTAGATTAACGTAATCAAAAATAATAGAAAACTATTAAGCGGTGTTAAAAAAAACTGTTTAAACCATGTTGGATTATTGTCTTAGCAATTAACAACTTCCTTTATAATTTTTCTGTTTCCCAATTTTTTAGTTCGAAAATATTTTAAATAGTGATTTTGTTATCTTGGTAATTTATTGAAAGAATATCCACTACCCCTAACATGGAATAAACACGGTGTTGAGTAACCGCTCCTAACATGGAGTCAGCCGTTTCTTTACCACATCAGTTCCTACGCTTACCGCGGTAGTCGGTGACCAATGTAGGCCCTTTTAAGGCAAGAACCAAATCGCGGTAGTGGCTCAGAGGTGAGTTACTGGCATTCGACCGTGGCGACCCGGGTTCGATTCCCGGAGTGGGCATACGGACAATAAAAAACAGTATGTCCGAAGTTTAGTGGATTTAAGAATGCAGTATGTTACTAGTAATTCCTAATAACCGAGAAGGACGTTATGGACTTCTGGGGTGTAAAAAGAATAACTAGTTCATACACGTAGTTTGGATTCCACGTTAAGCTGTAGGTCCCGTCTGGCTGACATTACCCAGACGATAGGGGATACAATGGGCCTTATATAGGCCTAAGTATACTGGCTCCTCTGCCAACCCCGGCAAGAAAAAGGCAAGGACCAACAACCTCTTAGTTACCTTTTATGGCAGGCAGGTTCTACCCTGGGCCTATTTTTTAACAGGAGCCCAGACAGTATCTTTATTATTTTAGAAATAATATTGTAGTGGTCAACCGGGGATGGGATCAAATTTCGGGTTTGCAAAATATGTATTTTTATATTTTAAATAAACGAAGTCCTTCAATAGGAATTTCTTGTATCATCTTTTTTTTGTTTACTGTCATCTGTATTCGCTCTCAAAGAATTAAAAAATAAAATTAAAATTAAAATATAAATTTTTTGGTTACTTTTCTTCTATAAGTATTTAATAGAACAGCGAACTCCGGCACTAAAATACTCTGGTCATTGCTTTAAAAATATGTTGTTTGTTGATTAAAAGTATAATAATAAATGTCACGAAAATATATGTCGAGAGAGTGCTTAAACCTTTTTTATATCTCAACCAAGGAAGAGAACCAAATTCCGGGTGCACTACTGATTCTCGCCCTAGGACGATGCTCACATCCTATAAATTACTGTTTTAAACAATCTGTATAGGTGATGTGATATTGTTATGTTATTAATATTTTATATTAACACGTTCGTTACCGACTACCACTATAGTGGCGATCGGTGTCTAATGTGTGAAACCGACTACCACTTTAGTGGCAAAATTTATCATGTATTTAAAGCGAGTCTAAACCTGAGTCGGTTAGTTTCTATTGCATCGTTTGTATACAGCGGGTGTTAGGGAACATTATAAGTCACCTATATGCCATTATAGTGGTAGTTGGTTCCGGAAATGCACTAATTTTTGGCTTCTTCTGAATGTTTGTTTTCAGTTCATAAAAACCATTTGTCTAAAAGTTACAGCTTTGGTTCAAAACGTACAACGCAGTAAAAGCTTACGGTAACGAACGTGTTAAGTTCTTAATGCTTCAATTAAATTATATCCCAAATCATATTTTTCATCTAATATAAGACAGTAAAAGTCAGGCTGTCTGTTATTTTTTCCTCTGGCTCGTAATGTGCTTTAATGTAATTCAGAATGTTGGAATCCCCGATTTTATACTTCTCAAACATTCTTAAAATGTTTAATATAAACTGCCTTAGGAATAATAAAGTTTCTTTTCGGGTTCTACCCTCAACAGAGCGAAGCGGCTGTAAGTATTTGGGAATTAATATAACTCATTTGTTTATTATGGTATTTAGAAAACTCTACCAAGTAAAAAATTTTTATCCTAAAACTACCATAATAAATATTATTGGTAATAATTTATTTCTCATACTTAACCCTTTAGCGATCTCTGGTACATATTTGTACCACTTGTCATTACAGTCGATTTACGCGTTAGTTTTAGGTTAAACACCAACCTTACGCCGCATTTAAATGCTTTAGACGCTCTCTGGTATAAATACTTACCATATTAAACATATTGCGCCACCTGCATTAAAAAATTCAAACTTCTGTCATAATGTGGTATGTATTTGTACCAGCGAGCGTTATTACATAATTGTGTTGTAGAAGTAAGTTTTTTGTGTTTTTTTGTGGCTTATATATTAAAACAATATATTTCACGGTAAGTATACCAATACATATTATGGATATTTTTTGATTTCGTTATAAGTTAGACTAAATACGCCACCAATAACACGAAAATGATTTATTAATAATTTGAGGTTAAAAATGGCGCGAAACATCGAACCACCTGTTTAGGTTTATTTTTAATATTATAACAAGTACCTATTGAAGTTAATAAATTTAGGAATAAATAATAATGGTAGATGGTTTATTTTTCCTGAAAAATAACAGTTTGTCACCGGCCAAGATAATTTTTGAGATTAGAAATATGGTACATATGTGTACCAGAGAACACAGCATGTTTAAGAAATACAATTACATAAAATTTATATATAACTAAAGTTTTTTTATAATTCCTTTACTAAAACACAAGATTTTTAATTCCGCGTATGTTTAGTAGACGAACACGCCGCAGGCGAAAATTTTTTGGGTGCCATGCTCTTTTTCAACGATGTGACGTGGTTTTGAAGCAGAAAAAAGGAATAGTAGCGCCGCGGACAAAATTTTTTTTTGGTATTACGCCTCTTTTACTGATTTGTCAGTGTTTATTTTTTGGTATGGGGGGGGGGTAACTACCCCTATTACCCCCCCCCCCCCTTCAAATACGCGCCTGCTACGATGTTTCGCTTAGAATTATGACATTTTCAAGGCGCGTTAGATCACCGGCATTTTATTATGCTTATTCATATTTTTTTCCTTAATTTTTTTCAGATGGATCAACGAAAATGGTATAATTTGGACGATCCTAAACACGTACAGTATTTGATGGACACGATAACTGATGATATGGCAATAAATTCAGATGCAGAAGGCGACGAGGATGCAGATGATGATATATCGCCTAACTTATCAGATAAAGGATCTGTAGCTGGTTCGTTAATTTTGAGCCCGAAAACATCAAATGTCGTTGACGAGAAGGAAAATCTGTTCGAGAAACCTGAAAGTTTTATTCAAACAGAACATTCACAACAAAGTGATGTAAATGTTCACACTCTTGGTAATGTCAGCGACACCGGCGAATCTAGTAGTTCTTCAGAAGAAAATATCAGTGAAGAAGAAATGTTTGATTGGGAAAGAAAATCAGCAACCCCAAGTGAATTTTCCAAAACGGATTTCAAACAAAGATTTGAAATAACGAGATTCGCAAAATTTGACATTTTTCAACCAGCATCCATTTTTTTAAACATTATATCTCCAATTTTTCTTCAGTATCTTGTAGACCAGTCAAATCTATATGGAGCTCAAAAGGGACAAATTTTAAATTTAACGGTTACAGAGTTGAAAGCCTATATAGGGATTCTAATAATAATGGGGTTTCATACGCTACCTAGCATGCGCCTTTACTGGAGTACCGATCAAAACTTTGGCTGTATACGAATTCAAAATGTTATGCCCCTAAAAAGATTTTTAAAGATTACCCGACTTTTACATGTAAATGATAACACTATTATGCCTAAAAAAGGAGAAAATGGGTACGATAGACTATTTAAAATCCGCCCATTTTTAGATTACAACACTAAGAGATTTAGGTTACTTTTTGATCCATCACGTAATCTCTCAATTGATGAGTCGATGGTTAAATATAAAGGACGTAGTAGTCTTAAACAGTATATGCCCATGAAACCAATTAAAAGAGGTTTTAAGGTCTGGGTCATAGCCTGTGCTGTAACGGGGTACTGCCTAGGAATGTCTGTGTATGAAGGTGCTGAAGGAAAAACTAATACCAACATGACACTTGGTGAAAGGGTTGTTAATAAATTATCAACTGCATTTGAAGGTTTTGGATATTGTCTGTTCTTTGATAACTTCTTTTCGTCTGTTTTAATGGCAAAAAAGTTATTAGAAAAGAAATTTTTTTCTTGTGCTACTATTAGGCAAACAAGGAAATGGTTTCCACAACATATTCTAACAGAGGATAAAAAAATGAAAATAGGAGATAGGGATGGTGTCATATACGGAAACACGGCAATATCAAAGTGGAAAGACAGAGGAAAAAAGTCTGTTAGTATAATTAGCACTATGCATAACCCACAAGAAACAGCACATATACTTAGAACTCAAAAAGATGGAACTAGAAAGCTTGTTAGTTGTCCAGTTAGTGTGGCGGCATATAATAAATATATGGGTGGTGTGGACCATTTTGATCAATTGCTTTCTGCTTACAGTATTTCCTGGAAAAGTAGGCGTTGGTGGTTAAGAATTTTTTATTACTGTCTAGATTCTTGTATAGTCAACAGCTACATATTACATAAAACAACCATCCAACAAATTTCAGCATCCACAAAGGCTATGACCCATCTAAAATTTAGATCGATGTTGGCATCAGAACTTATAGGATCGTATTCTGGAAGGGCAAAGCCTGGCCCAGTTGCTGCATTCGGACGTGGTCGAAAAAGAAATAACCCTGACGGAAGGGCTACAGTTCATAATGTCAGCATACTTAATAATGTTGGGAAACATTTACCGACAAAAGGAACACGAAGAAGATGTTGTCACTACAGTACTTTGAGGAAGCAACAACGATCAAATATTATTTGTATTGAATGCAATGTAGCATTATGCCTCGAATGTTTCGCACCTTTTCATAAAGTTTAATAATAATTATTAAGTAAATTTGTTCATTAAGGTTATCTCGAGTTTTTTTAAAAGATTTTTTAATGTTGTCATATAAATAACAATATATTTTCAATTATAAATTCATATACTAAAATATGGTACATATTTGTACCAGCAAATATTATACATTTTTCCAATGCAGGAACGATCACTGGTACATATATGTACCACCCCATATATCAAAAAATAAAGGTAAACTTGACATCTTAATATCATATTGTTCTTTAAAATGACCCTAATAGTTCATATATACCATTAAAAAACTTTTTTTTTAAGCCCCAGAGTCTTGCCCGTTAAAGGGTTAAAGTAAAATAATAACAATGAACGAACAAGTAAAAATAAGACTTAAACTAGCTATTATTTATTTTTACACTGTTGGTATTAATTATTATTCACTGATCGCCATGTAACATTATAACAAATATTAAGTATTATTTGTATTATTGTTTACTTTATATTTAAATCAAATGCCTAAAAACATGTAAATACTTGTGCACTGTTTGTAAGTCTAATACTTGTTGGAGCCTTTACAATTTGGCGCCTATTTAAAAATTCAATATCATTAATAAACTGAGATGAATAAGAATTATTTGGTTTTAATAAATCAGTATTCACAAACATTTATCCCATACTGCCATTATAGCAGAAGTGTCCATCAGACTCGGAAGTTAAAGTTCGCAGTGTTATGTTTTTTACAATATTTGATACGGATTTACAGTAATATGTTGCCTATATATTTTTAAATTTTTTCAAAAAAATACCGTAGTTGACATCGGCTAGACAAATTGTCGTGGAGATTGCAATAATTTTAATAAAAAAATGTTTTAGCCTGGAACCGCTGGGTTTTAATGGTAAGTAGGTACTTTTCAGTGTACAGTTTTACACTTAAACTGTATAACTTTTTTTTTGGCTTTGGCAGATCTGCCATAAATATACAACTCTTAAAGAAACACAAATAAAATGAAAATCTGCATGACATATTCCTTCGCCAATATTTAAAATTCGCAGTGTATTATAATTTTCATTTCTTAGTGAATTACCTCGCAGTTTTTGGGAGGGGTACTCGATGTAGAGATGGGTATCGAATGACAGATTGTGAAGCAGCGACGACGCCAGGGTGGGCACGGGCCACCTTTATGGGTGCCCACTCGAATGCATAACCAAAATTTCGGGTAGGTGATTAAATTAACGTATTATGTCTGGTTATTAGGAAGAAGATACGCGCGGGGCGGAGGCAGACACTTTTTTTAAAGTTATTTTTTTATTTTAAAGTAGTTTTACAGATGAAGATACGTTTTTTTTAAATTTACCTACTTTTGATCGAGTAAGTCCTGTGCCCATCCTAATAATATCGGGTTCGCTTGTGTCCACCCATTGCAATTTTTCTAGCGCCGCCACTGCTGTGAAGATGCTAAGATAATTTCGATTAATCTTTCTTACAGGTATACAAAATCAATGAGTCCAACAATTATCCGTCGCATCTTCGCCGTCACTCATTAGGCGATGCAAATTATTACCTAGTATTTGCGATATAATCATGATTTGATTGGTGTCATATATTTTTGACATTTAAATAGTGTTATTTTAAATATTTCACTTTTGTTTTTATTTAATAACGGTATTCTCAGGAATTTTGTTGTGGGTTAAGCCAAATAAAGCGAATCGTACAATTGGGAAAAGTCTCTTTATTTCTTAGCTATGCCTTTAGTCTTTTTGTGTGGTGTTAAGAGCTGAAACATACAAAATTACATGTAACGTAGTGCCCAGGGAATCAAGTTTTACAACAGAACAAGTAAGTTCTAATATTAAGGTAAGTATTAGATACATATGAACAAATAAAAAGTTGAAACTATAGAAAATGCAATACTAATAATTACAAGGGTAATAACCAATCTAGTACCTACTTAGCGAGTAATCTTTAAGTATTGTAAAAATGGATCGAATAAAATTACAAAGCCGAACAGCTACCGGCTTTTACCCCGGTTCAAAAGCAAAAGAAACTCGATGGTAGAATTGTGGTTGTTCAAAAAAAAGCTACAAAAATCATAAAATCAGAATTTCAGGAACCGCAAAGCCTTAATAATCAAAAACGATACCTCAAGAGCTATCTGTCGATAGTGAATACAAATTCCCGAAAACACAACTAGCGGCATTGCCATCTGCGTCTAAGTCGGTAAGGATCCCACTTCAAAATAGGAAAATCTCCAAAAATTGTAAAATACAGTTTTCTATAGAATTCCCCAACAGTGAATCGTATTCTACTTTGACACTAGTGAAAAACAATTAGGCAATCCAACGATGTGTCCAAATGGCGGCTGGTTGGCAAATACTGCTTTGTAATTGGTGCACGTGACCATAAAAATAATGTTGCTGGTGGCATTTAACGGGTGACTCAATGCTTTTTGCCATCCAGTCGCCATACTGAATCACGTGGTTTGGATTCCCTAATGCCTGTTGACAGTTGTTTTAAAATAATTGTACCATTAATAAATTCAAATATCTGGGCAATTAACTTAAGAAAAGTATTGATAACAAAACCCAAAGGCATTTAATGGAAAGGTAAGAACCATTAGGATTCTGCTTTAGCATAATATGGCATAATAATAAAATATATTTCATTAAAAATTAACAGGTTCTTGTTTTATTTTCGATTTTGTAACAAAAATGTTGTTATGATCTTGAATAAATTTATGATTAGTTTTGAGGAACACAGAATAGATCAATCAATGAATATAACGTTTGATATTATAAGTGAGTTTAGGTCTATTTCTGTCTTAAAGACAGTATAAAAGATTATGAAAAAAAATAATTTCAAGTGCTCTCACCGCGTGTAAAATACATCCATTTTTTGTCCTTCACTATCACTGAATTTCTTCAAATTTGGATATACGATTTACGTAAGCTTAAAGATATTTAGAGACGCATCCTTAAACTGTGTTTATCATATAACGAATTTTTAAATTTAACTTAATTTTTTGACACATTATTCAGTAATTTATAATTTATGCTAATCTATAATTTGTTCTTTTTTGAAATGATTTTTCTATTACAGGACAAGCAACGTTTCAACCTTTCGCAAACCAGTGATACAATATTTATACTTGTGTTTATTGCTGATATTTAGTGACAGCTGAACGCCTACAACTATATTTAAAATATTTTTCTGGCGGTCTTTGATAGCGGAGGAGTTAAATGTACAAAATTACTTGAGTATTTGTTAATAAACGATTATACTTAAAATAAATTCGATAGTTTTAGAGTTTATAGTATAGTTTGAGAGTAAATGGTATAAATGCAATTCGCGTGGCAAATCCCCAAAAGCCATGGTCGACCTTTTAAAGAGAAAAAAATAAAACCATTCCAAGCAAAAAAATTTTCATTTAAATTGCCCTAAGAACTTTTAGGGAAATAATTTTTTAAATTTTTTAATAAAGAGACGTAGAAGTACATTATTTAAGTTATTTTGTACAACGTAAAGTCGCAGCAATTAAATTGCAAAATTCTATAAAATATTCAGGTTACGAAAGCGGAACGGAACTGAATTTTGCTTCGAATAGAAAGTAAAATTATTACATTTCAAAGCTGCATTAAAGTAAAATGTCATTAATGAATATTAATATTTACGTAAAATAAATTTTGCGACAAAAACTTTTGTAAGCAAAAAGTAAAAATAAACTGTCGATCAATAATTATTGTACTAGTACCTACGGAATTAACGTTATGGCTTAATTGCACAAACGGAATTCACATGACAAACATGTTTACTTTTATTTCCTCAAAAAGTTGTGTTCTTGATATTTCGTCATAACATTTTTCAAAAAATAAAAAAGCCAAAAAGGGGTTTTCCATATGCACACTTTTTTTCAGGCACTGTATAAATGAATGGTTGTAGATAAAGTATAGTATTTGACTCGCGTCTAATGAACCATAATACACTCGGATGATTTACAACACTCGCTTTTGGCTCGTGCCGTAAACTTCATCCTCGTTTTATTATGGCCTACATTATACGCTCGTTAAATAATAATATACTATTATATTCCACTAAATTTTATACACAAATAAAGTTTTACTTATTCTACAGGGTTCCTAAGTTGATACTTATTTTTTAGCTGCGTATAGAAAGCATTAAAATAAACAACATTTTCAAATACCTTTTTCCAAAAAACTCAAAAATAAAGTACTTCATTGCCTAACTTGCCCCTTTAATAACATTAAGAAAACTTCTGGGTGTAGAATGAGCCCGCAAGGGAAAGCGTTCTGCGAATAATCTTCAAGAAACATCCGCACTTTTACGACACTCACAGTAAATTAGCACCATATCTATTAGTTTATTGTTTTCAAATTTTACCATTTTCACACAATTTAAAATTAACTTGCTTCAGAAAAACACACCGCAGCGTATTATTGCTCAGCACTACCCGTATGACTAATACTAATAAGAGATAAGAAAAACAACAGAAACTATAGCGGGATATGTTTTTATGACCAGACCCGCACTTAGATTTTTTACTTCTCTATCTCGCCTATTTTTGAGTTTAAAAAAAATGTATTTGAAAAAGTTGTTTATTTTAATGCCTTTTATACACAGCTAAAAAAGATGTATCAACTTAGGAATCACCCTGTATATTCAGTTCTGTTTTACTATCAGCTATTTATTTACATTTCCTTTTATTAATTCTGCCACAGAATAGTTTAATAATATTTATTAAAGGAGACGTATTTTCTGGACTAACATCTAATAATTTAGTTCGTGCCATATACTATGTTCAATTGGATTAAATAAGCAATAATAGGGGGAAGACAGAACACCATTTTCCGCGGCAACTGTACCTTCACATAGATCAGGGAATTGAATAGATGGAATAACAACGATTTTGATTTCGCTATGGTGATAAACTTCAAATTTCAGAACTTGTTAGGTAAATTTACTTGTTGGACTATGTTGTCATATTTTTATAAAATTTCATTTTATAACTTTTAAATAAAGTGTTTGTTTTAGAGTAGAAATCAATTATGAATAGTATAATGACGTAAGTCTACGGAGATATTGTTGCAGTTATTAATGACGTCACTTTCAAAACCTGCTTGACGCCATGAAAAATCAGTAAAAGAATATTATTTAGACGTTATTTTCACATTAATTATTTTAAGCTTTGCAGCTTTTGAAAGTTTTTCCTCCACTGTCGCCTACGTCATTATTGTACGGTAAATGATTAATTTTGATTATTATAACAAATATAAATTTTTTATATTCTAGAATCACCCAGAAAAAGCGTAAATTTTACCACAGCACAAATCTGTCCTTTTGTTAAGTGTGATCTGCTGAACCGTAAATGTCGCATGCAAGGGCATTTTTCATTTGAGTGCACAGTTATACACAATTCTTGTTCAATTGCGAATGCTTTTTAACTTTGACATGTTCCGCGATGTGTGTATCTATTTTTCTGAGCGATTGATGCTGGATCGAGCACTTTGCGCATTGATTTGTGAAACGACTAATAAATAAAGTGGAAAACAAAATTGCGGAAAATAAATGTTAACTCTATTTATAACGTTGGTTGTAGTGAGTATCAGGTTAGGTCTGTGACTAAATCAACATTAAAGTACGGTCGATATTTATAGTTTATCATTTTAAACAATTATAAATATCTATATTATATATTTTTTATAAGCTTATTGCATTTACATTTCTCTTTATGGAGGGTGTATACTTCAAAGGAAAATTATAATATACGAGTATTTACAAAAATAGTGACTTAAGTAGTATTATTATTTTCATCATTACTTCCTATAGAATATAGGTATGTTTTCCATCGTGTTCTGTACGGCTTTTCCAGTAAGTTAGTAGCTCTTAAAAATAACATATTTTAAATATACAGTACATTTCGATTATCCGAAATCCGGTTTATCCAAAATAAACTGTTAAAAACAAATCTTCCTATTAAGTCCGAGTAGTCAGTAGTCACATTTTTATGTTCAACGGGCGATATTTAAATTGCGGATGCTTACTCAAAAACGCATTCGAGAAGGACACTTTTTTAAACACCTAATATAAAGAAGTTTTTACTTTTTGTTGCTGCTGCTCGGCTTTTCTCTTTTAATTTTTTGTTTTTTATATAATAAAAGCCATGACCGTATTTGTTTAGAAATAATTTTCAAATTGATGATGATGTAAAGATGACATCGAAAAGTCGAAAATTGATTAAGTGTAATACATGGTTGAATTTAGAGCTTAAAGAGATTTCAAAAAATTATATAAAAAATGCAGGTCCGTATTTAAAAAATTAAAGTTGATAACACTTCCACAAAAACGAAACATTGTGACCAAATTCTAAAAACACAGTAGTATAAGGCAAAATAAAGTTGCTTTAATAATATTTTATTTGTTTTTCAATAGCAGCTAAACTAAGTCAGATAAATTTAAAAAAATAACTCAAAATTTTAGTTTTTTCGAATATTTCAGAAAGGAAAAAGAAAGCTAAAATTTTATTTACAATATTAGTGGGCATAAAATTCCGCAACTTTGCCACCATTTAACCGATGCTGTATCTCTTATAATTTCAGAGATACCCATGATGAGGCTCGAATTAGAAACACTCTGTACAATTTAATGATGTTTATATTATTATTTTTTATTTTTTTTTTATGATAAAACACCTGCACTGTAGGAAAAATCCTTTAAGGCGCTCTGGGAGCGGTGCGAGTGCGAAAAAAACGATTAACGTTGGTCTTGAAACGTTGAAGATTGTATTCATTGGGAAACACGACCTCAGGAAGTTC
Source organism: Polydrusus cervinus (assembly GCA_935413205.1). Lineage (NCBI taxonomy): Eukaryota > Metazoa > Arthropoda > Insecta > Coleoptera > Curculionidae > Polydrusus > Polydrusus cervinus. Next base: position 54,616,089 of record OW284516.1, on the reverse strand, counting down.
ATTTCACAATGATGACGTTCTCCAGATGAAAGAGTTCTTGAACAATGAAGTTCGAGGAGTACTAAGCTGAACAACATATGGATGAGCGGCAGCGGTTCGCCGTGTATTTCTGTTTTGCATTGCTCTAGGTGGAATCAAGTCGGCAATGTCAGTCGAACACCTGCCATGGAAATATCTGTAAAAGAGAGCCAAATCACCAACCTGTCTTCGATGCTCCAGGCTATCGAGGGTCTTGGTCAGCTCGGGGTCGCCGATCAGACGAATGGCTCTCCTTTGAATGGAATCCAGTAGCCGAAGGGTGTGCTTGGGTGCAGAGCTCCAGACATGAGAGCAATATTCTAATGATGGTCGAATCTGGGCTTTGTAGAGTGTCAAAAGTTGATGAGGTGTGTACAATCTTTTGGTGCGGAAAAGTACACCAAGTTTCTGTGCAGCTGCCTTGCCAATTGCGGCAACGTGATCATGCCAAGACATATTACCTCCCAGATTGACCCCCAGCAAATTAATAGACGGTGCCAGGGGAATTTCTTGTCCTGCCATGACTATATCCGGTTCTGCAATGTTAACCTTTTTGGAGAAGACTGCTGCCTGGATTTTCTTAGCATTAAATTCGACTTGGTTACTGTCACCCCAAGCCAAAATTTCTTCCAGGTCTTTGTTGAGGCGCAATACTTCATGCTGCCTGCGAAGATGTGCGTCGGCAGCGGATGTTTGGGGAGTCAAGGTAAAAGATGAGACAAGTGTGCTGTCATCAGCAAAGCTATAAATTGGATTTTGGGTTTTCACTAGAAGGTCGTTAATATACAGTAAAAAGAGGGTAGGCGACAATATGGACCCTTGAGGAACACCGGCATTGATGGTGAAGGTGTCTGAGAGAAACCCGTCAATCGCCACTTGCAGAGAACGGTTCTTAAGGAAGCTGGTTAACCATAAACAGAATCCATTAGGCATACCGTAGGATCGCAATTTACTTAGAAGCCCATCATGCCAAACACGATCAAAAGCCCTAGAGATGTCCAGTGCAACAGCCCGGGATTCTCCATGATGTTCGATGGTGTTGCTCCAAAGATGGGTGACATATGCCAGAAGGTCACCTGTTGATCTGGACTTACGAAAACCGTATTGATGGTCGCTGATAATGTTAAGCCCTTCCAGATACTTTAGGAGTTGTTGGTTAATAGCTTTCTCCATTACTTTTGAAATTACTGAAAGCAATGCGACGGGTCGGTAGTTGCTTGGCAGGGTCTTTTTACCTTTCTTTGGAATGGGCTGGACACGCGCCGACTTCCAGCAGGATGGAAATATTCCTTTTTTGTAGGATAAGTTGAAAAGTCTACAAAATACTGGTGTAAGTTCATCGGCGCATGTCTTGAGAACAATGATAGGAATTTCGTCTGGACCAGAAGCTTTATTGACGTCGAGTCCTTTAAGAATCCGTTTAACAATACGCTGACGGAACACGATTTCAGACATTTGCGATTGAACTGAAGGAATGTTGGGTGGTGGTTTTCCCTGAAAGTCTACAGTGGAATGCGAGGAAAACAGTTCAGCAAGTAGGTTTGCTTTATCCCCGGCTGTGGTTGCTATTGTGCCGTCGAAACGTGTTAGAGGAATAGTTGACTTTGTAAAGTTTTGGCTGACGGCCTTAGCGACTGACCAAAAGGACCTTGATCCGTTAGGACTGGCAAGAAGTTTGTTTTTGATTCTCTCGTTATGAGCTTCTTTGCTTTGGTCTATCATTTGCTTACATTGGTTTCGGGTGGTAACAAAGATGGCGCGATTTTCAGGAGTAGGGTTTTTACGCCACTGTCGGTAAGCCAGATTTTTAGATCTGGCAGCACGCTCGCAATTCTTGCTAAACCAGGGCTTGCCGTTACAAGGGCGCTTTTTGGAGAAAGGAATAAAGGCCTCCATGCTAGTTAGAATGACGTCGGAGACCTCCTTTGCACAGACAGATGGATCATCCGAAGAAAAGCATACGCTTAGCCAGGGAAAGTTGCGAAAATGGTCCTTTAGGTCTTCCCACTTAGCTGATGTATAGTGCCAAAAGTGTTTAAGAGTTTAGCCCTAAAATATGATTTTAACCCAATCGAAAGGGTGTTTTAATTTTCTTGCAACGGCTGGATAGGACAAAAGTGCTTTTCTAACTAAAATTCCCTTTTAAGTGTCTTGAACTGCACGAATACTCTTTTTGACAACCCTATTGATACATTATTTAAAATCAGTGGCAGCTCGTGGAAATTTGGTTTTTACAATGTACGACTTCGTCTTGACGTTTAAAAAACACAAAGAAGTATTTACCAGATAATCTAGAATATCGCCGCACTTTTTTAAGTTCTTCTAATTTATCTACTGTTGCCATTTACCTTACCAGAGTTTAGGTAATATCAGTTTCAATTTATATCACACAATAAAAAACCAGTATTTTAAGAACCAAAAGCACCTTCAATAAACAAGGGATGAATAAAGGATAATCAGAAAACACTGTCAGATTCATTGTCGTTGTGACATATTATATTTTACCGAGAGATATTTTTAAAATGTTGACGTTTATAAAGTATAAAATATTTAATGAAAGTAGGCAAATGCAACATGGAAAAATGTTTTGGAAACACTTTTAAATCCTTATAACCATAAAATTATCAAAAAACTTGTTTGGCCTTAAAAGTCTTCAGAAAACTTAAGGAATATTTCAACACTATAACCACGACATTGATCGTTGCAATCGATCATTTTTTGAATATACACAGAGGGCTTGCTCTCCTATGCTTGCCAATAACAGTTAATAGGGAAATCTGTTATAATATCCTTAGGAACCATAACAAACCTTTGAAAATATGTGTGACAGCCAAAGTCAAGTTAATTATACAGTGTTTTAGAAATAAATAAATACAAAATTAAATTCTTTTGTTGGCACTCGGGAGCAATCGAACATAAAATATTTTATCATATTATATGCATGCATACATGAACAGAGCTTCATTGGGCGAGTTCTTTTTATGACCAAGCGAGCTTGCTAGCAAGGCTATAAAGTGTACCCAGAACATAAATAGCCATTACGTCGAAAAGCTTAAAAGTTTTAAAACTAATTTGGCGGTTGATAACACTCTAGCTCGTTAAAATTTCCTTTCGAATTATTTGGAATAATAAAATTTTAGTCGGAAATGCACTACTTAACTTTACTATAATTATCATTAAAGATTACAATTTAGATTATACAAACGTAACATAAACTTAAGCTTATCCTGCCTGGTGAATTTGACTCTACCGTCTACACTTAATAGTTTCAAAAATTATCATTATATGTAAGTAGTTGAATTATTAATAGGGTTTTTGTAGTAAAAAAAATTAAAGCTGTAGTTAAATTTTTTGCTGCCCCCAAGGAGCTATGGGCCCAATCAGTTTAGCTTTTTTATTTAAAAAATAAAATAATTGAGAAAATATTTGCGTCCTAAAGGCAAAGGAAAGTTTTTTTTAACAGACAAATTTTTCGCTTAATTTTATATTTTAATATACGTGGACGAAAAATAGCAATTTAACCCAGAACTCACCACAAGATGGTATCTGCACCTGTAAATGCATATTATACCTTACGATAATTTTAGTTCTGGTTACTATTTTTGATATTTTATAGTCAAATGAAGGAATTTCAGATCTTGTTTCAAATTTTGTTGTTTTAAATCCATCTCTGGATTTCTCATCACAAGATTTTTGTGATTCTTCAATCACTCATTTTACATTCCGCTCTACGGCCTGAGTATAACACAAAAATTTGAAGAATTCGGAAACATTTTTGTCTTTTATATTAGTTTCTAACTCATACATCAGTAAACTTTATTGTTAACGGCGGTTTAGCGAGGACACGGATTTCTCGATCAATCAATTCCATGTAATATTGTGTATTAACATTTATATCGAATGGGAGTCCTTTTTTACACTTAATACCTCTCTAAAATCTACGCGATATTTTAGGGCTTTCTCTCATATATCCATAAATTTCTGGTGAGAGTGTGGTCTTCGATATATTAAATATCTCATCATTTCATGACCAAAAGCTACCATACTTTTTTTTAATTAGAGTAACAGTTTTAAGGATAAAAATGCAGCCTAATAAGACTATAATAATTATCTGGAATTAAAAGGGTTCTACAATGCTCTCCTATCAACCCAGATATGTCTGAAATTTTATTTTGCAATTTTTAAAATCCTGTCCTTTTAAAAGGTCAGTAGGCAAATAAATTACAAAAATATATTTTTTTAAATTTAATAATGCAATTAAACTACTATTAAAAATTATTTAAAACCAGACACGCATAGAAATCGAATAAAATGTAAAAACAATGTAGGTAGTTTTTCTATTATCTTACATGAATGACTTAATAGTGTACGTAAGCGTGTTCAATTTAAAAAATAAAATAAAAATTTCGACTATTGTGAGTTCTTAAGTATTTTGTACATAGATTAAGTAAGAAAACAATTTATAAGAAACACAAACGCCCCTCGGGAAGGCGTAAAGAATTTCGGAGCTCTAATAATAATAAGGCTTTATTTCTTTTACAAAAACAGACGGACGGTAGGTAAACAACCAGTTTCTTTTAGATCAAAAGGCTTTTAACTAAAATCGAAAAAAAGGCAAAAAAAACTGCCCTTGATACTAAAACAAAGAATTACAGTAGCCTGGGGTGCAAAATCAAGACACTTCCGTGTAATTGAACCTTACAGACATTTTCTTTACATAATTTTATGCTTAATACCATCTTTACCCTTATACTCCAAGTCTAAAATTACTGTCAGTGATTCATCGCCTTCATAATTCCGGTGTATTTTTGAAATTCTAATCTCTCTCAGAATATTTATTTTCATGGAATTTTTTTCCTCTGACTTTGTACAACCCACTGTTCTCGATATGAAAGCGATGCGTCACTGACAGTAATTTTGGATCAATAGTTTTTAAATAACAAATTAACCGCGGCTGTGGCTCAGAGGTATAGCTACTGGCATTCGACCGCGGCGTTCCGGGTTCGATTCCCGGAGTGGGCATACGTACAATAAAAAAAAGTATGTCCGAAATTTAGTGGATTTAAGAATTCAGGGAATAGTGTAAAAGGTATCATCTCCCAACCCACCCCATTCACGCCAGTAACCAGGCCGGATGGGATCGGACATCTCGTGGGGTGCGGAAGAAGATACACACTCCTCAATCGGTAGGTCATGCAATGGCAATAAACCAAGGGTTGATAGCCCTTGGGGGGGTGTCGCCTGACTGAGGATCGTGGTTCGGAACCCACGTTAAACTGTAGGTCCCCTCGGGAATGGCCCTGGCAGTGAACGAAGAGAAAAAAAGCCTAATTCGAAAGAAGGGCAGAACGACAAATTGGTAGGAATTATTTACTTTTTTAAAGGTAAAGCAAGATATAAATTTACAATAAAGATTTTTAAAAAATCCCCTTATTCCTTTTAACTAAAAATTAATGGATTTTCTGAAAAATTACATAATGAATGAATCAAGTAGACGAGCTGATGTCTGCGGACGATATAGTACCTAATACTGGCAGATAACGATAAGGATGTACAACATAACCTATATAGGTCTATTAGATAGGGAAATGGGTAAAATAAACATAAAGGTAAATATAGAAAATACTAAAGATAGTGATTATTTAAGGAGCAAATAAAGTACATAACATAAATATTACACGGAATAGCAATAGAAATGGCGACTACAAATTTGTGGAATTAATAATGGAGAACAACTGAAATATAGATAGAGAATTAATGAAAGAATATAAAAAATAGGAAAAGAGAAGGTTACAAAACAGAAGCATCATAAAATGATATGTTTATTTTAATTAAAACTCTAGCTGGTATTTTCTAAATTCATAACTTAATTAAAATAGATATAAACAATCTTAACTACATCCTTAGCTACGAAAACTAGTTTATTTGTATTTAATTAAATGAAGATAAATTTACTGAAGGCAACACTGCAATTAAAGTAGATTGCACGAGAAATTCTTGAAATAATTATTGTTTAGGTGCATTAACTTTATTATACACACATACTTCCGGTTACCTTTCCAGAAATTACTTTAGTGATAAAATTTAATTAAAAACTAAGGATTACATTACTAAATAATTATTATAATATTATCTGTATGTATTTCTTTTCATATAGATAAGTCTAAAATAAGGATATTATTATGGGGTACGTTTTTACACAGTAACGTATCTATTAAGGCCGGATTAGCTATTATTCTCCATCCAATTTTTGAATTTAAAAAACTTTATACAAAGAAGTTGTTTATAAAAAATATATTATAATATCATAATACGCCCTAGTTCATTATGAAACTATTAAAATTAAATAATTAACTACATTAATTTTTGCTTTCAACCGCTCTATTTTCTAGTTACACAAAATAAAAAATAATTAAATATTCATACTAGGTACATGGCTACAAAACATTCGTGCGATATTCTCGCGACTGACTTTGGTTTAGAATTGATATAAAATATATACTCGTAACAGGTATGAGCATAACTGTCATTCACAGATATCGACTTTAAAATACCTACTTTGTCCAGCACACTTATTTCTTTACGAAACATAAATCTGCAGAAAACGCGATACTTTAATTTTGTTGATGCCTATTCAAATAGCCCAAGTTAAGAGAACATCACCTCTTTAAGCTTTACAATTTTTCCGTGTGTCATTTTATTAAAGTAGATACTCCTTAACCTGTTACTAAGCATTTTTATTATCAGGTAAATTTTAATTGACTTAACAGGCAATTACAAATTTTAAGGATGACGCTTTTCTGTATTTGTTGGTATAAATAACCTGAAACGTCAAGTTTTTCCAAGTTGAGCTTAAAATCTTTCGTCATATTTCCCTCCACCGATATTATGATCGGAATGATGTCTATTTTTCCTAGCTTATATTTTTAATTTCTATCGACAATCTCGAGTACTTAGTTTTCTTCTCCAATTCGGTTTAAAGAAGTTCTGTGTTAGTAGGCAACCTATATCGATTATGAAAGCTTTCTTGGTAGTCTTTCGATAAAAAAAATATCCGGCCGGATCGGGTGTGGTCTAATGTTCTTTCCGTTATTATTCGAATGTCCCAGTATAAGAAATTTTTTAGGAGATTCAAGGACTGGCTCAGGTGCGTATTGATAGTATGGTGGGAGGTCTTCTTTTAAACCTAGGTTATGAGCCCGTTCTTTGTAGATTATCCTTGCCACTTAATTATGCCTTCCCAGATAAGCGTTCGGTGCCATAGCACCACAACCCGCCGTGATATGTTTCATCGTTTCTCCAGGCAGGGCAATTGCATCTTTCGCACACATCTTCCACATTATTTCTTTTTAAGATGACCTTTTCATAGTTTCGAGTTCAAGTGGTACGGTCTTGGCCAGAAATTATATAACCTTCTGTTTCAGCGTATAGCTCATAATAATATAGTATTATAATTTGAATTGTCTCCTTGCATTAAATTCTGTGGAATTAATATAATTTATTGTAACAGTGTAGCCAAAATTGTTCCACCAATCAATTTAAATACAGAAGAAGAATTTTCTTTCATTTCGCCTTCAATCAATTTAAAGTTAGAATTCTATCAAATTTCAAAAATAACCTTTGAATAACCTAATCATAATAATTTCAGAAAATTTTAAACTTAACGATTGTTAACGAATTGCCCTTTTAACTAAATGTAATATTTTTTACAATAATCAGACTACAAAGTTTAATGTAAACTTTAAAGTTAATCTTTATTATTTATCTACAATCGTTGGAAAATCGAGCACTACTTTGGGGATAAAAGTACAGTTTTGTAGTCAGCAATAACATGACAAGTTTAATTTAAATAGTTCAAATTTCCGAATTTAAAGACTCTAATTAAAGTTGTTAATTTGAATTTTTCAAAGTTCCTTATTCAAAATTAACTAACTAGAATTTAAGAGCTAAGGGTTTATATTTTCTTAAAAACAATAATAGTCGAATATATATATTTTTAGAAAAGAAGGTTTTTTAGCGGCATGCAGGCGGACAAAGTAGTGTATCTATCTTTTGCATTGAGTACACAGGGACGCCAAATGCAATGGGTTCCCTGGGGCACAGGTAGACAATGACAGGCTGTTTCGTTCTTATTAGAACTCATAAGAAAGCCATAACCTGTAAGCGACCCCGAGTACAGCGAGACTATGTTTTTAAGGCATTTTTAAGAAATAAAAATGCGATGAAACCCAGTAACGCCATCTATAGGAATCAACTCAATGCAAAAGATAGTCGACGACGAAAGCAACATAAACCAAATACGTTAGGCCAACACACCAGTATAGGCAACATTTATCGCATCCCCACAATTTTTCTACGGATTTGTAAATTCAAATAAGTTCGCGCTTTAGTATACCCACTGGGCGCTGCCAACCCGTAATACAATGCCGTGTTTTTAAAATAAAGTAGTAGAGTTTAGTTTCCGTATAAGTAAATAGAAAAGAAGGCTTTTTAGCGGCAGGCGGAGAAAGTAGTGCATCTATCTTTTGCATTGAGTACAGTGCAGCGCAAACTTATTTGAATCTACAAATCCGTAGAAAAATTGTGGTGATGCGATAAATGTTGCCTATACTGGTGTGTTGGCCTAACGTATTTGGTTTATGTTGCTTTCGTCGTCGACTATCTTTTGCATTGAGTTGATTCCTATAGATGGCGTTACTGGGTTTTCATCGCATTTTTATTTCTTAAAAATATCGTGAAAACAGAGTCTCGCTCTATTAGGGGTCGCTTACAGGTTATGGCTTTCTGATAAGTTCTAATAAGAACGAAACAGCCTGTCATTGTCTACCTGTGCCCCAGGGAACCCATTGCATTTGGCGTCCCTGTGTACTCAATGCAAAAGATAGATGCACTACTTTGTCTGCCTGCCGCTAAAAAACCTTCTTTTCTATTTACTTATACGGACACTAAACTCTACTACTTTATATATATTTTATTTAACAATAATAATATTTAATAACTTTTTCATCCCTTATAATTTTTAACATGCTCTAAATTCGGTATGCATTATTTATCAATGTCATGATTTTATCGATTTTTAAAAAATACATACTTATATTCTGATTTTGTAGATGAAACAAATGCCAACTTTTTCTAATATCTAAGAATTCTATAGATCCAGTTATATACAATACAGTACTTTTGAAGAAAATGGGGAAAAATTGTAAAATTGTAAAAAAAACTGTTCAGACATCGCTGATTCAACTTTTTTAAAAGCCGGATAAGGGCAAATGTCCATAGTAACTTTTCGTCTTAAAATGATACCCGGAATCACATCCTAGAATTTCTTCATGTACTTAGTTAAGGATTACCCAATATATTGTGCCAACTCAAAACTTATTATAAAGCATAAAGTATAAGACATTTATATTAAAAGTGACACGTGATTAAAAAAAGGAGTCACTTGTATTAATAAAAAAACATAATGTTACTGCAATTCAGTGTTTTCTAACATGGCTATGGATATATTTTCTAGCGTCCCTTGTATGGTAGAAATTCGAATTGTCTAAATTAATTTTCAACCTTGATTAGGGTATTGTATAAATAACTGTCGTATCTGGCAGAGTTCAACTTCCAATCGCAAGCAGTTTGAAACTAATTACCGGTTTAACTTCGAAATTTCCTGCTTTCAATGACCCTTCCTCGAAAATTTGTGGCTACTATCGACCAATGTCGATTAAATCAAGTATTTTTGGACTCATTTTTATTTTTAGCATGAATTATAATTTCTTGGGTTCGAAATTGAACCCCCCTAATAAAAAAGTGTACTTTTTTTAAAGTACAGTATACACGATATGTTTAAGTAGGCAAATTATATTTATATAAGCTATGATTTATAGTACTATGAAAGTTACTAGTATCGAGTACCGAATGGTGACAAAGAAACGTGATCAGAGAATAATTATTGTAAAAAAAAATTGTTACAGATTGGCATAATAATTAAATAAATCAATTAAAAGTCGTTTATTACATTTTCAGGTGAATTTTTAATTCTTTTTTCGAAAAATAAAATACCCGGCAATATATTCTACGTCAACTTATACCTGATATTAAAATATGAACAAAATCTAGCCGTTTGTTTCCAAAATTCAAAAATGAGTAAAATGATTTTTTTTTGGATTTTCATAATTTTTCAATATTAGTATTTATTTAATCCACCTATAAATTATTCAACATCCTGTACATATTTTATTTCTATATAAGTGAAAGAAAACTTAAGGCCTACTTTTCCACCAATAAAAAAGTTGATAGTTTTTAAGAAACAAGTGAAAACTCCAGACAATGCATAAAATCTCAAAGTAAGAAGTTGACAACTTTAAAAGGCCGTAACTCAAAAACTAGTCATAGGATTGGATTAGGGCCAGGGATACTTTTAATCAGGACGTCAAGATCTAGAAAATACTAAAAATTCAGAAAAATTAGCCGAAAGCCATTTCCCATAAGCTTTGTGCGGGGTCCTTTACACTAAGAACTAAAGTAGTGTTAAGCGCTAAATTTTTCTTTTAGAATTTTTACTTTTAATTGCGGAATGGTTAGTTTTTGGAAATTTAAGAATAGTGTGTTGTTTTTTTTTATAGTAAAAACTAAAAAATGTCCAGAAGAAAAGATATTAAGCAAGATAAATTGGAACAATTCCTGAAAAAATACCCTTTTAACCAAAACCATTAGTTTGCAGCAATTAAATTGACATTAAGGTCCAAAAAATCTTTTCCCTTGATTGAGCTTCACTTCAACGCCTCCAGGGAAATTGTGCAATTTCCTATAGAATACTTCGTGATCGTTTGTAGGCTTAGAGAGAATGTTAAAAACGTTTTTAAGGATTTTGATTTTATTAGATGGATATTGTTACCGCTTATAAAATGAGCTAAAATGGCAGCCCAACTTTTTTTTAAACTCTTCAAGAACTAATAATGAAACCATATATTATATTATAAAAGCTCATCACACGGAACACATTGTACCAGATAATAGTCTTATAATATAACTGACTATGATTGTAGTTTAAAAAACTTCTGATCTTATAAGATATTCGTTGATTTTTCGTTAATTTTTAATGGCCGATATCCAGCCCTTGTTTAGAATTCACAAAAACTTGTCTTTTAAACATGCATTTTTGCACAGACCTCGTCTTTTTCGCATACAATACAATGTTGCCGGTTACTTAATTTTTAAATTAATTTAAATAAAAAAATTTAAATTTGTGAGCATTTACTATTACTTAAATTAAATTACCTGGCCTTGCCAGAATTTTATTACCTCTGTTGTATCTTTTTGTTTGTAAAATGTCATATTTATATTTCAATTATTTATTTATTCAAGTTTAGTCCACGACGTGAATGTGTTTATTGTTTGAAATGTCATTTGTCCAAATTTAGGTTGTCGTTTAGACATACATTATTATGTACCACCAAAAACCTTTTAAGCATCGCTTTTAAAATTCTATTTGACCAGTAAGTACTACCATTTTATTGTTATTTTACAACTTGTAAATTTCATACTTACTTTTAAGGTTAAGGCTCTGATGATGACCTTAAGTAAATAAGGCCGAAAGCTCTTGGCATCAGTGTTAATGAATAGTTACACTGAAATACAACGTTTTTCCTTTCATATGTTTTTATACCTTACACGATCATTCAGACTAACAGGCTTGATAAAGAAATTACTGTAATTATACAGATTGCGTAAGGGAAAATTTCAAGAATGGATTGCCAGGCTGATGTAAATTCTCATTAGAAGCAAGACTGACGCATGAAGGATATCACTCACGACTGTCAGTCGGAATGAAATTGTATATCGTATAGATTCTCCATTCTGCTTTAAGGGTCCTCAGGCTTTTCGGGATTATGAGATTATCCACCTTAGGGAACCTTTTTCTTTTCCGTGTGCGGCGATTGTCATTTGTCAGTTGTTAAATGAACCAATCTTAGACGAGGAAAGACTTTCATAAACAAAAAGTTAAATTTTATTGTAAACAGTAACCAGATGCTAGATGTCAGCTAGAGCTTTTTCACGTTTCCATAAATCAGGAAGTTAAAGTAATGGTTATTCCCAGGATGCTGTGGCAAGATAAACAATGGATGAACATCAGTGTATCACTTATTTCCTAATTTTGCCTTTTTAGAAAAATATTGCGAAGTGCCTGTTTTAGGAGAATTAGAAATTCATAAGTAGTTCGTACAGAATATTTTTGATAGTACATTCATAGCTATTTAAATGGGTTTGGATATTAGTTGGAAGTGATAATATGACAAAAAATTGTAAATATATTTGTTTAAAGTTTTCCTATTTGGACACTGAAATTAATAAATAGTCTACTGGAATAAACTTAAAATATTGAAAAGAGTAATTAAAATCAACAGTTTTACTTAAAACTTAAAACCAAAAGAGGTTTTATCAATCTGTGAATATAATATTGGTTTGATAATTTGGTAAATCAGGTAGGTAATTAGAACATCTTAGAGAGTTGAATTATAGAAAAAAAAAAGATTAATTTCATAGTTATTTAATCAAAAATACCTTAAGGTTATCATATTATCTAAATTTATTGGTATAAGTGCTAGATTTTCCTAACCAATTTTACTACTTAATATTGAAAAATACTTGGCACCTATCACTTTAATCGGTCTATCCTGACCAATTAAATTTATCTTCATTAGCTAACAATACTATTAGGAAACAAATGAAAAAGTTGACATGTGTGCATTTCTAGAGGCATCTGCCAACTTAACGGTCCGTTAGCTGATGGTGGCTCACTTTTTATCTGAAAATTATTTTGACGGTCTATTAAGAAAACAAAATTTATTCGGTTGTTATCAAAATTTAACTGTAGTCAACGGTTTTTAGCCTTAAAACAGCTTTGTGCAACAGGCTGTTATACCTATACAGTTGCCATGCATTATATAAATCCATTTCCAGACAATGGCAAATAAGAGGGAAATACTACACCTATTATAATGTTTTATGATAAACTTTCAAAGCTTTAATAAATTTAGAGCTAGATGCCATCTCTTAATCAGAAGCCACAAATTAACTATATAGATTCTTGTAAAACAGCTTTTGAAAGGACAGTGGTCCTATTGGGGTAAATAATCACTATTGAATTATCTCTAACTATACCAAAAATTAACTGAAAGAAGATGAATATAGAATTGCTACCTCCCTCTTTATTTATATTAACAAATAAAACCAAACAATAACAAATATCTAAGCCAATTGTTATAAGAATGCATTTAAGTAAGATATTTTTATTGGAAATTAAATAAGGAAAATAAAGATTATACCAACGATAAATCGTTTTATTTGGGATATTAATTAAATTATTGGTTTATAATTAATAGTATAATATACGCGTCAGAATGAAAGAAAACATTATATTGTCAGTAGGTGTGAGTGAGAAAGCGGTCAGTAATGCCAGAATGTGTAGTATAAAACGGCGGTTTAAATATCTATTAATAATCTACATTTTATTGCTTACCGTTAATTTTTTACTTTAGCCCGGATGGTCTCGGTATTTGTCCGGAGCTAGTCAAGAGAGTCGACCGGTTGCGGTGTGAGAGTATCGTACTCTGTTAGATAGCCAGAACGTGTAGGCCCGCGGGATTCATACGCAGTCACGCATGCGTAAACCGATCTACTATTTAAAGACCGCCACTGAATTGCTAGTCGTATTGTCGTTTACTTCTGGAACTTTTTACCGATACCGCTTGACGTAGTAACATCCGCATTCGCAAGTAGCATTACCGCGTGAACCTTTTCTTTCAAACATAGGCCGCATCCTTATTTTCTGATATCTGCAAGTCCGTCACCGTAGTCCGTCCTGACCTTTATCCTATTAATTAAGCTGCGACCGCGCTTGCAGATCTTTGTACTGATTTTATTTCCGCGGGTCTATGTATTACTGTTATTAAGTTGACCGCCGGACCGCTTGCGAACCTGAAGACGCGAATCTGTAATTTAATCAAGCCGTCGGACGTCAAAGCCGGAATCATTTATTTTTAGCCGCGATTAATCAATGATATAAAAGATACATTACCGCAGACAAAGAACGTATACAATCCTCCTCTCTCTGTTATTTCCTTTATTGTTAACTGGTAAGATCATTCATTTTAAACCGATAGTAAATGGGGCACATATTAATATAAAAGTCTTTGAATACAAAATGTTTTAAAACCGATTGTTTTATTATTCCTTCGCACCATACGCAGTTGAACGCCTGGATTATTTTCTCCACTGTCTAAAAGCTACTCGAAGGTAACTGTGGGCCTCTTACCACATTAATCCAAGAGGTGGCGCCCGAGACTCCGTTGGAAAAGTACTTTTCGTCCTATAGTCGCATGCAGCAAATCACGCATAAGCGACGTGAGCAATAGATTAGCTAGATAGATAGATAGGAATTAATACGGATCGCAAAACGCCTTCTTTACAAAATTTGGCGTTTTGTGATGATCCGTATTAATTCCTATCTATCTATCTAGCTAATCTATTGCTCACGTCGCTTATGCGTGATTTGCTGCATGCGACTATAGGACGAAAAGTACTTTTCCAACGGAGTCTCGGGCGCCACCTCTTGGATTAATGTGGTAAGAGGCCCACAGTTACCTTCGAGTAGCTTTTAGACAGTGGAGAAAATAATCCAGGCGTTCAACTGCGTATGGTGCGAAGGAATAATAAAACAATCGGTTTTAAAACATTTTGTATTCAAATACTTTTACATTAATATGTGCCCCATTTACTATCGGTTTAAAATGAATGATTTTACCAGTTAAAATAAAGGAAATAACAGAGAGAGGAGGGTTGTATACGTTCTTTATCTGCGGTCATGTATCTTTTAATCATTGATTAATCGCGGCTAAAAATAAATGAATCCGGCTTTGACGTCCGACAGCTTGATTAAATTAAAAATTAGCGTCTTCAGGTTCGCAAGCGGTCCGGCGGTCAACTTAATAACAGTAATACATAGACCCGCGGAAATAAAATCAGTACAAAGATCTGCAAGCGCGGTCGCAGCTTAATTAATAGGATAAAGGTCAGGACGGACTACGGTGACGGACTTACAGATATCAGAAAAGGATGCGGCCTATGTTTGAAAGAAAAGGTTCACGCGGTAATGCTACTTGCGAATGCGGATGTTACTACGTCAAGCGGTATCGGTAAAAAGTTCCAGAAGTAAACGACAATACGACTAGCAGTTCAGTGGCGGTCTTTAAATGGTAGATCGGTTTTACTTTACGCATGCGTGACTGCGTATGAATTCCGCGGACCTACACGTGCTGGCTATCTAACAGTGTATAGAAATTACAAGTGTATGAGTAAGAGAAGGACGGTGTGATGTATGTGGTATTGTGTTTGTTGTGTCGGTGTGTGTGTATGAGAGAGACAGATAGTCTATTTTCCCGGTCTGAATTTACATTAAGCAAATCAGAGTTCCTGCAGCAACTCGGACTTGCATAAAGGTGATAAAATAAATTTGCGGCCCGTTGTACTAAAACAAAACAGAGCTACTCGGCTAAGATGACCTAGAGTAGTCCGGTTCTGCATGGGAGAGGAAAAGAGATACGAAATTGTCGGTGTCATGTGTGTGAGTGTAATGGCGGTGGTAACCGGTGATATGAGAATGATACAAATGAACGATTTAGCCTTTGAAATGTAAAACGAGACAGAACTACTCGGCTAAGATGACCTAGAGCAGTCCGGTGTCGGGTAATTGAACTATGGCTTGATCCGAACGAGACAGAACTACTCGGCTGAGATGACCTAGAGCAGTCCGGTGTCGTGTAATTATTACTATGACTGGGATTTAAAAAAAAACGAGACAGAACTACTCGGCTAAGATGACCTAGAGCAGTCCGGTGTCGTGTATGAGAGAAACAAAGAAATATTTATTCCGGTTTAATACGTATATATGAGAGAGAGACAATATGACAGAGCTACTCGGCTAAGATGACCTAGAGCAGCCCGGTCTTATGTATATGAAAAATATAAAACAACCCGGTATACGCGTCAGAATGAAAGAAAACATTATATTGTCAGTAGGTGTGAGTGAGAAAGCGGTCAGTAATGCCAGAATGTGTAGTATAGAACGGCGGTTTAAATATCTATTAATAATCTACATTTTATTGCTTACCGTTAATTTTTTACTTTAACCTGGATGGTCTCGGTATTTGTCCGGAGCTATTCAAGAGAGTCGACCGGTTGCGGTGTGAGAGTATCGTACTCTGATTGTAAGACGGTACGATCTCGCTAAGGAAGGCTCTCCGCCGGGATGGTCCCCTTCTACTCGGCGCACGACATCGAGAAGTACCGATGGCGACGGCGGTTCCGCGCCGACCCGTACTATGAACAGTGGGGAATGGAGGAAAACTAAGAAAAGCTATTTCCCGGTATTTCGCGACGGAAAACTTTAGAAAGGTAATCAGTACAATTAATATGAATAATTTACGAACAAGAATGAACTTTGTGCGACGAAAAATAAGAAAGTTAAAAACGGATACGTATACAACCCTGTAAAAATAATGTAACTTCGTTACAATTAATAGTATAATATATAATATACCGAAGTGGAAAGTATTTCATTATTTTCGAGTAATTTATATTTACCAGAGTTTGAAGTATTTGAAAATATCAATATTTTCTTTTAAGGACTTGGTAGATTTCAGCCCAGGATCAAATATTTTCTGAAATTTTTTCAACTGCCTCGGTTTGACCAACTTTAAATACTGAGTAGTAACTCGTTCTAATTTTTTGGGCTTCCTTCCTTCAATTCTAAAAGGTGCACTATAAGTTACATTTTTTTCGCGTATTCTATAAAAAGACGGAAAACGCGGCAAAACTGATGACTGCATGATGAATCAATAAAAATTGACATTAGCAAAGCTACCAGGCATCCTAACAAGACAAAAAAAACTTACGCTGTAAATTTCAAAGCACAGGTAACTTGATTGAAAAAAGTTGCAAAAGCATCTGTCACCTCATATTTTTTTTGGAATTATTGATATTATAAAAATAGGTTTCTATTAAATGCTGTGGTAGTGGAAAAACAATTTTAAACACATATTCTATATACCGTAGGGTTTTTTTTCTTTAATTATTATTATACACGGTGTTATCGAATTGATGCAATATAAATATAATATTTTTAAATGCCTCATTATTATAATAAACAAGAACATTTTTTTAATACTATGGTTAAGTATACCACGCCGCCACTGGAGGTGTTCTAAAGAAAGAGTTGACATGTTTCTAATTAGAATGACAATGAATTAAGGTCAGTGACCGGTGATAACCTATTGTAAGTTATGAAAAAAAAATTCATAATAAATAAAAACAATACCTCTAAATACAATATACGATTTTACCGCTATTTACTACATTACAGCACAAAATATACCTGTACCTTTCAGCCACTCAATATTGAAATTATTTGTTTAATTATAAAAACATTTTTATAGTGTAAAACTAAAAAATCGAACGCAGATATCTGCTTGCACTGTAGGGCGAGTAGACTCGACTGAAAACATAATTTTTCTTTGCTGAAAACGTTAAACACGTGGCCAAGCGACACGTCTGTCGTCATCCAAATCCAATTCTGTTATTGAGGCGTCCGTCCAACTCGGTTTTAGGGGTCGTTTAACAAATATAAAATATGGAGTATTTCTCTACGACACCCAAGGATTCACCGATTTAAATATAATACGTTAATTCCATTACACCCCGTATACATTTATTGTGAATCCGAGTGCCTGCAAATTTTAAACAATTATTCGTATTGCTATTAGATTTATAAAAAGATTACTCTTGGAGAAGAGATATCCAAAAAATAGCACTGGACTAACTCTAATTAAATGCCAGTAGATATATCTTTACCTCATTTGCGTCGGGAATTTTATAAATGTTTATGTAATTTATTATTCATTATTTATCGTTACGAAACAACAACTTGCCAGTACCAATGTTTCCCATTAATAGTACATTGTATATCGAGTAGGAAAAAAAGCTAGACATTCCCGGATGACCGTAAAGATTGTATGTCGAGGAGCAAGCCGAGACTGACAATACCGGGAATGTGGCTTTTTCTGCGAGGTATACATACTATTTTTCCGCAAGTCGAAAATTATTAAAAGGACATAACTTATTACAATCAACTTTTTAAAATTGCGAAATAAATATTATTAACTTTGTTCACAAATAAAGGATGATATTAAATATTTCTGTTGTAACTATGGAAACACAGTAATATTGAATTGTTAGTTAAGCTTAACACATTTTAGTTTACAAGTAGCAGTACAGAAATAATATTTTCTGACAGTACAATAATAAATATTTCCTAACAGTTATTTTCCGTTGCCTAGCAACGACTAAGTGTAAAGAAATATTGACTTTTTTTCAGAAATGTTATCAAATATGTCAATATTTCCGATCAATTTTCGAAAAAATATATTTTTCTAAGAAATTCTCTGTGGGTGCTTTTATTTCAAACATATTATATAATAATGTAATATGTAATTGTAAATACATAACAGTAATAAGCGGCTCTTGAATTAAACCAAAAATTATATTTTTGAATCTTCTTAAATCATCTGTCCAAAAGCCCATTGAATTCAAATTTTCTTGTTACTAAGTAAAAAACATTCTCTTTTAGTAATTTAATTAATTGCAAACCTGTATTTAGAAAAATTCAGGAGATGCCACCGGGCTAGCTCCAATTAAATTCCTGTGTATCTTTACCTTATTTGTCAGTAGAAACTTACATAAACTTTCCTGTAATTTATTATTCCCTGTTTATTCGAGAGGAAGAGACGTTGCAGTTGTGCAAAACTTTTGTTTTAGTTTTGTACTACTTATAAATTAGACGAATCTGCTTCTTTGAAAGCTGTTTTCAAATACAAGCTCATTAACTTCAAGTAGATTTTAGAAATGTAAGTTTCTAAAAGCGTTTAATATATTATTTAACTTTTAAAGTTATCACAAAAATATCTATACTTGTCAGTGTCATATTAGTTAAATTTAGTATGCTGCATGAATCTGATGTTTGTTATTAATTTGATATGTTTGTTTCTTTGTAAAAGAAAAAGGTAAAAAAAAGTCGGAGCTAAAAGAATTAGGCAACTATTTTAACTTCAAACCAATCACAACCATTTCAACAGCTTATTTTTTTATTATTTATTTTTTCAAAAAAATTAAATTAAAAATATCGATTTTTAAACACTTCGGCGGTAAGCAAATATATACATATCTAAGTTGATACTTCTTTTTTAGCTGTGTATAGAAGGAACCTAGGAATCACCCTATATTTGTAGCCGCTTGTCAACGTTAAGCATACGTATTCGTATAGGCTACGAACAGACCTAAATCCCTTAGCATGAACCAAGAGCCGTTGCTCTGTCGTCATTATTTTAGAGCTACCCCACTTTGCTCCATAATCTCACTATGCCCTATCTTCGCCTACTCACATGAAATTAATAAATAAAGATCTTACACACTAGTGACTAATGCAATAGCTAACCAGTGGGTTATGAATGACTAAAGCTCCATCGTTTGTATTTGAACCATAGGCGAACCCGTTTTTACATAAAATATCTAAAATAAAAATGTAAAACAAAAAGTTGTACTCATTTACATGTAATTCTGACCAAAATTCTGGTGAAAATACCTTATGATGCCGTGCAAACCCCTATTTTGAAAAGGAACGTTCTATATTGAATCTTGTTCGCCACGCGACACTGTTCCGTAGGTAAGTTGCATCCCAATTTAATAAAACCAAACTAACACCCCAATGGTAGACTGCTCGCGAAAATTTGGGCCAGCAGCAGTTTGGGGGATTCTTACTCCACTTGTATTATTTGCCTACCTGGCCCGAGGCCCGACGCTTTGCTATTTTAATTAACGCCAACTTTGCATCTTTTGTTATGATGACTTATATTGGATTTCAACCACACACCAGTATTCCAGATCACGATGTGAGGGCGGGCTTTCACGAAAAAATAAAATAAAATATCTTAACTTGCAAGTATGAACCAGGTGATTTGTATGACATTTTGAAAACACTACGGTTCCCCAAATCTTTATTTAACCATCTCTTGCTTCTGTTCCAGCAACTGACCTAAATATTTAGAGCCGGGCTCATTCACTTCTACAATATGTTCGTTAAGACTACTATTCTATGTAGCTTAGAACCAAGGGAAATATTATCTTTACTTCCATCAAAGTAAATACCTTTCACGTCACGTTCACTTGAAACTTTATTTAATATTGTCAATCTATTATTTTTCTAGCTCTTCTTATTTTGCTTCGAGCAATAACTTTAGAATTGTCTTTTTCACTCACTATTCCCATATCTTTTAGAACTGCACTCACGATCATTACAGCCGATCTATCTGAGAGGCCGGTACGATCGCACACTAAGGCCACTTTTTCCAAAATAACTCTCATTTGAGGGGTGCTGGGTTGATCAAGTTTCAATTGTGCTGAGGAAATGTTGGATTTGGAAAATAATGCCCCATCGCTTGTTTCAGAATCACTGCTATAGCTTTCAACTACATTTTTTAAAACGGTGGTTGCAGATATTGCTTTGGAACTAGCGCTCTTTTGCTTTTCTGTTTTAAATTATCGGTTTTTCCTAAAAATTATGTTACAATTTGATAATTATGTTATTAGTGGCAAGTCTAGTGCTACGCTTAAGCCGCTTGAGTTTTTTCACATTTTTCCTTCATTTTAGCTTCCCCACTCTGCTTCAAATATAGTTCAGACAAAGGCAGTATGAATTCTGGTTAGGAACGGTTTTTGATGATATTCCCTTTGTGTAACGTTTAAATGAAATTAAACAGAAGGTAACCGTTATGACTTTTATTCATAATAAATATATTTTTTAGTTAATTTTTACAAAAAAGTCGCCTATTTAACTTAAAATATTACAATTTCTACGTTGTGCGTAACTAGCAATTTTTTAAAAATATTGTATTTTTCCAAAATTTCAACTTAGTTGTAGCACTACAAAAAATTCACAACTTTGGGGAATTGACAATGAACTTTTGAAAACTAGCCTCAAGAAATATTTAAATGTTGTTTTTTTCGCTCCACCCTAGTGTATAAACCGTAAGTGTCTTCTCTTGGCCGACTGGGGTTTATTTCTATGGGTATCCCGATTCCGGATATTATTTAGATAACAAATTGTCAGTATAAAATAAACAAATTATAAAATTACTTCTATTGTATTTTTTGTATTCTTTACGGAACACCCATGACTGTGTGTACTCCAATAAAGATGAATTGTTATACCTATATAGCTTGTTAAATATAATAAATGTTATTTTTTAAATGTTTCTTTGTTAATTCAATTTTATCAAATCTCCTTTTTTTAAATAGATACTTTTATAGTTAAGCTTAAAATCACTGTCGATCCTAACTAATCAATTTAAGCTCCGTTTTACCTACTTTAGTTTAAGTTTAATCCAATTAAACCTGTGTGATGTGTGATCAAAGTTCTTCATCGTTCTGATCTTTGGTAAATAATTGGATGGATTTTAGGGATTTAATGGTAGAATGTTTAGAGGGATTTAAAGGGAAACTTTAATGGGTATAGAAAAGGGTTGGGAGTTTTTTATGTTGGAGGAAAAATGTGTTCTAAGAATGCGCGCAAGTAAATATGGTACAACGTGTTATATTAAACGACGAGAAAAAAACCTATTCTTTAACCAACTATAAGCTAATACTAGTAATATAACAATTAATACAAGTGTAATTCACGGGGGAAAATAAAGTCACTATTTTCATCAAGAACTTATAAGGTATTGACTTTTAAGAGCTATCGTTCTTTTTTAAAAATATTTGTGTTTAGATTAAAATTTCAATTCGTTCAAAATAAAAATTGTATAATATTCTTCATTTAAATCCTAAGACTATGGGTTGTATAAATTATTTTAATCACAATTAACTAAACAACAAGTTTAACACTAACATAAATGACATTGACAGGCATTATTTACTCACAATCAAAGGTGCTTGATTATTAAATTAAATATTAAGGTAACCGGCCAGTATAATTATTATGAAAATGTCACAATCAAACCTCTTGGTTAGTTATTTGTCGTTAAAACTCTTTATGCAACTCAACTTTATATTATGTATTGGATTGGGATTCCATAATTATACAGGGTGGTTCCTAAGTTGATACTTCTTTTTTAGTGTGTATAGAAGGCATTAAAATAAACAACTTTTACAAATACCTTTTTAAAAAACTCAAAAATAAGGTACTTACATTCATTTATTACACTATGGATCAAATACGTTGATTAACATTAAGCAAACGCCGCACTTTAAAGACACTCACTCTAAATTAGCACCATATTTTTTAGTTCATTATTTTCAAATTTTACCATATTTCACGTGTCACCAATTTAAAATTAACTTGCTTCTGAAAAACACAGAGCAGCGAATTGCCAAAATAAATAACTGACGACCGACCCGTAAAATGTATGACTAACAATACAAAAAAAGAACAAAAATAATATAAAGTAAAGGGCTACGTTTTGATTACCAGGCCCGCACTTACATTTTTTACTTCTGTAACTCGGCTATTTTTAAGTTTTTTGAAAAAATGTATTAAAAAATGTTGTTTATTTTAATGCCTTCTATACACAGCTAAAATAGAAGTATTAACTTAGAAATCACCCTGAATTTAAATAAAGTTTAGTCGATTTATTTCAATAAAATGTTTTAACTTAAAATTATAATGATAACTATATAAGAGTAATTAACTTGCATTAAGTATTTCCTACTCCGAATAAGATTGGCCCTCATTAATCTGATATTTGTTATTCCTGGAAACTGCCAGCGTTTTTTAACTCTTTTTCTCAGGGCGTTGAACGGATGTTACTATCATGCATTTCGATACAATTTACAATAATTGTTCCTGCAATATAATATGGAGACATTATTGACAGAATGCGGACTGAAGTCGCTTATTGTAGTGGTTCTATGTATGTACACATATTTTTGGAAATGGTTTTTATTCAAGTAACAAAACATATTGCTAGTTTTTTAACGTTGCTGTTTGCGGTATCCATTTCTAGCAAATAAAGCTCTCTTTTTAGTTCTTTTTTCAACGAAAATCGTTTTCAGATTACAAATACATCTTCCTGAAAAATCATCAATTTTAGTATGATAAATGTATAATGATGCCAGACTTTATTTAAGAGTATGTTGTACCTAACTAAATTTAGAAATAAGTTATAACATCCAATCTTAGGAATCTTGAAATTTTAAAGACAGAAAACCTAAAAGCCAGGTCTTTATTTGTTAGCAAATAGATTCCAAAGATTGCAACGTTAAAAACTAACAATAAATAGTTACTATAATAAAAACCATTTCCAAAAATATTTGAACTTAAGTACAATTATGTTTAAACGTTCAAGCTGGTATTATACTGTTAGAGTCACTTAAGTCAGCAACTTTGGAGGCCGACGCAGCTAGCGGGATTACGAGGACACTACTACTGTGTCACGATGGCAAGTAGACACTGCACAAGATAAAATCTGATTGTTTTCTTAATTTTTATAATTTGTTTGTTTTAGTGAAAATATTAATTAAAATATTGTAATTACCAGTTAAAACTGTTTGGTGATTTAACGAAGTGATCGATATATTATACAGGGTATTAAATTGATTCGAAACTATATTTATCTATATAACATTTAAAATGTTATTAAAGCTCTTAAATCTCAAAATACCCTTAAAATGAGATATATAATAATATTTTATCTTAAAATAAATTGTTCACTATTATTAATTTAAATAATTTTTTATTCTTATATTAAAGAAACCTTAATCTTATTTAAGAATAAGCTAGTATTAAAATCAAGTAATATTTTATTTGAGAAATGGTAAAACTAGCATATTATAATTGAATTAGTATTTTTTTTTTCGGTATATATATGTTTGAGCTCGAATAAATCAAATTCCCTGGGGCAAGATACATGACATGTTTATTGGCTCTTCTATAGAGACCAGTAAAGTCCGTATCAATTGACTTCAAGTGCAATTTTTAGCAAATATAACTTTTCCAATTTTCTCCGCAAAATTTTCTACTTACTAGTCGGTTTATTTTAAAATTGGGGTTTACTGATGGTCAGTTGAGGCAATAGACTTACGGAGCATAACACGTACGCTATCCAATCTCGTAATAACACTTTTGAAAAGCGAGGTGCATCTTGATTAGAAAAATATTATTTCGATATTGTGTATTGTGCCCGATGAACCATTTGAGAAATAAGGGTAAGCTCAAAAGTCTATATAAGAGGATCGTCCATAAAGTTAAAAATCAATAATATATATCACTTAAATTTGTAGAGTAAGCTATTAAATTATATTGTGACTAAATTATTTAACTCAAGGTTAACAAAATTAAAGAAAAAGCCGGGAATAAACCGAAGAAGAAATCGTATTATGTATATTTTAAAAAAATTTCCTACTTCACTGTCTAATTTCTTAAGAGTAGGAGAAGGTCCCGTATTTTGAACAAATTTCTTTTATAGGGATTTGTTCTGTTTTTCCCCTTTTTAAAAAAAAAATAAATCAAAACATCTAACGTTATAAGTCCGGTAGGTGACTTAGAGTTCTTTTACGGACGAGGCTACGCAGCGCAGGAGCCGATTCTGAAATACAAACGAGTACTGTAATAATACCTAATGTGGGCCTTGGCCAACGCTGGAACAACCATCAGGTCGGGGCTTTCCATTTTCTTATTCTGCTTTCACGAACGCTTACGAGGTGCTACAGGGTTAACAGCCACCATTTATACCACCTTCAAATTGATTGCAACCGCCCAGGATTGTACCTCAACACTTACCACCTCATTTAGGTTCGGGTTTGCAGGGTGAAACCGCAAACGTAGTACCACCACCAATTTATTTATTTACGCCCGAGACGATAACGCAGCTGGTTAATTAAGTCATGAAACAATTTTGTAGCGTTAATTTAGCTCCTAATCAAAATAATCAGGTTAATGATAATAATAAATAAATGTTTAAATAACACTTATTATCCACCAGCAAACACAAAAAAAATACTTATATTCGATCCTGATTCTGTTCATGTCGTTGATTTTTTAGTCTTACTAGAACGAGCATTTAATGCAGAAAACACTAATAATTTTTTTAATAATTACAATTTTCAACCCAACGTCCCCTAACAATCCTATTCTAACCCCCATTTTCTACGCAGCCTCATGAATACCCCCTGAAAATCCAACAAACTTTGGAAATATAACCCCCAAACTCAACATCAACCAAGACCAACCCCATGAGTGAAATTTCAGACGGGACTCTTCTAAAACCTAGAACCATGATGCAAACGCAAGTTATAACAACCCAAACTATGTAAATGTAGCTAACCAACAATATGAAAATTGCAAAAACTTCTAAGAACAAAACACCAAATACACCTCTGAACAAAACAACGATTCCGAGCAAAATTTTCAAGAAATTACGCCTCAAGAACCAATCATATAGAAATGCATTTAATTTATGACCGTAAACGCCATATTATATATTAAACCCACCTATAAAATTACTAATTGATACCGGTGCGACAAAATCATTTTTAAACCCCGATATTGCCGAAAAATATTTTTCGTAACAAAAACGGTTCTCAGATTCGTAATCTACACTGCAAAAATACAGAGTTTCTAAAAAAAGTCATCAATTTTGGCATGGCAAGCATATAAAAAATATTTAGGTACCATATTTTTAAACATAAAAAATCGAGACCCAAAAAGACTGGTATAATATGTCTTATGTGAAAAGTTTGGATTAAAAGACAACATTCATTTTTCAGAAATGTAAAAATTGTTTTTCTTTTTTAAAATTAAAGAGCCAGCTATATCAAGAAAAAAGTGAAAAAAAAAAACATTCACATAACCAAATCTTATCCAACTATGGGTTAGTTGGAGGGATGTAGAGTATTGTAGAGGTAATCATTTAATTTTAGAAATTTGATAGTAGTTGATGGAAATTTTTCGCCTTAATAACTAAGTACAAAATCATGAAATATATGTAGTCCCGACTGCTCCTCCCTCAAAAAAAAAATAATATCCTTGGTGTGTTGTGCCTTAAACTTTGTAAACTTAAATAGGTAGTACAAAGAACGCTTAAGGTTACTTGGACTTACCACATTGCCCGAAAGAAAACCTAGAGGTAACTTAATTGAAACATCTTCACGAGTATTACTAATCTGTTAACTTATATCCATTTTTGCTTGGTGGTAAAGCAGCATTTTATAATCTGCAAACCGTTTCTAAATCGATATTTCTTTTCCAAAGTGCAGTAAAAATGATTCTAAAATAAACATTTATCGTATCGTACTTACCGTAATCACACTCATTTGTTTGATAATGCACATAGACCAAATAAACATTTAGACTGCTACCCTAAATAAGCGAATGCGAAGCTTAAATACGAGGCTTAATGATGGCAAGCAAGCATCTTCAGAGAAAAATTGAAGGGCCTGGTGCAAAAACCGGTTAGCTCCTTTTTTTTTAATTTTACATTATTAACAAAAAACTTCTTTTTGCAATAAAAAAATATGTATAAGTTTGACATTTTTTATTATGGAAAACGTTACCGGAGACCATTATTTAAATAAAAATACTTGAAAAAATACATATTTTTTTGTTAAACGGCATTTTTTCAATATGGAGCTGTCTGTTTTTTGATAAAAAATTTAATAAAAATGCGCATTAAATGATAAGAAACTGATTCATTTTAGAAAAAACTGAAAGAAAACACAAACAAGTTAAAAATATTTCAACTTATATGTCTTCATCATCGCTTTCTCGTTCCTCCTGAGGTATTTCTGGACCAACAGACAGCTCCGGAGCTGGCCGGTTCTTGACCAAAAATTATATTGGTTCAGCTCCATCGACAGTAATAATTCTCATTATAATTCATGGAGCTGTTCGCTTTTTACTACAAACGATTCAGCGTGCTAAGGACTCTGAAATTCATTTATAATGTTTTTACACCAAGCCCTTCAATTAGTGTTTGATAAAATATGAACAGCAAGGTTCATTTTTCCTACTTGGTAATGGTCACGATGCTTTTTAAATAAAACAAAATAAAATATTTTTGTGTGTAAAATCATAAAATTTTTATATGTTCACCTAACATACTAAAAATATTCACCATCTATTTTCTACTAAAATAACAAATGTGGAAGATTTGGCCGGTATACGCTTTATACAAAATATTTTCCATTGTCTTAAGTTTATATAAAACAACCGCAAGGTATGCCTTATTTCGCTAAGGCCATTATTTTCAGTAAACAGAATGAGTCGGTTATAAAGTTTAAATCTTTTCCACAAAACAGTTTATGCAAAAGATTTAGCCGAAAGCTAGAAACCAACAATTTTATGCAAGTTTCTTTTGCAAGCGCGTGCGAAACTCGCACTAATTTATAGCTAATTTACTCCCGGCGATTAACTTCTAAAACTTTTAGCTATAAGCTCAGAAGTTTGTATATGGAAGTGTTTTAATTTGAATTATGCACAGCTTAATTATTAATAGGAAGTTTAATTTTCGGCTCCGCTATTTAGGTATTTATAATCAAAATTTGAAAATGCTTGGCATAAAAGATGTAAAAGTCAAAAATCAAAATGTTATTTGGTCCTTATAAAATGCGCTTTATCCTATTCGTTTTTTAAAGCTAACGGATCGTTAACTCCTTGACTACCGTTAAATTTTGATAGCAACCGATTAAATTTTGTTTTTGAATGGACTGTCAACATATTTTCAGAGAAAAAGTGACAGTTAGTTGCCAGATGCCTCTATAAAACCACACATATCGACTTTTTTATTTGTCCTTTATTAGTTTCGTTAGTTAACGGAGAAATAACTTTAATCGATCAAAATAGACCGATTAAAGTTTCAAGTATATAAGGTTTCAAGTATTTTCCAATGTTATTGGAATTTTTTAGGAAAAACTGGCACTTTTACCTATAAATTTTGATAATGTGATTAACTTACGATTTTTTTGATGAATTAACTATGGAATTAACCTCTAATTTCTCTCTAATTCAATTTTTTGTTGCATAAACGATCTGTAAAAAAGCGACACCTAGGAGGCAGATTTTGTACATAAAAACATGTTCAATCGACGTTACCGGATCCATCTAAAATCGGTATTCCTGCACTCCCTCACACCCCTTAGGTGGTAGGGATGGCTAGAATAGATTTTTTTATAACAGGTCCAACCTGTTCTAGTTTCACAATATACCTTTTCCAAGAAACCTACTTTAGTTCGAAACTGTTTCGCGCTCAGTGATGTAAAACCTGTAAAAATATGGTACACTCTTAAAAATAACATGGTATGGATAACTAAAATTTGGTTCTAACAACTATTTATTTTCGTGAAATCGGACTCAACCCAAAAATTAGTTTGTACAACCAAAAAAAATTGTCGTTATTGAACTGTTCAACTAATTAATAACATTAACCAACCCAACCTACAAATTTTAAAGTAAATGTGTGGAGTTTGTTGTACACTGTGTTCTGAAGAAACAGTTACACTGAAATACAACGTTTTTCCTTTCTACAAATTTTACTTGTCACAACGAAATTTTGTGTACCGATAACTAAATTTATATGGTACTCTCGCTTTTAAAATTAGTTGTCACAACTCATGTGTAAATAAGGAAAATTGAAAATTTTTTTCAAGGAAATGTTGTTTTTGTTAATGATGAATATTGCCAAAGCAATAATTTATTTGGGCCAAACTTGAAATTTTCATAGAGGAACAATTACGTATGTAGTCACAACATTGTGTTTATTATCTTTTTTCTGTACTTTCTAATTATTGTAAGAAAGAAGTTGAATCATAAATAAGTAAAAATTTTCTATTTTTGTCATTGCAGTTGCACATTAGAAAATTTGAATGAACTGCTTATAACGCATGGCAAATTGGCAAAATTAGCAAGTTGACCGTGCTTTTTTTCTCATTTTTATAGGTGGTCGTAGGAAAATAATATAGCGAAATAGGTCTGTTTCTGCGGTATTATAACCCTATAATAATATATGAATGAAATAATGAATGATAATGAAAATGAAATAACTTTTTTTTTACCACTAAAGATGGGCTTGTAACTTTCAGGGAATTTTTAGTCATGAAACGAAGAAAATTCTGTTTAAATGTACTCGACATTCCCATATGAATTGTTATACGCTAGAACTAGAGAGAACATTTACAAGAGCATCCTATTTAATTATATGTTTTAATTCAGAAATAGGCAGAGTTTATTTATTTATCATTTAAACTGGCAACAACATCCCATTAAAACTGTAAATGAGAGGTCTGGGTCACACGGTAATTTTAACTGAAGCTTTCTCAAACCATCAAGAAAGGGTAAACTGTTAAATTAGATGTTTTAAAATAAAATGGTATCTTGCGGTTAAGTTTCGTTTTGTTAAATCTGATATTTTTATGAATATTGAAAACATTAGTTTCGTTTATATTTACCCGTCCAAATATTTTGAAATTATATAATATATTTTATTTATTAACCAAGCTGCAATATTCTGATTTTTCACTTTTTAGATATCTGTTGCAAATTTGGGAAGAGGACATGAAAGAGGACAGTCATACTTTTGACTAATTTATCGTTTTCTAAATTAGGTCAGTTACTTGATTGGAACAATCCGCTGTATCAACAGTAACAATTTATTTGTTTCACGTGCTTCTCTTTTTAATTTTTGTAAAATTCAATTAAATTCTAATCATTCTAATCAGCCCGAGTTCATCGCAAAGAAAAACTCGGGAACATAAAGTTTTCTACTAATTTATTACCAGCAATTTAACCAGCAACTTTAACGGTGACACACATAATACTGGCAGAAAAAATGTTCTTATCATCAAAGTTGCCGGTTAGGTGGTTTTAATTTTTATTTAATTATTTATTATTAACAAACTCCTAAACCCCGTAAGATTTGGCACTACACATCAGCTAAGTGGGAAGACCTAAAGGACCATTTTCGCAACTTTCCCTGGCTAAGCGTATGCTTTTCTTCGGATGATCCATCTGTCTGTGCAAAGGAGGTCTCCGACGTCATTCTAACTAGCATGGAGGCCTTTATTCCTTTCTCCAAAAAGCGCCCTTCTAACGGCAAGCCCTGGTTTAGCAAGAATTGCGAGCGTGCTGTCAGATCTAAAAACCTGGCTTACCGACAGTGGAATAAAAACCCTACTCCTGAAAATCGCGCCATCTTTGTTACCACCCGAAACCAATGTAAGCAAATGATAGACCAAAGCAAAGAAGCTCATAACGAGAGAATCAAAAACAAACTTCTTGCCAGTCCTAACGGATCAAGGTCCTTTTGGTCAGTCGCTAAGGCCGTCAGCCAAAACTTTACAAAGTCAACTATTCCACCTCTAACACGTTCCGACGGCACAATAGCAACCACAGCCGGGGATAAAGCAAACCTACTTGCTGAACTGTTTTCCTCGCATTCCACTGTAGACTTTTAGGGAAAACCACCACCCAACATTCCCTCAGTTCAATCGCAAATGTCGGATATCGTGTTTCGTCAGCGTCTTGTGAAACGGATTCTTAAAGGACTCGACGTCAATAAAGCTTCTGGTCCAGACGAAATTCCTATCATTGTTCTCAAGACATGCTCCGATGAACTTACACCAGTATTTTGTAGACTTTTCAACTTATCCTACAAAAAAGGAATATTTCCATCCTGCTGGAAGTCGGCGCGTGTCCAGCCCATTCCAAAGAAAGGTAAAAAGACCCTGCCAAGCAACTACCGACCCGTCGCATTGCTTTCAGTAATTTCAAAAGTAATGGAGAAAGCTATTAACCAACAACTCCTAAAGTACCTGGAAGGGCTTAACATTATCAGCGACCATCAATACGGTTTTCGTAAGTCCAGATCAACAGGTGACCTTCTTACATATGTCACCCATCTTTGGAGCAACACCATCGAACATCATGGAGAATCCCGGGCTGTTGCACTGGACATCTCTAGGGCTTTTGATCGTGTTTGGCACGATGGACTTCTAAGTAAATTGCGATCCTACGGTATGCCTAATGGATTCTGTTTATGGCTAACCAGCTTCCTTAAGAACCGTTCTCTGCAAGTGGCGATTGACGGGTTTCTCTCAGACACCTTCACCATCAATGCCGGTGTTCCTCAAGGGTCCATATTGTCGCCTACCCTCTTTTTACTGTATATTAACGACCTTCTAGTGAAAACCCAAAATCCAATTTATAGCTTTGCTGATGACAGCACACTTGTCTCATCTTTTACCTTGACTCCCCAAACATCCGCTGCCGACGCACATCTTCGCAGGCAGCATGAAGTATTGCGCCTCAACAAAGACCTGGAAGAAATTTTGGCTTGGGGTGACAGTAACCAAGTCGAATTTAATGCTAAGAAAACCCAGGCAGCAGTCTTCTCCAAAAAGGTTAACATTGCAGAACCGGATATAGTCATGGCAGGACACGCAATTCCCCTGGCACCGTCTATTAATTTGCTGGGGGTCAATCTGGGAGGTAATATGTCTTGGCATGATCACGTTGCCGCAATTGTCAAGGCAGCTGCACAGAAGCTTGGTGTACTTTTCCGCACCAAAAGGTTGTACACACCTCATCAACTTTTGACACTCTACAAAGCCCAGATTCGACCATCATTAGAATATTGCTCTCATGTCTGGAGCTCTGCACCCAAGCACACCCTTCGGCTGCTGGATTCCATTCAAAGGAGAGCCATTCGTCTGATCGGCGACCCCGAGCTGACCAAGACCCTCGATAGCCTGGAGCATCGAAGACAGGTTGGTGATTTGGCTCTCTTTTACAGATATTTCCATGGCAGGTGTTCGACTGACATTGCCCACTTGATTCCACCTAAAGCAATTCAAAACAGAAATACACGGCATGCACTGCCGCTCATCCATATGTTGTTCAGCTTAGTACTCCTCGAACTTCATTGTTCAAGAATTCTTTCATCTGGAGAACGTCATCATTGTGGAATGAACTTCCTGAGGTCGTGTTTCCCAATGAATACAATCTTCAACGTTTCAAGACCAACGTTAATCGCTTTTTTCGCACTCGCACCGCTCCCAGAGCGCCTTAAAGGATTTTTCCTACAGTGCAGGTGTTTTATCATAAAAAAAAAAAAAAAAAAAAAAAAAAAATATTAGCAATAATGCCTGCCAATGTAATTTATGTCACAATCAAAGTTGCTAGTTAGTTAATTATTATTAAAAACCTTTATGCAACATTAATTGTTTCTTCTTCTGTATTCTTGTTTTCGGTTAATAAACCGATGCGAGTTAGCGCTGCCTAGCGGGACTCCTGTAATTGTGACGAATGTCTTTACAGTCTTAACATTTTTACTTATTTCTATGAGTTTGTTAGAGGTGCTGGTATGCTCAAGAGTGTCTAATAACGATACAGATGGCGCTCCGTGCCACATCTTACTGGTGTGTCCCACCACTGTGCTGCCATAAGCAGCTTTGAGTTCTCTTTGTTTCGTCGGATCCTAGCTCTACTGATGAGTCATGATATGACGAAACGCGTCTAGGGATGGATCTGACGAAATAAAGAGAAATTCTTCTTCTGTATTAATTGTTTACTCTGGGATACCATGATCCCCGAAAGCGTACTCTACCCACATTTATTAGAAATTAATGCTGCTGAAAAAGCAGACCGTGTTAATTTTGATATCTAAAGATCAGAAGCTCATAATGCACACAAGTAAACATTTATTCAATGTAGTATCACTGTTGTCAATATATTAAAATATCTTTTTAATAGATAGTTTCAACCCGGCTATTTATTCGATTATGTATTAATTTTAATCAGCTGTTTGGAAAAAAGTAAATCGTAAAAGAAAGTTAGGATATTTTGATGGAATAAATGTGATTTGAATTGAAGACAGGAAAAATAATACACAACTAATTTTTAGAAATAATTCAAAACATGTATAATTTTTTATGAGTTTTATTCTATACAGAAAACTATTCCAAGCTTCCCTATTTCATTTGCTCAGTGGTCGCAACACCTTTAAATAACAAATAAATCGTTGTATTTTTCAGATAAAATTTATAAATTCTGTATTTTGAATCTTTACTTTAAAAACTTTTCAGTATCTACTGTTCGGAATACGATTTCTTTTCTTTAATAAATTTGCACCGTATAATGCGGAATAAAAAAATAAAAACTCACATAAGTACAGGACGGTTCAACAACTGCTACACGCCTGTGTGGGAGAAATAACACGTTGTTTAATATTTATGCAGCCACAATATACGTATACCACCGTCTGTCGTTATGCATTATTCATTTATGCATGTCAAATATTCCAGTAATAACTGCTCGTGACAGACACCCATAAGAAGATCGAATCTAATTTATATGGACACATCGCTTCATGCACATATTGAATACCGGTACGTCTAGATTAGATGTTTCTCAACACGTATTAAATTAAAAGTGGGATTTTAGAATAACACAAGAAAAATTCTGATAATAACTAATAATAGCGTCCAGTAAATTAAGCAAATTTACTGCAAAACCCACAACAAAATATGTGACAAGCTGATTCAAAAGGATCACTTTTAATATACTAAAAATTCTTGAGAATGGAAAAATCCATATATTGATGATAATTTTCCATTTTCCTAGTAATTTGTTTAAAAACAAAAAAAGTTTAGACCCAATTATGAAATTAAATTTTACACTTTTAATAAATATTAGTATTAATCATGGCTTGTATCCTACTATTTGTTACGACTTATCACAGAATCGTAGCAAATTAGTTATATTAATTTATAAAAACACGAGCAATAATATCGGTTGGCTGTATAATCTACCTTACCTTAAGGAAGCCTCTTAATAGTGACATTTTGCCAACCACAAATATCCCGCTAAACGCTATTTTAAACGTGATTTCCACACAAACAATTTTGTAAAACCTGTTTCATATTCAGCGCAAATTTAATTATTTCCAGAAAAACGAAAATCCGGATTCAGGTATTACCCCGTTTAGCGGGAATTTGTTGGTTGGTAAAATATCACCTATAGTAGGAATTTATACTTTATTATAATATACAGGGTTATCCAAATTAAGTGTCCACCATTGGTAACTTTGTTATTATTAAGATGCAAAATTGTTCAAATTAGTAAACTAGCAGTATTTTTACAGCTTTAAGCAAAGTTACCAATGGTGGACACTTAATTTGGATAAACCTGTATACATTTTATCTTGCTAATATAAAATACCTTATCTTAGCTAATTAATGGTTTATTAAATGAGATGTTTTAAAATTAATTGTTAACCTGCTGTTAACAGAGCAATTGCTTCATTTAGTTAAATGAAACTGATTTTTTGAACTTTTAATGCAAGTTAACCGTAGCAACTAATTTTTACTGTTGTAGTTAGTAAATTATTATTATTTGTAGGTTTTATTCGCTTGTCGATAAGCTAAGAAACTAACTAAATTTCCCTCTTTAAAGAACTTCCCTTTACCGTGCATGTTTAGACAGATATTGACGGTACTTGGGCTTTGTCATAATATTGTATAGGTTTCATAGTAGAAATGAGCTTAGTATTTTGACCTTTGCCCGTTACCTCATAACGGATTTCCCAGTGTGCTTTTCAGTTCAATTAACATATATATGAGTAGAGCCAGGGTGGATCTAGGCTGAAGTCAAAGGAGGGGCTCTAATGTTCATGGACATACGATAACAGTTCGTTTACTTATAATAACTCTTAATATACAACTGGTGAAGTGATACATGACTTTTAACAAGACGACGCAGACGAAAAAATTTCGAGACTACGTCATTTATGACAACCCAGAGTATGCGTATATGGAAAAATAAATGCTAAAGACAAAATTTCAAAATTAAAAACTAAAACTTTAGTTGGCTTGTAATAGATTAAAACACATGTTTTGTTCAATAAATTCTACATTCTAATAATAATTATATATCCAAATTTGAAGGTTCTAGATGACGCAGCGTCATTTTATAAAAACAATTAACCACTACATGGAGGTTAACCTTCCGCGACGAATTTATATTAGCGTGTGATAAGCCATTCAACCTTACCTCAACCATTGTTTTTCAGAGATAAGTTTTAAGCCTCCTCAAAACCGGAAAACTTCTTTCCACAGTAGCGGTTTTTACAAAAACAATAAATATGTGAAGCAACACTCTTATATTTGGGAAAAACATTTCTTCACATTCTTTTTATAGGCCAACATCTTTCAGTATTTTTCCATCTTCAAAATATTGAAGTATGCTGGAATAGGGCCGTCAAGAACAATAACACTGCAGTGCATATGCCATCAAACCGGGATCCAACTTGGGCAATTAGATGGTCTACAAATGGTATAAAAATACGTGTTCTGTAATCTTTTGCACTCGATCCATTGATATTGCTGCTCGGAGTTTGCCGGTTACATATAGCTACTTTTTTTCTTTCATTTCGTCAGATTTATTCTTAAAAGCTTTTTGTTATAAATCATGTCTCATCAGTATCCACCGAAAAAAGGAAAAGTGGCACGCGAAAATATTTAGTATTAAAATGTTCTTAGTCAAATCCCCCTTCCCCCACAGAAATTTTATTACAAAACCGAATCCCTCAATTTTGGGTGGGCACCCTTATTTTTAGGGTTGGCCCAAACTTCCCTCCCTGGCGCCGCCGCTGGTTGACTAGGGCATCTTAAAAGATTTTCACCAATATAAAGAATTGCTAAGTTAATCCGAAACAGATGCTGGAAAAGCTATGTAGTTAATAATGTATGATATCGGTGATCCCATGTTGGCAATACATCTCGCTTGTTCAAAAATATTTCAAGAAATATAAGTTCTCACTTTGAAGTAATAACTCAATACCATCTATTTATAGTTTTTTGTTATAACGGGTGTTTCATCGTGTTTGGAAATAATATAGGAAATCCCATGCACATTTTAGACTGTCCAAATATTTGCTTCCCTGTTGACTTTAGGGTGGGGTTGGCGAAAGACTTTTTAGGGCCTCTGTGAGGTGAGTGCACACGCGAAGTTTGAACAATTTTAAATAACCCCATCTTAACTTATTTGAATAGGATTACAAGTGGTTTTAATTGGAATTTAACAGGTGATGCTGCGGACAACAGCATTGATTGCACTTGTCGAACATGATTTGTCATTGTCAAATAATGTAATTTGAAAGTTATATATTACTATAGAAGGAAAGTCATTATGATATGGAACTATGCGGGGAAAAGCTTAAGTATTGTATCTGATAGGTTTTCCGCTTATTTCCCTGATATACCCATTCCTACCAAGTCGGCAATACAAAAAGTTATTACTAAGTTTGAGGTGAAAGGCACTGTAATAAACAACTGTACAACAGAATCATGAGGGAGCTGAAGACAAAAATAATAGAGGTCTTAATATTTTACTTCAGGTCGAAGAACATAAAAAAATAACACACCACAATAATGCGAACTTTGAAAAAGCATAAATATCATTCAAATACGTATCAACACCATCAAGAATTGCTAGAAGGGGATAGAGAGCGAAGATCACTTTTTTTTTTGAAATGATATTGCGAGCTAACAACAACATATTTTTTACAAAATATTTTCATCTTAGACGAATGCACGCTTACCTTAAATAATGAGCCGAATATATAAAATTATCGGTGCTGGAGCCTAGAGAATGGACATCGTCTTGCATGCACTCGGACCCAATACCCTCAGACAGTGATTGTTTGGGCAGGAATTTTTGGATATCGCATCATTGAACCATTTTTTATTGACGGAAAATCAGGAAATTTGATTCCAAAAGGATGGTTGCCTGGCCCGCAGTATTGTATTTTACCTGCATATTATGTGTGTTTGATTAAATGACCACTTTCTAATGCAAATAAGGTTGTCATGTTACGTCATTAAACACATTTTTAAATTTATATAGTTTAAGTAAGTCCAATAAAATGCTTTTTTTAGACAATGACAATGTTAAACAATTTTTAATTACATAATAGTAGTTTGTACTACAAGAGTGAATATTATGATATCCATATCACACGAGCGCAATATGGACAATCCATTCAACCATAGGCTAATTTTTAAGTACGCATGGAAAATACTCTGAATCTGTTCCGGATCGACTTCGCGAAAAGACCTAATATCAACAATTTACGCACTATTTTATGTCTCTTTAGGAAAAATTGGTGTATGCATTGACTTTGGAATACATTTTTTAATTCAAATAAAGAAATAAAAAATTTGATTTGACAAATTTGCATCTCAGTTTATTATTAACCTCACTTTTGTTAATAACACCACACGTAAAATTTACAACATGTAAATTTGGGTTCTTTGCAATAATTGACCACTGTGTTTGGTCAGTTTCATATCTTAACTAGGATGGAAATGAAATTATATCCGTTCAATTAACCGAAATAGCCTGCTAATCACTCTAGTGTAAAGGAAACAGCAAGTATCCATGTGGGAGTAGAAAAAATTATTTAAATAACAAGGAAAATAATCCTGTAAGGGTGGAAAACATATCCCTTATCTAATTCTATGGCTATTAAAGGGCTAACTTTTAATAATAACTTATATACTTTGTTAATAAAGTTTATTGTTTCTAAAAATGTGACCATTCCAGGATTATTTTGTTCTTTTGGGAATGTAGGTCAACGCACTTAAAGAAAAGATAGTCAAATGCTTCAAGAAACTGGAGAAAGCTTATCAAAATTTATAGTATGTAGGGTTAAGGGTGAATTAAGGGATAAGCTGATAAGGCAGGATATAAAAAGCCCTACAGGGTCTAATGTTCTCCCTAACGTGAAAAGCATCTAAGAAATATCCTAAAAGGTTCGTCTGAAATTGTTAGGAAAGCGAAATCTCTTTTTATGGGCTTCTTGGTATTTCTGGTTACGATAATTAGAAACAATAAAGGTTTCAAACAGTAAGAACTAATAATTTTTTTTCATTTCAGGTAAGGTTCTGCTTTTAAATAACAATTTTGGTAAGTAACTGTTGGAGATCTACTATACAGGTAATACAGTATGTCCACAGATGGGATTTACAAGAGGACAAATGGACTAAAAATTGAAAGATACGAAAAAAATCCACTCTTAATAAACGTTTTTGCTTGTCTAGAAAATACGATTCATCATAAGAAACTTCAATTTTTTTATACAGAGTTTGTTCTCTTCTGTACAGGGTAGGTGTTCATACCATACCAAATGAAAAAATATTTTTTTTATTGCTTAAAATATAATTGGGAGGATTCAGTTGCCAGTAGGTATCATATTCTGAATTACGGGTTTTTCTTTAAACCGAAAGTTTTTATTTTTAGTCTATTTCTAAGCTTAATTATAATCCATCTCAGTCGCCTACTGGTGCTCTCCCTTTCTAACATCAGTGGCAAGTCCTACTCTCCGAGACGCGACGAGCGTCGGTTGACCGCTGACTTTCATGGACAAACATCATAAAATATGTTAACACGAGTAGATGCGGAATCATCTTAAGATTAAGCAGCAAACAATAAAAAAATGAAAAACATTGACTGGATTATATCACTCAAAATTATTATATCAAAGAAATATTGGTAGAAATTCTTAAAATTAAAACGCTGCTTAGCTCTAAAAGGGTTGAAAAAGCAACTGAAAACCCCATCCATCATTTAAAACTTATTGACAGCTTAAGTGTCTCGTATATGGACACACATTTTCCTAAAAATCGAGAGCCAAAGTACATTGGCTATTTTATAATGGATTGGCCAGGCATGATGGAAATACCAGTGATAGATTAACAGTTTATCGATTTTGGTCAATCAATTAGAAAAAAGAACAGCTTAAACTTTTTCGATATTGAAACTGATCGACCCCAGGTGTGATGATCACCTGATGAAATCCGTCAGTCTGACTCTAATCGTCAGATAGTGTGGTACGACCATGTCTACGTTGTGTCTATTTTCATATTCTGTTCAAGTTGGATCAAACGGTAAAATTATTCAGGTTTTAGATTTCTTAGTTTTGATCTTGTTCTCACGGTTTCCCCTACTTATTAAAAAAATATATAACAACCAATGTATTACAGAAATCGATATTTTCCACAATGTATTGGAGTTTTTACGATATTTTTAAACAGACAAATAATAAAAAGGAAACTTATTATTACATTTCATAAAACTCAGTTTATGATAGTTGGTCTCTCAAAATTTAGCTCGTTGCACCAACTCATGTCTTCAACAGAATGGTGAAGTATATCTTTGATATCACTTATTATGTTGCAACAATAATTATAAGTTGAATTGTTTTACCTTTTGGTACTAATTATGTTTGTAACAATTTGCCTTCTAAAATTCCCTTAATGTTTTTTATTGGTCTACAACCACATGATGGTTTAGCTCGATCTCCGTTAATCTGTAATTTTTACGTACTCCTTTCGGGCGATATGTTTATGTCCCCCATGGTAGAGATTTGTTTGAGGGTACTTGGCTGCGTCGTTGTCCGACGTACTGCCTTCCTCTACCATCTTTTTTCAAAACGGCTAGAAGTGAAAAATTCAAATGTGTTCGATTTAATAATTTCTAGAAATTTTAAATATACAGGGTTTACCGGAAAAATACGTCAAAGGCAAAAAATATGCCATTCAGGTCGCAAAAATATTTTTTTTCGATTGTTATTTTTGGAGGTTGTAAAGGACCATGCACACAATGCAGTGCAAGTTTGTAGATGGAAGATATAGAATAAAGTTGCAAAATTGTCGTTGCACGCATTCTTTACGGAATAGGTCTGCATTGCAAAACTCAGAAATTCTTGTGGTATAAATGGTGTGATACTTAAAGAGAAATAAACGAATACAATTTAATTATAATTTTTTTAAGGTACTGTAGTAGGCTCAAACGTATTCTTGAGCCACATTTTTAGTCTATTCATTAAAGGGGTAAATAGGCTTTAAATTTCTCAAAAGTTCGCTCTTCGGTATTACGTTTAGTGGTTCAAAAACATATACTAATTTTTTTGGGTTTTTTTTTTATCAAAAGTTATACTTCTTCGACTATATTTTTTTCAATAATATCCTTAGATAGTTTATTTTAGGCTTATTTAATTCCCCAATCCTTTTTTTTTTAATTTGAGAAGCTATTTGATGAGCTATTATAAGAGCGGGACTAGGAATATTCTTTACATGTCGAAACTCGACAAGAGTGCCATAAAGTAATTTTCTCTTTCGATCAAATTAGTTAATTATTGTTAAAAATCTTTATGTAACCCGACATAAGTCTTTTTTACTTAAGAAAGTACTTTATAGTTTATAATTTACCAAAACATAAATATTACCTGAATCTTATGTAACTTCCAAATTATTGTAATTTTTATATTTTGATACATTTTTTCTTCATCTTACACTAAGCAGTGACTTAATTTATTGTCACCAAAATGTAATCCTAAGCGTAATATTCAAAAGCAAAACTGTTGAATTTATCAAAAACGAAAGAAGTTACCTATTTGTATCTTCTACTATTATACTATTCTAGAATAACAAGTTTAACCGTCGTAAAAAAATGAACTGTTCAAATATTGAAGCAAAAAAACTCTATTCTTGGCCATACATTTTGGGGATTTTGCTAGTCTTTTAGATCTCTTTTTAACTTCAAATCCAGACCTATATACGGTCACCGTACAACCACCATTGGGCTCTTCCGATCACAAACTTATTTCAACCCTAAGCGAGCTGCCAATTAATTCTGAACAAACTCCTAAACCCCGTAAGATTTGGCACTATACATCAGCTAAGTGGGAAGACCTAAAGGAACATTTTCGCAACTTTCCCTGGCTAAGCGTATACTTTTCTTCGGATGATCCAAAGGAGGTCTCCGACGTCATTCTAACTGGCATGGAGGCCTTTATTCCTTTCTCCAAAAAGCGCCCTTCCAACGGCAAGCCCTGGTTTAGCAAGAATTGCGAGCGTGCTGTCAGATCTAAAAACCTGGCTTACCGACAGTGGCGTAAAAAACCTACTCCTGAAAATCGCGCCATCTTTGTTACCACCCGAAACCAATGTAAGCAAATGATAGACCAAAGCAAAGAAGCTCATAACGAGAGAATCAAAAACAAACTTCTTGCCAGTCCTAACGGATCAAGGTCCTTTTGGTCAGTCGCTAAGGCCGTCAGCCAAAACTTTACAAAGTCAACTATTCCACCTCTAACACGTTCCGACGGCACAATAGCAACCACAGCCGAGGATAAAGCAAACCTACTTGCTGAACTGTTTTCCTCGCATTCCACTGTAGACTTTCAGGGAAAATCACCACCCAACATTCCCTCAGTTCAATCGCAAATGTCTGAAATCGTGTTCCGTCAGCGTCTTGTTAAACGGATTCTTAAAGGACTCGACGTCAATAAAGCTTCTGGTCCAGACGAAATTCCTATCATTGTTCTCAAGACATGCGCCGATGAACTTACACCAGTATTTTG
Source organism: Polydrusus cervinus (assembly GCA_935413205.1). NCBI lineage: Eukaryota > Metazoa > Arthropoda > Insecta > Coleoptera > Curculionidae > Polydrusus > Polydrusus cervinus. The sequence goes on along the minus strand of OW284516.1, from coordinate 54,574,558 downwards.
TAGACTTTTCAACTTATCCTACAAAAAAGGAATATTTCCATCCTGCTGGAAGTCGGCGCGTGTCCAGCCTATTCCAAAGAAAGGTAAAAAGACCCTGCCAAGCAACTACCGACCCGTCGCATTGCTTTCAGTAATTTCAAAAGTAATGGAGAAAGCTATTAACCAACAACTCCTAAAGTATCTGGAAGGGCTTAACATTATCAGCGACCATCAATACGGTTTTCGTAAGTCCAGATCAACAGGTGACCTTCTGGCATATTATGTCACCCATCTTTGGAGCAACACCATCGAACATCATGGAGAATCCCGGGCTGTTGCACTGGACATCTCTAGGGCTTTTGATCGTGTTTGGCACGATGGGCTTCTAAGTAAATTGCGATCCTACGGTATGCCTAATGGATTTTGTTTATGGTTAACCAGCTTCCTTAAGAACCGTTCTCTGCAAGTGGCGATTGACGGGTTTCTCTCAGACACCTTCACCATCAATGCCGGTGTTCCTCAAGGGTCCATATTGTCGCCTACCCTCTTTTTACTGTATATTAACGACCTTCTAGTAAAAACCCAAAATCCAATTTATAGCTTTGCTGATGACAGCACACTTGTCTCATCTTTTACCTTGACTCCCCAAACATCCGCTGCCGACGCACATCTTCGCAGGCAGCATGAAGTATTGCGCCTCAACAATGACCTGGAAGAAATTTTGGCTTGGGGTGACAGTAACCAAGTCGAATTTAATGCTAACAAAACCCAGGCAGCAGTCTTCTCCAAAAAGGTTAACATTGCAGAACCGGATATAGTCATGGCAGGACACGCAATTCCCCTGGCACCGTCTATTAATTTGCTAGGGGTCAATCTGGGAGGTAATATGTCTTGGCATGATCACGTTGCCGTAATTGCCAAGACAGCTGCACAGAAACTTGGTGTACTTTTCCGCACCAAAAGGTTGTACACACCTCATCAACTTTTGACACTCTACAAAGCCCAGATTCGACCATCATTAGAATATTGCTCTCATGTCTGGAGCTCTGCACCCAAGCACACCCTTCGGCTACTGGATTCCATTCAAAGAAGAGCCGTTCGTCTGATCGGCGACCCCGAGCTGACCAAGACCCTCGATAGCCTGGAGCATCGAAGACAGGTTGGTGATTTGGCTCTCTTTTACAGATATTTCCATGGCAGGTGTTCGACTGACATTGCCCACTTGATTCCACCTAGAGCAATGCAAAACAGAAATACACGGCGAACCACTGCCGCTCATCCATATGTTGTTCAGCTTAGTACTCCTCGAACTTCATTGTTCAAGAATTCTTTCATCTGGAGAACGTCATCTTTGTGGAATGATCTTCCTGAAGTCGTGTTTCCCAATGAATACAATCTTCAACGTTTCAAGACCAACGTTAATCGCTTTTTTTCGCACTCGCACCGCTCCCAGAGCGCCTTAAAGGATTTTTCCTACAGTGCAGGTGTTTTATCATAAAAAAAAAAAAAAACTAAACCAACACCTTATTCAAATAAGACACATTGGTTTAGTCTAGATTCTAAATTGACGTTATTTACTAATTCTACCCTTTAACCACAAAACTTTTCATGTGAAAACTATTCCGAATGGACTATAGTCTTCTTACGGTTTATCCGACACTACCCAGACCTATTCTCAATACTTCGGTTTAGCTCTCAACCTAATTTCATTTAACTTCTTCCCTAACTATCAATATAAGCCATTGCCTTTCATGGAAAGTAAAGGGACTGACTAGCACCGGCAATAAACCAAACTTAGATTAATTTAACTGAGAAATTTCGATAGTTATATTATGATATTATTTCGGGTAAGGTAGTTACAACTTAAATTACAATAAATAGACATTAATAACACGTCCTCGTAGACCACTGTTTAGTGACGTATTCTTAATTCGGTGCAGCGACTATGAAGGTCACTCTAACGTGTCTAAAGTAATAAAGGAGCATGGCTTGAAACTTAATGAAAACAAGACCAGTTTACTTTTAATCGGTCCAAAAGTATTAATTTCAAAATAATAAGCAAAAATAATTTCAAAGTTATTATTAATGATTATTTGATTTCTTTAGTAACATCAGCTAGAAATCTTGGTATCATTTTTAATCAATACTTGACATTTGAAACTCATATTAAAAATGAACAGCAGTAGAGCTTTGGACTTGCATTGTCTTTATTTTTTTTAAATCACATTTCAACTAATAAGTATCTCTAGTCGTCTTCAGGTGAATAAAAATATAAAATATAGAAAATTAAAGAAAGCTTAAAATTGTGTATAATTTTAAATTATAGTTAGATACCAAAACAAAATTAAAATTCTATTATTTTAAGTGGTTTAGACTATGGTGATGTTATCTATCGTAAAAATATAAATTTTAACGACAATTATTGTAATTTACACTTAGGAACGAACAATATTACTTCCTAGAGTTCCCATTTAAATAAAAAAATCCTTTTGTATTACTACTGTATTAGGTATGCGTAAACTAATTTGAATGCATTTTTAAGGATATTATTTCCAATGTCCTTGTTCTCCCATGTTTTTTCTAATACACATTTACGCAATACAAAACAAAAACACTAGACTTTAACTTATTTTAATCAAGCTTCTGGGCTGTTCAATTGCTTATAGAACTGAATTGTTCTTATTTACATTTTCTTATGTGCAACTGCAATGATAAAAAATAAAATATTTACTTACTTAACTTTAACTTTCTTCTGACAATAAAGACAAATATTGTCACAGCCAAGCATGCGTGTAATAACCAGCCGATCAAAATGAGAATGGTTGATTCTTTAATTAAAAACGTGAAGAAATAGACACGATACATCAAAATTATCCTTTCGTACTACGACTTCCGTCCTCAATGTTGTTATCGTCAACAGTTCTCTTTTCGAAATATGGTAAAGTGGCCAAAACAGCGATTAGTTCTGGTGGCTAAAAATCACCTTAATCAAAATTAACAAAATGATATTGACTATAAATTACTACAACAAGCTTGATTAATAAATAATACAAGTTTGTAGGAACCTTGATGTATCATTTAAACAAGATATATACCGAGTCAAATTCAGCTAAACAAAATATTTTATTTCTGCCAATCAATATGAAAACAAGATATTTTCTATGTTCTAATGGCAATATTTTTTGATAAATATAATCGAGAAAAGAATATTTTTTTGTTCCATAAAAAAAATAGTTATTTTTGGTAACGTAAATAGGTATGAGAACAAATAAAAATTAGTAAAAAATTCCAAGCCATCCTTAAGATTGGAATAATATATTGATTCCGTATTAGCTTTAGTTCTGCAATTTGCCAAATGTCGTATATACCCTCTGCTGTTAAGTTAAATCATATATCATCAGATCAGGAAACACTGACCGAACTGCCGTTAATGCAACAATCGAACTTGGGAAAAGTCAACAGCATTGAATCCCTGAAGTTAAATAAATAATAGAACCTAATGTTTATCTTTGATTTGCAAAACTAATAGATTAAAATATTATTGGCAAATAGCAGAATATGTAGTTTGAATGGTTTAATTTTCCTCCAATTTCAAGTTCGCTTAATTTAGCAGGAAGTCGTGAACTTTGTTTAACCCTCCGGCGGACGCGCTATCTCCACTTTATCCCACTTTTTTACTGATTTAAAGATATCGCAAATATTATTAGTTAAATCCAATTCAGTAGATTCTTTGCAAAACTTGACAGGTCCACTATTGCCTATTTTACAAAAAGCGATTTTTTATGTAGAGGGTATAGAAACATTTAATGTTTTTTTGGGGTTTACATAAAGATATATTAAAATATTAGGCAAAATTTTCAAGAAAAACAATATAACATTGTAGGTTTTATTTAATAAAAAACTTAGGACTTGTCAATTTTTGCTCAGAAAGTATGGACTTGTTAAGTTTTGACCTAATATTGTTATGGACTTGATAAGTTTTGATAAAAAAAATATTGAAAACAATTATTTTATTTGAGAACTGAAGTGAACTAAAGATACTACAAACTGAAAAACTTTGAATATGAAGTGTGGATTCTTCTTCTAAACGCTCACAAACTTCTTGGTCTTTGGTTTGCTCTATCTCAGAAAACAGCTGATTGACTACTAACTGACTGAATAATGTATTCAAAACTGAGTCCATAATCATCTTGTTTCTACTGCCATCTGAAATATTATCAGTAATTTTTCGATTAACATAAATACTTAGTTTACTATGGTAAATATTAAATTAGATTTGGCTACTCATAAACAGATAGCACCACGAGTATAAAAGAGAGCAAGTAAAAATGGAATTAAAAATGATAGGACTCGTTTAGTTTTACAATAAACAGAGAATAACCCTACTAAGAATCAATGGGACTTGTTCACTTTTGTTTTAGAGGTTCCAATTTTATCCTGTTGGCGACTTGTTCAGTTTTGTGGCGAATGCTTGTCTTCCCATTGCAATAACTATGAGATTTGTGAAGTTTTGTCAAAAAACTTTTATAAAGTCGGTTTAGCTTAACACTTTGTAATAACATTCGATCCTAAATTATTTTTGGCCTATTGTGGACTTGTTCAGTTTTGCAAACAAGCTACTGAATTGTCCGCCTACCTATGCTCAAATAATCATATTTGGCAATTTACTATGAAAAATCCACGCCGGTTTATGATTTGCTTAAATGCCAGTTTGCCGTAAAATTATCTCTAAAAAATTAACTTTTTAGCACTAGTGCGGGAAAAGGCATCTTTCTATATGGAACTGTATAAGGAAAAAGAAATATATACTTTCAGCAATCTTCTAGAAAAAATAAATTATTCGTTTTCAAGTTTTGTTCGTGTTTAATTACCAATATTAACAAAAAAATTTAGAAAAACAGTTAGTTAAAGTTATATTATGTTTTTAGTTTCTTCCTTCGAAAAAACAAGGCTTTCCTTACATCCTTGTGACATAATCTATTGTTTTAAATAGCGTAAGGGAAAACAATATAATTTTCCTTAGTTCGTGCATGGTCAAAACGAAACATAAAACTATGCTCCCGTTATTTTCACAACAAGCAAGATTTTATAAGTAAACTGTATTGTTAAGGCCCTTTAATCCAAACGAAATTACTTGACGCAGTGGCGTTGCCAGAAAATATGCTCGAGGGGGGGGGGGGGGCTCTGTGCCCGTAAGATGGACATTTTTTTTCTGGAGAGAGGAACAATCGGGACTACATGTATTTCATGATATTGCACCTGGTGCAGAAGGTGGAAAAGTGCCGCAGGCTAAAAATTTTCGGGGCCACACCCAAAGTTCGTTTAAAATTCACCTAACTACTATCAAATTTCGAAAATTAAATTATTACCCTGCATGATTGGATTTAATTTGTTTTTGTAAATGTTTTTTTATATTCCTACCTGGCTCTTAATTAAAAAAAAAATTGTTACATTAATTTGTTACAAATATGAATATTGGTGTCAATCCAAAATTTTAACATAAGACGAATTTATGACTTCAACCATCGTTTTTCAGGCTAGGTTTTTCATGATTAAAAATAAAATAAATATCGCTCACCACGCCAATATTGACGATTTTTTCAGAAATCATGTATTTTAGGAGCGTAGATCTTAGAGCAGTTTTTGATGCAAATGCTTAGGTTTTGAGATAGGTACTCCTTCTTAAGTGCCGTTTTGTATATTCATAATAAAGCATTCTCGTTTCTTCCCGCACTATTTTTTTTATTAAAAATTATCATACTTCTTCCATAAAATATGTTTCAATTAAAATGTTTACTTTAATTTTTCTCTATAAATATAAATACTTAATTGTTTTTTTTTTGTTTTTGTTGTACATTTTTTTTTGCATTGGGTTATATTTTTGTTAATTAATAGCTCTAAAAAGGAAACATGGAACAGACAAGTATATAATAGAAAAATACTCTAAAATTTTATTCTTTTTACTGGATTTCCTATAAAATTGCATCATAAATCAACCTATATGAAATTGAGGATTTTTAGAAGGAAAAGTTTAAAAACTAAACGTTTTCTACGAGACCTTTATAATACATTATTTAAAAATTTAAATTAAGAGCCTAAGCGTGAGACGAAATAATGAGGTTGCAATTAGACTTTTAGACCCGAGCCTCTAGGCTCGGGGGGAGGGGGGGGGGCGGCTGCAGCCTCCCCTCTTAAATACGCCACTGACTTCTTTACGTTTAAGATTCCCTCTGCACCTTTTTTCATTAATTAGTGTGTAGAGTCAGTTGCAGTCGACAGTCTAACGAAACCCGGAACTAGAGAGAAGCTCTGCGGTTGCGAGATCCCCTTCTCTGATTAAACTTGGTTTAACTCTGTTAAAGTTCAACGCAATACACACTCGGCGGCAGGGCGGTTTGATTTGCGGCACTTCTGTGTGACACATGTTTCCGACTACACCTGCTTGCGGCTTTCGACGGATGGCTGCATATTATCGTTGGCTGAGTGCAGTATATTGGAATTAAATCAACGACGTAAAGTTATAGGTTTGCAGCAAATAACATCTGTTAAGATTCAATTAAAATAAATCTATTAAAATTTGATGATACTACTACAGCACTTTCTCGGTAATATTTATTTTAAGTGGTCCACCAAGACTATTTAAATATAAAGAATAACTAAATGGTTGTTTCGTTTTAAGCCTAAAAAAATAATAATTTTAACGATTTCTAGCTTATTTAATATCATATTTCATAAAAAGCAAACTTAATTATATTGGGATTTTTCACTAAATGTTGATTTTGACCCTATTGTAAAAACCAAAAAAAAAAATTTCTAAGGCTTCAGTTTTAAAAAAAATTATTTAAATAATTAAATCTCTAACAGAAACACGCGAAAGCACTTACCGACATCATAACAATTCCACGCAATGGCAGCAGTGGATCGCTTTGTAGATGATGCACTCCTACCTGGACCTAGGTCTCGGGTCTGGTTTCCTGTTTCTAAACTATTTTCATCTATTAAAGTTACATAGAGAATAATATAATCGGTCGCATGACCGACAAATAAAACAATTGCGCGTTTATAATTATACAGGGTGATTCCTAAGTTGATACGTCTTTTTTAGTTGTGTATAGAAGGCATTAAAATAAACGACATTTTCAAAAACTCAAAAATAAGGCACTTACATTCATTTATTACACTATGGATTAAATACGGTTCTGCCTAACTTGCCCGTTAAATAACATTAAGAAAACTTCTGGGTGTAGGATAAGCCGGCAAGGAAAAGCGTTCTGCGTAAAATCTCAAAGAAACAGCCGCACTTATTAGTTCATTGTTTTCAAATTTTACCATTTTCACATGTCACCAATTTAAAATTAACTTGCTTCAGAAAAACACACCGGGCGGTTTGCGAAATAACTGACGACCGACTCGTAAAGTGCATGACTAATAAGATATAAGACAAAAAAAAATAAAGTAGGCTACGTTTTGTTGACCAGGTCCGCACTTAGATTTTTTACTTCTCTATCTCGCCTCTTTTTGAGTTTTTTGAAAAAAGGTATTTGAAAAAGTTGTTTATTTTAATGCCTTCTATACACAGCTAAAAAAGATGTATCAACTTATGAATCACCTTGTATATTACATTACATAATTAATTGGGGTTTATCTTATCAAATGCCTTGCTAAAATCGGTATACACAGAGTCCACCTGAATCTGTGCGTCTATTGCGTTTAATATAAAATCTGTGTACTGTAGTAGGTTTGTTACCACCGATCATTTCGAGAAAAACCTGTGCTGCTCCTCGATATAATCGAGTTTAACAATAGGTAATAAATAATAAGAACTTATGTACCTTACCAAATAAATTTAGCATACAAATTGGGCGATAGCTTGATACACAATTAGAGTTTCCACTTTAAAAAATAGGAACAACGTGGGCATTCTTCCATTTTAATGGAAACGTATATTCGTAAAATGATCTATTAAAAATTAATGTCAAAGGCATGCACAGACTGCTGGTCGATATGTTTACAAATAATGGGTGTAATCCATCGGGACCGCTACCCTTGATCTCGTTCAATTGTGACTAATTTGTAAAACATCTTGTTTTGAGGTAGTTATGCAACTATTGAGTTGTGCAGTTTAAATGCTGTATGCGGGTTTTGGAATGTTAGGTTAAAAAACTTCACAGATTGGCGAGTCTTCAGCCGTTTCTTTCTCTAGATGCATAAGAGATCTGCCCATTGTAATTTTTTATATTACATATTTTTCAAGCTACCTTATTACTGCTTGCCTCGTAGGTCTGTAATAAAGCAGATTATAAAAAAAGTCAAAACAATTTATTTTAAATATAATAAACCATACCGTAGCCCTTAGATATAATACGCTCATGAAGTTAATATGTTCGTCTATAAATTATTTTAATTGTACCTTTATAAACATTAATTTCAAGTATACCTGCATTATATCTTTCAGGAATAAAAACAGCGTTTGTCGGTTTATATTGAACGTATAAAATTGCCTTATGCTTTCGTGTGAAAGCGGCATAATTTATCCGCCAAGTCGTCGCCTCATATTCAAATCGGGCTAGATGAACTGCTTAACCATATTTTGTAAGTTTAGTATGCAATAATTATTATAAATATTTATGAGAAAAATAATCAGAGCATCGAGATATAGCGGTGTGAACAAGCTGTAAAGGTTTCACTGTAAAATTAACATATTTTTTAATAAGTGTAATTTATGAAAATAATATTATTAAGTGCATTTGAGTAAGGAGGCATGAGGCATTTTTAAATTAACGTAATAAATACTGGCCCAAAATTGTTTAAAAAAAAACAATTATGTCAAGTTGCAGAAAAGTTAATCAACAATTATTGGGTAACTGGACCATTTTCATGGATTTTTCTTCCAACTTTAATGTGCAATGCATTCAGTACATTTCTTTGGCAGTGCACCATATGAATTTACACTTTATCTCGTGTTAATAGCTTTCCTGCTTAGAATATGTAATTTACTTTTGGTTTATTTCTAATTTATTGGAAGACTTTTTATACTCAAAGGGACCTGATTTTTGATACGTTCTAAGAAAAAGGACACAGTTTCGACTGTGTGTCGACTGTTATTTCTTCGTCCTGTTTATTTTCGTTACTTTTCACCTTAAACTGACATCATTAGACCTAAACCAGTGAAAATAATTAAAAATTGAACGAAAATAAAAACTAGCTAGCTACCTTACAAACAATAGTTTTTATTTACTTTTTTTCAAAAAAGGTTTAATTAATTTTAGTATAAAAATAAGCACATTACATTATATAATTAGACTGATACTAAAACCTACGACGAAACCTTTAAAGGTCTTTAAAGGTGAAGTCAGTAAAGAATAATAAATAACTATTCTCTCTTGGGGTTAATAAAAATCAAATGGGGTTCGAAACTTATAACATCAATAATTGTTGGACTTTTCTTTGCTTTAGTAATTTTTATCTTTTCGAACAAATCAAGTTTGTTACCTTTAATACATTGGTGTAATAATGTAACATTGTGGAGAAACTGTGTCCCGATATTAGCAAATGAGTGGTAAAAGTTGATTTGATTGTTATGCCCGAATCTTTAAATTTATTAAAATGGCTGGCTGATATGTTCACTTACTCTGGGAGATATCCTTCTTTCTGACTGACCGATGTACACAGCGGAACAATTATCACAATACTAACTCTACAGATATTGGCAAATTTTAGAAAGTTATTTTTATAAAAAAAAATGTTTTCAATATTTTTATAATACAATAAAGTTAAGTAATTATTAGGGTTTTTACTGGCTTATAATCTTCTTCTTCGAATTTTTTGTCTGTGTAAAAATAACTTTCCCCAACCCATATAGATATCGACCAAAACAATGAATACATAATCTCCATACTTGGGACCGTTCATAGCATGGAGGAGAAATTTGTATTTATATTAAATGTAATAATATGTGTTCTTCATTGGTATTGATCCTGTCCATGAAGCGATGTGTGTGGAAGTGAAAGATAATAATTCTGTGACACCTAAGGGACCTAAATTATGACACCGACCCATCGAATTATTTTTAATTGACGGCGATTTTGATCTTCCGGGGTGAAATGGGAGGGCGGTTTTACTGAAAAGGCAGAACAATCGACAATGGTAACTGCCGTTTTCAGTATATTTAATTGCTGTCATCGCCACGAGATATAATCAAAGTGGAGGTGGAAGTCTGCTAGATGTGTTCATTGTGCTATGTACAGCCACCAAATATACTTCTGGATTGCTCTGTCGAAAGTGGTATAAGTAATTTCATTCAAGTATTGATGCTCCAAATTTTTTGTCTTCTTATGACACTCAAAGCCGGTTTGATTGTATAGGAGAGCAAACTTGAACGTTCTAAATGTTTTTCTTAAAAAGATCATTTTTGACCGTGCCTAAAGGCTAGTTAGTGGGTTTGTCAAACATTTCATTCGCTTCACTGCTAAGCACTAAACTTTCATACGAATCAAAAATATTGCCGACTAAATTTTATCTCTTGTGGTCCTATTATACAGGGTGTTCATTTGAAAACTTCCCACCACGGATTTATCGAAAACTAATGATTAAAAGGGAAAATGCCGAGACACGTCAAAAGATGTGCCAAAGGGGACAACTTTTTAACCAAAGACTACTTCACCCCCTTTTACCCTCTGCCCCCCGGGGTCATCCCCTTAAAAAATTTTAAATAACAAGGGGTATCAAGTAATAGCTTGTTTTAAAAGGTCTTTCAAAGTGCTTTATTTTGACCTTTGATTTTTTTAAATCGGTCGATTAATTTTCGAGAAAATTATAAAAATCTATATTTATCTTAATTTGTTCAGATGAAACAAAACACACAAAAATATCACTTTTTATTTCAATAAGTGTTCAAAAACCAACATAAACAGCAATTCGGAAGATTATACGTGGCAGCAACCAAATAACAACCAGAATTTTTTTCCGCCTTCTTTTTATCAACCCAGATAACATGGGCGAACTGTATTTATTCTTATACATGTTTAGTTTTTTATAGTTGCTAATGAAAAGAAAGAATTTAATTTGCTGTCAGTTACCTTTGTGACAATCTCGAAAGAATATTTGCTTCAGTGATGAACGCACATTTTAACTAAATGAATTTGTTAATAAGGATAACTGCAGGTATTGGACCAATGAAAATCCTCATGCTTTTGTAGAAGAGCATACTCAGTACCACCAAAAACTTAATGTATAGGCAGGCATTTTAGGAAACAAAGTGATTGGGCCATTGTTTGTTAATGGGAATTTAAATGGAGGCATTTATTTAGATATGTTAGAAAATACCATTAATCCGCTTATCACTGAAACCATTGAAAACCAAATCAAAGACAATGGAAACCCTATACTTGATGAGGCTGAAATATATTTCCAGCAAGACGGCGCTCCTCCTCACTATATGTTCTTCCGGTTCGGCAATGGCTAAACGACGAGTTTTCAGATGGCTTGATGGCAGAATGGCTTGCTAGATCTCGTGACTTGACGCCATTAGATTTTTTTCTATGGGGCCATTTGAAATCTATTGTGTTCACTCCCCAACCTGAAGCCTTGGATGAGCTTCGTCAACGCATCATTGAAAGCTGCAATGATCTCCCACAACATGTTTTTGAAAATGTCCGTCAGGAATTTGAACATCGCCTATATCATTGTTTGGCCAATAACGTGCAACATTTTAAACACTTATTGAAATAAAAAGTGTGTTTTCTGAACAAATTAAGATAAATAAAGACTTTTCTAATTTTCTCGAAAACGAATACACCTATTTTAAAAAATCAAACGTCAAAATAAAGCACTTTGAAAGACTTTTCAAACAAGCTATTACTTAATACCTCTTGTCATTTAAAATTTTTAAGGGGATGACCCCTGGGGGCAGAGGGTAAAAGGGTGTGAAGTACCTTTTGGTTAAAAAGTTGTCCCCTTTGGCATATCTTTTGACGTGTCTCGGCGTTTTTCCTTTTAATCAGTGGTTTTCGATAAATCCGTGGTGGGAAGTTTTCAAATGAACACCCTGTATATATAAATATAGCGAACTGGAAATTGAATATTGAAAATGATTCTGTATTTTAGTATCATAATAATATGGTGAATTTGGATATAGCACAGGTAAATGTTGGAATATAGAACATTTATTTACAAGAAAAAATCTTTATTGGCTTGAAATTTTCTCTAATATTTACAAAAAAATGTGCAGGTTAATCTGTAAAAGTGGATATAAAACAAGATAATTCTGAGCCGACGAATTAGCTTAGTTTTTTTATAATTCGGGCCAGGAATAACCACAATTTGATATGGAAAAACCGTAACTTGTATATAGTTATCTTTATCGAATAATACTATTTTTAAAGTCTATTAATTTTTTTTGTTTTTAAATTAAATAAAATTTTTGAAATGATTACTGGGTGATTTAAAAAAAAAAGCTCTAAAATAAATACATTTCGCATGCGAAGATCTTGTAAACGGTAAGAGAAACAAAAAAAGTTAAATCGAAACAAAAATTTAATGAAAAAATGGTAAACGGTCCCAATTTATTTGGGGACATCCAAAAAACGAAATTTTTTACATAATTAAATTTATAGAAATACGATGAGCACATTTTTATACTTTATTTTATTTTTATCTAATTTTATTTAATTTTATTTTTTTTAGTTCTTTTTATTTATTTTTATTTTTTTAGCTATTTACTTTGGTTTATTTTAATTTACTTTTATAACAGTATAATTTTTTTAAATTATAATTTTATCTTAATATAATACAAGCGATAGCGGTTACCGATTAGTCACAATTGAATTTTTAATACCTACAACCAAAAAGCAATTTTTTGCATGCATAACATATTATTGTCCTCAATAATATCTATTTTTTTATTACTAGCTTCAAAATCTTGTATATATTTTTATATCCCCTGATAAAACCCATCCTTGCCTTTTTCGCCATAAAAAAACCTTTTTATCTTTAGAGTTATTACGCCTTTACCAACAGGATATACCGAAATCACAAATCACCTTCACGGCATTTTATAGTTTCTCTCCACTCTTTCCAGAGCAATCGACTTTTTGAGATAACACCGTCACGCAATAGTTGGCTGTGATTGAGGACCATCAAAAACTGCCAATTTCCCACGATCCCTTCCTCTTTTTACGATAGCATAGCGCGCTCTACGCCCAAAAGACATATTGACTGAGGAACTTTGTCCATTTTACTAGTGGAAATACGAACCAAAATTAATTATTCTTTTTTATTGTTTTTGCGTGTTCTCTGACGCAACCGGACTGTTACAAGGGTTTCTTGTTAAGATAATAATCCAGTTTTCTTTTTAATACAATGATCAGATTTATCGAAAAGAGATATTCAATCTTTGATATTATGTAGTCACTGTGTCGAATAATAGGTCAACTTCTTAATCTTCCTATTTTAATCTCGTCTATAGTCTATTTTTGAAAATTGAAAATGAAAGCAAATACACGTGGACAGTGTGGACACTCTACCTGAACAGGGTCCTATTTGTAAATTTCTTGTCTTGTTGTGCTGTGTTTAAAATTGTAAAACCGTATAGTATTAATTTATGCAATAATTAAATATTGGTTATTGTGGAAACCATATTTTTTTGTTTTATTAATATCCTGTTGCACAGGTTACATGAGAAAAAAATCACACAAAGATCTTTTCAGTAATGAAAAAATGGTGACCAAATATTCTTTCATTACTGAAAAATCCAGATAATAAACTGGAAAAAAAGATAACCAATATAAATATTAATAATCTTAATTCACGTATGATAATATGCTAGTTTTACCATTCGTCAAATAAAATAATACTTGATTCCAACAATTATAGTCTAACAAAGGTGACTTTTACCTAAGATTATTACTCTAAAGCCCGACAGGCTGCTTTACATAGTCAAAAATGAGTAATACAAAAACCTAAGTGGGGAAAAAAACCAAGGTAATAAATTGAAAAAAAAAACACCTATCAGGAGAATTGGGCTTCATAGACAAGGCCAAGTAGTCTTTTTCGCGATTTTATATACCTTTGTGGGCCTGTTATGGACTAAAACGTTTATATAAAGCCCCAGCCACAATATTGGAAAAAGGTGAAAATATTGTGTTTTTTTGTTTTTATCAAGGCGCAACAGTCAGGAGATTTCTTATATTAGAAACATTTTTTCATGAAAGATTAATTTTAAAAATGGAGCAATTAAATATTGGATGGGTAGTATGTAGATTCTTATAAACTCGCTAATGGGTCGAAGTAAGGTCATAAATTAGATGCTCTTAAAAAAATTTCATACAGAATTCAATTTTACTTTGAATAATAATTAACCGCGCAGCTGAGAAAAAAAATAAGTAAATTAAGACTAAAAACACACAGAATTTAAAATATAGCCAATATTTTGTGCTTGGACGAATACGTTAGCTCGTTTATCTGCTGGTTTTTGTAATGTATTTTTTTTTGTTTTATTATTACAAGTAATTTAACAATTTTTTTTTTTTTTACGGTTCGCCGACTACGTAGGCCATCTTGAACCGGTCATCGACCACAAATGTGATCTACCGACTGGAGAGTGTGAAACGGCACCTTCATCCTACGAGATATCCGATCTCATCCGGCCTGTCCGGCGTGAATAGGATGGCTAGGTGTCGATTCATTTTACACTCTTCCCTGAGGCAAGAGCACGCCGTGTTCCCAAGCGGTCACCCGCCCAAGTACTAACCGCGCTCGACACCGCTTAACTTCGGTGATCTGCGGGAACCGGTGCTTAATATGTCGACAGGCCCAAGTAATTTAACAAAAACACTTTAAAATACACCAAGTTAAAAAAATAGGACGTCAGTAAAATATTTTTCCTAAAGGTCCTGATTTCCTGTAGTTTGGGCCTTAAAAAAACTGGTATTAGGTTATGCTAGAAGAAAATTTCCTTTCTTGTGCCTTTTGTCTTGATAGTCAGGTCTAAATTAGGAGAAATACTTGTTTATAAGACCTAAATTTACACTTACTTTACTTTTTCGTGTCCAAAACAACAACTCATAGTTTTTGCGCCCAATATTGGGCGACGTCAATGGCGTTCTGTTCTGCATTCCATAAATCATTTAGAGAGCAGGTGTTGAGGCAGTTCCTGCAGTTCGTAAGATGTGCCATGTCCTGTACTTCTCCGCAGCCACAGAAGGCGTCTTGATGGTCTGTTTGGTTCCATCTAATTTTGTTGGTTTTCACAGCTGCAACTCCAGTTCTGATCCTATTTAATGTTTTCCACGTTTGCCAGTCCAGGTCCATTCCTCCAGGATCTTTTTGACATAGTGGGTAATTGTCGGGAGGTTCCTCACCAACCATTGTAAGGAAGCCTTTGCGTGATTTTAGCCTTCCATGTATCACGTATGTCCCGTATAGGGGGTGTCTCTCATCGAAGGTCTGCTTAAATTTTTCTGTGTATTCAGCAACCTGGCGGCGCATCGGGGGACTGGCAAAACCGGCCGCTCTGTAGAGTGCTGGTAAAGGTGTTGCTTTCATGCAGCCGGTGGTTATTCGACATGTCTCATTGAGGGCTATGTCGACCTGTTGGGCGTGGCTCGATCTATTCCATACTGGGCAGGCGTATTCTGCGGTGGAAAAACTTAACGCCTCTGCCGTTCTTTTAAGCACCAAAGGTCGAGCACCCCACTTACTAGAGGCGAGTTTTTTGAGAGCATTATTTCTTGATGTTACTTTTTGCCACGTCTTAATACAGTGCTGTTTATAGGTAAGCGTTCGGTCCAAAGTAACACCAAGATATTTTGGGAAATCCGTGTGTTCCAACTCGCTACCCTGCCAACTGACTTTTAACCTCCGTCTTGCCTGTTTGTTTCTTAGATGAAAAGCACTCACTTGGGTTTTCGCTGGATTGGGCCGCAAAGCATTTTCTTCGTAGTACTGAGCCATCCGTTCTAATGCTTCCTCTAGTTTCAGTTCAACTAAGTAAAAATCCTTATCTTGTACCGCTAAACCAAGATCGTCAGCGTAGACAAAACTTTCTGAGTCTTCCCCAAGAGGCTGGTCGTTGGTGTAAATAATAAAGAGGATTGGGGAAAGAACACTCCCTTGCGGAAGGCCGTTTTTTTGATCTCTCCATCTGCTTTTCTTACCATTTAGAACAACATAGAAACGCCGGTTTTGTAGTAGAGATGATATTACTTGCGTGAGTTTGAAGTCTTTGGTAAGGTTATACGTTTTTATTAAAAGTTTTTTATGGTTTACGGTATCATACGCTGAGGATAAGTCAACGAAAGCAACACTCGTGATAAGTTTTTCTTCAAAGCCCTTCTCTATGTGTTCTGTGAGTGCAAGGACCTGGCCAGAACATGATTTTCCGGGTCGAAAACCTGCTTGTTGCGGTATGGGTTTAGGCTCTATGGTTTTTCCCATGCGATTTAAAACAGGCGTTCATAAACCTTAAACAGATGACACAGAAGGGAGATTGGTCGATAGCTGCTGGCAGATTCCGGGTCTTTTCCTGGCCCAAGTAGGGCAATCACCTTAGATTTTCTCCATGACTTTGGAATTTGAAGGTCTGAAACGCAGTTGTTAAAAAGAGTTAGCAACCAGTTTTTCGTCACCGGACCAAATTGCTTTATTTGTTCCGTACACATGTCGTCCACTCCAGCGGCCTTTCCATTTTTCATTGTGTTGACGGCCTCGTTCAACTCTTTAACTGTAAAAGGTGATTCCAGGCTCTTAGTCTCCATTGCGTGGTCTCTTTGCAGTTTTTCTATCTGGATCTTCTTCTCTGTTTTGCCGTTTTTGAGTAGTTGTTGAGCTACTTGGTTTGGGGTTACATTAACAGAGTTCTGTTTCACAACTGGGTCTCCGTTGAGCTTCTTAATAAAATTCCAAGCTATTTTGCTGCTATGTGTCATATCTAGACTCTCCAGTTTCTCGATCCATTTTTCTTGCCTTGTGGAGCTGAGCTGCTGGACCAATGCAATGCCACAGTTTATTGTATCCTCGCTGAAAGGGTCACGTTCATAGAGTTCAGTGTACTCACTCAAGAGATTCTTAGTGTTGTTAGACAGACCCGCTATGTATTGGGTTCTGCATCCTCTCGGTATGGTCTTCCTAGAGATCTCTTTAAGTATCTCAGTAAACTGTCCGTAGTTTTTCGGTGTCGGTTCTAGGTTGCCGACTCTCTGGTCAAGCATCTTGGCAAATTCTGACCAGTTTGCTTTTTTGAAGTTAAATCTGCGTCTGAAGGAAATCATTGGCGCTTTTACGGCGGCATAGACTTCAAGGCCAACTGGTCGGTGTTGGGTTTTTGGAATAGGATCGTAGACTCTTTTGACGCAGAGGTCAGCTAATTGCTGACTGGCAAAGCACAGGTCTGGGTTGTATCCTCTTCTCCAAATTTTACTTTGGAAAGAATGCGGGAGTTTAGAGTCATGTATAAGGGAGAAATCACCCCTCTCACACCATTCTTCCACTGCTTCTCCATTTTTGTCGGTCTCTGTGTAACCCCATGAGATGCTGTGACTGTTAAAATCGCCAATGACAAGTCGATGTGTCTGAGAATCAAAGTTTTGTGGTGGTGTAAAAGTAAACGCTTTTGTAGGGGGTTTGTAGACCGACGTGACTGTGACTCTGCCTATCTCCACAGTGATGATTTCGATTCCTCCGTTCTGAGTGCAATAGGATGATGTTACAACCTTATCCAGCTTGGCGAAAACAGCACTCCCGTGTTTGTTGTGCGGGATTTTTCCGATCATGTGCATTCCTACGATCTGGGGTCTATGATGGGTAACGTCCCTATGAGTTTCTTGGACACACAGAATGTCACATCCGGTCTTCGTACAGAAATCTGAAAGTAGTTCCTCTTTGTTCTTTGTCAAGCCCTCTATGTTTATGGATGCTATAGTCAGAGTTGGTTCTGAAAAGAACCCTTGATTGATTTTGGTTTTCATCTTGATTTCTTGTTGTTGTTTGTTGTTGTTTGTTGTTGTTTGTTGTTGTTTGTTGTTTTGGTGGTGGAAGGATTAGCCGTCTGCAGTAGACGTTTCCAGGGGACGCCGACAACAGTTATAGGTTTCTAGTCTGTGGCTCGCGTGGAGGCTCCTTCCGTGTCCCCTCCTAAATTTACAAGTGTATATATATAGCCTAATTTGAGGTTTTAAAGACTACTACAGTACAGTATGTACGGCCTATTACTCCATAAAATAGTTTGTATCAGGGTTGCTGAAATATCTTGCAACGGACTAATAGCCACTACCATTCTAATCCTACTAACCTAAACAGAGTTTGTGTTCTGTGATTTTAGCATGTTCCGCGCAACAGTTCGAATCTATTTAACATAATATAAGGTTTTTTTCGCTGTTCCGGCGTTTTACATAGCTTCCAGATGAGCATTTTTATTTCGCCGAAAAAAAGCTAATTGATTATTTTTAAATGATGGCGGTTTTAAAAAGGAGCGAGAAGTTAACACTAGGTTATGGATTAGGTTTTATTTCCGTGTGGTGTGATATTTATTTAACTGGTTAATTTTGCAACTTAACAAAGATTACCGTCGAGTTAGTTGTTTTTGGTATTGTCCGTTAACATAGACAAAACATATTGGTAATAATGATTTGATCTCAATTAAAGTTCTCCAGTTGACTAATTAGTCTTGATTAACTGACATAACAATTTTGTTTTAAGGAAAATTATTTTCGCCAGCGTAATGGTGTCAAAAAAGTTATTTATTTAGTAAATTATTTATTGATAAAAATCTGTTATCACAACCATTCATAATCTAATGTGCATGGCACTAGCCTTCTATGCAAGGTGGCCTTAGATTCAGCACATCTATGTAATAATTTTTTTTTGTTTTGTTGATAAATCAGTTAACATGTTATGATGGTAAGTGGGACTACGCTTTTATTTATATAGTACAATACTAGTCAAAAAGTTTTCATTGTATATAGAGAATAAACAAAATATGAGAAGCAAATATGATTCTGCTACACCGCGAAAACTATCAACTTTAACAATAAAGCTTTAAACAACTCTTAAAAAAAAGAAGTTCTTTTACTGGCTGCTCTTAATTTTACTAATTTCAGATAAAATTAATTAATTACTATAACCAGTTTCGTAAGGGAAGAGGCAATTAACGAAACTTATTAATTAAACTAGAAGAAAATGACGCTAATCAGAACAAGTATGGCCATTATTCCTTAGAGTTTACTTTTGGCAGGATTTAGAGTTTAAACATTATTATTGCGGGTATTTTATTCTGGGACTAGTATGAAGATATTTTCGGAATTATTTAAGCATATAATGGATCCCATTCTTCTGCAACTATTTTATTAACCAATAAATAGGATTGCTTTTTATTGATTAAAATTGAAAAACAACACAACTTTGCCCCATCTAACCTTAACTATCTAAGTAATAAGTATTCTCTATCGCATTTAACTTTTCATCAAATTAGTGCATTATTTTAAGTTTTTTTTCATAGTTACTATTTACTCTTTCTCCTGTATTTATAAAAATACTGGGTATTCTCAAAGTTGAGTCATTTATTTGAACAGGTTGTAGAACTCCTACCAAAAATCATTTATATAAAACTTGCAGAGTAAACAAGTTATTAACAATTGAGTTCTACAACCTGTTCAAATAACTGACTCAACTTTGAGAACACCCTGTATATTGCACTAATCAGCGAAACATTTTATTATAATAAAAGTTCAATTATGGAACTTTATTGTTTGTAAACGGTTTCATATTACTATATTATTTTCTACTAAAAACTAGGTCAAAATTATTTATTGATAATGAAGTACTTTTTCAAGTTAATTATGGGTTTTAAAAAAAACCTATTACTGAAACTACCTCGCTATGTAAAATATATGACGATTTATTACCTAATAACTTTATTTAGGAAAATGAACTATTATTTTATATTAATAGGCAGTGTGCTGTGAGAATACATTTACACTTTGCGTGGCAGGGTGAGCAAATTGCTGAATTATAAATTGTGATGAAGCAAAATTATTGACCTATCTGTCAAGAACAATTTTTTTTTTCGATTGCATTAAAAAATTTTATATTATAACTTGGTTTATGAATAAATGAAAGTTAAAAATAAGTTTATTGTTCTAATATAAAATGTCGACCATCAGGGTTGATTCTCATTTAACAACTGAAATTTCATATTTGTAGGTGAAAGTATCTTAATTTTATTAGGTTAAGTGCAATTTTCCTTAACCATAACCAATACTTATGTAACGATAATGTTAACATATTATTATTGAAATTTTTGTAGTCGTATTGACAAAAAAGAGTTAAAGACACTATTGATCATGTAATTTTGTACGGGATTGTAGAGATTTAAAAAATAAATTGCCAAATTTTGAACTAAAACTGGTTAGAGTATTAGGTATTTTTTGTATTATTTTAGGTAATAATTCTTATTTTCTTAATTCTGCTGATTGGCTTTAGTCCCGATTATTGTCCAAATACACCTATAAAATATAAAAACTGTGTGAAGAATAATGCGCTATTTATTTTTTCTAAAACTAAATAGGTATATAAATAAACTGATGAAGAAAATATCCGCAACATCATTAATAATTTGCCATGCAAAATATACCACAAAATATCCATTTTCATACATACAGGGTTGCCCAGAAGTCCAGAATAAAATTAATATCAATATAAATAAGAAGACAAAAATCACAAAGTCATGGTCTCAATCATATAATAAAATGAACTATGGTGACATGTTTTGCTCTTTACGTAGCATCATCAGACCTATAATTCCTCCTCGATACAATTTTAGGTCTGATGATGCTCCGTAAAGAGCGAAACATGTCACCATAGTTCATTTTATTATATGATTAAAACCATGACTTTGTGATTTTTGTCTTCTTATTTATATTGTTACTCTGGTCTCTTTGAGAAAATGGACAATTTTTCCGAATAAAATTAATATCGCCTTAACCTGTAACTTTGGGGGAAAATGCTCGGATACGTCGACTTAGTTTATTACATAATAAGGTAAGTTAAGTCACAAAATGTCACAACGTGAAACAATGAACAAGTAATGAGTGCATCAAAAATAAGAATATCAAGGAAAGATGAAGCTACAGTTTAAATTTAACTGCAATGTTACGGTATATAGTATAGTATACTAGTATACTTCACACTATGAATTGTCTAAAAAAAAATTTTATTTTTATTTTACACGGCGTAAAACGAAACTTTTTATTACAAATAGCGACCACTAAATGACACTTTTAAGAAACCAACAATGTCAAAAGATTTAAATCGGATCATGGATTCAAAAATAATATAGCAATATTTATTACGTTGTGTTAATTCTGTCCAGGAGCTCATAATGAAAAAAGGGAATGTATGGGCAATATTTATAATTTTCATTTATTAAAAAAAATAAAGTAATATTTTTTTATACCACGGCTATTGCACGATCAGAAAACTTCATTTTCGAAAAAAAATCTTCACCTATGCGGTCGCTTAACCCCAGTGTCTCATTTAAAATAAAGTAACTTGTTTTTATATACTTTTTGACTGATCCTGTATACTTGATACCTGTATAATTTTTAACAGCATAATAGATTTTTCAAAAGCCTTGTAACTTTTCTATTTAACATTATCAACCGTTTCTATTATATAAATGCGACCTAGTATAATTTTTTTATGTTACTTGATGATAATATTCAATGAAAACTACAACGGATGTTGTATTTAAAATAAATGTTTAAACATATTTTTTTGTTTTAATATACTTTTTTATTTGCAGCAAATTCGTTGTATAATAAACTTTTTTATTTTGGTAATAACGATACCAACAATCCAAATTTTTTTCAGATTCTCCACAGCTAACCTTAACAACGCAATTGAGTAGACCTACAAAAACTTGGTATTCGATAGTGAGACAAAAGGAATTTATTTGAGATAAAGCAGGCTTTGTTGTTCATCTTTTACCTTTTGAGGCAAATAATTGCTTTCCTAATATGTTCAAGATTTTATTAGTTTTCTGGGGCGTGAACAGTATTCTGCTTCAGATAAAAAACCTTATTGAAATTTTTCTTAAACCGGCCAATAAAATAGTAGTGACATTTTGTCAACCAACAAAATCCCTCTAAACGCTATTTTAAAAGTGATTTTCTAGGAATCCACACTAACAATTTTGTAAAAACCTGTTTCATTTTCAGCGGCAAATATAATCATTTACAGCGAATCGAGAATCCGGTTTTAGGTGTCAGCCATTGCGGAAATTATAGCGCCTGAAAAATCATTTAGCGGGATTGGCTTGAATCAATTACTTAGTTGGTTGGCAAAATATCACCAGTATTTTTTCGATCGAATTCTACCGGTCTTGGCCCTAAAATAAGAAAAACAATCTTGCAATTTTTAAAAAATCAAAAAAAATTACTTCCTACTTTTCGATATCTTTCATCTACGACCTTTCTCTGTATTTGATGGTCCTCTATAACCTACAGGGTAAAATAAAAAATAAAAAATTCGATCGGGAATATTGACATTTTTAATAAAATTTCTGAAAGAAAGTCAATATTTCCTTATTGCTAAGCAAAAAATCATAAATTGTTAGAAAATATTTATTTTTGTACTGTTATCTAGTGGCGTTTTAATTTTTACAAGACGGAAAGTTCGTTTCCAACGGCATCTCGGACGCCATCCCTTGGATTAATGTGGTAAGGGGCCCACTTGTCCGGGAGCCAGCTTTTCTACAGTGGATAAAATAAACCACGCGATCAACTACGCAATGTATACGACTACCTATTTATTGGTCCCTTTGAGCGTTGTAAAAATGACAGTTTTGTGATGAAATAAAATTATAAATGAAACAATCGGATTTAAAACATTTTGTATTGCTAAGCGAAATGCTATTAAACGTTACATTAGTACATTCATCTATACATGGATTTATTTAAAAGAGAGAAGAGAATTGTATACGGGCATTATTCGCGATAATGTGTTTTATTTATTAACCGAGGATAAAAAGGTTTTGGTTGTTACGTTAGCGCGTTTGAATGTATTAAAGATTCGCGGCTTCAAATCGGCAGGCGGTCCGGCGGTCAACCAAATAGCAGCGGTATATAGACTCGTGGAAAAAAAATAAGAAAGAACACCTGCAAGCGCGGTCGCAGCTTAATTAACAGTATTAGTATAAAGGTCAGTACGGTGAAGGACTTGCAGTTGTAAAAAAAGGATTCGGCCTATGCTAACTAAAAAAAAGGTTCAGGCGGTAAAGCTACTTGCGAAGGCGGATGACTATACGTCAAGTGGTATCGGTAAAAAGTTCCAGAAATGAATGCTATTACGACTAGCAGTTCAGTAACGGGTTAGATTGTATGTCGATTTCTCTACGCATGCTAGACTCCATATGAATTCCGCGAACTTACACGTTCTGGCGTTATAACAGGGTGTGTACGGAAGTAATAGTGTATGAGTGAGTACAGATGGTAATTAATGTATGTGTAAGACAGAGAAGGGTGTGTCAGTGTGATTATGTATGTGAGAGACAGATAGTCGCGTAATGAAAGGTACCAATGATTAAATACGGACGGAACAAAACTACTTTGACTGTATAAAGGAACCCTCAGCAATTTTATTTCATACTATGTGTGCAAGAGAGAAGCAATCAGACTGAGCTACTCTGCTAAGATCCAGAGCAGTGTGGTTCCGCGTATGTGAAATAAGAAAACAAAATAGCCCGTATACATATCAGAATGAAAGAAAACATTATATTTTACGTATGTGTGAGTAAAGATATATTTATAAAGCCAGATTGTGTACTATTTATGATACGCAGCGCGAATAGAAGTGTACAGTCTACATATTGTTTTTTACCGTTAATTGATAGTCAGAATTCGATTAGTCTCGGTGCTAGTCGGTTGGTTGGTAGTATTGTCGACCGGTCGCGAGGTGAGAACACAATATTCTGATCAACGAAGACAAATAATACAGAAAGAAGACAAACAAGCTTCTTAATTGGTGGAAGCAAAGAAATGTCAAAAACAAGTGGCATCACTATCGTGTCTGGCGAGAACCTTAAGTCAAGAAGCGAGACATATAGAAAAACACTACTAGATTCATGATATCTCTAGAGCCCTTGTCGTAATAATTAATTCTCACCCAATCCCATTGTTCTTAAAAATTAATTGGTTTAAAATGTTTTTTTTGAATTTTTTTTCCAGTGCCGTAAAACTTTATTTTTTTTGTTTTTAATGTATTACTCCTCAACTATCAAATCAAAATAACTAAAATTTTGGACAATTATATAGGACTCTAATGCAAACTTAAGTATGCAATAAGTACTGGGTGTTCTATTTAAAAAAATACAACTTTTTGTTATCACACTTTTTTGGGCCACCCTGTATATGCAAGAATATTTTCCTGAAATGCACCTTATGATACAGTATAAGTATATGAATCAAGTTCCTAATCGAATTCATATAGGAGCTATAAAATGTATACTAATTATGATGTCTCTTATTTTTACAGGTATTATTTTTAAATCTTATTGTCAAATTAGAACGATTTTTAATTTAAAACTATAAAGGGAATTAAATTCACAAAGATATAAAGTAATTACTATAAAGTCTGACCACAGAATTAAAAAAAAAACTCTGTTTGAGAATGATATTTTTTTAGCATCATAAACACTCTAATTAGAAAAAAAATTCCATTAAATGAGATTCTATTTTTATTTACCATTGTCTGTGTGTTTATCTAAAGTGATTGAATTTTCTCTTAGGCATGTTTCTTTTTCGACAAGCTAAAATAGAATAAAATTTTATTTTGTAGTGGCTATATCCGCTCAGAAACACGTACGAAACTCGTCAATACTTTTTCAAACCTTTCAAAAGTAAATAAGAAAACGAACAGTGTGAAAATAAATAGAACTTCCACCGAAGATGGAAAAGGAGATTTTGGTCAGAAAAATGAAATGCGGATTATTTTTATTTCATTTTTGCAAACTAAAGTTAAAAAATGTATACTCTAAATAAAAAATGACTGTCAGTGATTCATCGTTTCCATATAGGGTGCAGTGGGTGGTACAAAGTTAAGGGAGGAGTTTATTTTTGAAATTCTCATAAATCCGAATATTTATTTTCAAGAAATTATTTTCCTTTTACTTAGCGATGAGTCACTGACAAAAATTTTCGACCTGGAGTGTAGGAAGATTTATAAAATCATTATGAAATTTTGTAAAAAACGTTTTTCCAATTCCTTGCAACATTGGTTTTAGAACCAAATAAAAAGGTTTTTGTGATTTGACACGGTAAACATTTTCATTTGTTGTCTTGAAATATTGTTTATTTGCGACCTTATGACCTAGAGCTCAAAGGTGTTTAAGTTTCTGGTTTAAAATACTTGGAACTAATACAGGATAGTCAATAATAAATGCGGCATGAATAACTAAATTCTGGGCTTAAAAATAATGTATGTTGCCCAAAAATGACTTTCAAAAAACTAAGCTTATTCCAAAAAGAATAAAAACTGCATAACCATGTATACTTACCGTTAAAATTTACAATTACAAGATATCATGGTCGCCTTGTCTAAAGCCGCCTACCCACCAAACAATCTACAGGGCACTATCTGCATGTGCTCAGTAGATGGTTTCGTACATATTAGAATTTAACGACTTCCTGCTGTCGGTTAGTTCAGTGTTCAATCGATCCAATAGCACTGCGCACCTTCTTGATCCTCTGGAAATTGTATGGTGTAGCACAGTGGTATAATGGGTTTAATAATCGACGACATTCTTAGTTGGACTCTTCATATCGAGTGTGCGGAGCAAATTGTCATCGGCAATTTTTGTAATAAGAAAATTAAGGGCACTTCTAGATCACCCGTCAGTGATAAATATCTTTTATTCACTTTTTCACGCCCACCTTTCTTATGGAGTCATTTTGTGGGGAAACTCATCCAATTCCTTACGTATTTTTAAATTACAAAAAAAATCTGTGAAGGTGATTGCGGGTGTTGGTTTACTGGACCACTGCAGGCCACATTTTATTAATTTGAGAATTTTGACACTGCCATCACTATTTATTTTGCACCAATTATTTGAAATTCATACAAATAATTTTCATCAGCTTAATTCAGATATTCACCACTATGGTACCAGGTCGGCTCATTTTATTAGACCAAACAGGTAAAGACATACTAAATCTGTAAATAATTCGCTTAAAATGTGCCTCCTGCAACGGTTAAAAACTGCAATGAAAAAAATTTAAAATTGTGGTTAAGAAATTTCTTGAATCACATGCTTTTTACTCGGTGAAAGAATACTTTGATGCTCTTAATTCGCGAACTTCAACATTTGATTTATAACTTGTGTTTGTTGTTAATGTGTAATTACAAAGTTTGTTTATTTTGTCTTATACAAGAATATATGTTTAAATATACATTTTTATGTAGTTAGAAGCATCCCTCCACGGTGCTTAATGTTTTATGTGACTTGCTACAATTTGTAATTTACAAAAATGTGGTCAAATAAAAATATGTCTATGTCTATACAATTTTTTTTTGGCATATGAATAATTTATGCTAATCAAGGTCCTGTAAATCCAGTTCAAAAATCACGGAATATTCCATTTTGAATACAAAACTGAGTAAAATATAATAACGTTTCCTTGTGGTAAAAATAGAGAAACAATTGTTAACAAAGGAAACTTAACCCGCAGCTGGTGAGCCGGGATTTGTCAAACATTATTACAACATAAAAGTTTCGCCGTGCTATTAGGAGTTAGTAAACCGTTAATGCAGCTTATAATAAGTTAGTTAACACTGTGAAACAAAGATGAAATTCTGATTTTTCTATTATTTTGGTACAAGTTCAATTTTAGGTGTGTCAACCCAACTTACTAAATACATACATTTTTATTCACCAGTTTGATCTATGGTTTTTACCAATAAAATAAAAAATATTTTTGACATACTCTGTTAAAAACTTAGGTACCTACTTGTTAATTTCCTAAGTTATTAAAAACACTTGTTTCCTTTGTAAGATATTTGCTAGCTTGAAATAAAAATGTATATTCCTACTGTATAACTTTACAATGTTTAATGTACTCTACAAAAAAAAAGTTATTCTTATTAAACTCAACTGATCAGTTGCGTCGCAAGAAAGACCATCAAAATATAAAATGATTCTCAAGTAGATATTTAGGGTGTATAAAAATTATGGTCCAACTTTTAATTTTAGGTAACAAATTATCTTCTGACTCGGTATCTAAATCCGTCAGTTTGTGAAATATGGATATTTAAACCTTTGATAGGATGTAGCTATGGAAAGATCAATCTTAGAAAAACTGGTTCCATGAATTTTTTTAAATCTGCAACAACGCTGTCTTAAGAGTTTAAGTGAATTTTTGTAAGATTGCGAATGTTATTTCGCGTCCACGTTTTGTGTCCTAAGGGCGTTAACAAGTGTTGATATGTAGCTAATATGTGCTTCGTTTAATTAATTTGCTAAGATTCTGTATTTTTTCGATGTATCGGGCATCAAAACTTGATATTTGGCGAATTATGTTGTATTTATCCTTAAGATTTGGTAACAAAAATTTAATTATTAATTCTGCTTTGCTAATTAAATAAATTTTTAAAGCATTTAACATATTGCAATACCTCTGACGTAGTATGTCCGGTTAATTTAGTCATTATTCCGTCATAAAATCACGTTTTCTATTTCAGGGTAATTAAATGGACAGTTCCATAGTGAACAATTGAGAAAACACGTATTTGACCTTGGAGTAAAACTTTTATATTATCATCCATTTAACCTGTTGCTGAATTTTTATCCTGCATCTGTAGGTAATACCAATCTGCGTTAATCATTTTCGCTTGACCTTGGGCTGTTATTCACTGTGTTTGTTAATTAATTTAAAGGGTATGGAAGGATGTAACGTGTATTTAATTCTGAATTTTGATGAGAAGGCTGTTCCTCGATTTTGTAGAATTAGGCCTCAGGCGCGGTAATAAACAATACCTAAAACAAGGTGCATCCTTTAAACTAAAATGAACAGAGTTATTCATTAGGCATGTCCGAAAGAAACCCCAAAAATTATATAAGATGCCCTAGCATTCAAGCAGGAAACCCACTCAACTGAAATATACCGACATTCCTAAAATTACTTACTGCGCATGCGTCACGTGCCGGCGCACTTTGACATCAAAAATTACTGAGCATGGTCCTAGGTAAATAAAAAAACATCCCTCCATACACTTTAAATTAATTAACAAGCACAGTAGATAGAAGTCCACATCGGT
The DNA here is from genome assembly GCA_935413205.1 of Polydrusus cervinus. Taxonomy (NCBI): domain Eukaryota; kingdom Metazoa; phylum Arthropoda; class Insecta; order Coleoptera; family Curculionidae; genus Polydrusus; species Polydrusus cervinus. The sequence continues at coordinate 54,546,277 of OW284516.1, read as the reverse complement.
AATAACTTACAGATTAAAGAATACAAGATAAAAACTCATCTCATCATGGATGGATAATTTGATATTTATTTTTATATAAGTTTTTAAAATATAGTGTCGTTTGTTTATTGACCGGTACCAGTGTTATATCTTGATTGTCTAGTGACTAAGTTTTTGACATGCTAGCCCCGATGATGGTTTTTTACCGAAACCCATAGGCAGTAATTGTTTTTATATTATATGACAGAAGGGGAAGGACAAGTTTGCTTTCTCATTCAGATAAAACACATTGGCTTGCATTATTGACTCACAATCAATGGTACCTAATTAGTAATTTTAAAATTAAGGTAACCGGTGATTATGAGAAAATTTCTTCCATTTCTACCAATGTCATTTCTATCACCGTCAAACTTGCTGGTTAGTTAATTAGTTGTACAACCTGACATTATTCATATATTATATCACAAAACCTATAAATTTAATCCATTTAAATTTATTGGTTGAGTGATATACGGCTAGATTACTTTCGGGAGAACTTAGATTAAAGCCAACAACACACAACTTTTTGATTCATAATAAAATTTGTTATTTTCCTACCAGAAATCGATATCTGGGGATTTAATCACTTATCTAAACAAAATTTATTTAAAAAAATGGGGGTAAGTATCTGATTGGTCTATTTCATAATTAGGGAAATAATCTAATATAACTTTTTGTTTTATATATCTGCTTATTGGAAAAAAAGTTATTGTTTTCTCCCCGACCTACCGAATCAGTATTATGTCACAGTCACTGTTACTAATAGCAAATCGGTACAGTATAGTCTCTTGTCAATTATTATGATCATACGTTTCTCTCTGAATTATATTTACAACGATATTTTATCAATGAGTTATTTTGGACAGACCCTTTCCATATTTACAAGACTAATGTCTTGGGATAACGAGTTCTATCTTCCTAGACTTATTATATTGGTTTTGTATCTCGTCTGTTAGGAAATTGCTTTTTTATGGCCGATGATTCGAAGGGATAAAAAAGAGGTTGACAAATAAAATTAATTAAACTAAATAACGTTTGGTGGCGTGCAAAGTATTTTTAATTGAAAAAGTTTTATGTCTACGCTGGAACTTGAACCCAGAACTTCTCGACCACCACGTACCTAAATGATAAATTTACAACTTCATTATATTAAATTTTACTATAAAATCTCAATGTACTGCTAGGTTTTAACCATCGGTAATAAAAATAAATAAAAACCACCTAGGGAAAGCAGTCAACTGGGGTTGACCTTGGTAACTAATGAAGTTTGTCAGTTTCTGTAGACGATCCTTTCCAGCATGACTTTACCGATCTACAGAGTGTAGGTTCCGTAAGGAATAGTTCAAGAAATAAATAGCTAGCATCTAAACAATTTACTGTTTGTTTTGATTGGAAAAAATAAGCCAAAACGCCAACCTCTATCAAATATTGTTTATATCATGATCATTTAGATTTGTTATCCTAGCATTCGCTCTCTTATTCATTTTTCCAGTCACTCATCATTTATTCCTATTTACATTTTATATTTAATTGGTAATAAATTCAACACTTACTAAACTTCTACTACTTTATTTTACACGGCTTGTAAACGGATAGCGTGTCACTCTATAGTGAGTACTTCGATGCGATCTATTTCTGAACATGCGAATTGCAGAATATATCAAATTCAAAATCCTTAAAACATCAGCTAACAAAAAGCCTTACAAAGTCGTAGAAAATATATTACCTTGAAGAAGTTAATCTTTGAATTACAAGGTGATTCCTACTTTGATACTAACCTGCACATGCTCAAATTTAAATTTTTATAATTTGATTAAGGTTATTTCTCACTTATTTGTGTGTTATTGGAAAATTTGGACTTTTACACACAAATAAAAAAATGTGCCAACTTAGGAGACACCCTGTATAAAGGTTTAGTTGACAATTATAATGATAATGGATTCGTGTCTGAATTATGTTCACAACGATATTTCGAGGATCCGTTTTTCCGACCCTTTCAATATTTATTAGGCAGTAAACGAGATTTTATTTTGGCACGTATTGGCTTCTTGTCTCGTCTCTGTGACGGTGGATCCTTTGAATCTTAATATTATTTTTAGGTAGGTACGATAAAAAAAAAGTTTTTTACTTTCTCAAAGTTGATTTATTGTATTAATAAAAAATTAAATTGTTAAAAAAGAAAAATATATTTTTGGTCCATCTCAAAACCTATTGAACTAATGTTGACCAGGATGTATGGATTCACAACTAAGGGTTTTGATTTCTAGAAATTATATTGAATATACATTATTTAAAAAAAATTTTTTTTTTTTTTTTTTATGATAAAACACCTGCACTGTAGGAAAAATCCTTTAAGGCGCTCTGGGAGCAGTGCGAGTGCGAAAAAAGCGATTAACGTTGGTCTTGAAACGTTGAAGATTGTATTCATTGGGAAACACGACTTCAGGAAGATCATTCCACAAAGATGACGTTCTCCAAATGAAAGAATTCTTGAACAATGAAGTTCGAGGAGTACTAAGCTGAACAACATATGGATGAGCGGCAGTGGTTCGCCGTGTATTTCTGTTTTGCATTGCTCTAGGTGGAATCAAGTGGGCAATGTCAGTCGAACACCTGCCATGGAAATATCTGTAAAAGAGAGCCAAATCACCAACCTGTCTTCGATGCTCCAGGCTATCGAGGGTCTTGGTCAGCTCGGGGTCGCCGATCAGACGAACGGCTCTCCTTTGAATGGAATCCAGTAGCCGAAGGGTGTGCTTGGGTGCAGAGCTCCAGACATGAGAGCAATATTCTAATGATGGTCGAATCTGGGCTTTGTAGAGTGTCAAAAGTTGATGAGGTGTGTACAACCTTTTGGTGCGGAAAAGTACACCAAGTTTCTGTGCAGCTGTCTTGGCAATTACGGCAACGTGATCATGCCAAGACATATTACCTCCCAGATTGACCCCTAGCAAATTAATAGACGGTGCCAGGGGAATTGCGTGTCCTGCCATGACTATATCTGGTTCTGCAATGTTAACCTTTTTGGAGAAGACTTCTGCCTGGGTTTTCTTAGCATTAAATTCGACTTGGTTACTGTCACCCCAAGCCAAAATTTCTTCCAGGTCATTGTTGAGGCGCAAAACTTCATGCTGCCTGCGAAGATGTGCGTCGGCAGCGGTGTTTGGGGAGTCAAGGTAAAAGATGAGACAAGTGTGCTGTCATCAGCAAAGCTATAAATTGGATTTTGGGTTTTTACTAGAAGGTCGTTAATATACAGTAAAAAGAGGGTAGGCGACAATATGGACCCTTGAGGAACACCGGCATTGATGGTGAAGGTGTCTGAGAGAAACCCGTCAATCGCCACTTGCAGAGAACGGTTCTTAAGGAAGCTGGTTAACCATAAACAAAATCCATTAGGCATACCGTAGGATCGCAATTTACTTAGAAGCCCATCGTGCCAAACACGATCAAAAGCCCTAGAGATGTCCAGTGCAATAGCCCGGAATTCTCCATGATGTTCGATGGTGTTGCTCCAAAGATGGGTGACATATGCCAGAAGGTCACCTGTTGATCTGGACTTACGAAAACCGTATTGATGGTCGCTGATAATGTTAAGCCCTTCCAGATACTTTAGGAGTTGTTGGTTAATAGCTTTCTCCATTACTTTTGAAATTACTGAAAGCAATGCGACGGGTCGGTAGTTGCTTGGCAGGGTCTTTTTACCTTTCTTTGGAATAGGCTGGACATGCGCCGACTTCCAGCAGGATGGAAATATTCCTTTTTTGTAGGATAAGTTGAAAAGTCTACAAAATACTGGTGTAAGTTTATCGGCGCATGTCTTGAGAACAATGATAGGAATTTCGTCGGGACCAGAAGCTTTATTGACGTCGAGTCCTTTAAGAATCCGTTTAACAAGACGCTGACGGAACACGATTTCAGACATTTGCGATTGAACTGAGGGAATGTTGGGTGGTGATTTTCCCTGAAAGTCTACAGTGGAATGCGAGGAAAACAGTTCAGCAAGTAGGTTTGCTTTATCCCCGGCTGTGGTTGCTATTGTGCCGTCGGAACGTGTTAGAGGTGGAATAGTTGACTTTGTAAAGTTTTGGCTGACGGCCTTAGCGACTGACCAAAAGGACCTTGATCCGTTAGGACTGGCAAGAAGTTTGTTTTTGATTCTCTCGTTATGAGCTTCTTTGCTTTGGTCTATCATTTGCTTACATTGGTTTCGGGTGGTAACAAAGATGGCGCGATTTTCAGGAGTAGGTTTTTTACGCCACTGTCGGTAAGCCAGGTTTTTAGATCTGACAGCACGCTCGCAATTCTTGCTAAACCAGGGCTTGCCGTTGGAAGGGCGCTTTTTGGAGAAAGGAATAAAGGCCTCCATGCCAGTTAGAATGACGTCGGAGACCTCCTTTGCACAGACAGATGGATCATCCGAAGAAAAGCATACGCTTAGCCAGGGAAAGTATAAAATATTTTAATGTGTCATATTGGTTTGTACCTGCTGGCGTCTTTTATTTTGAAAAATAAATAATTTGAATAACATAAATTTTGGATTAAATTAAAGATGTTTAAATATTTCTCCAACATTTGCCGACAATATCTCGAATGATCGTAAAATTATTTTCTTAAGTTGGCTACTTACATTAACAAAATGGCGTTTCTTAGCTGAATTAAATATTTATATTTTTTGTTTGTACTATATTATGCTATTAAGTTGGCCGCCGGACCGCTTGCGAACTTGAAGTCGCAAATTTTTAATGTATTAAAGCGCGTCCCCGTTACAGCCAGCACCTTTTTATCATCGGTTAATACATAAAACACATTATTGTAAAGAATGCACGTCTCTCTTTTAAATATTAAATAAATCCGTTTATAAGTATCTGTATTAATGTAACGTTTTATAGCCTACATATACAAAATGTTTTAAGATCGATTGTTTCATTAATTTCATTTTATCCCGAAACTGTCATTTTCAGGACGCTCAAAGATAACTATAGGTTTTGTTTTCTTCACTGTAGAAACCTCGTGGTGCACTAGGGCCACTTACCACAGCAATCGGGTGGCGCTCGAGATACCGTTGGAAAAGCACTTTCCGTCCTGTAAAAATTTTTTTAACGCCACTGCGTTAGTTATATTAATTTATAGTATACGCACCGACCAGAGGCAGTTAGAGCAATGATAGAACAGCATGTGTGAATTGTGCTATTTCTCTATTTAAGTAGTTAAATGGTATTAATTGGGATATATATTTATCCACGAATTTTCTTTTGTTAACATTTTATCAACCTAATTTCATTGTTAGCGACAGTATTTTAATGCTGCAATACTTATTGTATTATTTAATACTAATCATGTTTAATCCAAGGTTCCCTTTTGTTTAATATTAAAACCTATTCAGTTGTTCTTAAAGCCAATTAACATTATTGTTGTATCTACCGAATAATATGGGTCTTTCAAATATTAACCTTACCCCATACAGGGCCGGAATTTTAGATTTATTCGTACCAACCTTAGTTCTAACTAGACGCTGTATTCAGCGTATTTATCTTCTAAATTTTACCACAGGATATTTTTTTTTTAAATAGATTTTTGTTGCAAAAATGGTTTAAAATTTTATCTGGATACGCTTTTTTAAATTATTCTCAATAGGCATAATTTACAATGCCAACTTTACTAACTTTAGTTTTTTTTTTAAAGTGGATGGCTCATCACCTTTTTTTATCTTTTTGATGTTGATGGTTCTTCAATATAACCCCTAGTATCATCTTGAATTTTAACAGCAATATTTTGATTTTGGTTCATATTCATAATCTTCGGATCGGTCTAATCTGGTCGTTTACCTTGATAGATAGAAACCACACATTACTGGCCAATGCAAACTCAAGCTACATAACCAACTTTGGTGCGTTTATAAGAAGTGAGTTTTAGTATTTCTTTGGGAGCCGCGTCTTCTAAAGCGGAAATGGGCGATAACCCATTCTTTGAATTTACCCATCCACCAGTCTAAAGCTGATTCTAAGTTTCGATCGAAAACTATTACTGCATTTGTTGATATATATTTTTTTTTACACAGTCAATATATTTATCCAAAATCGAATAATAAGATTTTCGTTGATGCCAGACAAATGTGTAGCATATATTATATAAATATAACTCCATAATATAAATTTGGATGCCTCAATTTGGGATAACATTATATTTCTACAAGTATTTAGTGCCTGCGATACTATACAGGCCATTTATTTCAGATTTAAAAAAACTGCTAGTAAATTTTACATAGGTTGGCAATCTAGGGTTATTATTGATAACCACGTATTTTGCTCAAAACTTGATATTTATCAAGATAGTAACTAATATATAAGAAAAAAAATGTATAGTCATTTTTTAAACGGCAGTTATTAAGCTTGACTATAAATGGACGCAAATTTAATATAATATTTTCTAAATAGATTAAAATTAATTTTAGCTTGTCGGTAATTGCATCGGTCAGTTTTATATCCTATCAAGGGAGATATGGAATTTCATCCGTTCAATTAACGACTGGTATATCCATTGATTGATTTAGTAGATTATAAAATAAACAGAAAATGTACAAGTGGGAGTTTCTTAAATTAAATGTTCAATTTTTTTTAAAATCCCATATTTCCTTTTTTAGGGTATCCAAGAACAATAAATCTCAATAGCGAATCCAAGATTCGTGTCGTATATTCTGCGTCGCCATAACACTCTAGATTCGCTCCTGCCAAGTCGCAAATTACGATATTAATTTAAAACATTATGAAACTGCTGAATAAAATATGATAACTTTTTTAACGGCTCGTCCACTTTGCGTGTTCCAATCCGGTCCTGAACTCGTCTACAAAATTCACCATTCACCATTAAAGTTTATCCATTTAAAGGGTACGAAGTTGGGCCATTTTGGACTCGGTTGTCATTTTGTTTGTGAGGGTACAGTTTTAGGAAATACTTAATACTATTACAATTTCGGCAAATTAAGGGGAAATTTAAATGGTTCCATTATGAAATTACTTTTGGTTATTCAGTTAATTTGTATAGTCTTGTTCTTATGCAAATGTTTATTTCATTAAAATTTATTTGAACAGTTATTAATGTATTTTAGTCGGACAAATAGGACGTTGTAAAATTTGGTAAATTAAATTTGAGATTAATATTAAATTCTTGAGTAAAATATTATTCGTTTTATTAATGTATTAAGGGTAGAGTAAAAATAAATAGTTTTCTAAAATAAAATGAAATATCTATAAAAATTTAGAGAGTAGTTTTTAATACAACCCTCCAAACTCTTTTTGGGTTAGACCTTTAAAGATACCCCAAGGATTTTTGACAAATCGAGAATTTTCATAATTTTTGTTTAATTGCAAATCTAATTTCCTCATTATTGTCCTAAATACAGGTAGAATATCACTAATAAATATCTTACAAAGGGTATGAAATAAACCCTTTGTAAGATATGGGCGTTTGTAATTTTGGCTACCTATTTTTTATTTTTTCAATGCTTGGGGCACATCAAATTTTCAATCTGGGAAATCAATATTATTTTGTACACTTCTTAGTTAAGTATAACGAAGTCTTAATTACTCTCCAAAAGGGACATTGTAATCCCTTATTTTCTTAGTTAAGTAGACACAAGCAAAAATAAAAAAATTCGTATAAGTATAACTTCACTAAATGTTAAGCAAGAGCTTAAAGACGAAGACGTCAGATGAAGAAGACATCACAGACGACAAAACATACAATTATGATGAAGACGACCAAAATAGAAATAAATCCAGCAATTGGGCGAACAAATATAACTTACATTCCTTGGCATACATCAACCTGTATATCGTTTATAAATATTTATTAACTTTGTCCAGCACATAAGTTTCACATGAAAGTTTCTAAACTAACAATAATTTAAACGTAATTAAGGTCAGCCTTTCAACAAGACTATACAAAGGTAGTATTTAAATAAAATTAATTTAGGACCGTCCGAAGAAGCGACACGGTAGCGAAACTTCAGTAATAGTTATTCAATATAAGAAACTTTTTTACTGTAGTTAACTTATTTTATATGGCATCAAGAACAAAAGAGACATTTTTTGAAAAAAAGGTGAAAAAGAAAATATAAAGCAGATAACTTAGATACACACAAGAGTAAAAGGACACTGATTAAATATTAGACGATTTATAATTTATTGTAAGCATTGTTGTATTGTTTGTTCCATTTTAGGTAACGGTTTACTTAAAATAGAACTTCAATGGTAAAAAAATTATTAAATAAGAAGATCCCGTCTTGAGTTCGGTACTTTCTTTCACCTCTGAGAGGTAAAAAATTCTGGTTGGAGACAATGACGCTTCTTAAACGTATAGTATTCACCTGAAAACGACTGGAGATGCTTACCAGTTAAAACGTAAAACGTAGTGATTCTAAAATAAAGACAATGCAAGTCCAAAACTCTACTGCCGTAAAAAATTCTGTTACAGCGAAAATCTCGTTTTTCAGTAATTATTATTGCATGTTCGTAGAAGACTGAGAATGTCTGGTCAACATATTCATTGTGTAACAAATCTAAAAGCAGTTTTAATTTTCTCGTTAAAAGTAAAATCAATTACTAATTACTCATATTTTACATATTTTAAGTTTTAAGATTGATTCGACTCGACAAAATTACATTTTTTCCCCAATAGGAAACAATTTTATTTTCGTAGCTAATTTATTACATCTGCCAAAAAAACAGCTTTCAAAAGGAGGATGAAATGCTGACTCCGATCCGGAAAGCGTTTTTAATTTAATATTTAAAGACCTAATGCATAGGAAAGATATAAAATTAAATTATAAAATGATTTTATTAAAGGGAATATTAAAATGCAATTAAGTTTAAGGCTAAAAATGTTACAGAGAAATTTCGATTCTTTCGAGTTTCCTCGTATAACCTTAATATTTATGGGATATAGTATAGTATAGTATAGTATAGTATAGTATAGTATAGTATAGTATAGTATAGTATAGTATAGTATAGTATAGTATAGTATAGTATAGTATAGTATAGTATAGTATAGTATAGTATAGTATAGTATAGTATAGTATAGTATAGTATAGTATAGTATAGTATAGTATAGTATAGTATAGTATAGTATAGTATAGTATAGTATAGTATAGTATAGTATAGTATAGTATAGTATAGTATAGTATAGTATAGTATAGTATAGTATAGTATAGTATAGTATAGTATAGTATAGTATAGTATAGTATAGTATAGTATAGTATAGTATAGTATAGTATAGTATAGTATAGTATAGTATAGTATAGTATAGTATAGTATAGTATAGTATAGTATAGTATAGTATAGTATAGTATAGTATAGTATAGTATAGTATAGTATAGTATAGTATAGTATAGTATAGTATAGTATAGTATAGTATAGTATAGTATAGTAAAGTAGAGCATAGTATAGTATATAACATAGGCAGCGTGAAGAGCATTCTTATAATCTGAGTAATCTAATTTCTTGCGTAATGGATTACTTACAAAAAATACAGGTAAAAGTAATCTTGGCAAAGCAAACATAGCAAGCAAACGAAAATAATTGGGCACTTCACTGATTAAATCAAAATAACAATGGACCACAAAAAATAAAACACTATAGACAGTCCGAGTACAGAACTTTCCAAAAAAACTCATCAAATACGGCAGAAAATGCTACAAATGCCGAGACCGTCAAAAATACGGGCACGATAGATGACGATTCTCTGATATGGCCTATTGTAAAATTATTACTATAAATTTAACAGGAAGTGAAGTCAACTTTAAAATTTTAAATGACAACCCTCTATTTTCAGTCGATACTTAAATTCTATAGAAAATGATGTTTTTAATGACATGTTTTATCACACATTTTATAATTTTTTTTTTTTTTTTTTTTTTTTTTATGATAAAACACCTGCACTGTAGGAAAGATCCTTTAAGGCGCTCTGGGAGCGGTGCGAGTGCGAAAAAAGCGATTAACGTTGGTCTTGAAACGTTGAAGATTGTATTCATTGGGAAACATGACCTGAGGAAGATCATTCCACAAAGATGACGTTCTCCAGATGAAAGAATTCTTTAACAATGAAGTTCGAGGAGTACTAAGCTGAACAACATATGGATGAGCGGCAGCGGTTCGCCGTGTATTTCTGTTTTGCATTGCTCTAGGTGGAATCAAGTGGGCAATGTCAGTCGAACACCTGCCATGAAAATATCTGTAAAAGAGAGCCAAATCACCAACCTGTCTTCGATGCTCCAGGCTATCGAGGGTCTTGGTCAGCTCGGGGTCGCCGATCAGACGAACGGCTCTCCTTTGAATGGAATCCAGTAGCCGAAGGGTGTGCTTGGGTGCAGAGCTCCAGACATGAGAGCAATATTCTAATGATGGTCGAATCTGGGCTTTGTAGAGTGTCAAAAGTTGATGAGGTGTGTACAACCTTTTGGTGCGGAAAAGTACACCAAGTTTCTGTGCAGCTGCCCTGGCAATTGCGGCAACGTGATCATGCCAAGACATATTACCTCCCAGATTGACCCCCAGCAAATTAATAGACGGTGCCAGGGGAATTGCGTGTCCTGCCATGACTATATCCGGTTCTGCAATGTTAACCTTTTTGGAGAAGACTGCTGCCTGGGTTTTCTTAGCATTAAATTCGACTTGGTTACTGTCACCCCAAGCCAAAATTTCTTCCAGGTCATTGTTGAGGCGCAATACTTCATGCTGCCTGCGAAGATGTGCGTCGGCAACGGATGTTTGGGGAGTCAAGGTAAAAGATGAGACAAGTGTGCTGTCATCAGCAAAGCTATAAATTGGATTTTGGGTTTTCACTAGAAGGTCGTTAATATACAGTAAAAAGAGGGTAGGCGACAATATGGACCCTTGAGGAACACCGGCATTGATGGTGAAGGTGTCTGAGAGAAACCCGTCAATCGCCACTTGCAGAGAACGGTTCTTAAGGAAGCTGGTTAACCATAAACAAAATCCATTAGGCATACCGTAGGATCGCAATTTACTAAGAAGCCCATCGTGCCAAACACGATCAAAAGCCCTAGAGATGTCCAGTGCAACAGCCCGGGATTCTCCATGATGTTCGATGGTGTTGCTCCAAAGATGGGTGACATATGCCAGAAGGTCACCTGTTGATCTGGACTTTCGAAAACCGTATTGATGGTCGCTGATAATGTTAAGCCCTTCCAGATACTTTAGGAGTTGTTGGTTAATAGCTTTCTCCATTACTTTTGAAATTACTGAAAGCAATGCGACGGGTCGGTAGTTGCTTGGCAGGGTCTTTTTACCTTTCTTTGGAATGGGTTGGACACGCGCCGACTTCCAGCAGGATGGAAATATTCCTTTTTTGTAGGATAAGTTGAAAAGTCTACAAAATACTGGTGTAAGTTCATCGGCGCATGTCTTGAGAACAATGATAGGAATTTCGTCTGGACCAGAAGCTTTATTGACGTCGAGTCCTTTAAGAATCCGTTTAACAAGACGCTGACGGAACACGATTTCAGACATTTGCGATTGAACTGAGGGAATGTTGGGTGGTGATTTTCCCTGAAAGTCTACAGTGGAATGCGAGGAAAACAGTTCAGCAAGTAGGTTTGCTTTATCCCCGGCTGTGGTTGCTATTGTGCCGTCGGAACGTGTTAGAGGTGGAATAGTTGACTTTGTAAAGTTTTGGCTGACGGCCTTAGCGACTGACCAAAAGGACCTTGATCCGTTAGGACTGGCAAGAAGTTTGTTTTTGATTCTCTCGTTATGAGCTTCTTTGCTTTGGTCTATCATTTGCTTACATTGGTTTCGGGTGGTAACAAAGATGGCGCGATTTTCAGGAGTAGGGTTTTTACGAAACTGTCGGTAAGCCAGGTTTTTAGATCTGACAGCACGCTCGCAATTCTTGCTAAACCAGGGCTTGCCGTTGGAAGGGCGCTTTTTGGAGAAAGGAATAAAGGCCTCCATGCTAGTTAGAATGACGTCGGAGACCTCCTTTGCACAGACAGATGGATCATCCGAAGAAAAGCATACGCTTAGCCAGGGAAAGTTGCGAAAATGGTCCTTTAGGTCTTCCCACTTAGCTGATGTATAGTGCCAAATCTTACGGGGTTTAGGAGGTTGTTCAGAACTAATTGGCAGCTCGCTTAGGGTTGAAATAAGTTTGTAATCGGAAGAGCCCAATGGTGGTTGTACGGTGACCGTATATAGGTCTGGATTTGAAGTTAAAAAGAGATCTAAAAGACTAGCAAAATCCCCAGCTCGGTCTGGAACCCGCGTTGGTTCTTCTACGAGTTGAGTTAGAAAATGACCAACTGAATCAATTTTTCTTTGTTGCCTAGAAACTTTGGCAATACAAGGTAAAGAATGGGCCATAGAAGCGTTAAAATGGTAAAAATAATAATAATAATAATCCATATTTTTATTAAAATGGTATTTTAGTGCCATCTGTTAGATACCACTGTAAAATTTCCTTAGATAGAGAGTTACGCGATATTCTCCGAAATACGGCGTTATGTCAGTTTAATGGCAATTTTACTGTTATATGAATAAACTGGTTACAATTTGCAAACAAAATATGTTTTAAACCAGAGACGAATTTTGGGGGAGAGTAAAATAGCCCCGCAGCCAAACTTTTTTTGGGGATAACCATACAAACTACACACATTTTACAAAGTCGATCTAATATTATTTTTAAATCTTTAATCTTTTGCATCACAAACTGTTTACCACAACTTAACAAATTAAAAAAAAAAAACTACCAAACTATGTTTAACGCAAATTGAGGGAATGCAAAAAACTATCTTTAGTTAAGATCATATATTATTATCTTCTCTAGCACAGTTATTTCTAGGCGAAGTTGTCGATCTGGCATCAAAAGTGAGGTCGTTTTGACCAAATCGATTTAATTTTTTTTAGTTTACTAATTGCTATTTTAGTATGTTTTAAATTACAAAAGAAAACTATTTAAAAATCATTATGTTCTTAATTTTATTTAAGACATTTTAAAAACATGATGGGTTTTAAGAAAATTAATTTATTTATTCTCTGTTCCTTTACCCGTCTTGACCACTATTAAGAAATAAATTATGGTTTAGCTTTGCTGTATAAATATACAAAGATCAAAGATTTCTCGAGCTTTTCGGGTTCTTCAATGGACATTTTCATCGAGTATTTGTATCAGATGGGCGCTCTTTTATTATTTCACATTATGCCAATGTGAATATCTTTGAGTCACTGAACTGGCGGAGAATGTTTATTTAATTTTCTTTTTTTATGCCTTCAATAGATAAATTGAATAAAAAGCAATAGGTTTGGCAGCAAAATGTGGGGTATTTAATTTAAAATATCAAAGTGGGTTTTACTTTTTAGGAAAATTGGCATCATTGCATTATCAAAACTATTTTAGCCGATAGAGCCGCTTTATTTATGTAAACTATCAAAATTTGAAAACGATCCGTTTACTGATTCGCTAGATATTTTTAACTTACGAATCATCCTACATATTTTATTATATTCGACTACTTTTTACTTTTTTTTTCAAACAGATCAATAATAGTATATTACATATCGAGGAAAGTTAACCTCGACGCTTCGCGTCTCGAATAACTAACTAATCTCTCGACAGTAATGAAAACTTTCCTCTGAGGTTTGTATACTATTTTATTTACAAACACAACGTTAATTGAAAATTAGATAATGTTTGATTTTTTCAAAAAATGTAGTAAATATTATGGTTTTGACGCCAAACATTGCATTGCCATAGTAATGGAGCGTACATTTAAACAACTTTGAATTTGTCTCGTTCTGTCCAATTTGTGTTAGAAAAAACCCGAAATGTTGGCGGATAGTGAGAATGAAGATTATCCCATCCCAACAGAACTCAAAGAGGCTGCAGAAAGAGCAGAAGCAAGTTTACTTCCGAAGAAAAGTAGGGGGAGATATGAAAAAGCTTTCAAGTTATAATGTGATAATGTTTAATTTTATTTAAATAAATTGTTTTATTTACAACCATACATGTAATGTTGACATTACAACCTTATTAAAAGTTTTAAAAGTGTCACATTACCTACGTCTACTTCCCTCTTCCACTTCCCTCACCCACTTCCCTCGCCCACTTCCCTCACCCATTTCCCTCATTCTTGTTCTTCTCTCATTTCTCCCACTCATTCAATAAAGCAAAATATTTATGTAATATCTTTATTTAAAAATTCTTATGCAAGGAACGTATATCAACAAGACAATTAACAACAATAATTAAACATTATCACATTAGGTTAAAATGAACGGTAAAATTTGACTTATTATAGGCTTTAACCGAAATTTTTAAGAGACCGCCCTGACAGAGTTCACTCCTAGAGAATTTTATTTCTTGTTTACTCTCAGATCCTGTAATGCTAACAACAGGAGGTAAAAAGCTTGAACTGCTACAGGAGGATAATTTTCATATACCTTGAATGCTTTTTCATATCGCCCCTACTTTTCTCCGGAAGTAAACTTGCTTCTGCTCTTTCTGCAGCTTCTTTGAGTTCTGTTGGGATGGGATAATCTTCATTCTCATTATCCGACAACATTTCGGGTTTTTTCTAACACAAATTTGACAGAACGAGACAAATTCAAAATTGTTTAAAGGTATGCTTCATTACTATGGCAATGCAACCAGCATATTTTTGTTTGGCGTCAAAACAATAATTTTTACTACATTTTTTGAAAAAATCAAACATTATCTAATTTTCAATTAACGGCGTCGTTGTAAATAAAATAGTATACAAACCTCAGAGGAAAGTTTTCATTACTATTACGAGATTAAAGTTAACCTCGACGCTCCGCGTCTCGGATAACTAACTAATCTCTCGACAGTTATGAAACACTTCCCTCTTCGGTATGTAATATACTATGATCTAACCTTACTAATATCAACATTAATTGATCTACATTTTTTTAAATTTCTCGCACCCCATATATTTTATTTCACTATTTCTAACAAAAATCGTAACACCAAAAATAAAATAATTTTGTTGCTTGTATAGCAGTAAGCCTCTTATTTAGGTTATATTTAAGTTTGATTAAATCTTTGTCACAGTTTTTTACTGCGTAAAGTAATATAAACCTACTATAATTTTCGGTTTACAAGAGACAGACTAATTCTCACAGGGCCTACTTCCAAAACAAGAAAACCTTTATAATTAATCGTCCCAAAATTCGGCTTTTAAGAGGTAGAAAATCAATTTTCCCGCCCGATTAAATTAATTTCATGATTTAGCGAAGCCAGCTAGTAGTGATAGATTGTTTAATTTAGCCATCTTAGGAGGAGTTATGTTAATTTTATAAAACCATCTTTAAGTCTTAAAGCTAGATTTTGGAACATAAAACTTTTTGACACTTTAGATTGACTTGATGGATACCCCATGTCAAGATTAGTTAGTAGCTTTAACAATAGTTATACGTTGTTAGGAATGTGTTCTTGGTATTATAGACGTATTAGAGAGAGAGAGAATTTGTTATCACTTATTTCTCTCCTTAACCCTTTGTGTCCCACTGGTCGCTCCAGGTAACCACCAATCTAATAATTTGTTGCCCGAGTCCTACCGGCTTAACCGCCGCTTACAATATAATGCTAAGGGTGCCATCTATTGGAAATATTCGGTTTTACAGTTTATTTGCACGTTTTCCGCTGTATGAACTTTAGTGTATCGGCTACTGGTGAGCGGTTAGTGACAGATTATTTGGTTTTTGTTGTAATTTGGGAAAAAATACAGGCAGTTTGAAATGGCACGTAAGTAATTGCACAAAATACTGTATAGTTTTATATTGTACTGCATGATTGCCTATTTTTTAAATCTTACTGCAGGTTACATCAGCTGATAAGTGGTGGTTGCGTGAAATAACCACTAGGAACAGAATAAGAATATTTTGATATATAATTTTTTTTTTCTGCGGTTACAGATGAACGAAAAAAATGGTCTTTTGTGGATCTTGAAGCAATGGATGAGAGACAAATAGATAACATACTGGCTGAAATTCCGTCAGACACAGAATCGTTGGCAGAGGACTATTTATCAGGGGATGAGGATGAAGTTGACGATGTACTGCAAAATATTGACGAAAATATGATAATTGGGCAGGAAGACCTAAGCGCAGAGATCTTACCTCAGAATATTGAAATTGAGAGTGATGACGACGAGCCACTTGCACGGGTAGCTGAGAGATTACCTACGTCTGTGCCCAAATTCGCAGGTGCAAATTGGTCTAAACAAAATTATTATCAGGAACCACCAATATTTGACTTATCTGAGAGCGTAAATGTGAACGAGGCAATTGAACTTCCCGTAGATATTTTTATGTGCTTATTCCCAGAGGATTTGTTAGCTTCAATTGCATTCAATACAAATTTTTACGCTACCCAAAACAATACTAAAAAAGGAAATACATTGTTTCAGCCAACTACGTGTGAAGAAATCAAACTGTTCTTGGGGGTAAACCTACTTATGGGTGTAAAGAAGCTTCCTAGCTTGAAGGACTATTGGTCTCAGTCAGAGATGCGTACATCAGCAAAGTTATTTCTCGTGACAGATTTTATTGGCTGCTTAGTAATCTATATTTTGCAGATAATAACCTACAACCAAAAAAAGGAGAACCAGATTACAATAAACTTTATAAATTGGGGCCGCTTTTGTCAACACTTTCACAAACATACAGGAAGTACTACTCTCCCGGAGAATTTCAAGCAATTGACGAAAGTATGATCAAATACAAAGGCAGATCATGTATGAAGCAATACATGCCTGCAAAACCTACCAAGCGCGGATATAAGGTTTGGGTTCGTGCGGATTATTCGGGTTACGTTTGTGAATTCCAAATATATACCGGAAAAATAGGAGATTTGCCCGAAAAAGATTTAGGAGCAAGAGTAGTGAGGGGCCTGACTTAAGATTTGAAAAATCAAAATTATAGGGTATTCTTTGATAATTATTTTTCCGGTGTTCCTCTGCTTTGGGGTTTGAAGCAGGATAAAATATATGGCTGCGGAACTCTAAGGAAGGGAAAAAAATATTTACCAGATGATTTTATAGATGACAAGGGACTTGCTAGAGGTCAGTGGGATTGGCGAATGACGGAAGACAAGCTGTTGTGCCTAAAATAGAAGGACAAAAAACCTGTTTACTTTTTATCAAATTTCCATGATCCCGAAGATGCCGTTACAACTAATCGAAGAAACAAAGATGGCACGTTGGAAGAAGTAAATTGTCCAAAACTAGTAGTCAACTATAATAAACATATGGGTTCCGTCGATAAGGCTGACATGCTGAAAAAATGTTACGCCATTGATCGGAAAAACAAAAAGTGGTATCACCGAATAGTTTGGCATTTTCTGGACACTACAGTGGTAAACGCATATATTTTATTTCAAAAAAGATTTGATGGTGCTTCTCTTACCCTAAAGCAACTTAGAATTAATGTTGCCTCAGGATTGATTGGCAGTGGATATTTAGCCAAAAAAAAAGGACGAAAGACTGTGGGAACCATAAATTACTACAAAAAAACAGTGCCAATCGAGAGAAGAACTGACAAGGCAGCCCATATGCCTATACATAGTACATCTAGGCGTTGTGCGGTATGCAGTACGAAGGATGTAGCGCATAGAAGTATGTGGAGTTGTACTGTTTGTGGCGTTGGACTTTGTCTGAACGACAAAAGAAACTGTTTTTTTATTTACCATAGTGGTAAATAAGCCAATTAATTATTTTATTATTTATACTTTCATTATCATGTAAAATACCTACTTGCTTTATCATTAAAAAGATTTACCCTAATTACTACCGGTCACCTGACGGGACCACCATTTTTTAGAAAAATCTCCCACCCCTAAATTTTTTTTACTCATATTACAGTTAATTGCTTACTTTTAAGCTATAAAACATGATTTTCATATAAAAAAATTCAAAAAGCGGTAATTTCGGACTCAAAGGGTTAATGCTTTGCTGAAAGGCAAATAGCAATTATAGCACGTGTCATGGAATAATCAAGCAGAAGCATCATTTGTTAAAGTTAACATCAAGCAAATATTGGTGTCCGCACCGACACTATTTCAACCTAACTTTTCTCAACCATTCATCGTGCAATGCCATCCTTCAGACGTCGGTCTAGGAGGTGTCCTTAGGTTAGGTTAGGTAAGAGTGGCAGACCTTTGGTACTGACCAAACAGTCTCACGTGGTCCTATTAGGTCCGTTGTGACACCACACGTGTTCCGTAGAACCCACTTTCATCAGATCTCTGATGTTAGTGCGGCGTACACCGCAGAAATATTTTAACAACTTATTCAAACCAGCCACTACTATTCAGAAACCTGCTCAGTCCTCCAAGTTGTAAGTTGCTTAGTTCCTCCAGGCTATCGAAAAATGATTAACCAAGAGTAGTGAACCTTCTTCTTGCGAGGCTCGGGCATTCACACAGAAAATGTAGAATACTTTCTTCCTCTTCCTCTTCCTCATCTCTGCAACTTCTGCAGAAGTCGTTTGTGGGTATTTGCATACGTTCGGCATGTCTATTGAAAAGGTAACTACCGCGGTAATATTTCTCACGTCTTTCCGACTGTGTCTCAATAGCTCTGCGGTTGTCTTCTTATCAAATGTGACGAGTTGTTCTTGCTCCATTTCTTGGTGTTTAAAAGAAGATGCAAGCCAATCATTAGATTGGTAATAGATGATATTTAGGAGCAGTGAAATTACTCTGTCACCATAATGTAGTGTTTAGCTGTTATCTTTAGTATTGAAAAGTTTCGTCCAATGATTAGAATGCACTTGTTTTACTGTCATCACGGATAAAATAAAATAATTTGAAAAATCCACCAGGTCGTCTTTCATGTTGGATACTTAACTAAGACAATATTATTTCGAGTTGCAGCATAGAAAAGAAGCGTTAAATGTTATTCCAGATGCGTCAAGTCGAATACCATATTTTACCTTACCTACAGTTTCGGAAGATAATGATTCTTCTGGATCTCTACCTCAAAATAATGTTTCTGCATTGAGTATTAAACCTTGATTCTTTACTTCGCGAGAAAATAATTTATTTTCCTGACAAAATAAATATACCCAATGGAAGGTTAAAAATAACACTATTTATTCCTGGTTATTCAATACATGTGTTTAATCCTACTGAATGAAAAATATTAGTTCCGAAATCACAGAGAACAAACATTTTTGAACCAGCCATGCTCTTCCTACATGGCTATTTGCCCATTATGGTTTTCGAAACACATTTTTTAGAACGCAAGAAGTATATTATTAGCCACATAAATGAGAGCTAATTTCATAAAATTTGTTCGTTAATGTCTGCTATGATATCTGTATGACTGGTTTTTTATTTCATATCCAGTGTTGTACTTGCTAAATAAAATAAACTAAGTAAACCTAGACATCCCAATGGACTAAAGTGTAACTCAAGGCCTCGATGTAAATGCCCATAAGCAAAGTGACTTTAGACGGATATTCCCGTTCACTTAATGTTTATTACAGACAACGTTTGGCGTAACCCGTTACGTTTTTTACGTCGTTCACACTTTATGAGCGATAACATTTTTATATTGGACCGTTCCTTTTGGTTTAATTTCTAATGAAAAGACTTCGGAGTTAATTCAATTTTTACTATTAGTTTTGTAAAGTGACTCAATATCTGTTTAAAGGTTTGATACAATGATGTATCTTGAATGATAGAAGAGCTTTGGACTTGCATTGTCTTTAGTTGTTTTTAAATCACAACGTTTCAACTAGTAAGTATACCGTCTTCAGGTGAATACTTAATAAGTTTAGTAACTACAACTCTATTTATACTAACTAGGTGCACTAGCTAAAGCCTAA
The DNA here is from genome assembly GCA_935413205.1 of Polydrusus cervinus. Taxonomy (NCBI): domain Eukaryota; kingdom Metazoa; phylum Arthropoda; class Insecta; order Coleoptera; family Curculionidae; genus Polydrusus; species Polydrusus cervinus. The sequence continues at coordinate 54,526,394 of OW284516.1, read as the reverse complement.
CTGAGATTCTAGAGACACTAAAAGCACTCGAAATCTGCGTTTATAAACAGGTCTTCCATTTTACGAGAATAAAAAATATGCACATACGCTTTGAGTAAGTAGTTTTTTAAATTATATTAACTTTTTTTTCAATTGACCTATTAATGTAGGTTAGGCATGAAGTATAAAATTATGTATAGGACATAGTCTCTTGTATTCAACAAATCAGACTTTAGAATATTCGTACGTTTGAAGCTTTAAGAGCTCTGGAGCTATTTACCTCGTGTTCACACCACAGAATTCGAACAAAGAGAAAAGTTATTAACGTGTTAAATGATAGATGCCGCTGTGACTTTTAAATGACGATGCTAACGCCAAAGTGTAGTGCGTTTGAACTAATCCTGGCGGAAGGGGGGTAGGGGAAGCCACCATATGTTTTAATTTTTTTGAAGGTCAAAATTAATATTTTGAAATTTAAAATTTGTAGTAAATATTTTTATTAATTACGTTTTTGTTACTAATAAATACAATTTGCATTGCACGATTTGTAAACAACAACGTATTTTTAATAAAAATTATTTAACACAAATTTTAAATCTCAAAATATTAATTTACCTTGATGACAAATATATTTGGTTTATCTTTAGTAAAACAATCAATAGGTAATACAACTTTTTTATTGCACAAAATCATTTAATTTATATAAAATAAAGTCTTGAAGGATTCCTTAACCCATACAAAAGCAGAGGCCAAGGATTAATCCTCCTTAAAAGTGTTCTCAAACTACTACATAGACATACCACCCTCTACAAACACCGGCCGCATAAATACATTTATTAAGAAAATAAATAACTGAGATCACACATCTATGTACACAAATAAGTTTAGGGTCATAATCATGTCGAGATCCAGTACCAGTAGAGATCAATAAATCAGGTTGAGGTCTTATTACAGTGAAGGTCAGTATCGGTGAAGGGTATCATCAAGTTCAGGTCTAAATCCAGTGGCAGTTGGTTAACATCATGTTCATCAACATTCTGAAGGATTTATCATGAAACAAGAGAACAGCGACAAAAATCTTATATTGGCAAATTATTTCTCTTACGACTAGTTATCACACATATCAAATACAAAGACAAAAAAGGGGCAAAGAAAGAACAATTTAAGTAACTTTAAGATTTTATTGTTTATTTTGCTTTTACTAAAACTTTTGTATATTTAAAGTTAAAGTGACCAGAACTTATTAACTTGGTTATTTTATTCACTTAAATTCTTGTAAACCCTTAAATAGACAGTCAACTTGATAATATCAGTAGTTATATCTTATATCATGTTGCGAAGCAAAAATTAGGTAATACCCGGAATATGTTCAATAACATCGAGCCTTTATTTTTAAACAACCTCGATAAGAAACTGACTTGAAGTTTTTATTAAAAAATATTATTTTGTGAAAATAGAGACGTTTTTTAAATCGCTTAATCAACAAATACATACCAAGATACTTAAATTATTTCTGGCAGAAAAGTAAAAAATTGTTTAAAAATTTAGGGTCATCGACCTTTGCCGCTATAAAATAGTTTGAACTCTTTTTTCAGATTTTTTTCTTAAATATATTAATATAACATCTTACCCAGACATGCAATAAGACTTTCTTTTGCATTTTAAAATCACGATCTTGAGATATTTGCGATAAAAACATAAATAATTTCTAAACAAAGAGCCATGTCATGAAAAATACCTTCAAAGCCGAACACAAGGAAAAACATCAACGGTTGGTTTTAAAAAATGGAGCAACGTGATTGGTCGAAGATGACAGCAAAAGTAGTGGAAGACAAGTGACACTTGATGCGTCTTTTCCTATCCAAGTTTCATACCCCTGGTTCACACACTGTGACAGTGTGTGTAAACTTACTATAAAAACCATATTATATATTTTCTAGTATACATAGTGGTTAGAATACATTTAATGCAATCACAGCCAACATTCCTTTAATATAACTTATTTCAAGGCAAATTATAACAAAAATAATTATAAATCTAATTAAACACAAAATCCTTTCGGAAAACCTTACACAAACGTTGGGTTAACCCGCATTAGGGTCAGACATTTCAGTGTCGTACTTTCGAAAAGTTATAAAAGTTACCGTGTTTACACTAAAGCTTTGTGCGATTGATTACGTAGCAATTTGCAGAATGGAATTTTAATTAAAAGTAAATAATGCGACATGTTTGCGAAGTTGTGATTTGTTATTCGGTAATTTATAACTGATTTAGGTATTATAGAGGGCCTTGACACGGCGGGATTTGATCGGCCGGACAAACACTCTCGATTGAACGTATAATGACAAGTCCGTTGATAAACATTTATTTGTTTATTTCAGTTACGCAAAAAAGGATACTGAAAGGATAAGGTTGAAGGGATGACATTAAAAATTAAATTATATTTCAAATATTAGTACAAGTGTAAGAAAGCTTGTCCTTATATAATAATTCTGATTTATAATTTTATTTTAATTATTGAATTATAATATTTTGGCAACTAAATGTAATATCTGAAGAAAACTTAAATATACCAGCCTGCCTCGAACTTGACTGCTTACCCGAACTCCGCTTCGCGTCGTTCGGCAGTCGCGTGCGGAAATGTGTCTCTTTCCGCACTTGTTTTTTTAATGATAAAACACCTGCACTGTAGGAAAAATCCTTTAAGGCGCTCTGGGAGCGGTGCGAGTGCGAAAAAAGCGATTAACGTTGGTCTTGAAACGTTGAAGATTGTATTCATTGGGAAACACGACCTCAGGAAGATCATTCCACAATGAACAATGAAGTTCGAGGAGTACTAAGCTGAACAACATATGGATGAGCGGCAGTGGTTTGCCGTGTATTTCTGTTTTGCATTGCTCTAGGTGGAATCAAGTGGGCAATGTCAGTCGAACACCTGCCATGGAAATATCTGTAAAAGAGAGCCAAATCACCAACCTGTCTTCGATGCTCCAGGCTATCAAGGGTCTTGGTCAGCTCGGGGTCGCCGCGCCGATCAGACAAACGGCTCTCCTTTGAATGGAATCCAGTAGCCGAAGGGTGTGCTTGGGTGCAGAGCTCCAGACATGAGAGCAATATTCTAATGATGGTCGAATCTGGGCTTTGTAGAGTGTCAAAAGTTGATGAGGTGTGTACAACCTTTTGGTGCGGAGAAGTACACCAAGTTTCTGTGCAGCTGCCTTGGCAATTGCGGCAACGTGATCATGCCAAGACATGTTACCTCCCAGATTGACCCCCAGCAAATTAATAGGCGGTGCCAGGGGAATTGCGTGTCCTGCCATGACTATATCCGGTTCTGCAATGTTAACCTTTTTGGAGAAGACTGCTGCCTGGATAATAACTATATTCCACAAGAGAAGTCGAGTTTTCATTCAAATTTGTAAGACTTTGTATAGACCAAGAGACTAAATATCTCCGTAAAATATTTTCAGCAAATACCAGACGGAGCTAGGCGAAAACCAATATCAGTGGTGATATCTAAAAAGAAGTTATATTCTAGCCAGTAAAATCGATTTAAAACCGCCAGCGTCTAAAGTAAATACATAATATTAAAATTGCATGGCTTCAGTGCCAACTGGCGCTCAGTGGTGCTGCAAACTAGGATTTTATTGCCCAAATGTATAATAAATTGAATTTATTAAATTTACCCTTTACACCATTTACGGACATGAAAAGTTGATGGCAAAAGTTCAGTTTTTACCGAGAATACTAATTAATTATTTAAAATTTGTATATTCTGAATACAGAGATATTTTTTATTGTATACTCTGAGTTTTCCAACCCACATAAAAACTACATTAATTAAAGAAAAAATATATAACAGTTATTGGCGCCTGCCAATTTTTTCTGGGAAGTATATTATTTTTTAAGTTTGAGATTTTAGGTAACAATTGCTTTTCCGATATAATACAAGCAAATACGTCATTTTCGGGTCTTTTTCAATAATAACTATACATTTTATAAATAATGATGTTTAACTTGTTATATTATTAAAATTAGGCATGGCGACTAAGCTAAATGTTCAAAAAAAAAAATGTTCCAAATGTCGTTCTTAAAAATATCTGTATATCCCTTAACATTTCAGGTGAAATACGTTTCATTAGTCATGGTTATGCCTACAATCGATGGTAGGCCTTAAAATGAAATAGGGATTCATTTTATTTATTACAATGTAGTTAAAACAAGTTATTTTAATTAAGTTTAACAAGTTTTCGTAGGTAGAGGAAATAAATTATAAGAAATTAAAATGAATTTTAATTAAGATAAGTTGGTTGATATGAACTTTGTTTTTGGAGAATTCATGCAAAATGTTGATAAAGAAGTAAAATATCGTTGTAAATAATTTTGTTTTTATTTATAACGGTTGTCCCATTATGGATGGCCACCGGCCGTATCTCGGAAACTACTGGACATAGAGACTCAGGGAAAAAAAATATCGTAATGAAAGTGGCTGAAACTCCTGGAATTAATTTTTGAGTTCCGCATTTTGCCGCAAGAGAGCACAATTAAAAACTAATTATTGAAATTCTACATTTTTCCAAAAATTTCCATATTAAGGTATACCTTTGGTAACAGCATTAGAAAGCTTAGACAATTCTTCATTGTTTTGGTTTTTTACTTTATCTTTTATAACAATATACTCTTTCTTTTACCAATAATGAATATTCTGAACAATAACCATAAAAAATTCAATGAATGAAAAAACGTCCAGTTTTGAAATAGAAGTTCACATGAGAGTAAAACCAAATATAGAACGATCTCAATAAACTCTACCAAAATAATGTTATACCGCCAATTTTTAATCACAAGTTTACTAATTTATTTAATTTTTATTATTCCAACACTAAAATAATGATAGTAGTCACACGTCACAAGTTAAAATAAAAACAAGCACTCTAATAGTTCAAACGAACATGTTAAAACATGTCGGGTTGCACAAAGAATTTTAATAATAATTATTAACCAATCAGTTGCTTTGACGGTGACATACCATGACATTGACAGAAATACTTTTTTCACAATCACATTGGCGAGGTTACTTTTTTATTTACTAATCAGATAGTATCAATTGGGGACATAATGTCGGTTAATTTCATTTATGTCACACTCAAACTGGCTGGTTAGTTAATTCTGATTAAAAATCTTTGTGCAACCCAACACCTATTAGCCTTTATTTACTAATAAGGTGCTTTAAACGTTGAACCTAATCACCTGTGTTTAAAGGTAAGGTGGTTGAAAGGTCTCACCTAATCATTTATATTTAAAAGTAAGGTGGTTGAAACGTTTTACTAAATCAGTTATATTTAAAACTAAGGTGCTTATAACGTTTTTTCTTAATTGCTAACATTTAATTTAGGGTTTGTTAAGACCTTTTACCCAAATGTTATTTGATCATTGAATTGCTTAAGGGACAGCAACTTTGTTATAAAAGACTATGCTTTTATGTGCTTATAGTTATTACAACAACATTTCTTAGATTTTACTGTACCCGTTTTTAAATTAAAAAAATGCATCTAAAAATAAAAATATAAATAATTTAAAATTTATAAAAACTTTAAATCGTCCTGCGAAGGCAATAAACTGTCACTTATGACATTTTACCTTTCAACCATCGATATTATTTTGCATGCAAACGCGTTCTAAAAGAATTAGGAAATAAATTAAATCTAAAAAGAACTGACTAAGAATAATATTGTAGAAAATATAGTCGAAATTTTGGATGAAAAGAACGTTGTCAAATCAAATTTTTTTTGGGCCACTAAATCTATTTACGAAGAGCACTTGGTGTTCAATTTAAAGCCTATTTACCCCTTTGGATAAAAAAATATATTTAAATGGTAATTAGTACAGTGGCTCAGAGGGTTTGAGCATCAGTAGCTCCTTAAAAAAAATTTAAAGTTAAACTATTTCTACTTTAGTAAAAAAAGACCCAAAAATATATTTCAGATATAATTCGACGATAAGATAGATATATGATATTTAAATATAAAATTTACTTTACTACCAAAAAATTATTATATTTCTAAACTTTCGCAATGTTTCACGATTTTTAGTAAATTTAGGTAAAGGAAGGTGTATAAATAAAAAGTATTTGGGGCGGCAGTAAACTAGAAGTATGACCTACTTTTTAAATGAGACCCATTTAGTACCTACTCTGACCCTACAACAGCCATTTTACGATATGTTAAAATCAAAAAATTACTGTATTCCGTGGTCATCTTCCTCCAGAAATGAAAACCAAAAAAAATAATTTCTTTAAATGGATTTCATCTAGCTATCACATATTTTTCGACTTTGACGTTTAATAACGTTTTTCCCATGTATTCGGTCATTCCTCTATAAAACTAAAAACTTAAAATTATTCGTCTCTAACCCCTTTGGAGAAAAAAAAAGTAGTAGTCAGAATTCCGCCGATAGCGACATCCGAACTATTTCCCACGCACAAAGGTATATACTTCGCTTTTGGCGACATAAAATAAGCAAATATAAAAATCCAAGAAAGTAAAACAAACATTGTCCTAACAATGTACAAATTCATATTTTCATCATTTTACATAGAAATGTAACTTTTAAGTTTTACATAATTTTAATAAAATAATAGTTTCGGATATGGAAAAACAACACCTGAAAAATTTGCAAATGTTCATTATGTAATAGTATACAATATTATACATGTATATATTACTGTATTACTTAGTACATACCGGGTGGTGCATCGTGGTTTGAAATATAGCAATGCCATGCAAGTTTTAGACTGTCCAAATATTTGCTCCCCTCTTGACTTTAAAGCAGGGTTGTAGGAAGACTTTTTTAGGGTATCTGTGTGGTAAGTGTACATGCGGAGTTTGGACAACCAGATCTTAACCCTTTTGAATAGGATTGCGGTTGGTTTTTCATTGGAATTCAACAGGTGATGCTGCGAACACCAGCAGTGATTGGACTTGTCAACCTATGATTTGCCATTGTCAAATAAAATTTTCAAAAGGTAGACTTTTTAAAAATCTTTAACAGATACATTTTACACTGGATTTAACCAATATTTTTAAATAAAACGAACAATATTTTCAAAACAAATATTTTAATAGAAAACTAATTATTTTACTTACAATAAAACTTAGTAATGCTAAAAGGGGTAGAAAATAAGAAGTAAGAGGAAGATGTTGTTTGGTGAGAAGTCAGGAGACCTAGCTGGCAAATTGATTGTTGAGTTTGGACCGACAACTTGCTCATTAAAGGCAATATTTAGATATTCGCGACCACAAGTGAATTGTGGGCAGGGTAATCATCCATTTGAAACCAAATCTCCTGATTTTTATCAGCGACTTCCTCCAGTGCAGGTCCAATTTGACCTTGATCTAAATATGTTCGACATTTTCGTCAATAAAAAATAGTCCAATGACGATGTTCTAAAATGCATACCCAAACATTCGCTTTCTGAGGGTATTAGGTTCGAATGCATGCAAGACGATGTTAATTTTGTTGGCTCTGGTACCGATAATTTTGTATTCGACTCATTATTTTTTTTTTTTTTATGCGAGTGCGAAAAAAGCGATTAACGTTGGTCTTGAAACGTTGAAGATTGTATTCATTGGGAAACACGACCTCAGGAAGTTCATTCCACAATGATGACGTTCTCCAGATGAAAGAATTCTTGAACAATGAAGTTCGAGGAGTACTAAGCTGAACAACATATGGATGAGCGGCAGCGGTTCGCCGTGTATTTCTGTTTCGCATTGCTCTAGGTGGAATCAAGTCGGCAATGTCAGTCGAACACCTGCCATGGAAATATCTGTAAAAGAGAGCCAAATCACCAACCTGTCTTCGATGCTCCAGGCTATCGAGGGTCTTGGTCAGCTCGGGGTCGCCGATCAGACGAACGGCTCTCCTTTGAATGGAATCCAGTAGCCGAAGGGTGTGCTTGGGTGCAGAGCTTCAGACATGAGAGCAATATTCTAATGATGGTCGAATCTGGGCTTTGTAGAGTGTCAAAAGTTGATGAGGTGTGTACAACCTTTTGGTGCGGAAAAGTACACCAAGTTTCTGTGCACTTGCCCTGGCAATTGCGGCAACGTGATCATGCCAAGACATATTACCTCCCAGATTGACCCCCAGCAAATTAATAGACGGTGCCAGGGGAATTGCGTGTCCTGCCATGACTATGTCCGGTTCTGCAATGTTAACCTTTTTGGAGAAGACTGCTGTCTGTGTTTTCTTAGCATTAAATTCGACTTGGTTACTGTCACCCCAAGCCAAAATTTCTTCCAGGTCATTGTTGAGGCGCAATACTTCATGCTGCCTGCGAAGATGTGCGTCGGCAGCGGATGTTTGGGGAGTCAAGGTAAAAGATGAGACAAGTGTGCTGTCATCAGCAAAGCTATAAATTGGATTTTGGGTTTTCACTAGAAGGTCGTTAATATACAGTAAAAAGAGGGTAGGCGACAATATGGACCCTTGAGGAACACCGGCATTGATGGTGAAGGTGTCTGAGAGAAACCCGTCAATCGCCACTTGCAGAGAACGGTTCTTAAGGAAGCTGGTTAACCATAAACAAAATCCATTAGGCATACCGTAGGATCGCAATTTACTTAGAAGCCCATCGTTCCAAACACGATCAAAAGCCCTAGAGATGTCCAGTGCAACAGCCCGGAATTCTCCATGATGTTCGATGGTGTTGCTCCAAAGATGGGTGACATATGCCAGAAGGTCACCTGTTGATCTGGACTTTCGAAAACCGTATTGATGGTCGCTGATAATGTTAAGCCCTTCCAGATACTTTAGGAGTTGTTGGTTAATAGCTTTCTCCATTACTTTTGAAATTACTGAAAGCAATGCGACGGGTCGGTAGTTGCTTGGCAGGGTCTTTTTACCTTTCTTTGGAATGGGCTGGACACGCGCCGACTTCCAGCAGGATGGAAATATTCCTTTTTTGTAGGATAAGTTGAAAAGTCTACAGAATACTGGTGTAAGTTCATCGGCGCATGTCTTGAGAACAATGATAGGAATTTCGTCTGGACCAGAAGCTTTATTGACGTCGAGTCCTTTAAGAATCCGTTTAACAAGACGCTGACGGAACACGATTTCAGACATTTGCGATTGAACTGAGGGAATGTTGGGTGGTGATTTTCCCTGGAAGTCTACAGTGGAATGTGAGGAAAACAATTCAGCAAATAGGTTTGCTTTATCCCCGGCTGTGGTTGCTATTGTGCCATCTGAACGTGTTAGAGGTGGAATAGTTGACTTTGTAAAGTTTTGGCTGACGGCCTTAGCGACTGACCAAAAGGACCTTGATCCGTTAGGACTGGCAAGAAATTTGTTTTTGATTCTCTCGTTATAAGCTTCTTTGCTTTGGTCTATCATTTGCTTACATTGGTTTCGGGTGGTAACAAAGATGGCGTGATTTTCAGGAGTAGGGTTTTTACCACTGTCGGTAAGCCAGGTTTTTAGATCTGACAGCACGCTCGCAATTCTTGCTAAACCAGGGCTTGTCGTTGGAAGGACGCTTTTTGGAGAAAGGAATAAAGGCCTCCATGCCAGTTAGAATGACGTCGGAGACCTCCTTTGCACAGACAGATGGATCATCCGAAGAAAAGCATACGCTTAGCCAGGGAAAGTTGCGAAAATGGTCCTTTAGGTCTTCCCACTTAGCTGATGTATAGTGCCAAATCTTACGGGGTTTAGGAGGTTGTTCAGAACTAATTGGCAGCTCAATTTTTATTTTATTTATTATAAACGTGCATTTGTTTAAGAAGAAAATATTTTGTAAAAAATATCTGTTGTTGTTAGCTTGCTCCATCATTTCAAAACAAAAAGTGTGTTCTTGATGACTTTGATACTGATATAAATGATATTTATGCCTTTTTAAAGTTCGCAGTACTGTGGTATGATGTTTTTCTACCCCTTGCTCAAAAGTTCTAGTGCTGATATTTTTATTTTTTCGATGTAAAGTAGACTATTAAGATCTCTATAATTGTTTTTTTCAGCTCTCTTATGATTCTGTGCTTTATTACGCTGCCTTTTACCTGAAACTTAGTAATAACTTTTTGTATGGCCGACTTGGTAGAAATGGGTCTATCATGGAAATAAACGGATAACATATCAGATACAATACTTAAGCTTTTTCCCGCATAATCCAATTTTATCATAGTGACTTTATCTTCTATTGTGTAACTCATGTACCTAGGTAAAAAAATTAAATACTTTCAAATTACATTTGACAACTACAAATAACAGGTTGACAAGTCCAATCGATGCTGGTGTCCACAGCATCACCTGTTGAATTCCAATAAAAAACCAACCGCAATACTATCTAAATAGGTTAGGATCGGGTTGTCTAAAATTGTTTAAACTCCGCATGTGCACTCACCACACAGAGACCCTAAAAAGGTCTACCTACTATTCCGCTTTAAAGTCAACAGGGGAGCAAATATTTAAACAGTCTAAAACTCGCATGTGATTTCCTATGTTTCCAACCACGATGCAGCATCCGGTATAAAAGAACAAAAACAACCGAAATGAAGCTATTGTATTATATTATCGATATCAAAAAATATTTTTTGTAGATATCAAAAAACAGACGAAAAATCCGTACCAAAGTTCTATATGTATAGCTAATAAAACTCAAACATGGGGAAACGATAAAACAAAGATATTTCCGCGATAAAGGAGACAATCAGCCTCCGAATTCCAATTTCTGTTTTGATTTAACACAACCTCAAGCTACATCCCATGATAAACATACACATGGGAGACATAAAGAAAGAAACCCTAAGAAGAATCACATAAAATATTTTCTTTTTTTTTTGATATTTAAAGGAAATATGAATTCAACCCGGTTTTGATTTGCATCAATCTAAAGCATGACCATGCTTAGATTGAAATTTACTAGGACAGACTGATAAATCAGGCGGAGACCCAATATACCAGAAACTTTACGAACATAAATAGGTTCTTCAACATCAACAAAATATTATTCCTTATTTTTAACTATTAAATTATTATTATACAGGGTGATTCCTAAGTTGATACTTCTTTTTTAGCTGTGTATAGAAGGCACTAAAATAAACAACTTTTTCAAATACTTTTTTTCAAAAAACTTAGAAATAGCTGAGTTACAGTAGTAAAAAATCTGAGTGCGGGTCTGGTAATTAAAACGTAAACAATATAAAGTAAAGACTTTATATTGTTTTTCTTCGTTTTTTGTATTGTTAGTCATTCATTTTACGGATCGGTCGTCAGTTATTTATTTTGGCCATTCGCTGAACGGTGTGGTTTTCTGAAGCAAATTAATTTTAATAAATTGATGAAAATGGTAAAATTTGAAAACAATGAACTAATTATGGTGCTAATTTATTGTGTGTGTCGTAAAAGTGCAGATGTTTCTTCTCTAGACCCAGAAGTTTTCTTAATGTTATTCAACGGGCAAGTTAAGCAGAACCGTATTTGATTTGTAGTGTAATAAATAAATGTAAGTACTTTATTTTTGGGTTTTTTGAAAAAGGTAAGTATTTGAAACTGTTGTTTATTTGAATGTCTCCTATACGCAGCTAAAAAAGAAGTGTCAAAACTTAGGAATCACCCTGTATATGTTGTATAAAAAATACTTATTACAATTTTAATCATAAACAACCATTTGAGTATTATTTCTATATATTTATTGCTTCAAATTTAGATTAACATTTTTAACTTGGCGGTCATGTGGCACAGTTACTATATAATTTAGCCGCCGGCGTTGTTACTCACTAAACTCAAGTATTAAGTGATTTTTTTGTTAATTTATAAAAAAGGTAATAAAAGTTGTTTTTAAGTGGCGATTTCTATTTTTTTTTTATTATAAAACACCTGCACTGTAGGAAAAATCCTTTAAGGCGCTCTGGGAGCGGTGCGAGTGCGAAAAAAGCGATTAACGTTGGTCTTGAAACGTTGAAGATTGTATTCATTGGGAAACACGACCTCAGGAAGATCATTCCACAAAGATGACGTTCTCCAGATAAAAGAATTCTTGAACAATGAAGTTCGAGGAGTACTAAGCTGAACAACATACGGATTAGCGGCAGTGGTTCGCCGTGTATTTCTGTTTTGCATTGCTCTAGGTGGAATCAAGTGGGCAATGTCAGTCGAACACCTACCATGGAAGTATCTGTAAAAGAGAGCCAAATCACCAACCTGTCTTCGATGCTCCAGGCTATCGAGGGTCTTGGTCAGCTCGGGGTCGCCGCGCCGATCAAACGAACGGCTCTCCTTTGAATGGAATCCAGTAGCCGAAGGGTGTGCTTGGGTGCAGAGCTCCAGACATGAGAGCAATATTCTAATGATGGTCGAATCTGGGCTTTGTAGAGTGTCAAAAGTTGATGAGGTGTGTACAACCTTTTGGTGCGGAAAAGTACACCAAGTTTCTGTGCAGCTGTCTTGGCAATTGCGGCAACGTGATCATGCCAAGACATATAGACATTCTATAATAAATTTAAGTTGAATTGTTTTCCGAGGGACCGTCCTTGCGCCAGATGCACTTAGGCCAAATTTGGCTCATTATGCTCACCCTGCTTAGTTGTTACACCCACTCCGTGATCCCAGTTTCTTGCAATAGTTTGTGTAGAGGTCAACTGGGGAGAGGGTAAGGATGTTCCAGTTTTGGTTGCCCGAGTATTTGTTGCTTCTTTCGATATAGCAATGGCAAACTATGTGTTGTACAGTTTCCCTGACTAGTCTGCATAATCTGTAGTCAATCTCTCCATTGTACAGTTGCAATCTGTGCAGATGGTTCTTAACAGTGTGGATTATTTTATCATTGTCAGGTATAAGTGTTTTTGAAAAGCCGCACCATACGTGTTTTAATTAAATTAATGCAATAACTTTGGTAAATGTTTCACCTAGATCTAGATTTTTTCTGTTAGCGAGCTGTAAGGAATTGTATCTATTTGTGCCTTCCTTACCTTCAAAAGTTGCTACATCCGCCCCTGATTTTAGCATATTTCTTTAGAGAACAATAAAAAGTGCTTGTAAATCTGCAAACAGGAATTTAAGAAAACGAATTTTAAAAAAAATGAATGAAATAATTGGGATCCTCAAGCTTCATACGCGCGGGTGAACAAGCTAATTGAAATTAAAATTTGGACTCATTTCTAACAGGAAATTACATATTTTCAGCGTCCTTTGAGAAGTTATTACAATATAACTTGTTGCTTTATTTTGTACTCAAAATAATTATTTTTTGTAAAATGCTGCTCAGTTATTAAAAAGAAGATATAATTTTTAATACATGGATAATGAGTATATTATAATGAAATTAGGCACTTAAAAGTGTATACATTTTTTGTATGGCTAAAGTATCAAGCTGTGTAAAATTTGCTGTCTTTAGAATTGAAGTTTTAAATTCAAAGCAATGAAGAATTGCATTTTATTAGTGTATTGGTTATAGATTTATGTTGATACTTATAAAAATTTAATTTCAAGAATTTTACTATTGCCAATAATTATTATGGACTGCAATAAACTGTTTCAGTGGTACTGTAGCCACCACCAACCAAATGTTATGTCAGTTTGACAAAATTTTAAACTTGTTTACATTTTATTGAGTTTTTGAGGAAAAGAATCGCTATTGTTAGTTGTTACTCTTGTGGCTAAAGCATAAAAAAAGTTACAACTATTACCATATATTGTACTTATTCCTTAAAAATACAGCTTTTACTAAGTATCATTGGTAAAAAGTTTATATACCAACCAATTATACAGGGTGTCCCACCGGGAACCGAATCGATCTATAGAAAACTATACATAGGAAAATTTTGAAAATATGACAGTATGCTGATGGGGGCGACCGAGCTAAAATATTTTCATAATGGCGGCCCTTCCGGTTATACCGGAAGTAAGTGTCAACTTGCTTATTTTAAATGGGACACCCTATATATTATTACATTTTTGCATTCTACGCAAGATTTTAGGCAGATTTTGTATACCATGTCTTATCTATGTATGTCTAAACGGTTTTGACATATTTGAATTTTTATGTCAAAAATGAAAAAACTGTTAAAAGTTCTTATTTATTTCCTTCTAAATTTCAACTCCACTTTAAGAATGGACTATTTCTTCAAAATAATATCATAGGAATAATATAAATAATCCAAAAACCAGTTATAATATCGAACTCCATTTTAACACTTATCATGTTAGCATGCATGTGATAAAGCTAAGTAAAGGCATATCATATTAAAATGAATTGTAACAAAACTTAATAAAGGCCTATCATGTGCAAATAAATTATTTTAAAACAAAGTAATAATATCATAGCCAAACAAATTGTGGAATAGTTATAACATCCATAATAGGTGTAAAGTGTTTCATTACTGTCGAGAGATTATATAGTTCGAGCCAGTAATTAAAGTTTTTAGGGAATATCAAACATTTTTTCATTAACCAGGCAAAATTTGTCAAATCAAGGAAGGATCTACCTGCTCTTGATAAATGGAACAGTATTTCTGTGCCATATAATGCTAAACAAGTAATATTATTAAATTTTTACTTAGGTGACCGTGTAGACCTTTCAGATAATATACCGATGATAAATGTTTTATAACAATTGCATTCATAAAAATTTTAATACTTGACTTAAACAAAACATATAGAATCTTTATTCTGTTTCAGAATATGGAGGAAAAGCAAATTATCCGTTCCTATATATTTATCGATATTGTTGTATAAGACTGCCAAACCATGTAAAAAACATCAGTATTTACAATTTCAAAATATATTTAAGGATTATGCTTCAGTTGTTATAAATCCCACAAGGAAAAAGTAATAAATTTTATTCGAAGCTGACAGTTGTACGCGCTTCGATAAACATTGTAATTGCAATTTTAATTTAAGCCTATTTTAGTCCAAAAATGGCACGTGCAAAGCATTTTTTATATTTTTGTATTAGTAGTTATTATTATTTTACCCTTGTTAATCTACACGCACTGGCCCGGGCCAGACTTTTTACCTTCGTTACCAAGCAAAGATTTATAATATTACGTTTTCCCAAAAATTATTTTAATGTCATACTTAAAAGAATGCTGCTGTGAGATATCCATTTTTTTTGTATAAATTATTTCAAAATTAATTTATTCTTTAAAAAAGAGAGTAAAGAGGGTCTGAGTTTTAAATATGACTAGCTTTTCTTTTTTTTTAAGTTAAATTTTTTTAGTATTGAAAAGTTTTAAATAGTATTTTTTAGTTATTATAATAAAAGTAAAGAATAAATTATGTACATGACCATTTCCGGGTACACACAACTTGATATAAAGAGTTAGAGAACTGGTTTCGCGTTGACGAGGTGCCTCCTTTTCTGCAGGGAAATCTTTTTGAAAATACTAAGAATTAAATCGGGTGTATAAAAAGTATAAACTTTATATATTTACCTCTCAATTCAATACTTAGAGGTACCCAAACGTTAATCATGCAAGTATAAATTACAATTGTTAATTCCTTAAGAAAAGTCGATGTTCTCTTTAAATCTGGTAAGTTTCTTTAATTATCTTAATTTAACTCTATTAAAGCTAGAGTCGCCAATTCCATTTATTTTACTTTTCTATATATTTTTTATCCGTGATTATGGAGATCACTACATCTGAAACATGTAGAGGATAAATTTTTAAATTCCTTAATATACTGGTGAAGAAAGATTTACAGTGTTTCATACATTTAACTCGCCACCCACTTCAAGGATGGACTGTTTTTTTCAATTTAATAAATAATTGTTTCACACTCAAGGACCAAAGAGGAAATAATTTTTTCTTGCATCTTTCTACTGTCTCGGAAAGTATTCAGATTTAAATTTTCCTTCAGCATGTTATTAAACCCCAAGATACATAACTTTGGAACCAGTATTTGTCACTTATCCTTTCCGCGATCGTTACCTATATTGTAACAATTCTGTTTTTTTAATATGAGGAAATATTGATTTTAGGAAATGTACGAATAAATGTTGTAGAAACCCTTAACAAACGGTTCTACTTCCAGGGTTGCCTTAGCAAAGTTTGATGAAAGATAATTAAAACTTTAAATTGATTGAGGACTAAATGGCATTTTGTGGTTTTAGTTAAAGTTTAGAACTTAGTTTAAACTCTGAAAAAGCCAATATTAAGCAATTATGGAAATAGTTATCATTATAGATTTTAATTAAAATATTATAAAGAAGGGCAATCCCATAGACTAAATTTAAAATTATAGATTTTCATAGAATATTTGACCCATATAGAATTCTCTTGATTCTTTGATGATGGCTACTGATTTTAAATTAAACAACATTTTAATACAGAAGCAGCCCTCCATAGTTATTCAACAATGTACCTGAGAAACGTATTTATTAAAAAGAAGTTCATTACCGTCCTGATGATGACCTCATAGAGGTCGAAACGTAGGCAAAATATAAACTTTGAACTTCTGAGCTGTTTTATTGACCCAACGAATTTCCACCCTTAAATATATTAATCAGTGTTGTCACCTTTTATTCCAATTTAAAATGTATTATTATTTATTGATATTTTTTACTAATATAAAAACTTTATTGTTTCTAAGTATCTACTAATTTTGTTGTAGACAACAACAAAAATAAATGGTAATCGGTTTACTTTCTACTATAATGTTTTTTTGTAAGCGTTGCAATGAATTATAATGTATTTCACACGATTTTATACCCTTGTTTCTTAAAAGACGATTCAAGAATCGTACTAGGTATATTTAATACTACAAAGCATCTGTACGAAGCTGTTGCCAAAAAATATGCCTTGTACAATATTAATTAATGTAACACTTCTTATTAGGCTTGGGGATCCGATCGACTGCAAAAATGACCATTATATTAATTTTTAAATAAATATAGACATCCATTACAAGTAAAATTCGCATCGCTTTATTTTTGTAAAATTTGTAATTATGTCATGAATTTGTAATAGGCAATGAATATACCTAAATATTTAAAAATGTTGATATTTCCAATATTATGTCTCAATCAATTAATATATTTAAATTTTTTAAATTTAAATTTGATTCCATACCCATACATTTTGTTTTTGAAACATTTAAAGTTAATTGATATGTACTTTTTACCAATTTAACCAGAAAACAAGTTCTAAATTTAAAATTTCCAACATATTTTTACCACGAACATAAATAAAATTTCTGCAAACATTTGCATTTCAGGCCGTTTTAAGACTAATTACGATTGAATACGCGATGCAAAGAAATATTGTTTCCAAGAATAATAACATACTATGTAAAATATCTTAAGTAGTTTGAAATGTTTGAATCTAGTACAGTAAAAAAGCAAGTAAACTATCATGGAAAAAACGCCGCAAGCGAAACTTTTTAGCAAAATTAATAAAAACAGTATAAATTAGCTGGGTATTAACTTACAAATAAAAAGCACCGAAGGCAAAAATGGTATTAAAAAGAGAAAACTTTTATATTTTAAATTAGTTGTAATAAAAATAACATTTTAAAAATGTTTACTTGGAATTCTAAAAAAAATGCGTCTCAGGCGACAAGTAAGGATAAGTTTTAAGTTCTTAGAAAATATCGACAACTCTACTGTATTTTTATAAGAGATGGCCGGGGGGCAGTATTCTCTCTTCGCTCATGATTATCACTTAATGACTGGGCTCCGCGAATATGTGGTTAAAATTATTTTGAGATATTAGTAGATTTAAAAAAAATTGATTCGTGCTATTGTTAACACAGTTGTATTGGATTGGATTAAGCAAGCTGATACTTAATCCCAAAGTTTTTTTTTACAAAAAAGAAATTCTAATTTTGACAATTTTATTACCGATTGATTTTTCTAGTCTGCATAAATGAAGTTTGGCAATGTAAGCGAATATAGTTTTTTTTTCTGAAATAATAAAAAGGTAAAGCAATAATATTCCCCCTTACTAGAATAATTAATAATAGGAAAAGGAATGGGAATATTTTACTTAACCACAACATTGACAACTGACATACACTGTAAACAATATTCTCTGATTGCCCAGAAAGGGGAAAATTAATAAATAATTGAGCATTCCAAGCTTTTCACGCACCGACGACCATGCTGATTGAAAATGAACTTTGGACCTATTTCGGTCCGGAAATGGCTGGTTTTCAGCCTCCTTTGAGTCATTCTAGTCATGAACAGCTTATTGTGTCACTCTCTATGCTTTACGCTTTCCAGATTGTTGGTGATTCTTGATAAATGTCACTTTGTTAGATTTGAATCTCTTATAATCCTATGCGATATTTGTTGAATTTTAGTTAAAAAGTATACGTGTTGAAGCAGAATCTTAAGAGATCTTATTTTTGTCACCTTGCCTTCAGAATGTCTTCTTGTTATTAAGACCAATTAATCGGAAGTTTTAATTGCTTTGCAATGCATCACAATTATTATTATAAATCACTTTATACTTTTTTTACTTTAAACTCTATCGGTGTTCGGCGCGGTTTAGTGCTTTTCCATAACGCCGAAATTATAGGGAACTGTAGTTTACAGAGTCCAAGAGTTTCCCAGTTCGAGATGGGACCCTTATTACTACCTTACCGACTTGGTGTCAGTACGATACCCTTTACCGCTAGAGGGCGATACCGCAGCTCGCTCCCATTACAGTTAATTTTTTTTGTACCCTCGGTAGCTTTTATCCGTTGTCTACAGAGGGCTCTAGCGGTATCATTTTCTTGCATTTTAGGCTTCGAGTTGCCAGGAACCAAGTTTTTGCAGTACCTGTTTTGTAGTTTTTTTTATTAAAATGTTGAGCAGGGTATTACTATTCTGCCAGCCTAACACGCCAAATTTCTTTCTTTTATGAACCGTGCTAAAGACTGGTAGCTGTTTAGTATTTTTTAATAGCTTGAATAATTTTTGTATTTTCAAGGGATTAATTACTGAGTATCAGGTGTGTATACAAGTAATAATTAATAATGTGTTGAAACAGCATTTTTGAGGTATCTTATTGAATTTCCTATATATTTTAATTTTTTTGTATTAATGAAATACTTACCTCAATAATAGTTACCTACCTATTTATTTTTCCTTTTACTTCCCCTTCTGGGCAGTAAGCTAATGGGGATTTTTGTGTTTCAGTTTTTTATACCACGTAAAAAAGTAAAGCACACTGAAGGCTAAGAAATAAAGACTTTTCCTTAAATTGACGATTTGCTTTATTGGTCTAACCCACACAAAACCCTGAGAAAAAACCGTTTCAGTGTCCTCAATAAGTGATCTAATGAGATCATATTGATATGAATGCAAAAATTCAGCTTTATAATTTTTTAAAGTGAATATTACAGTATGTCCCTGTACTATTCTTCAATATTTTTTGCATTATTGCCAAGAAACATCACATTAAGACATACTTAAAAAGGAATTAAAGCAATCGATATAGAATGCTAAAGACAACTGTTTTCTGTTGAAGAAACAATTTGAGTTATTATTTGAAACTTTACGGTTCTCAGACCTTGACTAGTCAATTGTTAACTGAAAACAGAATTTAAAGAAACAAGCAATTAAGTTGTACATTATCAAATTGAGCGCGAAGAGAATTTATATTTGGAAATTTAGAAAAATATTGATGAAACGGTTTCCTAGTGATTATAACGAATGACATTTAATTAGTTACTAAAAAATTTATAACAGCTTAAATTCCGCAGTATTCACTAAATGGGTTTTTAATTTATTACATATTATCTAATAACCATGAAAATAGAAGCTTTTGGTAAGCCAAGTGTTTATGGTTCATGTGATTCATTTTTTAAGTAAATTACACCAGTATTCACTAAAGGGTTCTAAATTTAAACCTGTCCTATACTGACAGTACTGGGTTTAAAAGGACAAATCTCAGAAAGTCATCTACATTTTGTATTGTAACTATTTTTTAGTGTTACAATTACAAATAAAACAGTATTTTAGAATGTACCTACTCTGCTTCTGTAATAAAACTAAAAGTATATTTGAAACAATATTCCAGTGAATTTAGTAGATTTAGTTAAATATTTTACGTTATTATGAATATGACTAAAAAATCTTAAATTTAAGAAAAATCTCAAAAATAATTTTAAACGCATATAACAATGAAACAAAATAAAATCTGTTTGAGTAAATACGGGTGTAAAATTTGTTTTAAACACATAAAAAGAAATATTGCTATTATACGTAGGTATATTTTAAAAATTTCCTATTTTTTAATATAAATTTATTTATATTTGTATTGGATATTATTAGTAATTACCGGTTTCTTATGTTACATCGATAATTATAGACTTGTATTATTGAAAGGTGAAAAATTGCTTTTATCAGTGGCATAGCCAGAAAATATGCTCAGGGGGGGGGGGCTCAGTGAGAGTAACTAGGACATTTTTTTCTGGAGAGAGGGACTGTCGGGACTATATGTATTTTATGATATTGTTCGTGGAGTGGAGAAGACGGAAAAATTTTCGGACACATTCTTAGAGTTCGTTTAAAATTTACCTAACTACTATTTAATTTCAAAAATTAAATTATTACCTCTCCCCCTCTGCATGGTTGAATTAAATTTGTTTTTGTAATTTATTTTTTGTTGGTAGTATTAACTTTCCCAAATAAATAATAATGTAAATAAAACAACCCATGTTAAGAATAAATAAAATAAGAACTCGGAAACAAAAATATAGGTACAATACCACAATGGCATTCAGCTATATTCTGAGTATGGTTTAGGAGATTAGGAGTTTAATTTTTATAGTCCCACTATTAGCGCGTGGTGAAATGTCGAAGGCGTTCATATATTTTTTTTCGACCTTCAATATTTTTCTTTAGAAGTTGTTATCGTTCTATACCCTTTTTATTTTACATATTGATAGACCAAGTGATATTAAAATTTAAGTAACATTTTTATTAATAATATTATTATTCATACTGTACACTGGATTCATGTTCTATATTTTTAGAGGACGAGCACAAAGAAGCTTATTATATATTATATTAAATGAAATCCATCCACTCGGTTGTCTATACAATGTCATAAAAGTACATCGATAAAATTGACATGAATAAGCTCGCTGCCTAACATAAAACGCGATCATATCTCAACCAACTCTGCTCATATACCCGTCAGGGTGACTCGAGTCTATTATCGTCTGGGTCACGACAGTCACAAATTATGTTACCGTGCTACGAGATACGCTGTTTTGCCAACTCCGTCAATCTTACGCTTTAATGGAACAAGAAAAGTCATATAACATAATAAATATATACCGTCAAGTGTACCATCCGTTCATAGCATAGTGACTGGCATACAAGCATTATGTCGTAAATAGATAACAGTTATTTATGTTACAGTAACGAGCGGGGAATATTGCCGAGTGCTGTAATGAACCTTACCGTACGTGTGATATACAACATTTATCTAAGACCCAGACAAGGTGCTGTCATCAGCATCAGATATTAATTTTACTTTTAATAGGTATGTATAATAAATAAGCATTTTTTTAAAATAAATAAATTGTAAAAAATTGCTCTTTTTAGTAAAAATGAGTTACGTAACGAGTTTATTATATCACTAGTACGTGAATACAGCTCTTTACGTAACTCAAACAGGCTGAAATTGGTTACGTAATAAGCTCATTATAGTGTGGGTCTTATATAAAATATATTAGGTGCAGTAAGTACTACTTTTTCAAAACTTGGTTCTCGTTACTCACTTTGTCACCTATCGGGTAATTGGTAAACTCCCAAATACAGCATCGCATCTTATAGAAAATGACTAAACTTTAAGATCGATTTACAGCATATTCAAATTAGTAGATAGTTCAAAATTTTAGAAATTATTTCCAAAACAAATATTCTAGATTCAGTACTTACAACAAACTGTACCTGTGGATTTTAATAATTTTCCTACTTTATAGTGCCGTTTAATCATAATAATACCATATGGAAGACATTTTTATTTGTTATTATTTTTTTTCCTTAATATTTTCGACTAAAAGAGAAATACATTTTAATTTTTTTGATACTAACCATCCCTTTGTACAATAATAATGTGCTCAGGTAGTTTATTTTAGGCTTATTTTATTCCCCAATCCTTTCTGAACGCACCTCCTGCATACCTGAATATATCAATTTATTCTTCTGGTAGTATTTTAAAATGAATATAAGTTTGCATAGTCACAGTCACTGAATGGTTGAATACTTAAGATGCTAATTTTACTTTTATTTTGAGCATATTGCTAGGGTAAATATGAACATCCGTTAATCTATGAGCAAGTTTTAATTGTATCCCTTCATCGTAATTATTATTATATAGTACTTCAACATATTTTTATCTAGTTTCTCCCATATTGTGCAAGCAAATGATTTCTTGTGGATTTTAGTAAATGAGGGACATCAAAGAAATAAACAAGTCTAATGTCATCGATATAGAAGAACGAATTATCAACTGTCAATTTAAAAGTTGTTATAACCAGTTTCATCAAGTTTCAGCCTCGGTCTGATACCAGTCCTAACACATTTAAACCACCGGCTCTTAGTCCTACAATTTCGTACAAAATATCAATTGTTTCATAGAAACTTGCGCAAGATTTATAAAAAAATAAGCTAGGGGATATTTCCAATTTCTGCCTATACGTCAAACCATAACAGTACTAAGAGCAAATTGTTTAAATTTATTTGTGTATCTAGATCCTTTTGGAGCATTGTTTAGCAGAAAAAGTTGTAATTTTGAAATAATTCAAGATTCTTCGGAATGATTTCTTTCCAAAAAACGTATCACGTCGTCCAGATTTATTTCTGTTTCAATTTATTTTTTGTGCGTAAGATCACTAACTGCTTTTCCGCTGTTTTAAGTTGTTGTCTTAATTAAGTTTCCCGTAAAGTTTTTACTTAAAGCTGCTTAGAGGTTTGGTTAAACTTATTTACAAAAAATATTTGATTGTTTTCTGCTATCTACACAAATTGTACATTTTGCGTCACTGTTCTAATATTTTAAAAAGCTGTAAAACATAATATGACAGCTAAATATGTTAACAGCTCGCAAAAAACTACCGAGAGATGCCCTAAACTCAATTTATAAAATTGCTACTTTAGTCCCACGTTACCGTATTTTTAACATCACTTGGCAGCTAGCAAGATTATGACTGCTATGACGTAGACTCTAATCTGCCCTTATTGAAATTCCATCAGAATCAACATGCAGATGAGATGTTTAATAAAGAATGTCGGCTTCGAAAAGATGGGATGGATTTTTGCTTTACTTCCTTTTTCCTTTTTTGTTTGATATTGCGTTATGTTATCCATTTTACAATAAAATATAAATTGGCCCTCGTTCCATATAGCAGCCCGTTAAAATAGATATCTTATTTACAAGTAAGGGGGTTCATTAACACTATGCTTATTTCACGACATATTGCCAATCATTACGAAGGCGTAATAGAGCCACTTTTTTTTTGTCACACCTTGTGAGGCAAGGTAGTGTCGAATTCAGCCCTGAGAGGGCTGCCTACCGACTAAAACTCCCCGCGTTCTTTCAGTTTCCGGGCTCGAGTGGCCTATAAAAACCTCCAGACGTCTTGCCGATCTTTCCACATCTCCATGCTGAAACATGTTTTTGTTTTGGATGCACCTGTATACGTTGACCGCGTATACAGGAATTTGTCATATCTGTTGTTTGTAAGGGTTAGTTGTTTTTGGTGGTGACTTACTGTGTTGGTGTATTTATTTTATGTGTTGATTGTAGTGTAGTGATGTATAGTGTAGGATGCTTCTGCCAGGATGCCATATGGGCATCGTCTGTTATAGAGCCACAGAGTTATTTTTCCGACTTTATACTCAGAATTTTACTAAATTTCGACCCCTCCCCTTCTCCCCACCAACGTGTAAATGTTTATTGTACGACGAATAAAAGAATGCATCCTTAAAGAATGTAGGGGAATATATAGGCTGTTGCCAAATATATGTTTGTTTAGGTTTTTTATCATGCCACAGCGTTTAGGCCGGTCGAGATAATTGCGGCCCACGACAAACATCTGGGTAAATTAATTATTATTTATTAGTAAAAACATCGATGACTCTCTTCTTTACGTTTTATTCTTTCTAATTTTTTGGAGAATTGGCGACGTCAGTAGTGGCATGCGAGGGCGAGTAAATAAGGACAAACAATTAAATGAAGCCAGAGAAATAGTGGCAAGTGTTGTAAGCGTTTGAGATGATGAGGCTAGAAATGAATATTTTAAACTGCCACTTATATCAAGCACTGCAAAAGATTTTTTGTATACAGGTGTTAGTCAAAAAATAATATGTAAATTAAGAAAGGAGAACGAAGAAAGAAATAAAAACAGCCCAGGAAAACTTTTACTTTCGCCTGACACAAAATGTCCTCACCCCTCTACAATTTAACAAATTGATCTGGACGCTTTTTTAATTGTCATGCGATTTATAGAATATATTAATTGAGAATATAATGTTGTACCGACTTACAATACATTTCTGGTCAAGCTTAAAAGTGAGATGAATTTTCCAAATTGTAAGGTTAGGTAAGAGTGGCAGACCTTTGGTTCTGACCAAACAGTCTCACGTAGTCCTATTAGGTTCGTTGTGATACCACACATGTTCCTTAGAACCCACCTTCATCAGATCTCTGATGGTTAGTGCAGAAGAATTTTAACAACTTATTCAAACCAGCCACTACTATTCAGAAACCTGCTCAGTCGTCCAAGTTGTAAGTTCCTCCAGGCTATCGAAAAATGGTTCACCCAAAGCAGTTAACCTTCTTCTTGTGAGGCCAGGGCATTCACACAGAAAATGTTGAATACTTTCTTCCTCTTCTCTACAACTTCTGCAGAAATCGTTGGTGGGTATTTGCATACGTTCGGCATGTCTACCGAAGAGGCAATGTCCGGTAACAACCGCAGTAACATTTCTCACGTCTTTCCGACTGTGTCTCAATAGTTTTGCGGTTCCCTTTTTTTCGAATGTGGGCCACAGTTGCCTGGATGTACTACAGGATGTGTAGATGTTATTATTTGTCGGTTTGAGAATTCAAGGCCACAGACTGAAATAATTTTATTTTGACAAATGATTAATTTTTTTTGTAAACCTGAACCAAACACGTTTAGTTTTTCCCTAAATAACGGTTATTTAGACGCGGTATTTTCCTGTCGGGATATGAAATGAAACATTCTATATCGGTAACAATATTTTCCATCTCTAGAGCATTTTAATTATATCTATTCCAGATGCATTTGGTCACATTATGGCTCATCACTCATCAGTAAGACTATAGAATCTGAAGAAAGAAACTGCCCGCAACTAGGTATATGTTATTGTAATATGACTTGTTTTCATGGTTTCAATGATTTCTAGTGATTTTGCTAGTGAATAAAGAAGTAATTATTTACTGATTTCAATGATGGATAACAATTTCTTAAAGATGTTTTGTAATTCTGCTACAATTAACCATAGTCGTGGACAAAGTATAGTACCCGCATATAATGGTTGTTATTCAATTGGATGAAGTTTAAGTAATTCGCCTACGTATCATAAACTTTATACGCGTAAATAATATCCACCATTCAGAGCTGTGAAAGTTACTTCAGAAAAGTAACTAGTTACTTTTTCGATACTTTTGCCCAAATGTATCTAGATACTTATAAGGAATAGTTACTTTTACCTAAAAGTAACTTAGTTCTTAGTTACTTAGTAAAAGTAACTAGTTACTTTTTCGATACTTTTGCCCAAATGTATCTAGATACTTATAAGGAATAGTTACTTTTACCTAAAAGTAACTTAGTTCTTAGTTACTTAGTAAAAGTAACTAGTTATAGTAACTAAGATACTTTTACAGTAACTAGTTACATTGATTGTAACTACGATCATTTTAAAGTAACTAAGATACTTTTTAAGTAACTAGTTACTTTGATTGTAACTTGTTACTAAAAGTAACTAAGATACTTTTGACTAACTAGTTATTTTAATTGTAACTACGAAACGCTAAAAGTTACTAAGATGCTTTTGAACTAGATACCATAAATTTACCAGGTAGTGATAATTCATTTTCCTGTACACACTACCACTATTACCATCAGAAAACTAAACTAAGAAGTGTTAATTCGAACAACGAACAAGTAGAATAAAATGCTTTCCAAGAAATTGCGCGTTCCAACCAGTTTGCTGTTTAACGCTCGCGACTCGCCGCTCGTCCCTTCATGAAAATCTGATTAACGGCCGCCGATCGTCCCTTGGTCATCATCTGATGGTGTGCATTATTCGTTACTTTTGAAAAGTAACTTGTATCTAGTTACTTTTTAGGAGTAACTAGTTACTTAGTTACTCCTAAAATGTAACTAGATACAAGTTACTTTTCAAAAGTAACGAAGTTACAGTTACTTTTGGCATGATTCAAAAAAGAACTAAGTTACTAAGTATCTAGTTACTTTAAGTAACTAGTTACTAAAAAGTATCTAGTTACTTAAGTTACTCACAGCTCTGCCACCATTACACAACGTGTCCAAGAAAGTTCTACACAAATGGGAACATTTTTTATTATGCGTTCTATGGAAAAAAATGTATTTTTCTAAAAAAAATTTAAAGATTTACGAACAAAAAAATTTATTATATTTTACAGGGAACTCAAAAATTACAAGAATGTAAAAATGGCCAAGGGGGAACTACACTTATTTCTAATTTTTAACAAAACGGCAAATAATAAAGTCAAATCAGAGTACAAATACAAAATTTTAAGCAAGGGGGGGGGGGGGGAGAACCCTGTATAAATAATATTTTTTTTTTCGTAAATTTTAGTTCCTAGTCAAGCAGAGCTTTTTAGAAAGAAACATGTTTCTTTAAAACGCATAATAAAAATTTTTCCCATTTATGTAGAACTTTTTTGGACCAGTTTTATTCTCGTTGAATTCCCTAGATACATAATTTATTTTGCCTATTTGGCATTGTGTAATTTTTTATTGTATAACAAACAGTTCTAATAGAAGACATCATTAATAGTGGGTACATTTGTTTGTAGATAGTTTCTTGTAAATTTTCAACTTAAAATATTATTAAAAAACCCAAGAAATATAACTTTATTTTCGTTCTTTTGTGAAAGTCTATGATTTGACCAGTATATCAAATATAACGTTTTTTATTCCAAAAATCCTCCTTTTGTCTCATGCATTCGCTCGCTGTAGAATAGTTACGCTACTGAGGATAATCCCTAGTTTTCTTCCTTCATATGCTGCATATCTCAATATTTTCTAGTCTACTTCCTAACTAGTCAGCAACGACTACCCTATCCGTATAAAAAATGTCTAGACAATAATTGTTTCAAAGTGAAACTAACATTAATTTTTTTATTTATTTTTAGTTTCTCCTTCCAAAATCAAAACAAAATAAAATACGTTATTATGTGCTTCTATTTAATTGTTTTACAAAATCCACACCTAATATTAAATATTGTGTTAACTTAAATACTTGAACTTTAAAAATGACAAAATGACAGCTAGCAAAAAAAACGTATTTCTCCATCATCTAACAATAAATAGCTTATTAATAATTAAAACCTTTTTGTTTAAAAATATGAACTTATTTCATAAATTTATACCAAATTATGTTCAAATTGGTAAGGTATTTTTGGCAGTAAATTTATTTTATATGAGTACAGCAACTTTCAATATTTCTTTAATAATAAAATGTTTAATAGTTTTATAGTTAAATGATAAATTAAGCTATCTATCCAATTTTTCATAAAAACGTTTTACCAAATAATATTTGCTATACTAAATAAACGACTAAAGTTTTATCAACCCGACTGGAAAAGCCAAAATGAAAGCAAGGAAGTCAGGTCAAAGGAGACAAATCGTAGGCAAACACGAGATCCTACGTGAACTGACATCCGCCCGGCCCTCAAAGGGCAGAAATCCGTGAAGAGACCTTTATTCGTGTATTCGAACTAGCGCTGATTTGGAATAAATACAATGATACCTAATATGATATAGATAAGAATAAAGGCTTTAATTTCATTGTTGACGGACTAAATATATACTTTATGTTTAATAAATAGATTTAGTTCGCCTACTAGAAGATATAAATACTTATGTACAGATTTACTCCCCTAGCCAATAACAAGAACGAATTGGTTTATGAATGACACACAGAAGAAGAAAAGTACATGAATCCATTCATGTAAAGCAAGAAATACTGAAGAGGTACTATCAACACTACCAAATAAGGAAACAGCTAAACCACCCCCTATCATACCTAATAGGCTGATACCTAACAAAAACAAATATAAAGAATTTACCACATAACTTAACAAATAATAATGATATTAAGCCCAAAATGGCTAAAGTAAATAAATCCAAATAAGAATTTAATAATTTTGTTATGGAGACCCTACATGATAATTAAGACTAACGGTCTTGGTAACGCAATAATAGCAATACTGATAGTGTAAGAGGAACTTTAAAAAAAGGATGAAAATGTATGAGATTCGTATCGTTCAGGACTGTCAGTCCCACTGATAGTGTATGGTCTGCAAACGAAGTAGAGGAATACAAAACATAAAATACTAAAATAAAACAGAACACAGAACTAGAATGGTATTAAAATAAAGTTTTAGAAATTTATATAATTTATATATGATGTCGACTGAGTACAGACTGACAAATTTTCAGAACAGTAACTACTTACATTTTGTTCGCTTACCTGGGAGCGAAGATAAAACTCGACAACGATCATTGAATGCAAGATATGTCAAGAGTGATGACATGTCACACCCAAATATTTCCGAAGTTTATAATGCGGAAAGTACGCAGAAAACCATCAAACAAAGCAATGCACCGAAGAAGCCATAAACTCTTTGGTCATCAGTTACATCAACCCTTTGCGATGCCTATACATTTAGGTTAAACAAAGCGAATGAAAACAAAGCTAAAATTTCATTACCATTATAGACATCAACACCCTTACCGACAAGTAATCCATGGAGATAGGCCAGGGCAAGAAGTGGCCCAACGGCGCTATAGATAGTGAGGTTTCTCCAAACCCCCTATAATATACGAAACGCAGAAACGAAGATCGAACTTGGATTATACAATCTTATATCCGCAGCTACCGCCTCCTTAGATCCTAGTCATGCACATATAGTAGAGCTAGCAATCGGTAATGAAATAAGTGACTTTATTATTTAAGAAAATCTTAAGATTTTTTTAAGGATGTGATTAATTCACACCCAAATAATATGGAGAGGGCATTATAAATAGCCAGTGTCATTAAAAAAAAAACCTAGATAGTTATGTTATGATATATTAAGATTTAAAAATAATATTATTGAATGCCAATAGGCTAGTAGATAAACTGTGTGAAGTTATCTATTTCTTAAGTTTTCTCCATTTGGATATAATGATGGAAATTCATCTTGATGCCACTAAAAGAGTTTTACTGTTAATAGATCGTAACGCCAGTTATACTCTACGGTGTAACCGTAGAAATAACCGTAACGAATATGCGGTTTATGATTACGTCATAGCGAAACACATAAAATTATTTCACACGGTCACTCCCCCGCACTATTCAGTTCTTGATCCGCTTGTCCTTGACAAACTGTCGTCGGTCACCGTTTAGTAAAACTTGAGTGGCAATAGTACAAAAATGCAATCTGAATATTGTTGAAACATATTATGAACAAAAGAACACACATAAAACATTTCACTTTATCCGTAAAGAGAAAGATTCTGTTTCATTTTCATCTTAAGGAATTACTATAAATAATGTTTATTGCTCAAAAACAACTGTAGGAAGGATGAAAACTTGTCCAGTCATATTACTGTTATGTGCTTCGTAAAAAATTTAATAACTACGGCAAACTCTATTATTAATAATTTTTTAAACAATTTCATGTATTTAGTTAGTCTTTAAACTTCAGCAATATCACTGTCATAAATGGATAGGTGATTTGGCGTTGCTATTTATTAAAAATTAATATTTTTTATCAACGAAATAAAATTAAATACTTAGTTTTCCTATGTTGTATACTATTATATTTATAACTATTTTTTTTATATTCCAATAAAAGATGAGTGTGTAAAAATTAAATTTTTTCCTATGTTGCATCGTGTCGTGTTAGGTTGTTGAGACCTGGCAATAACATCATTGATTTTTCAGAACTTGAAATTATATTTCATTTAGCATGTCTGTAATAATACATTATATAATCAAACCATTAAATTTGTTTTTTTTTTACCAACTCGAGGATAATAAATATAAACCAAACGCACATGAAATCCCTAACTTGGCAAAATATATTTAGTTGTTATTAGGGGAGAAACTGCAATATTTCAAATTGGCTCTTGAGAATGCATATATTACATTTCCACAATAGCAGAAATTGCCAACAGAATTTGTGGTGGAAGTTCATTTGACTCAAATACAATAAAATTACCTTTACCTCCAGACTTTAAACAATAATTAATTTGTGATATACCTACCTAACTCTTGATTCTGTTATCTAGCTAGCAGTAACCAGCTGAATAATGCATTGTTCTAGTGTAGGGGACGGGGAATTGGGATGATCTTCGCTGGTTTATGTAAAATTTACAGTCACAGATTTAGTAAACCTACCTATTATATTTTTAAATATATTTATATATTGTTTATGTTATTATTTTATGACGTGAATTAGTACATCTGATCCGTACAAAGTTTGAAACTAAGAAAAACAAAGCATTTAAGCAACCAACTTATCAAGTCCACTTGTAACTGTAAATACTTCTAAAACACCTTTAAACGAGCTGCTCAGTTGTAACATTAGTTCATCTTCAGTTGAAGTTTATGCATAGTTTAACGAATAAAAGCAACCGTTTTCACTAAATTGCATTGCTAAAGTGAACAATTTCAGTAGAGAATCTCAATAAAAAAAATTGCTTTTCACCAAAGTAATCCACACTTAAAGTTCGTTTATACAATCGGTCTATACAATATATTTAAAACAAATAATTATAGGTACGAAATGAGTTTTTTAAATTCGCGGAAAAACAAGTATTTCATCATTAATGATTATCAATTAATTATAAGTATAAAATGTCAAACCTTATATCGATTTATGATAGTGATTTTGATGGAATTTAAATACATCAAATAGTTAAAAAATTATGGATATCGAGTTTTGCGAGGTTATTAAATTTCTTACGAAGCAGCACTCACCAGCAATATTTATTAGAATTTTAAAAACACTAATATCGGGTTGCACAAGATTTAATACAATAATTCACTTATTAGTCAACTTTGGCAGTGACCTTATGCGAAATTATAATTTTTTAAATCAAGTGCCCCCGATGGCGTCATTTTTTATTAACTAACCAGTCAACTTTGATTGTGAGTAAACATAATGTTTTCCAATATTATATTGGTCACAGTCCAACTGATGGCCTGGTTAGTTAATTTTTGCTTAAAATCTTTATGTCATCAGATGGCTGAAACTTTAGTTATTAAATATTGTACAAAAATATTTTAAATAGTAAATTAAGTAGGAGAAGGGACCATTGAAAATTAATTTATAAAGGTGGCCGACAAAACAGCTTAGCCGGCATCTAGCTTAACAAGTTAAAAAAAATGGGTTATTCTACACGAAATTCGGGTTTACTGATCAAAAAGGAAGAAAAAAAGTTAAAATGTATTATTTCGGCGCTCATGTAAAAATTTCTTTATCCTGAGAATCGCCCATATATTTAGTATTTTTGGCTAGTCGACCCGCACCTTTATGGATGATTCTCTGTATAGAGAAATTTTTTAGCGAGCGTCGAAGAAATACATTTTAACATAAACTGGTAAAACATATATTTAAAGGTTTTTTTCCCGGCTTTTCGATGAGTAAAACCGAATTTCGTGTAAAATAACCCAGTTCTTTAACTTGTCGAGCCAGGTAGATGTTGGCAACGTTTATAAATACATTTTCAATGGTCCCTTCTCTACCTATGAAGTTTACTGTTTTATTTATTATAATATTGGTGACATTTTGCAAGCCACCAAAATCCCGCTAATTAATTTTTCAGGCCGTAAAATCTTCGCACTGGCTGATACCTGAAACCTGTCCTGTTTCTCGATTCGCTGGAAATAATTATAATTGCCGGCAAATATGAAACAGGTTTTTACAAAATTGTTTGTGTGGATTCCGAGAAAATCACGTTTAAAATAGCGTAGAGGGATTTTGTTGGTTTGCAAAATGTCACCATTGTTTATTTCACTAACCATTTTATTATGTCCACAGTAAACACTGTGTGGTTGATAACTCTATTCATGAAACCTGTATGAAAAAAATTTAAAAATCATAGTACTCGAGATTTTCAAAATAACTTGGCAACGAGACAAATATTTTATATTCTAAATACTAAAAAATGCACTCATTTAATAACCAGTCCATTCAGTCTGTCGCCGCGCCGGCTTGCCACCTAACCCTTACTTTTCTATAGATAGGAATAAATTATGTCCGCAGGATAACTTGAAAACGGCTGAATCAAATTGGTCTTGTGCCAGTTTCCACATATCTATCAAGTCTTGCCCTTGGAGTAAAGACAACCTCAATCGAAAAATTTTAGGGGATGGGGATGGACCACCGAAACCGATAAAACATCAGGTAGATAGCTGAGAGCTTTAAAAAAATTTCACTTTTACGGAGTGAATACGGTTTAGGGTAAAAAAAACACTATAGTATTTCATTTTGTCAACCCCGTTTTACTGTAGCTTATATCAAATTTAATGCCCGTTACACTTTGGAAATCGGAATTGACAATTTTTAAACCGTGATCCGGTCGGGAAAATTGACATTTTAAAACTAATTTTCATTAAATATTTGATTGTATGAAGGTTTTGGGAATTCTGGGATTGTCAAAATAATAACTTTGTTAAACTTACTATTGCTGCTATACACTTGAAACCTAGAAGCCATGACATGTACAAATACTTAATTAACTAAAGTTATTAAAATGAAAAAGATACAAGAACACAGTCGTTTTATCAACTGCTCATATTGATGGAACGAAAATTAAAACCAATTTTTAAAAAATAAAAAATCTTAGTATAAATCAATTTACGATGTTATAATAAACAAATCAAACATCAAAAATACGATAAAAGCAGTAAAATAATAACTGCACTATACTATATTAATTTTTTATAATATTATAATTACATATTTACTCCTTTTGTTATATATTATATGGTAATATGTCTAAGTAATATTCTAATACTGATTTTTAATGACGTCACGAGATTTTTAGAGTGACGCAATCAGTTATTTCAACAATATGACCTGACATGATGACCTGAAGATCTACTTAACCATCAAAACTATAAGCGACTGCTTCTTACTTCAAAATGACCTCGATAGATTGTGTGACTATTGCAGGGATAACGGGCTGGTTCTGAACATTGATAAATGCTGTTTTGTCTCTTTTACGCGCAATATTCAATCATTTGTGTACAATTATAGACTTAATAATTTTCCATTAAAACAGGTGGACTCTATAAAAGACTTAGGTGTTGTGCTGGATAACAAAATGACATTTTCTCTTCATATAAATTGTATCGTGGGTAAGGCAAATAGAACACTAGGTTTTATACTAAGACAGGTTAGGTTAGGTTAGGTAAGAGTGGCAGACCCTTGGTTCTGACCAAACAGTCTCACGTAGTCCTGATTAGGTCCGTTGTGATACCACACGTGTTCCGTAGAACCCACCTTCATCAGATCACTGATGGTTTATGCGACGTAACCGCGGAAGGATTTTAACAACTCATTCAAACCAGCCACTACTGTTCAGAAATCTGCTCAGCCGTCCAAGTTGTAAGTTGCTTAGTTCCTCCAGGCTATCGAAAGATGATTCACCCAGAGTAGTGAACCTCCTTCTTGCGAGGCCAGGGCATTCACACAGAAAATGTTGAATACTTTCTTCCTCTTCCTCATTTCTGCAACTTCTGCAGAAGTCGTTAGTGGGTATTTGCATACGTTCGGCATGTCTACCGAAGAGGCAATGTCCGGTAACAACCGCAGTAATATTTCTCACGTCTTTTCGACTGTGTCTCAATAGCTCTGCGGTTCTCTTTTTATCGAATGTGGGCCACAGTTGCCTGGATGTACTACAGGTTGTCAACACTGTCCATCTGTTCTGTGCAAGCTGCTTGGCCGTGTAATCAATCTCCTCTTTGACCAATCCCAGTGGTTTGTTCACTGTATTGTCTGCTAGATCAGCTGGCATGCCTGCGCCCTCTCTTGCGAGCGCATCGGCAGCCTCGTTGCCATCTATTTTGGAGTGTCCAGGAACCCAGCACAGAATAACCCGATGTTGGTTGCCAAGTGTACATAGATTGTTGCGGCATCGCTTTACGAGCTTTGATTTAACGCTGCTGGAACAGATTGCCTTAATCGCCGCCTGACTATCACTGAAGATGATGATTGACGAGGCTACTCCCAATCCAAGGTGTTCTTGCAGAATATTGACCGCCTTCTCTACTGCCAGTACTTCTGCTTGAAAAATACTACAATAGTTGGGGAGTCTATACGATTTCTGTATTTGTAAACTTTCGGAAAAGACCCCGGCTCCCACACCAACGTCCATTTTTGAACCGTCTGTGAAGATTGCGTGATCTGTTTTCATTATATTCTGATTGCCTTCCCACTCTTCCCTACTCGGAATGAGTATAGAATACCTTCTATCGAAGCATGTTATTGGGACAGAGTAATCAGTCGGGTCTCGTAGATTATTCCCCGGGTGAATCTTTAGTATACTGCTGTGCCCGTAGTTGGTTTCCTTCCAGAATTTCGACTCTTTCAGTCGCAGGGCACTTTTTGCAGCTATACTTTTTCCATAGATATCCAAGGGGGGTATATATAACATGACCTCTAGCGCCGCTGTCGGGGTTGACTTAAGGGCTCCGGTTATTCCTAAACAAGCTGCCCTTTGTATCTTTGTTATTGACTTAGTGTGCACTGCTTTTTCCAAAGCGGTCCACCAAACCAGGACCCCGTATATTAATATAGGTCTTATAATAGCCGTATAGATCCAGTGTACTATGTGGGGTTTTAGTCCCCATTTTTTTCCAATTGCTTTTTTGCAGGCATATAATGCTACCGACGCTTTTTTAACTCGTTCTTGCAAGTTTATGCCCCAGTTTAGCTTGGAGTCAAGTACCAATCCTAAATACTTTGCTTTTTCCTTAAGCACTAAAGCATTATTGTCGAGTACTGGGAGTCTGAAGTTCTCGATCACCCTTCTGCGTGTGAATAGAACTACCTCCGTTTTTTCGGGGTTGATTTAAAAATCACCCGCATTTCATGGCCCACTGTTGTAGTATTCGTAGCGCCATTCCTGTTAGGTCGCTGATTGTGTTTACAAATTTACCTGACACTAGTATAACTATATCGTCAGCGTATGCAATCACTTTTATTCCAGCCTTCTCCAACGCTATGAGAACTTTATTTAGAACTCTCAGCCAGAGTGTTGGTGACAGAACCCCGCCTTGCGGAGTTCCTCTTCCAGCAAATCTGACCATCTCGCTACTTCCCAAACTGGAGCAGATTTGACGGCCTTTCAACATCCTCCTAATCCAACGGCAGATGTAGTTATCGACCCCTGTTTCTATTAGAGCGTCGCACACTGCCTCGGTCGTGACGTTATTAAAGGCTCCTTCAATATCCAAGAAGGTACCTAGGGTGTACTCTTTATTGTTAAGGGATTTCTCAATAGTGCCTACTACTTCGTGTAGCGCCGTTTCCACTGATTTCCCTTTGGTATAAGCGTGTTGAGACGAGCTTAATTCTCGCTCTCTCACCGAGTTCTTGATATGCAGATCCAGTAACCTCTCCAATGTTTTGACAAGGAACGAAGACAGGCTTATTGGTCTGAAGTCTTTGACGGTTACATGACTGCTCTTACCAGCCTTAGGGATGAAGACTATTTTTATCTTATTCCAGTCAGCCGGCATGTAAGTAAAATGCAAGCTGCTTCTGTATATCACTAAGAGCCAAGGGATCAGGATTCTCTTCCCTCTTTGTAGCATGGCGGGCATTATCCCGTCTAATCCTGGTGATTTCTAAGGTTCAAATGAGTCAATCGCCCATTCTAGCTTATCGTAAGTGACTACTGATTTGATGCTATTCAAATCCGGAACGTCTCCTTGATCGATAAGGGGCTCTATGGCCGATGTATTACCAGGAAAGTGGGAATCAATCAGCAGTTCAAGGGTTTCCCCACTACTCTCTGTGTATGTCCCATCATCCTTTTTTAGAAAAGAGGGAGCACTAGGCTCCTTTGATAGAACTTCGTTTGTACTCTCAATCCGCTCACTGTAATTGTGCCAAGCGCTTCTTTGAGATTTTCTAATCGCTTTCTTGTACGTCTTTAGAGCCTCTCTATAAGAGCTCTCATCTTCAGTACGTTTGCTCTTTGCTTTGTTAAATAGCCTTCGCATGTCCCTTCTTAGCTGACCCAGCTCTGCGTTCCACCATGGTGGGTATGGCTTTTTCGCTGGTCTGCTTATCGGACAGCTTTTGAAAAATGCTGCTTCCAGGGTATTTGTTAGTTTATTAACTGCTTCATCAATTGAAGCCTTATTTGGTAAGAGATTGTTGGGAGGATTTGCCAGTTCTCCAGAGATGATTCCGCAAAATTTTTCCCAATTTGTTCTTTTAGGGTTACGAAATGGTGTAGGCAAGTACGTGGACTCACTGATATAAAATAGAATCCAACGATGGTCCGAGAACGAATCCTCGCTGGACACTCTCCAGTTTTGTACCTTTAGATCGTTGGATTCATTTGTAAGCGTGACGTCCAGAACTTCCTGTCTGTTCGCAGTAACAAATGTAGGTGTATTACCGTTATTGCATAAGCTAAGGTTAGTATTTATAATAAAATTAAAAAGACACTCACCTCGGTCATTGACGTCCGTGCTACCCCTTATTGTGTGATGGGCGTTGGCATCACATCCCAAGATTAGGCTTTGCTTAGAAATCCTGGTAGATTCCACAATATTTTGGACATCTACCGATGGAGTTGGAACGTCATGCGCCATGTATACGGATGACAGTATTATTGGTGTCCCTCCTTTGCGCTCCAGTTTGACCGTTGTTATGTCCTGGTTACTAAAATTAGGCATTAGGAATACTTTATTTTTAGCTAAAATACAAGTTCTTGGCTTACCATTGCCCCTGGCGTAATAGAGAGAGTAGTTTCTTAGCCTTAATCCACATATGGCGTCATTTCTGACCCAAGGTTCCTGGGTCAAGGCGATGTCGAGGCCCTTCTTCTCCATGAGAAGAGCAAGATGGCTAGAGGCCATTTTACTGTGGTGGAGGTTGATTTGGACCACTCGCAACATCGCTGGGCGTCTGTTGTGGTTCAACTTCCATTTCTTGAGTCGGCTCCTTCTCTGGAGCCGCACTCTGTTCTTCTTCCATTACCGTGGCAGATGTCACTGTCTCCTCCTTCCTTCCGACATCCTGCTTGGGTTTGGCAAGATTAACTTTCTGGCCAATCCCCTTGTGTTTGGGGATGCCCTTATATATATTCACAGCGATCGCATTAAAGCCGCAGTGAAGCTTAAACTGAGCTTCCTCTAGGGCTGGTAGCGACTCGTCTGTGAGCTGGAGGATTACGCTCCTCCCTGTGAGTTTTGGGTCCTCCATCTTTAGAACCTTCCATTCCTTGCAGGGAATCTTCGGATTCTGGGCTGCCAAGAGTGGCAGCAAGGACTTCTCTGGAATGGTTGGCACTGGCAACCAAATTCTAGCTCTCGGACACTCTGGAAGTTCCGAGCGGGGGATGACCTGTAATTGGGCAAGTTCCCAAGGTTGTCCGATCTTTTTGACACTCTCTTTCAGAAATGCTAAGGAAAAATCATCAGTGCAATTGATGATCTTTATTCCTCTAGTCCATCCTGAGGTGTCGTACTGAGGGATCCTGTCGGCAGGATTGGCTATTAGAAACTCCATAAGGATTTCCGTTAGCCTCCTTTCAACCAGGATCCAGCGGTGTGCTGTGATCTTCCAGCATTTATTGCCGGCATCAATCACAGCCACTTGGAGGCTGCTGCGGGTCACTTCCGACATTGTTCTACTGTCGGACCGCTCCCTGAAAGCAGACTTTTTCTGGCCCCCTCCACTACTAAGCGCAGCGGAACTCTTCGTTTTTGAAACTACCGCAGAGACTTTCTTGGTCTCCGCAGTAAGTCCCCTAGAAGACATTCCAGCTTTGCCTTGCTGTGGAAAGGACTTCCTTTTCTTTAGTTCTTTTGGGGTGCTCTCATCGTCTGTAGAACGTGTCCTCTTTCCAGCGACACTTCTCTCGAAGGTTGCACCCGGTTTTTGATACGTATAGGGGACGTGGAATGGGTCTTGGGCCAAGAGTTCTCTTGCCCACTTTATCGTCCCATTGTCCCTACTTGAGAGTTCAGCTGGCTGTTTGCTTTCCAGTTTTACTAGAAGATGCCTAGCCCTTTGGCACTGTCGCATCTTTCTTGTACCAGCTGATACCTTTCTGTGAGGTTTGCTGTCCTTAGGATCCGCCTGCTTTGTGTCAGGTGATCGTAGCAGCTTTTCCTCCTCGCTTTCATTAATGCTGTATGGGCTACCCTCGGTGACCGAATCACCGCCTGGTAGCTTGAGCTGATTATCTTCAGCGTTCTCTTTTGGTTTTTCTTTTTCGTTTTCCATGTAGGTCCCACGAGTAAGCTCGGAAATAAAGGTCGATCCTGGCAGAGCCGGCATACCAGGACAAGGCGCTTATACTGCGGTGATTGCCTGGTCCACCACAGGAGCTCGTTAAAGGCTGATTTCACCCTCAGCCTTCCATCCTAGGCACGGTTGCTCACACCACCTCGGATTTAGGTACCTCACAACACGACTGAGCGAAGGCAATTGATGTGCCAGACTCAGTCTTAGCTGACTTTCGTCATTACCAGCGGGCGCCCGCGGGGAGGACTCGAAGTGAGGATTTTGCCCGCCATATACTAAGACAGTGCAAACAATTTGTTTCTTTTACTGCTCTAAAAACGTTATATTGCGCTTACGTACTGAGTAAGCTGAATTACGCATCAGTGGTCTGGAACCCACAATACAATGTCTATAAGAGTAGATTGGAAATTGTACAGAATAACTTCTTAAGATTTCTTAATTTTAAAGAAACTGGCATGTACAGCAACACTGTTAGCACATCTTATTTACGTACCCATTTTAATTTTTTTTCATTAGAAGCGCGCCGACAACAAAGAGATATTATCTTTCTTTATAAAATCATAAATAATTTAACTGACTCGGCTAGTATTTTGTCCAAAATTAATCTGAATATACAACCACGTGTGTTAAGAAATAATAATTTATTTTTTGTCCCTTTCTCTAGGACCAATCTTGGTAGAAACGCACCTATCAATAGGATACTGTCATTGTATAATTTGAGATATGCTAATATTGATTTATTTGGTAATTCTATAGGTGTCTTTCGAAATAGTGTTAGGGGGCGTTATTTAATTCAATAATTACCTGTTCTTTTCTTTCTCAATGTATTCATGATTTGTAACTAGGCTGATAAGTACTATACATCTGTACACTATTTAATGTATCCATGGATATCACTTTGGACTTCCAAGTCTGTAGATATCCCGTGTATGTTAATAAATAAATAAATAAATAAATATCTCCGTAGATATCTACGTCATTGTACTTTTCATGATTGATTTTGACTCTACCTTTTTGTTAATTATCTATGGGACGGACCAGTGAATTCCCACATAGTTGAATACCTGGAATGCTAAACTTCCAGGAAAGTCATTGTTGATTTTATGCGCCCTTACTCGCTTAAAGGTGATGCACATTGCTTTTTAGAAAAATAATACTTTATGTTACAATAATTTTAAAATGCTCCTAACTTTTGAAACAAATATTTTTACGCTAACTAATATATTTAAAGCAGTTTTAAATTATGACCACTCCATGTTGCATAACCATGGGTTATACTCCTCGAAGGATATCCATGTGAAATACGATATTCCATTAGGTAATAGGTTACTTATGATATGTATTCAGTGACTATTAGTAGGGCACTGGCAGTATTACTAATTTACATCTTCTGTCTGTAGTTATTGCCTTGCAACAATAGCACGAATTGTTCATGGGAATTTGCATTAGGAGTCCATTTGATTAAAGTACAATAATAGTACGTTATTCGAAAGATTTATGTAACTAGGTTAATAACTTTCAAGGAGAGAAGCATAGTTTGTAATTATAATTAATAGAGAACATTTTATACTTCAACAAGCATAACATTTGTATTTATTCCATACCACGGTTACGCTGTAAATTTTCTTTTCTTTAATGGCATCGGCGTACTTACAGGAATGCATTTCATGTCTCTATACTTTCTAAAATTAAATATAGGAAAATTTATTGCAAAAGCCTGAAAATGATTTAACACGTTGAATACGACCGGCCACTATAATGGCCACAAAATGTTGTAAAAATGTACCGCGGCCACTAATACTAGTGGCCAGCATTTTAAAGTATTTTAAACGAGTACTGAATTTCCGCTGTACAAAATAGAAGGTTTGGTTTAGTTTTGTGGAACACAGAAATGATTTGAAAAACGCCATGCCCACCATGGCCACTATATTGGCCATGTAGTACTTACATTAGTCGTTTCTAAAGAAAAGGACCAGATACCAATACCCCAAGTGCGATGAAAGTCCAGGTTTATGCATTCATCCTTGTTTTAAGATATGGCACACAAAATAAAGTTAGAAATATGACCTAACGTTTTCTTTGTATTTGTTGTTTAAATATAAGTTTTTTCTATAACGCTTAGTGGCCATTATAGTCACCTTTGGTGCATCAGGTTTATATTTTTTCAAAATAGATCAGTGGCCACTATATTCGATCAAGGTCAGAGCTGTCAAAGTCATATTAAAAACTCCTATTAATCATTTATGTCTAAGATTCATGTTAATATGTCAATCCGTTTCCAAGTTATCCACTCGGTACAGTAGTTAGAACTGGTTAAAACATTGTTGGTACTCAATGTGTTAAAAAAATACACGAAATGTGAACAATATTACAATACATACAAAGGGTTTTTATAAAGGCAAAATTTAAAAAAATCTTTGCAAACGGTAAAATTATTAATATACAATGGGATATTATTTATTTTAACTGTTTTTATAAATGGGAATTACTTGTACTTCTTTGTATGTTTCTGCTTTTTCAATAAATGTATACCTATACCTACAATGTATTTAGGAAATATTATAAAAAATTCTTACAACCGTGTTCAAGGCCTACTTTTTCAATAGGCCCCGCGCTCGATTCAAATAGTTTAAAAGACAAAATACGTCATTTGCAAAACTGAGATGCTGCTACACTTTTTTTATTGTACATTTTTTTATAATATGTAAGCCTATCACCAGATTTATTTTTTCCTGTATGCAAAACATTAAAAAAAAATATCCCGACATCTTACGGCACACGTTGGTCGCCAATAATATACAAATAAATAAGAAATATTAAAATTATACTATTTCGAGACGAGGGCGGCTTCTATAGTTTCTGGGACAATATGATGTTTTTATTTATAAAAATTCAGCTTTAAAAGAAATGTATCCGAAAATATCTTATTAATTTAAAAATATTATTAAATAAAAATACCTGCACAAAGAAAGGCGAACGGATCAATGGGCCCGACAAGCATTGTGCCTCTTATTAATCTTTAGCTTTTTTAAAAGCTACATTTAGTTGAGAAGTTTTTTTAAATTTTTTGATTTTTGTTTAAATGCCTATTTTAAGTCAGTTTTCCAGACTTAATAAATACTAATTATTATTATATTTCCAGTAACTAAGTTATTTTCAGTTATGTTCATGGAAGCATAATAATTTGTTATTTCGTCACTTTGTAAGGAAAAACACTATGACGTTGTAAGGATCATGGGCGACCATAAGAAGGGAGGGGAAGGGCAAAGCGTCCCTCTGGATCTTGGATATCACATGGA
Organism: Polydrusus cervinus; assembly: GCA_935413205.1. Classification (NCBI taxonomy): domain Eukaryota; kingdom Metazoa; phylum Arthropoda; class Insecta; order Coleoptera; family Curculionidae; genus Polydrusus; species Polydrusus cervinus. The sequence goes on along the minus strand of OW284516.1, from coordinate 54,484,393 downwards.
AGTCACATTTAATAGAATAATTTTTTAATACTGTATACCGCGGCCACTTTTTTTTGGCTGGTTACCCTTCCCCTCTCTGTCCGAAATTAGCTCTATAGGTGTCCATGATTAGAGGCCCCGGGTTGAGTAAATTATAACCAAGAATAAGCCCAGACCGTGTTTACCAAAGAAACTTTTACGGGTAGATGACATAATAATTATTCACATTGACCAAATAGATCAATAGGCCATTTTTATAAAACAGATATTTAAAGGGTTGACATATGACTATATAAGTCCTATCATGTGATATCATCTTCAGCCATTGGCCATAATCCAATCACCTAATTGAATGCGGCTGTTCTTGTCATGCCTAAAGCTCAATGACGCTGGGATTCCCTTTGTAACGACTGCCAAGTCCTGCGTGAAATAGCTAGTTAGAGGAATGTTGACGGGTAAAGCATTAGGGAAATTCGAAATGAGTGCGCATTGGCGTTATTGTCCCCGACAGAATATTCATAAGTGCATTTAATTAAAATTGAGACTTTTTGCAAATATTTGCATCGTTTTATTAAACTTAAATTGCACGACAACGGCTTGGTCTCCTCCCAATATAATGCTCATTAAAAATATAAATATTTTTGCAGATCAACTAGTTTATGTCTTATGATTACGGTGGAAATGGTAATACTATGGGAAGTGATGTAATAAATTAGGGCATTATCAAAAGGATTTTTTCTCCTTCATCATACCCAAACAATTTTTTTTTACTAACTTTTAAACAAGTTTTCTTGTTGGAGTTGGCGGAAGAGCCAGTATACTTAGGCCTATAATATAAGGCCCATTATATCCCCTATTGTCTGAGTAGTGTCAGCCAGACGGGACCTACAGCTTAACGTGGAATCCGAACCACAAAGGATTCGTTAACTGCTGTAACATACCATCCACCGTGAACCATCCTGTATATTAATTTGTCAGTGTATTAGCATGGCATAAACAACTTTAACATAACCCCTTCTTACAAGGGAAAAATTGTATGGTTTTTCTTATTCTAGCTAGTACAATTAGATTATGAATACTCAATACATTTTGGTCGTCGTTAAGGCCTTTTTAAATTGGGTGCAATTGCAAGAAAAATGGCCTGGAAGCATGCGCTTCGACGACCTTTTAATCAGCTGATGCACGTTTTCCCATTTAAAACCTGCATCAGCTGTTTAAAACGTCGACAAAGCGCATGCTTTCAGGCAATTTTTTCTTGCAATTGCACCCAATGTAAAAAGGCCTTTATAAAAATAAATTGTAAATTACATATACCTCAAGTAGGAGTATGAAGCCATAACTATTGCTTAGTCTAGCAGCCAGCCGCATATGTATATTACATAATAGCGTGCTGTCAAATATTTCTAATCTACGTCCGTGATCTTTCCATTATCTGCATCAAATTGAAGGGCAGCTATTGTCCTCGGGCGTATGAGAATTTAGTGACCGACATCGACATTACCAATCCCCCTAATGCAAAGTTTAGCACGTATGCCGCTATGTATTTTGCAAACCTTAATCCTAGGTTTTATAGTGTTTTATGCAAATAAGTTTGAAAGGGGATTTTTCAATACAGGATTTTGTTTGACGGATGGAATGATAAAATTATAATTGCTATAATAGATTGCCTCTAAAAAATCGCAAAATCTGTTTTGTTTAAAATATCATTAAATCCGGAATTTTAAATTATTGTTGAATTGATTTGGAATATGGTGTTTGAATTTTGAAACCAGATACAGTGCCCACGGAAGAATTTGTATCATATGGAAAAAAATTTACTCTTGAAGTTTAAAAATATAATTTTCTAGTTTGCTGCTAGTCTGTTGCTTAATTAGAAACCGAAAAATAGTCTAAAATATTTGATATATCACATTAGCTTCAATCCGTAAATGTCGGAAAATGACATTATTTGTCCAAATCTCCACAGATGTCATAAGAAGAGTTTATTTGCATTTACATAGATATTTTAAATCCAAAGTTTGTAACAATAGAAAGGATGTTAATGACTTAACATTTTATATTAAGGAGAATCTTTCGATGGTTTTAATTTTTCCCTGAGCTAAAAATTTGTTTAGAGGGAGGGCCAGAAAGCACTTAACAAACTATTCCTCCTCTCTCCGTCTGAAAGTGTAAAGATTAAGAAAATTAAAAGTTACAAAAGAATGAAGATATTTTATTTAATTAAAAAATAAAGAGTAGAGACTATTGTTTCATGTACTTATTTCCCGTAAGAAATGAATGTCACTCATTTTATAATCTTGAAATTTATTTTACAAAACAATTCAAGTTGAATTAACAATAATAAAAGAATAATGTATTTATATACGTAGAATGAATTAGAAAATTAAGTAATGAGTAAGAGTTTTTGCAGTATTTAAAAAAAAATTTAGAATTGAAAATTTAAAAACTGAAATGTTTGAAATTTTAATACATCACCCTGGTCTGTACAAATTTACTTTTAACTGAGATACTCAGATTGTGGAATATTCTTGTATTAGGCTCAAAATCCGGTCTCTTTTCACCTGTCTAGACTCTGAGGATCTGCTGTTAGGCCAATTTGGGTAATGGACCTTGAAGTCCTGAATACGACTTCGTATTCAGACCGGTAGCCTTATGACCATTTTTAAGTGAAGTGATATTATTCTATAAGTAGAGCTTGCCCCCAGTTTTAGATGTTGAACATCATGGAGAATCCCGGGCTGTTACACTGGACATCTCTAGGGCTTTTGATCGTGTTTGGCACGATGGGCTTCTAAGTAAATTGCCATCCTACGGTATGCCTAATGGATTTTGCTTATGGTTAACCAGCTTCCTTAAGAACCGTTCTCTGCAAGTGGCGACTGACGGGTTTCTCTCAGACACCTTCACCATCAATGCCGGTGTTCCTCAAGGGTCCATATTGTCGCATACCCTCTTTTTACTGTATATTAACGACCTTCTAGTGAAAACCCAAAATCCAATTTATAGCTTTGCTGATGACAGCACACTTGTCTCATCTTTTACCTTGACTCCCCAAACATCCGCTGTCGACGCACATCTTCGTAGGCAGCATGAAGTATTGCGCCTCAACAATGACCTGGAAGAAATCTTGGCTTGGGGTGACAGTAACCAAGTCGAATTTAATGCTAAGAAAACCCAGGCAGCAGTCTTCTCCAAAAAGGTTAACATTGCAGAACCGGATATAGTCATGGCAGGACACGCAATTCCCCTGGCACCGTCTATTAATTTGCTGGGGGTCAATCTGGGAGGTAATATGTCTTGGCATGATCACGTTGCCGCAATTGCCAAGGCAGCTGCACAGAAACTTGGTGTACTTTTCCGCACCAAAAGGTTGTACACACCTCATCAACTTTTGACACTCTACAAAGCCCAGATTCGACCATCATTAGAATATTGTTGTCATGTCTGGAGCTCTGCACCCAAGCACACCCTTCGGCTACTGGATTCCATTCAAAGGAAGCCGTTCATCTGATCGGCGACCCCGAGCTGACCAAGACCCTCGATAGCCTGGAGCATCGAAGACAGGTTGGTGATTTGGCTCTCTTTTACAGATATTTCCATGGCAGGTGTTCGACTGACATTGCCCACTTGATTTCACCTAGAGCAATGCAAAACAGAAATACACGGTGAACCACTGCCGCTCATCCATATGTTGTTCAGCTTAGTACTCCTCGAACTTCATTGTTCAAGAATTCTTTCATCTGGAGAACGTCATCTTTGTGAAATGATCTTCCTGAGGTCGTGTTTCCCAATGAATACAATCTTCAACGTTTCAAGACCAACGTTAATCGCTTTCTTCGCACACGCACCGCTCCCAGAGCGCCTTAAAGGATTTTTCCTACAGTGCAGGTGTTTTATCATAAAAAAAAAGCAAAATAAAATCTAGTTGAATGGTAGGAATAAAAGTCTGTCTAAACCACAAAATCTTTAATAATGAAAAATTTTTTAGGGGTGAAAGAGAACATGTTTCGACCTTAGTGGTAGTCATCATCAGCTCTAAATAGAGAACCCTTTTAAGTGACGTAGAAAAGCTATTACACTGGTATAAAAATCCAACAGGGGTAGAGGTATCTAAAACATAATGTCACTAGATAGTCATAGTCTAAACTAAGGGGTATATGGGGTTAGGCAGAATGTGTGACGGAAGCCCTTTTGTTTACCCTTGGTTGCGTAAAAATTGTTGAAAGTAGAATAGGGTTTAAAAAATAATTTCAAAAATTAAAATCCTAAATTGTTTAATAAATTAAGGATTTAATGGGCAAAGGTAAATTAACCATGATTTAATAGGGATTAAGGTCATAACTTATGCCTTGTAGGTATATGGTATTTTAAAAAAATGGTTTTTAGTATAAAATATTTTAATTTGAATAAAAAAGTAAAAAAGGGGGAAGAGAAGCAATCATCCTGACGCTGTTTCTAGTTCTTTTCTTATTCAGTAGTAAACTAAAAGAGTAGGGTCATTGGATTTTTGATTTGTATTTAATTATTAAAATTCAAAGTGGTATCAAAGTCAGTTCAGGATACAAATTTTTATTTTATTTTTGCAATTTAATCTACTTTCGAATTATGATGTCCTAGTTATGATTTAAGTTTTTAGAATTAAATGAAAAAAAAACTTTTATTATTACAAATTGTACCCTGTAACAATTTTATTAGGATTTATCGTGTAGATACTTAAGTTTACTAAAATGGGATAAGTCGTAAGTATAGCAATTTAAATGTTTACACTTGCAATAGCTTTCCCCACTCCCATCAAGGTCGGTAAATTATAAAATAATTTTTTCTGTGTTTGCTGTCATTAATTTGTTAAATGAAATTAAAAAGAACTTTTCTTTAATTTTTTTTTTTTACTACGTAGGCCATCTTGAACCGGTCATCGACCACAAATGTGATCTACCGACTGGGAAGTGTGAAACGGCACCTTCATTCTACGAGATATCCGATCTCATCCGGCCTGTCCGGCGTGAATAGGATGGCTAGGTGTCGATTCATTTTACACTCTTCCTGAGGCAAGAGCACGACGTGTTCCCAAGCGGTCACCCGCCCACGTACTAACCGCGCTCGACACCGCTTAACTTCGGTGATCTGCGGGAACCGGTGCTTAATATGTCGACAGGCCCTTGCCATAACTTTTCTTTAATAACGTTACAGTTTACATAGGGTATTATAGAATTAAAGCATTATATTTAAACCCGTAAACAACATTAGAGGGAAAAATATTATTAAATGCCGCATTTTATAATAAACCAGAAAATTGACCATTTGTTTTGTTGGTATTATGTCTTCACCACGTGACCATTTAAGGAGGTCTAAAGAAAGAGTAATAAGACAAGAGTGACATTTGAACGGCAGTAGAGTTTTAGACTTGTCTTTGTAATTTTTTTAAATATATGTTGCTGGAATGCTCTTTAGTTCCTTGGGATTAAATGACCTATTTTGGTCCCCGTTTTGCGGAATTAAAGTACCTATTTTAGTTATGGAAGTACGAAAAAATATTCACATACAATTTAGTTATAATGAATCTTGTCATTTTAAACTCACAATGTTCATTTTAAATTAAAAACTCTTTAGCGGATAAGGCTTAATAAATATATGAAAATACACATTAGTGTTGCTTAGAATTTATAAGTGAAAAAACCACGAAGAATAAAAATAATATCTTAATTCAAGATAAAATAAATAATTTACTTCCTGTTAATTTGTTATTCAGTTTTTAACGTTTTATAAAAACTAGCTAATCGCGAAAAAAAAAACTTTACTTGCGATCTAATTCTTTTGTTAATCTGTAAAAAGCTAAAGTAAAATATTTAAATACTTTGTAACTCTTTTTGTTTAAAACCTTGTCCTTTTCAGAGGAACACTTCCAGTTGGCTTTTATAGCCTTATAAAACAGTAGCTCCAAAATGAATGCAAAATGGGAACAAAATACTTTGTTTAATTTGTAGGAAGAAAATTATATACAAATCGGCATCTTTTGACAGATCCAATATGCTGTTTATCCCAGGATCGCTCTTTTAATCGGTAAATTAAAAAAAAATGTTTTTTATTTTAAATTTATGATCTGTCTGATAAAAAAATAAAAATCAAATTTTTATTTTCTTCAAACAGTTACCTGTGCTCGTGTCAAGTGAGTGCCAAGTAAATCAAGAGGACTTTTAGCTTATGTCCGGTTTCAAAAGCTGCTGACGCCTAGAAGCTTTTTCTCCGCAGCAGTCGGTAAGTTCCACTCTCTCGAAACCACTCTGCGCGCGAACACGTAACTGATCGATTCAATTCCCCTTTAATATGTAGTTCATCATTATTTATTTATGAGGTTCATGCGGTAAATTCCGGTGTTAGTATTCCCTTTTTAAAATTGTTATTCCCTTTTTAAATTATTATTTCAAATAAAAATAGTACCGAAAGTCCGTCGCAAGATTAATGATTACCGAAATCTTTTACATAGGCTGATCACGGTCGTGCTTGTTAAAAGTTAAGGCATCATAAGAGTTTGTGAACATAATTAAAATAAGGAACATCTAATAACAATGTTTTTACTATTCTTACTCGAAATTGTCTCATAAAATAATGAAATATTTAAATACTTTGTCATCCGTTTTGTTCACAACCATGTCGAGTAAAACAGCTTTTTAAGGAATATACTTCCACATGGCTTTTATAGCCTTATAAAACTGGAACTCTGAAATGAATGAGAAATGGGAACAAAGAGAAGTTGTTTGTTTAATTTGTAGGAAGGAAACTTCATACAAATCGGCGTCTCTTGACAGAATCAAGATACTGTTTGTATCAAAGAGGAGCTATCGCTATTTTAATCGTGAAGTTTTAAATGAGGGGAATGGTTGGTTTGCTAAATATAAATTTATATTATGTTTGCCTTATAAGAGTTTAGTATCGTTTCCGCTTTAATGCCCTGCAAGTCTCGGATTAAAATGGCGGGAATATCTTATGGAATCATAGGTCACTCTTGTTTGTTTGAAGGTTGGAGACAATGACGTTTCTTGAACGGCAGTAGAGTTTTGGACTTGCATTGTCTTTATTTGTTTTGAAGTAGAATATTATAGTCTTATTTCAGATAGGTGTAGAGTAATAAAATGGGAAATTCCATCCAGTTTGGCTCAATTTCGGTGTCGGCCGTAGGGGGACGAAAATTTTGTGCATTAAATTATCTATGATAACTAACCAAAGAAGAAAAAAAAAGATATTGATAAAGAAGAAATTATTAGATATAGCAAATTTATACAAACATCGTTTTATGAAATATACCGTGGAAGATATAGCTAAAAACATACTGTAACTGTGCTGCGCACACCGCCATATCATTGCGGACTAAATTCTATAGAACTAATATGGGTGCAAGTGAAAGGATTTGTAGCAAGACACAACACGACATTCAAAATGAAACACGTTAAGCTACTGATTGATTAAGCCATTAAGGAAGTGACACCAGAGAACTGCAAGTCCAACATATCATTAAAGAAGAGGAAAAAGTGTGAAATCTTAACCACCTGATCGATCGGACCGTCGACTCGTTATTTATAACGTCAAGAAGAGCATTATGTACATAATGCACGCCTTTGTCACACCATTTTTAGTATTTGTGAATGGCTAACAATACGCAAAACCCCTAAATTGACCCAAACCAGGGTGGTACTAACTGCACTTGATGAAAATAAAGAATTTTGCAATAAAATCAATGCCAATTTATTAAAGTGGCTTAAATATTTGTTGGGTAACTCTGTAGTCCCTTTGCATACCTACTGAGCTTTTCTTACTCTACACCTTTCTGAAATAGACTATAGGGACCGTTGGGAGGATGTTAAGAAATTGCGCCAACTATCAATTACTTTTTTAAACAAATTAAATTCATATAATTATGGAGGTTCTCTGATGAAGTGACATCTTACTCACATCACCTGAATAGACGGCACTGGTGTAAGAAAATTGAATGAAAAAGCAGAAAAGTAATGGAGTTTTAAAAGTCATGAAAGTTAAAGACAAATGCCATTTAGGAAAACTTTACAAAGTCAACTATTCCACCTCTAACACGTTCCGACGGCACAATAGCAACCACAGCCGGGGATAAAGCAAACCTACTTGCTGAACTGTTTTCCTCGCATTCCACTGTAGACTTTCAGGGAAAACCACCACCCAACATCCCCTTAGTTCAATCGCAAATGTCAGAAATCGTGTTCCGTCAGCGTCTTGTTAAACGGATTCTTAAAGGATTCGACGTTAATAAAGCTTCTGGTCCAGACGAAATTCCTATCATTGTTCTCAATACATGCGCCGATGAACTTACACCAGTATTTTGTAGACTTTTCAACTTATCCTACAAAAAAGGAATATTTCCATCCTGCTGGAAGTCGGCGCGTGTCCAGCCCACTCCAAAGAAAGGTAAAAAGACCCTGCCAAGCAACTACCGACCCGTCGCATTGCTTTCAGTAATTTCAAAAGTAATGGAGAAAGCTATTAACCAACAACTCCTAAAGTATCTGGAAGGGCATAACATTATCAGCGACCATCAATACGGTTTTCGTAAGTCCAGATCAACAGGTGACCTTCTGGCATATGTCACCCATCTTTGGAGCAACACCATCGAACATCATGGAGAATCCCGGGCTGTTGCACTGGACATCTCTAGGGCTTTTGATCGTGTTTGGCACGATGGACTTCTAAGTAAATTGCGATCCTACGGTATGCCTAATGGATTTTGTTTATGGTTAACCAGCTTCCTTAAGAACCGTTCTCTGCAAGTGGCGGTTGACGGGTTTCTCTCAGACACCTTCACCATCAATGCCGGTGTTCCTCAAGGGTCCATATTGTCGCCTACCCTCTTTTTACTGTATATTAACGACCTTCTAGTGAAAACCCAAAATCCAATTTATAGCTTTGCTGATGACAGCACACTTGTCTCATCTTTTACCTTGACTCCCCAAATATCCGCTGCCGACGCACATCTTCGCAGGTAGCATGAAGTATTGCGCCTCAACAAGGACCTGGAAGAAATTTTGGCTTGGGGTGACAGTAACCAAGTCGAATTTAATGCTAAGAAAACCCAGGCAGCAGTCTTCTCCAAAAAGGTTAACATTGCAGAACCGGATATAGTCATGGCAGGACACGCAATTCCCCTGGCACCGTCTATTAATTTGCTGGGGGTCAATCTGGGAGGTAATATCTCTTGGCATGATCACGTTGCCGCAATTGCCAAGACAGCTGCACAGAAACTTGGTGTACTTTTCCGCACCAAAAGGTTGTACACACCTCATCAACTTTTGACACTCTACAAAGCCCAGATTCGACCATCATTAGAATATTGCTCTCATGTCTGGAGCTCTGCACCCAAGCACACCCTTCGGCTACTGGATTCCATTCAAAGGAGAGCCGTTCGTCTGATCGGCGACCCCGAGCTGACCAAGACCCTCGATAGCCTGGAGCATCGAAGACAGGTTGGTGATTTGGCTCTCTTTTACAGATATTTTCATGGCAGGTGTTCGACTGACATTGCCCACTTGATTCCACCTAGAGCAATGCAAAACAGAAATACACGGCGAACCACTGCCGCTCATCCATATGTTGTTCAGCTTAGTACTCCTCGAACTTCATTGTTCAAGAATTCTTTCATTTGGAGAACGTCATCTTTGTGGAATGATCTTCCTGAAGTCGTGTTTCCCAATGAATACAATCTTCAACGTTTCAAGACCAACGTTAATCGCTTTTTTCGCACTCGCACCGCTCCCAGAGCGCCTTAAAGGATTTTTCCTACAGTGCAGGTGTTTTATCATAAAAAAAAAATAATTCGTATTTATGGTCACGACTATTTTTGACATTTTAAATGGGTTGTGAATGTTCCAATAGAATAAATATTGTGTTTCAATATTACTTTTTATGTTTTTTTGTTCCTATAATAATTGAAGAATCAAAAATACCTGTACCTAAAATAGAGACTAAAATTCCTTCGCTACAGGACTTGGCTAAATTATAAAATATTGCTCTATACTGCAATATTTTCCTTGTTAAAACCCAATAAGCTATTGATTGATTTGGTCTGGAATTACCTTTCCTGCTCCATTCGATTTTACAGAGCTTTCCAGTGTAAGTAACATAATGGGACCAATCAATACGAATATATTATACGACATTCTCTTTGTTCTGCAGATAAGCTGAGCTACTACTCTCGTAAGATCTAAGGCTTTGAAGAATATAGCTTTAAACCTAATTGAGGCTGAAAATAAATCAGCGCTATTTATAAAAAATTGTATGTATTCAATGGGAAGATTAATAAAATTGAACTTTCTTGTACAAATGTACTTTTTTATTTTAAAACATAAATATCAAAATAATTTGTATTACAACACTAAGAATTAATTTTTTGTAACCCATATTACTAATTGCCATACAAACCGACATAATAATTATTGGTCAATAAGTGTATTTTACAACTTCTCACAAGTCTTTACGATTTTTTTTTATTGAAAAATGAAAATATTCCCATCAATTTTTGGGGCTACTAGTCCATATTTAGAGGTAAGAAAAATATTTTGTACCAAAAGTACCTAGTAAAATTATGAGAATATCCAAACTTTTCTAGGGATCTATAAAGTTATTAGGGAGCACAATTGTCCGAATCTGGATAAAAGCGATTTAAGCGAGGTTGTTGTACACCTTTCAAATTTTATAAGCAAAAACACAAATTGTCGAGTAATCTTCTCCGATAAGTTTAGGTCGTTAACGATACTACACCTCCTTCAACATGAGCATACTTTGAAGTGCAGTACTCTGTGACACACGTTCGTTTGGTTTATCGAGTTTGCACGACGCGTTTAGTCAATATTTTCTATGAAATTTGGACATAATAATACACAGAGTGTCTACGTAAGTTGGAGGCATATGAGAAACTTTTTTATTATTAACTTTACGAAAAAAAGTTATTTTTCGTAAAATCTTCATGGTCCAAAACCTAAAATACAACCATCAGATGTTAAATTTTTTCAGTCGTATACGAGGTTTGTCAAAAAAATGAATTTTGCCCAAGAGTAAACTACCTTTATTTTTGACAATATCGAAAACTGTAATTATGAAAAGTTGTTCGGTATGAAAAACTATGTTCTAATATGCAATTACACTAAAAAATTTTTTTTTTATTTTTACAAATTTTGTCTCAAATTAGCTACCGATAAATTTGTAAAAATAAAAAAAAATATTTTTTAGTGTAATTATATATTAGGACATAGTTTTTCATACCGAACAACTTTTCATAATTACAGTTTTCGATATTGTCAAAAATAAGGGTACTTTACTCTTGGGTAAAATTCATATTTTTTGACAAACCTCGTATACGATTGATTGAAAAATTAAACATCTGATGGTTGCATTTTAGCTTTTGGACCATGCAGAACTTTTTATGAAGAATAACTTTTTTTCGTAAAGTTAATAATAAAAAAGTTTCCCATATGCCGCCAACTTACGTAGACCAGTGTATAAGTAGATATTATTGAAATATTCGTTTACGTATGTAGATTATACCAAGCTAGTAGACGTTTTCGCTTATCTTGTTAGTAAATATAAATTCTTTTTTTAACCTAACTATAAATCTCCGCTTTCGAAGAATTATAAAAAATATCAAAAATTTTATGTGCCACCACGTGCTAATTTTAATAAGATTTAATTAATTTCAAGTCTCTGCAGGGACATACTAAAATATAAAGAGCATATTATAACCCTATATATAGGGTTGTCGTTTGCAATGAATGATAAAAGGGTTCTGGACTTGCATTGTCTATATTTGTTATACATAACAACGTTTCAACTGGTCAGGTAAATACTAAAGTCCAGTAACTACAGCTCTATGAATACTAGCTAGGCGCCCTCGAGCATAAAACTGAGATGAGTACAGTCATGCATTCAGGAATTATTCTAAGATTACATTTGCTTAACAAGGATTTCCAGATATTTCTTATATCTTAATGAGGACTAAAATAATCCGGCCTTTGGTGTATGGTAACAGCTTTCTTAAACTTCCTCCAGTGTGGTTCTTTATGCAGGATTTCAGCGTCTGTTTACTTGATATTGTCACGTCCAGATTTTAGGATGCGACGAATGCGTAAAGGTAGCTATGGGACCTTAGCACCTATCAGTAATTTTTATTTATTTATCGTATGGCAATTCAGACACAATAAGCTTAGAGCCTATTTATACATATACATTAATAAAACAAACTTCAAATCTCTACAAACAAATATCAAGTCGATTAATATAATCTATCGACCCGGCGGTTGCCATCAGAAAGTCTTCAGGTCTTCCGTTGTAGGATCTTGTGGGACATTCCTCCGTGATGTGTTTAATCGTTTGGTATTCTCCGCAGTCGCATTGTGGTGAAGGTAGTTTGCCCCATTTGTGCAGGAAATAAGCGCATCTGCCATGTTGCGTTCTAATTCTGTTGAGTGTGGACCAGGTTCTGCGTGGTAGGTCAAACCCTGGGGGCTTTTGGGTGATGCAGGGCATGGCGTTTCCTTGTTGGGTGGACCACTCTTGAGTCCAAGCATTGGTCAGGTTGAACTCCTCCTGTATTGCTGCACTTGCCGTTCTTGTCGGTGGATTTCTGGAGCGGAGACGGTTGTGGTTAGCGTCCTCAATATCTTGGTGTATCGGCAGGTTTCTGTTTTCCATGATCTTTTTGTGCTCTCGTGTAAGGGCATTTATCCGTCGCAGATGGGGGGGGGGGGATGTGGCTTAGCACTGGGAGCCATTGCGTTGGTGTGGATTTAATGACGCCAGCGATCATCCTCATGGTATTATTCAGTTGAGCATTCACCTTCTTAACATGTGGACTGTTAAGCCAGACGGGGGCGCAGTATTCAGCTGTCGAGAAGACAAGTCCCAGTGCGGAGCACCGTAGAGTGGAGGCCGATGCACCCCAAGTTGTACCACATAGCTTCTGAATAATGTTGTTCCTTGTTTTTAGCTTCTCGGCGGTTTTAGTTAGGTGTTCTTTAAATGAGAGTGTTCTATCGAGGGTCACTCCCAGGTATTTCGGTGTTTTGTTATGGGCTAGTCTGGTACCATCGAATCGTATGTTAAGCTCTTCTCTGGCTAGTTTGTTGGTGAGGTGGAAGCAGCTAACTTCCGTCTTAGAGGCATTAGGTTGAAGTCTCCATTTGCGGAAGTAATTACCCACTGTTTCTAGGTCTGCTTCTAGGATTTCTTCAGATAGTTCGATTGAGTTACATCTTGTTGCAAGTACCCAGTCGTCGGCGTAACCGAATTTTCTTGACCTTGTTTCCGACATATCCGCTATATATAAACTGAAGAGAAGTGGGGCGAGTACTGATCCTTGAGGCAAGCCGTTGTTAAGTTTCTTTAGTGAGCTGATGTCAGTGCCCATTATTACCTGGAACGTCCGATCGCCGAGCATGTTAGATATCAGTTGTGTTATACGCTTGCATGGAATTATACGGAGAAGCTTGTATAGTATTCCCTCCTTCCAGACGGTGTCATAGGCTGCTGAGAGGTCAATGAATGCAGCTGAGGTTTTAAGTTTTCGTTAAAATCCCGCTTCGATAAAGGTGGTAAGAGACAGAACCTGGTCTGCACAGCTTCGTTTTGGCCGAAAGCCCGCCTGCTCCACTGGTATAGTCTCCAGGATCTCCAGGCTGATTCTGTTGTGGATAAGCCTCTCCAGTAGTTTATAGGATACGGACAGTAAGGCGATTGGCCTGTAGCTCTTTGGGATGTCAGCAGGTTTACCCGGTTTCAGTAAGGCTATAACCTTAGAGCGTTTGAATTCTGGTGGAACGTTGCCAGATTGCATGATGTCCGTGAAGAACTTGGCCAACCAGCATTTTGTGTACTTGCCACAGTTGATTAGGAACTCAGGGTGGATGTTGTCAAATCCTGGGGCCTTTCCCGCCGTGACATCGTCTAGGGCCTTTGAAATTTCCTCAGTGGAAAAGGGGCGAGAGTGTTCCGTTTCCGTGGCTTCGGCTTTTAGGGCTTTAAGTTCTCTTTTTATCTGTATGGTGTGTGCTCTGTCATTCGGTGCTCTTGATGTTGCTACTATGTGTGAGGCTACTTTATTTGGGCTTACGCCCGTTTTTTGTCGCTGTTTTGGTGCTCCGCCCCCAGCCCTCTCAGCAGCGACCATGCCTGCCTGCTCGATGTTTGGAAATTGAGGCGTTCGACAGTTTCAGTCCATTTTTGTTGGCGTGCAGCATTCAGGCTGTGGATTAATTCATCCGCTATTTCCTGGTCACCGGTTTCAAGGAAGTTTTGGTATAAGGTTTCACTGTTTTGGGACCATCCGGGAACATATTCTTTGCGGTACCCTCTGGGTATGTGTTTTTTAGCGGTCCCTATTATTGCGCCAATGAATCTTGCGTAGTTTCCGCTGGTGGGCGGTATCCACCCCAGGCACCTGTCAAGGTCAGAGGAAAACTTGGGCCAGTCAGCCGGCTTGAAGTTCCATCTTGGACGGGGTAGTGAGGTGATTATGGGAATTTGTGTTCCCACTTCTATGACAGTTGGACGGTGTTGGCTGTGTGGGAAGTCTGGAAGTACCCTCCTTGTAATTGCCAGAGTCTGGCCCTCCCGGTCAGTGGAGGCGAAGCATAAGTCAGGATTGTACTCCTGCCTCCAGGCTGCCGATCTGAATGTGAAACGATCCTTAGCGTCAAAGACAAGGTGCAGTTGTTCATCTTCAGCCCACTTTGCTAAAGCTTCCCCGTTTGCATCATTTTTTCTGTACTTCCATTGCTCGTGGTGGCTGTTGTAGTCTCCCACATATACCGCTGGGTGGGGGTGCGTTTCAACAACTTGGGCCGGCTATTGTACAGCAGGCGGTTTATATGTATTTATAACGGAGATGTTTCCGATTTTAGTGGTGACGTTGTGAATGTCGTTATCCGTGGAAGTGGAAATGAGGGAGGCATTCTCAATATCCTGCCTAACATATGTAGCGATGCCATACGTGCGATGGTACGTTGCTCCCAGCAGCTCGTAGCCCGAGATTTTACCCCTTTTTTGAAGTTCTTCTGCACTATCACGGTGTGTTTCCTGTATGGCAACCAGGTCGATGTTGTCATTCTTTAATATTTTTGATAAGTACTGGCTTTTGGCGTAGCTTATGTTCTCTATATTTATCTGGCAAATTCGGACAGAGGGTCCGAGCTTTCTGGTCATCGAGTTCTGAGAAGAACCATTTGACTTGTGTGTTCTCATATTCATTCGTTGTGTTATTGTTGTGTCTTGTAGTCAGGAGATCCTAGGATTGTCTGACTGCCAGTATGTGCTAGTTCATTTAGCGTTACCCAGGGTGCACCACGTGGAGGCGAACTAGCTTTACACCCCTATCAGTAATTAATGGTGTTTAACTATTTCAGTACAAAAAATTAATTTGTTCTGCTTTAACGTAAATTCAGACCACTGCGGGAAGGTTGAAGAAAATTGTTTTTTTTTTATCTGCAGAGATAGACAACTAGTAGCAGAAGAAATGGATGACAACCAAATTTTAACGTTATACCAGAAATACTGCCAAAAAACTGAGTTTCAGGCTCTTTAAGATATTATTATATAAAATTTTCTTAACATAACGCTGCGTGTAAATAAAAATAAGCATTATTATATTGAACATTTAAATTACTATTGGAATCTTACTTATTTTTAGAGCTAACGTTCAACAAATGCCTTGTAAATTTTATATGAAGAGAAAGTTTAAAGTTTAGATCAACGGTCAAACTTTTCTAATGTAGGTATCAGATACCTAAATCAACTAAACGGTGTGCTTCGCATTTGCACGCTAATGTCAGGTTATACGAATATTCTAATTAATAATAATTAACCAACTAGGCAACTTTACCTGTAACATATATTGCAATGACGGATAATTCTCTATCTTGATTTAGTATAAGCCACTTTGATTGTGAATATATCAATTCTGCCAATATTATTGAAATCACAATAATTAAAGTTGTCTGGCAAGCTAATAATTATTATTTAAAATTCTTGTGCAGCCAAATGTATTATTAATAATTATTAATCTATTCCAGGCATATCATTCTAAGATAATATTTATATTTTTTTTTTCAGGTAAGATTCAGTCACGCTTTAGTTACCGGTGTTTACTATTCAATGTAAGTATATTATTAATAAGAAACGGAATTGGGTTTTCTTACTTATTTATTATGTTCGAGTTTTATCTCAAACTATTATATTTCGTAATTTAAATTTTTTTATTAACCAAACATGTTGGTATTTAATACTTAATTCAACCGCGTAACCGCGCAAACCACGTGTAATTTTGTAGTGGCACATTGGTTTTGTGCGGGCATACCGCAGTCATTTCGAAAAAAGTCTCTGGCTTAAAAATTTCTTCCGGTAAATTTTTTCAGCACATTTCTTGATAAATGTTCTTAAACGAACAACAGTGCGGTACAGTGTCCCTATCCAGATGGCCACCAAGACGTATAGAATCAGCAAAGGGTGGGCCATTTATTCTAGAATAGCTATGACTCAATAAGAACTAAGAGATAACGTTTCTAGCACCAATAAAAATGTAAATTGCTATTTTTTACATTCCTATACCATTATTGTAAAAATCCAAAAGTAGATTTAAAGTTCATAAATATTTGAAAATAAATAATTCATTTAATCATATTTATTAGGAATGTACGGTAACTACTAGGTTCGATAAGTGAGATGCATAGAGATGTGTATAAACGTATATATATATATTTAGCTGTTACATCTCTGTACTTAATAATAATTAGTCTATATTACAAAATCAGTTATAGTTCCATATATACTAAACTTAACCTTAAACTCTAAACTTAACCTATAATTATATACATGTTTTTATTTATAGTTTATATAAAATAATATATTGTCACGATTGGTATTTGGTATTACTGTACAGTAAGTATTTAAGTCAACTATATTATCCTTGTTATTGGTTCGGGAATGATTATAACAATAATATTTTAAATACAACTACATTGTCAAATAGGTAAAATAAGATAAAGCCTTATTTTTACCCTACAGGAATAATAACACAATAAAGTGCTTTGGTACGAATACCAATATATGCAAGTGTAATGCAAAAACTATCCAAGCTGGAATACCAAGACAAGTCCGTTACGTTATAGGGAAAAAAGTATATTTTTGCAAAAATAATTTTTTAAATGCAAACATTGCATAATTAATTATTGGACAATGTTTTTTAAAAAGCAGATAAATTGTACTAAATATTTGAACCCATAAACGTCACCAGCCAAGGCAAGTTTGCACACCCGAAAATCATTAGAAATAAGAATTAATTATTAAATATTTTCAGAATATGGCATTTTCAATTACAATTTTGTAAACATACAACACAAATGTTATCTGTCCCATTTTCTTGGTACTTCTAATTTTACCCATCGGATGATTTCTAAAAGTGGCTCGTCTTTGTAACTTTTTCGGTCTTTGGAATAAAAAAATTAAATAATAAATCTACCTTATTTATCGTAACCAATAACTTCTGGTTACTTTTGATTTAACGTGAAGTGACTCTAACTTTCGATGTTTAAATTAGACCCCTTGTATATTTTAAGTTATTTGGACTCAAAAAGTCAATCTGAGTAAAACCGTACCAAACTTATCACTTTTTAATTGATTGAATAACTTTTTTTTGAAATTTTGTTTTTAGACCTAAATTGTTGTGAATTATCTAAAAGCTTGAGATAATACTTATTTTCTTTTTTGTCACACTTCCGTAGGACGGCAGTATAGCCTCACAGGAAAAAATCTTGCAAATATTTAACCAGAAACACGTATAGATTAAAAGCGAGATGATAAGATATTTCAGAAAGGACGGATTAAATAATGATAAACTTTTAAAAAACCATTATGATAAATATAAACGATTTGAGACGCTTAAAGCATAATTGAGAATAAATTATAAATACGTTCCAGTAAATAAGACAGAATGGCTCGAGGTATGGCGCTATGTTGATAAGAAATGGAAAAATATGCGGCTCAATTAAAAATTGCACATTTCGGTTTATTTTGTTCCGCTAACTTCCAGAAAGGAGTTGTTCTTCTTTGACCCCCTTTATCCGGTGTCCATGCATGAGATGCAAGCCAATCTAATATATTATTTTAAATTAGCTAAAATTAAAAAAAAATTAAAATGATTGATATCTGATATAATATTATTAATAGTAACTATTTCGTGAACACTAAATCAACTTATAATCACAACTATTTTTAAAACATAAACATAATTCTGTACGATGAAGAGTTAAGACAACATCGGACTAGCTAGAGCGCGAAAACTTCAATCAATAGTTCATGTTCATCGCAGCATCATATTAGAACTTCCAACAATCTAGTTTTATTTCCAGCATATTTTGTCACCGGTTAATCCAGCGTGCGGTTTTGCCCACATTACGTCATAACTCAATTTTATTGGTTGCTTAACGATAATTTATAGAGAGAAGAAGAGAAGGCTGTATTTCGAGTATTTTATGATTATCTAAAAATGAATTGCAAGTTTTTTAAATCTGAATAATGAATAAATAACAATCTGCAGCATTTTACACGACAGCCTTTTAAGCGTATACTGTCTTTATACTAAACATTTTAAATTTTCAAAGATACGAATCGACAGTGAGGCAATACTTGCAGCATGGAAATCTTTAATTGTCTAAATTTTCTTTATTTAAAACACATACACCCATATTCACTAAAGGGGTTATAAATTTAGACCATATAAAATATGTAGATCTAATACTCTTACAGTTGTGTTTTTATTGTGGCATTATTTTAGATGAAAGTAAGAGGGAGTTGGTTGTACACTGTGTTCTAAAGATAGGAAAAAACGTTGCATTTTATTATTTTACATGCCACATGACATTTTGTGTTAATTTGATTATTTTGTAATTAAATTATCTTACCCATAATTTGACCGACATATTCTTCAAATTACTGTTTCAGTACTATTAAAGAACGCGATTTATAATACGTTTTTCTTTATAAATTTGAAGAAAAACAAAAAAATAGTTATTATCCAACAAGTGCGGAAAGGGCCACTTTCCCGCATTAGTTAGATCCAAAAAATTTTCTACAAGCGTTGGAAAAACCACCACAAAATGTTTCTAAAGATTTAATTTTACCGAAAAACAAACACAGATTTAATTTCTACCTATTAATAATATTTATACTAAAAGTACAATTTGATGCACTATGCAAATTGATTGCGGATGCCAACTGATCCTGATGAGCGGATGGTTGCTAAGAAAGAGGTATTGAGCTGTTGTTTGCGCTGCTGGGAAACTGTGGAGTTTTTGAAGACGTGGACGCTTCTAAACTACAGCTCAAATTTAATAGAATATTGAGATTGAGAATGTCTTTTTGTGTGTGTGATGAATTCCTCCAGGTAGCCTTCGGCAACAGACGTGGATTTCCATCCTCCTAAACATTTAATATTTGTTATTTCTTCGCCAGAATTAGCTAGTAGAGTGGCTGAGAAACGTCTAAACACACCATGGGGGAAAATGGGGTTTTCAGAACCAAAACGAGTGCGGAAAAACGGTAAATAGCGCCCGCTTGTAGAAAAAAATATTTACAATACGAAACTTAGTTGACTTATTCTGACACTTGTTATTTTAAACCCATAACTATCAGTTTAGGACGGTTTTATATTTGGAACCCTTTAGTAAATACGACTGGCATAGTTTAAATAATTTTTTGCCTTGTAAGTAAAGCCCATTACATTAGTCCAGACAATGATTTTTATTTATGGGTAAAAAATAAATGGTTTATTCGTTTACCGGTAAGGTCAACTAAACTTAATTACAATTTAATTTCCAGACCAAAATTAAACGATAAAATAGCCCAGGTTTAACGTGCCCGAGACAGCAAGATATAGGTCGCAACCGTCTTCAGTAATAGCCCAAGATTAAGTTCATAGCTTAGTGTTAATAGAACAATATTTATTTTATTAGGGGCAAAATTAAAATGTTTCGGTCTATTGGTAAAATCTAGAGGCTATAACAAACTATTCTTCATAATAATTATATTAAGTGTATAGTATTAGACAGTAATTGCGAATACACCAATCCATCTTTATATATTAAGTATCTACGAGACCCTTTACAAAAGTTACAAACATAACAATAGGTATATTTTTCTGTTTCCTGTCCAGTGAACCAAAAATCTTGTTTCAGGGGCCAGCCAAAAAAAATTTGCATTTAAAAAATTAATTAGACTTATTAGAGTATTAACTTCATTAAAAAGTTTTAAATTTAAAATTGGCCCCTAATTATATAAATATTAAATAGAGATTGTATGATAAAATTATTCAGCTACATTTATATTGTCAGTTTATTTATATATTTTCTCAAAGTTATATTATAACATTATAAGAAAGAAAATTTTGCCGGTAAAAATTTTGACTGGTACTGACTTGGCAATTTCGCGAATGAAATTGTTTTGTTAAAAATTTCATTAGCGAAATTACCAAAAAGCAACAAAATCAAATAAAACCAAGAGAACATTTTCTATTTCCCCAAAAAAATAATAAAAACACACTGATTATTTAGCAAACTAGAAACTTTATTTATTTATTACTATTATTAAACATACAGTTGTTATTATAAGTAATAGTTTATCCATTCTTTTCTGTCAAAGCGTGGTTTTGACTTGCATTAATTTGAGAAGTCGAAGGTCCATCACAGTAGTGCATTTTTTCAGTTTATAATTTCTAACCATTAGAAACTCTAAGAACTATGCAAAAATTGAGTTCTTGGACTTTCGTGTGTTAAGTGGAATATTTTCAGCTTTTTTTTAATTTCTTGGGTGATTGGCACCCAAATCTTGCGTTTTTGTTTAAATTGCTTATTTTGTCAGACTAACAATAGTTTTTACCTGACATCTATCAACATTTTGTTGCTGAAAAACAATCTTGTTTATTTTGTCCAGGTAGATGTAACTAAGAGTTTTCCACTAGAAAACAGGTCGTCGCTATGACATTTTGCCTGTATAAAACCCGCTAGTGAAATAGTCAAACAAATATTTTTTTTGTTAAAGAAAATTACACTCTAAAGAGAGATAAATATCCACTACTATAGTAAATTTTTTTGAATAATAGATTAAATATTCTCAACATATTTCGAACATAATTATAAAAATATATATCTATCTTCAGAATGAATAAAAAGATGTACATATTATATAATATTTACCTAAAGATGAGATACTTACTAGTTAAAACGTTGTAATTTAAAAACAAATAAAGACAATGTAACTCCAAAACTCATTCAAATAAAGATGTGTTTTTTTTTTTACGATAAAACACCTGCACTGTAGGAAAAATCCTTTAAGGCGCTCTGGGAGCGGTGCGAGTGCGAAAAAAGCGATTAACGTTGGTCTTGAAACGTTGAAGATTGTATTCACTGGGAAACACGACCTCAGGAAGTTCATTCCACAATGATGACGTTCTCCAGATGAAAGAGTTCTTGAACAATGAAGTTCGAGGAGTACTAAGCTGAACAACATATGGATGAGCGGCAGCGGTTCGCCGTGTATTTCTGTTTTGCATTGCTCTAGGTGGAATCAAGTCGGCAATGTCAGTCGAACACCTGCCATGGAAATATCTGTAAAAGAGAGCCAAATCACCAACCTGTCTTCGATGCTCCAGGCTATCGAGGGTCTTGGTCAGCTCGGGGTCGCCGATCAGACGAACGGCTCTCCTTTGAATGGAATCCAGTAGCCGAAGGGTGTGCTTGGGTGCAGAGCTCCAGACATGAGAGCAATATTCTAATGATGTTCGAATCTGGGCTTTGTAGAGTGTCAAAAGTTGATGAGGTGTGTACAACCTTTTGGTGCGGAAAAGTACACCAAGTTTCTGTGCAGCTGCCCTGGCAATTGCGGCAACGTGATCATGCCAAGACATATTACCTCCCAGATTGACCCCCAGCAAATTAATAGACGGTGTCAGGGGAATTGCGTGTCCTGCCATGACTATATCCGGTTCTGCAATGTTAACCTTTTTGGAGAAGACTGCTGCCTGTGTTTTCTTAGCATTAAATTCGACTTGGATGGAAATATTCCTTTTTTGTAGGATAAGTTGAAAAGTCTACAAAATACTGGTGTAAGTTCATCGGCGCATGTCTTGAGAACAATGATAGGAATTTCGTCTGGACCAGAAGCTTTATTGACGTCGAGTCCTTTAAGAATCCGTTTAACAAGACGCTGACGGAACACGATTTCAGACATTTGCGATTGAACTGAGGGAATGTTGGGTGGTGCTTTTCCCTGGAAGTCTACAGTGGAATGCGAGGAAAACAATTCAGCAAGTAGGTTTGCTTTATCCCCGGCTGTGGTTGCTATTGTGCCGTCTGAACGTATTAGAGGTGGAATAGTTGACTTTGTAAAGTTTTGGCTGACGGCCTTAGCGACTGACCAAAAGGACCTTGATCCGTTAGGACTGGCAAGAAGTTTGTTTTTGATTCTCTCGTTATGAGCTTCTTTGCTTTGGTCTATCATTTGCTTACATTGGTTTCGGGTGGTAACAAAAATGGCGCGATTTTCAGGAGTAGGGTTTTTACGCCACTGTCGGTAAGCCAGGTTTTTAGATCTGACAGCACGCTCGCAATTCTTGCTAAACCAGGGCTTGCCGTTGGAAGGACGCTTTTTAGGGAAAGGAATAAAGGCCTCCATGCTAGTTAGAATGACGTCGGAGATCTTCTTTGCACAGACAGATGGATCATCCGAAGAAAAGCATACGCTTAGCCAGGGAAAGTTGCGAAAATGGTCCTTTAGGTCTTCCCACTTAGCTGATGTATAGTGCCAAATCTTACGGGGTTTAGGAGGTTGTTCAGAACTAATTGGCAGCTCGCTTAGGGTTGAAATAAGTTTGTGATCGGAAGAGCCCAATGGTGGTTGTACGGTGACCGTATATAGGTCTGGATTTGAAGTTAAAAAGAGATCTAAAAGACTAGCAAAATCCCCAGCTCGGTCTGGAACCCGCGTTGGTTCTTCTACGAGTTGAGTTAGACCAGAACTGATCGCAAAAGATTCGGCCTCGCGGCCTTGCTCATCGTTGGTGTTTGAGTATTTAAGCCAGTTGACATTGTGGACGTTAAAGTCGCCAAAGATAGCAACTTCGGCATTCGGATGATTGGTTTGCAAGAAGTCGATTGTGTTGGCTAGTGATGAGAAGAGGGCCCTGTAATGTATGTCACTTGGAGGACGGTAAAGGCAGCATATAAACTTAGTGATTTTTTGTGAAGATATTTTAAACCACATTACATCAAAGTCTTTCGGTTCCAGTATCTCCTCCCGTTGGCAGCAAAGATCATCTCGAATGAACAGACAGACCCCAAAGTTGCGTCTAAAACGGAAGTGAAAATCATATCCAGGATATAAATAGCTGACGGTGTTCGTTGACGCTCTGACTTTTGTCTCGGTCAGTGCAAGCACATGAGGCTTGGAAGACTGTAAGTGCTGGTGGACTGAATTGATGTTAGTGTTAAGCCCTCTAATATTGCAGAAATCAATTTTGAAGTTGTTACTTTTGGGTCTGTTAGCAACTGCAGGCGCCACACCATTTCCTCGTTGAGTGTTGTTGGAGGAACCCAGTAAATTGTCGGAAATGGTGGATAATTCATTAATTTCGCTTGATGAAGCCACATAAAGCCAGCATAAAAAAAAAGAAAAAGAAAATGTAAACGTTACCTTGGGTTGATGTTAAAATAAGAAAACATTTATTTTGATGAAACAAATTGAAGAGACATATTTCCAATTATAATTGTACATGATATATATATTTTATTTTTTTATGTTATGTTTATTGCGACTAATCGCAACACTGCTAATATTAAATACTGATCTTAACATAAATGGTCGGTCAACAGTTAATTCTATAAGTTTAATCATGTCCCAAGTGCCTGATGATTCCTTACTATATTAAAATTACAAAATTCAATTACATTTTTGGAATTGTAATTCCTTGTAAAAATTAAATTAAAAAACAAATCAATAAAGGAAAATGAATATTCATTAATAATTCCTTTATATTTATAAAAAATATTCATTACTTTTCTACAGATGACAGAAATTACAAATTATCACTAACGTAATGTAATTATATCCCTTTTTTAAAAAGGAATTGAATTAGTAAATCATTAAATCTTGTAATAATTATTTTTCTGCTCTGCATTCTTTATGCAACTAAATATGGATTTTTAATTGCTAAATACATCGCAGTTAGAAAGACGGATTTCTTGAGTCCATAAAACTTTTAATGGAAATGCCTCGACTTCTTGATATTTTTAGTTGTACTAACAGAAAAGTTCCAGTCTTCCACAACAATTATTTTTATTTAATTTTTGAACAATGATTATAAGAAATGGAATATTTCATCATTGCATAATTCGGTATAAATTATGATTTTGATACTCCTATTTCTTGATCCATTTTTCTAATTAATATTTACAGTATTGCCAAATTTTATGCAATAAATTTTTTTATAAAAATGCTAATTTTAAGGGCTACACAATCAATAATTTTTGTAAGTTTTAAAATATTCATCATAAAAAAGTGTCCTAACTATGTCAGTTTGATAGCTGTTAAATAACTAAAAAGTCACTTGAATTCAGCATTTTTTTTTTTTTTTTTTTACGGTTCGCCGACTACGTAGGCCATCTTGAACCGGTCATCGACCACAAATGTGATCTACCGACTGGGGAGTGTGAAACGGCACCTTCATCCTACGAGATATCCGATCTCATCCGGCCTGTCCGGCGTGAATAGGATGGCTAGGTGTCGATTCATTTTACACTCTTCCCTGAGGCAAGAGCACGCCGTGTTCCCAAGCAGTCACCCGCCCAAGAACTAACCGCGCTCGACACCGCTTGACTTCGGTGATCTGCGGGAACCGGTGCTTAATATGTCGACAGGCCCTTGCCTGAATTCAGCATAAAATTCTTTAAAACTGTCTTTATCTAACTGTCTGTCGAACTTCTATAACAGCCAAGAACCCATTTAGCATCGAATTTCACTTTTTTTTTAATGAAATACCCCATTTTCGTCAGATTTTTATATTCCTTTAGATCTATTTCATACATAAACTCAGTATTTATTTATTAAATATTATAAATAATATTTACTCGGTCTGAAGATTGGTTATGAGTTATGACTTAACAGATAATATACATAGTTATTATATTTATACTCAATTTAAACATTCATCCTTTCAAAGTAAAGCAATGCGCTTTACCTTTCAAGAATTTCATATTCTCCTTATAAAACGATATATGCTTGAGCATATAAGCTAACTTAGTCTTAAACTGAGCTTAATAGACTTAAAATGAGTATTTTCTTTTCTCCGCAAAGGCAGGCCTATGTCAACATCCAAAACAATTCAATTTTCCGGATAAGCAATAGTTGGGTAAAAAAAGTTAAAAATTTAGGCAGGCCGATTTATTAGAAACTTTATTATATCAATATCAACAGTTAACAGCAATTCAGTCTTCTTGACGCACCCTGTAAAACCTCATAAGCACAACCTCCATAATTCCAAATTGTATTAGTGACAGATTTGCTACGATATAATAGTACATTGAATACCTAATAGGAAAAGCTGAACATTCCCGGACGACCGTAAAGATTGCATGTCGAATGTAGCTTTTTCTACGAGGTAGACATACTATTTTTCAGTAAATAGAAATTTAATAAAAGGACAGAACTTATTACAAGCAACTTGTTAAAATTTTGAAAATATTATTAACTTCGTTCACAAATAAAGGATGCCATTAAATATTAGTGTTGTAACTATGGAAATACAGTAATTGAATTGTCAAGCTTAACACATTTTAGTTTACAAGTAGCCGTACAGAAATATTATTTCCTTACAACAGTAATTACTTTCTAACAGTTATTTTGCGTTGTCTAGCAACGACTAAGTGTAAGGAAATATTGACTTTTTCTTTCAGAAATGTAATAAAAAATGTCAATATTTCCTATCGATTTTCGGAAAATATTTTTTCTCGTAATAATTTGCTAGTATGTAATCTACTACAAGCTATATTTTTATTTGATATATCGTAAATCTCAAATTCTATTAGCTTTTCTTCCAAATTCATACTACCTAGTAATGTTTATTTGATTACTGCCAGATACGTTGTACAAAAAAAACTAGTACCACTTTTTAAATTCAAAGCGCTCTAATGAAGCTGTTTCGCCAAAAAACTGCAGTTTGTAGCATCCTAACTCCCGACCAACGGACCATACTCAAGTATAGTTCCCAGCCGCGCCGCTAATACGCTCTCCCAGCGCCACCGGTACTTTCTCCGCATACCACCACCACTGGCCCTTCCGACTGACGCGCCAGCAGCCCTCCCGGACCAGATAAAAACCACGCTCAGCCCTAGAGTCGGCAGAGTTCGCCGCCGACTCTCAACCGCTCTTCTTGCTCTGCCTAGACTGCTTCCTACGGGGACTGTCTAATATAGACGAGAAAAGCCAAGAGAGCCAGTAGTACCGAGTGCTTCCAACGAGGGACACTTGACGCTAACATCTATTCGACGTTTTACCTAATTAAGAATTGTTTATATTTTGTATAAACAGTAAAAATAAAAAGCTTTGTCAACCACCGTATTGATCGTATTTCTTAACACGAGAAAACCTCCGTGTTACAGTGGCAGCCCAACGTGTGGCCGAAGCTAGTGCATCATAAGTACGATCAAAAGAACATATGTACATTTTAGGAATAGTCGCGAGTGCAGTAGTGATAATTGGATTTATAGCAGTGTGCCGCTATCTTTGTAAAACCACTTTAACAGATACGGAAAACGACATACCACTTGATTTGTTTGAACGGGTGGAATACGCAAACCGGTGTTAATAAAAGTGCCTAACCATACCACGAACGAGAAGTAAAAACCGTGTCATGGCGCTATCAGCCGGCCACCTAGAAACCATCCTAAGCAGAATGCAACCTGTCACTCCAGTGAAACATTTCACACAATGTACCGCACGCTTCGCTGGAACAAGGACCATGGAAGCAGTAGACGATTTTATAACAAGCGCCGATTTCTTTAAACAGAGTGAAGGTATAACTGACAGTAAAGCTCTAGCAGGCCTAACATTGTTACTCGAAGGTCCAGCTCACACCTGGTGGTCAGGAGTCAAATCTGCAGCAAAAACCTGGAACGACGCCAAGCAAATGATCCGAGATGAATTTGCACCCACACCACCAGCCTACCAAATCTACCTGGATATATTCAAGTCACCACAGGAAGGCAACACACCAACAGGAACATTTATCGCCACCAAACGTGCACTTCTGGCTCAACTTCCGGAACCGCCAAAAGAAGACGTCCAGATCGACATGCTGTACGGTCTACTACACCGCTCAATCAAGGACCGCATCAGCCGCGATTCAGTTACCACTCTGGCACAGCTTTTAGCAAAAGCTCGAGTTATAGAAGCTACTACGCCAAAAGGAAAAGAAAACATATCCAGGGACCCCTCACCTGCAAAGAAACCCCGGACCCGGTGCACTTACTGCCGTGCACCTGGACACGACGCAACAATTTGTCGCAAACGAATGGCGAGCTTAAAAACGGAAAAACCACCAACAACATCTCAGGACGCTAACACCCTGCGATGCTACGGATACCAAAAGCCAGGGGTAATACGCAGGAACTGCCCCAATTGCAGCACCAAGCCCGGTAAAACGCTCCCGGAAGCAGGATTTTGCGCCGTCAATACTCAGCCGAGAGCCAGACCCGCTGTCAACATCTCAATCGCCGGCATCCCAGGCACCGCCTACTTGGACACAGGGGCACGTACCAGTATTGCCAGCGCGGAATTACACCAGGTACTAATACAAAATGGCTACGCTTTCTGTCGCCAGAAAATGCATGTAACCTTTGCGGATGGCCATCGCCAATTAGGAGATGTACAAGTCACCACCGTACCAGTCAATTTGCAAGGACGGACAATAGGAGCCACCTTTGTCATCCTACCTGATACTCCAGACGCCAAGACCCCAAAAATATGCTTTCGTTTCTAAGGATTCGCCTCAGGAGCCCGACACCGAGCCCGACACGAACCTCGCCCTGCTTCGGGAAGAAATGGCAGCTTTTTACTACATGCCCGGTCCAATTACCACTGGCAGACACCCCGCCTCAACCAATGGACTGCGATCATATCTCGGACCTAATCGACGGATATGGACCCGATCTAGCACCTACCAGGGAACCCTTAGGATCCGCGTCGTCAGAACGAGTAAACCCCTTTTCTCGCCAGAACTACATAATGCGAGACGCTCTAGGACAAGTGGCAGTAATATGGGACGAACTAGACGAGCTCTCATCCGACTTTCCAGACGTGATCTTCGCCACCGTGGACCTACAATTGCGACCAGAAAACGAGGGAACCAGGCTGACGGAAGCCGAACGAGGAGAAATCAACAATCTTCTAGCAGCCCATGAAGACCTGTTCCGAGCAAGTGGCCCCCCGACGCCGTACACCGAGCACCCTATCGACACCGGTAACCACGCTCCAGTCAGCAGTCCTCCATACCGGTTGACGCCAACTCGACGAGACGCGCTAACCAAAGAAGTGAGTGCACTACTAGCCGACAACATAATCGAAGAATGCAAGAGCGCATGGTCAGCATCCGTGGTACTTGTACCAAAACGGGATGGAGGCATGCGACTTTGCGTGGACTACAGGAAGATAAACGCCATTACGGTCCCCGACGCATACCCGCTCCCACGCCTAGACGACTTGCTCCAGCTAACAGGGGGGACCGCGTACATCTCCACGATGGACCTGAAGGCCGGCTATCACCAGATCCAGGTACGAGCCAGCGACCGAGACAAAACCAGTTTTGTGACACCCATGGGAATGTATCGATTCAACCGCTTACCATTTGGACTACGGAACGCACCGGCAACCTTCCAGAGGCTGATCGATCACGTCAAACGTGAACTAGGAGAGGTCAACCTGCTTGCCTACTTGGACGACCTGATCCTGCTATCAAAAACCTTTTCTCAACACATGCATGACCTAGAGGCTGTCTTTCAGCGTCTCCGCCAGTTCCGGCTACGCATTAACCGAAGCAAGTGCCACTTCTGCTGTCACCAAGTCACTTACCTAGGACATCTCATCACGCCACAGGGGATTCACGCCAACCCTTCAAAGGTCCAGGCCATAATGAAAATACCACCACCTCGTGATATCAAACACTTAATGTCATTTCTGCAAACGTGCAGTTGGTATAGGAAGTTTATACCCAACTTCGCCGAAGTAGCCAGACCACTAAGTCAGGTGACAAAAAAAAATGCAGCCTGGGAATGGAGCCACCGCCAGGAACAAGCATTCCGGACTCTGAAAAAGGCATTGACTGAAGCACTCGTCCTAAGACAAGCCGATCATACAAAACCATTCACTCTACGAACCGACGCCAGTGCTTACGCTTTAGGAGCGGTATTACTCCAGGGGGAGGGACCAGAAGAACAACCGATTGAATACGCCAGCCGCCTTCTGGCACCTCCAGAGCAGAATTACTCAACTACCGAACGAGAAGCGTTAGCAATAGTCTGGGCCGTAGCCAAATTCAGAGGATACATTGAAGAAACCTAACTGACCATCAGCCCCTAAAATGGCTAATGTCCTTAAAAACGCCTAGTGGTCGATTGGCCAGATGGGCCCTGCAGCTACAACCCTTCAACTTGCAGATAAGTTACGTACCAGGGAAGGCCAATATTATAGCAGACATGCTTTCCCGTCCACAGTGCACTAGCGCTAAAACCACCAATTGCGATCTTTGCACTATTACCGTGGACATGCCTACACGAGGCCCAAAGGCCCTACGAGAAGCCCAGCTAGCCGACCCGGACATAAAGAAAATAATATCCGCTTTTGACAACGATAATCCCGAAGAAACTAACCAGTGGACACAAAGAGGTTATTTGCTCTCCCAAGGGGTTCTATACCGGTACTCGCCAACAGACGAGAATGAAGAGGCTCAATACGTCGTCCCAATCGAGGAACGGAGTTCACTGTTACAGCAGTTTCATAACGCCCCACTGCCGGACACTATGGAGTAGACCGCACCCTTGAGAAGCTGACTCGAAGGTTCCATTGGCCAGGCATTCGACGCAGTGTTAGGCAGTATGTCGCTAACTGCTCCGATTGCCAGCGTTATAAACCGAGCAATATGAAGCCCGCCGGACTATTACAAACTCCTGCCATGAACCAAAGGTTTGAGGTACTAGCAATCGACCTGTTTGGACCACTCCCAGAATCATCAGACGGTAAGAAATGGACACTGATCATCGAGGATACCGCTACCCGCTGGGTCGAACTCTTTGCCTTAAAGGAAGCTACTGCCGAAAACTACGCCTGGACCCTGATATATGAAGTATGTCTACGCTACGGAATACCCAGAAGACTTATCAGCGACAACGGAACCCAGTTTATCAGCGCAGTAATGCAGCACGTCACTTTCTGTCTAGGGATCGAGCAGAAGTTTACCCCAGTCTATCACCCAGCAGCGAATCCCGTTGAAAGAAAAAACCGAGACCTAAAAACCCAGCTGGCTATCCAGTTAGGGAATCATCACGACCAGTGGCCCGATAAGCTGCCTACCATACGCTTTGCTATGAACTCAATTCGCTGCCAGTCTACGGGATATTCCCCCGCATACCTGGCCCTAGGCAGGGAATTACGAACACCCACGGAGGTCCACCACGACTTTAGAACAATAATCCAGTCGGAAAACTTCGTACCGGAAGTCACCCCTCGCCTGTTACGCATGGCAACCGCTTTGGAGACCGCACGGGAAACCCATGAAGCAGAACAGGATCGTCGGAAGACGTACGCGGATAAACGCGCCCAAGCCAGTGCCGCGTTCAATCCTGGAGACCACGTCTGGGTAGAAACACATCCTCTGAGTAGCGCCACCAAGAAACGTTCCAGTAAGTTCTCCCCACGACGAGATGGCCCATACATAGTACTGACCAGAAGGGGCCCCACCTCCTATGAAATAGCCTCAACCGAAGACCCGGAGAAACCCATCGCCACCTACCATGTCTCAGCCCTAAGGCACTGCGCCATCAGCGGACAGGACGAATACATCGCGCCAGTACAACCGTTACGTCGCACAGGACGCCCCAGTAAGATCCAGAACCACCAGCCGAGTCGTCTTGGAGGTCCTGAGGGGGAGACTGTAGCATCCTAACTCCCGACCAACGGACCGTACTCAAGTATAGTTCCCAGCCGCGCCGCTAATACGCTCTCCCAGCGCCACCGGTACTTTCTCCGCATTCCACCACCACTGGCCCTTCCGACTGACGCGCCAGCAGCCCTCCCGGACCAGATAAAAACCACGCTCAGCCCTAGAGTCGGCAGAGTTCGCCGCCGACTCTTAACCGCTCTTCTTGCTCTGCCTAGACTGCTTCCTACGGGGACTGTCTAATATAGACGAGAAAAGCCAAGAGAGCCAGTAGTACCGGGTGCTTCCAACGAGGGACACTTGACGCTAACATCTACGCGACGTTTTACCTAATTAAGAATTGTATATATTTTGTATAAACAGTAAAAATAAAAAGCTTTGGCAACCACCGTATTGATCGTATTTCTTAACACGAGAAAACCTCTGTGTTACAAGTTTATATTTTAAAATTGTATCATTTATCTGTAACATAGAAGTTTTAAGCATCAGGTTCACCATATATTCAGTTCATTTAACCCATTTTTGCGGCAAATTATTTAAAATTTATATTTAAATGTTACCCTTTCAGTTTTAATATGTACAACATACGTGCCAAGTTCTACCATAAATAAACCACCCTAAAACCACACGCTTTACTTACAGAACTAACGGTGCATCTGTGCGCGAAAAGTGTTAAGTCCACATTATACCCATATTTACATTTTCGTTGGGCTGAATATATTTAAATTTATATTAAGCTCGGGGTTGTGCTACAATCTGAGACTTTGTCGAAAATTAATCTTATATAATCTCTAAATTCTTGCTATATATGTGACGTTCGCGAGTAAGCGGTTACATTTTGGAGATATTTATATTTTAAATAGTTTAATAATCGACGACTATTTCATATGAGAACTTTTGGTCCTGATGGCTAATCTCTTTATTTCTTGGGCTATAATTACCTTTATAATTCATAAAAGTAGAATGAAATAGAGGGACCCTCTATTTAATTCTAGTGTTATTACAGTTCCTGGCATAATCCAATCCATGGAAAGAGAGGTATGTAAATACGAGTGGAGATAGGAGTGGGGAGAGGAGTGGGGAGAGGAGTAGGGATAGGAGTGGGGAGAGGAGTGGGGACAGGAGAGGGAAGTGAAGTTGGAAGAGGAGTGGGATGGCAGTGGTAGGGGGAATCCGATCCGTGGGTGTGGTAGGGGTATACCGATCCATGGATTGGATTATGCCAGGAACTGTAATAACCCTCTACTGAATAATGTTTTTCTGGAATTGATTCATAAAGATATACATTTCTTTTTCCGATCGATATATGATTAAAAATATTTCAGGTTTAAGTAATTATGTATCTATTTGTCATGAAACTTTTACCCATCTCCCCAATACTAATTTTGAATATGTAAAAAAATGATGAATTTAATCTTGAATAATAATGTGTGGATATTCTTACAGGGAAACACAAAATATGGACTTAGACTACATTTTGGCTAGTTCATTATTAACAAATATCGCAAAATATGAAGCAACTCTATAAACTCGTTGCACATAATAATATAAACCAACAAAATAAATATTCTGTATCGGCTTTACTACATAACAATTTTTTAACTATTGAAATTGCGAGGGGTGGGAAAATATCTAAAATTTTTATAGTGAATAATATTGAATTTTAAGATCTACACCTACTTAAAGATATGAGGACAAATATTCCTGTAAACGAAAGCATTCTGGACCTACTGAAAAATTATTTTTTAGAATTTATGACAGTAGATGCTGTGCGGTGCATATTATGGTGAATTGTATATACATTACGTTACAATGTGTTTACTGTTTTTAAAAAATATATTTAAATCTTTTAAAATACCCCGTTGCTTTGGCAAACTTTGTATGGGTAACTAAGTAGTAACGACCCTCCAGAGGGAATATTGTAATTTAGGGGTTGGGAAAGAAAGCCCTTAAGGATGAAGTCTAGTGACGCATTCGCCATTTTATTCTTTGATTAGTATTTCGTTAATTTTTCCTTTTATCCAAAAATCGGCCAAATACCGTGAATAAAGCAAAAAGGATAAGAAATATTTATCAAAAAAGAAATGGCGAACACATCACTAGACTTCACTCACAAATTTATTTAATAAATAATAAAACTAGGGCCTACGCATTTTGGCGAAATAGGCCATCATCAGGACTGCTGTAAGAAACACAAATACATGAAAAATAATAACAAACTGAAAACTCACAGGCAGTGAGGTCCAAATACACAAGGTCGCCCCTTGGTCAAATAAAATTAATAATTTTTTATTAAACAATGCTGTATGTTACATTTAAAAATGAATGATGAACAAAACACAGGATTATGTCATTAGAGACAACCACGATTTCCAAATTATTAACATTTTATTAAAATACTTTAGTGCAAAAAAGTACATAGCCTTGTACCGAACATCGAAACAAAAAAGGATGCATATATCCCCGAGAATAGTATTAAAAGTGAAAAGGATGATTTAGATTTAATTTATATATATTATAATTATTTTTTATTCTTTATAAACTTGTACAGCACTAACATAATTACAATATAAAAAATTACTTTGTTCATTGAGGTTTTGTGGAGAGCGAGATAGATTTCCATTTCTTAACCTACCAAAAGATTATGTAAATTTCAAACTGCAAATGGCAAGCCGTCCATCATTTTTGCTTAACTAACATAATGGGGGATTTTACTATAATTGAGTTACTAATATTTGTCTACTGCCTGAACTAGCACCTATTGGAAATCTATGGCCAGAGCGTATTTTGTTTAGTAATAATTTTCTTAGTACCTAAATAATTGAAGAATTATAATCTGAAACTGTAGAAAATTTTAATTTTTTCATATAGGGTCAAAATCAAAATTTAGGGTAAAAGCCTATTTTAAAAATAATCCGAAATTATATTTAAAATCATCCAAGATAAAATCGAAACATATTTTTTTTTTCCAAAAACTTTTGAATAAAAATTAAATTTTTCTCTGAACAACTTTAAAATACCTATTACCATAAAGAAAATGGCCAAGAGAAAGAAAAGAATACTAAATTTAACAAAGTGTCTAGGAAGCCAATTATTTATAGTGACGCACCCCGAAAAGGGCCTATATCTCTTATAAAGGCACAATTAAAGGGAACACTTTTGATTAAACAGTGAAATAGACTTGCCTGGGGCTATAAAATAAACCAGTATTTGCCAATTTATTTTTTAGGTATCAGGTTAAGATAAGGATTAGAGCTTCAGTAAAAAAGACGGAAGGGAATTAAAGTTGCATGAGGAGCTGATTTTGTAACATTTACTAGCTAATCTGCTATCTAAAAGGAGTCAATAATTTATTAGGGAAATAACACAAACGAAACATAAGCCAATCAATATATTCTTTATATTTTGAAAATATATCATTTGATTTTCTTAACTAAGTAATTTTTTTAAGAGAACACTGTTTTTATAATTATTTACTATGTTTACGTCTTCTGTTAGTCAGTCTAGAAAGTTAAAATTAATTTCCAGCGATTTGTTTAGCCACTTTTACCACAAATAGTGTTTACAAAATAATTTTAGTAATTCGCTATTATACATATGTTCCTTAATGACGTGCTAATATTTTAGGGTGTAATTTCTCAAGTCATTTTATGAAGAAAAATTCATATAAACATATGTCTTAAACGGCTTAATATTTTTTGCTACAGGGTGTTGAATTTTTTTTTAATGCGTTTTTTGTAATATGTATCTCCAAAAGTACTTTGAATAATATTGTGTCAATTCGATTTTGTCACTCTCTGTGGCATTTTTATATGTTTCACAAAGATCGCACTGATCTTTTTTTGGTGCAAAGAATCCGATATTGAATTTTGTGTTAAAGATATTAGCGTAATAATCGTATTTTACCAATGGTTGATTTAAAGCAGACCTTTTCTCGCAATAATTCCTGTGCATTTCCGCAATTGTGAGTCCCCCATCTATAAACTCTCTTTTTGTATCCTTACGGACGTAGTGGCTCTCAACACGTGGTATAGAATTTATGTGATCAAAGACAGATATTAACACCTCTTCGTTCATTCTCTGATGGTTTCCGTGTTTTCCTCTTAGATCTTCTTTTATAATGCCCTGTTCAGATACTTTGGATTGAATCACAGTTCTAATCATTTTTTCCGAAATTCCAAATGTATTCATTAAAAACGTCTTACACACTCTTATTTTTTCTCCATTTTTGTGAAGGTAAAATGCACAGTTTGGTTTTCTCGGCCGTGCAGATGA
The DNA here is from genome assembly GCA_935413205.1 of Polydrusus cervinus. Taxonomy (NCBI): domain Eukaryota; kingdom Metazoa; phylum Arthropoda; class Insecta; order Coleoptera; family Curculionidae; genus Polydrusus; species Polydrusus cervinus. Next base: position 54,448,878 of record OW284516.1, on the reverse strand, counting down.
AATTCGCCTATATTTAAGGACCAGCTGTTCGATACATGAGTCCAAAAAATCTCGCTGTCGTTGTAAGTTTCCCAAGTCCCAGTATTCTTTAAATTGCTGACTTCTATACTCATCAGAAAACTTTTTGGAACAAGAAAGAATACATTTATCGGGGCAAGTAGGTTTCATGCGCTTGCCATTAACAATTTTGCCAGTTCTTGAAATGTATTGTTGGCCCGAATTTCGTAATCGTTTAGCTTTTATTTGTTTCCAGTTGTTCGGATTTCTAATCCTTTTTTTTCCTTTTCTAACTGGGGAGTTTGTGGCTTCTTCTATATTGACATCGCCGATGTGTTCCGATGTATCACTTGAAGAAGATGAACCATTATTATTACCATCATCGTCAGGGTTGTACTCATCACTTGATCCTCCAGAAAAAGGTTCCTGTTCAGAATCGCAGTCTTCCTTGTAATTATGGTTTACTCTCCTTAGCTTCAATGTTGTGCTACTTTTATTTTCGACCACGTAATGTTCGTATGAAGCCCGACTCGTAGAAGGAAAATTGGGTGTTTCGACAATAAAAGAGCTCTGAGTTTGGACATTAGTGGATTCGTTCTCATTATTAGGATTTTCAAATAGAATTCTTCGTACACAGGCCAGATCTGTAGAATGTTTATTACTACCTGATTCCTTAGTAGTGGTTTCGGTTAAACATGATGACGTGATCGAATCATCTGTTTCAAAAGGTAATAGGTTGTTTATTAAGTTATTTTCACCTGGTTCTTTAATATTAGTTTCCACGAGAGTTTTGGGGCATGCCTTGGGTGGTATATTTTCCTTTAAAGGAGAATTAGGAACTGCGTGAACATTGGCGTTACCTACTGCTTGGGTTTTTAGTAGACTCAGTATTTTAAAAGTTCTGGAACTCATTTTTCTGCAACAAAAACCGTACTTCTATAGAAAAACTTAATGACATTTTGAAGTAACCAGAAAAATAGCTTATAATATTGTATTATATTATAAGCTAAACTGTAATTTACAACGTATCCTAATGTAAATGCGTCACTTAGTAAATTGATAATTTCTTAGAGCAATAAAAACGTAAAGTACAATTAAGTCCAGAGTTAATAATAATTTTTAAAATAAAATAGACGTAAAGTACGTTTACGTCTATAATTTAGGATGACTTTTAGAAAAATAAAAACGTAAAGTACAATTAAGTCCATGTTCTGCCGAATCTTACAATAATTAATACAGTTATGACTTTTTATAGAATCTCTACTTGGTAAAACATAGGCATAAAGTGTAGTTACGTCTTTATTTCGCCGAAAATAGAAAATAAAATATCATGATAATAGTCCAAATTAGCACTTACGGCGTTGTTTCACTAAAACACGATCTCTTCCCTTAACTGCAAAGAGGCAACTGATCAATGCGTCGGTGTTCTCGCGGATATATACTATCGATCCCGCATAATATGACAAGGACGTAATTGCCATCTAGCGGCCAATATTGCAACTACAATTACGGCGATTTTTTTGCAGATAAGGAGCAATATTCTACAATGATTTTTGACATAAACTCATTTTTGAAAAATTTGCAGTTGTGTCGATATTCATCTGGAACTGCGATATATTCAATTTTGGCATGTGCTAATAGGGCATAAAACCACATGTTTTAGTTGTAAAAGTTATTTCTTTGTCCCACCAGTGGCGTCCCTGCAAACATGTCCTATGATATTTTTTAGAAAAACGCCACTGACATTTTTCCACGTGAATATTATATCTGATTAGCCTGGATAATTCTGCCTAAAAATGGTATCTGGCGTTTTTCTCCTCAGGAACGCCGTTCTGAATTAAAATAATTAAATTAAATTAGCTCTACTATTTACCACCTTCACTTAATAGGCATGCATGAAGCTAATTTAATTTAATTATTTTAATTCAGAATATTGTGCCTAAGGATAAAAACGCAAGAAACCATTTTTATGTAGAATTAACCAGTCTAATCAGAAATAATATCCATATGGAAAAATGTCTCATTGGCGTACCACTTTTTTATCTAAAAAATATCAGAGGACATGTTTGTAGGGACGCCACTGGTGGGTGGGACAAAAAAATAACTTTTATAACTAAAACATGTGGTTTTATAAAATCGTCGATTTCGTCCATTTTTACTCAGAGACCTAATATTTGATATTGTGTAAGAAAATTGTGCCGAGACTTTGTGTCTTTTTTCTTACAAAATATGTGGTTTTATGTCCTATTAACACATGCCAAAATTGAAAATATTATCTAAAGTACTTTCGGAGATATTACAAAAAATGCATAAAAAAAAATTCAACACCTTGTAGCAAAAAATTTAAGCCGTCTGGGACATATTTATATGAACTTTTCTTCATAAAATGACTTGAGAAATCACACCCTAAAATATAAGCACGTCATTAAGGAATACTCTGTATAGGCCATATTTTTTTAGGTTTTATAAAAGGTATTAAGTTTTTAAAAGAAGATTGGTTGTAACCTCCCTGAACTATAAAAAAAATGTGTGTGAAAATAAAGAAAACCACGTATTAATTAATAATTAAAATTATGACCTTTTGACACATATGTTAGTATATAGCTAAATTTGAAACAATTATAATTTTAAAGTTTATTGTCAGAATAAATCCGAGCAGAAAAACCTAATTTTTTAGTTACTACCTAGCTTGGCGTAAAAAAAATCTAATATGCCATAACCATGTGGTTATGCCATGTGGCAATAACAGTATACCATGATTTGATATCCAGAGGCTGTAACAACACGTGGTGAGTGAAATTTATATTTGTAAGGCAATAAAAATGACTATCTGTTCCAACGAACTCACCAAATGCCTCTGAATATCAAAACAATATTTTTATCATTAGTATAAAACGTGTTCATTGCATTTATTATTATCAGCCCAATGCCATTAAACATGCTTTTTATGGAATCAAAATCACAACGCACCGACCTATTCCGACCTTTAAAAATATAATTTCTTGTGATATTTAGTTACAAAGTGTAGATATTATAAAAAGGATCGCTTTATTACCAGCACATAAATAAACATGCCATTTGGTATTAAATCATACTCATAAATCTATATTATTCCTTTTTCTCAAATATTGTGGCTTTGTCAATCTTTTTCCCTCTAATGTAATTTTAATTACAAGGAGTTTAGGAGTGTCCTAGTGAGGGCAATTAATTGCTTTTTACTCTGCCTCAGACAGCGGATGAAATGAAATACTTTTAATGCTTGTCGAGCTCGGATTTCATTTAATTTATATGTTCTTTGTTTATAAAGTCTTGATAGAATTTTCCGCAAAGTTATTTCCAGATAGACACATTAATACATTTTTTTGCAATCCCGGATTTAATATTGAAATATAGTTTCTGACGTTATTTATACATTAAGCTGCCAAGCGGGTCTAAGTGTTAAACACTTAAGAGCATCCGACCATTGTTTCTAAAGTCTTCTCCAAGGTTATCAGCTCCATGAGAAACTATGTGGATACTTCTCATTTACTACACTATGGATCAAATATGGTCCTGCCGAACTTGAACTTGAACCCGTTGAACAACATTAAGAAAACTTCTGGGTGTAGGATAAACCCGCAAGGGAAAGCGTTCTGCGTATAATCTCGAAGCAGCAGCCACAATTTGATGACACTCGCCGTATATTAGCACCATATCTACTAGTTCATTGTTTTGAAATTTTACCATTTTTATGTGTCACCAATTTAAAATCAACTTTCTTCAGAAAAACACACCGCAGCGGATTGCCAAATAACTCACCATCGACACGTAAATTGCATGACTAATAAGAGATAAGACAAGCAACATAAAATATAGCAGACTACGTTTTGATGACCAGGCCCGCACTTAGATTTTTTACTTCTGTATCTCGCCTATTTTTAGGTTTTTTGAAAAAAGGTATTTGAAAATGTTTATTTTAATGCCTTCTATACACATCTAAAAAGTATCAACTAAGGATCACCCTGTATATTAAGTGAGACCAAAAATCTTGCGTTTTCTTGACCCGAATATTTATTAATGGATTTTTGAAAACTTTTTAAATCTGGACTTGAAGGATCAAATATTTTCACTAAACAATACAATTAAATTTAGCAGCTAGAGTTATATTGAAAAATAGAGTTTCCAAAAACGTCTATAAGTAATATGAAAAATGGCAGATTTTAAACAGTCAATTTAAAAGTTTTACCTCTATAAATAATAAAAAATATGGTTACGTTTTATTTGTCAAGTTGGGTTTAACTAAATTCCAAATTAAAGTAGGTAATTACTTTTTTGATAGGCAACCATTTGATTAAAAGAACGCATTCAAATGTACTGGTTTTAAAATATATATAACTGAATTAACTTTTAGTTAGAACTAAATAATTTGAGCGTTTAAGACAAGACTAAACATGGCACATGTTTATAGATATTAAGCACTTTAATAATTATTTATTAAAACTGATTAATTTAATAAGTTATTATGAAAATAAAAAAACAATATCGAATAACCGTTGACTACAAGGTCTATCCAGAAAAAAAAGAGGCCCACGTGTCACTAAATGTAAGTATACGAACCGCACAGAGGATTCAGTAAATTAAACTACGTTAGAATTGACTTTGAATTTCCTACCCATAATGTGTAACCCGAAATAAAAGATTTTTTGATTTTTTTAAAGTGTTTATCATTAAAAGTTTTACTTAGATATTTTATACAATCATATCCCCAAACAGTTCTTTTTAGGTTTATTTTATGTCTCAACCTTAATTTTAACGTCTTAAATCTTTTCAATACTCAAGCACCGTTTAAAACTTCCAAGATTACCAAGCTTCCTGCCCCTTGGCTTAGATAAGTTTAAGTTTATGATGAAGCTCAAAAATAAGGCTTTAACTAATATTTAAAAAAAAATAAGAGCGACGCGCCTGGAAATGACTACAGGACATTGCTTTCAAAGCTGAAAAAGAGCATTTCTTTAATTCACATTTAAAGGAGAGTGGTATGATTAACTATTTAAATCTTAGTTCTAATTCACAGTCGTCTGAATCTCTGTCGGAGACAAGCGGTAGTGATAATTTTAATACCTTTTTTAATAACTCGCTTTCAAAAGTTGGTTGGTAATTGGGATAGAGATTTCATTGATCCAACCTAAAGTAACAATCTATTTAATGAGATTAATTGTTTTAAATTTTGTATTTTTGTTTTATTTTATTCATAAACGGGCCATGCCCATAAATTTACAATAACAAATAATACTAAACTCTCAGCAATTAAATCAGTAACTAAAATCATTACAAATAGATAAGTACAAACAGATATTCCTTATTAATAACATTAGAAATTTTACAAAAACATTTAATTTTCAAATACACAACTTATCACACACTTTAAAGTTAATTCTAGTTATCACAGCTGAAAAATAAAACTTCGGTATTGGCCAAAGAAATCCAGTGCTTCAGGATTTCGATTGGCAAGTTTGGTAGCACGGGGAACGAAAAAATTTAAATCAACGTTGGTGCAAAGGTCTTGATGAAAAGTTTGGTAGAATCGCGTTTTCTCTTGCAGGAATAGCTAACCCAATTGAGCTCAAGCGAGTCAGACATTCGACATGAGCATTAATGATCTTGTATAGAAGTTTAAAATACCTATGATCTCTTTTCTTTTTTGAATTTTCTAAAGAGAATGCTTCATAATGTGTATTATGTAACATATTTTTATGAAGCTAATATAATATATCCTAATTTTATTTATATCCTGAAAACTCGTACTTTGTCTTTTAAATTAACCCCGATTCTAACCAATAATTTACACTATTTTACCCCCACACTATCAATACAGATCAAGTTCCTGTTTATTGTCAGCACAACACTTGACTTGCCGGTGTCAAATGTTGATTTACGGATCTGTGTAATTACGACAGATGCTGTCCGGGGTTCCATAATACATTTCCATTTAAATTACACACATCTAATAGGTATTGTGGGTGTATGCCATAGACTTTATAGGTTTAGTATAATCTTGTAGATCATGGTTAAATTTAAAATGTTAACAACATTAAATTACCTACATTAAAAATATTATATTTTCCATAAAATATGCAAAGAAATACTTCATTTAAACATTTTAATTTGTGAAGTAGAGCATTATATTAGGTGTGTATAAAAAAAATCGTTTTACTCGATGAAAACTAATATACTTTTTAAATTATTATTTAAGTTACGAAATCATCGCTTAGTAAGTTAAATAAATGTAGGAAGCGAGTTTTCCATTTTTTTAAATAAAAATGTATGTATTTTGACACAAATCATAGTAGATCGATCCTAATTCCTTCGCATAAATACATATATTGTACTTTTTACTGTACTAGCATAATAGATAATATAATACGTCTTATTACCTATATGTATAAAAGAACATTTTTTAAAGATGATTCGTGAAAATTAAGTGCACGGCGGATTAATATGAAATCTCAAACCCTCTAATATTCAGTGTAAATATGTGACAAATTAAAATTCCAGTAATATATTTCAAGGTAACTACTATAACGTAAGTAAATGTGTGGAGTTGGTTGTACACTGTGTTCTGAAGAAAGGAAAAACGTTGTATTTCAGCGTAACTGTTTATTTTACTGACGCCAAGCGCTTTCGGCCTTATTTACTTAAGGCCATCATCAGGGCTTAACCTAGTCAAAAAGAGTTTTGAAAGCAATACTTAAAAAGTTTTTAAGCACACCCTGTATACACACTGCATAAATAATAGTTTGGTAGCTGATAAGCAAAAGCGATGTATTAGGAAAGCTTTGGGTTGCAAAGAACAGCTCACAATCGATGCCGTTATTATAAAGCAGGCACAAGTTAAAAGGCGAAATGTCAGTATGTGGTTCATTGATTATAGTAAAATATTTGATTCCGTTTCTTAAGACTGGCTAAAGAAAATATTGCAAATTTATAAAATACCCCCCTAAAACGCAACATGTTAGGCACCCTAATGGAACAACTAACCTCCATATTGGACAAGAGAAGCTTGGCAATATAAATATATCAAAAGGTATTTCAAGGCGACTCGTTAGACCCCCTTTGGTTTATTTTGGCCATGAACCCACGGTCCTCACAACTAAAATCAACAACTTATGGATCCAACTTAACAGAAAACTTCAGAATCAATTTCATTCTATTTATGGACGACATCAAACTCTAAGCCGAAAGTAAACCTCAATTACAGTCCAATTCAAGTCACTAAGACATTCAGCGATGACATCAAAATGTCTTTTGGATTAGGCAAGTGCATAATCTTCAATTTCTTAAGATGAAAAACTAATGAAAAAATCATGGACTTCTTGAAGGCATATACAATATCTGCTAGAACGGAGATTAATAGTACTCGTCGTGTAGATCATTTATATACATATAACATGTTCCATGTCTGTTTTAAATGTGCGTTCCCGGTTTGATCACTGGAGATGGTTTTAATGATTATGTTGACACATATTCCTCTACTTTAGAAATAGCCTTGATAAAGACCAAATAAAGGTCGAAACGTTGACAATTTTTTAATTAGGAAGGAATTGTTTTTTATTGTCCTATACCCGCAATTACCTACCAACCTGAATTCAAAAAAAAATCATCGAGGTGTGCTTCGGCCTCCTGAATAGACAACACCTATCAAAATATTTCTTCTATTTACTGTAATTTTTACCCATATAAACTCAACATAATCACAATAACCCGAACTAACCAGATGGTATTTAACACATTTTTTAATGTAACATCATGCATCTGCTCTCCTACAGCCGACCCTGTCCTGATGAATAAAGCTATACCCATCCATAGATACATCATTCCCATGAATGCCAGGATGCAGTCATGTCTCAGTAACTTTAGCCACGTCATGATCAAGTTCAGTCACATATTCTCTGAAGTCAGTAAAATTTGCCAATAAAGATCTCGGAAAACTACAATGTTAACAAAGCAGTCTGAAATGTAAAATTCTTTAATAATATTAATAATAATACATTTTTAAATAAATAATGAAATTTATTATTATCAAAGAAAATTCTGTACTGGGCGAGCCTACATACAAATTTAAAAAATGTTCATTGTGTAATAATTTAGGGTATATTATTAATACAGATCAACTTTCGGTATATTGTTATCGATTTGGCGATGAAATTTTGATTTAACGAATGGCAAGTATCTGTGTAAATACACGACAGATGACGTCTGGGTGGAACACTATGAACGCATTTACGTTTAAATTATATGCGTCCAACAGTTATTACGAATTTTTCATTAACAATTAATGTATTTATTTTAACAATAATTCCTTTGGATAAGATTAATAGGATAATGTAACAATTCGTTAAGGAAAGTTTTTATAACCCAGGAAATCACTTTTAATTGTAATTTTTTTAGACAACAGTGAAGTTAATTTTGAGAGGTACTTTTATTAAAGAACTACTGAAACACCTTCTAGTCGTCCCACATGTTAAATTTAAAAACTCATATTGCACTATTTGTTTAATGTGTGTATACCTGAAGAACTATGCATTACAATACCTGGAGAGCTATTCACACCACCACAGTTGATAGTTAACCTACCTGTTACCTAGCCATACATAATCACGGGGTGAACGCCCTTATGGAGGATGCCTACAGAAAACCTGCAATGATCTGTGCCCTACAAATATTTTATTCTCCATACCTTGGCACTTCAAGTCAATCAATGTATTATAAATTGGTCGCCGTGGTCGTAGACCCTGGAGGAGGTGGTAATGTCGGATATGGATTGGTATCCTTAAGGATAGATTACTCATCTAATATTTTGCTGTGAAGTTAAGACTCTTAATGGGTGATAAATAGGTATAGTGAAAAGATAGTGCATAGAACAAGGACAAGAACATTTCTAGTTTCGTAGGAGGAGTCAGTAGATAAATGTTTATAAAAATAACTGTTTGTACTTGGTTGAAGAAAGGGTTCCATTTTGAATAGTACATTTGAGAAGCTTTTCTAATGTTAACAATTCCTGACACAGCAATAAGGAACCCCTTCTCTATTCTGGCAGGGGTTACAAAACATTATAAAAACTCAAAGAAACCCTTACTCAGTGGAGTTATTAACGTATTTAAGCAATCTTATCTGGTTGTTTTACAAAAGGAGGCTCTTCAGGAAAAGTTAATAAAAATTATTCATTTGATATTCAGTAATAACATTTTGTCTCAGGTAAACAAACTTATTGGAAAATATTTAAAGGTTTATCAGAACAAAACTTTCTGGCTTTTGCAAGACTGGGCGACGCGACGTTGAAGTAAATTTGGTTAGTTAAATGAATGGGTTTGAAAAGTTCTTCTGTTTACTGTGATGGTGCGTTTTAAAGCATCAAGTCCAAGTCAATCAGCTCCACCTTACAAATAATGTAGGTTCATCCGCTTTGCAAAGGGCTAAATTTCAAGTAATTATGTGAATAAACCCACATAAAAAGAGATGTAACAATTAAATAATCTCAACTTTGGGTGAAGCGAAGATAATATAAACAACTTATTTATACCAATTTGCTACAAAGACATGGCGTTTGCCACAAACACAGTCCCAGATGAACTCTTAGTTACAATAAGTTGTTTTTGCAAAAACAACACTGCACAGAACGTTGCAAAAAATGTGTAACAAATAATTTAAAATGTTCCGAATTATGTTTTTATGAAGGAGAGGAAAAAGTATGCAATAAATTAAATTAATACTGGCTCTTTCAGAAGTCATGATGAAGGGGATCGCGGTGGCAAAATAAAAACATTTGTGAATTGCGTAATAATTTTAATTTTATACATTAAAAATAACAAACATTAGTGACAAAATCATTGCTATTTCGAATTTATTTGTAGTGTTTTTCTTCTAGGGAAACAATATCGCAATAGAAACTGAGGAATGACGTTTGATGCAATAATAAATGCATAATAAAGATATTAACTATAACGACTATTATTCCTATTCCATTAGTTTAATAAGTAAAAAATAGACCTAAAGTTTCTACCTATATATTTCGAATCATTTGAGTTATTTAATTATCTTGTTACAGGAGTGTATAGGTGCCGTAATTAGGAAGAATTACTTATACTAATACAGTGTTGAAGCAAATAACTCTCTCTGAAAGTGCAGTGTGAAAACTCTTCAAGCTGGAATGTCGAGACATTCAAATAATAGCTGCTATTATTTTTAATCGCTTAATATTAAAGTAATAATGATAATTTCTTTAAATACTCAAGTCACATAAAGAAAAATTTATTTACAAGCATGCACATCTTGATTTTTTTTCTCTTCTCTTTGATTTCCTCTATTTGGTAAAGTTCCCTATTCTTTAATTCATTGCCGAATTATCGTTTATCTTATAACCGAAAGCGGGCATATCTTTCTATTTAATCAGAAACGTTCCCCTTAATTTTGGTTTCAAATTGAGCAAAAAGGGGCTCCTATTTGGGGTGCGTCTCATAGGTAATTTGTGGAACAGACAGTTCGTTATATTTGTTTCATCCCAACGGGCTTTTTCATTCTGAAACAATTCTTTAGGGTTGTTCTTACCACATCGGGAAAATATTTTTGCTATCGTGTTTAATTAACACTTTTTTGAACTTTTTCTTTAATTAGATGAACTTGTTGATTAGGATTAAAATAAAAAGGTATTTCTAATATCATGTTAATTAAACCTTCTTCTTTAATCGCTTAGGAGAACCTTATTAACAACATTTTTTTATAAACTTTTTTAATGGCTTTAGGTTAACCTTATTCTAAAGGAAAAACATTTGACATCAAACTGTATTCGTTTATATCCTCAAAGTTAAAATAATCCATATAGGTACAATGAACCAGAGGATGGTTATTTACAATAACAAACAATTATACAAATTATTCTCTTCTTTTTTTTTCTGGGGTTGGCGGAAGAGCCAGTATACTTAGGCCTATATGAGGCCCATTGTATCCCCTATCGTTTGGGTAATGTCTGCCAGACGGGACCTATAGCTTAACATGGAATCCGAACCACGCGTATGCAAAAATGGAAAAAAATAACCAAGGTTAGTAAGAAAACGTTCATTTGGTAGGTATATAGTACATTTTATGCAAAGCTTGTAGTAATTGCCTAGAAATGAGTGGAAATAGAGATATTTTTGAAATAATAAAGTGCGTCTGTGCGCAAATCTTTAGTTCGGTCAGAAAATAACAATAATTTGGTAGAAATATATTTTGGTATTAATTTTGTTATTATACCTTACATTTTTGCACCATTTCGTGTACTCTTTAGGAAAATATTGTGTATACATAGACTCTTTTGCAAGGGCCTGTCGACATATTAAGCACCGGTTCCCGCAGATCACCGAAGTTAAGCTGTGTCGAGCGCGGTTAGTACTTGGGCGGGTGACCGCTTGGGAACACAGCGCGCTCTTGCCTCAGGGAAGAGTGTAAAATGAATCGACATCTAGCCATCCTATTCACGCCGGACAGGCCGGATGAGATCGGATATCTCGTAGGATAAAGGTGCCGCTTCACACTCCCCAGTCGGTAGACCACATTTGTGGTCGATGACCGGTTCAAGATGGCCTCCGTAGTCGGCGAACCGTAAAAAAAAAACTTGACTCTTGGCTTCTCTGTAATTGACTACTGTGTTTGGTCAGTTTCATAACCTAACTAGGATGGATATGAAATTTTGCCGCACAGTTAACTGGAATAGCCTACTTTCCCGCCACTTAAATGTAAAGGAAACAGCAAATTTCCATGTGGGAGTAGAAAAAATTATTATCATTAGTTTCTTGTTATTTTCGTTATTGCGCAAAAATAACAAATGGTCACTTGCCGTGTGTATAGGAAACTAATTTGTAAGCATCGAGAAGATGCCAACTGTGTGCGACAGAGCGGCCATAAGGAAACGAGAAGGTCTGCGTCTCGTTTCTATACTAATACCTATATTATGACGGTCACAATTTTTCTCGCTGCCAAGTTGTGTTAAAAATGTCGCTATATTTGTAATTTTAAAATATGATTGTATCTTGTATGAAAGAAATTAAAAGTATCAGCGTGAAACGCAGCATCGTTTTCTGGCTTGTCTAATTAAAAATGTTATGAAAGAATTTTAATAAGAGATTCACAAGAACTTTTAGTTTAGCGGATGATACTAATTCTTGTAAAAAAAATTAAAACTTATTTTAAAGTTATAATTATATAAGTTCAACTTATTATCATCCGCCAAGCAGAACATAAAAATAGAAATGTTGCGCCCATTCATGCTAATTTTTTGTTGTCCATTGAAATTACAAACGATGCCCCGATATTATCTTAAAAAACTTCTCTGGCCGCCCCTTAATTCTCGTGAAATTCGTTTATATAATATTTTGTATATACATTTTTTTTCCTACGACCACCTATGAAAATGAGAAAAAAGAACGGTTAATTTGGCTAGAAAGCGCCGTATATCACATGCGTGTATATGGTGCCAGTATAACAGACCACCCCTATTTATTTAAAAGAACAAATTTTAGAAAGCAGTAATTGTAAAGTATTTAACTTATTTATCAGGTATTTGTCAAGTGATTCAGAATTAGAGTGTGAACCCCTGGCGTAGAGAATAGAGCTCTAGCCTACAGATCGCAAGGTCACAGGTTCAAATCCCACCAGGAGTATTTGACTTTTTTTTATTTTTTTTGAATTGAATTTTGATTTGAAATCTTCCTTGTTGGGTGGATTTTTTAAGTTTATGTTTCATGCATATTTCCTTGATTAAATTTAAAAAATTTTATTCTGGTTAATCTATAAGTCAATTAGTTTCTTCCTATGATATTATAAAATATAAATAAGTTAATCTACAAATAAAGGAGAAGTCTATGGAGAAACTATGAAATCAGATATTAAGTGGAACATAATCCTAATTAGGCTAATTTCAACACTAGTGTTGATAAAAAAATTTCAACACTAGTGTTGAAATATTTATTTCACAAATCAAAGGTTTTTTTTTATTAATTCTTTGTGGTCGTAGGAAAAATAGTGTACATTACTACTCGTGTGAAAGTGATTATTCTAATCGGAGAATTTCTGTAGTCGGCTAAAGCCCCGTACTAAATATCTCCTCTTTTGAAAAGTATCACTTTCATCACTTGTTATGTAATATACTATTTATGACTATCATCAGACGCAGGTACAGTATGCGCGATGTAGTGGAAATGCAGTTTTTGTTCGTGATGACTTATCGACTACTGTTTTCTCTTAATGATAATTACGGTTTTTTTTAAATAATTTTGACTCGATAAGTAAAACGAGCCTTGAATCAGTAAATAACATCCATTATCACTACAAGACATGATTCTGATTGAATGACTGCGGTCGGCATGGTAATATTTACTTAAGTTTATATTTTTTTTGCAATAACAATTTTCTGCAGACAAATTTCATTACACTCATTACAGAAAAGTCCATCAGTATTCGTGGTATTTTTAAATAGTAGTTGAGGTTGTTCCAAGTACATATTATATGCGACTGCGATATCAACATACCTAGGTATTATAGAAGGAAATTTCAGCACGTATACCTATGTATATAAAAAAATTCAAAAAATCAAATAATATAACGTGTGTTCGGGTCTGTAAACTTCACTGAACATAATCTCATTTTTGATTAATATCGGTAAGATATTTATACGTGAAACCCATCATATCATAAATTAATATGTTGCATCTTGCATGCATAGTCATATTTGGACTAATATGACTATGCATCTGTTTAAAGGTTAAAAAACAATGACGTTTCTTAAACGGCAGTATATAGAGTTTTGAACTTGCATTGTCGTTATTTGTTTTTGAATCACTACGTTTTAACTGGTAAGTATCTCTAGTCATCTTCAGGTAAATACTCAGTATTTACTCATCATATATGCATTTTTCTCCAAAAAAAAAGAACTAGAAAAATTATTGTTATTTTTGTTTAATGTCCGTATACAAATAAAATATAAACATGTATTTTGATATAACAGTAATGAGAGATTTAATCGATATAGTATAGTAGATTTGAAATATATTTTTTAGTTTTGTCTCGACCGCTACAGTAATGTTGTTATGTTATAGAATTTTTTCACAAGTAACTATTTTTTAAAATTATAAACAAACATTAATTATTCTAAAGACAGTAAATGTATTAATAATTTTAGTCACAAGGAAACGAAAATATGCCAACGGTATAGCCAAATATGAAAAAGAAAGTACTGGAAGAAAATGTTTAGTTCTCGATGGACTACTATTAATCTCGAAGTTAGTCGTATATTACAGCATATGGGTGCTTTATTTTATTCTTTTACTAAATAGTTTAGTGATTTAATCCAAACTTAATAACAGAGGAGTTGGCAACGGAACGGGGCGGTAAAATTTGTGGCTATCATGTCCTAGACGATAACCGTTTCTTTTGCTATTCGCACTTTGTCATGGCCCCCTATAAATCACGACGCTTGCTAATATCACCGGAGGCGGCGATGTTGGCTGCAAGCCACCCTGGCGCGGTTGCCAACTTTATGAGAGTTACATTTGAAGATATAGGTTTAGAAACCATTTGGTTTTATGTGTGTTTATACATGGGTGATAAATCAGAAATAGTTTTAATCACCTAATAAATTGCAATCAAAAAACCACGGTGAAAGTATATAGCAAGTATAGCAATTTTCCGAGACGAAATAGATACAATGTAAAATAATTCGAAAATAATCTTTTTTTTGTAATTTGGCAACGATGTTTAAAAATCCGACATCCCAAGGGAATGATATTGTTCTATATCCCTGAGGCATGGCCCCAAAAGAATTGTAGATTCTCAATATTAAATGGTTTTAAATCATAGATTTTCGGTTTCGGCGGACATTTTGATGTTTTCTTTGAAGATAAATTTTCCAACGTCCCTATGGCAGATAACGGCTTTAAAATTTATTTTCTATAAATTTTGAATTTGAAAGATTTATTCTTTCATATTATCAAAAATGGTGCAATATTTTCATCGGTAAGTAAACTCGTTGTATTTTACAGATTTTTTCGAAATCAGCAAAAGGGTAAAGATAAACTTCTGTACAAAGTTAACGCAACATTGTCGATTTTCCACATTTTTGATGTTATTTTTCTTTGGTAGTGGTGACGGGTCTAGGACTATTCGCCGTCGCCGTTTGGCCGGCAGCTGATTCGCCGTAGGCCATTTCGGCGTCACATAGAGATTAATAAAATACGTAATAAAGAATATAATATATTATACTGCTAAATTTAAATAAAAATGTTTGAAAAAAATATACATAGGCAAAAAAATAATAAACTCTGGATTTTATACTAATTTCAGTGTAAACTTAAGCAAATAATGGTGGTGCTATTGAAAATGTTTCATCCGCATACCCAGTGGTAGCCTGTAAATGTTGCAACCAACTTTGCCTACCCAAAATTAAAATTTTGCTGGGCCCCTCCTGTTGGAATTCAACCTAAATATATTTTAATTGCTTCTTATTGTATAACATCCTATTGTAGTAAAATTTGTGATTAGGGTGATTGACATTCAACTTAAATGCTTTGTTAACTGCACACTATTCTATAACACCCTAGTGTAATAAAATTTATATTTTACTTGCCTATGTAAGTATAAGTATATTTTTTCCAAACAATATTTTTTTAAATTTAGAAATATATATTATATTCTTTATTACATATTAATCTTTATTTGACGGCGAATCGGCTGCCGGCGAACTGTCTGGCCGGCGACGGCGAATAGTCCCATTCCGGTGGTGACTGGTGATTCCCTGACAATATCGGTTTAAATAAATATATTAAATAAGTATAAAAATAAAAAAGTTAATAAACTAATTTTGGCTTCTACCAAAATGTGAAAAACTTTAACCCCATGTACGAGAGCCCTTTGAAAAGTTTAGAATTGCCCATCGTTTTTATAAGGAGTTTTTTTCTTATTTTTTTAAAGTGCCTAACTACAAGATAGATGGTATACGAAATTTCATTCAAAATACCTATGATAAAAAATTTAATTTTTATACCCTGGTCCCTTATGCTATAAAGAACTGTAATTACGGTGTGACCTTCGAACATAACATTCAGAAAGGTTTTAGTACTAAACTGTTAGGGCTAGTGGAGAATTCGCTATTTGTTTTTTTTGTATCAATATTTCGTTACTTCTTCGTTTTATCAAAAAATTTGCCAAATTTTGGTCTGTATAACGCACAATCCTGGATCCGCTACTGCACAAAGCTCACTTGACCATTGATTTTTCTTCTAAATAACTAGGTATTTTCATCATATTATATGCGGCTTTTCACCCTTACTCAAATCGGTTTTCAACACACAAAATTTCAATTTAACTGATGACACTGTAGTGCAAATAAGTGTAAAATCTACCTGAAAAACTAACATTTTACTCACCATAAAAGTAAATCCTGCGATAATGCGATATTGATAATGTAGTACTACTTCGAAACTGCAGTCACTATTCAGTTAATAAAGTGATATTATAACAAAGTAAACTATTTATATTGTTTTGTGTTAATATGCAATATCACAAAGTAACGGACTACTCAATCCAATATTTAAAATCCTGCGATGATGGAACCACCATTCCAGGCCTTTTTTATATATTATGTAAATTAAACAATTCCTTGAAGCCTTTTTTCTAGAGTAGCAGATGATACAAAAGTTCCAATCGACCCTAATCCTTTGACTTCTTAACAATATCAATCGAGCTTAATTCCATAATAATAACCAGTGATCGGAAATTTGGACGCGCTAACAAAATTGGACTGGCAGAACGACGTACCTTATAATACTTCTTACTAGAAATTTTCTGTCGCGCTAAATACAATATTTTAAGTTTAAATTATACGACAGAAAATGTATAACTGTATAAGGTACGCTGTGCTGGCAGTCCGATTTTGTTAGCGCGTCCAAATTTCAAATCGTTGATAATAGTGACATTTTGCGCCTGAAAAATAAATTAGCGGGATTTTGTTGGTTGGCAAAATGTCACCAATAACAAAAAATAAACTATATTATTATAAACGAACATATTATCAAGAAATATATTAGGCGACAGCAAAGAAACAACTTTCTAACGCAGATAGAGCTGTCAGATGTCCGTTTTCGATCCGTTTTCCGATATCTGTCCGGCCAAGAAAATAATTTTAAACCTGACAGAAGAGTGGCCGGTTTTTTAATAATTTAATTAAAAATGTATTAAAAGTAATTTAATATGTATGTAGGTAGCATTCTCATATCTAATGCCCTTGTGAAGAGAATATTCAGTGTGAAGGATAATGTCTGGACAAAGGGAAAAAATCTGTCGAAACTGTCAAAAGTGAACTTTGCGTTTTTTTTCAATATAAATACCACTTGCACAGAATTTCAAAATAATATATCAAGCAATGAACAAATGTTACAAGCAGCCATGGTTGCCACCTCTCTTACGAACGATTCCGGGAGTCTCATAACCAAAAAAAAAAATTGAAGGTAAATACATTTATTTACATACGAAATAAATAAAAACCAGTGACGACGTCTAAAAAAAAGAAAGCTTGAAGAAATAGTCCATACTTAAAGTGGAGTGGGAATTTAGAAGGTAAAAATAAGAACACAAAGTCTTCCTCCACACTGTTATATTATAGAAATATTTAAGCAACTTCTCTACATGTTTCGAATGCAGAAGCATTCATCTTCAGGAGAAAAATTAAAAGAAGAAAAGACCAGTTAGTAGATATCACCCTAACTGAGCAACACAATTATAGGTTCGGTATAAAACGGTGAGGAAAACCGTTCCACTCATTTAATACCGAACCTATAACTTATAAAAGTATGTAATAATACGAAGAGAAAAAAAAACGACTGTTTCAAGTAAAGAATTTACTATATTATTACATACTTATAAAATGTCAGGTTTTTTCAACATATTATTATGTGGCAACCCTAAACGTAGCTGGTAAGAAACACCAAAGTCTGAAGTCTTGCTGAATTACCTCTGATATCTTACACGAATTAAAACCTTTTACAAGGGAAGTTTCTTTTTAAAAATTTTTATTTCAACTAAAAATGTAAGTTTACAAAAATATGAAAAATATGTTGTAGCGAGACAATACAACACCCGACTGAAGATTCTCATGCTTCTTAACTGTCTGTTGGTATCTTATGCTTATTCAGCGAAATATGAATGTAATATGCAATATTATGCTTTAAGGTGATGATATACTAAGGGTGATCATAATTCACGGAAAAAGACTAATCTCTAACCAAGTATGAGTTAACAATAATTGTAATTTAATATTTAATAAAAACGTAAAAAAATTCACTTATATAGGTTGCCAACATCAAACAGCTTAGCTGGCATCTACTTGGCCAAAAATGGGTTATTCTAAAAGAAATTCCGTTTTACTGATCGAAAACCCAGAAAAAATGTTAAAATATATTCTTTTCAGCGCTTGTGTCAAACTTTCTCTATCCAGAGAATTACCTATATATTTAATATTTTTTGTCGATCGACTCGCTCTCTATATGACTCACACATGATGACGCAGGTGTATTTCGACGAAATTGTTTTTGTTTTTATGCGGCCTCATCAATAAAAATTAATTTTCGATAGTCTCTTCTATACCTGTCCAATTGCATCTTTGGTGCTAGTGCTATCAGGTAGAATAGTGAGGAGCGACCAATAGATTTCGTGCTTAGGTTCATAAATGTTTACTGTCGCTGCCAATTGAAAATAAATGTACTATAGGTATAACCTACATTCAAAAGCTGTAAGATTCACATTTTTACTAACGTCAACTTGGATTATTTTTTTGTCACATAATTCACAAACTTCTTAGCAACGTGTAACCGGTAAATCTATACAAAACCAGCTAAAACAATAATTCGACGTTCAAGCGAGTGAGTAGAAACGTCGCACGCCGTTTTTAACAAACTAACGGTGCAACTCGAGTACGGTGCATAGCCGGCTTGGCGGACAGCAATTTGGTAAATTTTGAAAATTTGTTAAAATGCAGCGAAATGTGGCCGAATATAAAATATTAATAAAAGGTGTAAGACGAAAAATTAGTTCGCGATTAGACTATCAGACCCCGGCTGCAGCCCGGCAGCCCTCCCCCCTCCCTAAATAAACTACTGGCCCTACTCACGACACAAAAGCTAGTCTAAAGCGGCTAACAAATTTTAGTATTTTGTAAAAGAATTAGAACACCTTTTTATTTTAAATAATTATAGCTGGCCTCGAACCTTAAAGTGACAGTTACCGCTGGCGTAGAGTATTTTGTTGGTAAAAACATTTAAAAAATATATTTTGATCTCTTGAATTGATTTGAATCTCTTTCGGTCGATAATATATTTTTTATAGAAATAAATTTTCCAGGGCCATGCTTTTTATTAATATTTAATCTAAATAAATAAAAAAAGGTCTATACTCATTTATTCACGAAAACGATGTAAAACGAAACAAATGAAAATTTATCCTAACAACTTAAAATACGTATTTACATAAAAAACGACGAGAAGAACACCGTTTTCTTAAAATATAAAATAAAATAAATACATATAACATGGCTATAAAGAAATAAAGACGAGATGCTTCTATCCGTTTTTATTACGTCAGAGCCTCACACTTTTTTATTTATAAATATAAACTTTATTTTTATTCTGTAATGTATTTATTTCCATGTTTTCATTTTACTTGTTTAAATGAGATATTAGAATGTTGGGTTTAGTTAAAATAGAACAGTTTTCCAACAGTTTGCAAATCATTCTTAACGCGCATGTACTTAAAATAGTTGGTTTTCTGCCACTTTCTGTTCAATTTTATGTATCCGTTGAACAGATAAATTAGGTACTTAAAGTTTAAAGTCTGAGAATGTTACCATAATCTTACTAAAAGACAAATTATATGGTGTAATATATTTTTATTTATTAAATTAATATCATTTCATCATTATCATTTTCATTAGACTGTAGAATTGATTACATTCTAAAAATCATCTTCATCACAACATGATCAACTCACCTCACTCATAACACATCTCTTTTAATAAATAATTTTATACCTTTTAAATAATAAGGTGGCCATTTGGTTTAAACCAGAGCCATAAAACCTAATTACACACTAAATAATAAGAGATTTGACTTGACACTTTTGTACAACAGTCATTGGGTAGTTAAATAAACTTTAATAAAAAACTTACTTTACTTTTTCGTGTCCAAAACAACAACTCATAGTTTTTGCGCCCAATATTGGGCGACGTCAATGGCGTTCTGTTCTGCATTCCATAAATCATTTAGAGAGCAGGTGTTGGGGCAGTTCCTGCAGTTCGTAAGATGTGCCATGTCCTGTACTTCTCCGCAGCCACAGAAGGCGTCTTGATGGTCTGTTTGGTTCCATCTAATTTTGTTGGTTTTCACAGCTGCAACTCCAGTTCTGATCCTATTTAATGTTCTCCACGTTTGCCAGTCTAGGTCCATTCCTCCAGGATCTTTTTGACATAGTGGGTAATTGTCGGGAGGTTCCTCACCAACCATTTTAAGGAAGCCTTTGCGTGATTTTAGCCTTCCATGTATCACGTATGTCCCGTATAGGGGGTGTCTCTCATCGAAGGTCTGCTTAAATTTTTCTGTGTATTCAGCAACCTGGCGGCGCATCGGGGGACTGGCAAAATCGGCCGCTCTGTAGAGTGCTGGTAAAGGTGTTGCTTTCATGCAGCCGGTGGTTATTCGACATGTCTCATTGAGGGCTATGTCGACCTGTTGGGCGTGGCTCGATCTATTCCATACTGGGCAGGCGTATTCTGCGGTGGAAAAACTTAACGCCTCTGCCGTTCTTTTAAGCACCAAAGGTCGAGCACCCCACTTACTAGAGGCGAGTTTTTTGAGAGCATTATTTCTTGATGTTACTTTTTGCCTCGTCTTAATACAGTGCTGTTTATAGGTAAGCGTTCGGTCCAAAGTAACACCAAGATATTTTGGGAAATCCGTGTGTTCCAACTCGCTGCCCTGCCAACTGACTTTTAACCTCCGTCTTGCCTGTTTGTTTCTTACATGAAAAGCACTCACTTGGGTTTTCGCTGGATTGGGCCGCAAAGCATTTTCTTCGTAGTACTGAGCCATCCGTTCTAATGCTTCCTCTAGTTTCAGTTCAACCAAGTAAAAATCCTTATCTTGTACCGCTAAACCAAGATCGTCAGCGTAGACAAAACTTTCTGAGTCTTCCCCAAGAGGCTGGTCGTTGGTGTAAATATTAAAGAGGATTGGGGAAAGAACACTCCCTTGCGGAAGGCCGTTTTTTTGATCTCTCCATCTGCTTTTCTTACCATTTAGAACAACATAGAAACGCCGGTTTTGTAGTAGAGATGATATTACTTGCGTGAGTTTGAAGTCTTTGGTAAGGTTATACGTTTTTATTAAAAGTTTTTTATGGTTTACGGTATCATACGCTGCGGATAAGTCAACGAAAGCAACACCCGTGATAAGTTTTTCTTCAAAGCCCTTCTCTATGTGTTCTGTGAGTGCAAGGACCTGGCCAGAACATGATTTTCCGGGTCGAAAACCTGCTTGTTGTGGTATGAGTTTAGGCTCTATGGTTTTTCCCATACGATTTAAAACCAGGCGTTCATAAACCTTAAACAGATGACACAGAAGGGAGATTGGTCGATAGCTGCTGGCAGATTCCGGGTCTTTTCCTGGCTTAAGTAGGGCAATCACCTTAGATTTTCTCCATGACTTTGGAATTTGAAGGTCTGAAACGCAGTTTAAAAGAGTTAGCAACCAGTTTTTCGTCACCGAACCAAATTGCTTTATTTGTTCCGTACACATGTCGTCCACTCCAGCGGCCTTTCCATTTTTCATTGTGTTGACGGCCTCGTTCCACTCTTTAACTGTAAAAGGTGATTCCAGGCTCTTAGTCTCCATTGCGTGGTCTCTTTGCAGTTTTTTTATCTGGATCTTCTTCTCTGTTTTGCCGTTTTTGAGTAGTTGTTGAGCTACTTGGTTTGGGGTTACATTAACAGAGTTCTGTTTCACAACTGGGTCTCCGTTGAGCTTCTTAATAAAATTCCAAGCTATTTTGCTGCTATGTGTCATATCTAGACTCTCCAGTTTCTCGATCCATTTTTCTTGCCTTGTGGAGCTGAGCTGCTGGACCAATGCAATGCCACAGTTTATTGTATCCTCGCTGAAAGGGTCACGTTCATAGAGTTCAGTGTACTCACTCAAGAGATTCTTAGTGTTGTTAGACAGACCCGCTATGTATTGGGTTCTGCATCCTCTCGGTATGGTCTTCCTAGAGATCTCTTTAAGTATCTCAGTAAACTGTTCGTAGTTTTTCGGTGTCGGTTCTAGGTTGCCGACTCTCTGGTCAAGCATCTTGGCAAATTCTGACCAGTTTGCTTTTTTGAAGTTAAATCTGCGTCTGAAGGAAATCATTGGCGCTTTTACGGCGGCATAGACTTCAAGGCCAACTGGTCGGTGTTGGGTTTTTGGAATAGGATCGTAGACTCTTTTGACGCAGAGGTCAGCTAATTGCTGACTGGCAAAGCACAAGTCTGGGTTGTATTCTCTTCTCCAAATTTTACTTTGGAAAGAATGCGGGAGATTGGAGTCATGTATAAGGGAGAAATCACCCCTCTCACACCATTCTTCCACTGCTTCTCCGTTTTTGTCGGTCTCTGTGTAACCCCATGAGATGCTGTGACTGTTAAAATCGTCAATGACAAGCCGATGTGTCTGAGAATCAAAGTTTTGTGGTGGTGTAAAAGCAAACGCTTCTGTAGGGGGTTTGTAGACCGACGTGACTGTGACTCTGCCTATCTCCACAGTGATGATTTCGATTCCTCCGTTCTGAGTGCAATAGGATGATGTTACAACCTTATCCAGCTTGGCGAAAACAGCGCTCCCGTGTTTGTTGTGCGGGATTTCTTCGATCATGTGCATTCCTACGATCTGGGGTCTATGTTGGGTAACGTCCCTATGAGTTTCTTGGACACACAGAATGTCACATCCGGTCTTCGTACAGAAATCTGAAAGTAGTTCCTCTTTGTTCTTTGTCAAGCCCTCTATGTTTATGGATGCTATAGTCAGAGTTGGTTCTGAAAAGAACCCTTGATTGATTTTGGTTTTCATCTTGATTTCTTGTTGTTGTTTGTTGTTGTTTGTTGTTTTGGTGGTGGAAGGATTAGCCGTCTGCAGTAGACGTTTCCAGGGGACGCCGACAACAGTTATAGGTTTCTAGTCTGTTGCTCGCGTGGAGGCTCCTTCCGTGTCCCCCCTAAAAATATATAAATAAAAAAAGTTTTTAGGGTTTATTTGGTCCTTTATGATTTTTGGAGCGCAGATTCGAGTCAGGTTAATCATTTTTGATAAAACTCATAAAATAGGTATCTTAATCGTTAGCGTATGTTCTATCCTTCTGTTGCCATTCATGACCCTCGAGTTACTAAAGAGACGCGAACATTGCTTTCGTAAGACCCTGATAAGGTTGAAAATTTGGAATAACGAAATACACTATACACTGGACGACGCGTTTCATTCTAAAAATCTTAAAATCACATTTTACAAAAAATAAATAATTAATAGTAAAATACATTTCCTGAATTTTCTAAAATTCCATTTTGCAAACACTCCAAGCCAAGCACTTCTTACGGTAAAGAAATATGTAATTGCCCGTTCTCGTTTTATACACACCGATAACGCTTTTAAACAATAAACGTAACTTTCTTTCAGCCTTTAAAATCTTTTCTGTGAAATTCTAGAGGCGAGCCGGTGTCCATTAAAACTAAAAAAGGTTGCTATTACTGAACTGAAAACACCGTAATTGCAGTCTTAACAATTAATGAGGACTTTAACGATTTAAAAGTTTGTTGTTCAGTTTACTGATGTTTTTATCCAAACTGTTTTTGACCTATTTTTTTACGTGTGTCAACTGCATTAAAAGCTAAACTTACTACTTACATATAAATTATTTTGATAGCACTGACCATGTGTGAGCTATTGAACTACTGTAAAACGGGGTTACTTTGCACCTCTTTTGCACAATTTTTTTTTAGTGGAAGATAAAAATATCTTAATACTAATATAACTATTTTATGATATTTCATTACATTTTTAAGTTGATTCATTGCAAGATTAGGATAAAAAATCGACTTACATCCTGGTGTAAAGTATACCACGGAAAGGGTATACTTTGCTCCACTTCATTTTAAACTAGTTTTACCGTTTTATCTACAATTAAAGCAAAGTAACCGCATACGAATCATACTTTGCACCATTTCAGATATTGTGCAAGGTATCCCCAATTTCATAAGAATGTGGGGACTCTTTTTATATGGAAATTGCCAATTTAACCAAAAAAAACCAGAAAAACCTAAATATGTATTTTATTGACCTATTTTATTACCGGAATCTCTAAACTAATAATTGTACATGCACATGAGAACGGGAACTTACCGATATTTATCAGCTTAGGCTTTCTCGGTAAGAAGATTTTGCACAGCTTTAAAACGTGATAATTTAGAGGTTATATATTATGGTGGGAAATGATTGACAAATGACGGAATGCGGGAGTGTCTTACCTCTTGAGATGATATATTGCAGTGTTCTTTCTCTGCACATGACATTAGTAAGGGCCTCAAATTAAGATGAAGCTCTCTCTGTGCTACCAAAAATAATATTTTACAGCATTGGTGCAAAGTAACACCGTTTTACGGTATGTGAATAAAGCACCCATTACATGTTGGTATATTGACGGGGGAGAGGGGGGGGGGGGGGGGTCTGTTCCCATTATTTCTTTACGCGGCAATTAACTTTAATCTGCATTTAACAGTAGTAAGTGTTATTTTTCTTACATCATTTTAGTTTACAAAATAGGAGAACCTAAATTTAATATAAGAAGTTAAAACTATTTTGTCTGTTTTAAGGTTGGAGATAATGATGTTTCTTGAAAGGCAGAAGAGTTTTGGACTTGCATTGTCTTTATTTGTTTTAAATCACAACGTTTTAACTAGTAAGTATCTTCTTCTAGTCGTCTTCAGATGAATACGATCTTGTTCTAAGATTAATAGTAGAATTAATTAAATTGATTATGTAGGAGTTAAACGCATGACTCCGCCCTCTTAGTAATGCGTCACTGCACCTAGCTACTATAAATTGAGCTGTAGTTATCATAGTTATTTAGTATTCACGTGAAGACGAATGGATATACTTACCACTTGACATGTTGTGATTTAAACGAAATAAAGACAATGCAAGTTCAAAACTCTTTTTCCGTTGTTAGGAAAATGAAACATTCTATTTCTAAAAATAAAAACCTTTTTAATATAGTTAAAAGTTTTTGCCTTTAATAGTTCTACTCGAAATCATTGAGGACAGAGTGCAAAACGACGTGAACACTTTTGCATTTTTGTACAAAAATTGATATTTTGTGCGTTATATAGTGCGTTCAAACTTAAATGGGAATTGGCAAATGTATCAGAATTAAGCTCATTGTGCTATTTATTCTATACTATATATTTGCAAACAGGCTATAGAGTGCACAAAATAAAATGTTTTTATACCTATCACCCCATAACTTAATTCAAAAGATTTAATGAAATGGCCAGAAATTTACAAAACTTATATCAGGTTGCACAAAGAATTTTAATTATAATTAACTAACCAGCAAGTTCGACAGTGACATACATGACATTGGCAGAAATTATTTTCTAACAATCATACTGGCCTGATTACCTTAATTTTTAATTTATTAATTAGCAACCTTTGTTTATATAAGTACATAATTACTGTCAATGTCGTTAATGTCACAGTCAAACTTGCTGGTTAGTAATAGATCTGACTAATTTATTTTTGAGAATGTTATTTTTTATGCAAATACTGTCTAAACTACTTATCTTAAAATATCTGTATTTTAACTCTTTATTACCAATATTTATTTTAAGTGGAAGTCATATTAGATTGATCTATAAGAAGCGCTCCGATATAAATATTTTTTCTATTATAATGTTAATAAAAAAAGAAGGTAAAAATGCATGTAAATTATAATATGAATTATTGTAAAATTTAAAATAGGGTAGGGCTGCTTTCTCCTGTAGTAAGCAGTAGAAAACCGTTTAGCATTTTTATAGGGAAGCGAATAAGGATGATATGCATGGGCGTTACCAATATTAAACTGCAGTATACAGGGTGGAATTTTTAACTGGAATAAATTCATTATTAGAAAGCCTGTTTATTTGCGGAGAAAATACAGAAATACGGATGCCTTTATTTTTAGTTTGCTACACTTTTTTGGTTTCGTCATGAAATTTACCCCTCTTTTGGGGGTACAAACCGTCCCCAACTTTTTTTCCCAAATGTAAAGGTAGGTATTACGATACCTCGTTGGAAAGGGCATAAAAAAGGAGTACGACCCACTATTTACTTTTGCATTTCGGTAATCTAGACGCAATTTGTTTTATTATAAAAATTGTTGGATATGTTGCCCATTTTTTTTTTGACAGACTGTAGCGTTTATAAATTTAACGCCACGTTTGGTAATAATTTTCAGTATATATTTCATTATTCTGGCGCATTCGCCACCACTCATTTTTCTGTACACCAGATGCAGGAGGTCGTAGAGAGACGTGGTTCGTTCGATACGTGGAGGCCGTTCTCTCGAGCTCCGGAATCCGGGCTGAGTGGTCACTTTTGGTGATTGAATTCCAATTTTGATATCGTGCAAGTTAACGCACAATTTTGTTAAAAATTAAAATATGCAGAATGTGTAAAACCTGCTAAAAGTTTATTTTCTATTTGCTTTTCGTATAATTCGTGGGATAAACCCCTAATTGTTTGGAACGGAGCCATGTGCTGTCGGTGTGTGAATTCCCTCAGATAAGAGGTAAGTTAGTTAAATGTCCTTCTTAAATTTGGGTATTTGGTTATTTTTTGTGTGATTTACAGGGTCGTATTATGGGGCTCATTTCCACGTAAAATTGCACTCATCTCTTGTTATCGCCTGAAGAGCTGTGTCGTACATCTCACCAAGTCGTTGGGCTTTGACCTTCGGTGATCCAGTAGCCTCAGTTCAACACCCCACTGAAGGGCTAATGTACTTCACCCACCACTACCCGCTGTAGCCGTACCTGAGAATCTACTTGCCCTGGATCTAAGGCCAGTTTATTCCTTTATATTATTTTTACCAATATAACTTCCGGTTAAGTTGAATCATTTATTAACAGTAAGATTATAATATCGCATCAGTTTTTGGAATTTTCATATAACGTATTAACCATCTTGTAAGCATGTTTTCTGACTCCCTTTTTATTTTATTCGCCTAAAAGTCGGTATAAATTACAGGTGGTTTATTGTAAATAATGTACATAGCAGGGGGTATCTTTGGCCAAAGAATAGTTATGTATATATTGATATAAACGAGGTTTCGGTAAACTTAAGTAAATAAGCCTTGAGGCAATTTTTAATTTACAGGTTCAGAATACAGGCATTCTATAGTTTTGTTTATTTTTAATATGATTGGCATAATATACATATATACCTGCGTGTCAAGAAGAGAATGACAGTTTTCATTAAAATTACTGGAATTTATCTCAGTTTTTTTATTATTAACTCTAATATCATCCTTTCGCAAAAATTGAGTCTACTTCTCAGTAGAAAGGCTCTATAAACCCCTTTTCGTAAAGGAAACTGAGTGGCGCCCTCCAAAAAGCATAAGCGTCGCTTGCAGACGACCATTTGTTCATCCGACGAAGAGCTGCCGTAAGCCGTTAGTGCCTTTTGAGGGTGAATTTAATTTACCCCTAAAAGGTACGCGACAAGACCCTAATCTAAAGTAAAATTTATTCTTGACATTATGTACCACAAGTCGTTGCCTAAGTTTCTCTACATTTTTTGGTTTTATTAAGTAAACTTTGGGTGTTAGGTGACCCCAAAGAAAATAATCCAGATGATTAAGGTCCGGCGATTGTGACGGCCATTCAATGGTACCCCTTCTTCCAATCGTGCGGTTTGGAAAAACTTCACTTAAATATTCTCGAACAGTTATGGCGTATTGAGGCGGAGCTCTATCCTGTTGTAACCATATTCGATTAACATGAAGATCAGCTTCTGCATGGTGAGGAAATAAAGCGTCAAAGCTGGAATAAGTTCTCCTTGCAAAAAATCCAGATATGTACGGCCATTTAAGTTACCTTCAAGGAATATTGACCCAATGAATGACTCGGTCGCCAATAATTATGCCTGCCCAAACATTAAGTTTTTGCGGAAACTGGGTGTGTGTTTCTCGCATCCAATGAGGATTTTCTGCGGACCAATATCGACAGTTCTGTTTATTGACTTCCCCATTTATTACAAAAGTACACTCATCTGTAAAATGGATCCAGTCCAAATCTACTAAATGCTGATCAAGTGCATTCATCATCACTTCACAAAACTCAACACGGCAGTTCTGATCATCTTTCAGTAACTCTTGTACCATTAATATTTTATAAGGACGCATTTGACATGGTTTAACCAACTTGAATGCAGACGTATATGGCTTATGTTATTTTCTCCTGCAAGTTGCCGAACTGGAGTATTAATTAAAATTTCGATTTTCAGTGATTCAGTTAATAACCCATTTTAGTATATTAAAAATACTTCTTACTATAAAGTAACGGTTTAAACATCACAAAATACTACAACAGATAAGTATTCACTTCTTCCAAATCGAAAATAAAGTGACCACTAGAATGCGGCATTAACTAAACCAACAACCAAAATAATTGTATAAATTGTTGCTAAAATGGTCAGTTTTTATTTTTTTCTGGCTTTCTGCATTACCAAAATGCAAAAGTAAATAGTGGACCGTATTCCTCTTTTTATGCCCTTTCCAACGAGCTATTGCAATACATCCCTTTATATTTGAGATAAAAAAGTTAGGGGCGGTTTTTACCCCCAAGAGAGGGGTAAATTTCATGACGAGACGAAAAAAGTGTACCAAACTAAAAATAATAGCACCCGTATTTCCGTATTTTCTTCACAAATAAAAAAGCTTTCTAATACTGAATTTATTCCAGTTAAAAATTCCACCCTGTATGTTACTCCCCAGAATCGAAAATGCACAGTGAGCGAAAAAAAATTACCACAACGCGTTGTGGACGAAGCTAAATACCGAAATCAAATTCTATTTCGCTTTATGGTCATCAATAATCCACCACAACGCGTCGTGTGCTTTTAAGAAATGACCAGAACGCATTTTACATGATTTATGTCGGCCATGCACCGGATTTTTCCAGTTCTAACCTGTCTGTTCCAGATTCAAACTTCATGAACCGTTCAGAAGTCCCAACCACTTCACTAAGTTTAAGAACAACTTCAGGTTTAGCGTCGGGATTCAAGCAAGGGTTTGTGTCATGTCATTGCAAGCGCTACTGTAACACTAAAAAGTGCAATTGCCTCTATAAGCAAGTACTCTGGAACTTTAAGTGTCACAACAGTACCTCTTGCAAGACCGAATAATTTGATAAAATACTTTTTAAAATATATGTTAGAAGTGTTAGTTGATGTTCTTTATATACTAGGTTACATTTTGTGTTATGGTTGTATCTAGAGTAAGGTACCTGTACCAATTAAGGCCAGGCTCATAATAAGGCCATGTGCCTATTCTGAGGATACGCCTTGCATGACGTCAAAAGTGTATTGATATTTTAAATGGTTCAGAAAAACATGCCCTATCACATGATTTGTAGTTTCAAAGTCCTACTTATGATGACGCTAGAATCAGATCCTCGTATGGCTACACGCGGAAGTAATTTTTAACCGATTTAAAATTAACAATTTTTCCCTGAAAAACTAATTATTTTAAACAGTCTATGATGCAAAAAGTTAGTAAAAGATGTACAGAAAACAGTGTGAGTAAGTAGAGACCCAATTATTTGGATTCTTTTTAGAAATAACTTTTTCTATATTTTATGTTAAGTGTTCACAATCAGGCCACAAGCAAAAATTATGAAATGCCCACATTTTGAACGTTGGCCTTGTTAGGAGCACGTGACAAAAATATTAAATTATTAAAAAAATATATATTTTCAATAGATGAACATCCATATTATTTTCCTATTAAGGTTCTGTTCATTTAAAAACAATATAGAAAATGAAATACAGTAATTTATTTCTCTCTATTAGGTACTGGTGTTCCTAATAAAGCCATTTGACATTTTTTTTTATTTCTCAAAAATACCAAGGACCGAAGAATACCACTTAGTCACGAATCTCTAAAATCACTCTTATAAAGCTAAACTTTATGTATGCAAACTTTTATAAATTATTGTTACGTAGTTACTAGGATACAGTCAGTTAAAGCTTAATTAATATATCTTTGTCAGTTCTTAAGTTTTACAAAAAAAAAATCTTTTTGTGATCTTCCAAAGTTTCCGAACCTGTTACCATTTTGTAATAAGTAAACATAACGAATTATGGCCGTTTGTCAAATGAGCATAATGCGTTCTGGTCATTTCTTAAAAGCACACGACGCGTTGTGGTTATTTATTGATGACCATGAAGCGTAAAAGAATTTGATTTCAGTGTTTGGGTGTTTACACAACACGTTGTGTTAATTTTTTTCGCTCACTGAGCATTTTCGATTCTGGGGCGTAACATATATACTAAATTTGATTAATCTGTATTAAGCCATTCTTATGTTAGTAAGGGATGGATTCTATGTATCTAGTAAAAAAGTAGCATGCAGTATGCAATTAGTTATTCCTCATATTAAGACAGAGAGGGGCACCGTGGACCTCTGGGGAAGTAAAAAGGATAAACTAGTGCATACACTTGGTTTGGATTCGACGCTAAACTATAGGTCAGACAGACCGTGGCAGTGGCTCCGTCCGGGTTTCATTCCCGGAGTGGGCATACGCTTAATAAAAACAAGTATACTCGGAACTTAAGTGGATAACAGAATGCAGTATGCTATTAGTGAATCCTAATATCGGCACCTAGAGAGAGGGGGGCCGAGGACCGAGGACATCTGGGGGAGTAAAAAGGATAAATTAGTGCATACGCGTGGTTCGGATTCCACGCTAAGCTATAAGTTACATTGAGCCTCTTAGGCCTAAGTATGGCTGGCTTTTTCACCAACCCTTGCTATAACGGCAAAAAATACTGTATAAACATGTGCATTGTAAAAAAAAAACGAAATCTCCAGTATTATAATACCTCTTCACATTCATCACATTTATTATGCGAAAAACTAATATTAAACAAATTTATGTCGCTACGCTACTGAGTTCAGAGATAGTATTACTTATACTGTAAAACATCTAACCCCTCAGTCCCCTCGCCCATACTAATTTAGTCGGGAGGCGGATCCATTTTTATGAATGAACGTATTTGTCCATCTATTTCTACAATAAGTTGTTATTATATCAACCCACAAGAATATAAAAGTAAGCAAGTAAAAAAAAATACACAAAGTTGAAATTCAATATTTCAATAAAGTTTACAGCAACGCCAAAACAATGAGCTCCCTGGGTTTAGGTAGACAACGCGACCATTTCGTAATAATTATAAGGACGTTTTTTCATTATTTACCCTTAAATAAATATTAAAAACGCGCTTTCGCGAATAATATTACAAAACGCGATTTCGTGGAGTTGCTTCAGATTATAAGGACATAACGGCCGAACTCATTGTTTTGGCGCCTCTATGTAATTTAATGCAAAAAACCTCTATAACGTTGTCCGCTATTGAATATTTTTACTTTGTACTTGAATGAAAATGTCGCATTAATTCAAATGTATTTTTACTGCAAGAAAGGTGACATTTTGCAAACCAACAAAATCCCTCTAAACGCAATTTCAAACGGAATTTTCTTGGAATCCACACAAAAATTTTGTAAAATCCTGTTTCATATTCAGCGGCAATTATAATTATTTCCAGCGAATCGAGAATCCGGTTTCAGGTATCAGCCAGTGCAAAGATTTTAGCGCCTAAAAAATCGGTTAACGAGATTTTGTTGGTTGGCAAAATGTCACCAATGACTCAACGACCAATATTTTGAAATTGGTGCTCTTAATTTATGTATATACAAATAAATATTTGTTTATAGTGTCGCTTTCTAATCGAAGTAAAATTGTCGAGTTACGTCACTCAAAATATTTTTGAAGTTAAGTTCAATTTCTCAAAGATTCATCTTTATATTAAATAACTTTAATTCATCTATAATGTCTACTGCGCCAATGCTTTGCCAGAGCCCTTGTCGCGTACACACGTTACAAAAAATATGCGAAAATAAAATGGGAAATTTATTTTGAGGGCCGATGTCGCAAAAACTTCTTAAGCGTTTTATTTATGCATGAGTTTGGTGGATTTCGAAAGTCGGCGAGAAGAGAACGAGATTTAACTTTGGTCGGAATTAAAATCTTTATACAGAAGAAGAATTTCTCTTTATTTCGCCAGATCCATCCCTAGACGCGTTTCGTCATATCATGACTCATCAGTAGAGCTAGGATCCGACGAAACAAAGAGAACTCAAAGCTGCTTATGGCAGCACAGTGGTGGGACACACCAGTAAGATGTGGCACGGAGCGCCATCTGTATCGTTATTAGACACTCTTGAGCATACCAGCACCTCTAACAAACTTATAGAAATAAGTAAAAATGTTAAGAGGAAATCTCCTGTAAAGACATTCGTCACAATTACAGGAATCCCGCTAGGCAGCGCTAACTCGCATCGGTTTATTAACCGAAAACAAGAATACTATAATAATCTTTATGTCTAGTTTTAGGATTTGTGGCATATAGGTTAATTCTTGACATGAATATTTTATGTTATGGTGGTTGTATAAGATTAAAGTATGAGATACTTTTGCCAAAGTTTGCTAGAATTTGGTAAAGCCTGTTAATACCATAACTTTTATACAGTTTATGTTCTATAAACTTATTCGCAGAGGCACTAAAATACTCTTTAAGGATAGTTCTAAGATGTTTCTCAACCGGAAAACTACAACAGACCGTAATTATTTATTAAACTTTAAAAGTATTCTATAAAATACTGATTTATAAATAATATTTTTTAAGTTATAGTTTTGTGGTAACTATCACAATGGTGACATTTTACCAACCAACAAAATTCCGCTAATTAATTTTTCAGGCGCTAAGATATCGACAGTGGTTGATGCCTGAAACAGGATTTTCAATTGCTGGAAAGAATTATGCTTGCCTCGGAATATGAAACAGGTTTATACAAAATTGCTTGTGTGTAATATATTATTTAGACTTTAAAAATAAATAATAAAATCAAAACGATATTAATCCATATTGAATAAAATTTACATCGTTATTTTTTACTTTCACTTTCTATCCTAAAATGTGTTTCATTTTGTACTTAAATTAAGCATTTTCTGAGTTTAAAACCTTAACTGAAACACAAAATCAATTCATGCATGATGCACAGATGAATAATTACACGCACATATTTAATGCTTTAGCCAATAATCATTACTAGCCTGTACTTATTCTGTATAATATTTTTACAGATCTATATTTTTACTTCAGGTTAAATCTATCGAAAAATTATAATATTTGATCTATTATGACCGGTCGACCCACAATATCAAATTTTTTATCAAAGATTTTAACTTACTTTTTTATTTTAGATAACTACATATTAATTGGTTCGACTAAAACACCATTATTAATAAAGTGTATAACAACGGCACTAGATGTTGTTCCATGCAACATCTTCCTGGTGAATTTTACGAAAAACTGCTCAAACAGTTAAGAGTCCTTTCTTTCTGTTGTCGTATCATAGCTCTACCAGTGATGGGAAAATGCGTCCAGAGATGGATCTGACAAGATTTATTTAACTTTATTAAGTATACTTAACGTACTTAAATTTTTTAAACTTTTTAACTTCAGAATCGTACATGATTTATATTAATATTGAACTCGTTGAGTAATCTTTTAGATTCCTTGCCTTTCTAATTTTACACTTCTACTTCTACTTTTTTTATCATTTTAACAAAACAATTAGTTCACTTTAAACATACAAAGTCATACATACTCACTCATCACTAATAGAATTATTACTACTTCAACAGACATTCTGCATAGAACTTCAGCATAGTTACTAGATCTCTAGTCCCACATACATTAATCAGTTTTATAAAATTATTAAATTATCATTTTAATTCTAAATAGTATTGGAATCTTTGAATCAGTAATATAATAGTATTAACAATTTTATAAAAATATAATTTTTAACAGAAAAGAAGGTTTTTTTTAGCGGCAGGCGGACAAAGTAGTGCATCTATCTTTTGCATTGAGTACACAGGGACGCCAAAGGTAATGGGTTCCCTGGGGCACAGGTAGACAATGACAGGCTGTTTCGTTCTTATTAGAACTCATCAGAAAGCCATAACCTGTAAGCGACCCCCAGTACAACGAGACTATGATTATAATGCATTTTTAAGAAATAAAAACGCGATGAAAACCCAGTAACGCCATTTATGTTTACTCAATGCAAAAGATAGATGCACTACATTGTCCGCCTGCCGCTACAAAATCCTTCTTTTCTATTTAATTATACGGACACTAAACTCTACTACTTTATTTTATAATTTTAAACTTTCAAAATTTACACATACAATACGTTTATCTTATTTGTTGTAAAAAAAATTATAAATTTTTATTTTAATTCCTTGTTAAATCTATTGTCGGAGTAAAGTTTCTCTCAGGCATACTTTAGTAAACCTGTAAGATCTAGATTCTTGTGTTTACAATAAAAAATATTAAAAGTGTGGATAGGAACAAAAACAAACAGTTCATGTCAATAATGAGCAAGATATAAATTAGATCTCTAGAGATTAGTTTAAGAATTGAAAGTACATTTTTAGGGTTGAAAATGAATGATACTGCTCCGATCATATGGGCTATGAAATGATGATCAAATCGGGTATTCAAGACCGAGTGCATTATTTAGAATGACTTTTTGTAAATATTATAAATCAGAGTAAAAATAACAAATCCTATTTTAGGCATTTTTTAATTAAGGACCAACGAATTTTAAGTAATAATATCTTACTAGCTTAGCTGCTGACGTTTATATGAAAAATAATGATAATAAAATTTAAATTTTATTTTAAAATTATGAAAATATATTTATTAAATCAAAGTTTAATTATTGCAATTAAAGACTTCATTTTTTTGCCATATTGTTGACCTTTTTTTCTGGCTAAAGGGATAATAACCAATAAACAATGCACATGTGAATATCACAGAGAGTTTAAAAAACAGCATAACTCACTTATTCGCACACGTATGACGTGTTAGGCATTATTTGTTATCAGCCCCTGTTTGGCCCGCATATTGCTTTTTCTCTTACGATAATTTGTTATTTTGCCCCGAAGCTGGCAGTAGCTTACAAAGTAAACTAATTGCCTAAGAGCCATGAAAAATATTTAGTTTTCCAGTAATTAATTTTGCCTCAGTGATATATTCGGAACAACGGAAGTGAATACGAATTTTTTTCTGAATGTGAACAAACTTTATTCTTGGTGGTTATCTTTTAAACAATAACTCATATCCTAGTAGTAAGTATAATTACATTGTTGTGGTTAGATTCAGAAAACTGTTAAGATTATTTTAGAGAAGCCTCAAGTGTATATAATATAATAACCAGTGGCGGCTCGTCAGGTGAAGGGAGGAAATTTTTTCGACAATATTAAATAATAATGTACCAATATAGCTACCATTTTAGCCCTTAAAAAATAATTATGTTCCAATTAATAATATTAATTTAATCCGAATGTAGCTATGCATAATAGGGCCACAGTTAACTCCGATGGACAATATAATATATAAACACTCGTGCATTTTGCAGCGTCCCAGCCGACCGTGTCCGTGCACTACCCTCGGTCCGTGAGCTCAGAGCAGCAAGTGAAGATGAAGACCCAACGTCCAAGTGGCTTTTCACCGTTACTATGGTTACGTGACGATAGTCACGCGAGAGCACGTAACAATTTGCATATGACGATGAAGGGCAATTAAAAAATAGGTCAGTCGTATGCACCATTGTTTTAGCATTGGTTCGCCTAACCTTAAGGTATTTATTTTGAGGCTTCGCGAAACTTACGGTTATAGATATCGTTTTGACGTGATTTACTCTGTGACTAAAAAGTTTCGGTTTTATTTTTCAGTTAATTCAGTGGTGTACGTACCTACTTAGTTTCATTTTTATGGTGTGATTGTACGTAATAAAAATATAAATTAGTCAATGTTTGTTTAAGTACCCGTATTATACCTAGCTCTTCACCATTTTTTAAGACCGCGAGCCGCCACTGATAATAACAATATTTAATTGCTAACTTTAAATAACCCCATTCAGTTTATTAAGAAAATGGGTACTTAATAATTTTAATCCACGAAAAATGTATGTTCTGACCGTACCAGTTTATTATTGATTGTCATTTATTTAAAATTTTGATATCGTTACAAATAATTCATTACCATGATTGTACGTAAAAAGAGTTTTATTAATCTGGTCTACTTAAACCGTTTTTCAAATGCAAAGAAATAAAATAATTTATTAAGATACAAAAGTTATGATACGTTAAATAACTGACCTCATAATAAACGTACGGCGCTGTTAAAACGAATTGCAAGGTGACATTTTGTTTCAAAATCAAGCAGGTTTTTTCGTTCGCTTCTTCCAGTAAACTCAAAGCATAAATGCAAAATTTAAGAAATTAATATCAAAAACAATTCAAACTTGCAAGTAAAATAAATTCCCTGATAGCAGTAAAGATTACGGAACTGTCTGAGCTAAATTCTAACGATAAAACAAATTTTTACATATCAAAGGCTAACATCAGCCACTACAGCGCTGCCTTGTGGGCGATCTGGGTACCCATAGGAAATTTATTATTATAAAATGTCCATAATATCATAGTATGTAAAAAATTATTATACAAACTAATATGAATAAATAAAGATATTTAGAAATAAAAAAATGTTTCAAATCGATCTATTAAATGTTGCTAAGTATCACATTAAGTTTTAAATTAAAAACAATAAATTTTTAATACAATAAATAATAAATAGGTAAGGCATATTTGTTTTTTCTTACACACACAAGTTAAATAGGCCTGAATATTACTCAGACGTGCGTAATAAATGAATTATTTCATCGTTTAGCAGGTTCTGGTATTCACCTGAGGCAAATTGAAGAACGAAATATGTGTAACGAGTACGAATGTGGAACGAGGAAACACAAATGGGGAAACTTGGATAAATTATTTAGGGGACAACTCGAAAACAAGATTTTGTGAAAGTTTGATGGAACACAGACGCGGCTAATAAATTATTTACAACCTTCACAATTAGTGTTTCTTAAATTAGATTTACACTAAGTTTGAATTACGAATATTCGCTACAAAGAAATTAGCATAATACTTTATTATCTCGTTAATAAAGGAATGTGTCTTTGATGTAAATTAAAGTAGATATAATATTCCAGATAAATACACGTTTTTTGGCTTGGCGCAGGGGTCGAAATAAAACAGACTTCCTCGCTTATCTACTTTCTTATTTAGTGACAGCCAACGCCTAGCTTGTGTTGGCCACGTTAAGGATATATTTTTATTTCTGTTAAGTACTAATGAATGTCATTAACGACTCATGCCAAACATATTTTTAAATTATTTTGGACCGTAGGTATTCAACACATAGTTAAATTGCTTAGAAAATTTTTTGAAGAAAAATAACTCTGTACCAGTAGAGGGAGATGGTATGTTCTACGACTATTTTCGGAGGTCCCTTCTGCGCATGCGCCGGCAGTGCGCAGGCGTGTGTCGTCTGTCATACGTCATTATGTCATACGTCATCTGTCATATCTGAAACGTCACACTCTTGGGCATTAGCTACTTGGGCCCACGTGTTGGATTTTAATTTTGACATTTGACAAGTGTCAGGTGACCTTGACATATCTTAATTGACAGGTGACAGCCGCCATATTTTCCTAAACATAATATGACGTCATCCTAATCACGTGGCAGATAATGAATATTATTGAATAAGTAGCTAACACCTAAGTAGCTAATGCCCAAGTGGCTAACGCCCATGAGTGTGACGTTTGAGATATGACAAATGATGTATGACATATGACAGATGCGCAGTAGGGACCTCCGGAAATTGGCGTAGAACATACCATCTCCCTCTACTTGTACAGTTTTGGGTTACAATATACAAATTGTAATGATTACTTGTTACTCATTAAAGATGTGCATTTTTGGCTAAAGTAATTACTTGTATGTTACACGATATAAGACGTGCTGAAACAACCGAACTCCTCAACATTAACTAGCTCTGTATTGTCTAAAAAAAAGTTGGGCGTTGGCGCCATGCCATATACAGCAAATTACTGAACAAAATAAACCCAGAATAACTGGAGATATTTCCCCTGTAAACACGAGCTCTGACATTGATAGAGTTAGATTCCTACATGATAAGTAATAAAAATAAAAGTTAATATGAAATCAATTATCTCCTTAAAACCTTTTAATAATATTAGTTTAGGTATTAAATAAATTAATTAAGTAAATTTAAATGGTCTTAAAACCCTGAAAGACGATGATAATGGAATTGAAGTAATAGTAAAAAACAGGATAATTGACAGACCTTAATTTTTTTACTACTAACCCTTTGAGGTATGTTTAACCAACTTATGTTAAATCTGTTTGAAAAGTACTAAATTTATTGAATAGAAAGAAAGTTTTTAGGGGTAGACGGACAAAGTAGTCCATCTATCTTTTGCATTAAAGTACACAGGGACGCCAAAGGTAATGGGTTCCCTGGGGCACAGCTAGACAATGACGGGCTGTTTCGTCCTTGTTAGGACTCATCAGAAAGCCAAAACCCGTAAGCAACTTCCAGTACAGCGAAAATATGCTCCCAAGACATTTTTAAGAATAAAAATGTGATGAAAACCTAGTATGGCCACCTGTAGGAATCAACCTAATGTAAAAGATAGCGATCAAACGTGAAAACTAAATAAACCAAGTACGGGTTTCCAACAAACACCAGTATAGGAAACGTTTTTTCGCATCCCTACACTAAATTTATTTAACTGCCTCTAGCAATCTGGCACATTTATAGGGATTTCTCACTTTTTAATTAGTACCTAAAGGAGCCGGACACTGAGGTGCCTTGTCTCACTGACAAAAATAGAGCAAAAAGCTTATCTAACATCACCTGTAGTAGGTTCCAGAAACACACTTGCAAGTGAAGGGGGCTTCAAAATATCATGATATTTCATGGGAGTAAGGACTCAAAAATAATTTGAAATATACCAGGACCAAAGACCAATCCAACAAAACCGGGGCAGACTGCTTAGCACATACACAACGACGGGGAACGTAAATAACTTTTCTTAATACATTTATTTTTAATTTTTAGTTCACAAACTATACTTACATTCTTGGTTCCTATAAACTAAATTTCAGTTCTATAAGTTACAATTACTAATAAAAGTGGTCCTGATTAACAATGTATCGCCCCTTTAAATTTCCGAAATTAACAGTTTTTAAGGAACCTTAAAAAGTAGCGCATATCTTAAGAATAAGATCAGGAATATTAGATATTTAATTCCTGTTTCTCTCGGACAGCAAGAAGTCAAGGATTAATTTAAAAATATATTTAACTTTCTCTTTAAAACTTCTTTTGTCTACCAATAACATTAAAAGAAAATATTATGGCTCAGGGAGGTACGGTTTTAGTATCGCATAAAAGTCTGATTGCAAAAATTTATAGCCTAACTTTTCTTACCAGAAAATAAAAATTAAGATAGCATCGGATAATGAATTTTATTTCGTCTTTGAC
This sequence comes from Polydrusus cervinus, assembly GCA_935413205.1. NCBI lineage: Eukaryota > Metazoa > Arthropoda > Insecta > Coleoptera > Curculionidae > Polydrusus > Polydrusus cervinus. The sequence continues at coordinate 54,409,006 of OW284516.1, read as the reverse complement.
TTAACTTGTACATATATTCTAGAAAAGTTTTCTTTATCAAATTAGAAAAAGTTTGGTACCTCTAAGAAGGTTATGCCATAATTATGTTTAATTAGAAAAAGTCTTTGAAATGAATGAGACAGGAACTTTTTCTTGGTTGAAAGATTGGTTTAGTTTGTATCTAGACAATTTATCTAAAAATACAGCAAAGTTTTTGATTAGATTTTGTATGATTTTCGTACTAAAACTTTTACATGTACTATCTTACCAATCTGACAATAATATATAATAATATGAAAAATGCAGTGACATTTTTTTTTAACCAGTCAGGGGCGAGGGCGTTTAAATTAATTATTATATGTTAGATGAACAATCCCAGACTTTGTCCCTTTCTTTTAAATAAAATATATTTCTTACCTTTTCGCAATATCAAGTGATGTAAAAAAATATTTTACTATTTTTATTTAATGGCGATATTCATGATGATTTGACCCCTGTCTTTCCTTATTTTTCCGTTTTTGGTAAACAGAATCGACTCAAACATCATCTTTTGGTAATATCTACGGTCCATAAAAGTTGTTTACAATATTTATTTTTAATTGGGCGTTTTATAAACCCATGGTGTGAACCGTTAATGAAACTTCAGTCAAAGTTTTTTTTTCAAAAATGTATTTCTAAGTATCCGGTGTCGACCATCTATTACACGAGCATGATCAGTGCTACCAATACTATAATTAGGAGAATAATACCTAGTATGTGCTGCTATGTCAAATGAGTATGTTAATTTAAAATTGTAATCTTAAAAAGCATCCGAAAAGTAAAAACCCATTTTTTCAAAGGCGTAAATATAGTCTTAGTACGGACTTACTTATCGGAAAAGTCTAAATAATACAATGTAAATCCCCACTGTTTTAATTTTTTAATAATACGAATTCAAACATTTGTGATGATAAAAACAAATTTTTGAAAGAGGTATGCATTATTTGACTAAAAAAAAATTAGGTTTTTATTGATTTTTTCTAAGAATAGGAATAATAAGCTTAAGTTAAGTGCGAGTTAAGACATTTTCATAAAGGTATAATTATATGGATTACAGGCTCTTACCAGTCAAAGAGGTGGTTTGAGCCCAAGCGACAGCGAGTGATGTCAAAAAAGTCGGAGACTATTCAAGAGTACTGCCTCCCGAGTTGTGTATTATATTTTTTCTACTCAGATTGTTGTCTAATACAAAAAATTATTTTCTTTTTAATATATAATTTATGTAATCCAAGTTAGATATCCTGTGCAATACTGTACATTTATAATAGATTAAAAGTCAAATTTTCATTGACAATACTGGGTTTTATGGAATTCATTTATTTAAACATTTTGTCAGTGTCGTGTCAGAAAAATGGTAAAATGGATGTCAATGCAGCCGCAGAGTGTGCTTGCGCTGCTTTATTGCCAGAAAAGTAAATACTTACCTCCCTAGGGAGTAAAACGTAATTATCTCCCTGAAATCAGTATCAGGTATCCTTACCAAACCGGGAGTAGAAAAACATATTTAACAAGTGTGTATCATATTTCTATAAATACAGACCTATCTGACATTAAAAAATGTATATAATAACCTAAAAAAAATCGATTGGCCACAATTGCTTTTTGGTATACATAGGTCACAAGTAACAGAATGCGTGTAAGAGTGGGATAGTATTTGTATATTATGTGTTATTCAGTACTCAAGTTCTTTATACCCACATAAAATAACTTTAACTAACACCTAACTGATATCTTACCATACTGTCACCATCCTCCACTATATTTATTGTGTTTTTAACCTCTTTAAAAATATGGGTTATTACTTTTTCAGAATAGTTTTAAATTAGCGTTAGCAACACATAGTAGGTAAGTATTTTTCTTTTAATTATAATTTTGGTAGGACTGATGATGGTCGTGTAAGAGACAGTCGAAACTGGTATACCTACTAAGAATAAATTTATGAATAAACACTGACTAAGATTTTATCAATTAAGGTTAAAAAAAATGGTCATAATTACAACATATAGTTTAAATGAAAATGCTATAACGAGTACAAATCGTAAAGTTATTAAAAAAAGCAGCACATTATGACCCCATCTCTATTCTTTTAATGGTTTGCAGGCCGAAATTAATTACCTAAATTTATCGGCCTAAATTGAACACAAGTGGACCATCCTGGTCTAACTTTAAATCTCTTCTGACGGCGGCCTTTTGATTACGTATTCAACGCGGCTCGCCGGCCATCTAGTCGAGGTCCAAATTCTCTAATTTATTTAGGAAGACCCTGCTCGTAGCTGGAGGGACCAAATTCTCTTGTCCTGGTTCGTAATTAACTTATACGGATTCGTTATAGTCTATAAGGGAGAGAAGTTCGGACGGAAACGTTTTCATACTTGGTAAACTTCGATATTTACAAGGGTTCATCACAATACCTTAGCTTGGTCTTCCAATTCGAGAAATAATATCGCACAACAAATTAAATAAATTAAAACGTAATTTTAAACTATCTAAGCTGCACGTACCCGGCACCTCCACCAAATCTCGCGTATAAAAATGGTAGGCGACGACGGGAACGTGTAGCTTAGGTAGTTTAAAATTACGTTTTAATTTGTTGTGCGCTATTTATTTACTGAAACACAGTTTTATTAATGCGAAGCAATTGACGATTACATTATGATGAAATACATACAAGTCTTAAAAAATAAAAATAAAATTATTAAATCAGAAAATTTAAAAAGTTTTCTCTAAAGAAGAGTTGTTCCCTTAAAACTTACATGTGACGCTATTTGTTTTCAGTTCAAGAGAAACAATTTCCGCTTTACAGTCAACCCAGGCCAAAAGAGAAATAAACAATTTAACAATTAAATAAACATTATCAAGAGCACTTACTCACTGGCTGGAAACTGCTCTGTTATACCATGTGTCAGTAATGTCACCAACTGTCAAGTGTTGACGTAATTTTTAATTTTTTTAAATGAAACACCCTGTATATTGTTAGATTGAATTTAATCATATGGGGTACTATTTGAAAAATATTTGAAATTAATTGAAGATTTAGAATATAAAAAAATAACGTCAACACTTAACAGTTGGTGACATTACTGACATATGGTATAACAGTCAAATAGTAAAATTTTAGTCCTATAGATTGCCCAAAACTCCGATTCGAAATCACTTTTCGTTCGCTTGTAATTAAGCTGTTTCGGAACATTTGCCCAACCCTGTATATTTTTAACGTTGGCAATCTAGGGTTAAAATTAGAAATTAAGTTTTTCAATGATATTTCAGTGTGAAACTAAAAATTTAAAATTGGGCCACCATTCGTGGTTTCTAGTGGTCAATTTTTGAAAGATAAAACAGCGTTTTTCTTAGAGTACACGAACAAAACTATAGATCCCTAAAAAAATTTAAAATTCCCTTTATTTTTCCAGAGACATTGAAAATAGGATTTTATTATATCAAAAAAATGAATGACTGGTAGCCATGATGGCCAAATTTTAAATTGCTATTATAGAACAAAATCAAAAAACTTTTAGACATTTAACAAAAAACCTTAATTATGCAAATACAAAATAATTATTATTGTAACACATACTGGCATTTTTGGTCTAATATACATTAAAAAATTATAATTTAATGGTGCTATGAACCTATAAATAACGATGAAATATCACGTTTAAACAAATTTTCGTTGGTTGAACGAACCACAAATTTCAAAACTTGATATATTCCGAATTTAATGCACGTACCAAATTTAATAAGTTTATGGGAGAACATAAATTGATTAAAAATAATATAATCGCCGTTTAAATTTTAAAAGCTCATGGGTTTTTTTTTTTTTTTTTTTTATGATAAAACACCTGCACTGTAGGAAAAATCCTTTAAGGCGCTCTGGGAGCGGTGCGAGTGCGAAGAAAGCGAATAACGTTGGTCTTGAAACGTTGAAGATTGTATTCTTTGGGAAACACGACCTCAGGAAGATCATTCCACAAAGATGACGTTCTCCAGATGAAAGAATTCTTGAACAATGAAGTTCGAGGAGTACTAAGCTGAACAACATATGGATCAGCGGCAGTGGTTCGCCGTGTATTTCTGTTTTGCATTGCTCTAGGTGGAATCAAGTGGGCAATGTCAGTCGAACACCTGCCATGGAAATATCTGTAAAAGAGAGCCAAATCACCAACCTGTCTTCGATGCTCCAGGCTGTCGAGGGTCTTGGTCAGCTCGGGGTCGCCGATCAGACGAACGGCTCTCCTTTGAATGGAATCCAGTAGCCGAATGGTGTGCTTGGGTGCAGAGCTCCAGACATGAGAGCAATATTCTAATGATGGTCGAATCTGGGCTTTGTAGAGTGTCAAAAGTTGATGAGGTGTGTACAACCTTTTGGTGCGGAAAAGTACACCAAGTTTCTGTGCAGCTGTCTTGGCAATTGCGGCAACGTGATCATGCCAAGACATATTACCTCCCAGATTGACCCCCAGCAAATTAATAGACGGTGCCAGGGGAATTGCGTGTCCTGCCATGACTATATCCGGTTCTGCAATGTTAACCTTTTTGGAGAAGACTGCTGCCTGGGTTTTCTTAGCATTAAATTCGACTTGGTTACTGTCACCCCAAGCCAAAATTTCTTCCAGGTCCTTGTTGAGGCGCAATACTTCATGCTGCCTGCGAAGATGTGCGTCGGCAGCGGATGTTTGGGGAGTCAAGGTAAAAGATGAGACAAGTGTGCTGTCATCAGCAAAGCTATAAATTGGATTTTGGGTTTTCACTAGAAGGTCGTTAATATACAGTAAAAAGAGGGTAGGCGACAATATGGACCCTTGAGTAACACCGGCATTGATGGTGAAGGTGTCTGAGAGAAACCCGTCAATCGCCACTTGCAGAGAACGGTTCTTAAGGAAGCTGGTTAACCATAAACAAAATCCATTAGGCATACCGTAGGATCGCAATTTACTTAGAAGCCCATCGTGCCAAACACGATCAAAAGCCCTAGAGATGTCCAGTGCAACAGCCCGGGATTCTCCATGATGTTCGATGGTGTTGCTCCAAAGATGGGTGACATATGCCAGAAGGTCACCTGTTGATCTGGACTTACGAAAACCGTATTGATGGTCGCTGATAATGTTAAGCCCTTCCAGATACTTTAGGAGTTGTTGGTTAATAGCTTTCTCCATTACTTTTGAAATTACTGAAAGCAATGCGACGGGTCGGTAGTTGCTTGGCAGGGTCTTTTTACCTTTCTTTGGAATGGGCTGGACACGCGCAGACTTCCAGCAAAAGAATAAGCTAAATATTGCATTAAACAAATAAAGTTTTCAATATAAAAAAAATAGTCGATCGATACTTTGGTCGGATATACTAAAAAATGAAAACTCTCGTAGTATCAAACGTATATACTGATGTAATAAGCATTTTGATATAATACTTAAATTCACTAATATAAATAGTATTATATCACCTCTACCCATTAAAATCGTATGACATAGCTCCATTGACCTTATTCAAAGTATAATTTTGTATTTTCTAAAAACATAAAATCAGGTGTGACAGTGGCGGCTAGCGGTCTTAAAAAATAAGGAAGAGCTAGGTATAGTGCGGGTACTTAAATAAACATTGACTAAAAACTCGTGTAACAAAACGTCTCTCTTATCCTCATCTGTCCAACGACTGAATGGAGTTTCCAACAAATTACAAACTATGTCATTAATTGGGTTCATTTTTAAAACACACAACTAAGTAGGTACGTACACTACTGAATTTCTTGAAAAATAAAAACAAAACTTTTTTTATCACACAGTAAATCATGTAAAAACAATATCTATAACCGTAAGTTTCGCGAAACCTCAAAATAAATACCTGAAGGTTAGGCGAACCAATGGGCATACGACTAATCTATTTTTAAATTGCCCTTCATCATAACGCAAATTATTACATGCTGTTTGCGTGACTAACGTCACGTAACCATAGTAACGGTGAATATCAAAGCCATATTGGGTATTGGGTCTTCACTTGGTTTGAGCTAATGGACACGGTCGACTGGGGCGCGCCAAAATGCACGAATGTTTATAATTATTGTCAATCGGAGTTAACCGTGGCCCTATTATGCATAGCTACATTCGGATTAAATTAATAATATTAATTCGAATATAATTATTTTTTAAGGGATAAGATGGTAGCTGTATTGGTAAATTAATATTTAATATTGTCGAAACACTTTCCTCCTGGTTTTATTTTATTTTTTTGGTGACGAGCCCCTTCACCTACTTCACCTGACGAGCCGCCACTGAGGTGTGCAATCGACTACTTCTTTGAATATAATTTTGTTGTCAATTTTAATATTTTCTCTTTCATAATCAAGTGATATTATCTCGCAACAGTGTCAATAAACACAATTTTTGCAGCAATAAAACACTTAGAATATCTTTTATTTATTCATGGAGTTAGATTTAAAAAAGAGAAAATTAGATTGTTCAGAAAACATCACATTTTCATTTTGTTTTTCTTTATAAAAAAGGATCTTAAGGATTTTTACAAGACAGATTTGCCTTTTTTGTATACATGAAAATACATTTTGATTGCTTTCTGCCCATATGCTTGAACTACATAAGAGATTCATGAATAATTCAGGAAGAAGTGCAAAAGAGAGAATTAATAAAATTGTTTTGCAGAAAAAAAAAAGATATATAAAACACAATAAATTGCTTTGGTTTTTCTCCAGCTGAATGTATTTTTTTCTTGGCGAGGGTATAAAAAGTTAATATAATCCATAAATTTTATTCTTTCATTTTCTTGTAAATGAATAAACAATACTATATTTAAATACAGTGTCCGCGGAAAAGTCTGCATCGCATGAAAAACATTTTTATTCGTAAAGTAAAAAAAAATCTAGTTTGTTTTTGCTTAATTGGAAACCAAAAAATAATCCAAAATTTTTGACATATCGTATTTGCTTCAATTCGTAAATTTCATTTAAAATTTTCAAATATCGGAATTACATGGAGATTTTAAATCGAATGTTTGATGAAGAATTTTTTTTTATATTTTGCCATCTAGTAAACGCATTCCTTCTTTTGGTCCTATTTTTTGCACGTTATAAGCAATCCCAAAGAGTTACTTTTTAACGTTATTTTAATATTTTTTACACACTGTGTTAAGTGAGTTTTACCCAATAATGTCGTTTAACTAGTTGTAGAACTGACAAAATTGCTTTAAATCTATTCTTAATTTGAAATGTAAGAATAGCTTTAAAATCAAATACTTACATTCCAAATGGGTTATCTAAATCAACAACTTCAAATTTCTTATATCTACTAATATTAGTTTAAATATTTACAGACAACATAAAATGAATAAATAAAAAGTTTACCTACATTTCTGTATGTCGCTTTTCTCTTTTTATACATTTTGTGGTTCCTTTCGAGAGTTATCTTGTAACATTTACAAAATATCTGGCTGGAATTTCCAGAAAAATCTCCCGTATCTTGTTTTCTAACTGGTCAATATTTTGAAATGGTAATTTACGGTATAGTTTTTCTTTCAGCTACCCCACAAGAAAAAAATCTACCGGAGTTAGGTCGGGGAGTCTCGATGGCCATGGATATTCTGAATAACTGGTTTTGGACAACAAATAAAATTTGAATTGTTAAATTATAAACACAATTTAAATTACAATTTGCATTCAGTACGTAAATGAAAAATTTTTGGAAAATTTAACTGAACATTAAAAAAATTATTGCAGATAAAATTATTAGAATAAAATATATTCTAAAATTTTTTAAATTGTTTCTGTGTGTGTAATTAGGTTTTATGGCTCTGGTTGAAACCGAATGGCCAGTTATATCATTAATTTCACGCTTTTTATAATATCTTCAGTCCGTAAATGTATGTTAATGAAAAAACCACACAATTCTTTATTTAAACATTTACGATAAATATGTTTTTCCATTTTCTGTCATTTCCTGTTACCCCTACGACAGAAAAGTTTTCGAAAACAAAAAATTATATAAAGCCTAAAGTTTAAATCACAATCAGGCTTACAGAAACCGGAAAGAGAAAAAATGTTACGAGAACACTTTACAGGTAAAAACCTCTACAATCGAATTACTCAGTCAAAAAAGTTTTAGATTTGAAACGTTAGAACTGAAATTGACTTTAAAAACTCGCAAAAACTTGGATGTGTACTTCAAAATACTTTACCGTAGAGTCCGGAAAAGTGTTTTCGACATTTTCACATTTTTCGTTTATAGGATAAGAATAAAATTTGCAACGAAATGTAAAAATATAAATATGAAAATATTTTTTAATATCTAAGTAATATTTAGTTACTTATCTATAAACTTACTCCTTCTTATTAATAAAAAAACTCACTTGCAAAATATAGTTACAAAGAAACCCATTTTAGTATGTGGTATGGGCTGAATGAGGACTGAGTATTTGACTAACCGTTTTATCAATGCATTCTTCAAACACAACTAACCGTATTTTATCTTTTAAATATAACTTCATTTGCAATATTATTACATTTGTTATTTCTTTAAAATATAAGAATTATTATAATGAGATAGGAACGTCTTAACTCTACAAAGCCCAGATTCGACCATCATTAGAATATTGCTCTCATGTCTGGAGCTCTGCACCCAAGCACACCCTTCGGCTACTGGATTCCCTTTAAAGGAGAGCCGTTTGTCTGATCGGCGACCCCGAGCTGACCAAGACCCTCGATAGCCTGGAGCATCGAAGACAGGTTGGTGATTTGGCTCTCTTTTACAGATATTTCCATGGCAGGTGTTCGACTGACATTGCCCACTTGATTCCACCTAGAGCAATGCAAAACAGAAATACACGGCGAACCACTGCTGCTCATCCATATGTTGTTCAGCTTAGTACTCCTCGAACTTCATTGTTCAAGAATTCTTTCATCTGGAGAACGTCATCTTTGTGGAATGATCTTCCTGAGGTCGTGTTTCCCAATGAATACAATCTTCAACGTTTCAAGACCAACGTTAATCGATTTTATCGCACTCGCACCGCTCCCAGAGCGCCTTAAAGGATTTTTCCTACAGTGCAGGTGTTTTATCATAAAAAAAAAAAAATTCAATAACTGACACTTCAAAAGGTGAATAATTGGCTTTTTAATTTTAATTGCGCCATGTTTAGGTTATTAAGCAAAAATATCGATGATTCAGAGTAGGTAAGTATAACTGACTAAATAAAAGGTGTTAACGATGAGAATTTTTTTTTCGTTCATAACCAACACGTGTTAATAATACAACCCTGTATAGGTATTTAGCTTATTAAGCAAAATTAATTACTGATTTAAGGTAAGTAGGTTTAACTAATTACATTAAAGATGGCAACCATAAAAAAGTCGAAAAGGGTTTCAGACGAATGCACAACAGAGGGTTATGGCTTTCGCAGCACTGTGCTACTTTTTTGTAAAACTAAACAAATAGGTTTTTAAATGGGACACCCTATATAATTTAAACTAATTAATTTAAGAATTTTCTGGGCTATTCAAAAATGGATAATGGTATATATTATATATTAAATTTTCAAAAATAGCTGAAGTCCTACCTGGATTTTTAGTTCTATATGTAATTTTGGCATCAGTAAAAAATGTAAATGGAATAGGTAAAATGGGCACCATATTTAAGTTATAGTATTTTACGTTATAAGGCCGGTAGGTGACTTATTACAGTACGAGTTGGTTTACGGACGAGGCGACGTAGGAGCCGAGTCTAGAATATAAACGAGTGCTGTAATAACACCTAACGGACGTGTATCATATGATATTTTATTTCATTCTGTCTTTATAATCCTTTTTAAAAAGAATAAACAAATAGGTCATATTACCTTTTAAGTGAAAACTTGACAAAGATCGAAAGTAACCAGTCATTGTTTCTAAAATCATACCATTGTTGCTAGGGGAGACCCATTACAGTATCTGATACTGTAATGTTCCATTTGCCGGCCGCAAATGAGTACAGGGTAAGTAAATTTACTGGACAGGATAAAATTAAATAAATAAAGAATATTCTTGCCTATATTAGAATTTAATAATATTATCAAACACAAATATTTAAATCAAAAACTTTGCATATACAATACAGTGTTAAGTTTTCTATATTATACAGGATGACTCCGAAGTTGATACTTCTTTTTTAGCTGTGTAGTGTATAGACGTATAGGTGAGACAGAGAAGTAAAAAATCTAAGTGCGGGCCTGGTCATCAAAACGTAGCCCGCTATACTTTATGTTGTTTTTCTTATCTCTTATTAGTCATTACGGGTGGTGTTGAGCAATCCGCTGCGTGTGTTTTTCTGAAGCAAGTAAATTTTAAATTGGTGACACGTGGAAATAGTAAAATTTGAAAACAATAAACAAGTAGATATGGTACTATTTTAGGGTGAGTGTCGTCAAAGTGCGGCTGCTGCTTCAAGATTATTCGCAGAACTATTTCCCTTGCGGGCTCGTCCTACACCCCATAGTTTTCTTAATGTTATTCAACGAGCAAGTTAGGCAGAACCGTATTTGATCCATAAATAAATGTAAGTGCCTTATTTTTGAATTTTTTGAAAAAAGGTATTTGAAAATGTTGTTTACCTTCTATACACAGCTAAAAAAGAAGTATCAACTTAGGAATAACCTGTATAGGAATATTTTTTATTATTAAATTTGAGATAAATAGGAAGACAAAAATCACAAAGTCATGGTCTCAATCATGTAATAAAATCAACTAAGGTGACATGTTTCGCTCTTTACGGAGCATCATCAGACCTAAAATTGTATAGAGGTGTGACCCACATTACATTTTTATACTATTTAACAGTCTACCTTCATTAAAACCAATAAATGAAATAACACATTAAAAACAAGACGAGTACCATGTCAAAACAAACAGGTTACGATTAATCTTAAAACTAACACAAAAAACGATAGGTAGTTATAAAGGCGGGTAGGAGGGAGAGTGAAGCAACCATACAGGAGAATACGACTAACCGAGCTAAGGCCAAGCGTAGAAAAAGCCAAAATATATAAACGAAGAAGTCCCCCCCCCGCTATTTTGGCCTTTTCTACGCTTGGCCTTAGCTCGGTTAGTCGTATTCTCCTGTATGGTTGCTTCACTCTCCCTCCTACCCGCTTTTATAACTGTCGTTTTTTGTGTTAGTTTTAAGATTAATCGTAACCTGTTTGTTTTGACATGGTACCTACTCGTCTTGTTTTTAATGTGTTATTTCATTTATTGGTTTTAATGAAGGTAGACTGTTAAATAGTATAAAAATGTAATGTGGGTCACACCTCTATACAATTTTAGGTCTGATGATGCTCTGTAAAGAGCGAAACATGTCACCTTGGTTGATTTTATTATATGATTGAGACTATGACTTTGTGATTTTTGTCTTCCTATTTATGTTGTTAGTTTGGTCTCTTTGAGAATATGTACGATTTTTTCGAATATTAAATTTGAGGTAAAAAATAATTCTTCAAAACAATTGAAAATGATAACATGAATCTAAAAAGTCACCTAACTACTAACAATAGATAACATTGCGGTATATAGAAAAACAACAATTTTTCTAATAAATGTCCATTAAACTTTTCGTTATACAGTTTTAAATCAAAAATTATTATATATTAAAGCCAAGTTATATTACACTGGCGAATAAAATGATACACCCTTTACAAAGTGTAATGGTGACATTGTTTCATTATTTAATTGCTCACTTACAGCGGGTTGTACGAAACAAAATCGTTTTCGGTTAGTTAACCGCGTATTAAAAAACAAAATTTAAATTATGGCATGGCCAACTTCGTGTTGGTGTGACTTTATCTAAAATATAGAAAGAAAAAGAGCTGTCAGTTGAAAGTGACAGAAAGTATTCGGAATATTTGTATAAAATGTTGTAAATTGAAATTTTTTAATAACACGTTATTGAAATGTGCTTAGCCATACTCAAAAGCATATTATGCAAAGATAAAAGGTAGAATTGTAACCAAAAACATTGATGATTAAAACACAACGTTAGTACCCACAAGGTATAATAATATATTAATTATTAAACCGAAATAAGCATTTTTTCTTTTAAATAGCTGACACTGTGACTGTAGTTTATATTTTTTTAAAGTATCTTTTAAACTCAGCCTATACAAAGATTTTCACAAAAAAAAACTGGTAATCAGTTATTTGTATATTTTATATTTTGCCATCATATTTTAGCTACTTATTAATTATCAACTGAAGCAAGGCAAAAATGTATGCAACGTATGCAGAGTTAAACTAATATGAATAACTTGCAAGGCATACATTTGCATTGGCTTAAAAACTGAAAACATACATTCTCTTATACCAGAAATTATAGGTAAAATATTTTCTTAGTAAGGGAATAATAGAAAAAGTACATTTAATTTTACAATATGCATGCATGCCAGCAGCAATTTTGAAATTAAAAATCATGTCCCACAGGTACGTAATAGAATAATTATTGTACTTAGTTGAACTATTAAAACCCATGCTATTTACTTAACTGATTGTTCCGATATATATCTTGGCACCTGAAAAGCTTCAGCTAACAGTACCAGTTTTATATATTATACTACAATACATTATAAATTTTAAACGGTTTGGCACCAGGCTTCTTTTAAATTATTTTTAAAAATATATTAAGCAATTATTTATGTCTCTTGTTTTGCTATATTATTAATATAGGTTCAGACAAATATACAGCAGTAGTCCAAACTGTCATCGCTAATACAGATTTTTTATATTGCTTTTTAATAAATAGAATAAAATGTATATGAACGGCGATGCATAATTGCCTTCTTAAATGTTTTCAATTTTTCATAATTAACTTGAAAATTGGTAATATTTTTTCTATGTAAGCTGGGTACTGCACTTAATGTACTCGTTATATACATTATTTATATGTGTATACCTGGTATTTTAACTTGTTTATTAGATAGAACTGCGGAGTAACGAAAATAACGAGTTTCTTAATTTTTAACCGAAAAATTAAAATTGCTGTAATTTCTGCTTCATTTGAGAAAAATGTAAATAAGTAATATTATTCCTAAATAACTATTCTCAAATGCAACTTTTGTGTAAAACAAACGGCCGAGCAGTGACCAGTAAATTTTACATATTTTTGAAAGCAGATATCTCGAAAACGGTACATCATAGCGAAAAAATATATAAAACTAACATTCTAGAACACTTTATGCTTTTTATGAGTTTATATCTTTCGATATATGATCCGCCGTTTTCGAGTTATGAGCAAAAAATTTAGAAAAGGACCCCTCTATCTCCGTCTCCTTCTGAAGCCAACGAGCTAGGGGCAAAAATTTACCTCCTAACTACATTCCTAAGGCACCAAACTCCCCCCCCCCCCCCCCTTAGGCACCTACTTTGTTGCCTAGCCTAATACTAGGTACTTTTAAAATTTCACATTGATATACTATTTCTTAGTAAAATAACGGGATGGCCAGTAAAATCACCTCATATACGGGGTGATTCCTAAATTAATACCTCTTTTTTAGCTATAGATGGCATTAAAATAAACAACACTTCAAATACCTTTATTCAAAAAACTCAAAAATAAGGTACTTACATTCATTTATTACACTATGGATCAAATACGGTCCTGCCTAACTTAAACATATTCTCGAAGCAGCAGCTGCACTTTGACAATACTCACCGTAAATTATAACCATATCTACTAGTTCATTGTTATCAAATTTTACCATTTTCATGTTTCACCAATATAAAATTAACTTGCTTCAGAAAAACACACCGCAGCGAATTGACAAATAATTGCCCACCGACCCGTAAATTGCATGACTAATTAGACAAAAACAACATAAGGTATATTAGGCTACGTTTTGATGACAAGACCCGTAGTTTTTGCTTCTGTATCTCAAATCTATTTTTAAGTTTTTTGAAAAAAAAAAAAAGGTATTTGAAAATGTTGTTTACTTGAATGCCTTCTATACACAGCTAAAAAAGAAATATCAACTTAGGAATCACCCTGTAAAGAGGCTCTAAAACATCTAGGTCTAATATTTTTTGAGATTATAAAACTTTCCTTCTTGCTAGAACAATAGAAATCAGTAACGAAATAATTCAGCTCTATTTATTTTGTCGTTATAGCAAATTTTCGCCTTATAAGGTCGTTATATCGGCTAAAATTTACACGATATATTAAAACTAAACCCGTATTATGAAACCGTTGAAGAGAATTAAGTTTTGTCATAAATTTAGAAAATGTGAGGGTAATTAGCTTTCTATAAACGCTGTAATATTAAGCACTAATTTTGCAGTAAATGAGTATTTTATAACGAAGCAGTATAAATTTTAGAACACCTTCGTGGTGTAAATGCATGTTGCAAGAATTCAGGGTGATTCAGCGGCATATCCATAAATGTAGTTATAAAAGGATAGCTGTGCATAGTTTTGAGAGCCGCTTAAAGAAAAACTGTTATTATAAAAAGCATAATATTCTAAAAATATGCAATGCAGCATCAAGTAAAATGTAGTAAAATACAGGGTGATTCCTAAGTTGATACTTCTTTTTTAGCTGTGTATAGAAGACATTCAAATAAACAACATTTTCAAATACCTTTTTCTAAAAAACGTAAAAATAAGTATAGATAGCAAGTGGTCACCACTTACTTCTATTTCTATTCACTAGTTTATTTCAGTTATAACTTTTTTTTCGAGTTAATTAAGAAGTGTGTGAAGAAGTGCAACTTATTATGTAAAATTTGTATTCACTCACCTCACTAGTAAATCGTTTTATTACTCTCTATTCTCCTGCGTTGTTTTAAATTTCAGTATTTTTGGCTCACTGTATGTTTTTTGGCTTTATTTGGGTCCTACGAGAGTAAATTATGTTTAGTTAGTTCCGGGGAAAGCTATATTAGTTAAATCTTAGCTGTATAAATAATTAATGCCTTGCATTAGTTATTGGGAGCGTTAAGGTTAGTTCATAATATAGTAGGGTACTCAACTCCGGTTTCATTTTTATATTTTTAGTCATTGGAAAAAAATATTTATGGGTGTTGTAAGTTAAGGTAAATTTGAATTTCTTCGTTTGGTCGACCGGAGATGGTCAGGGGCGGTTCTA
The DNA here is from genome assembly GCA_935413205.1 of Polydrusus cervinus. Classification (NCBI taxonomy): domain Eukaryota; kingdom Metazoa; phylum Arthropoda; class Insecta; order Coleoptera; family Curculionidae; genus Polydrusus; species Polydrusus cervinus. The sequence goes on along the minus strand of OW284516.1, from coordinate 54,393,890 downwards.
GACCCAAAATATTGGGGGGCACCACATTGGCGTAGCCAGAAAATATGCTCGGGGGGGGTGTTATTAGGTAATTTAAGGAAACGTGTCGTTTTATTAAAGTCGTCGATTCAGCACTTCTTAATTTTACCTTTCACGGTTATAAAAGTTTAGCTGAGCGCGAGGTCCCAACTCTATCCTGGATTGGTTCCGTTTTGCCCGGCTGTCAAAACGCTGGCGCCAATTAAACCCCTCCAACCCTCCGGCATTTTAAGTCTGGACACTTTAGTCCCTCTCCCTCAGCTCAATTTAAACCAGTTTGAAGTTACCGATATTTTGGCTTGGGTAAGTAAATAATAATTTAATGATTTTCTTTGGTAAAAATTTGTAATTGCTCAGGTGCAAATAAAAATGTGGCAGTAAAAGTAGCATTAATTCAAAGCGTCCACGTCGAGGTAGATGAAATAGCTGAGGAAAACCTTTGCATTAAATTTACATCAAATTAAATAATAACCTTAACATATAAAATTGTCAACTTTTTCTTAACATTAAAATTGCCAACATTTTTAACTCAACTTAATACATAAACAAACTAAAGAAAGTTATAAGTAACAATATAGAAATTCTAGAGCACATGTTCTCACATTGTCTTCTCTTTGTAGTCTCCTTAAAGATGGAAATAACGTTTTCCGAAAGCTTGGACCACCGTTAAAGAGTAGTCTTTCATTTGCTTCATATCATCAAGATCATCACAATCTTCAACGTTTCAAGACCAACGTTAATCGCTTTTTTCGCACTCGCACCACTCCCAGAGCGCCTTAAAGGATTTTTCCTACAGTGCAGGTGTTTTATCATAAAAAAAAATCCCAATTTTTCCCAGTTAACATTTTATATGATTGTGGTATTTGTTAGCAACTTTACTTTTAAAAGACAATTATTATTTAAGAAAGCATGAAAAAACCACCTGAAAGTGGCTTATACCATAAGGTTGTATTTTGTCTAACATAGTTACCTATCTAACCAGAGAAGGCGGTAACGTCTATACACGATCGATGAGGTTTGATATTATATGCAATATGTAGTTTAAAACTTTCATTTGGTATGGTATGAATACGTAACATACTACCATGTACTGACAAGAACAAAGAGTTCGAAACCGGTCTGCAGGTGTTGACATCATACCAATATAAAAATTTAATTTCTTGGTAGAACTATGCAATCTGATTTGTATTTTATTATCTAACTGTGTAAGAAGATATACAACCTTATAGTATAAGGTAATTTCAGGTGGTTTGAAATTTAATTTTCATGCTCTCTTAAATGTTTCCTACCACCTGACTAGTAAAAATTCTGTGTTTTTACAAGATAATTATTATGTGAAGCATTCACGATTACTAAGAAGCAACTAAAGCACACTAAAAACTCCAACAATTTGAACATACTCGTATCAAGAATATTCGCTGAAAACTTAATTTAAACATACTTTGGTTTGCAAATGTGCAGTGTTCTCTGTGACAAAAGGAAAAAAAGCGTTATAATAATTTTTGTTTAAAAGCCGAATACCTGAGATTTTTAATTTAAAGTAGACGGATGAGAAAAATTTAAATTATTTTAAAAGGCTTTAAAGATACTTCCCTAAACATTTTAATTTAAAATTTGCGTTTGTGCAAATTTTTCGCTTTATAAATTTTATACAATTAGGAATATCAAAAGGAAAAAATATTAGCAATTAAATAAAACGCATTTTTGTAAAATTTACAAAATAAAGTTGACATATTTTTTAAAACTTAAGTCCCGTATCTTATAATATTTTTATTTTTATTATAGAAAGTTAACATTTCGGTAACTTCTTTTCATGTCTGTTTAAAGGTTGGAGACAATGACGTTTCTTGAACGGCAGTAGAGTTTTGGACTTGCATTGTCTTTATTTGTTTAGAATCACTACGTTTCAACTGGTAAGCATCTCCAGTCGTCTTCGGGTGAATACTGAATAAGTATGGTAACTACAGCTCTATTTATACTAGGCAGGTGCTGTGACGCATGACTAGTGGGTGGAGTCATGCGTGTTGCTAGGTGATAATGCATAACTGGATGAGTCATGCTTGTGAGTTATGCTCGATGACGTCATGCTCGATAACGTCATGCTCGATGACGCCATGCTCGATGAATCATGCGTCTAACTCTTGGGTGGTCTTATTCTAAGATTACATTTACTTAACAAGGGTTTCCAGACGTTTCTCATATCTAATGAAGGCTTACTAAAGCAACCTGGATTTTGGTGTATGGTCGCAGCTTCCTTAAACTTGCTCTTCCTCCAGTGTGGTTCTTTTTGCAGGATTTCCGCTTTTGTCCACATGATATGATGGCCGTGCGTCCAGGCGTGGTCAGCTGCACCTGATTTTTCGGTCTCTCCTTTTTGGGTGTTATTTCTATGTTCTTTAATCCTTACTTCTAGTGGTCTTAGTGTCTCACCAATGTAAGATTGGCCGCATTCGCAGGGGATCTGGTAGACACAATTTTTCTTGTCTTTCTGGCTTGCTGGTTTCGTCTTCGTTAGGTGGCTTCTTAAAGTGTCTCTAGAGCTGAATACTGTGTTGATGTTGTATCGTTGTCCTAGTCTTCTTATTTTCTCGGATACTCCTTTGACATACGGAATATTGAGTATTGGTTGTATCTCTTTCTCTGCTTTACGTGTGTTTGGCCGATTTTTGCGATTTTCCAATATTGTGTCAATCAATTTCATGGGGTAGCCATTCTTGTTGAGGTCGGTCTTGATGTGGTTAGTTTCTCTTTTGAGAGCTTCGTTTGAGTTGCAGAGAGTAATTGCTCTATCCACCAGGTTTCTTACTATGCCATGTTTTGTGTTGTTTGAGTGGTTTGATGTATAATTGAGATATTGCCCTGTATGTGTAGGTTTTCTGTACACTGAGGTTAGGAAGGTGTTGCCATTTTTCTCTACGTTGACGTCTAGAAAAGGTAGTTGGTTGTTCTCTTCTTTCTCCATGGTGAATTTAATTGTCGGTGCAAAGTTATTAATGTGATGTAAGAATTCTCTGAGTTCGTCCTCGTTTCCGTTCCAAATAATGAAGGTGTATATTCTTTAATTTTCTCAAATCTTTGTTGGATATCTGTGAGTAGAGAAGCTTTCTTAAAACGATGGTAGTTGATTTGGGAGCGTATAAGAGCTTTGCTGGCGTTTTCCAGAATCTTCTTAGCTTGTTGTCCTGGGATCGGTGACTTGATCCTAAAGCCATCTGGAATAATACCTTGGTCCCTTGCCCGTAGTATAAACTGGATGTGCGTTTCCTCCCTTGTTAATTTTATCTTAGATTTCTTAGTAAGCCTTCATTAGATATGAGAAACGTCTGGAAACCCTTGTTAAGTAAATGTAATCTTAGAATAAGACCACCCAAGAGTTAGACGCATGATTCATCGAGCATGGCGTCATCGAGCATGACGTCATCGAGCATGACGTCATCGAGCATAACTCACAAGCATGACTCATCCAGTTATGCATTATCACCTAGCAACACGCATGACTCCACCCACTAGTCATGCGTCACAGCACCTGCCTAGTATAAATAGAGCTGTAGTTACCATACTTATTCAGTATTCACCTGAAGACGACTGGAGATGCTTAGTAGTTGAAACGTAGTGATTCTAAACAAATAAAACAATGCAAGTCCAAAACTCTACTGCCGTTCAAGAAACGTCATTGTCTCCAACCTTTAAACAGACACTAGAAGCCCGGTATGGACCCGGTATAAGTGATAAGTTCCGTAACTACGAGAAATCTAAGATAAAATTAACAAAGGAGGAAACGCACATCCAGTTTCTACTACGGGCAAGGGACCAAGGTATTATTCCAGATGGCTTTAGGATCAAGTCACCGATCCCAGGACAACAAGCTAAGAAGATTCTGGAAAACGCCAGCAAAGCTCTTATACGCTCCCAAATCAACTATCATCGTTTTAAGAAAGCTTCTCTACTCACAGATATCCAACAGAGATTTGAGGAAATTAAAGAATATACACTGGAAGAGGATCACGAACCCATTTTTCGGAAGATTGATGCCACCTGCGACAAAGTAAGAACAGCTCAACAAAATATTCATGAAAAGAAATTGCGAAAGCATGTTAGTCAAAATCCACCAACAACGCAACCCCATAATCAAAGAACTATCGTCAACATTTCATCCAGAGAATTAACACCCATAGAAGAATCCCTAATTGCTAAGGGTTTAAACTTTACTATTGCTCCAAAAGAGATACCAATATTGGACATTATTAGCGCCGTCGACTCAACAACCATAGGAGAAACACAAGCGGAAGAATTTAGATGGAAGGTTAGAAATATTCTAGAAAAATCAAGGCCTCCAAAACGAAACATCGGTAAGGAAGAAACAATCGCTCTCACAAAACTTCGCAAGGATCCTAATATCAAGATTCTACCAGCCGACAAAGGAAACGCAACTGTCATTATGGATGTTCAGACATACGACCAAAAAATCGAGGAAGTTGTGCAAAAAGGAAACTACGCCCTTATTTCCAAAGATCCGACCGGCACAATCGAGGGAAGAGTCTACCGAACACTCAAGAAATTTAAGCGGTACATCCCAGAAAAGACGCAGAGACGCCTAACACCGCACCACAGTAAACCACCACACCTCTATGGCCTGCCAAAAATACAAAAACATAACATGCCTCTGAGACCAATTACAAGCTCCCGTAACTCCCCTACATATGAACTAGGTAAATTTTTACTTCCCCTACTCCAACCACTTCAAGGAAACAGTACGTCATTTGTAAAGAACTCGCAACACTTTGCACAAATAATAGGAGAAAAGGAAGTACAACCAGGAGACCAACTGGTCAGCTTTGACGTCGAAAGTCTTTACACCAACGTCCCTATAAAAGACGCACTTAAGGTCATCAGGAGCAGACTTGAGGAAGACCTGACCCTACAAGAAAGAACACCGCTACCTACAAATGCCATCATGGAACTATTGGAATGCTGCCTTAACAATTCTTATTTTCAAGAAAAAGACAGATTCTTTAGCCAAGAAGACGGACTACCAATGGGCTCATCTCTCTCGCCCATAATCGCCAACATTTATATGGAATGGTTTGAATTCGAAGCAATAAAACAAGCAAAGAAGAAACCAAAAATATGGCTAAGATATGTGGATGACACCTTCATTATTTGGAACGGAAACGAGGACGAACTCAGAGAATTCTTACATCACATTAATAACTTTGCACCGACAATTAAATTCACCATGGAGAAAGAAGAGAACAACCAACTACCTTTTCTAGACGTCAACGTAGAGAAAAATGGCAACACCTTCCTAACCTCAGTGTACAGAAAACCTACACATACAGGGCAATATCTCAATTATACATCAAACCACTCAAACAACACAAAACATGGCATAGTAAGAAACCTGGTGGATAGAGCAATTACTCTCTGCAACTCAAACGAAGCTCTCAAAAGAGAAACTAACCACATCAAGACCGACCTCAACAAGAATGGCTACCCCATGAAATTGATTGACACAATATTGGAAAATCGCAAAAATCGGCCAAACACACGTAAAGCAGAGAAAGAGATACAACCAATACTCAATATTCCGTATGTCAAAGGAGTATCCGAGAAAATAAGAAGACTAGGACAACGATACAACATCAACACAGTATTCAGCTCTAGAGACACTTTAAGAAGCCACCTAACGAAGACGAAACCAGCAAGCCAGAAAGACAAGAAAAATTGTGTCTACCAGATCCCCTGCGAATGCGGCCAATCTTACATTGGTGAGACACTAAGACCACTAGAAGTAAGGATTAAAGAACATAGAAATAACACCCAAAAAGGAGAGACCGAAAAATCAGGTGTAGCTGACCACGCCTGGACGCACGGCCATCATATCATGTGGAAAAAAGCGGAAATCCTGCAAAAAGAACCGCACTGGAGGAAGAGGAAGTTTAAGGAAGCTGCGACCATACACCAAAATCCAGGTTGCTTTAGTAAGCCTTCATTAGATATGAGAAACGTCTGGAAACCCTTGTTAAGTAAATGTAATCTTAGACTAAGACCACCCAAGAGTTAGACGCATGATTCATCGAGCATGGCGTCATCGAGCATGACGTCATCGAGCATGACGTCATCGAGCATGACGTCATCGAGCATAACTCACAAGCATGACTCATCCAGTTATGCATTATCACCTAGCAACACGCATGACTCCACCCACTAGTTATGCGTCACAGCACCTGCCTAGTATAAATAGAGCTGTAGTTACTAGAGGTGGGAAATACTGTTACCGATATGGAACGTTCCATTTGATACTGCGACAGGAAAATACCGCGACTAAATAACGGTTACTCCGGAACGAACTAGGGCGAGTTTGGTTTACAAAAATGTCATAATTTGAAGAAATAAAAAATGTTTCATCATTCCTGTCTGTGACCTTGAAGTCTCAAACTAATAATAATGATAACAATAAGTTTATTTTCAAAAGTCAGTTACAATATAAAAATGAGGTTTATTTTATATCCCTCAATAAACTTATTCGTCAATCTCCTGATGACGTGCCTGTCATTTAACGATTTTCGGTATGACTTCCGCTATATTGGAAAAATATGGAGAACATTGTTGATTGGTCAAAACTTGAAGTGTGTCACGCTAAGTGATAAGCGCCCTCTGCGACCTATCCTTCCTCTGTGAAAGAATTTAAAACAACCTTGGGTTTTTCTTCGAAAGAGTCAAAAATATGTTATATCCCGTACAACCCATAAAACGCAAATAAATAAGAACAAATTCCCATATTTAGGCCAGGAAATTAGGAATACTTTCGAATAGGCTTCAGAAGCGATCTCTATCTGAGCACATTTTGACTAAAAATTTAAATCTTTGAACCTGTAGGAATTCGTATTTAGATTTAGAAGAACCACCAATCTCCCGAAACATTACTTCTACAATAATTATTATCCTAGTCTAGCGGAAATTGTAAAATCTAACATAGTTACTGTTGCAACATATACGTATACTGTGAAAGAACGTTTTCTAAAACAGCACAAATTCTTTCAGATAGAAGAAATAATAGATTGGGTTCTACCAAAGTCAAAAAACTATTATTTTTAAATTCCTACAGAAAAATGATGAGTTCCTAGAATCCTAATATTAGTTTTATAAATATTAATCGTTTTACTGGAATATTCAAAATAAGGTTAAATATACATAGCTACTTATATTATTTTTATCGTTTATTTACATATAAGTATTTTTGTATTTATAAAACATAATATATTATCCCCTTGCACAAACATTTTATATAATAATTTATAAAGTTTAATACTAATAATATATTTTAATCTAATTGACGACAATGCTTTTCAACTTCTTGAGTCATTTCTTTCATCATTGATACAAGCCAAAGGGATCCTCGCGAAACCGCGTTCAATGAAAAATACTATACACCGCGGCTACCGCGACAGTAAAACATCAGCACCATATTATAACTATAACGCGAACGGCGGCCGCAACAGTTCCACTGGCAACCTTTCGTCCCCGGTCTGACAAAATACCTTTAAGCAAAATACCGTTAACCTCAAGACTGTTATACTCATACCGCCGCGAACGGCGCCGCAACAGTTCCACGTTCCACTGGCAACCTTTCGTCCCCAGTCTGACAAAATACCGTCAAGGTAAAAATACCGTCAAGGTAAAAATACCGCCAAGGTAAAAATACCGTCAAGGTAAAAATACCGTCAAGAAAAAAAATACCCTCAAGCTCCAGACGGTTACTCATACCGTTTGCGGCGTTTGTTGTTACACACTCCACAACGAACCGGTGCGGCGGCCTGGTCAGCCGGCCAATGTTGCCAGGTCTGGTGATTTTTCACCAGATTTAGTGATTTTGAACCATATCTGGTGATCTGGTGAAAACTTTTTAAAAAAGTCTAATTTCTGGTGATTTTTCGACACTGATGATAAGCTTATATCTTAAAAAAAACGAGAGAAAAATGGCTTGATTGTGTTTTATTCTTCTTTGTTAAAAATGGTGACATCGATGCAAAAACTTATTGGTTTCAAAAGCGAAAAGCGTTTGTCTTTGTCTGGAAACTCTCTACTTCTCTGCGCCGAATATTTCTTTCTTCTTTTCATGTTACACGCTTTACTTTTTAACCTTATTTCCTTATTTTATACAACAACTGATTGTTAAGAAAGCTACAGTTATAACAATTGAAGAAGGTCAATTAAAAAAAAATAAGTGTAGGGTGATAAGGAGCAGGTAATATACCTATAAAATTAAGGTATGCGGCTACTAAACTATGCACATACAGCAGATACTGAAGAGGTCCCAGTACAGTTTTAAACGCATTTTTTTCTACTCCCACATGGAAATTTGCTGTTTCCTTTACACTTAAGTGGCGAGAAAAGTAGGCTATTCCAGTTAACTGTGCGGGAATATTTTTTTTTCGTCCTTCTAGATAGGTAATGAAACTGACCAATCACAGTGGTCAATTACAAGGAAACCAAATTTACATGTTACAATAGGATGTACAGTGTTGCAACCTTTTAAAATAAAATTTCCCATTTTTATAGAAAACTTTCACGAATGCAAATAATACTGAAAAAGTATTTTATTATCAGATTACAACCACATGTGATCCTAAAAAATATTCTACAAAAATATAACACTGTGCGTAAAAATTTCCTTTTTCCCTTTGGAGACAGCGCCGACCTATCATTCCTCTGTGCTTTGTTCTCACGAACCCGGAAATTTTCCATTAGTTGACAACACTGTTATGAAAATTACATTTTTTTATTTTCTTTGTGGTGTATTTAAAAGCACTGACCAATCACAGTATATTATATTTACTGAGGCTCCGCCATCTTTTTCAAGATACTAAATTATATAATTTAAATACATATGGTACAATTTGTTATTAATTTGTTCAATATAATAAAATCTAATCATAATCATTTATAATAGATTTATTAATAATGCAACCGGCTGCATGAGCATACAAAATTAATTTCATGTAGCATCATTTATCAGTTGGCTTTCCCATAATTAGCTTAAGGTCTCGATAGTCGAGAGAGTTAGGGCGTTCTACTATGGATCCAATGGTCGTGAGTCTCGTGAGTTCGAGCCCAGCAACCGGAAAACTTTTTTTTTACCTTTTTTTAGCATAAGGTTTGTAAGTTTGGTCGTAGAAAAAATATACTGTTCAACTCGAGTGGATTGTCCATATTGCCCTCGGAAGTTTGAGCACTCCGCCTACGGCGTCGTGCTCAATTTACTTTCTCGTGCGATATGGACATCATATCCACTCTTGTTGTACAAACTACTATTACAGTTTTACAACTTTTATTCCAAAATCTAGAATATACAATAACAAAATTTCCTTTTTATGTCTGACTTATCACGAGTAAATCCTAATAACTTAAATATAAAACGAAATATTACTTAATTTAATACAACATAAATCTTCTTAAGTTAGTGAAGTGACGCAGAAAAACTGACAAAACAGTTTTCCGGGACCGCCAAGCACGAAAGAAATTGGTTAAATTAAAGAATAACAGGGGTTTGTAATTCAGGCTGAGTTCGCTTCCAGTCGGTTTTGAATAAATTGATTAGAGAATCTATTAATTTTATTGAAATGTAGGATTTAAGTGTCTTTTATTTTACGTATTTGCGTCTTTATTTCGACGTTTCTAGTAGATACAATAAAGTAGGAATTTTGGATTAAAATATTAGCAATTCGGTCAGGATTAAAATAAAATTATAGCTATTTATTTCTATCTAGAACGTCGTACCGTAGAAGAAAAAGGTACAATACCTACATATGATGAGGAGTACATTTTTAAAAGCCGTTAAGCCTATACCGGGTGTTGCATCGTCGAGCGGGACATAGGAAATCCCATGTAATTTTAAATGGGGTCAATTATTGGCTTCCCTAATTATTTTAGAGAAAAATTCTATTTAGGTTTATTACAGAGCACTAAAACCCACATTCAAAAGAATAACTTTAGATAGTTTTGATGAGCCCGTTTACGGGTTATCGCCGATTTCTTTCCTATTTCTCCTTTTTATGGCCCAGTATTTGCGGGCACCAGTCAAGGTAAAAGATGGCTTTCAAATAAAGTTGTCATTTTGAAATGTGTGCTTTATTGTTATAAAAACTCGTACATCGAAAATATAAGCCATGAATTACACTTCTGAAGAAAAAATATTGACGATTAAATGGTATTATCAAGGAAATAGTTATCAAAATGTGTCAGACATGTTTGCTGCTCTGTATCCGAATAGACCGATACCTGCAAAATCTACAGTCGAAAGGACTATCAAGAAATTTGAGACGAAAGGCACTGTAATAAATAACTGCAGATGTGAAGAAAGGCAGGAACAAAGAAGAGATGCAAGAAATGATAGGGACTTGCAAAGGCAGGAACAAAGAAGAGATGCAAGAAATGATAGGGACTTGCAAGTTTTATTGTGCGTGGAAGAAAATGATGGGAAGATCAGCACAAGGAAACTTGAGGATGACATAGGATTAGATCACACCACACCGTTACGAGCTTTGAAACGACATAAATATTATTCATACAAATATGAAAAGCACCAAGAACTAAGAGATAGGGACGAAATACGACGACAGGAACACTAATGCTTTTTGAAAGTCTGCTATACAGGATGCCCCTTAGTGACGTTCTAATATTTTAGGGTGTGATTTTTTAAGTCATTTAATAAAGAAAAGTTCATATAAACATAATATGTCCTAAACCGCTTAAATTTTTTGCTACAGGGTGTTGAATTTTTTTTCTTTAATTTGTTTTTTGTAATATCTCCTAAAGTACTTTAGATAATATTTTCAATTTTGGCATGTGCTAATAGGATATAAAACCACATATTTTAGTTATAAAAATTGTTTTTTTGTCCTTCCAGTGGCGTACCTGCAAACATGTCCTCTGATATTTTCTAGAAAAAAAGTGGTACGCCACTGACATTTTTCCATGTGGAAATTATTTCTGATTAGCCTAGTCAATTCTGCATAAAAATTGTCTCTTGCGTTTTTATCCTTGGGCACACCGTTCTTAATTAAAATAATTAAATTAAATTAGTTTAATTTTGCATTATCAATGTTAATAATAAATAGTAGAGCATAAATCGAAGTTATTTTTCCTGTTGGTAATAGTAAATCTTTAAAAAGTAAAAATGCAAAACTTGATTTTTGATTCCTTTAATTTCAAATATTTACTAAAATATTTAATTCTAAGGATTTTTTTTTCATTTTTTGGGTAAAAATAAGTCAACAGTATATTTATACCATTTTTGCATTTTTTCTTTTAGTTAACTTGTAAGATGTTACTCGTAATTTTTCAAAATGGCTTATGCTTCAAATAAAGAGTTCTGCGTCCTACAATTACTGGCTGGATGCGAGACCCAGTTTCTGACACAATTTTTGATATGAGTCATGTCAGTGATCATAGATCTTTGGTATTCCTGTCAAGGCGGAAATAAGCATTAAAATGACTGATATTTTTCTGAATAATGTGACATCTTTACAGAATATGTACTAGTATCAATTAATTATTTTTTTGTTATGAAATCACTTTTAACATGTACAATTAAAGTTCTTCGAATTGACAAAAAATCATCATATTCTATGATACCAATAACCCAAAACAGACGTTTGTTGCAGAATGTTGCACCAATCCAAAGGTAAATTAGTATTTTTTATATTCCTATTCCATTAGTTTAATAAACCGAAAATAGACTTTAGAAATTTATATATATGTACTATAATTGGAGGTTATATTTTGTCGTAATTAAGAATAATTACCTCCACAAACAAAGTGCTTTAATGCAAATAATTCTCTGCAAGTACAATACGAAAATTCTCCATATTGGAATGTTAAAAGAGGGTCGAGACAAACCAGGGCCAGTTGCGTTACACATGGGAAACCGAAGGAGAAAAATATATTTTTTGCCAAAAATTTTTTAAGTGAAAGCATTGTAAAATTTAACAATGTTCTCCAAAAGCAAATTAATTGTAGCAAACATATGAATCCATAAAGTCACCAGTCGTGGCAAGTTTGCACACTCGGATTACCCGGAAGTCTTTTGAAATATGAAGTACCTAATTATAATTAAATAAAATAATAAATAATGACGTTATCTGTTCCATTTACTTACTACTAGTATATTTTAGGTTATTTGGACTCATTCTAAGTTTAAACATACCAAACTTGTTACTTTTTAACTAGTTCAATATTTATCTTTGAAATATTGTTTTTGGATCTAATTTGCTGAAAATTTCCTAAGACAATTTTAGGATAAGATGCTAAAAACAAATCGTTTTTCCCTTTTTTGTTACACAAGTTATTTTTTATGCATCGTTTATTGTTAAGATTGTTTTTTTTTTGTATTTTAACTACTTTTTTCCATGGGAAAGAAGGTGGCTGGTGGGGTTTCAAAAAAAAAGATCTTTTTAAGGATGTTTGCGATACCAAAAACTTAAGCGTGAAATAAAAAGTTTTCGTACTATTTTCATAAAATAAAACAGACATAATTCTGAGGAGTATGAAATGGCATCTATAATGCTCTCAACGTCTTAATTCATGATATCCATGAATAATCAAACGGCGATAAAACAAAAGTAAAGGTGGCTGACTAAAAATGATTAAAAATCATTTTAACTTTACTAGATTATAAATATTTTACTTGCATTCGTTTATTTAATTAGGCAATCCAACGATGTATCAAAAATAGCGGCTGGATGGCAAATATGCTTTGTAATTGTTACACGTGACCATAAAAAATAATAGTGCTAGTGGCATTTAACGGGTGACTCAATACTCAATGCTTTTTCCCATTTAACCACCATTTTAAATACGTGGTTTGGATTCCCTAATTTATGAGAAAAATCTGTAAAAATTATTTTATCTACTTTCATTTAGTAATATGAATTTTACAGTTCTGTAAATCGTTTTGTAAGGGCATCTATTACAGCACTAGTGCTGTAATGGAAAAAAGAAACAGTTTTATTAAAATTTTGCTGTTAAATAAAACCACACTTGTTAGAAGAATGATTTATTATTAACAATTATAAAATTAATCACCAATTATTAATTAAAATATAACACGGTTTATTATTTTTGACTGAAATCATAGTACTCAACATTAAGTAGTGAGTCCATAGTGTTTCTGGGAGCGTTGCTTTACAGAAAAATAACCCAAAAGGATTTTCTCAGACACCTCCTTTATTTTGTTAGCTTTGAACCAATCTTCAAACTTCTAATACTCCAACTCATACCTTGCCTTGGATTTTGTCGGAACTAAACTTGAGATCGCTTCGTTTGCCGCTGCTTCTATATCAGAGGGTAAACTTCCATCAGAATCGCTCATTTTGAAAAACGCTTTTTATATTTTTGAATTTGTTTGACAAAGTTTCGACAGTAACCATGCGAAACAATAACTATGCGAAAGGTAACATAAAAAACTTGATTAGTAAACTTAATAGCAGGTGCATTTTTATTTTTAAAAATGCCTTTTGCCAAATATTTTTATTCATAGATGAAAGTGGATAAAATTTTGTACAATATTCTTGTTGTAAATTCATATTACTACACTCGATGTTTTATTAAACTCGGCTGACGCCTCGTTTGACAACTTTAACATCTCGTGTTGTAATATGAATCTTTACAACACTTATATCGTAAATAACTAATACCTGCCAACAAGTGACAAGTTAGCTATAGTTTTATTCTCAGATTAGTGCGCAGTCTCTGTAACTTAAAATATACCAATTTGAAAATTGATAGTTTGGGCCACTTTTTAGTAAAACTTGGTTATGATATACCTACTTGTTACTTGTTTGTACAAGAGTGGATGTGATCTTTACATTGCACGAGAAAGTAAAAAAGGGCGAATGGATAATCCTTTCGAGTTGTACCAAATTTAAGAACCTTATCCTTATTTTATGATTAGTTATGCTTCGGAAATACTGTGATTGTAACATAGCAGTCTTATCACGACTTACTATTTAATTATTTGCAAATGTTGGTTATTTTTATACCTGTAAAGCTATAAACGGTTTTTATTATTTTGTTTCCGAAAAATATCTTTTTTATTTTTTACATCAAATTTCTCTCTTATATCATTTTTTTTCATGTTTATTCCACTTTAATTAAAAATGCCTATTCGATTAAATTTTTTTTCACATGAGGAAGTTTCAATACTAAAACAGAAATATCTTTTGGGCATGTGTCTAGTCTGGCATTAAACTTAATTTCGTGTTCCATGCACCGTATGTGTCTGTGATTGAAAAGAACTTTTCAAGCTTTTATTTTTCAGTTTTTTATTCACATGGTTGCTCACGTGTTCTTTTCTATCGATTTTATGTCAGTAGCGGTACAACGTTTTAAGATACTTATTATTATAACTAGAATTATGTTTAGAAGGCCTTGGATAAATGTCCTTTTTTTTACGGTTCGCCGACTACGGAGGCCATCTTAAACCGGTCATCGACCACAAATGTGGTCTACCGACTGGGGAGTGTGAAACGGCAACTTTATCCTACGAGATATCCGATCTCATCCGGCCTGTCCGGCGTGAATAGGATGGCTAGGTGTCGATTCATTTTACACTCTTCCCTGAGGCAAGAGCACGTCGTGTTCCCAAGCGGTCACCCGCCCAAGTACTAACCGCGCTCAACACAGCTTAACTTCGGTGATCTGCGGGAACCGGTGCTTAGAATGTCGACAGGCCCTTGCCTTGGATGAATGTCAGTCGTTGTTAGACAATTAACCAATTCAGGACGGTTTGCTTTACAGGTGCGAGGACCTTGAGGCCTTAGTGCGTAGGTACATTTTTGTAATATAAAAATTAAGGGCACTTCTAGATCACCAGTCAGTGATAAATATCTATTAATCACTTTTTTACGCCCACCTTTCTTATGTAGTCATTTTATGGGGACACTCATCCAATACCTTACGTATTTTTAGATTACATAAAAATCTGTGAGAGTTATTGCGGGTGTTGGTGTGCTGGACCACTGCAGGCCACATTTTATTAATTTGAGAATTTTGACGCTGCCATCACTATTTATTTTGCCCCAATTATTTAAAATTCATAAAAATAATTGCAAAAATAATGCAAAATTTTCATTATAAGTCGAATTATCTTAAAAACTATAACTTTTTTATACATTAAACCTTTAACAAAAATGTATGAAATAACATAGAATTCATAAATGTATTCAAATATAGGGTGTCCCATTTAATGAAAATGTACCTTTTTGACACCCTACTTTTTGGGAGCACCCTGTATAATTCAAAATATTTTTTAAATGTGCCTGATATCCAACCATACCTTACAAAAGCTTATTGTCGACAAATTTTATCTTCGAGATATAAAATTACTTCGCGGAATCGATGACTCACCCTGTACAAATCAAATAGAAATACCGGGTCGATGCTTCAATTAAGTCGATGGTTAATACTGTGAAAATAAGTATCTTGTATCTTGTAAATGTGTTGGTGGTGGAAAAAAAATTATATTGACCATGGTTTAGACAGCAATACTAGTATAGCCTTCGCATCTTAAATCACTCCGCTCCTCGTGATTTAAAGTCGACATTCGGGAATAGTTATTTACGATATAAGTATTGTAAAGATTCATATTACAACACGAGATGTTAAAGTTGTCAAACGAGGCGTCAGCCGAGTTTAATAAAATATCGAGTGTAGTAATATGAATTTACAACAAGAATATTTTACTAAATTTTATCTACTTTCATCTATGAATAAAAATATTTGGCAAAAGACATTTTTTAAAATAAAAATGCACCTGTAAAAATGCACCTGCTATTAAGTTTACTAATCAAGTTTTTTATGTTGCCTGTCGCATAGTTACTGTTTCGCATGATTACTGTCGAAACTTTGTCAAACAAATTCAAAAATATATAAAAAGCGTTTTTCAAAATGAGCGATTCTGATGGAAGTTTACCCTCTGATATAGAAGCAGCGCCAAACGAAGCGATCTCAAGTTTAGTTCCGACAAAATCTAAGGCACGGTATGAGTTGGAGTATCGGAAGTTTGAAGATTGGTGCAAAGCTAACAAAATAAAGGAGGTGTCTGAGAAAATCCTTTTGGGTTATTTTTCCGTAAAGCAACGCTCCCAGAAACCTTCTACACTATGGACTCACTACTCAATGTTGAGAACTATGATTTCAGTCAAGAAAAATCAAGATATAAGCAGATTTTCTCAACTAATCGTATTTTTGAAAAGAAGTTCAGAGGGTTACAAGGCCAAAAAGTCCATAGTTTTCACCAAGGAAGATGTATGTAAGTTTCTTAGTACTGCAGATGATGAAACATAATAATATTTACTTATGAAGGTTGTTATGATAATCGGCATTTTTGGGGCCTGTCGGCGCCGCGAAGAACTAGCTAAGTTAATGTTGGATCATATTGAACACAATGATTTGTATATAAAAATTGTGATTCCATTCTAAAAAACCAAAATTATGCGAGAATTTGTTATAACAGAAGGAAATGTGACAAGTGTCAACTGTTTAAGTATTTTTCGAAAGTATGCTAAACTTCGTCCTCTTAATGCAACTCACAGGCGGTTTTTTGTATTCTATGGAAAAGGAAAATGCACCCCCCAGCCTGTTGGAATTAATAGTTTTGGAAGTATACCAAAAAAGATTGCAACAAAACTTGGATTGAATAATCCCGAAGGATACAGTGGACATTGTTTTAGGAGGTCCTCAGCCACCATTCTAGTTGATGGTGGTGCAGATATGCAGATGTAAAAGCGTCATGGGGACTGGAAATCCTCTTCTACGGCAGAGGGCTACGTTGAGGATTCTTTAGAAAATAAGAAACAAATAGCAAAGATTTAATGATTGGAAATTCGAACGTAAAGGGCTCCATCACATCCACTTCTGGTATACAAATTTCTAACTGTAAAAAGTGTATAATTAATGTTTATAATAAACCTTAAGTGTTATATTTTAATTAATAATTGGTAATTAATTTTATAATTATTGTTAATAATAAATCATTCTTCTAAAAAGTGTGGTTTTATTTAACAGCAAAATTTTAATAAAACCGTTTTTTCCATTACTGCACTAGTGCTGTAATAGATGCCCTTACAAAACGATTTACAGAACTGTAAAATTCATATTACTAAATGAAAGTAGATAAATAATAATAGCTGTCTAAACCTTAATTAACAATATATATTATTACATAACCTCTTAAGCATAACAAAATTTCTAATGACTATTTCTTAAAAATTACATGTTGCCTCTTTTTCTGCATATCTCTCCGTCCTTACACCCAACTCGATTGCTTTGTACTAACAACACCAATAATTTACTTATAATACAGCGACAAAGCATCAGGTAGATACACAAAATTGGGTCATAATTTGATTAGAGAATCAAATTTAAAGCTCACTAAAAGCTTTCTGCTCCGGTTAGATTTGTTAATTTTCCATATTAACACGCAAACCTATTAGGTAAGTACTTTGGATTTAGAATTTTCTTGTTTTCGCAACGGTATACATGAAGCATTTAATTTGAATCCTAAACAAAAGTTAATATGCAGTTAATCGATAAATTAATATAAAAGATTTAGGTGTGTATTTTATGTGTTATTACAAAAGTAGTCCTGGCTCGGTTTAGTACCAATAGTTTTTATGACAAATATTGATTTGAAGTACCGACAAGTGCTTAATAAATTTAAAAAAAAGCATACTAATGTTGTTATTATAAATATTTTTAAAACATAGCTAGCTATACAGGGTATTGAGAAATTGACGCATTATATTTAAACCCGTAAATCTTGATATTATGTCGAAGAAAAAATATTTTTAAATGCCGTTTTTCTTTAATAAATAAAAGTGAAAATAAGCCCTAACTTCATTTTATACAAATAAAATAAAAATGCAACTAAAGGGTATAATGCAAAACTGTTAATTATCTAAAACCGAAACTAAAAGGGAGGTCCTACTTAAAATATTTTAATTTAAATATCACAGCATGTAACTCTGTAATTAAATTAAATTAGACGGGCGGAAGCTTGCCTATTAAGCGAAGGTGGTCATTTCCAATAATTTTTATAAAACAAAATTTTTCATTTTACTAAATGTTAATAATAAAAATAAATAGTAGAGCTAATTTAATTTAATTATTTTAATTAAGAACGGTGTGCCTGAGGAGAAGAACGCAAGAGACCATTTTGATGACCAGGCTAATCCGAAATAATATCCACATGGAAAAGAATCAGTGGCGTCCCACTTTTTTCTAAAAAATATAAAAAGTATTTTATTGGCGATAACGCTGAAACGAACAGAGATATCTAGCTGCAGTTTTAATATTTTTTCCAGCAAATTTCATTTACTTTTCGATTATGGTATCATAATTATATGATTTATTTTTTCGGAGTAAAATCAAAAAAGTGTTGTTATTACAAATTGCGCCCTCTAGCATTTTTTTTAGAACTATTATGGACAACCAAATACGATTGGTGAAAGTGCATACATTTCTCTTCCAAACAGTCTTTAGTTTGCTAAAATCGGATAAGTCGTTTTTAAGTTACAGCGATTTAAATGATTACCCTTTGAACAGCCCCCCCCCCCCTCTTATTAAAGTCGATACGCCAGTGAGCCTAGGACCAAAATGATGCATAAGTGTCCAAGCTTTTTAATGGTGTTATCAAAGATATACCTCAATGTGAAATTTTCGGAGATATGTAAAATTTTAAAATTTACCTTTCAATTACGCCCTCTTGCGGCAAAATGCGGAACTTAAAAATTATTTCCAGGATTTTCTTATGGCCACTTTAGTTATCATTTTTTTTCTCCCGAGTTTCTATGCCCAGTAGTTTCCGAGATACGGCCGATGGCCATTCATAATGGGATACCCGGTATAGTTTCCCTTTATATTTTTCCAATAGAAGTAAAAACTTAACCACAAAATGACACGTGCAAATTACTTTATTCTTAAGTTTTAAAAAAAATTATCTTATATTAGCCAACTAGAAAAAATATATTTTGGTGTTTTTTAATACATGTTTAACAATAAAATTAGACATTCCAAATGGTGTGACAACAAAATTGAGACAAAAATATTTAAGGGACAAAGTCGAGTGAGGAGAAACCCAAATTTTCTATAAGCAATTAAAATTTAATAAAACATGACGTAGCATTTCTGGGATAAAATTTACATTTTCTGAAAATTACATTTAGTTGGCTGTCATGTTCCACAAATAAGTTATATCACATTTAATGAATCCCGAGCTGCGAGGATGAACATTTGATCCGGGCGGTTTAAAATCCGGGTAACCGTTTGCGAAATACTTGAAGTTTTAAATTTACAAGTTCTATTTCCATTAATAAAGTTTTAAAGACTTTTAAAATCAATAAAATATAATTTGTTTTTATTTAATTTTGTTTTCTCTTAGTTCGCTATCATTGCCATTACCAAGAGCGGTGTTGGTTTAACGAGGTCTTTGAATCACAATCCGCAGTTATATGGTGGTGGTAATATAAATAAGGTAAGAAAGATCCAAAATGGAAATCAGCATCCCTCTGGGAAACCACGCCACAATTTACCTAGCTGAAGTACAGGTCGTGCATTTTAGCTTGAGCCCTGAGATGCGCAGATAATAGAAAAGGAGAGTCGGTGTACGACAGAGATACCTAATACCGCATTTTAGTAAAGTAGAGTCCGCGTAGAAAGTACAAGTGGGATTTGATTGATATTAGGCGTGTGCCTTTTGATACAGCTTGTCTTACGCCTTCGTCTGTTTCGTCGCTCCAAGCTTTAAGGTGTGTATGTGATAAATGTATATACGTTTCATCCATATAAACAATCGGCCGTCCTTCTGCACGGAAAACTTAAACTTGTTCTTTCAAATAAATATTTTTTTAAATTTAGTTTTATATTATTAATTTCGCTTTCATACAAATCTTAGATTTTTTTAATCGGACTTTAATCATTATAGAAAAATTGTCTTCCAAATATTATTTATGAAACACTTTTTATTTACATTTTTTTTCTAAAAATTGTAATAACTTCTGAAATATATTTTGCGTGGATACAAATAGGAACTACTACATAATATCCAATTTTTTTTAAATTCATAGTTACAATACAACGTTCAAAAAACGTTACCGATTTCCTTAATTCACTTATTACTTATGTTATTTTTAATTATTCTATTTCCGCAATTTCCTAAGTTTAGTCATTTTTTAAGTAAACCTAATTTTCTTTTGATATTTATACCGTACTTTATTGCACTGAGAAATAATTAAAGTTTTTAACCTACAAAAATTTGCAACTTTTAACACTGCATTGTTACTTTTTAATTATCCGGAAGACAAAATTAATTTCATTAATCTACGGCACGGTGCTCTGCCGGTTAGCTGGCTTCGGCCAAAAATGAATGGTTTGTCGTTTTGCGGTATGTTTTAGTGATTTGTAGAATTTTAGGGAAATTTTTTTTTGGTTTATTTCAAAATTGTACATCGTTGCTTAAAACAATTAATAATGTAAAAGGGTTAGAAACCAAGTTGTTCAAACAAATTGAGCTAAATGTAGAAATATCCTTTATATTTAAATCTCCTATATATTATATTCTACAAATATAACCTGGCATTTTATTTATTTTTTTTAAATCTCTTTTTATTTTTAAGCAAAATTCTTGAAATTATTTGATTGACATTTTGTTGCTGAAAAGTGATTATTTGTTTAAACTTCTTTTCCTTTCCTATTAAATTTTCCGAATTATCTATAGTAAGGTACGTTTACAAATAATTACCCCATTGATAGTTTTCAAAAATATTCTCAACAGCATAACTGACCTCAATTCGAAACATATTAATATATAAAGTTGAGGGAATATCTTTAAATAAAAATTGCAAGGCTTCATTGCTTACAGTACGGAACGAAGAAGATAAAAATAATGTACAATAATTGTTAAAATAAAGAAACATAAATTAACCGTCCCAGTAGCATTTTTTATTCGTTCGCCTCTTAACAAGAAGGGTGATAAAAAGTAAGTGCCTGTTATGGCTTGCCAGAAAATTAATATTTAGCTATTAACATGTCAACACCAATGTTCTCGAGTTATTGCACATCACATACTAAGTGGTGGAGTGTGCTTTTTATTGCCTAATAGAGGTCTTCAACTTTTTTTAATTTAAGAGCCAAATATTTATTTCATATCGTTCGAGGAGCTGCAGTGCCCTACGTTACCTTACACCGCCCGAAAACTCTAAAGACCTCTATGAGAAAATACTTCCAAGAATCGAATGGGGAAATTCTTAAAAAAGTGGTAGCAGCAGACGCTGGATATACAGCCCTAAACTTAAAGCAAAACGGATTACCTAACATCATCCGCGCGCCGCCAAGTCAACAGCTTGTAACTTGGCAAGAGAAAGCTCTACACGGCAAATATCCTACTGCACTTCAAAATCCACTCGTAGATAGAGAAATGTCACTGAATTGGTTAGAGAAAAGGCAGCTTTACGCTGAAACAGAAGGTTTTATAATCTACATCCAAGACCGTGTCATTCGAACTCGAAACTATGAAAAAGTCATCTTGAAAAGAAATGTGGAAGATGAGTGCAGAAAATGCAATTGCTCCAGAGAAACGACAGAACATATCACGGCGGGATGTGGTGCTATGGCCCCCAACGCTTACCTGGGGAGACATAATCAGGTGGCAAAGATCATTCACAAGGAACTGGCCCATAAACTAGGGCTAAGGGAAAACCTCCCACCATACTACCAATACTCACCCCAGCCAGTCCTTGAATCCCCTGAATATCTCTTATACTGGGACAGGCCAATAATAACGGATAGAACAGTAGACCACAACCGACCGGATATTCTTCTTATCGAAAAAAACCACCAAGAAAGCTTTCATAATCGATATAGGTTGCCCACTAACACACAACCTCTCTAAAACCGAATCGGAGAAGAAGACCAAGTACTCGAATTTGGCTATAGAGATAAAAAAATATATGGAAGCTGGATAAAATAGACATAATTCCGATCATAATATCGGTGGAGGGAGCTATGACAAAAAATTTCAAGCCCAACTTGGAAAAACTGGGCCTTTCAGGTTATTTATACCAACTTATTCAGAAAAGCGTCATCCTCCAAACATGCCATATAGTACGGAAGTTTCCAAACAGTACAGGTTAAGATGAATTTCTTCTCTGTACTGTAAATAATACCAGCAATACCAACAAAAAGCTGTGAAAACTAATATTGAGAAAAATAATAATAATATTTACGAATAATACAAACGAATGTACCTAAAACGATAGAGGGAGATAGATGTCTCATTATAATATATAGACCTTAATGAGAAAATACTTCCAAGAGTCGAATGGGGAAATTCTACAGAAAGTGATAGTAGCAAATGTTGAATAATATATTAAAATATAATTAACTTACAGCAAAACGGATTAATCAACATCAAGAAAACCAAGTACTGAAATTTGGCGATAGAGATCAAAAATAAGGAGATATGACGAAGAACTTTAAGCCCAACTTGAAAAAAGTTATTTATACGAACAAATTCAGAAAAGCTTTATTCTCCAAACTTGCCGTATAGTACGGAAGTTTCTAAACAATACAGGTTAAGATGAACTGTGAACTGTACTGTAATGTACAGCAATACCACAAGGGATACAATAAGCCGTTCGACTGCAGTATATTGGCAACATGCCACAAACTTTAAAAATACGTATCTTAGTTGTTGATATGAAACAATACTGCTTTGTAAAATTACCCCTAAGACAAAAAGCTCGTAAAATTCAAATTCATCATCATACAGGTAAGTCCATCACTTTTTAAATTTTACCCTCAAAAACTCAACTTTAATTAAGTCAAGTCAGGGTAAGTTTAAGTTTTAAATGCAAAAAATTAAAATTGCAAATTTTGGATGACAGGCAAGTGGTTCTATATTAAATAATAGTTTATTACATTACAAGACCGGTTTGGTAGCGTATTTCCCTGGTTCGAAAAAAGGAAGATTATTAAAATACAGTTCATTTAATAATCTACCTTTTTTCGAACCAGCGAAATACGCTACATTTTTCGATCAAAAAAAGAATATACTTGTCATTTTATGAAAACAAAAAAGAAAATTCTAAACATGTTTAACAGAAATATACCTTTTTGCTAACGAATCTCTGGTTTGTCAACACAAGAAAAAGTGTAAAAAAATTTGCTTTAACGCATAATTTGGTTATACGATTATTATTTCTAAAATATTGTCACGTGAGAAGACTTAAACACTGTTTTATTTAACTCGACAATGTAAATCAATTTATTCCATGAACAATAAATGAATCCATAAATCCTGTGTCAGAATGGTCCGAATGCACAAAAATGCTGAGCTTTTCATTAAAAAATATAAATTTACATTCCGACTTTTCGTATAAAATATGCGATTGTTAAAATCCACGAAAGGCTACACGTAGAAACGGTTATAGATTTTCTAGAGGCATTGTTCAGTATTCTGGGTATTCAAATGTCTGATAGAAATATTGTTACTGCCTTTTTCTGTGGAAATCTGATTTTCCTTAGAGGATTGGAAGGTTTAGAAATCTATGGTATCGGTTTCCTGTTTCTAACTATAGGAAAAATCGCAAAAAGGTTTTTGTGGTTGATTAGTATTTCTGTGGCAGTGGCGGCTCATCAGGTGAAGTAGGTGAAAAAAATAAATAAAAACAATATTAAATATTAATGTACCAATACGGCTACCATTTTAGCCCTCAGAAAATAATTATGTTCGAATTAATAATAATAATAATTTAATCCTAATGTAGCTATGCATAATAGGGCCACGGTTAACTCCGATGGACAATAATTATAAACACTCGTGCATTTTGGCGGGCCCCAGACGACCGTGTCGGTTAGCTCAAAGTAAGTGAATACCCAACGCCCAACATGGATTTGATATTCACCGTTGCTATGGTTACGTGACGTCAGTCACGCAAACAGCATGTAACAATTTGCATTATCACGAAGGGCAATTTAAAAATGGATCAGTCGTATGTACCATTGTTTAAGCATTGGTTCGCCTAACCTTAAGGTATTTATTTTGAGGCTTCGCGAAACTTACGGTTATAGATATCGTTTTTACGTGATTTACTGTGTAATTAAAAAATTTTGTTTTTATTTTTCAGTAAATTCAGTAGTGTACGTACTTACTTAGTTGTGTTAGTGTTTAAGTACCCGCACAATACCTAGCTTTTTACCACCGCGAGCTGCCACTGTTCTGTGGCCTTTTTTAATAAGAAGATAAGATGTGACATTTATCAGATTTATTTACGAACTGTCAATAATATAAATATTCCTTATAAAAATTACAACTGGTTCTAAATAATTAGTAAAACATCCAAGTTAAAAATAAAAGGTATTCCTTTATATTTCCAACAATTTTCGACAGTAACGATGTTATTTTCGGACTTGCTTGCGGCAGTAATGTAAGAAATGAAACATATAAACGACATTAACATTATGGTTTAAAAATAAAGTACACTAAATCCGTCGGCATGTAAAATACAAAAAAATAAAAAAGTTAAAGCACACTAAAAGTTTACAGTGAAAAGTAATTTGATTGATGCTACAGAAATGTCAATAATTTTATTATTTTTCACGTCTAGGTTTAGTCTTAGCTAATCAAGTATACAGGGTGATTCCTAAGTTGATACTTTTTTTTAGCTGTGTATAAAAGACATTAAAATAAACAACATTTTCAAATACCCTTTTTCAAAAAACTCAAAAATAAGGTACATATTACATTATAAATCAAATACGGTTGTGCCTAACTTGCTTGTTAAATAACATTAAGAAAACTTCTGGGTGTAGGATGAGCCCGCAAGGGAAAGCGTTCTGCGTATACTCTCGAATCAGTAGCCGCACTTTGACGACACTTACCGTAGATTAGCACAATATCTACTAGTTCAGTGTTTTCAAATTGTTCCATTTTCACGTATCACAAATTTAAAATTAACTTGCTTTAGAAAAACACACCGCAGCAGAATGCCAAATAACTCACCACCGACCCGTAAATTGCATGACTAATAATAAATAAATAACATAAAGTATAGCAGGCTATATTATGATGACCAGGCCCGCACTTACTTCTGTATCTCGCCTATTTTTAAATTTTTTGAAAAAATGTATTTGAAAATGTTGTTTATTTTAATGCCTTCTATACACATACAACTAAAAAAGAAGTATCAACTTAGGAATCACCCTGTATATTAAAGTTATTGGGCTGTAATATGGTGTTTTCATAGATGATTCATATTTATATACTATTAGAAGTATTTTTTTTAA
Source organism: Polydrusus cervinus (assembly GCA_935413205.1). Taxonomy (NCBI): domain Eukaryota; kingdom Metazoa; phylum Arthropoda; class Insecta; order Coleoptera; family Curculionidae; genus Polydrusus; species Polydrusus cervinus. Next base: position 54,368,528 of record OW284516.1, on the reverse strand, counting down.
GATTATCTACTAAAATACCTGCGCCTTGTTTTTTAAATATTATTTTCAGGAAATTTTATTACTTTGGAAATTTTTTGAAAAAGGTTCTACATACTGCCATCAAATTTAAGAAATTTTAAAGCTACTTTTAACGATATTTAAAATTATTTTTAAAAGTTGCAAATAATCAACCCCTACAACTTTTGTATTTACAATTTTTATAATAAAGTCGACCGTTAACAAGATTCGGTATAATAGGCAACAGGAAGTTTTCTGGAACAAGTTCTACGGACTATAACAAAACATTTCCACTCATATTCAGTAAATAGTTTTAAATTTAGTCCATCAAATATTTAGATCTTAGATTTTTTGTCTTTTACAGTGTATTGTACTCAACACTCTTTAAGACTCTTAACACTACATCGAAGTATTAAATGACTAATCCACCCTCAAAGATACCAATCCATATCATTAATCACTCGTAAAACGTAGATATTATGTGTTACAAACTTTGGGTTTCTTATCATTTTGCATTTGATGCAGATTCTCTTATGATTCGGCATCAAGCAATCCATGTTTAGTTCTCTGCCTGCCAAAATATGACGTTGTATAGATCGAAGGTTAACTTTTCCATTAAATACTTGGTTGGTTGGTTGGTTGGTTTAAGGCGGGGGTTGGGCATTCGGCCCAAGCTTCTTGCACTGCAGCCTAGTGGCTTATTGTGCTCCCCTATCTTGCTAGAAAAGATTTGTTCCTTTTATAAGGTCCAGCAAATTCCTACCAAGTTTGTCATGTGGGAGGTTATCCCCACATTGAATGTCTCCGAAGATTCTGAGTCTTCCGCGGGTCAGTGCTTCGCAGTTATATATGATATGTGAGGCGGTTTCGTCCTCATCGCCGCAAAGCCTGCATTCAATGGGACCATTGTAAATTCCTACTCGGTGTAGGTGTTTTCTTAAGCAAGCAGTGGCCTGTTAGTAGGCCGACCACTTGTTTTAGCTGGGTGCGCGTTAAAGGCATCATTCCAGTTGATAACTTTTTGGAGGGTTTTCCAATTGTGGCCCTCGCTTGGGTATGACCAGGTATCCTGTTCCATCGGGACAGGTGTTGTTATTGTGCCCACCTGTCTGATGCTATTCTGGTTGCCTGTTTTGATATGCCAAGGGCGGGTTCAGGGCCCCTGAGTTTTTGAGATGATCCGGCTCTTGCCAGTTCATCGGCCTTTTCGTTGCCTGCTATCCCTGAGTGGCCAGGAACCCATAGGAGTTCTACCTTGTTGTTTCTTGCTTAAATACTTAGTTAAATGAAAATAAATACAATACAGGGTCCTGCAATTAAACTGCAGGCTGCTATAGCTCCTATACGAATTAAGTATGGAAGTTCATTCACATGCAGACCTAAACTGTATCATAGGGTGTATTTAAGGAAAAAAATGTCCATCTGCAGGGTGGCCCAAAAAACTTGTATTTTTTTAAAAGGAACACCCAGTATTTTTCTGCATATTTAGGTTTGTATTGGAATCCTCTATAACTGCCCAAAATTTTATTTATTTTGCTTTGGTGGTTTAAGTTTAAGTGTTAAAAATCAAAAAACCATGTGAATTCACTTTTTAAACCATGGGATTGGGTAAGATTTATGACAAGGGATCAAGAGATATTATAAATCTAATAGTGTTTATCTATTTTATACAGGATTTTCATAAAAAGGTTTTAAAAACGACATATTTTAAATTCATTTTTATTAGGTTTTTCAAATGAAATACCCTGTATATTATTCGACCATTTAATGTAAAATTCTTAACCGATTTTTTTTGTACTACAAGCATATCAGTTAATTCCAACCGTTTCGAGAAAATTGCAAATTTTATAAATTATGTTTCAAAATAAAATAAAATTATACATAGGCGACTAGACTAAACTGGAGTAGATAACGTTCAAAATTTCTTTCATTTTAATTTGGGCACAAGTCAACACGTTCTTGAAAAGATCTGTTTACAGCCCTTAATATTTTAATTAAAATACTAGCAAAACAGTTCGTTAGTAAGGGTTATGCCTTAAAACCATGGTAGGCTTCGAAATAAAATAAGAATTCATTTGTTCATTATAATTTGACAAGTTATTTAGTTAATTCAAAAAGTTGGTATTCAGAGAGCTCTCACCAAGTACAAAGATCATATCAACCAACTCAGCTTATTAAAATTCGTTTTTATTTATTATAATTTATTCGCCCTAAATAGCAATGATCAAATTAATAAGTAAGTAACTTTTCAAATTTTATTACACAAATGAACTCATATTTTATTTCATAGCCTACCAGGGTTCTAAGGCATAACCATTACTAAATAAACTGTTTTGCAGAGTTTTGCTAGTATTTCACAAGAAATATTAATCTAAACAGATCTTTTCAACGTGTTGACTTGTGGACAGATTAAAATTAAAGACATTTTGAATATTTTTACTGTAATTTAGTCTAGTCGCATATGTTTAATTTTAATATTAAAGCTTGATTTTTAAACCTTTTTTTTTTTGATTTTTTTCCAGGACCGTAAAACTTAATTTTTTCAGTTTTTAATCTAGTACTCCTAAACTACCAAAGCAAAATAAATACAATTTTGGACAATTATAAAGGACTCTAATAAGAACATAAATATGCAATAAAAGACTAGGTGTTCCGTTTTAAAAAATATAACGTTTTGTTATCACATTTTTTTTGGGCCACCAAAATATTTTTCTGAAATACATCCTATATGAGACAATATAAGTCGGCATATGAATGAAATTCCTAACTTAATTTGAATAGAAGCTATTGCAGGGCCCGTTCAGTTCCATTTACGAAAAATAATCAAAAATATGTTTCAAAATAAAATAAAATTAAAAAATCGCAAATTAGAAAACTTGTAAGAAAGAAAATGTGTTGAAAGATAAAACACATTTTAATGTACCTATATTAATGAAAATTTACAGAGCAAAGCTAAGAAGTTCTTACCGAGTAATAAACTTCGCAGTAAAATTTATGATCTAATTTTAAGTTCCTGATACGTCTTACGTTAGCTAGGAGAGTCTCTAGCAAAGATTAGTCCCTATTTAATTTAGGTTTTTCCATTAATATCGCTTTGGTTGAGTGGTCAATTTTTATTAAAACTTTCAAGCAATCATAAATTTCATTTGAATGTTAAATTGATTAAATTTAAATTTAAAAGCGGTTTTCTCGATAGAAACAGGTACAATTAGGCTCACGCACTAAGAAAATAGTTTCTACATAAAAACACAAATTATGTGTAAACATTTTATAAGCACAAGCTAAAAGTTACAATTTTTTTAAATAAAGCAAGTTTGACTATTGAAATATTTTTTTTCTACGACCACTTACGAAAATAAAAAAAAAGCACGGTTAACTTGGCGTGGAAGCGCCGAATACCACACGCGAATTACGGTTCGGTGAACCTGCCATAGTAAGCAGTTCTCATCAGCAATAACATCGAGGGCAACCCAAATTAGGAAAGCATAATCAGCAATAAATTACATATAAATAGACAGCTTTTAGATTAAGATAGTTAGTTCTAAAATTGTATTAATTATATTATTATAATTATTATTGTTAAGCGTTTACAAATAAAGGTCTTTTTAAAAAGTACCCTTCGAGTAAACAACCCTTAACTGGCGCAGTCTGTAGTATAGTGGAAGAGTCCCTAAGGATCCTCGTCGTTTTTGAACGTTTATCCACTAAACGAACCAACCTCCCGGGAAACTATAAAAAAAAGTTCGCCCTAAGTAGATTTTACAGTTACAGTAGTGTAAGATAGTGTGTTAGTGAAAGTGTAATTTTTTTTTAGTGATATGCTTTTTTGCATCATCTTAATAGTGTAAGCATCTAATGACTACTGAACAAGACTTACTTACTGCTCTTAGTGCCCTTAACATTACCAACCAAATACCCATTCTACAACATACCCAACAACCTATAACCCCTACAGCACCTGTTACCATGCCAACTACACCAGATTTTGACGTGAAAAACATTAGCATCATTCCAGAATATGACGGCAACCCCAACGAACTGTACAACTTTATCCATGTGACAACCCTGCTGTTAAACCACTATTGGAATACCGCTGAACCCACCTGCTTTCAAAACCATGTACTTATACAGGGTATTATCTCCAAATTGAAAGGACGAGCGAAAGAAATCATTTCAATCTATGGATGCAGCGAATGGCCCCAAATAAAGGATGCCCTTATACAAAACTTTGCCGATCAACGAAACGAAAATTCACTTACCAGAGACCTCGTAAATTTACGCCAAAACTCCAACGAAGCTCCACACCAATTTTATGAAAAAGTTATGGCCCTGTTGAACACCATCTCTAACTACGTAGAATTGCACACAGTGGACGAGAACATCAAAAAAATCAAAAAATCCTTCTTCCATCAGCAAGCCCTTACCACCTTCCTGGCAGGACTAAAAGAACCCCTAGGATCAACAATAAGAGCAATGCGACCCAAAAACCTTGCCAGTGCCATACAATTCATTCAAGAAGAAAACAACATCAGATACCTCCAGAAAAGCCTAAGTACCACGCAACCATCAACCTTATCCGCCTTTAAAGCCGCACCACCACCAAGACAGCCACCATTCCATGCTGCCCCAGCATTTACACCTCAATGGCAAACATTCAGGCCAACACAACAACAACCGTCGCCATGGGCTCAGCAACCATTTAGACCAAGGCCACAATTCAACTTTGCCCCTCAACAACCCTTCGGGCAACCAAGACCCGTTATCCAACCACCAAGATTCCAATCCAGCCAACCACCACCAAGGTTCCAAAACAGTCAACCCCCTAAATCAAATGTTTGGACCAACCGGCCAGGACCGTCCCAGTTCCAGAAAACGACACCAATGGATACAGATTCTGGAAACAAAGCACAGATATTTAGGCCTCCACAACAATCCGCTCCAAAATTCACCGTCGAAGAACTGTTCAACATTGAACAACAGGACGAAGCCTACAACCCATATGGCTTTACTGACGACAGCTACTACCAACAGGATCCCCAAAACTACTACGAAGAAGAATACCACTATGAAGGAGAAGAAAATTTTCACGACGACACAAGAACAAACGAAGAAACATAGTAGAGCTTCACAACTACACTGATAAAAAAGAACTTCCCTACATATCAATATCCAATCCTCCTCTTAAACTTCTTATCGACACCGGGGCTACTAAATCCTTTCTAAATCCAGATATTGCTTTTAAATATTACCGGGACAACATCCAACATGAGCCCTTTATTGTCACATCTATTTTTCAAAATCACTCACAAGATTATTGTGCAAAAATTCCAATTTTTCCTGAATTTAATTCCAAAAACAATATGAAATTTTACCTTTTCAAGTTCCACCAAACTTTTGATGGCCTTATAGGCCTCGACAACCTTAAACTTCTAAAAGCCAAACTTGACCTTCCAGCCTCCAAACTTATTACTGAAAATTCTGTACTCCCTATTGATTACTATGAGACCAATAAAACCCAGTTCTACTCCATTCAGCTAGAACCCCATACTATAACCAAAGTTCGACTTCCGGTCAAGGAAACAGAAGGCAACATTACCTTACCACGACAAGAACTTCAAAAGGCCATTCTGAGAGAAACCCTCACTGTAGCATGCAACCAACTAGCCTGGACGGAACTGATTAACAACACTGATGACCAGCTTCAAATAGCCCCAACAGAACCAGTAGAAAGCTGCAAAATCGACCTCCAAAACTTCAATCTCTACTCCGCAGACATTCTTCCCCAACAACAATTCGAACCAAAAACTGACCCCAAAATTCGAACTGACCATTTAAACCCAGAAGAAGAAAAATCTATAAAAAGACTATGCAAGAAGTACGTCGACATTTTTCATCATCCTGATTTTCCACTTACCTTCACCAACCAGGTTAAACATGAAATAAAGACCAAAGACGAAGTTCCAGTATTTACAAAGTCTTATAGATACCCCTATATACACAAAGAAGAAGTAAAGAAGCAAATCTCGTCAATGCTAGATCAAGGAATTATACGACCAAGTCAATCTCCTTGGTCATCTCCCATATGGGTGGTGCCGAAGAAACCTGACACCTCTGGAAAAATTAAATGGCGAATCGTCGTCGACTACCGAAAGGTTAATGAAAAAACAATTGACGACCGATATCCTATTCCTAACGTCAATGACATTCTCGATAAACTTGGAAGGTGCCAATACTTCACCACCTTGGACTTAGCAAGCGGATTTCACCAAATAGAAATGGCAACAGAAGACATCCAAAAAACTGCATTTAACGTTGAAAATGGCCACTATGAATATTTAAGAATGCCATTTGGCCTCAAAAACGCTCCAGCAACTTTCCAGCGAGTTATGGACAACGTACTTAAAGGACTACAAGGAGAAATCTGCCTAGTCTACATGGACGACATTATTGTCTTCAGCACATCGCTACAAGAACATTTAGTCAATTTATCGAAAATCTTCCAACGTCTGAAAGAAACTGGCTTCAAAATACAAGTCGATAAATGCGATTTTTTGAAGAAAGAAGTAAGCTTTTTAGGCCACATCGTCACGCCTGATGGCATAAGACCAAACCCGAGCAAAATCAAAGCCATTATGGAATATCCTACACCAAGAACAGCTAAAGAAATCAGAGGATTCCTCGGTCTACTTGGATATTACAGGAAATTCAACAAGGACTTTGCCAAGATTACGAAACCACTCTCTTACTGCCTCAAGAAAGACGTAAAAATCGAACACACCCCAGAATTTTTGAGTTGTGTTAAAACCTGTAAAAACCTCTTGACAAATGAGCCTCTCCTACAATATCCAGATTTTTCGAAACATTTCAATCTCACCACGGATGCAAGCAATTTTGCAGTAGGAGCTATTCTTTCACAGGACCCGTTGGGAACGACAAACCGATCGCCTACGCATCCAGAACTCTCAACGACACTGAACTTAAATACTCTACTATCGAAAAGGAGATGCTAGCCATTGTCTGGTCGACGAAATATTTCAGACCTTATTTATTTGGGCGAAAGTTCAAAATTCTTTCGGATCATCGCCCACTTCAATGGTTATTTTCTCTTAAGGACCCAAACTCGAAACTAGTCAGATGGCGTCTAAAATTAGAAGAATTTGACTATGAAGTTCTGTATAAAAAGGGAAAAGCAAATACAAATGCAGACGCCCTATCAAGAATCGAACTCCACACAAAAGAAACGCTCACGAAGACTGATGAAACAGAAGAAGACACATCTTCCCTATACAACAACCCAGCATCAATATACTACGACCCTGAAGCGGAAATAACTCCTGAAGATGAACTTAAGGCTATCAAAGACTGCCTTGAGTTAGAAGAAGACAGGCCTATACCTGGGAACAAATATAACCATAATCCTGAAATCGACGACAACAGTGATGATGACACCCAACACACAACAAAAGAAAACCCTATATTAGGAATTCCTATCAGCGAGAAACCTCTCAATTACTTTAATAACCAAATCGTCTTTAAGATAGTCAACTACAGCCCAGCAAGAACAATAAAAGAAGAAGCTTTTGCTAACAAAAGAAGATTACATGTCCAACTTGGAAGAAACAACCTCAGAAATGAAATCATTCGATTTTTCAAAGAATATATCGAACCAAAGAAAAAATACGCATTACTTTTTGAAGATGACACACTGTATCAATTCCTGTGTAACACAATTCGTGAAATTTTTAAGAACTCGGCATTTGACCTCGTAAAATGCAACACCCTTCTAGAAGATGTCAACTGCGAAGAAAGACAAAAACAAATCGTTTTGAGCTACCATCACAGCAAGACTAACCATCGAGGCATTCACGAAACTGAAACCCAGATTCGAAAAAAATATTTTTGGCCCAACCTTAAAAAGGATATTGAAGACATGATCAACATCTGCGATATTTGCCAAGCCAATAAATACGACAGAAACCCAGCTAAGCCCAAATTTATGCTAACACCAACACCATCCAAACCGCTAAAAATTATTCACCTGGATACTTTCCAAGCAGGAGGTAAAAAATTCCTAACGATTATTGATGCATTTTCCAAATATGGACAAGCATACCCAATAGATGGCTCAAATGCAATCAATGTGCTTAATGCTCTCTTAATATTCATTACTCATCATGGAGTACCCCACATGATAGTCTCTGACAGTGGAACAGAATTCAAAAATGGCCTTATGCAAGAATTTGTGGACACTCATAAAATTTCAATTCATTATACCACCGCAGATAACCCACAATCCAATGGAATGATAGAGCGATTCCACTCAACCCTCGTCGAGCATCTAAGAATCCTAAGAGAAAAGAAAAAAATACTCAACATCAAAGAACAAATGCCATATGCAATCCTCGGCTATAACAACTCCATTCACTCCATGACTAACATGAGACCAATCGACATCCTAACTGGCCACCTAGACGCCCAAGACCCATTTGATATTGATATTAGGAAAACTTTAATCAACAATTACACTCAACAACACAGGGAAAAAACAAAGACGATCTACAAAGAATTAAATGAAAAACTACAAGAGGCCAAAGTAAAATACATAGAGAAAAGAAACTCCAAGAGACAAGCTCCGATGACATATAAACCTAGCACGAAAATATTTACAAGAAAGACAATAAAACGCAACAAACTGCTACCAAGATTCTCCCCAAAAATAGTGAAGACTGACAACATCGTAACTATTGACACACAAGACACAAATGTTCATAAGAAAAATATCAAAAACCAACCAAAAAAAGGCACTAACATAAAAAATACTTTACAGATGTACCTCAACGTCAGCCCAAGAAGTCCCAATCCAAGACTTGAAGGAGAACCCGGGAATTCTTCCCCTCAAACTGGGACAAGCCAGGATCCAGAGTAGTACACACGATTTCATACATTACCTTAACCTACAACCCATAGCAGAAGAAATAAACTCCTTGCAAACTCAATACCAAGCAGCCAACAAAGCAATTGAAAACGGGCTAAGTCATCCATATTTTTCAAGCCTACAAAACTTTGATCAAAGCCTGCAATTTTTATTAAAAACCGCTCAAGAAAAACTACACACTATTTACCCACTTAGCAGACCCAGAAGCGGACTCATAAATGGATTAGGAAGCATAATGAAAGCTATATCTGGAAATCTCGATCAAGAAGACGCCGACAATTACAACAACGCAATTGCATCCTTGCAGGACAACCAAAACAACATTATCAGCAAAGTAAACTACCATATGAGCCTTAACAAGAAAATTATGGAAAATTTTAACAGAAGCGTATCTCTCATAAGTCATAACGAAGAGACTATTGAATTCGAGATCAACAAAATCAACTCGGAGTTAAACAAATTTATCTTTGACTTCAGTCACTACCTACAAGCCAGAAACGTTCTGGACCAGATTAGTCTAGCCCTTCAAGTAATCCTGCAGATCCTTAGTGACCTAGAAGAAGCAATAACCTTTGCCAGAATGAACACTCTTCATAATAGTCTAATCAAACCAGACGAACTAAAATGGGCCATCCAGAAAATGTTAGAACACCACTCAGAAGATCAATTACCATTTATTCAAGAAAAAGACCTAACGAAGTATTATGACGTCATTAGCATCGATGGATACTTCTCAAATCAAACTATTGTCTTCATCTTACATTTTCCGATTCTCTATCCAGACTCGTTCCTATACTTACATCTATTCTCCGTACTTACATACAACCATACAACAATTATTCCACCAGCTCCAAATCTAGCTTCCAACGGCGAACTCTACCAATATATGGATCTACCCTGCAAAAGAACAGGACCAACCTATCTATGTCCAGAAAAATTCATTCAAGAACACACAAAAAGTCAAGACTGTATCGGAGATATCCTTCAACTCACCAACGAAGAAGCATCTTGCCAAAGGGTACCTATTTCCATTAATACAACCTTAATACAAGAAATGTCAGAAACCCATTATATCGCAGTTTTTCCCAAGGCCACCAAAATATCTACCCACTGCGTATCTTCAAAAATCATGGTTCTCGAAGGTACATTCCTCATCAAACTACCATCAGGATGCGAATTTAGGACCAACGACGAAGCATTCATCAACTCAAAAACAATAATTCAAGAAGAACCACTCACATTACCTAAAATCAAAGTAAAAGGTCAGAATCATCAGCCCAATTTAAAACCACTCAAACTAGATAAGATACCCCTTGATAAGCTTCACAAACTTACAAAAGAAGAAGAACATTTAGAGCCACTTCACACAGAAACATGGAACAACATCAACACCCACTTTTGGACTACACCATTATACCTAATTGCAACCCTAGTTCTCATTATTGCAGTCCGCAAAGCGAAGCAACACTGGACCAATGACAAAAAACGAAAAACAACCCAAAAAAATGATCAAAATCAAGCTCAGGACGAAGAGGATGCCAGACAACCAGTTTTGTTCGTCCCGTACAAAACTTCCCCAGGGGATGGAGAAATTACGGTTCAGTGAACCTGCCATAGTAAGCAGTTCTCATCAGCAATAACATCGAGGGCAACCCAAATTAGGAAAGCATAATCAGCAATAAATTACATATAAATAGACAGCTTTTAGATTAAGATAGTTAGTTCTAAAATTGTATTAATTATATTATTATAATTATTATTGTTAAGCGTTTACAAATAAAGGTCTTTTTAAAAAGTACCCTTCCAGTAAACAACCCTTAACTCGCGTATTGAAAAAATATTTCAACTCTAGAGTTGAAATACAAGGCACACTATTTAATTTAAACATATGGTGCCAATTTGACAGACCACCCCTATTTATTAAAAAAAACATATTTTAGAAAGCAGTAATTGTAAAGTGTTTAACTTATTTTTCATGTATTTGTCGAATGATTTAGAGTTAGAATGTGAAAAAACGCCATCTGAAATTATAAAAAATGTTAATAATATACAGGAAAATCTATTACCAGGAAAAACAAATCGCGCTGAAGACTGTCATGTATTAAATAACAAAGGTTTATCGGTAGCCATAGCGTAGAGAATAGAGCTTTAGCCTACAGATCGCAAGGTCACAAGCTCAAATCACATCGTCATTAAAATCGGAGCAAAAATCATCGTCTTCTTTAACACCCTGTATATAAAATTTTCTAACAGTTAAAGAAAATCCAACATTGACAATTGTTTCCCAAGAGATGAATCTATCAACCATTCAAAACCGTAGGTCGATATCATATCTGGTTCAGAAAATATTAACTGTTAAATGTAGGCGAAATTTTTCTTGCTCGAAAGCAATTGTCCAGCAGTTTAGTTACAAAAGATTCCATTCAATACATTGTTTAAGCTATAATAATGAAAATCGACATAACAAACCTGAGAAGTTCTTACCTAGCTTTAAACTTAACTTCGCAATAAAATTTACGATCTAATTTTGCGTTCCTGATACGTCGTAGATGCTTGCTATGAGACCCTCTAGAACGCTGTAAGCGAGAATTGCACCCAGTGTAATTTAGATTTTCCCAGTATTATTGCTTTGGTTGCATGGTAAATTTTATTGGAATTTAAGGTAACTATTCCGTGGAAACGTCCTGAATAACAAATTGCATTAGCATGTTAAGTTGGTTTAATTTAAATGTACATACCAAGAAGCTAGTCATGTAGAGTTTCTGGACTGCATGAGTTTGCTATGGCTAGGTACACATACCAAGTTAAACATAGTAATTTGTTAAAAATAATTGTAGACAATATTTGAATGTTTTATTATTAATTATTAACTGTTAAATTTTTAACAAGAATATTTACTTATATCACAAGAGCCATTGTAGTAAGCTAAATAGCATATTTATTTATAAAAAAGAGTGCTGGCAAAGGATTGTAAAATATACAGAGTGCTACAAATTTGTGTGCGTACAAGGGGATCTCGAAAACAGTAAGAGATACGAAGATGGCAAAGTATTTTGGGGCTTAATAATTTGGTAAAAGAAAATTTTAATTATTCCGAATGCTTTCGGAAAACCGAAATTTCCATTTTCGGTTTTTAATTTTTTGCGCTTTTATTTTCAACTTGGGAAAAAAAATATCCCTTTATAGCCGTTTTTTATGTTCTACAAGATGATGTTATTAGTTTTTAAATTCGACATTTCGTACTTTAGTAACCAACCTCAAGTCAATTTTTTTGAATACGGATCCGGAATTTTAGATTCAGTTTTAGGGATTTCTAGGCTTGCAAACTAACATCATCAGATGTTCTAAACAGTAAAAAAAAATTAAGTTGTTTTTGAAACAAACATAAGCGCAGCACAGTAACATAACTAGACTAACACTCCAGTTATCTTTTCTTCAATCGGGAGTAATATTTTTTTCTGTTTTACAGTATTTCGTTCTAGGTTTAAGGCAAAAACCATAGGACTTAAGATATAAAAATAAATAAAATACTAATAGAAAATATAATTACTCCTCATATTGTGACGGGTAATCTTATTAAAAAAATAAACAGCCTGAACACCATAACTTCCTGTTATGTAATTTTAATATTTAAGTAATCATAAAAATAATTTCCAGGGCCGCAATAGAAAACAAGGGATAATTTGAAATGCTAGTGATGTGTTATTTGATGACAAAACGTTAAAATTTTAAAAACCTTAAAATTGTATTAAAGGAACAAAGCTTAGAAGTCCTTAAAACTGTTTAAAAAATTCCAGGTCCGTATTTAAAAAAAAATAATTGAGGTTGGTATCTAAAGAACGAAACGTCCAATTTAAAAACTAAAAACGCAATCTTGTAGAACATAAAGAACGGCTATGATAAAATGTTTTTTGTTTTTTTTTCTAAGTCAAGAATAAAGGCGCAAAAAATTAAAAACCTAAACTAAAAATTTCGATTTTTTTTGGATATCTCCGAGAGCATTTTATTATTCTTTAATAAACCCAAGTACCCATATTGAAAGAAGAGCGCTTTTATTGAAAATAAATAAGGCGGTTTTGTTTACTGTGCGATTTGCTTTTAGTACCTACAATTTAACTTACTTAGATAGCATGTTTTTCGCTTTAATTAGTTGAAGAAAGGGTTCCATTTTGAATAGTTAATTCAAGAATCTTCTCTCTTATCAAGGATTGCTAATAATTCCTGACAAAATGGAACCTCTTCTCTATTTTGGTAAGGGTTACAAAACATAAAAACTCAAGGAAACACTTACTTAGTGGAGTTGTTAAAGTATTGAAGTGTAAGGGGTAACCTCTGCCCGTTTGGTAGCTCTAGTCTCTCTAAATGATGTAAATCATAATGTCACAACCAAAAAAGTTTCCAGCCAATGAGTAAGTGGTCTTTATAATGTTTATTTAAATGTTAATTTCTTATTTTTTTTTGCTCAAGTTGACTGTGAAGCGGAAATTGTTTCTTTTAAACTTACTTGAAATAGCGTCGTATGTGAGTTTTAAGAAAACAACTCTCTAAATTTACTTATTTGATAACTCTCTTTTTATTTCTTTAGACTTGTATGTTATTCATCATAATGTAATCGTCAATTGCTTTGCTTTGCTTCGCTTAAATAAAACTATTAAAAATCTTTTGTGTTTCAGTAAATAAATAGCGCACAGCAAATTAAATAAATAATTATAACGTTACTTCAAACCATCTCAGCTACACGTTCCAGTCGCTTACCATTTTGATACGAGATAAGGTCATAAAATCCAGAAATAAGACACAACATATATAAAATTGTTAAAAAGCTACCCTAAAATACATATTTCCTCATATCTGAGAAAAGAAATTTTAAAATTCCTGCAACGCCATATAAAAGACAAAATTTAAAAGAAAATCTAGCAAATGACCGAAATTTATGTGGGACGACCTCGGGAAAACGAGATTGTCCAATAAGTTTTTATTTAAGGCGAACATACGACGCTGAAAGTCTGATTACGATATCGTATCTTGTGTAAACGTTGTCTAATAAAATTTTCGCGGAGCTTTTCCCGAATACTTTATAAAAGCAAATTTTATCTTTACTGCAAAAGTGATGTTAGTGGAATGATATGTTTTACCATTAGTTTATATATTTGTTTATAGTTTGATATCAATTTAATATTGAAGATTTAACTAACCGGACAACTTTATTTGTAACATAAATGACCATGACAGAAAAATACTACCATAATTATTATTATTCCTAATTAACTTATTGGACAAGGCTCATGTACAAATAAATTGCTCATAATCTAACTATTTCAGTAAGCTATTTCGCGATCCAAATTTAAAATTTATCTGCAACTCTGTATTATAGTTAACTAATATTTCCTAATAGGTAGTCTCTGAATATGTATTAGTATAATCTAAAATTTAATAAAGTAGCTGACTTCATTCAACAAATATATGGAATAATCTTAAATTTGTTTTAATTGTGAACACCCTGTATCTGGAAAACGAAGCCGTTGCGAACCCATAATTATATAAACTTTTTGTCTTGAAATCAATCAAAGATTAATCCCTAAAAGTTTTTGTGCGTACTTAATGAACACCCTGTATATACAGGGTCAGGCTACTATAGCTCCTATACGAACTAAATTAGAAATTTCATTCATATGCAGAGTTATACTGTATCATATGGTGTTTTTCAGGAAAATATTTTTCCATATCCAGGGTGGCCTAAAAAAGTGTGATAACAAAAAGTTTTTTTTTTAAATAGGACACCCAGTATTTTATTGCATGTTTATGTTCGTATTAAAGCAATTTATAATTGTCCAACATTTTATTTATTTTGCGTTAGTAGGTTAAAAGTAATAAATTAAAAATTAAAACAATAAAGTTGTACGGTCCTGGGAAAAAATAAAAAAACATCTAAATTTATATTTTAAAACATGGGATTGGGTAAGCTTTAGGAAAAAGGGTCCAGAGATATTATGAATATAATAGTGTTTAAACAAAAGAAGCTTAGCGGCAAGCGGACAGAGTAGTGCGTCTATATTTTGCATTTAAGTACACAGGGACTCCAAAGGTAATGGAATCCCTGGGGCACAGGTAGACAATGACAGGCTGTTTCGTTCTTGTTAGAACTCATCAAAAAGTCATAACCCGTAAGCGACCCCCAGTACAGCGAGCCTGTTCTTTCAAGGCGTTTTTAAGAAATAAAAACGCGATGAAAACCCAGTAACGCCACCATAAGGAATCAACTCAATGCAAAAGATATAGCCATCTAACGTGAAAACGTAGAAATATAAATAAATCTAAATAAATCAAGCACTGAACGGCCACTTCACCAGTATAGGAAACATTTTTAGTAGGAGTCCTACCTAGATTGCCAACCTACGTAAAACTTACGTACAGTTTTTATTTTTTAAATCTGAAATTATTGGTATCCTCGTTTTGCCGCCCAAACAGTGCATCTACCATCACCACAACATTCGGCTGCCGACGTGTTTCTGATGTGGCAGTTGTGGGTTGTACGTTACCGAATAAAGAGTGATTTGTTGGCGAATAAATTTTACGTATGGATGTGTTATGAATGCGCTGAATTCCTATAGATGTGTTGTGAATGCGCTAAGTTGAACTAATCTTTTTATGTGTATTTTTTGGTTTTTTCGTTTGTTTTAGATTCAGAAAATTTTTTGTTATGTTTGAATAAACATAAATAAGAACTTTTTCCTAAAAAATTTAAAGGTTTAAGACGATTTTTGCACATTATTGTAACGTACGTAAAATTTACGTATTGTTGGCATCAACGTATTTCAACGTTGGCAATCTAGGGTTAAATAAAAAATACTTTATGTTGTATATCTGTGTCCTATGCATTTAAAAATGATTTTGTTTTCTAAAAACTAGTTATATGGCTTAGAGTTAACCTATAGATAGAATTGCTAGTAAAAATTAGCTAGTTAAGAGCGTTGATGTCTTAAAAAATGTATACAAGACCTACGTATGATTGATATTGGAAAATTCTGCAGGAACCTGTATAGTATTTTTAAAATTGTGTATGTAGTGTATACGTGAATCAAAGAATCCAAAATAAATTACGTATTGTAATATTATATCTTGTAGATAAATCTATTTGTAATTGAAGGTATCACATTTTAGTTTTTATATCTTAAAGTAGTAGGAAAGAAAAACTCATAGTCTGCTCCACTAGTTTAATATTTGACTAAACCGTAAATGTTTCGAGAGTACAAACTCTCATCCTCAGCGGAAATAGAGAAAGGAGAGAAATTATGACATTCTCAAGGTGGTGAAAGTAACTGTAAAGTAAAAGAAAATGTTTGCTATAAATGCATTGTTACAAGAAGTTGATAAGTTTATGATACTTTATGTATATATAAAAAAAAATGTATTCCAAAAAGGAAGAAAAAACAGTTATTATACTATATGATAGGAATAAAAGTCGGTCTAAACCACAATATCTTTAATGAGAAAATATGTTTATGGGTAATTTACATGGATAAAAGAAGAGAACATGTTTCGACCTTAGAAAAGGTCATCATCAGCTCTAACTAGAAAAGTTTCGTAGACAAGCTAGTACATTAGTGCAAAAATGGTGATGTAGAAATTAAAGCATAAAATTTAAACAGGGGTAGAGGTTTTTTTTATTATACTGCTTTTTTTTACGGTTCGCCGACTACGGAGGCCATCTTGAACCGGTCATCGACCACAAATCTGGTCTACCGACTGGGGAGTGTGAAACGGCACCTTTTTCCTACGAGATATCCGATCTCATCCGGCCTGTCCGGCGTGAATAGGATGGCTCGGTGTCGATTCATTTTACACTCTTCCCTGAGGCAAGAGCACGCCGTGTTCCCAAGCGGTCACCCGCCCAAGTACTAACCGCGCTCGATACAGCTTAACTTCGGTGATCTGCGGGATCGACAGGCCCTTGCCTATTATACTGCTTAAATCTTGGATATACTTAAGTATTAATGAGAGAAAAGAAAATGGGAAAAGATGTTTTGTACCTACCTTATGTAGCAGAAAAAATTTTTGAAAAGTAAATTAAGTGAAAGTTAACATTATGCTTAGTACTAAATAGATTGATAAAAGTAAATAAAATTAAATTTTAATTTTATTGCGAAATTTGTGAAAACATTTTTCTTTGTATGCACGTGTTAAGCACCACATTTTGGTTCTACAAAATGTAGAATAAGCGGAAAATCTCTGATCTTACTTTTTAAATACTGTGCAATATTCTTTATATAAACGTCTGAAACAGCAAATCGAATGTAAGGAGTTTTTTACCTAAAATTCAAGGGGTACTTTAAAGAAGCTTCACCAGCAAAGCTAAAAATAAATAAGCAACCTGCGAAACCGCCGTATTAAAGAGACCCTTGACATATGGGGAACCCTTTAAAATGGATCTTTAGAGTGTGTTCAAGTAGTTTTAAGCTGTCTATCAGCAGCGTTTTATAAAGAAACTCGCTCGGTTGTAAAATAAATGATTTATGGGAAAATGAAGTATATTAATCTGAAATATCAGAAGCGATACTCGATATATCGACTACAAAAGGATATGTCTAAAGGCACCTTCAGAATAATTTTTATAGCTTTAAGCGATAAATTTGATGATTTTTACAGCTTTTTGTGGGGGCCAATATTTCTAATGTTTCTCATAAGAAATGATAATAAAATTGTATTTTAGGCAGATTTTTTGGCTGAAAACATCAAATTATCAAAAGTAAGCAGACGCGGATCGAGAACTTTGTCTTAGAATGGTAATTTTCACAAAAACTTTAACTTTTAATTTTTTACGCAGAACTAAGAAAAACCGCCGAACGCGAAAATTTTTTTAGGTGCCACCCAAAAAAGAAAACCTTTTTTGACATCTTTTAAAATGAGAAAATATACTTTGGATTATTTTATTTGTAATGACTTTGAGAAAAATATACATTTATTTTAAAATAGATTTAAAAAACATATGTTAAATAAAAACGTCCTTTTAAAATAAACAAATGAGGGCAGTCAGTCCAAAGTGCGTCTTATTTTATCAAATATTTTTTGTTTTCAACAGAAATGAAAATATACTCTTTTGGTTGGTTTAAGGAGAGTTGACCTGTTGTCAGTATACTGCAGCCAAATGGCTTATTGTATCCCTTTTGCTTAATATCGGGGTAATGTCGGCCAGACGGGACCTACAGTTTTTCACGTGGGATCCAAACCACGCGTATGCACTGGTTTATCCCTTAGTCCCCTAAAGGCAGGACTATCCGCCCTCAATGGGTCATATTCGGGAGTCAGCCAGTGTCATACTGTATTCTTACCTCTAAAATCTTGGGTGTACTTTTTTTATTAAGCGTACATCCGTCCCGGGGATCGTACCCGGGTCACCTGCGGTCAAATGCGACAGCTCTACCACTGAGCTGCCATACCGTGGCTTGTTTGCATTAATGCAACAACTAATTTGCTGAATTATTTTGATAAAGATCGATATATTTGTTAGTTAATTATTATTAGTCGAAAAAAATCAATTTTAGTTTATTTTCGTTTGTAAATAAATTGTTATTGGAAAAGTAAAAACTCGATAATAAACTCGTTTAATGTTTAGAATTATTAAGTGCCATAAGTTTTAAACTTTTTATGTACATTTTAGCCGACACCGCACTGTTCAAATTTCAACTGCATTATCATGCAGCAGTAGCAATAACGACATGTAAAACTTGTCTCTGAAGTTTGTCCCAACTTCTAGCTTAGGTAATTGATAATTTTGGCAATTTGAAAG
Organism: Polydrusus cervinus; assembly: GCA_935413205.1. Taxonomy (NCBI): domain Eukaryota; kingdom Metazoa; phylum Arthropoda; class Insecta; order Coleoptera; family Curculionidae; genus Polydrusus; species Polydrusus cervinus. The sequence continues at coordinate 54,349,809 of OW284516.1, read as the reverse complement.
TTGACATTTACTAAGTAATAGTTTTATGTTTTTTTATCATGGCATTATTTTTTGGTTTTAACACATAATTTTCCTTTCAAATTATATTTGCTGTGAAATGAAAACTTTGCATATCGTTCCAAAACGCACGTTATTCGTTGGACGTAGCACTTACCTAATTATATAAATATCTGGCTTTAACAGAAATCAACACAATTTTAGAAGTTTCTAGCATATGTATAAAATTAAAAGAATTTCGTGGTCAGAACGATATAAAAACTATTTAAAGAAATAGGTTTGTCGGAATCTGAACTAAACTTCGGGCAGAGCTGTGAAAGTTACTTCAGAAAAGTAACTAGTTACTTTTTCGATACTTTTGCCCAAATGTATCTAGATACTTATAAGGAATAGTTACTTTTACCTAAAAGTAACTTGGTTCTTAGTTACTTAGTAAAAGTAACTAGTTACTTTTTCGATACTTTTGCCCAAATGTATCTAAATACTTATAAGGAATAGTTACTTTTACCTAAAAGTAACTTAGATCTTAGTTACTTAGCAAAAGTAACTAGTTATAGTAAGTAAGATACTTTTACAGTAACTAGTTACATTGATTGTAACTACGATAATTTTAAAGTAACTAAGATACTTTTTAAGTAACTAGTTACTTTGATTGTAACTAGTTACTAAAAGTAACTAAGATACTTTTGACTAACTAGTTATTTTAATTGTAACTACGAAACTCTGAAAGTTACTAAGATGCTTTTGAACTAGATACCATAAATTTACCACGTAGTGATAATTTATTTTCCTGTACACACTACCACTATTACCATCAGAAAATTAATCTAAGAAGTGTTAATTCGAACAACGAACAAGTAGAATAAAATGCTTTCCAAGAAATTGCGCGTTCCAACCAGTTTGCTGTTTAACGCTCGCGACTCGCCGCTCGTCCCTTCGTGAAAATCTGATTAACGGCCGCCGATCGTCCCTTGGTCATCATCTGATGGTGTGCATTATTCGTTACTTTTGAAAAGTAACTTGTATCTAGTTACTTTTTAGGAGTAACTATACACTTAAAAAGTAACTAGTTACTTTAAAAGTAACTTAGTTACTCCTAAAAAGTAACTAGATACAAGTTACTTTTCAAAAGTAACGAAGTTACAGTTACTTTTGGCATGATTCTAAAAAGAACTAAGTTACTAAGTATCTAGTTACTTTAAGTAACTAGTTACTAAAAAGTATCTAGTTACTTAAGTTACTCACAGCTCTGACTTCGGGTCAACATTCTTATAGTTCTAGCTCATAGAATAAATATCCTAACTTAGTGGATTTGTAACGTGGTAGGTATAGTAACAATAATTATTGTTTTGTGAATATGTAATTAAGATCTGTGGCCCTATTATTTTGTAAAACAGCTTTACCTTTTTATAATCGACTTGTCTAAACAACGTAGTGAAAAATGGCAATACCTTCCTAACTTTAGTTCACAAAAACCTACACATATAGGTAAATATCTCAATTATACATTAAGTCACTCAAACAACACAAAACATGGCATAGTAAGAAACCTTCTGAATAGAGCAATTACCCTTTGTAACTCAAACAAAGCTCTCAAAAGAGAAACTAACCACATAAAAACCGACCTCAACAAGAATGGCTACCATATGAGATTGGACACAATATTGGAAAATCGCAAGAATTGGCAAGACGCAGAGAAAGAGATACAACCAATACTCAACATTCCGTATGTCAAATGAGTATCCGAAAGAATAGGAAGACTAGGATAACTATACATCATCAATACAGTATTCAGTTCAAGAGACACTTTAAGAAGCCACCTGACGAAGACGAAAAAGACAAGAAAAAGTGTGTCTACCAGATGCCCTGCGAGTGCGGTCAATCTTATATTGGTGAGACACTAAGACCACTCGAAGTAAGGATTAAAGAACATAGGAACAACACCCAAAAAGGAGAGACCGAAAAATCAGACGCAGCTGACCACGCCTGGACGCACGGCCATCATATCATGTGGACAGAAGCCGAAATCCTACAAAAAAAAAACGAACTAGAGGAAGTTTAAGGAAGCTGCCACCATACACCAAAATACAGGTTGCTTTAGTAAGCCTTCATATGAAAAACGTCTGGACACCTTTGTTAAGTAAATGTTATCTTAGAATAAGGCCACGTGAGAGTTAAACGCATGACTCATCCAGTTATGCGTCATACACCTTGCTTGTATAAATATAACACATAAGAGTTAGACGCATGATACCGCCCACTAGTTATGCGTCACTGCACCTACCTAGTATAAATAGAGTAGAGTAGTTACCATACTTATTTAGTATTCACTTGAAGACGACTGGAGATACCTACCAGTTGAAACGTTGTGATGCAAAGCAAATAAAGACAATGCAAGTCCAAAACTCTAATGACGTTAATTTGTTGTTTATCAGTTTTAACAAAAATATTTGTAGAAAATATTGAATTTAAAAGTATAGACAAAATTACCCGAGATTCACAGAACTACCCATTTACAAATTGTTTCTTTTTCAGGTCACGCAGAATCCAAAACACACACAAGGCATCCACACAGCGGAAGTGCTCATCGTCGGCCCACCCGAGCTGACACCAGAACGAATCTTAGTTACGAAAAGACCAATTCAAATGGCGAGGAGTATACGCAGACTTTCGCCAGACAGAACACAAAAATCGAATTAGACTGCGCAGTTAATATCAATTTTAGGTAAGTAAAATGATGTTGTGTCTATTTCGATTTTATCAATGAGGGAGGTTCTTTTAAACAGGTCCTCATTTCCTATTTCCTCCTCATTTTAAATAGCAAATTAAGTGTCCTCATAACGGCGTACAAGACTTTCGTTTATACTTCGGTTATATAAGAAATATACGGATGATAGTCATAAATACAGGGTGTCCGGTAACTTATAAGCGTAACTGGAGATACTAGACATCAAACTAAGCCGATTAAGTCATATAAGTTTTTTCGGATTGTTACTCGTTCTAGAGATACAGGGTGTTGAAAGTAAAAGTTTGTTCTCGAAAATAAGCCATAATTTTAAAACGGTTTAATGAATCGAATTGAAAGTTGGCAATGTTATGTTTTTATGAGCAAGAAATAAGAATTTGTAGAAATTTTTAAGTTTGAAACTAGAGGGCGCTAGTTGCATACACACTGGGTTTCATAAATCTATGATTTTCTTTCTTACCTGTGATATAAGGTATTTTTCAATTATACTTTCTTAAAGAAGGGCATTTTCTGAGTCAATAAGTGTACTTGATTGATCTCAATATCTTTAACGGTTTTCGAGATATTTCCTTTTAAACATCCCAAAGCATAAAAAAACATAGTACATAATTAAATTAATAATACATAAATTATCTACACCCTGTATCTCTAGAACAAGTAACAATCCAAAAAAACTTATATGACTTAATCGGCTTAGTTTGATGTCTAGTATCTCCAGTTACTCTACGGCCCATAAGTTACCGGACACCAGGTCCGCAGGTCCGCGATCGCGAAGGGCCCCGGGCCCGAGGGGCCCCAAATAGCCTCCCACATAACGTACAAAAAATCAAAAAAAAAAGTTTTTGTCTTGTTGGAAGTTATTTTGTGTTATTGGTAATGTTTGCTTACATTTTCCAAAAAAACGCGTTTTCATTATTTTCTAGCACCTAATTTTCAACATCCAAACCCCCCGGTAGAGGGCCCCTTTACAAGTTTTAGCTGAGGGCCCCAAATGGTCCCAGTCCGGGCCTGCCGGACACCCTGTATGTAAAAAAGTCATTGCCAGTGGCCATGTGTAAATATTTAGAAAATATGCCATCGTGGTTCTGAGATGATATTCGTGCTTTAATTTATTATAAAGTTCAAATAGGACTCTAGACATCACCTCGATTAATATTACCGATGTCAATCCTCAAGTGACTAAATTAAAGCCATTCGTTCCTAAATAAATTAAAACAATAATGTAATTATTTCGTTAGTTACGACAGTTAGAGTATGCTTACGCGATACTCATCGTGTATGGTTTCCAAAGGGTTTCGACTATAATTATAACAATATAGGTAGATACGTATGAAATATTGTTATATATGATAAGTGTTTTTACTGAAGAATGTGGTCTAAATACTTTGAAAAGCAAAATTTTAGTTTGGAAGACGCATCAGAGTCGGATCGTCTTGTTGATATACAGGGTGGGGACTTTAACTGGAATAAATTCGATATTATTAAAACTGCTGAAGTTGCGCTTACAAAATTTGGTATGTGGGGGTTTTGGATCATGCGGAATTGGATTATGATGTCGGCGCAGTTGCCAGATTTCTCAGCTTTCCGCTACAGGTAGTAATTTTGTTATTTTAAATGGAATGCCCAATTTATTTTTATTGCAGTGAATTGGGCGTGTCAAATTTAGTAAGATGCCAAATTTACAAAATTCTATTTTCACTAGTTGCTAAGCTGTTGCAACACTGTAGTTCCATTAAAAAGTACCGGGAGAATTTCTTTTTATAAGGTTTTAGTGAAATAAGCCATTTTGGCATGACAAGAACTTTTCTTGAAGCTTGTCAATAACTTAGTAACTATGGAGATGTTAACAAGGTAACGCTACTTTAAGGTAGATTAGCGTTCCGGTACTTTTTAATGGAACTACAGTGTTGCCATAGCTCAACAACTAGTGAAGATGGAATTTTGTAAATTTGGGATCTTACTAAATTTGACACGCCCAATTTACTGCAATAAATATAAATTGGGCATTCCATTTAAAATAACAAAATTAATACGTGTAGCTCAAAGCTGAGAAATGTGGCAACTGCGCCGACATCATAATCCAATTTCGCATGCTCCAAAACCCCCAAATTTTGTAGGCGCAACTTCAGCAGTTTTAATAATATCGAATTTATTCCAGTTAAAGTCCCCACCCTGTATATTAATTATATTTGGCAATGTTAGTAAAACAAGGGCAGATTTAGTTTTTCATCATGGGCGATAATGCTACGAAAAAAATCGTAGTGTTACTGTCTTATGTATTCCTGAATTTATTGCTTGCCTCCAAGAACTGTAACCTAATTCAATAATTTTGACATGTCAGGCATAACAATGTATGGATCTTATTAAACAACAGAATGTTTGGTGCATGTATTATAAATAAACAACGACATAGTCTTGGATTATGCTCCTTACAGTCCCGAGCTTGAACTGGATTACATCTGTTTGTTTCTATTTTTTGAAGATCCGTTATACAGTAATGAATTGAAGCTTTGGGACTAATTATATGCTTTAATTTGCAGAACTCGACTTTGGATAAAATTACATGATATTGAAAATTGTAACAAGTAACATATTATTCACCTAATGATTACTTACCAGTTGAAAAGTTGTGGTTGAAAACAGATAAAGTCCATGCAAGTCCAAAACTCTTTAATCTATCTATCATAATACACTGGCGAGCAAAAAATTTAGGTCACTTAGTAAATATGCCATGTTCACCCATGGTAACCATAAAAGGCATCGCATGATCTTCGAGAATTTCTGTAATGTACCTGTGAGATGTTAGGGAGCCATTTTGTACGAAGACCAATTCTGTACGGGCTTGTGCAGTGATTCCTTCCCAAACCATTACCGACCATTACCGAACCACCGCCAACTGGAAGACGCTGGTCAATACAAATTGCAGCAAATCTTTCTCCTGGTCTTCTCTATACTCGTCGACGTCCGTCTGAGCCATTGAGGCAAAAACGTGACTCATCTGTAAACAGTAGATTGCTCCAAGCATCATCATTCCATGCCAAGTGATAGGAGCCTACGAGACCAAATATTTCGAAATTGAATTTATTTCCTTATTTTTCCAAATTTCCTAAGTGACCTAGGTACATTTTTTGCTCGCCAGTGTATATGCAACAAAAACAGGTAAATTTATACAGGAATCATAATTTATACTAAAATTTAAAAGGATGAAAGATTTTTAATGATAACGACAGTGCTGATTTTTACTAGAAAAATGGATGAGGATTTTTAATAACTGGTTTGTTTATTTAAAGAACTGTATTCACTATGGTCCTCGCTACGTTGGCGGACCCGGTATATACTCACCTCCTGGTAGAAGATGATAACTCTTATGTCTAATATATTTTTTACTTAGAACTTGTTTAATTTGCTCAATAATGTATAATAGTAAGTAAAGTCATTTTATATTATTTGTACCCCGTTTAATGTATGTATGACTTAGTTAGTAATAATAGTCCAACTTTTGGTCTTTTTTTATGATATACGTAGTCTGCTTTTTCGTTGCCACAATTTGTGAATAAGTATATCTTTAAATTATAATTTTTTTATTATTTATTTAGGTAGTCTTAAGGCTATACCACAGGCCTACAGGGTTAGCTACTGCAGCTAAATATCCCCCTGATATGACTGTCAATTCTTGCTTTGGTTGTTAAGATCTAACTTTTTATATGTTTATGGGTAAATAAAAGACGATTATTATTATCATTATAAAATTTCGATACAAATTAAAAAATTCAGCGATTCCCTTAAGGGACCCACAAAACTAGATAATATAGAAAAAATCGTTTACAAATAAAAAATCATTACTTCGCACCTCTTCTAAATAGACCACTTTGTTAAACATATTTGAGTATTCTCGTTCTTCGTATGCATCTCGCATTTATAAGTTTCTTGTATTATGTTGATATATTAAATTAAGGTAACTTATTCTAATACTCATTTTTTTACGAAGGAACTTTAGTTTTAGCCTCGGTTTTAGCACAAATAAACAGCTAACTAAAATACCCCTAAAAATACCGGTTTCTTGAGCTAATTGAATTCATCACTTAGGTTAAAATAAACTATTCTAACGTTTCCATGGCCTACTATTTACCCCTTAACTTTTATAAACAAAGTTATGGACTTTTTGAAAACAAAGAAAAATTGATCGAGATGAATATTTTAATAATATATGATAAAGTGTGATCAGTCATCAAAATAATAATTTTTTCAAAAATCAAGCATTGAATAAATAGTACTGGTTTCTATTTAAAATTGAAAAGTTGGCCTCGCTTCCGGTTAAGCCGAAAAAAATATAATTTGTCCGAGAAATAACAGTTTATGCAGTAACTCCTAATTTTTTACTATCTTTACTGTAGGAATTGCAGAAAAAATCACAGGGAAGCACGTTCCTATATTACCCGGTATGTAACTGTCTTTATTATCAACCCGTAATTATTAAATAATGATTCCATTATTTCGCGCTGTGAAATATTAAATATAAAAATGTACCTTATTTGAGAATAATAGAAAACATCAATATTTTCGTATTTAAAATTAATAATTCTTTTTGTTACAGCACTAGTATATGGTTAAAAGACGGACAGATTGTACAAACAATATTAAAAGACAATACGAACAATAAACGTGTGATCGGTCATCGGCTTTTAGTGGATGTGAGTGGTAATTTATTTATTGAAAATGTACGTTTAGAAGACGATGGCAAGTGGCAGTGCGAGGCGGAAGACGCGTTCGGGTTTGTCGTCCAAGGAAAGCCTATCCAACTGACTGTTTTAGGTAAGTTTTTTTTTTAAGTTGGTTAAAGTTGTTTCTCAATCCTCTTTTAATCCGACCGAATTTTTACCTAGAATAAATTCAGTATTAGAAAGCCTCTTTATTTGCGGAGAAAATACGGAAACCTTTATTTTTAGTTTGATACACTTTCTTCGTTCCGTTATGAAATTTACCCCTTTTTTGGGGGTATAAACCGCCCCCAACTTTTTTTCCTCAAATATAAGGTATGTATTGCGATAGTTCATTGAAAAGAGCATAAAAAAAGGAATACGACCCACTATTTACGTTTGCATTTCGGTAATCTAAACGCAATTTTTTTTATTGTAAAAATTGTTGGAAATGTTACCCATTCTTTTCTTGACAGATCCCTAATCTAAAGTTAAATTCATTCTTGACGTTATGTATCATTTCCGAGGTTATTTGGCGAATTTCGTGTGTAACTCGTTGCCTAAGTTCCTCTACATTTTCTGATTTTGTTACGTAAATTTATTTTTTTCTGGCTTTTTACATTACCAAAATGCAAAAGTAATCAGGGGGTCGTATTTCTTTTTTTATGCCCTTTCCAACGAGGTATCGCAATACATACGTTTATATTTGCGAAAAAAAAGTTGGGGGCGGTTTCTACCATCAAAAGAGGGGTAAATTTCATGACGGGATGAAAGAAGTGTACCAAACTAAAAATAAAGGCACCCGTATTTCCGTATTTTCTTCGCAAATAAAGAGGCTTTCTAATACTAAATTTATTCCAGTTAAAATTCCACCCTGTATATTGTTTTGATAGGTCTGCATTATTTATTTAGCATTTAAAATATTGTGTTTTATTTTTCAATAATGCCATGGCTAAGTTATTTAACAGGCTGTACAGGCTCTTAACAGTGCAATTATGCAAGACATCAATATTATTGAGCTGCTCAAAAAAAGGGGAACTGTCTATTTTAGCTGAAATAGTTCTTTAGTAGTAACTGGGCGAAATGATTGTAAAAATAACTATTACTCTACATACTTAGCAAGAATTTGAATTTTCGGACAAAAGGGGTCAACGGATTTGCTGTTGAAAACACCCTTGAAAGCGCGGTGTACTTAATATACAGAGTTTGTCGGTTCAAGTCTGGCCCGAGGAACCACCTTTCTCTGAATTTCAAATAGTGTATGAAAACACAAGAAACTTTCCCTCTTAATATTTTAATTATTTATGATCTGTTACTGTTAGCTAGGTCCCTTATTTTAGGCTAAGATGATGCCCAAGAGGGCAAAACACGTGTAACCTCTAACATTTAAGTAAACTCTGTGAGTCTTTATCTCTTTCCTTTATTAATCTTTTAGAAGGTCACTCATCCTGAATCACAATGAATAAGAACATTATTTTATAAAAGGGTTATTACCAAAATGTATGTAATACTATGCGAATGCTACATTCTAATTTTTATATTAATTATACATATCAGAATTTTAGTCATTTGCTGACAACATCCTATAGTCGTAATTGAAAAACCGATCTCCAAAAAAACAGCCAAAGGCAGATCTTATTAATTTATTAATAAATGAACGAACAGGCAATATTTTAATAATTGTGTCAAATTTTAAAGCCATCGAATCTCTTTCAAATATAAATATTTTTAATAAATAATGCTAAGACGTGCAGTACATCTAACATTTTAAATTTGCTATCATTTTTTATACATAATACAAGAATATATTATGTATACTATACTACTGCCGCACAATAATATATTATTACACACTTTTAGTATATGGAACACAATTTAGATATATATGACTAATATTTATTTTAATCCAACACCACAGATGCGTTTACGACCTACATTTTATTAAATTTTTTTATTGAAGTCTTTAGGTTGTATCACTACAATACATAATATTTTGAAAATTGCCGAAATCCGCTTAAAATTTATGCAAAAAATTATATGTATCTATTTATTGATAGCAAAAAGTGCATGTGATTAGGTTTTGTAATTATTTTGAACAAAATACATTTTGTTTTGTTTTTATTATTTTTTAATGAAAAGTATGTAAAAATTCATAGTTATTGGACATGAGATATAGTTATGGGACACAGAATACACAGTTACTGGACAATTTTTAGAAAACTTAAGGTCTAATTAGTTTTATAATATTCTTGGTATTTTGCTAAGAGTATATCGTCATCTTCTGAATCTTGAAGATGATCTTCACTGTCTTCGTCTTCCGAAGAGTTACTCTCACGATAACACATATGGCATAAGAACAAATCGTCATCTATGTCATCAGGAATATGTACCTGATGTCGTTTAGGAATGCATCTCTTATGAAACATTTTTGTACATTCGGCACAAATCAAGCGGGTTTCGGAATGGACGCACTGTTTGCAAATTCCACAAGAATTTGTGGAGGTCATATCTTGACTGTTAACAAATAAAGCGCGAGCTGCAGAATGTATTAAAGAGCTTGAAGTAGATGCTGATACTTTCACATTTTCTTGTTTCTTTTTTCCTTTGTTTTTCGTTTTCACTTTTTCTTGACATAGCTTTTTTTCGTCCCTCTTCTGTTTCCTTTCAGCCTTCTCTTCCTCTAACTTTCTCTTTTTTTCATTTTTTTCTTTAAACATTTGTTTGTATTTGTCTGAAGTAATTGCAAATGGAAAGCGTCCCGTTTCACGTTTTCCTTTACGTTCAGGTGTTTTGGGTAAGACTAAATACTTTCCGAATCCTGAATTACTGACTACTTTAAATATTGGACTAATTTCGGATAGCTTTTCCTGGACAAGTTCGGATATACATTTCTTCTTACTTAAATGTTTACCTGCACTAACTTGTGCATCTTCAGCTAGGTTCAGTTGCACGTCATTATCCTGTACTTCATTTTCAATGGCCACTTGCTCTTGACTTGCAACTTCTACTAATTCTTTAGTAATTGGTTTTAAATTTAGAGTTGGTTTTTCGTTAGACGTGTTAACAATTATTTCTGGTAAATTTGACCCTTTTGGATTTTCTGCAATTGCTGCAGCTAGACTATTGTGTTCATTTGAGTTTTGAAAAAATTTCCAAACTTTGTACAAAAGGTAAAAATCTTGATTTTCTTCAGACATTTCATCGGAATTCACCTCGGAATTCACCCTACAAAATTCGTTTATTTTTTCTTTACCGACAACATTTGCAAAATTCTCATAAGTTATAGTGGAGGTGGTTTGGTTTTCTATAGGTGTAGATTCAGGGAGTTTTTTAACTTTGCCAATGCATTTTGAAAAATCAACATTTTCGGCATTAAAAGGACAAAGTCCGCATACTCGGAAACCATTTATAAGGGTTTCAGGAATTATAGCGGTGTTTACCACATTTTGCGATATAGATGCAAAGTTTAATTTAGTTACGACTTCATTTATATGCTCATTACACCACTTTCTAACAGCTTTCTTCCAGGCAAGTTTAATTGGATGAAAAACAGAAACATCTGCAGGTTGCAGTATTCTGGTGGCATTTGGGTATAATGCGATCAATTCTATTTTTAGTTCAGAGCAAAGCTTGCTTACTTCATAAGTTAAATGTGTTTTATGGCTGTCTAAAAAATATATAACTGGCAATTCTATATTTTCTTTAATTAAGTATGGATGGAATATGTTTGCAATATATTCAAAAAATACTTCCGAGGTCATCCAGCCATTATCGCTCTTTGCAATTCCCCATTCTGCTGGTACACTTAATGCAACTTTTTCAGGGACCCTTTTATATCCATAAATTATCATCGGCGGGCATGATTTTCCACTGGCCGAAAAAGTAAACATAACTGTCAGATTTTCCTTTGAGGCTCCATGTTCTACTGAATAAACATTTTTTTCACCCTTAAACGCTAGCACCTTTCCAGTGTTAGGACAAATTTGAAAAGCGGTCTCGTCCCCGTTAAATACCCTTAATGGTTCTTTAATAATAGATTGCAGATCTTTTGCTATAATGTATTCTGAAATTTCCTGAAACCATTTCTTTATGTCGCTTTCACTAACACAAGAACTGGCTGAAGAAACGGCTCACTGGTTCTTCCTGCTACATGAGGATGGCGTTTTAAAAATGCCTTTACCCACCCATCTCCTGGTCTATTATCCTTGAATGGATTAGGGCGCGGATTATTATTTAAAAACGTTTGTACGCTTGTCTGGAGATCTTCTTTCTTCCGTGGAAATCATTTTCTTGCTAATTCGATAATCCAATTTACTAGAAAAGTTTCCTCTTCAGTACTAAGAATTGGACAAGGGCCAAATGTATCTTTGTGGCCTGGATTTTTTAATTTAAAAGATAGGGTTAATTTTGGAACTCCATATTTCTGGGCTGTAGATCGCAATTTTCCTCCATGTTGTTGAATTTCTGATACTGCTGCTCTCATGGCAGCTTCATTATACTGCTTTTTAGACATTGTAGATTGTGTTCTGAAATATAATAATGCTATTTTATGAAATATTCGGTTTAAAAACAATGAAAAACAGTTATTGGACAAATTTAACATAGTTGTGGGACATGTGGACAATAACTGTATAGGTAACCGAAACGTTAACAGAAATTTGTATGCTTATACATTGTACAATTCTCTACAATTTAGTACAATATAATGTGTATATTTAGTATATACTAAAATTTTTAATTGTTGGACACTCTGTCCAATAACTAAATAGGTTCTATTTTATAAGTACAGTTATTGGACAATAGTTAACCTCAAAATGATAAATAATCTGGATGCTAAATAAAAAGAAACTATCAAGACTGACACAAAGCTAGTTGCCTACGTCAGAAAAACAATTAAAAATAAGTTTGCTTACCTTGAAATATTACCACAAAATTCACCTTCTGCTTAACAAAATATTTATGGAACAAAGCAACCGCCAAATTTTAACCTATGATTGAAGTGAACTAGCGACATCTAGTGACATTTTGACCGATTTAGTTATAAGGATGGTATTGAAATAAAGGAAACTTTATGTAATACAGCCACTACAATAGGACCGTATCCTTATTTTTAAGGAAATTTTGACCCCTGTCCAATCACTGTCGTTGTCCAATGACTGTGTCGTTTACCCTAATTTATCTACAATAATATTGCATTAGTGCCCTTTCCGTTTAGTGTCTAATGTTGGACTGCAAAAAGAATTGAAATAATGATAAAAGTGGCTAGGTTACCTTAATTCCTGATTTATTAACCAGGTTACTTCAGCCGAATTACCAAAATTAAGAGATATGTTTTGCTCAGTAAAATACTTTCTTCCGGGTCATCTACATTGAGGAGCAAGTATGACACTTTTTTCCCTATCTTTGATAGTTTAGGTCCTATCTAAGACAGACACCTTACTGACACACCCTATATACTACGCGCATTGTAAAAGTATAGTTAAAACTATCGATGTACAAGCAGACGACCAGACACATTTTTTGGTGCCAATTTTCTTAGGCTGTAATAACTTGAGTATGGGATACCGTAGTTTTTTTGCTAAAACGGTAAAAAACTAGTAATTTATTATTTAAAAATTGCATTGGGCGTTTTAAAAATTTAACTTAATCTCGCACTATCAATTTATGGGGGTAGTAATTAAAAAAATGCCAAAAGATAAATTAAATCCTAGGTTTTCTAAACTTTCCACCGGCAGCGGCATGATTTATTATGTATGCAGTTGTGTGGAAGTCTGATGCAGATTGTAATGACATTTTTTTAAATAGCTGCAGAAAGTCGTTACTTTAACAAAGCAAGCATAAATAGACTAGAAGGGTTTTATTGTACAAACGTATTATACAAAACTTAGGTTGTTCACTATTTTTGGTCTTAATCTAAAGTTTAAGTCAAGTATGGGTTAAAAACCGATATTTACATTTGAGTTAAATAAAACAATATTTTTTTTGTTAAATAAAAGAGTCATGAGTAGAACTACTAATAATCTCAGTGCCAAAATAAAAACTGTCGGGTAATAATAATAATTTGTAAAAAATAGGCAAAATTTAGCAAGAAATTGGTATTGTATTATTTGTTTATTTTTAATTCATAAATATGAAATCACTTTTAAATTAAAACTGTTCTAACTTAAAAATAATTAGGGGGTTTATCAGTTAAACGTTTCCTTAAATTAAAAAATCCTATATTTAAGTACATTATATTCATATAATTCTTCAGAGGGAACAATTTTGGGACCATTATTTTTTAATATCTAATATTGATGATTTATTTAATGTAAATTGTGATGAAAAAATTTAGTTTCGCAGATGATACTGCAATTTTTTTATATAGATACAAATTGGGACAACTTAAATAACAAAATTAAAAAAGATTTTAAAATAATAAAAAATTGATAGAATAGTTTTGGACTTGCATCCAGTATATGGAAAAATTGTTTCCTGAAAAAATACGCCCTATAATACAGTAAAAGTCAGCATGTAAATGAAATTCCTAACTTAATTCATATGACAGCTATGGAAGCCTGACCCACTATTTCAGGACCCTTTATTATATTTTTTATCATTTTAATTAAATCGGAAAATGGTATAATATTGCTGGGTATCGAAATATTAGTAGAAATATACTTTTTAATTGTAACTTAACCGTCCACTTTATTTACATTCTTTCATTTTCCTCCTGGCATTGATGGTTGCCTTGTCATTTTGTCTAGAGTCAAAGTGTCTCGCCAATGGTATTTCTATAATATAATAAAATAAATAATATGTTTTTCCGAAATTCGATTGGAAATATTGACATTTTTGATTTCTGAAAGAAAAAGTTAATATTTCCTTACACTTAGTCAAATTAGGCAAATAACTGTTAGGAAATATTTATTATTGTACTGTAAGGAAATATTAGTTCTGTACGGCTACTTCTAAACTGAAATGTGTTAAGCGTGACAATTCAATGTTACTGTGTTTCCATAGTTACAACTTAAATATTTAATGGTATCCTTTATTTGTGAACAAAGTTAATAATATGTATTTCAAAATTTTAACAAGTTGATTGTAATGAGTTATGTTCTTTTAATAATTTTTGATTTACGGAAAAATAGTATGTATACCTTGTAGAAAAAGCCACATTCCCGGACTCCGTATTGTCAGGCTCGGCTTGCGCCTCGACATACAATCTTTACGGACGTCCGAAAATGTTCAGCTTTTTCTACTAGGTATACAATGTACTATTGTTGTATGCTTAAACGTTTTTTCTTGCCAGCAGTTCGGTTTAAGTACATGAAACCCTTTATAAAAAAAGTTTAGAATTTTATGCAGAAATAAATAATAAAAAAAAAATAAGGGTTTCCATTTAAAAAAACAAAGTAAATTATCATAACTTCTTTTCGGGCCTACCTCTACATAAAAAGTACTTATAAAACGTTATAAAAGTAACAAATTAGTAGATTTGAGCGATTTTTAGTAAAGAAAAACACGAATTTTAAACGAATTTGTTTCAACCTTCCCGTTCTCACGGTATAATTAATTTTCCATATGAATACTCTTAGCCTAGAGTTTAAATTTGATAATGAAAAAACAACATTTTTTTTTCAAATTTGTTTGTGTATTATTTACCCAAAATAAAATTATGATTAACACTTTATCTTTAATAAGTATTCATCAAAAAATCCACATTGAACTTAAATAACACGAACACCCAAACTTGTTTTTAAAAAAACAATTTATTTAAAAATGAATTACAAGTTATAAAAAATGGACTGTGTACCACAGAATATAGCCAAAGAATGATTTTAGTTTACAATAAAGTGATACTTGGCTTGGAACACAGATAAGAACTTCTTGGAAAGATGAGCCTGGGAATCTGCTGAATCCGCGGTTTCCGTGGGATTCTGTGCATGTAACTTTGATATATGAAATAATCAATATATTTTGTCAAAACAGGCGACGAATTTCGGTTTAGTTTTAGGCAAAAAAATATGTTGTGCTTTTAGTTTATGGTTAATTTTTGTTTTTTCAATAAATAAAAAATATACCTTATTTTTAATATTTTTTTTGCTCAATTATGCTTATTTTATGAAGAAGTTTTTTACTAACAAGTATATTGTCTGTTTTATATTACCTTATTAGTGTATTTGTATAACTCACTACAAGTTTCTTTAAATATATATTTTTTTTATTTTGAAATTGTTTTTGATTGTCCAAAAAAAGAGTTTTTTGGTCATGGCACCCAAAAAAATTTTCTGCGCTGATTCTTCGCTTTCCCCCTACCCTCAAAACCAACTAAAATTGTGTCTACGCTACTGATTAAGGTCATAGCATTAACAATATTTTTGCATTTTTAAGTAATATATTTTGATTCGAGGATCTTAAAACAAAATTTATATTTTAATAAATTAATATGTTACTATTTTGTGTATAAATACCTTCAATTTTTTCGAAGTTCTACCATTGCATATGCCTTCTAATAGTTTACAATTACTTTAACTAAGTAAAAATGTAGGATTCCTCATACTTTTTTAAGTTATACCTAGGTTATTATTTAAGAAAAATGTCTCCATTATGTCTCCAAAGATGGGCAATTACTAGAAACAAAAGTTGTTAATTTTTATATTTTTTATTTTAGAATAGATATTATAGTTAAAAATTTTAATTTTATGACCAAAAGGGCATACATACATACAATGAAACAATTTCCTTAAGAATATCATATTTTTAATGCTATTTTTTTAAAAGAATTTATTCATAATTCTTTCAGCTCAATATCTATTACAATAATTAAATTAAAAATTAAAATTTATTTAGTAGCAAGTAAATGTCAAAATACTTTAAAGGTTGGTATGCAGTTTTATAGTAGCGATAAACGACATTTTGACATTTTATGGACTACCCATTTAATAAGACTACATTTGAGCGACAACATCATTTCATTAAATTTTTATTGGCAATTAAATGGCGATCACAGCCTGAGTAAGCACTTTAACCAAGTATTAACTTTTTAATGTGTACTTATAAAAGTAATATTTTGGGAAAGATAAAACCGGTAAAACACGACCATAGTGTACTATGGGCCGTATGTCAGTGGCGTGCAAAGCCGTTTGAACAGGGTAGGCAAACATTTAATTTCCAAACAATTGACTTTAGAAATTTTCAATACAGTTTACATCGCCACTACCTCAATTACATGTACATCAACATGTCCACATCTCCATTTTTTTTCGACAACCGACGGCGACGCACGACGTTTATAGCAAAAGCAAACACTTGGCGAAAACACTAATATGTGTAATTATTAACATAAATAATTTCATCCACATTAGTTTTATATTTAGATTTTAAATCTAACATCCACTTGATTGAACCCCAAGTCAATTATTATGTAAATTATAATTTAAGATACTTATTAGAAAAAATTATCTTAAATCATCATAAACGTACTTCTTATTTTAAGTTACAAATTAAGATCTTAACTAATCAAATTATTGAACTATACAGGGTGATTCCTAAGTTGATACTTCGTTTTTAGCTGCGTATAGAAGGCATTAAAATGAACAACTTTTTCAAATACATTTTTTCAAAAAAGTCAAAAATAGGCGAGATAGAAAAGTAAAAAAATCTAAGTGCGGGCCTGGTCATAAAAACATAGACCGCTATAGTTTCTGTTGTTTTTCTTATCTCTTATTAGTATTAGTCATACGGGTAGTCTTGAGAAATACGCTGTATGTGTGATACGTGAAAATGGTAAAATTTAAAAACAACAAACTAATAAATATGGTGTTAATTTACTGTGAGTGTCGTAAAAGTGCCGATGTTCCTTGGAGTTTATACGCAGAACACTTTCCCTGGCGGGCTTATCCTACACCGAGAAGTTTTTTTATTGTTATTCAACGGGCAAGTTAGGCAGAACCGTATTTGATTCGTAGTGTATAATAAATGAATGTAAGTACTTTAATTTTGTGTTTTTTGAAAAGAGGTATTTGAAAATGTTGTTTATTTTAATGCCTTATATACGCAGCTAAAAAAGAAGTATCAACTTAAGAATCACCCTGTATAAGGACATGTTTTATATCGAGAACGGGTAGTATTTTTTGAAACTACGAAAAAAATGGAATATTGGCACCAATGCATTTTACGAACACGGGCGGATGGCTGACGGAGGCTCAGGTTACGAGTGACGTGTATTTGTTCTCTTTCTAGCTTACTGCCTACCAGCTCTCACTCGCTTCCACTCGTATAAAAGCAGTGCATTTGCTTTCCCATAAGCGGTTAATAAAATACCTTTTTTCAAAAAACCCAAAAATAAAATACTTACATTCATTTATTACACTACAAATTAAATACGGTTCTGCCTAACTTGCCCGTTGAATAACATAAGGAAAACTTATGGTTGTAGAGAAGAAACATCCGCACTTTTACGATACTCACAATAAATTAGCACCATAATTAGTTCACTGTTTTCAAATTACCATTTTCACCAATTTATTAAAATTAATTTGCTTCAGAAAACCATAACGCGCCGCGAATTGCCAAAATAAATCACTGACGAGTGACGACCGATCCGTAAAATGCATGACTCACATACAAAAAAACGGAGAAAAACAATATAAAGTAAAGGGCTGTTTTGATTACCAGGCCCGCACTTAGATTTTTTACTTCTGTAACTCGGCTATTTTTAAGTTTTTTGAAAAAAGGTATTTGAAAAAGTTGTTTATTTTAATGCCTTCTATACACAGCTAAAAAAGAAGTATCAACTTAGGAATCACCCTGTATAACTAAAATTGTTATAGACAAAAATGTAAAACAGTATTCCAAATTTGGGCAGTTTGTAGTAATAAAGGTCTTAAATTTCTCGTTAAATATTTTATATTAGTGATACTTTTCAAGTCTGGTGTTAAAATATTATATATTTTTGGAGCTAGGAAGATAGTTAATGAATCGTAAGTTGACGTTTTTATTACTTTTTGTATTTTTAAGTGTTTATTTATTTTGGTTCTAGTGTTGTATGTCATTGTATGATCCACGTAAGTTTTTAGTTTGTTATTTTTATGCACAAAATAACAGGTACTCAGGACGTAAAGTGAGCGAACATTCATGATATCTTCAGAATATAACAACTGTTGAGTGGGGAATCTCTCGGTTTTTCTAAAAATAATTTTTTAAATATAATTTTGAACAACGTAATAATAACTTTAAAATCAGTGTTGTTTATTATTTTGTAATTAATATTTTTTGGACCTATGCGACGTAATAAACTGGTTGCACAGTCTCTGCTGCACTCTCATTTCGCGGTTTCAAATTTTGATTTATTAGAGGATGCTCCATTGAAAAGTTGTTCTCATCTCTAGAATTTATGTCATAACCCCTTAAACCATTATCAAGCTGAGTAATCTGAGGTGATGGCTGTAAGCAGTCAATTTCATTACTAATTACGTTATTCTGAAAGTGTTCTACCTCTTTATCATTATTTTGCATCCTTAAGGTAGGCATATTTGATTAGGCTCCCTGATTTACTAATATATTAAGGTACAATGAAATGGATATGAAATGGAAGATGCTGGCCCACCCGGCATCGCCCGGTGAGATACCATTGCATCAGTTTGCGCGGCGTGAAGTTGCTCTTTGAGTTAACGTTTCGTCGCTGTGCTGATGTTTCCGGTTTCCAGGGTGGGGCCGTATGAAAGAAGCATGATGGAAGCTCCAGGATCAAAATATTCCGGAGGTAAACTCGCCCCCCGATCGGATCTCCGGGTGGGGGCTGGTCCTGTGGCTTCATCAAGCGAAATTAATGAATTATCGACCATTTCCGACAATTTACTGGGTTCCTCCAACAACACTCAACGAGGAAATGGTGTGGCGCCTGCAGTTGCTAACAGACCCAAAAGTAACAATTTCAAAATTGATTTCTGCAATATTAGAGGGCTTAACACTAACATCAATTCAGTCCACCAGCATTTACAATCTTCCAAGCCTCATGTGCTTGCACTGACCGAGACAAAAGTCAGAGCGTCAACGAACACCGTCAGCTATTTATATCCTGGATATGATTTTCACTTCCGTTTTAGACGCAACTTTGGGGTCTGTCTGTTCATTCGAGATGATCTTTGCTGCCAACGGGAGGAGATACTGGAACCGAAAGACTTTGATGTAATGTGGTTTAAAATATCTTCACAAAAAATCACTAAGTTTATATGCTGCCTTTACCGTCCTCCAAGCGACATGCATTACAGGGCCCTCTTCTCATCACTAGCCAACACAATCGACTTCTTGCAAACCAATCATCCGAATGCCGAAGTCGCTATCTTTGGCGACTTTAACGTCCACAATGTCAACTGGCTTAAATACTCAAACACCAACGATGAGCAAGGCCGAGAGGCCGAATCTTTTGCGATCAGTTCTGGTCTAACTCAACTCGTAGAAGAACCAACGCGGGTTCCAGACCGAGCTGGGGATTTTGCTAGTCTTTTAGATCTCTTTTTAACTTCAAATCCAGACCTATATACGGTCACTGTACAACCACCATTGGGCTCTTCCGATCACAAACTTATTTCAACCCTAAGCGAGCTGCCAATTAGTTCTGAACAACCTCCTAAACCCCGTAAGATTTGGCACTATACATCAGCTAAGTGGTAAGACCTAACGGACCATTTTCGCAACTTTCCCTGGCTAAGCGTATGCTTTTCTTCCGATGATCCATCTGTCTGTGCAAAGGAGGTCTCCGACGTTAGTTTAACTAGCATGGAGGCCTTTATTCCTTTCTCCAAAAAGCGCCCTTCCAACGACAAGCCCTGGTTTAGCAAGAATTGCGAGCGTGCTGTCAGATCTAAAAACCTGGCTTACCGACAGTGGCGTAAAAACCCTACTTCTGAAAATCGCGCCATCTTTGTTACCACCCGAAACCAATGTAAGCAAATAATAGACCAAAGCAAAGAAGCTCATATCGAGAGAATCAAAAACAAACTTCTTGCCAGTCCTAACGGATCAAGGTCCTTTTGGTCAGTCGCTAAGGCCGTCAGCCAAAACTTTACAAAGTCAACTATTCCACCTCTAACACGTTCCGACGGCACAATAGCAACCACAGCCGGGGATAAAGCAAACCTACTTGCTGAACTGTTTTCCTCGCATTCCACTGTAGACTTTCAGGGAAAACCACCACCCAACATTCCCTCAGTTCAATCGCAAATGTCTGAAATCGTGTTCCGTCAGCGTCTTGTTAAACGGATTCTTAAAGGACTCGACGTCAATAAAGCTTCTGGTCCAGACGAAATTCCTATCATTGTTCTCAAGACATGCGCCGATGAACTTACACCAGTATTTTGTAGACTTTTCAACTTATCCTACAAAAAATTAATATTTCCATCCTGCTGGAAGTCGGCGCGTGTCCAGCCCATTCCAAAGAAAGGTAAAAAGACCCTGCCAAGCAACTACCGACCCGTCGCATTGCTTTCAGTAATTTCAAAAGTAATGGAGAAAGCTATTAACCAACAACTCCTAAAGTATCTGGAAGGGCTTAACATTATCAGCGACCATCAATACGGTTTTCGTAAGTCCAGATCAACAGGTGACCTTCTGGCATATGTCACCCATCTTTGGAGCAACACCATCGAACATCATGGAGAATCCCGGGCTGTTGCACTGGACATCTCTAGGGCTTTTGATCGTGTTTGGCACGATGGGCTTCTAAGTAAATTGCGATCCTACGGTATGCCTAATGGATTTTGTTTATGGTTAACCAGCTTCCTTAAGAACCGTTCTCTGCAAGTGGCGATTGACGGGTTTCTCTCAGACACCTTCACCATCAATGCCGGTGTTCCTCAAGGATCCATATTGTCGCCTACCCTCTTTTTACTGTATATTAACGACCTTCTAGTGAAAACCCAAAATCCAATTTATAGCTTTGCTGATGACAGCACACTTGTCTCATCTTTTACCTTGACTCCCCAAACATCCGCTGCCGACGCACATCTTCGCAGGCAGCATGAAGTATTGCGCCTCAACAAGGACCTGGAAGAAATTTTGGCTTGGGGTGACAGTAACCAAGTCGAATTTAATGCTAAGAAAACCCAGGCAGCAGTCTTCTCCAAAAAGATTAACATTGCAGAACCGGATATAGTCATGGCAGGACACGCAATTCCCCTGGCACCGTCTATTAATTTGCTGGGGGTCAATCTGGGAGGTAACATGTCTTGGCATGATCACGTTGCCGCAATTGCCAAGACAGCTGCACAGAAACTTGGTGTACTTTTCCGCACCAAAAGGTTGTACACACCTCATCAACTTTTGACACTTTACAAAGCCCAGATTCGACCATCATTAGAATATTGCTCTCATGTCTGGAGCTCTGCACCCAAGCACACCCTTCGGCTACTGGATTCCATTCAAAGGAGAGCCGTTCGTCTGATCGGCGACCCCGAGCTGACCAAGACCCTCGATAGCCTGGAACACCGAAGACAGGTTGGTGATTTGGCTCTCTTTTACAGATATTTCCATGGCAGGTGTTCGACTGATATTGCCCACTTGATTCCACCTAGAGCAATGCAAAACAGAAATACACGGCGAACCACTGCCGCTCATCCATATGTTGTTCAGCTTAGTACTCCTCGAACTTCATTGTTCAAGAATTCTTTCATCTGGAGAACGTCATCTTTGTGGAATGATCTTCCTGAGGTCGTGTTTCCCGAAGAATACAATCTTCAACGTTTCAAGACCAACATTAATCGCTTTCTTCGCACTCGCACCGCTCCCAGAGCGCCTTAAAGGATTTTTCCTACAGTGCAGGTGTTTTATCATAAAAAAAAAAAAAAAAAAAAAAAAAAAAAAAACAATAGTGAATAAATTTTGGTTTAACCCAAAAACTATTTTTATTAAAAATATATTAATGTCAATATCAAAACAACCAATATTGGATGTTCAATGGCTAGGCTAAACCAAACCTTGGCTTTATAAGACACACAAATAAAATTCATACTAAATGCAATTGCCACTTTCATTTGCGGAGTTAAAATGAGGTTTTTATTATTTATGACCTAATTTTAATAACTTATTAATTTAAACTGTTTATTTTACCCCAGGTGTGTTAATCGTCTGATGAAATCCACAACTCTGGCTGTAATCGTCAAATATTGTGGTACGTTCCTTACGTTACGTTGTGATTATTTTCAGGATATTTTAAAGTTTGGTACAAATAACGGTAAAACGATGTAAGGTTTTAAGATTTCTTAGCTTTTCTGACAAGTTTCCCTATTTATTGCTTGGTTTTCCGCTGCCAAATAATAGAAATGAAGAAAAACAACTTATTTATTATAAAATCGATATTTTAACGATGTACATATTGAGAACAAGTTAAACAGAAGTAAGTACACTAAATACCGAAAGAAATACTTATTCTGCTCAATTTCAAAGTTGATTTTTTCGCCAACCGATAACTAGATTTTTTCGATAATTTTTTTTTTTTTGCAAAAATGAAAATAGGTTTTTACGTTAAATTTGAGACCCTGTAGAAAGCATTAGCAACAACAATGTTTTTGAAGGTTTTTTATAATTTTAACTTTCGATTTTACCTGGTATCCAATCTAATATACAGGGTGTCCTTGAAATGACTGTACAACGCTTCACCACAAATTCCTGAACCACGCTACAGGGCGCCAAAGTTTTCAAATTAATGTCGTTTTTTTTTTAATTATTTCTAAACGCCACGTACGTTTTTTAAACAGGGTGAACATTTGTTATAAAAATCAAATTAGTTGGTGGGTATTTAGAATTTAAAAAATGTTCATGTTTTGTTCTAAATAAACAGCAATAATAAATTACAAGGTACCGTAAATAATTTTTTTGTAGAGAAACTGCATGTCTGTCTAAAATTTTACAAGAGACAAAAAAGTTTAAACATGAAGTCAGTTAGTGTCAGAGAAATAATTAAAGTCATTTATAGGGGGGGTAATAAAACTACAAACTTTTATTTACCTATCACACACCATTTTTAAATTTGCAGTTATTAAAAAAAGATGGCGCATTCGTCAAAACACGCTATTAATAGTGGTAATTCTTAGTCCTAAAATAAGTGGAAATCGGAGTTTAGAAATTGTTTCGGCAAAAACGATATTTGAAAACTTTAGCGCCCTTTAGCGGCAAAACGAGGCAATATTGCATATAGGGAAATTTGCCTAGATTGCCTTATTTTTGGTTAAAGAATTTGTGGTGAACCGTTGTACAGTCATTTCAAGGGCACCCTGTATATACCTAATTCATTTGGCGAGTGTTATCATAATTTGAATAAATACAGAACACAAACACTGAAGTTTCGCCCAGTTTTATAGTAAACATTTATACTCATCGCCTTGTGATTTACTTTTCTAGTCGATTGTCAAGTAAGAACGTATTTAAATTGTCGTCATTTAAATAAAATAAAAATATTTAATTTTGAATTTTAAAATACAAAAAGTCGCTTATATCCTGCTTATCGCAGTTAAAATAGTTTACGACTGGACTGATTCTGTTCCCAATCTGCTGTCCAGCTAATATTTTATGACATTCTTTATGGTTTTATTACCCGTATCAGGAAATGTTATATTGTCGCAATCTCGTGAACTATTATTAGATACTTTACTGTACATTCCTGATGAGTAATAATAACGACAGTTACTAATACAGAAGTGTGTACCTAAATAAAGAAGTCCATTGCTCACTCAATACCTAGGTAATTATACAATATTATTCAATAGATGGCATAATAATAAGTAGCTGCGCACACGTATCTTTAAATTTTTAAATAAAACTTGAAACCTCTGTCATTAGGGCCGGTTCCAGACTTTCGGTCGGCCTGGACAAATTCGTAGAAACAACTGGCCAATTTTTTACTGAAGTAGAATTAAAACAAAAACTTCAGCTCCAATCAAGTGCCTTCTAAAAATAAACATTGTTTTTGTCAAAAGGTTCTGCTAAGATCAAAAGTTATTTCTAAAAAAAACCTTGTCCTTCTCAAAACCTTCTGCGCTGATCAAAATTGACTTAAAAAACGGCCGCAATCTCCAAACATCATCAAAATTTTGCTCGTGAAACAAAAATAATGATTCGTACTGGCAGAAAAGTCGCTTTTAATTTTTATGGATTCTGCGATGAATAAAATCTCCAGTTCTGGCTTTGACGTTTTGTCGCTTTAACTAGAGTCTTTATTTAAGTTCTAATTATCTGCTCTTGATTGGAAAAAGTTTGGTTAGCGAGTTTTGTGCTTTTTTAAGTTCTCTTCTCCGATGAAATGTATAAAACTTAATTAAATTAAAATTGATGGGAAGGAAGATAATTAGATGTCTGCTCTCCTCGTGACTACTATACCGAATTTTTGGGTTAAAATATAATAAGAATAACTAAATGAGACAGCAGAAAATTTAATGATAACAAAATGTTTACATTACATAGGTTAAAAACTTAGTCAGTAGACAATCAAGACACAAAACTGGTACCGGTCAACAAACAAACGACACCAAATTTTTAAAAACTTATGAGGCCGTATGAGGTAAATATGACTGTGATTGGTCAACAAAATTCAATATAAAATAAAATTGAATCTGTAGTATGCAACAGCGACTGCGGCTTTTCTATGCAACAAATCAAAATAGATCAAAATAAAACTGCGAACAGTCAAGTGGGCGAGGAGCTCCTAACAAAAAGGCTTCACGGAGGTTTTTAAAATAGCGACAGGTTTCTCATGAACCTTCCGCAGTTCTAAGCAAAAATAATCTCAAGAATTCGTGTGAATATTGTGTTGTGTACAAGAAAAAGTGCAAGCTAAAAATTCGCAATACGGAAAACAGCCTCTCGCGCGTGTTCTCGTATTATTCTCCCCAGAAGTAGCTAAAAAACATGTGATTTGAATTTAAAATTTAAATTTATATACAAAGAAAATTTTTAGCGGCAGGCGGACAAAGTAGTGCATCTATCTTTTGCATTAAAGTACACAGGGACACCAAAGGTAATGAGTTTCTTGGGGCACAGCTAGACAATGATGGGCTGTTTCGTTCTTGTTATAACTCATGCACTTGCACTACTTTGTTCGCCTGCCGCTAAAAATTTTCTTCCTATTTACTTATACAGACATAAAATTCTCTACTTTATACTAAAATACTTTTTCTTTATAAATTTAATGAAAGACTAAAGAATATATTTACAATACAAAACGTAGTTGTCTTTTTAAACTCAGAACTGTCAATTTAGAACGGTTTTAAATTTAGAACTCTTTAGTAAAGGAGGCTCTTAGTGAATATGGCTATAAAAATTTTAAGCCAATTATGCCTGCTACCAAATTTTAAAAAATATCACTTTACTTGTTTCCGAGATCTTCTAATAGGCCACTCAATGCGAATCACCGTCTAAAAAGTCATCATATTTTATTTTTTTATCAAACCTTTACCCATTTTCTGTATATTTATTTGCCTCTATGACACGTATTTATAGTTTTTAAAACAAGTGACATAATCTTCTTTGTTCCACTCGAACGAGTCTTTCTGACGGTTAGGCAGAAAATAAAGTAAATGCTAAAGCACAATTATTCCGCGGCATAATTTTAAAGCTTAAACTCGTTTGATTCAGATATGAAAAAGTTGTGTGTAAAAAAAATATATATTATTTTTCTAAAAATGCGATGTGGCGAAAAAATTTTATGAATGCGTTTTTCCAGGAAAATATAAATTCTCACCAGCTTGGGCATGTATCTAGAATTGTTTTTCCGCAAGATATATTTTAAAATTCCATTGTCTTTCGAAACTTTGCAGAATGGCATTTTCAAACAATATGTAGAGATTAAGGATATGTGTAAAATTTATTACTAACATTATTTTCAACTTGAAGAGAATAGAATAGTCCATACTTAAAGTGGAGTGGGAATTTAGATGGTAAAAATAAGAACACAAAGTCTTCCTCTATTGTTATATTATAGAAATATTTTAAGTAACTTCTCTACATGTTTCGAATGCAGAAGCATTCATCTTCAGGAGAAAAATTAAAAGAAGAAAAGACCAGTAGATATCACCCTAACTGAGCAACACAATTATAGGTTCGGTATAAAATGAGTGGAACGGTGAGGAAACCGATACACACATTGCATTGTGAGTAAGAAAAGTATATGGGTTTGAGGCTTAAGGCACTGTGCACTTGTTACAGATTATTAAGTGGCATACCTACGTTCAGTCGACCGGTGGGTATTTGCCAGAGAGTTAATGACCCGCCGGTTGATTGCGCTACACATGCGCTACACACGCACCCTCACCATATCGCACACACCCTCACACAGTTAAATAACGGGCCGGGGCGGCAGGCGGTTGTCTATTGTTAAAACTGAATGTGTGTAGTCGTTTGCCGGCCGGCATTGGACTACCGGCATCCTTCAACTTCAGACAAAAAGTTTGTAATTGGACATGGCTAGAAGAACTTAAAAATGTTAAAATATCAAAATGTTATTGATCTGTAAGGCAAACATAAATATTTCTGGAAAATAAAATACTTCATATGCCAACAGAGCTTTTGCGAACGAAGACTTATGAAGGAATACTTTTAAACAAAAGATAATGAACCTTCTGTCTGTGGAACATACATAATATAATAAGTGCATTCATAAAGGAACTTATAAAGGTTACAATACCATAAAAAAGCAGAACCTAATAAATACTCGAAACAATTATCATTAAATAGGAAGAAATAATACTCCAAGTAACCTTCACTAAGATATATTTAGTAAGAAATTTTTTTTAGTTACTTAGTTCTCCATGTTTCGAACGTAGAAACGTTCATCTTCAGGAGAAGCATATTTATATAGTAAGGGAAATTGTGAGTGACACCCTCATAGAGCTTTTAAGGAAGTTAAATAATTGGGAAAATAATGCTTACATATTATGCTTTCTGCTGAAAATATGCTTTATTTAACTTCCTCAAAAGCTCTATGAGGGTGTCACTCACAATTTCCCATACTATAAAATTATACTTCTCCTGAAGATGAACGTTTTTACGTTCGAAACATATAGAACTAAGTAACTAAAAAAATTTCTTACTAAATATATCTTAGTGAAGGTTGACTTTGAGTATTATTTCTTCCTATTTAACTTGTCACTTCACTTCAAGTATGGACTACTTCTTCAAATTATCATTTACCCTAAGAAATGTTTCAAAATTACTTGCACTCAATTGTCTGAGTTCTCGTATAAGTTCCATGTAAAAAAAGAAAGTGCAAGTGCAGTGTGACATGTTTGAAACTGACGTAAAAACTGTGCATGAATAGTGAAATAGAGGCCGCAAAGCTGCAGGCCGTTATCGGTAAAAAAAACTGAAGGTGTGACTTTCGACCGGCCGGCGTCTGCACTGAATGTGAGTAGACTACTTTATAATTTAGCGTATACTACTGATAAGTTGGAAATAAAGGCATAAAATGAAATTAAGTAGATTTTAAGAAATAATCTGCACGGACCTGCTCGGTGATGCATAATGGCGAACTTATAAGATTATCATTGTGATTTTAGGCTGGCCTGGACTAACGGGTTCAGCAAAATAAAAATAAAGTCGTTAAACCGGCACATAAGCCAGCCCTAATAGATATAAATTAAGCCGTAAAAATCTTCGGCTTAATTTATATCTACTTAGGGCTGGCTTATGTGCCGGTTTAGCGACTGTGCAACGGAAAAGTTTTAGTTAAGTGACACTTTAAGTTAAGCCCCACCTAAAACGTGTTAAGTGGAACCCGTGCAAACGGCCCTAAGCCAACGATATCGGACAGCACAGGACCACTAAGATAATAAGTTGAAAGCTGTAACAGAGAAATTTAGAGAATAAATATCAGTTGTATTCACACTATCCGCGGCACCTTTGAAAACACGACATTGTAATCGGATCCGATATTACCAATCCCGAACTGGTATTATTTAAAATCCAGGGCTAGTCGACAAAATACACCCATCTAAAATTGGGGTATTCTAGAACATTTTTTGTTGTTCATTAGTGGTGAGGGTTCCATTATTATTAAAAGATCTCTTAATTTCTAATTTCTCTAAAAGGTATAATCTTTTACTTTTATTCTCGACATGAATCAATTGTGTACTATTAGGATCTATACAATAATTATTCTTTATGCAATGAGTTGAAATCCCTGTGCATTTATTATTGACGTTCTTTGAGTAATATTTTAATGCTACTATCACTACCTTGATCTATATACACAACCAAATTATTCAATTTTATAGACCCCTGACCTATGTAATTTGTCTATTTTGTTCTTATTGTTTACAAGCATTCTACATACGTTTACATTATTTACTCATATTGTCATTCCATATTAAAAAACAAACCCGAACACTGAGACTTTTCGTGTTTTTGAGACAACTTGTACATTATAAAAAAGTATTTTAAAATATACATCCTACAGGCCTCTATCCAACCAGAAAAAAATGTATCCGCACACAAACAATTTAGCTACAACATGTCGTGTCGAATAGCCTGAATAACTATGAATATTAAATCATGCATTTATAATACCTCTATCCATTATTTACAAGTAGAAAAAAATCACAAAACTTGTTTAAACAATTTATTATGTCAAGTTAATTAAACCCTAAAAACCAGGAAAATAATGTTCAACTTGAGACCTTCTATTGAAAGTTAAATAAATACTTCGGGCAAACTTCAGTGATTTTGGTCATTAATAACACCAGGATCCTTATTACTCAAAGTAACCCTTGCCTATTTTTCTTAAAAACTATTTCCAAATCCGGATCGGACCTGATTTCACGCTGTCTGCACGGTTGAATTTTCATGTTAAACTGAGCGAACGCTGTTATAGTTGCAGGTGTTGGGCTGTAGCGCTATTTACATTTCCTGTGGGAACGTGAATTGCGGAAAGAATCGTTTATCGTCCCTTTCCGAATAATAGAAGTGTAATAAAATAAGGAGAGACTGAAACAGCAGTAAAAATACACTGGCGAGCAAAAAATTTAGGTCACTTAGTAAATATGTGTCCAGCCAATTCCAAAGAAAGGTAAAAAGACCCTGCCAAGCAACTACCGACCCGTCGCATTGCTTTCAGTAATTTCAAAAGTAATGGAGAAAGCTATTAACCAACAACTCCTAAAGTATCTGGAAGGGCTTAACATTATCAGCGACCATCAATACGGTTTTCGTAAGTCCAGATCAACAGGTGACCTTCTGGCATATGTCACCCATCTTTGGAGCAACACCATCGAACATCATGGAGAATCCCGGGCTGTTGCACTGGACATCTCTAGGGCTTTTGATCGTGTTTGGCACGATGGGCTTCTAAGTAAAGTGCGATCCTACGGTATGCCTAATGGATTTTGTTTATGGTTAACCAGCTTCCTTAAGAACCGTTCTCTGCAAGTGGCGATTGACGGGTTTCTCTCAGACACCTTCACCATCAATGCCGGTGTTCCTCAAGGGTCCATATTGTCGCCTACCCTCTTTTTACTGTATATTAACGACCTTCTAGTAAAAACCCAAAATCCAATTTATAGCTTTGCTGATGACAGCACACTTATCTCATCTTTTACCTTGACTCCCCAAACATCCGCTGCCGACGCACATCTTCGCAGGCAGCATGAAGTATTTCGCCTCAACAATGACCTGGAAGAAATTTTGGCTTGGGGTGACAGTAACCAAGTCGAATTTAATGCTAAGAAAACCCAGGCAGCAGTCTTCTCCAAAAAGGTTAACATTGCAGAACCGGATATAGTCATGGCAGGACACGCAATTCCCCTGGCGCCGTCTATTAATTTGCTAGGGGTCAATCTGGGAGGTAATATGTCTTGGCATGATCACGTTGCCGCAATTGCCAAGACAGCTGCACAGAAACTTGGTGTACTTTTCCGCACCAAAAGGTTGTACACACCTCATCAACTTTTGACACTCTACAAAGCCCAGATTCGACCATCATTAGAATATTGCTCTCATGTCTGGAGCTCTGCACCCAAGCACACCCTTCGGCTACTGGATTCCATTCAAAGGAGAGCCGTTCGTCTGATCGGCGACCCCGAGCTGACCAAGACCCTCGATAGCCTGGAGCATCGAAGACAGGTTGGTGATTTGGCTCTCTTTTACAGATATTTCCATGGCAGGTGTTCGACTGACATTGCCCACTTGATTCCACCTAGAGCAATGCCAAACAGAAATACACGGCGAACCACTGCCGCTCATCCATATGTTGTTCAGCTTAGTACTCCTCGAACTTCATTGTTCAAGAATTCTTTCATCTGAAGAACGTCATCTTTGTGGAATGATCTTCCTGAGGTCGTGTTTCCCAATGAATACAATCTTCAACGTTTCAAGACCAACGTTAATCGCTTTTTTCGCACTCGCACCGCTCCCAGAGCGCCTTAAAGGATTTTTCCTACAGTGCAGGTGTTTCATCATAAAAAAAAAAATGCCATGTTCGCCCATGGTGCAGTGATTCCTGCCCAAACCATAACCGAACCACCGCTAAATGGAAGACGCTGGTAAATACAAACTGCAGCATATCTTTCTCCTGGTCTTCTCCATACTCGTCGACGTCCGTCTGAGCTATTGAGGCAAAAACGTGACTCATCTCTGTAAACAGTACATTGCTCCAATCATCATCATTCCATGCCAAGTGATAGGAGCCAACTAGACCAAATATTTTGAAATTGAATTTATTTCCTTATTTTTTTCAAATTTCCTTAGTGACCTAAATTTTTTGCTCGCCAGGGGCAGGATTTTATTTCATTCTACTGTCGTATTGAATGCTGTGTCACAAGATGTTTGTTGATATTGCCAAATCGATTTAAAGCACGTAGGTCACAAATCAGAATGAGCATGAATTTTCTATTAAAATTTAATATTTTGATATACACTCTAAAACTAGTTACCTTATGAATATTCTTTACTATGTTAGTAAAACTACATACAGTATTACAGCATAAAACTAACATTATCGCCGATATCGGGGCTTCATCGAATGACATCAAACTGTGCAATATTTGGGGTTACTAGTCTTATAATTCCACTCTACATTTTCGTCTTTCTAAGTTCACAGAGTTGTAAGAATTCCCCAGACCAACGCGAATTCGCTGCGATGCGCGGATATTATCACGCCCTACCATAAAGAGTGAGTTCAGAATAGTTTTAACAGGGATACTGTTATTCAGTGGCGTATTTATGGGGGGGCTGCCGGGAGACTATCAACAAATATTATAGATGCATAAAAACAAAAAAGGCAACCACATTTTCATCGAAATATCTACATCTGCGTCATCACGTGTGAGTCATATAGGGAGCGAGTCCATCGACAATTTTTTTTTAAATATATGAGTAATTCTCTAGATAAATACATTTTTACACAAGCGACGAAAAAAATTAATTTTAACGTTTTTCCTGGCTTTTGATCAGTTAAACAGAATTTCTTTTAGGATAACCCATTTTTGGGCCAGGTAGATGTCGGCTAAGCTGGTTGAACCTTTATTAACGATGGTCCATTCTATACTAACTTGACTACATTCAGCTTGACTTGAATGCTGTTGCTATAAAATTCGGTCAATTCGGTGGATAAATAAGTAGGTAATATAAAGATGTTTAACAATATTTAACTAACCAGCAACTTTGACTGTGGCATTAATGACATTGGCAAGCATTATTTTCTCAAAATCAAAGTCGTCGGATTATTAAATCAAGAATTAAGCTAACCGGGTCAACTTGATTGTAAGAAAATTATTTCTGCCAAGGTCATTTATTCCACAGTCAAAGTTGCTGGTTTGTTAATTATTGGTAAACATTTTTATACAACCCGACATTATTATATTATGAATAAACATATCAATATGGTTTTCTATTTAACTTGAAACCCTGAACCCTGGTTAGAAAATATGAGCCCCCCTCCCACGAACATATTTTCTGGCTACCCCACTGCTGTCATTGGATTGGATGGCAGTCGAATACAGCTTAGAGGGAGATATTACGAAGGTTGTTGATGAACTAAACTCTACTTTTGGTCAGTTCGGGGGAAGACGTAACACTGTCACTTTTTCAAAGTTTTTATACCAAACTAGACACTTTTGGACTCACTGTTTTTCGAAAGCCGGCTGGATGAATATCTGTGAGCTCTTCGCAAAAAATATCATTACATTTTTTTTAAACAAATCCATACAATAAGAGAACTCTCAAGCATGACTACAACACTCGTCATAGACTGGCAGGCGCGGTGGTTATGCCCTGAACTTTTAAATCAATAGGCCAAACAGATAAAAGATGTAAATACTGTCTCCTAAATATTTTAGTTCTAATATATTTATATTCATTAAATGTTAAAAATATTAAAAGTGTTGGGTGTTTATTAAAATTAATATAAATATATTATGTATGGGCCCACTAAATCAGAAAATATTCTTAGAGTCAAACAACATTATGCATTCCTCACCCATAGCACAGAGCAAAGAACTTTTAAGGATAAAAAGACATTAACCCGAAGCCAGACGTTCTGAATGGGCGAAAATGATGTTTTATTTTTGGAGTATTTGTTTCGACCATTAAACCTTTGCTTAAAAGCCATCAACACTGTAAAACCGAGTTTAAAGCTAAATGCAAAGATAATATTTTTATTTAGACCAGAAACGTGCTTAAACGGCTTTTGGTACTTTTAGGGATTAGTATAGTATTATGAGGTATGCGAACATTATAACGTAACCGGTAACCAAACCCTCCGGTAGCATATTATAATCTGTAATTTCAGATCCGGAAGTTGTAGTAGTAAAAGTGGGGCAGATAAGATTTTTTGAATTATAATTCATTACAGCCAGGGCCCGCTCTAGCAATAACGCCGCCATGGGCAAAACAAGAAATTGCCGCCTTCTTCATCCCTTTTTCGTTTTATACCTACCACAACAGCAAATTGTCTGTCTATTCCTCGCCGCTCGCCGGCTTGTCCTTTGCTGCGACGCCGCCATGACCAAAAAAAGTACCGGTGCCGGCGTTGTTCGGCTTGCTTTGTCGCGGAATTGCTTTTTTTTTTTTTTTTTTTTTTTTTTTTTTTTTTTTTTATGATAAAACACCCGCACTGTAGGCAAAATCCTTTAAGGCGCTCTGGGAGCGGTGCGAGTGCGAAAAAAGCGATTAACGTTGGTCTTGAAACGTTGAAGATTGTATTCATTGGGAAACACGACCTCAGGAAGTTCATTCCACAATGATGACATTCTCCAGATGAAAGAGTTCTTGAACAATGAAGTTCGAGGAGTACTAAGCTGAACAACATATGGATGAGCGGCAGCGGTTCGCCGTGTATTTCTGTTTTGAATTGCTCTAGGTGGAATCAAGTCGGCAATGTCAGTCGAACACCTGCCATGGAAATATCTGTAAAAGAGAGCCAAATCACCAACCTGTCTTCGATGCTCCAGGCTATCAGACGAACGGCTCTCCTTTGAATGGAATCCAGTAGCCGAAGGGTGTGCTTTGGTGCAGAGCTCCAGACATGATATTATTATAATATTAAAAAGAAAAGGGATCCGTCCAAATTGTCACTGTTTTAAAAATAAGACGGCACGACAAAACAAAAAAAATTAAATTTGTTAACTGGGAATTGGAATGGTTCAAACTTCATATATACCTAGGAACGTAGGTAGGCAAAACGGGGATTTATGGTGTTTTTTGGATTTTTCATACCGCTCTTCCAACTTGCCGCCCTGGGCAAGGGCCCAGGTTGCCGCCCCCTAGAGCGGGCCCTAATTACAGCAATAAAATGGTTTCTTGGTTTGTGTGTAATTAGCCAGAATTTAAAAAATAAAGATATCCTGAGCGGTGGCGCCTCGTCAGGTGAAGTAGCTCTTCACCAAAAAAAGATAAAACCAGGAGAAAAGTTTTTCGACAATATTAAATGTTAATGTACCAATACCGCTACCATTTTAGCCCTTAAAAAATAATTATGTTTGAATTAATAATATTAATTTAATCCGAATGTAGCTATGCATAATAGGGCCACGGTTAACTCCGATGGACAATAATTATAAACACTCGTGCATTTTGGCGCGCCCCAGCCGACCGTGTCCGTTAGCTCAGAGCAAGTGAAGACTAAACGCTCAACATGGCTTTGATATTCACGTTGCTATGGTTACGTGACGTCAGTGACGGAAACAGCATGTAACAACTTGCATTATGATGAAGTTACTTCCAGTTCAATATACTTGTTACTTCTAATTTAATCTAAAAATGTACAAAATCTGAAACCAAAGTAATTTGCCAATTACATTATTATCCATTTATCGTTATCTTTTGACGAGTAATTTTTTAATGCCTGTTCAGAAATAGTTTTGAATAGGAATAGTTCCCGGAAAAGTCAATTAAAAAACAGAAAATATCGTGTACGCAATCGAAATCACAACCGTAACATAAAAGTTCGAATATAAAAGCTATTTTTCCGGCATTCGACAAGGCCATAACGCGTTGCGTTTCTAAATTATGCAAAAATACTTTGGTTTTAAATGCAAATTTGACTTTTAATTTATGTATCATAAATTGAAACATTACTGGACTTGTAATTAAAGATTTTTTGCCTACGTAAACAAAAACATTAGCCATACCATGTAAACCGATTTTATTTCGATGCATTCGGTTTATAGGGTAATAAAGTTTAGTTTGTGCAATAAAAATCTTTTTTGTTTAAATATAGTATATTTGTTTGACTTTATCAGACTTTAATTGCTCCAACTAGATAATTATCGAGGCCAAAACTTATAGTCATATTCTCCTACATAAAATTGTTAAAGGATTATGAGGTAGAAGATTATCAGGACCTTTATGCATAACAAATAGAAGATAGAAGGTAAATTTATAAAATAGAATTATGGTTCTTAACAATGACTTAGGTTAGGTTAGGTAAGAGTGGCAGACCCTTGGTTCTGACCAAACAGTCTCACGTAGTCCTAATTAGGTCCGTTGTGATACCACACGTGTTCCGTAGAACCCACCTTCATTAGATCTCTGATGGTTAGTGCGACATAACCGCGGAAGGATTTTAACAACTCATTCAAACCAGCCACTACTGTTCAGAAATCTGCTCAGCCATCCAAGTTGTAAGTTGCTTAGTTCCTCCAGACTATCGAAAGATGGTTCACCCAGAGTAGTGAACCTCCTTCTTGCGAGGCCTGGGCATTTATACAGAAAATGTTGAATACTTTTTTCCTCTTCCTCATCTCTGCAACTTCTGCAGAAGTCGTTAGTGGGTATTTGCATACGTTCGGCATGTCTACCGAAGAGGCAATGTCCGGTAACAACCGCAGTAATATTTCTCACGTCTTTTCGACTGTGTCTCAATAGCTCTGCGGTTCTTCTTTTTATCGAATGTATCTGTTCTGTGCAAGCTACTTGGCCGTGTAGTCAATCTCATCTTTGACCAATCCCAGTGGTTTGTTCACTGTATTGTCTGCTAGATCAGCAGATCGGCAGCCTCGTTGCCATCTATTTTGGAGTGTCCAGGAATCCAGCACAGAATAACCCGATGTTGGTTGCCAAGTGTGCATACATTGTTGCGGCATCGCTTTACGAGCTTTGATTTAACGCTGCTGGAACAGATTGCCTTAATCGCCGCCTGACTATCACCGAAGATGGTGATTGACGAGGCTACTCCCACTTTCGGAAAAGACCCCGGCTCCCACACCAACGTCCATTTTTGAATCGTCTGTGAAGATTGTGTGATCTGTTTTCGTTATATTCTGATTGCCTTCCCACTCTTCCCTACTCGGAATGAGTATAGAATACCTTCTATCGAAGGATGTTATTGGGACAGAGTAATCAGTCGGGTCTCGTAGTAACAATGACTTGTATAGCGTTTAATTGAGAATATGGGCAAGTTATTAGGCTCAAACATATTTTGAGATATTGCCAAATTATAATTTTAATTAAATTAATAGATATAACATTCCTTGAAATGAAGAAGAAGATATTCCCTTTCGTTTTGCCAGATCCATCTCTAGACTCGAATCGTCATATCATGACTCACCAGTAGAGCTAGGACCCGACGAAATTCTTTCTTTTACCTAAGTTATCTCGATTTTGTTTTGTAAAATGATGTGATGATGCCCTCCTAAGGAAATTGGTTTATAGGCTATTCTGTAGAGAACAAATTTTTTAACTTAACGATTATATTCGAACTTATATTTGCTTCATATCTAGTTTTATATAAATGTGTTCTTATTTAATATCTTTGCTTTTTAAAAATAATTAAAAATACGATAACATTGCTCGACAAGCAGTCGAGGGCTGTAGTACCTATACATGGATAGGAAAAAATACCTTTTGATTTACGTCACTTTTATTATAATTACATATAAGTACTAAATACGTTAGAACAAACATATTTTTGGGATAAATAATATACTCAAATCGTCTTGTGCGTGTGTCGGTTCTCCAGTGTAATTCTGCCGATTTTATCTCCTATAGTTCTCCTTTGTTCAATAATTGATCTCACACATTAGAAACCAGTGTGCTCTACTGTATCAGCTCCTCCGCAGTATAAATATTCCCTCTTGTCACACCGGCTAACTTCATGCAGGTAAGCCTGGAAAGTTCCGTGTCCTGCTAGAAACTGTGTTAGATCCAAGTCAATTTCCAGTTCTCGTATTAGTTTTCTTATCCGCTACCTCTTCTTCTTACTCTCATCTTTCCTGTCATGTTTTTTGCGTAACTTGCCTTGCAGTTAAAATTATAGTGTAAAAATACGCCATCTGAAATTATAAAAAATATTTATAATATACTGGAAAATCTATTACCAGAAAAAACAAACCGCGCTGAAGGAAATGTCATATATTAAACAATAAATGTTTATACGCAGCCATAGCGTAGAGAATAGAGCTCTAGCCTACAGATAGCAAGGTCACAGGTTCAAATCCTGTCAGGAGTATTGGACGGACTTTTTTTTTATAAAAACATTAAATAATTTATGGAATTAGGTATTTTGAATTGAAATCTTTCTTGTTGGATGGTTTTTTTAAATGTATGTTTAATACATCTTTCCTTGATTAAATTTAAAATTTTTCATTCTGGTTAATCTAGAAGTCAATCCAGGATTAGTTCTTCCTATGATATATAAAATATGAAAAAATGAAAAAGTTAAACTACAAATAAAAGAAAAGCCTATTGACAAACTATGAAACCAGATATTAAGTAGAACATTATCCTAAGTATGCTTATTTCAATACTAGTGTTGAAATATTTTTTCACAAATCAAAGGTAAGAAAGACGAGTGCGATAATAAACGTCTTACCGGACCCAAAATGACTGGAATGTTAGCACATGACGAGGATAATTTATGCTAATATTAAAACATTAATGTTTAATATTTTCCAAAGAACATTATTACTTTATCTCCAAATATTAAGTAATCAGGAATGACTGCATATTTTGAACACATATCCGCCATCCGCGTATAAAACAAACAATGAAGACATACGGCTCAGGTTTGACATTTAATCCAAAAACAGCGCTATTACGGCATGCATTTTACTTGAAAGCTTAGTAAAGCGCACACACCTCGCTGACATTTTCACTGTGCTTCACAATGTAACCTAAGAGCTTTCAACTCTAATATCAGAATATTCTTGTCGGCTAATGTTCTTTTTGCTGTTGTGTTGGCGGCTTCAGTAAACAACAACGCAATGAGATTGTTTTGTCCTTCACACCTCTAAATTTTAATTAGTATAAGTGAAGCTCGTTTTTTTAATAGATGGGGTTAAAGTAGGTTAATGCTTTTTAAGTAAACAATGTATACAGGGTGTCCCGAAATTAGGTGACAATATTTTAAGGGGATAAAGTACATCCAAAAATAGGACTAAAATCCTCTATTAATATACCTTCAAAAACGCTTCGTTATGGGCTAAAGCCCCCCGAATGGAAGCTATGATAAGCGGTTTTTTCACAATATCTCAGAAACTGATAGAAGTATCAAAACAAAATTTAATACATGTTTTACCCATGACAAGACGCAATAAACGGTATGTTTAACTTAGGTGTATTTCTTCCAGTGGCGTCCCACTGGGTAGGTAGTAAGGAGAATATTGCCCTAACTTTTTTATTTGTAGGATTTTTTAACGCCAGGTGCAATTTTTAAAAGCACTAAAGTCTTCTATTGAAAAAAGATACTCTTGCTTCATTTTGGTAGGATTTACCATTTTTCAGTAAAATCGATTTAAAAATTTATGATTTATTCAGAAATCATGTATTTTAGGAGCGTAGATCTAAGAGCAGTTTTTTGTGCAAATGCTTAGGTTTTTAAATACTCCTTCTTAAGTGCCGTTTTGTATATTCATAATAAAGCATTCTCGTTCCTTCCCGCACTATTATTTTTTTTATAAATTATCACACTTCTTTCATAAAAAATGGGTCAATTAAAATTTTTATTTTAATTTTTCTTTTTAAAAATAAATACCTAATTGTTTTTTGTTTTTGTTGTAAAAATATTTTATTGCATTGGGTTATATTTTTGTTGATTTAAAATAGCTCTAAAAATGGAAAAACGGAACAGACAAGTATAGAATAGAAAAATACTATAATATATTGTTTTTACTCGTTTTCCTTTAAAATTGCATCATAAATCAATAACTAATACTATATCTACGAAATCTTTATCTCTATATAAAACAGGATTTTTAGAAGGAAAAATTAAAAAAACTAAACATTTCCTACAAGATCTTTGTAATCTATACCAAGAATACATTATTTAAAGATTTAAATTGGAAGTCCAAGCAGGAGACAAGAATTTAGGTTGCAATTAGACTTTTAGACCCGAGCTCAGAGGCGGGGGGGAGGGCTGCAGTCCGGCAGCCCCCCTTTATATCGGATCATTGCGCATAAGTAGCGACACTAAAATAGTTTATAACGTTTGCAACGCTAACATACAAGCTTCATTTTTGCGAGGAAAATATATCTAAGTTTGTCGGTCTCTTAGATCAAGAGACCTGGATTTCGGTGTACCACAATCTTGATACAGACTCAAAATGAAAGTCATTTCTCGTGTTGTTCATGTTTTATTTTAATTTAAGTTTTTCCCTAAAGTTAACTCATAAACCTAATGTCAACAAAATTGCGCATCTTGAAACAGTAGAATTACAAGAAATAAAAAACAAATTATATACTTTCAATATTCTCACCACTCAACACAATATATTATTTATACAGATCTCTAGGACAAATATGCAAAAAAAAAATAGAACAATGCAAAAATTATTATTTGCTAAGAAGTTCTCTGAATCCGATAATAAAAACAAAGCCGCGTGGCATTTTGTAAACGATTTAACAAATAATAAAAAGGACTCTAACCCAACTCTTCCCGATGGCGACCCTAAGAAAACTGCTAACAATTTCAATTTTTTATTTGTAAAATTAGTCAGACATAATAATATATGAGTAATAATAGTAGTTTCAGCCAGGCCGTAACTTGTAACTTTAGTAATTTATGAAAACTACCAGTTTCACTAAGACAGCGATGAATATTTGAAAAGGTTCGGCTATCTGGTAAGGCACGATTAGGATATCTTTCCTGATAAATACGTCTGGCTTCTGTTGCATTCCCGTCTGCGAGACCATATAGGTACGTAATGCATTATCGCCATTTCTGCATTCGTGTAATTCACCCTATTTAATGAAATACTTAAATAAAAACAGCGAAAAAATAAAAAGGATTAAAAATCGAAGAAATAATACAATAGGATGGTTATATCAACAACTTACTTTATACAGAAGAAGAATTTCCTTTCGTTTCGTCAAATCCATCTCTAGACGGATTTCGTCATATCATGACTCATCAGTAGAGCTAGGATCCGACGAAAAGAAAGGAGAACTCAAAGCTAGTTATGTAGCACTTGGTTGGACACACCGGTAAGATGTGGCATGGAGCGCCATCTGTGTCGTTGTTACTTTATGTCAAAAATTATTTTATGAAAATTATGTTTTTAAGAACGTCACCATTCCAGGATAACTAAATTTATATGATAAAAAATTATTCGTCAATACTGCAAAATGTAGCTAATTTAATTTAATTATGTTAATTAAGAACGGTGTGCTTGAGGAGAAAAACGCAAAGGACCATTTTTATTTAGAATTGACCAGGCTTATTAGAAATAATATCCATATGGAAAAACGTCAGTGGCGTACCACTTTTTTTCTAAAAAATATCAAAGGACATGTTTGTAGGGACGCCACTGATGGGACAAAAAAATAACTTTTATAACTAAAACATGTGGTTTCAGCACCTATTAGCATATGCCAAAATTAAAAATATTATCTATAATATTAAGTTCTTTCGGAGATATTATACAAACTGCATTAAACAAAAACAAAACCCTGTAGCAAAAAGTTTAAGCCGTTTAGGACATGTTTATATGAACATTTCTTCATAAAATGACTTAAGGAATCACACCCTAAAATAATAGCAAGTCATTAAGGAACACTCTGTATATATAGTAAAGCTTTAGGAGAGGGCAACTCTTGCTTTTTAGTCATTAATAGGCATTATTAAATTAACTAGTTCCACCATCAATTTTCTTATATCTTTAAATTTTGGTTTCAGATTCACCAAAGAAAGCCTATCTTATGATTGACAACAGGATTTTGGATCCAGGCAATCCTTTTATCCCAGTTAAAGAGAATGCAGACCTAACTGTATCGTGTGTTGTTGACGAAGGTAATCCTAAACCAACTTTATCTTGGGAACTAACATTAGGATCCTTGTCACTACTGGATGTTCCCGAGGTTCCACTGGAGGTTCTCAATTTAACAGAAACCATCGTAGATCAAAAGGTATCTTCATAAAATAAAATTTAATAAATTAAGAATGACTGCATAAATCCAATAAAATTTTGATTTAATTCAAAATATTGTTGATTAAATTATCAGATTTATAATTTAATATGTTTGTTTAATTAAAACAGTTCCTGTTACTTCTTTATTAGGTATAAATAAACAATTTAAAAAATATCAAATTTAAACAAGAGTAGAATTTGCTTCATACGTGACAATATACATTAAGAGCCAAATTAAAATGAAGAGAAGTTTACTGTCATTTCGTTATATCTATCTCTAGCCGCGTTTTGCCATATTATAGCTCATTAAAAAGACTAGGCTACAACGAAAGTAATGAATATTATGGGGTTTTCTACTTTATGTAACACAAAAAGTAGGACCAAAAGTTAAGTTGGTCATTTTTGATAACACAAATTATTTTATTCATTAATGTACCTAATCAGTTTTGTTTTCAACAACAATAATTACGAATAATTTAATATTTTCTAGAAAAACACTGGTAGCTTTTCAATATTTCATTAACATATATTAGATAATTACTCTACATATATTTCGCCTTTTAAGGGTTTTTCAAAAGTACATAGTTACATTTTAAAATTTACAAATTTATTACAACTGTCAACACTGTTCCGAGATCCCTTTCTAATTCCTGCAGATGTCGCTATACGTTGAATAGCAAGGAACAAGTTTTTTACCAATGTTAACATTTTTTTTTTGTCTCGTATTGTCTTTTTACAATTTTAAGTTTGTTTTTAAAATACTAAGTGGACAAAATGCCGTTCTACCTAAATTAGGATATCATTGTGTAATTTTATTGACGAATAGCACTGATGATGGCGAAAGCCGAAAGCGCTTTGCTATAATATTAATAAAGAAAGTATTTACACGCAATACAAATTCTCTTTTCCTCAATCCTACTCAACGAATTCACAGCCATAGCTAATTTTCAATTAAATTAAAGGTTGAATTTAAGGGTCCCCCAGACCAACGCTGTACGGTGGTGGACACAGAACGGTACATGGCGTCCAATTTTTTTTGTCGGTTGTTACTTATATTTTTTAGTGTTTCACACTTCTTATGACCATTAATTTTTTAATACATGTATGTACAATAAATTTTAGAAGAGTCAGCCACCCTGGGGTAGTGATAATAAATTAAAATTTTAAAAAAATAGGATATTCAATTTTCTCTATAAAAAAACTTTTTAAAAACGTTTCTTCCCATTAAAAAAATTAAGTTGTGTTATGTTTCACCTTATACAGGGAGTAAAAAAAAATTTTGGTGCAAAATTTAGCTCATACAAAATCTCAATCGACGTGTTATTGTATTTTTCACAAATATATTTTCCTAAACTTTCAGTTAATTTGTTCCAGTTAAAATCCGTAATCTGTATAGCATAGAATTTAAAAACGATACAATTAATAATGTTTTTATTTTTAATTCGCCTTTGGATTTAGTGAAACTGCAGGGGGACATTAACAGATTTTTTAAATACTGCACACTGAATCGTCTGCATCTAAATGTTGATAAGTGTCACTACATTGTTTTTTCCAAGTTGGACCTCTCAAGAAATCCAAATATAGATTTGAGCTTAAATAATACACAATTAAAACGTGTTAATGTGGTTAAAGATTTGGGTGTTACCTTGGACTCCAAACTGTTGTTCGAGTCTCACATAGAGGCTATTATTCGGAAAGCGTTGCACCTTTTAGGATTTATCCTAAGAACTACTGAAGGCTTTAAGAGCCCTGCATCGTTAATTACTTTATATTGCAGCATGGTAAGAAGTACTCTGGAGTACTCGTCAACAGTCTGGAATCCGATGTATCACAAATATATTGATCGAATTGAAAGTGTCCAAAAAAAGTTCATCAATGCTCTTAATTTTCGTTACAATAGACAACGGCACTTTTACTCGTATAACGAGAATTTGTTATTTTATAGATTGCAATCGCTGAGGTCCAGAAGGCAGTGTTTTGATATTTTCTTTGTTTATAAGGTAGTAAATAACCTCATCGACTCTGAATTTTGCGTAAACTATGTACTTTTTAATGCTAACCCATACACACTTCGGAACAGGCTAACTTTTAGTGTCCCTACTTTTACAACTAATTACCTTTCTAACTCTCCTCTCATACGTTGCATGAGAACATACAACTATCTTGTAACGGGTGATAGAGGCATTGACCTGTTTAACACTAACTTATGTACCTTTAAAAAACTTATCAGAAAGAAAATATCTATTATCCTTTGATTAGGGAGTGCATTGCTATCACTCGCGTATCTTTAGCTTTATAATTTGTTTTTGGATTTATTATTTGAATGTACAGAATAGCCTTTTATTCTTTAGTTAAACTTATTGTGTACTTCTACCGAACTTTGTAAATTTCTTTTTGTAATCCGTGTCACTCTATAATTGGTCTGCTCCAAGCAGTCTGTTGAGTGACCTTGTTTGTCTAAATAAATAAATAAATAAATAAATAAATAAATTTTACTAAATAATCTACTTTTTAGGTTGGAGCTAGAAATGATGCACATATGGGAAAAGTACTTAGAGCACATCATAACGCTACATTGACATGTTACATTCGTCATATATCCCTGGAACAACCATTAAATGTATCAGTTTTACTCAACGTTCAATGTAAGTAAATTTTATTTATAATTTTTTCTACAAGCCAGGAAATGAAACAACCATATTCAATATATTATTGTAGTGTTCTTAATTATTGTAACAAAACACTGCTGTTGGAAAACTAGTTCCAACGTAGCGTCCTTTTTTTTTAAGAATTTATTGTTATTTCCTTTATCTGATTCATTATTTAATTTATCTGATTGGATTTTTTTCTAAAAATCGCGCTACCAATAGTAAACATGCATTCTTGCGCACCAGACCAGACGAGGCATATCTCGGATGCGCCGAATATGTTTCTCCATTTATCACGAACGCGTGGCAAAACAACACAACTCATTCTTTGTCCAAAAATAATAAATGTGTTATCAAAAACTTCTCTTCTTCGTTTATATTGCACATAGGGAACTCTCTTGCCACAATCTGTTGTTCTCTTTCTGCCACAAGGTGAAATGAATAACTCATTCTTCTTCCAACTCATTGCCTTCAAACAAGGGGTAAAGTCCATCCCAAAGTATATCGTCTTGATTTTACCCCTAATAAATCATTTATATAAACATACCCATTGTCACTACATAATTACCTGTTTAAATGTTATCATTACTACCTACCTGGCTACCCAGGTGTGGAATAGATAAAAAAGGTCGATCGGTGTTATACGGTAATTTTAGGTAAAAATAATCACTTTTTTACATGTACCTGAAGTCCACCTCTGACGCCTAGAGTAAAGTATCTAGAAGGGACCCATTTTATTACCTGGGACGGATTATTGAGTTAAATCAAAGCAAAAATCAAGACGATATACTTTAGGATACACTTTACGCGCCCCCTATGCCAAAACCGTGAGGCAATATCTCTGGCCAGAATGCCAACGCCC
Organism: Polydrusus cervinus; assembly: GCA_935413205.1. Classification (NCBI taxonomy): domain Eukaryota; kingdom Metazoa; phylum Arthropoda; class Insecta; order Coleoptera; family Curculionidae; genus Polydrusus; species Polydrusus cervinus. Next base: position 54,305,053 of record OW284516.1, on the reverse strand, counting down.
TTCTTTTTTTGCTTCAGACGAAGCAATGCGGTTTGTAAACTGTATTTATTTACTAAAAATAACAATTTTAGCAATGAACCTCTATTGTACAAACAAAAAATCTATCCGAACCATGCTATCGATTTACAGTCAATCCGAATATTTTTATTGCCCCACTATTAATTACAAAGTATGACAGTTTCTTTACAACTGCGTTTCTCTTAATTCATTTACTCACGTCAGTAAGTAAATCGTATTTTTCGACTTAATATTGTTTATTTATTCTTTTTTATTTAGGCCGAAATAAAACACTGGATTTCTCACTTTGTCGACGTTTCGCAATTATTTAAATGCTTCCTCAGGACATGTGGGACTTTCAAAGATTGATTTAAAACAATAAATAATAATTTATAGTTTTAACAAAGCAAAATTGTGTGTTGCCTTAAATACCGAAGAATAAATAAACAAATTTAGTATAAAGTATAATATATCTTTAGTAATAATTTTAACATTTCCATTTATTTTGAGACAAGCTGAAAAGCAGCTAAAATACAACATTTTCTATATAATACATCCTAGAGTATAAATTTGATATACCATAAAAATATTAACGTTTTATGTAAGATATTATATTAGAATTTTTATCATCCTTTTTTGTTACATATAAAAATATTCTCGTAACCGTAATCTTGAACGAGCATAGACAATTTTGTGCCACCAAAACTAGAACACATTTTACGATGCTTTTCTTATAGACAGACTTTGTTAAAAAATGTAAATATTTCTTAAGGCTCTCTTTGAAATATCGATGTTCGCTTGCGCTGAATTTTGTTGAAATCTAGATAATATTATTCAAGATAAGAGGGAGATATTTAAATTAAATACATACAGTGTGTCCACGAAAAGAGTTTGGATGAGGAAAAACTTGTTTATTAGTAGGTACAGAAAAAAAGTCATTTTTTATAAAAACGTCGGCTTGTGCTGAAACTACAATTTCGAATATCAGATTTACTATACAGGGTTCGTCAGAATTTTTTTTTGGTTTTCGTTTAAAATAAATTTACGTAAAAACAGCTATTTTTTTTTTTTTTTTCCTTTTTATGAAAAAACACCTGCACTGTAGGAAAAATCCTTTAAGGCGCTCTGGGAGCGGTGCGAGTGCGAAAAAAGCGATTAACGTTGGTCTAATAATGGTCGAATCTGGGCTTTGTAGAGTGTCAAAAGTTGATGTGGTGTGTACAACCTTTTGGTGCGGAAAAGTACACCAAGTTTCTGTGCAGCTGCCTTGGCAATTGCGGCAACGTGATCATGCCAAGACATATTACCTCCCAGATTGACCCCCAGCAAATTAATAGACGGTGCCAGGGGAATTGCGTGTCCTGCCATGACTATATCCGGTTCTGCAATGTTAACTTTTTTGGAGAAGACTGCTGCCTGGGTTTTCTTAGCATTAAATTCGACTTGGTTACTGTCACCCCAAGTCAAGATTTCTTCCAGGTCATTGTTGAGGTGCAATACTTCATGCTGTCTGCGAAGATGTGCGTCGGCAGCGGATGTTTGGGGAGTCAAGGTAAAAGATGAGACAAGTGTGCTGTCATCAGCAGAGCTATAAATTGGATTTTGGGTTTTCACTAGAAGGTCGTTAATATACAGTAAAAAGAGGGTAGGCGACAATATGGACCCTTGAGGAACACCGGCATTGATGGTGAAGGTGTCTGAGAGAGACCCGTCAATCGCCACTTGCAGAGAACGGTTCTTAAGGAAGCTGGTTAACCATAAACAAAATCCATTAGGCATACCGTAGGATCGCAATTTACTTAGAAGCCCATCGTGCCAAACACGATCAAAAGCCCTAGAGATGTCCAGTGCAACAGCCCGGGATTCTCCATGATGTTCGGTGGTGTTGCTCCAAAGATGGGTGACATATGCCAGAAGGTCACCTGTTGATCTGGACTTACGAAAACCGTATTGATGGTCGCTGATAATGTTAAATAGCTTTCTCCATTACTTTTAAAATTACTGAAAGCAATGCGACGGGTCGGTAGTTGCTTGGCAGGGTCTTTTTACCTTTCTTTGGAATGGGCTGGACACGCGCCGACTTCCAGCAGGATGGAAATATTCCTTTTTTGTAGGATAAGTTGAAAAGTCTACAAAATACTGGTGTAAGTTCATCGGCGCATGTCTTGAGAACAATGATAAGAATTGTATCCTTCCTTAGAATATGATTTTATATCTGGTCAAATAACGATTTTGTTGAAAGAAAACTTATTTTCTTTGTGTACTTTTGAAGTATTTTTGTTAATACATATCATATTTATTGAATTTATTTAATCATAAATTTTAAAAAATTTAAAATGTTTTTTTTGTCCAACCCTGTATAGTTCTCGCCAATTTGATATTCGAAATTGTAGTTCTAGAACAAGCAAAATTGATTGAATAAATCAAGGAATTGAAATAGTATATTACGTTACAAGACCGGAAAGTACTATTTTACAGGAAGACGCAGGCAATTTCCAGGACGAGCCGCCAGGCGAGTCCTGGGAGCCTGCGAGTCCTGTTAACGTACTTTTCGGTTGAGTGATGTACAATATGTTTTTTAAAATCGACACAAGACACCAGTGGTGTACGAGAAAATGTTAATAATGGCTAACTATAAAATTATGTTTACTAATAACTATAATAAATACAATTTAGTACGTAGGTTCTTAATTCTATTTGATAATATCTATTTTTGAATTGTTATGTTGAAAGTACAATTTTGTGGGGTATTGAATTGTAGACATGACGGGAAATTTTTTGATGCATCTTTATAGAATGTTTGTGATGTTATATCCACTTTTGATCCTCCCGCTTACTGAATTCTGCTGGCTATATCAATCTTATTTTGTAAAGACTGTTCAATATAGCCTACGGCAACTTGGGATGATTTCCATCTACCGTGTAGTTTTAAATTAAGGATGTCGCCTCCACCTTCAACGAACAGTATCGCCGAACTACTTCGAAAACAGTGCCCTATAAATTGCTCTGGGTTTGGTAATCCCAAATAGGTTAATATTTTTGATGGCGCTTTTCCCACTGAATGCAAACCTACTGGTTGAATAGAGCATTTTCCTTTATTATAAAAAAGAAATAACCTGCGATGTGGGACACTAGACGGACGTAAAGAAATATATTTTCTATATAGATTTAAATTTTGTTTGTCAACAACTATAGATGACCTGAGATGGTTTGTTTTCGTATTTGGAATTTTCACTGCCAACATCCATTCATTATTTTTAACTTCGTCAATTGTCATATTAGCCAATTCTTCACGGCGACACGCCCCAGCCTAACCCAGTATTAGTAAAAGCTAAAAAAAAATAAGAAATAGTTAAAATAATATTTTTTAATTGTTACAAAATATAAGAAAAACAGAAATTTTTAAAAACTTATATTATGTATTTAAGTACTTACTTTGATTGAAAGATAATCATTATCAGGAGCATCTAGCAGGAATTTGTCTTCTCTGGTAAGTACGTGAATATTTACCTGAAGACGACTGGAGATGCTTACCAGTTGAAACATAGTGATTCTAAATAAATAAAGACAATGCAAGTCCAAAACTCTACTGCCGTTTAACAATATTTTTATTAAAGATCTTATTGGTAACATATTATACTAATAGCTCGTAGACAAAAATACCAGTCAGAAAGATTAGGACATTTTGAATTTGATGCTAGGGGCATAGCCGTGGAAGGGTAGGCGGTGTAAATTATGTATAAGAGAGTCTAGAAAAATATTCTTAAACTTTTCTCACGTAGTACCTATTCCATCCTATTCCTTAAAATTAAAAAATTCCCGTTGTTACGAAAATTTTCGATTTTCACAAATCTTGGGACATCTCTAAACTAAATATTTTTGAGGTAGCGATTAAAGGTGCCCCGGATTTTTAAAAAATTATATAAATATTCGTAAAAATCTAATTTCTTCGATTGATATAAAAATAATATAAAATTTAAACCATGGCGCCACTGAAAGATTTCATCGCTTATGCTCCTAAAGTCTGACTACGCCACTGTTTGATACATCTTTTCAGTTCCAATTTCTAATTTGGCAGCATGTTTAAAAGCTGTCCTAAATTAAAGTCGAATTAGAATGTAGGTCAGCAGTCACAAAATTAAGTTAACTTAAAATCAAATAAATAAAGAATTCATACAAAAAAAATATATATATATGGGTAATAAAGTTTGTAGACAAATAAAAGTTTTTTTTGGTTATTGAGTTCATGGAAATTAGTTTGAAATGATTATATCTGTTATTTTTGGTGATTTTATAGGAACAAAAGCTTTAATCAAAAAATGTAATGAACGGCAGTCGAGTTTTAGACTTGCATTGTTTTTATTTGTTTTAAATCATAACGTTTCAACAGGTAAGTATCTCCAGTCGTCTTCAGGTGAATACTAACTAATTGTGCTAACTACAGATCTATTTATACTAGCTAGGTGCAGTGACTCATAACTGAATGAGTCCTGCTGAAACCCGATGAGTCATGCGTTTAACTCTTCCGTGGTCTTATGCTAAGATTAAATTTACTTAACAAAGGTTTCCAGACGTTTCTCATATCTAATACAGGCCTACTAAAACTTTCTTTTCCTTCAGTGCGGTTCTTTTCGCACGATTTCGGCTTCTGTCTACATGATATGATGGCCGTGCCTCCAGGCGTGATCAGCTGCATCCCATTTTTTGGTCTGATCACGCCTGGGCGCACGGCCATCATATCATGTAGACAGAAGCCGAAATCCTTCAAAAAGAACCGCACTGGAGAAAGAGGAAGTTTAAGAAAGCTGCCACCCTACACCAAAACCCAGGTTGATTAAGTTAGAGATTAGATATAAGAAACGTCTAAAAACCTTTGTCAAGTAAATGTAATCTTTGAGTAAGACCACGTAAGAATTAAACGCATGACTCCACGCACTAGTTATGCGTCACTGCACCTAGCTAGTATTATTAGAGTTAATTGATAGATTCAGCCGATACTAGGTGGAAATCCATAACTATAGACTTATGAAGTACAGTAAAACACAAATTAAACTGTAAATTTCCGATATATTTAACTATGAGATGACAACATGATCATACTTCATAAATATATAGAGTTGTAGTTACCATACTTATTCAGTATTAACCTAAAGACGACTGGAGATACTTACCAATTGAAACGTTGTGATTTAAAAGAAATTAAGACCAAACTCTACTGCCGTTTAAGAAACGTCATTGACTCCAACATTAAAACAATTTAATATTTTCTAAAGTTTCAGAGGCTCTGGAGCTTGTTTCTTTTGAAACCATAACCATCTTGTTTTTACTCAAGATGGATGCTTGTTATAAATAAATATATTGGACAAATTTATAACCATTTTATTCTGTACCAAGACATATTTTTCATTTTTACAAACAACCTTAGGCGTTCCAAAATAATTTTCGTTTTTGAACTGTTGGTTCTAGAAAAACATGGTTACTCAAGTACGCCCAAATGCTGTAAAAAAATGCAAAAAACATCACTTGAAGAAATCTATCTCTCATAGTAAGTTGTTTTGTTCTTTTAGCATTTAAGGAACAGTACAAATTAATAGCTCTGGAAATCACCACATGTTCATATAGAACTACCTCACTAATATCTGAAAATAAACTAGAAGCTTGTTGGACTTTGTAAGGCTTGGTTCTGAAATCACCTCTATCAAGATAATATCCCACCTCTCCAGATGTTGTATTTGCTTGCACTTGAGTCACTGTTTGAGAAACTGAGATCAAATTTTCAATTGATTTTATCCCCTTAAAAATGTTGGAATACTTTGCCCAATTTTGTTTCTTTAACCATAATTTATAATCTTCCTCAGTTATACTTGGACTACTGTGGGTGAAATACTGATTTGAAAAATGTGAAACTGGTAAAATATCGCTCTTTTTCTGAATTTTTATTGCGTGCAAAAGATAATTTGCATTAAAACTGTTTACATCTTTTTCATCCAAAGCCGGAATAATCAAAGACGAAGCGTCATTATCGATGTTTTTTTTTGAGGTTTCAAATAATATCTGGCTTACTTGAAACTCAGAGTCTCCTCGTTTAAGATCCCGCTCTAAATAGTTTATCAATTGTTTTTTTCTTCTTACATCTCTGACTCCCAATAGTTGAGTCGACGCCTTGTTGTAAATTTTTATTAATGATAGTGACTTGTCTTTTAAATCTTTTTTGAGTGGCCCTTTACGAAGTAGTTTTAAATCTTTAATTGTTTGTTGTTTGCGAGAGAATCTTCTATCATACCGATCATTCATGGCCGTGTCGGACAATGATTTTTTAAATTTTAAAACGCACCCATATGGACATTCAATCGCAATATCTGAAGTACTGGTTAGCAAGTGATCATTGTGATATTTATAAGGTTTCAGAACATCTACGAATGCATGCTTGGAAGAATATTTCGGCAATCCATACAATGCCTGTATTCCTTCAGATTTATATCGTTTTCTATCAGCAATTACTGGATCTGCAATGGATTTTTTTATTTCATCATAGAATGTGACTGGGAATTTTCTTCCTCTTGAAAGATCCGATGACATAGAATTCGATTCGTTATTATTTCTTTCTTCTCCGGATGGCCCGTACTTTGATTGAGAAATATGTTCTGTCTTCCTTCCTAGGATTTTATCTATTGCTTTTTCCTTGGATGGGCAAATGTTAAAGTTTAATAGATTGTCAATTTTTTTAGTATTAGATCTTAAATTTTTCCTGCTAAATATATATTTACTAAATGGATTGTGTAATGAATCAAACTCCTCTAAAATGGAACAAGTAGTATGCTGTGTTTTAGTTCTAGGGCTATCGCAAGCTAAATTAGACATTTCCCTTAGCAAGCTAAGTTGGGGATTATTTTCGAGAAAATTATATTTTGTTTGATGATAATTTACCGCAATTTCACAACCAACTTTTAAATTTTGCGATCCGGGCTTCTTAGGCGTTAACATTTTCTGAGCCTGGGGTGAACATTGCGGAATATTCTTGGATATTATCATGTCATTTGCTAACAATCTTGATGCATCGTCTACATGTACTGAGTTAGTATCATGTTTAATATTTTCTATTGTATTTAACTCTGGCTTTTTGAAATTATAATTTTTCAAATTGGGAAGTTCAAAACTTTCTGAAATATTATTTTTTCCCACATTACCGTAAGTTTTATTTTCTTCGTAAATTTGATTGCAATTATCGTTTCGTGCATAACTGTGCTCACCGATTTTTGGAGGCGATAATTCTTCAAAGCTCCTATTTCTATTGATATTTTTAAATTTGTGAATGTTACCTTCGGGTTCGATGTTATCCCGTCTTCTTGATAAAGTAATTTTTTCTTCTTCAGTATTTTTTCTTAAACTTGATAAAATTTCTTTCCTATATACACTGATTAGAGTATCTACAATTTTGTTTTTAGACTCATCATCGACGCTAAATAAAAAATTACTGAGACTTTTAAGTTCTTCTTGACTTTTTGTACATATTGCTCGAAAATCTTTAAGATTTTCTTTGATACCGCCATTATTTGATATTTCTCGAATAAATTTTTGTACGTTTTCATCCGCAATTTTTACCGTGTCTTCCAAAGTAGTTGCACGGCTATCGTCAAGAATTTCATAACCTTGATGTAAAGTTGGGTCAGTTTCTTCCATTATATTATCTAGGAATAAATGTTTCTGCATAAATGTGCTGCCGTTAGATAAAACTAGAACTTCTGAAGGATTTTTATCAAATTCTTGACCATTAATTACTACGTTGTTGGGAGAAGAACTTCTTCGGAGCTTTTTGCTCTTTATATTTGACTTGTCTATATTTTTGGATGCCATTTAGTAATTTAAAGTATATTATATAATACTAAACAAAATGTATATGTTGCTGTTGAAAATTTAAGAAAAATCCCCTAATTTTATAACCTCCTGTCAAAGAATTATAACAAACTGTCAAAATGACTTTGTCTACCTTGTAAATCTTGTCAAATGTTTTAAAAACATATCAGATAGGTAAGAAATTAATTAATCGAGAAGGGGTTGTGCGCCAAAAATTAAAGTTTTAGTACACAAAAATCTAAGAATAAGGGTTCAAACCTCGTCATTCTACGACTAACCATTGCTGAGAAATAGCGGGTTAAAGTTTTACGCGTCGATTGCGTGACGTCACAAAAGTTTCGGCCAGCGGCGCTCTGTACCGGGTAATTTTATGTCTTGAAGTTAAAATTTGTCGACAATAAGCTTCTGTATTAAGGTGTGGTCGGATATCAGGCACATTTTAAATTATACAGGGTGCGCCTAAAAAGTAGGGTGTCAAAAAGGTACATTTTTTTAAATGGGGCACCCTACATATTGTATTATTTTCTGATTCCTTGCGAAATTCTATGCTTATTTTGTAAATGTCATGTGTCTCAATAGTTTTTGAGATATTGACGTTTAAAATATGGCATTTTCAGACTTTGACAGGCTGTAACATTAGAACGGTTCATCTTAGAGAAAAATGGTTTTCACCTCCTTATCTTAATTATTTATTCTCTATCTAAAAGTTACAACTTAAAACCGGTTTTTTGGTTTAACATGTTAAACCGAAAGTTGTAACTTTAAGATAGAGAATAAAAAATTAAGATAGGAAGGTGAAAACCCTTCCCGACCTTTTTAAAAAGCAAAGTTAATGATGGTTATGAAAAAGAAACATCGGATTAAAAATCTAGTTATACCAACTTGTAAAGGAGGAAAAACGGTAATCAGAATGAAAACTTTGTTTTAACATATCTTTTCAAATAGAGTCAGAAAAACATAGAAACTAAATCGCGAAAATTCGGTTTTGCCCAAATATCTTCGGACGGATTCGGAGTTTTTTAAGTTTGAAAAAACAATGTTGGAGAATTTAGTTTTAGCGCAACTATTTTTTTAATTTGACCATCTCTGTATGGTTTACAAGATCCCTGTAGAGTGCATTCTTAATGAAACACCCTGTATATATTTAATTTGCGTCTACTCTTTAGGGACAATAATAATTGGTGTAAATGTTTTCATTCATATAAAAAAACAACAAATTTTATGTGACCGATTTACATCTTTTTGAAGTATATTCTTAACCTCACTTTGATAAGTGTCATAGTGCGACTTAAATTTACAACGTGTAAATTTGGTTTCTTTGTAAATGACCACTATGATTGGTTAGTTTCATATCCTAACTAGGATGGATAATATGGAATTATTTCAGTTCAGTTAATCGGAATAACTCACTCATCCAATCACTTTGTGTAAAGGAAACAGTAAATCCATGTGGGCGTCTCGATTACGATTTTTGGATCAACACAGACCAAATTTTATCTAAACGAGAAACCGGACCTTCCTGTTAAATATATATATAGAAAATGCGTTACTGTATATTATTTTACTACATTTTTTTGTATACAACAAATTTGTTTTAAAATAGATCACATCGTACTTTCGGATAACTACTACACTTTAGTTATCTAGGTCAAAAAAGTTCAATAGCAGAAATGCAAGCCATTCATCATGCCACCTACAGATTTTGCAACGATTTCATTAAAGCGTTGTCATTTGAACCATGGCGATTGCCGATTTGTGTCGGTGATTTGTAGTTATTTGATATCGAATGCACTTTTTAAAACGCGTTATTTTCGAATAACAGGCAAAAATTGTTTTGACGGGTGATCTTTTTTCTAGCTGCTATAAGACATTGGTCTAGGCTAGGAGAATTGAGCAATCACAAGAAAGCAGGTTCAAGTAATTTAATATTTTACAAATAAATTAAGTTCGTTTTTATTCCAATTGTTTTGTTTAAAATTTGTTAAAACTCGGAACCCGTTATGTGTTAAAACTAGCCACATTTTTCAAAAATCTAAAATGGTGTCAAAAATAAATGAACATAGCCGAATGTATAAAGTTGAACAATGAGATTTTGGCCTTTAGAAAAAAGGAAGTATTGACATAGGGAAATACGTTTAGAAAGAACATTTTGAACAAAGATTATCAGATTTAAAAAAGTTTATTTTAACCTTAGCCAGAAGAACCACGAAGGTTGGAAGTAGCAAAAAAGAGAGTATGGATTTGTGCCTCATGAATTATTATTATATACGTCGCTTTGTGATTTCTTACAAGTTATTCCCTGTGACAATGAAAATATACATTCATTTCAAAAACCACATAAGTCAACATTTGTCAAAAATGGTGTTTTGTCATGAAATGACTTTTCAGGGGTATCTACACGTTCTGCATAAAAATCACACAAGTCAGATAAACCGTTAGAGAAATATACATACCTAAAAATCGCTATCGTTGCCAAAACCACATAAGTCCGTCGACTTATGTTGTTTTTGCACGGATTTTTAAATATAATGTCAGCTGATTGAAGTTGCGAAGAGGGCGAAAAAATTAATGGTACATGTTACTTTTTCTTTATATTTTACGTAATTAAAAAATTTGTTTATGTAGCATTTTTTGTAAAAAAATTTTTTAAAGAAAAATAGCGATAAAAAAAATATTCCGAGCAATAACCACACTTACTTTACTTTTCACCACATAAGTCAATAGAAATATATAATTTTTTTAAAAAAAACTACATTTTTTTTATATTCATATTATCTAGTTATCTGATTGCTTTATTTACAAAATAATTATTTTCTTTAATAAAACATACTTTGTGTATTAAACAGTTTTTATTTTCTCCTGAAAATTTAACTTTTTTGGGGTGTGCTAAACGTAAATATATCGATAGGTTTAATGGAATACAAATCCTAAAAGGTCTTTACTGGATATAGTTTTTGAAATATAGATATTATTATTTTGCTCATATTGTGTTGATTCTTAAAGGGGGGAGATAAATCCAAAATCGCTTAAGCGCTATGCCTCCGAACAACTTAAATTATTTTCCCGAATTTAAAATTTCCGATATTGTGTAGTCGATCATTATTAAACAGATTTTAAAAAATTTTCATTTCAAATAAGCAGACCGTAAGTTTATAATTATTAAACAAACTAAGAAAAAGCCGATAAACTTGCTAGAAAAGGCTCCGAAAATACATTCATTGGTCCAGAACCGGCACTAAGAGTGCCAAGGTGCAAGGCACAAGACGCTATAAAGCGATGGATCAGGAATGAACACAAAATCCACTGGAGTAACAGACAGGGATTAGCCCATAGCAAAAGCTTCATTGGGAATTCAGACCCAAGACTTACGAAACAGCTGCTTCAAATGAATAGGAACCAGCTGAGAACCATAACAAAAATTCTGACAGGACACATGGCTGTCAAGAACCATCTGCACAGAATGCAACTGTAGAATGGAGACCTTGACTGCAGATTATGCGGACAAGACAGAGAAACTGTACAGCACATAGTTTGCCATTGCGAGTCACCAGATCGGAAGAGGCAACAAATACTCGGGCAACCAAAATTGAAACCAAAGGACATCTTTACCCTCTCCCCAGTTGACCTACACAAACTAGTGCAAGGAACTGGGATCACGGAGTGGGTGTAACAACCAATCAGAGTGAGCACAATGGGCCCAACCTGGCCTAAGTGCATCCGGCGCACGGACGGACCCTCGAAAAAAAAAAAGACAAATCTTTCAAATTCTTTTATGAATTTAGCTAATTTTTCTTTGCTCATCTTTAAAAAAATATCGATGTTAAACAAAATTTATTTTTAAAGATTTGCGCAACCCAGCCCTAAAAACTGCTAACCTTTTTTCATTGACAGATATAAAAAAAAACGATTTGACGATAGGTTGTCAAAATTCTAGTAAATATTACCAAATTGTATGTCTGATCCATCGGAACATTGAGATGAAATGCAGCGTCGCTTAAAATGCTCCTGCAGTATTTGTACATCGGAATCGTTATTTCAGAAATATGCTCCAAAACCTTGTTGCATGAAATGGATCGGTATAGTCCTTAGTTTAAGTTTTATTGGGTACGTTCTTTTAAGGTTTTTCGAACCCTGTCAACCTCTTGTAGATACAAGACATATTTACTAAAAAAATGCCAACAACATGTAAGTGGAAAATATAGATGTAGATGAAGTGCCGGAGAACTACATTTTATACTATATTAAGTGTGTTTTCATAATGTATGAAGACCCCATGTCCAATGGATGAAGCAAAATTGCATGTATACATTCACAGATGCCATGTGTGACTAAAATATTGGAAGATAAATAGAAACTGTAGAATTTGTCCCGTCTTGTCAAATATCTAAATAAATGCTTTTAAGTACAGTATAACTTAATTATTTGTTGCTTTCTGTTTCCATTCCTTGCAAGAAGAAAAGTGTTGTTATCGCAATAATAAAAATTTGACTATTATCAGATATCGATGTTTTAGAGCTTCTATAGATTACATTAAAGCATGTTCCCATTTTCGCCGGTCTGTCTGACTCTTGGCGCAAAACATACTTGACAAGAAACGATTAAATTTTTTATAAAGAAAAAGCAATAACTAAATTGTACTTTATCTTTGAGAGTATTTTGTAGCATCGAGACGTCAACCGAGATGCTAATTACGCTCGAGAAGATAATACGATTTTATCGTCGTGTGCAACACAACATTTTTTTTATAGCAAGACTTCAAATTCAGGTGAAAAATTAAATTTCAAAGAAAATTGTTATTTTTAGCACAAAAATCGCAACTGTGTTGCTCCGTTACTAGGGATATGAATTACTCTGTCAACAAATTTTACATTCTGGTTTTTGTGGAGGTAAAACAAATATAAAAATTTACAAAATTTAAAAGGCGAATTTTTTTTTAAACATATATTTAAAAAAAAAAATGCAATAAAAAAAATAGTGTAAAGTACATGTTTTATAAAGCGATTAGAGTACTTATCGCGCCGTAAGCGGCTCGTTTTCTAACATGGACACGTGTATGTTAACATACTATTGTATATTTGAAGTTAATTTCTCGATCTGTATTCAATATTTCGTAATTTAACGTACCGTTCTTTCTTGTCAATTTGATAACGGATCCTTCTCGATGTAAATCAAATTGCAGAAGGCCTTGACGAATACATTTGATTTATCCAAGTATGACATCACTCTTATGTTGCTTCAAAAAGCCCAAAAGCTGTTAACCTTTCATCTCTAAAAGACAGTTATTGTCAAAGTATGAAAGTAATGTCAATATTAGATTCCTAAATATTTTTTAAAAATTCTTTTTAGTACTAAATTATATGTATTCTACATCAGAACATCGAGATGAAATGCGGCGTCGCTTAAAATGCTCTTGCAGTATTTGTATATCAAAAAGTTTTATCCAAAAGTTTGCCCCAAGCTCCTGTTGTATGAAATGGATTGGAATTATATTTAGCTTGTGTTTTATTCTATCCGTATTCCTAAGGCTCTTTGAGCCTTGTAAATACCTTGCAAATACGCCGCCCGTTTACTGAGAAGATGCCTAAATCATACTACAACTACTGTTCAAATACTAGTAGACATAAGTTAGAATCCTGTGAAAACTGTTCTTGTTCTCCATGGTGTCAACCATCCGATGAAGCAAAATTCGATATACTTTCAATGCTTCTAACAAACAGGGGTCCATGTAAACCCAAACCAAAAATATTTGCCGAAAAAGGACACCGATTTATCGAATTTAAAAATGAAAGCATCCAAGAAAGTACCAGAGATGAATCATGTGATTGTAATTTTTGTCCATCGCCATGCCAAAAGGTTTCCATTAAGACTTGCTTAAACAAAAAAAAATGTTGCTCCAAAACTGTTTCAATTTGTGATGTGGTTTCGTTAAAATCTTGTCCCTCGTATAAATGTTGCAAGCCTTGTCATAAAAAAAATCGTAAAACAACCCTCAAAGGTTCTCCTTGTAGTACCATAAAGATTAAAAGCTGCGAAACGCCATGCTGTTCTACAAATTGTGCCGCTAAGAATAGATCTCAAAAAGATGTGAATATTAATTTTCAGTTGAATATGCAAAGAAAAAAGAAAAAATGTTGTAGTTGTAGTAAAATAATTGCCGTCCCTAAGTCGTGTAAAAAAAAGAAAAAGCGAAAAAAATGTTATTGCAAAAATAAAAAAGAAAGCACACACCAATTAATACAATGTGCGTGTGACAAAACAAAACCTTTAATCATATGTGATAGACCACCAGAACCTCCTACCTGCTATCAAAAACCTTCATTAGTATGTTCGTGTGAACCTCGGGAAAATAGTAGAGAAAGCGAACAAGAAAAAAAGAAAAGTAGTTTTATCAATACAATAAGAAATTTTTGTATGGATAAATTTAAAAAAGACGATTCAAAACCTAGTTATTTTGCAAAAAGCAATGAAGACATTAAAAAAGATCAACCAATACCAAAAGAAAATGGTACTAACAAGAAACAATTAAAAGAGAACCAAGAATTTCAAAATGTTTATCCGATAAAATCTTGTATTAAAAAAGGATGTTCTTGTCACAAACAAGACAAAACACAGGAAATTTGCTGCGCTTGCTCAAAAGATGAAAATAAGTCTAAAGTAAAATGCGTATGTCCCTCAGAAAGAGAAAAGTTAAAACCAAATATATGTCCTATTAAAGGAGCAAATTGTCCTCCTTGTTGTACTAAAGAAGAAAAATGTTATTGTTCTAAAGAAGAACAATATTATCACTGTCCTCGAGAAGAATGTTGTTATTGCTCTAAAGAAAAAAGTCCGAAAGAACAGGCTAGAATCGAAATTATGTGTGCGTGTCCATCAGAACAAGAAAAACCGGAACCAAATATTTACCTAAAAAGAGATTGTAGTCCTGACAATTGTCCAAAAGAGGAAAAATGTCGCTTTTGTCCTAAGGAGCAAAACCAAAAATGTGGTGTCTGTCCAAATCAGGGGCAACGAAAAGTTGTCTGTTTCAATACTATCAAAGGAGTTACAGAATGCAATATTTGCCCAATACCTAAAAAAGAATATACTCAATGCTGCCATTGCCCATTGGTCAGTAATAGACCAGTTTGTCAGTATAAGAACATTGCTGAGTATGACAAAGATAAATGTATTTCAAGATGTAAGTCCAAATCGGCTTGTGGTTTTTATGATGCTGATATTAGTAATAGTGATGTATCAAGAATGGCAAAATCAGGGCCTCAAGTCCTAGATAGAACCTGTGATTGTAATGGGAGAAAACGGAGATCGACGTTAAACGATATAACAACCAAAAATTTAAGACATAAAAGGGAATCAATCAGACAACAAGCAAAAAAGGATTCTTTCGGAATCATGGATAATTACGATTCTAGAAGATCTAGTCCATATCCTTCGACAAATATAGATGAAAATGCTAAAGGAAAATATGACAATTTTATGAGTAAAAGTTTAGAACGCACTTTACGCGAAAAGCCAAACGATCAAGCTGTCGACTCGAAAAAGAAAAATGATAAAATAAATGTTGACAATAAGAAAAATGGCAAAAAGACAATGAATAAATCAAATTCCAAAGATAAAAAAATCGATGATATCATAGATATCGAGAAGAAACAGTCTGAAAATAAATTTACTCAAAATGTTGGATTTGTTTTGGTTCATTATGGAATTGCAGCAAATGTTAAAAACTATTTAGTTGACTCATTCAAACAGAAGAAGACAATTACTGATAGTCCAGTAAATGACGATCAAAGGCGACAAAAGTTTAAAAAAAGTAAAAGTTACGACCAAATTTGTATACCATACTTTATTGCAGTTTGTGGAGGAAAATTTTATCACCAGCATTTTTTTATCATTCTTTATTTTGTTTCAAAATATTGCTCTATTTGGGTTTATATGTATGTCTTCCCCTTTTATATAAGTTAAATAAATATATTGTGAGCAAAGTGGCTTATTATTGTAAAATATTCTTTATTAATATGAGGAGCAACAACGCAAAAGTCCCCTTTTGTTAATTATGAGTAAATCAGCAAACAAGCATGTTTCCTCTATATTTTTAAGGCTGGCAGAACATCTCGAAAACTGGGCCTTGACCTAGAAATAAAGACTATAGAAGCATTTTTAAATAAAAGAAAAATTTGTGTGGATTATCATATTATCCAAAAATCCCAGGTAACACAAGATTGCTACATACTTGTTATATAATAAAATATTAATAAAAAAGTACATTAAATCAATGAACGTCAACATTAACGTAGTAGAGTTTAGTGTCCGTATAAGTAAATAGATAAGAAGGTTTTTTAGCGGCAGGCGGACAAAGTAGTGTATTATCTTTTGCATTGAGTACACAGGGACGCCAAATGCAATGGGTTCCCTGCGGCACAGGTATACAATGACAGGCTCTTTCGTTCTTATTAGAACTCATCAGAAAGCCATAACCTGTAAGTGACTCCCAGTACAGCGAGACTATACTTTCAAGGCATGTGGCTTTCTGATGAGTTCTAATAAGAACGAAAGAGCCTGTCATTGTCTACCTGTGCCTCAGGGCACCCATTGCATTTGGCGTCCCTGTGCACGGTTACTAAAAAGAACGGTTGTCTGGTAACTTCTGACCAATTAGAGCCTGCCTGCTGATGACGTCACAAAACGTCTTTGTTATACGGGTCTATTATGAATGCAACAGACAAAGAGAGACAGATGCGCCTTTCTATGAAATGAACAGAGCACGGTATATATATTTGATCGTTTTTACAAAATTTTAGTATTTATGGACCTAATAAATTAGTTTTCTTATTTCTGGAAGCGAATTTTATAAAAATAAAATTGAACTGAAACTTAGACCGTAATTTTAAATATTTAGTTTTCTGTTTTTCTTTTAATATAAGTAGATAAGTCTACAAATACATACCGAGCACAGGGTGCAATTTCATTTTACTAACTTTAAAGTTTACTTTAAAAAAACGCATGTGTATGTAGCTGCTGTTTTCAATGTTTATTTCAGAAAATATATATATAAATTTTGTTTATTTCTTATAAAACATATATATTATTGTTCTGTAGAGATAAAAAAGTAAAAAATTATTGTTTGAATATAAAATACATATTTTTTACTAAAACAACTTTAATTTATTACAAGAAGTAAAAGGTAACAGTTATAAAGATCAAACTTAGGACTCAGTTAAGCTAAATTATAAGGGAAACTACATAGCTTAACGCAAGTAATAAACTATATACACAGTACACACATTAACACGGTCCTGTAAAAATTCCCTTTAACAGCGTAGAGGTTACATGATTCGCTGGCAACTGAGCATCATGAGATCTAACTACAAAAAGGAAAGAAACATAAAAATAACAACACCTGATTATAAATGTTTTCTTTTTAATACTCTGGAATCATCTTTGGTATTTAGATATTTAATTCTTATAGATACCCGTTGTCTCACCAAAGAATATACTAATTTAAGGGGAATATTGGAAACTTTTCGAAATATGATTTTTGCAGTTCGTTTTATAATGTTTGTTTTAAATTTAAAGGTATTACAATTCACTTTATTAAACCATTTGTCCATTTCTTCTACACTTTCCTTCCATGAAATTGAAAGACTCTGAACTCAAGATGGCATAGCATACGAATGCATTGTTTGGCTCATTCTCATAATTGTAGCAACCCAGCTTAGGAAACCCTTTGCGATTTTTTCATGCTAAAAAGCTTGCCACATACACTAACCCATCTTTTTCACATATATTTGTAGCAGATCTGCGTGATGAAGTAGAGGAAGTATCACTACTTTAGTCACTTTATGCTAGCCTTTATAACCAGTCCGGTTTAAGGCAGTAGACAAGATAAATTCTTCACTTTGCTCCTCCTCAACATTAGTATTTCTTTGTACCATTCCGGGATTTTTGTTAAGTACTATCATTTTTATTCTATCTATAGCATTAAGGGGTGCCGGGTGGTCATGAACGAAGGCCCCCCTCGTTCTTATCTAAAATTTAAAAAAATTATAATATACCTATTACTTAGGTAAATAAAAACATGTAGGTAGGTATTAAGATTTAAAGAGAATAATAATTAATTACCTTTTATTGTACTGTACTGATTAATATATTGATAAAATGCCTCTTTATCTTTAAATATAAGTATCTAAAACACCATACAACTTTGAAAATTTGCTGAAAACCACTTCAAAAACAGAAATAACAGAATTAACAATGCTAATTCTGTATACAAATGTCTGAACAGACGTTTTGTGACGTAGGCGATGACGTTTCGCCCGCCATGACACCAAGCTTACAAGGCAACCTATCTATCTAAAGACCTTGGTCCCTGTGCACCTAATGCAAAATATAGATGCACTACTTTGTCCGCCTGCCGCTAAAACACCTTCTTTTCTGTCAACATTAACTTTCAGCCGATGACAGACGTCAATAATACATCTATTATGATTGCTGTACATTGAATCAATGGTATAAAATGAATAATAGCTAGATTATTGTTTGGCAGTTTCTAATATTTTGAACGAATTTAGATTTCTGTACGTAAAATCCATAAAGGGTTAACATTGATCTATGATCGCCGGTTATTAATATTACTAACTATGGCTTTCTAGGATTTGAGCAGGAGTGAGTGAGAAATAAAAGAGGCCTGCTCTGTTTATTAAAAATAACAAGTAAAAATTTGCGTTGACTATGGGGTTTCACAGCCTTCTGCTACTCAGCTAGTAAGAACAAAACCAAAATGAAAGATTTTTTAAGTTACGATTTTTAAATGATTAGGTAGAGTCTTTTTCAACGAAAAGTTACCAAAAAATTAATGTTTTTAGCAATATGTAGTTTTTGCTGCACTGAACCGCGCAAGCTGATAAGTCAATTTTCCGTTCTTCGTCGCCTCCAAAGTTTCTTCTGGTTCTTTTTTAACAAATCTTATTTCTATAACAACACAGAATTGCACAAGAAAAAATCACAACTACTCCTTCCAGGGTATGGTGGCATCGCTCAGACTTATTTTTTTTTCGGAAAATAAACTGTTTTATCTTTGTTAACTTAATTAAGTATTTTTATTTAATAAACAAACAGATGTCAATATTTTCTCATGATTTGACAAACAAAGCTAACCCTTAATTATTTAGTTAATTATTTGGCCGGCCCCGAAAGGGAGGTTTAAACTTACCCTAGCCTCATTCCTCAAAGACGTTTCCGCATCTGGATCCTTCAATTGCGGAAATCATAGGGCCAAGAATTCTGTTTCAATTACTCTTTTTAAATTAAAAATGCTATGGTACGGACAAAGGCCAGCTAATCGTTCTGTACATTAAATCAATGAATATTGAGCATGGATCTATAATTATGTTTGTTTATTTAAGTACATGCCTTACAGGTTATTACATACCCAACTACAAGGCAGGACAAAACATGTATACAAGCCCTGTAATATATAACAATTAAATGTTTCAAATTTAACACTAATTTAAGACTAATAAAAATTAAAGAAATTAGGAAAAATCGGCAAGTTTTAAGCTAAATACTTACCACACTAAGATATTTTACAAAATAAAATTAAAAACTACCACACAATTACCGATAAATAATACCAAAGGTTCTCAATGCCTAAGAATTCGACCCAACTTCGACAATGACGAGTTAAAAAAGTCGATATGAATATTTTTATTTTACAAATCACACATTGCATAAGGCGGAGAGAATCTTAAAATGTTTGTACGAGGAGTGTTCAAATAAAAAGAATTATTATAACGACTATTTAGGCAAGGTACACCGAAATTAATTCTGGATAGGATATTTGGGCAGTCAATAAGATTATTTAATAGTTTAAACAAAGTTGTTAAAAGGGAGTAATTACGTCGTTCTTTTAAAGAAGATAACTTAAACAATTCAAGCAATTGCTCATGTAGAAATCCCTGATAAGGGTAAACTCCCTCTCGCTTAAAAGTAATATATTTTAGAAATTTCCGCTGAACTTTTTCTAAATTGTCACTATGAACATTATAACCCGGAGACCACACCACTGCCCCATATTCCAATTTAGATCTTACATACGAATTATGTAATGTAATAATAGCTTGAATATTCACAAGTTCTCTTGTACAGCGCAGAATGAAACCATATACCCTTGACGCCTCAGAAATGACATTGTCTATGTGGGAACAAAAAGAGAGTTTTGTATCAAAAGTTATACCAAGGTCTATGAACTCCTCGACACGTGAAACTGAGCGATCGTCTATTAAGTAATCGTATAAAATTATTGAGGATTTAGTAGTAAAGGATACAACGTTACACTTTCCAACGTTCAGCTGCAGATTATTTTCAGCACACCATGCAACAACCAAATCAAGATTATATTGAAGCGAGATACAATCTTCTATATTTTTTACAATATACAATTTAATGTCGTCTGGGTACTTTAAATGGTTAACTGCTAGTTTAACTCCAATATCGTTAATAAAAATAATTAACAATAATGGTCCCAATACTGATCCTTGGGGGACGCCAGAGGTAGCAGCGTATGGAGGTGACTTAGAGCCGTAAATTTCAACGTATTGTTTTCTGTTCGTTAAATAAGATTTAAGTAGAGCAACCAGAGTATCAGAAAAACCAAAATTTGACAGTTTTTGAAGAAGAAGCCTATGGTCTAGCCTGTTAAATGCCTTCGTAAAATCTAAATAAATGACATCTGTCTGAAAACCCTCATCAATTACTTCTGAAGTGTCTTTTTTTTTATGATAAAACACCTGCACTGTAGGAAAAATCCTTTAAGGCGCTCTGGGAGCGGTGCGAGTGCGAAAAAACCGATTAACGTTGGTTATGAAACGTTGAAGATTGTATACATTGGGAAACACGACCTCAGGAAGATCATTCCACAAAGATGACGTTCTCCAGATGAAAGAATTCTTGAACAATGAAGTTCGAGGAGTACTAAGCTGAACAACATATGGATGAGCGGCAGTGGTTCGCCGTGTATTTCTGTTTTACACTGCTCTAGGTGGAATCAAGTGGGCAATGTCAGTCGAACACCTGCCATGGAAATATCTGTAAAAGAGAGCCAAATCACCAACCTGTCTTCGATGTCTTGTGTTATAACCATAAGATTTGAAATCGTAGATCTACCTTTGTAGAAGCCGTGTTGAAAAAATGAGATCAAGTTCTTTGTTAAAGGAAATATTGAGTCATGTAAGAGAATTTCAAAAATTTTACAAAAATTGCATATAATGGACACAGGTCTATAATTTGTCACTTCAGATCGCTCACCCTTTTTGTAAACCGGACATACCTTAGACGCAGTCCATATCTTAGGAATCTTTTGAGTTTTTAAGCAGAGGTTAAATAATTTTATGAGTGGTGTTACAAGTAGAAACCTGCAGTCTTTTAAAAGAAATGCAGGAATGAAGTCGGGACCCGTAGTAAATGTAGGTTTAAGTTTATTTATGGCAGCAATGATTTCTTGTTCTGAAAATTGATCGACCTTGATGGTAGGTACTTGCGGTGTAAAATAATTATGATCGTTATTTACATTATCGGGAAGCTCACTGATAGTAAACGATTTTTAAAAGAAATCAGCAAAAGCATTCAAAATATCATCTGTTGTGTAACAATCAATATTATTATAGCACATATTATTTGGAAGACTTTTAAGTTCATGTTTTTTCTTAATAAAGGCCCAAAATTGTTTAGGATCACGCTTAATATCAACTTCAATTCTGCGAATGTATTGTTTATAAGCGAGAGCTATATCTTTTTGCAAAGTCATGTATATTACGTGTTAATTTTAATTTTTGTTTTTTATTCTGAATCTGATGATGCCCATAGTTTAGAGCGAAATATGTCACCCATTAAATAAATTTTAAGACATGATTGAGACGTTTACTTTGAGTTTCCCCATTTTTAAAAATTAAAAAAAGTCTCTTGGAGAAATGGACTACTTCTTTGAATTAGAAAACTATCATTGATTTAAATAAATAAAATTCACATCTTTTTCTTCTTTATTTGATAGTTTATTTCAGACCTGAAATCTGTTAACAGTTTAGTACTAACTTTTTTAGAGGCTGTAGTAGTTTTTTTTTATGTATGTATATTTGCATATTTAGTCTATGCCAATTAATACAGGGTCGCATTTAAGTATGGCAATCGTCGATTATTACCTTAATATGTTAAATAGAAAAGTTTTAAAAATCTAGGATACCGCAGAAAAATTAAGTACCCAAAAAATTATGGAAAACAAAGTTACTTTATTTTAAATGGAACGCCATATACAGGGTGTCCCAGATAAGAATGCATAATACAGGGATCTCGTTAACCCTGTAAAAAAAGTTGTGCCCTACTAAATTCTACCGTGTTTTCAAATTTAAAAAACTTCGAATCCTAAAATAAAGTTTACAATCTCATTACTATTATTGTTTCTCCTCTACAACTTGGTGTAAATGGATTTTTAATACGACGTTCTGTTTTTGAAACCCATCATCAACTGTGCTTTTTTAAATAGTAGGAACATTTTATTTTATTAGTGACATTTTGCAAACCAACAAAATCCCTCTAAACGCTATTTCAAACGTTATTTTCTAGGAATCCACACAAATAAATTTGTAAAAACCTGTTTCAAACGGCAAATAAAATAAATTTCCAGCGAATTGAGAATCCTGTGTCAGGATCAGCCAGTGCAGAAATTTTAGCGCCTGAAAAATCGATAAGCGGGATTTTGTTGGTTGGCAAAATGTCACCATTATTAAATTTTCCCTCTTCCTTTGTAATTCAACGACGTATCCTATATTATTAACACGTTTTAAATCTAAAAACCCATCATCAATTATAATTAGGTTTAATTTGTTTTTGGATAAACTTTCTTTTGTTTTTAAAACCAACTAGAAATATTCGGGTTTGTACTTTGAACCTATTTTTCTAATAATGTTAAATGTCATTAAATTTATAGCAATCCATAAAAAATCTCAACAATAACACTGCGTAACAAAATTTGGGTCGTGTTTTGTCCCATCGACAAAAAGTGTTTTTTCGGGTTTCTTGGGTCCCAAATAGTAAGAAATGGCCATTGGAGCTCTCGAAAAATTGGCATAAGCTCAGGGGAATCAAAAAATCCCATTTTTTGAGTTTTTGCCAAAATTTGACCTATATTTTAGTCGGGCGCAGAATTTTTCCGTGTTGCTGTCAAGGTGAGGTTCTAGGATGGTCAGGAGACCTCAAAAGAAGCCAGCCCTACGTTTTGATTGGGTTAGCTAACCCATAACCTACTTAAATTAGGCCAAATTTGGCCCATTTTTACCCATTAAACGAATTTTTTTGAGATTTTTTTAACATAACTTAAAATTTTTATTTTCCGACCGGACCTGGACGAAAGGGCGCAGGAAGGTCCATATTAAAGAGAAAACATTTTTTCGACAGCAATGGGCTTGGCGAAAAAATAAAAAAACTATCGTAAATTTAGCTAAAAACACGTAATTATACGTTTTTTACCGATTTTGCGATTTTTGCTATAACAAAATTCAATGTTGCCTTTTGACAATAACTATTAATTTACATCGAGAAGTAAGAAATGAAAATAAGGCCCCACAGAACCATTAATATCACATTTACAGGCAATATATTAAGTTTCCGCAGTTAAAAATATTGCCAAAAGTCCTTTTTTCAACTTAAATCGAAAATTTGCAGTTTCCTCGTAGATTTTATGTGTATTGAGTGTTATTTATGAACGTGTAATTTTTTACTCTTGCAAAATTTACTCAACGATTTCAAATTTCAAGATTTTTAATAGCTTGAGCAAGGAAATGGTTACTCGTATAAAAGAAGGGAAACGCTTAGTCGATAGGCGAAATTTCTTTTTTCGCCAAGCCCATTGCTGTCGAAATTTTTTTTCTCTTTAATATGGACCTTCCTGCGCCCTTTCGTCCAGGTCCGGTCGGAAAATAAAAATTTTAAGTTATCTTAAAAAAATCTCGAAAAAATGCTTTAAATGGGTAAAAATTGGCCAAATTTGGCATAATTTAAGTAGGTTATGAGTTAGCTTCTTTTGAGGTCTCCTGACCATCCTACAACCTCACCTTGACAAAAACACGGAAAATTTTTGCGCCCGACTAAAATATAGGTCAAATTTTGGCAAAAACTCAAAAAATGGGATTTTTTGATTCCCCTGAGCTTATGCCAATTTTTCGAGAGCTCCAATGGCCATTTCTTACTATTTGGGACCCAAGAAACCCGAAAAAACACTTTTTGTCGATGGGACAAAACACGACCCAAATTTTGTTAAGCAGTGTAATTAACAGTTAAACAACATATCTATTTACTAAATAACAATAATCAAATGTTTTTAATTTCATTTTCAAAAAGACCACCTTCTTCTAAATATAAATAGCAAGTATAGGTACAATTTTGACCATTACGTTTTCTAACATTCTTGAGTGACTAAAATGAAGAAGATTCTAGTTTAAACTTACAAGGAGTATCACAGTTTTAAAGTTATTTTTATATAATATAGATTCGAGAAAGAGATCAATCATTTAATATGTAGTCGAGTACCTAAAAGAGCTAGTCTTCAAATAAAGTCACGCTCTAAGCAAGGAAATAACTTTTATAATTTATTTCTCAATTACTAAAATTTGCGACTTGGCTCAAATTGACCTGGAAAGTTCTGGCTTTCCACACTAGTAAAAGACATCTCTTCTTTGGAGATTTACGAGTTTCCGTTATAGTTGGCTCGGTTTGATGGTTTTTATATTTTGGTAAAGTCAGTTTCGAGTTCTATATTCTTATTTTACTGTAGTAATAAAGTGATAATAGTTATTTCTACTACATAAATTTCGTTGCGAAAAGTAATTCTATATAGCAGATGCAAATACGCTAATGTGTAGTGAACTTGTTACGTAGTCTTTAAACAGTGTAAACTCTTTCACTAATAGTGTTCAAAGAAATTACGCTTATTTTTCTAATATTAATTCTTATAATCAATCAAAAAATTTTACACACTCTGTATGCAAAATTGCAAGCAAATAAAAAATGTATTTTCAAAAAAGAACTTAGGTTTCCTGGATATTGCGTAACACAGTTTAATAAGACGAACAAAAATTAAACACAATACCTACACACTCATTCTTAATTTTATTTCTCTCACACAAAATAAATGTGAACTTTTGAACAATATTTCGCAAAATTCGACGCCTGCTTTTTGGATCAATTTTTTTTCAGTTCTCTGTACTAATGTTTTAAATTTAATGTTTAAAAAAATGCATTCATCCTACTAAAATAAAGGATTTAAACGATTTCACTCAAATTAAAGTAGATACCTATATTTCTAAAATTAATAATATTATTCCAGATACGCCTTCATTTGCCATATCCCGAGAACCTGGTTTCGGATTTCCAATAAGAGAAGGAATGCCAGTTTCCCTAAAATGTGACGTGGATTCAAATCCCAAAGCTAAACCAATATGGCAGAAAGACGATGGCGACCCACCGGTCCAACAAAGCCTGGAGGGATTTTTAAATTTTACCGAAATAAAAAGAGAGCACAGTGGATGGTATAAATGTATTGCCAGGCATATGTTGGGAAGGTTTAGCAGTATTGGATATTTCCTTAATGTCCGTAAGTATATTTATTTTTTCTCGTATAGAGTGTAACCAGGCATAATAGGAAATTATAAATATTTTTTTACACAAAGATGTCAAACTTTTCATTCTAACTCTAAATTTTTTATAGTGCCTTAAGTCTCAAACCCACACATTTTTCTTTTTCACAATGCAACGTATGTACCTGTTTTCTCACCGTTCTACTCATTTTTACATCGAACCTACAATTGTGTTGCTCAATTAGGGTGATATCAACTGGTTTTTCTTCTTTTATTTATTCTCCTGAAGATGAATGATTCTGCGTTCGAAACATGTAGAGAAGTTGCTTAAAATATTTCTATAATATAACAGTGGAGGAAGACTTTGTGTTCTTATTTCTTACCTTCTAAATTTCCACTCCACTTTAAGTATGGACTATTTCTTCAAGTTGATAATAGGAAATGTTTTTCCACTTTTAGATGTTAAAGGGTTAAAATTTGGTATAAAGGCAATTATGAAAAATTCGAAAATATTTGGGCTGAAATGAGTTATAGAATATTATTTGGAAGAAAACTTTAAATAATTAATATCTTATATGTAAGTAATGTCTAAGTAATATTATATTACTGGTTTTTAACGTCACGCAGGTTTCGAAAGTGACGCCATCAATCTCTGCAACAATATCTCCGTAGACACCTATACGTCATTGTACTTTTCATGATTGATTTTGACTCTAATAGTATTATGATCCATTCTAATAGATTTATAAAGGGACAACATACATTTTTATTGAAGACAATGATGTTTCTTGAATGATAGAATAGTTTTGGACTTGCATTGTCTTTAATTTGTTTTACATCACAACGTTTCAACTGGTAAGTATCTCCAGTCATCTTCAGGTGAATACAGTATTATATCGAATAATTTTTAAAGATTCCATATTTTATGCTACCCCGTATGATTTATTTTGGCTCACAATAATCCATCTAGTTTCTTCTACAAACTTAACCCTATTTAATCATAGTTCTACCAAGGGTTGAAGTGCTAGAGTGTCAGCTGGTCGTCAAGTCCAGAACTTAGTTAATTAGAGCGTCTATATAGCGTCATTGTTTATTAATGACCACTTATATTTCAACAGTCGGCCACGAGGGCGCATTTCTCACAAACCAATTATCTCCGTTTTTCTAATCTTGCTCTAAATGTACCGTCGGGGTATCAACGAGCGAGAAATTTTACCCAGTTAAAGTGGCCATTTGAGATAACCGCATAGAAAATGTCACAAAATATTTTAAATTACTTCTTTGAGTTTAAATGTTGTTGAATAATTAATCACACTATTAATTTTGAACTAGTGTAAGGAAATTTAAATGATGTGATAAAATATTTAAATTGGAAATTGATTTTATTTTTCTATATTGTGTCAGTGTAGCCATGATAAAAATGTGATTAGGAAGTATCATTTGTATTACTTCTAATTCATAAATTTTTAATAACATTTTAAATAAACACGAATAAAAACAAAGTACCAAGAAAAATTCTAGATATAAAAAATTCTTGAAAATTGACCCCTTCTCACAATTTCGTCGGTCGTATTCGCCTGAAGACGACTGGAGATACTTATCAGTTAAAACGTTGTGATTCAAAACAAATAAAGACAATGCAAGTCCAAAACTCTTCTGCCGTTCTGGAGTGTATTTATCGGGACTATTAATAATATTTATTATAATTTCTATAAGTATAAAGGACCATAATCCAGTATAATACCGTTTGTAATAAAATTATCATAATTCATTTAGTGACGGGCATTATTTTTGGTATTATAAATTACTATAATAGTTTGTAATGTTAATAATAGTTTATATTAAAATTTATGAAATTTTTTATAAATATTACGATATTTTCTAATAAGAACTTTTTTTTAAATTTGCTTTTACTATATTTTATTGTAAAATTTATTAGATTTTTAGATAACGTGGCATTTTAAAAAACTACTTTATTCTTTTATGGCGCAGTGCTATAAATATGACTTTAAATTAAAACAAGTAAATTTTATGGTTTGAATTTACATCACAGCGAGGTTCAAGTAACAAAAGTGTTTAATCGGAAATAAGATATATTGGTAAACGTATCTCTTGTGTCAACAATTGCTACTTTATCAATTATATTATGGAATAGGTAAAATGTATTAGAATTTTAAACGTCCATATTTTTATTAATATTTAATCAACCCTTTTTTTTTAGTTTCTTATTCTCTTGAACCACTTAGTACAATGTGTTTGACTTTACGGAATGTCTTCTTTATACACTGTAAAATATGAAGCCGTGTAAAATATTTTGATTTTAAAATTAAAATTTCCAAAATACAAAGCAACTTCTAAAAAAAGACGTGTCTTTCTCCAAATACTTCTCCCCCGATAAAAAGTTACTTCTAAAAGTCTGTCATCCTCCCAAAACTTTCACTCCGGTCATAAATTACATAGTCTCTGCTACCAAAACTTATTGTTTAATGGTGATGATTTGTTTAGCTGGGTCGGGAGTGAAGGAGGGGGGGGGCATATCTAACCAGCTGGTGTACAAATATAAAGCAAAGTTAAAAAAATTGTACTAACTAAACTCCAGGCGAATATTTAAATTCAAGTATTATCTTACTTATTTTTTTATTTTTTTAATGTTTTGATTTTCAATTTTTTTTGTTCAATAAATCTTTTATTATTTCAGATGATATGGAAGTTACTCAAGAACCGGATTTTGACATAGGGGAACTAAGTTCTACAGGCCGGCAAGTAGAAGTATCACTAGGTGGTGCAGTACAGCTGGCATGTCCACCAGGTAAATGTTAATTTAATTTAGAAATATTGTTGTTTCAATTAGGTCAAGGCCGGATTTACGCATGAATGTAAAGGACGTCGCACAATTCACATTTAATAGAAAATTATCGTAGCACTTAAAACATCCAATAGACCTCCAATTTTCTATAAAAATAAATATTAATAAAATAATTATAAAAATAACACATATTCGTTAACAACTAAAAAAAAAATCTATAATTTGGTTAGGAACCATTATTATCAATAACAATTTGTAGTCGTCTCGAGATGTTTCACACTAAATTTCGGGTATATTCTTCAGTTATTGGTTTCCAACATCCCACAATTATTTATCTTACCTCATCCTGATTGCTTGGTCGAAATTGGTGAGTATAAATAAATTTTGTCATTTTACCCCAAACATTTTCAATTGGGTGTAAGTCTGGTCTCTTTAAAGGTTACAGCAAAACTTTATGTAACTTTCTTCTATGTAATTTTGAACTACTTTTGCTGTATGGAGGGCAGAATTACCAAAAAAAAAATATTTAAATTATGAAGCTTGTATTAAATATATTTATAACGCATTACAATGCTGAAAAATTACATTTTCTCCAAGTACTTGTTGAGCTAAACGTGACGTAATTTGCTTAAAGATTTGACAATATAATTGAAAAACTAAGTCCTTCTTCAATTATCGTACAAACTCCAGGTCCCCTGGCACTAATCCGCCACCAAACATTTACCGAAAAGTGACCACTTTTATTCAAGTTTTTCGTATATATTAGTTCGGTATACGTCGTTCCTGTAGTTCTATATAGTACACTAATACTTCCATTATGGGAAAGTCTTTTCATCCGAAAATACTACGGTTTCCCAGTTATTATTTTCATTGACATAATATGTGGAACAAATTCTATCCTTCTTTGCTTATTTAATGATGTTAATGATAATTTTTTTGCAGCTTAATGGTTCTTTATATGAGAATTTCGAATCCTGAGCCATGCGGTCTCACCAGAGTCGGGGAAGTTGTTTCTTTCT
The DNA here is from genome assembly GCA_935413205.1 of Polydrusus cervinus. NCBI lineage: Eukaryota > Metazoa > Arthropoda > Insecta > Coleoptera > Curculionidae > Polydrusus > Polydrusus cervinus. The sequence continues at coordinate 54,275,759 of OW284516.1, read as the reverse complement.
TGGCTTTTACTGCAATTTTAAAAAGGTCGTTTCATAAATAATTAATTAAACGGGTCAGTGGCGCAGCGAGGGGGGGGGGTTTTAGGGGTTAAACCCCCCCCCCCCCCCCCAGACCCAGACGATTTTAAAATTAAAATAGCAAAAGTAATCCTAGACAACATGACAACAATGTTACAGACAACATGACAACAATGTTACTTACAAAAAAACGGCAACCGACGCTCAATTACTTTCATCGGCAATTTGTCAAAGTAGCTTTCTTTTGTGTACTTTTGTGATAAAAGCTGTGTTTTCATTGACTTTGCCACTGAGCAAGTACTTACAGACTCCAAATTTGGACCTCAGCTTAGCTCTTGAGTCAGCTGAAAATGTAAAGAAATCTTTAAAAAAAATGAGAGAAGACGACCAGAAGTCATTTTCAGATATTTATCAGGAGACTAAACCGATTTGTGACGAGTTTAATATTACAATTTTACAACCTAGAACCACTAATCGGCAAACTAACAGAAATAATGTTCCTGGATCATCGCCAGAAGAATATTATCGAAGGGCTATTTATATTCCATTTCTCGACCAAACAATACAGGCACTAGATGAAAAATTTACGAACCACAAAAAAACTCTTGGACCTTTTCAAATACTTTTATGTCATAATAGTTTAGACATCCAAGACATTTTAAATTCCACCCAACAGCTTTTAGAATTTTATGAACTGGATGATTCTGATGATATGGGAGAAGTTACACTTTGGGTCCAGTTTATCAGAAATAAAACAGAAAAGCCACAAAGTGCGATTGAGGCTTTGGAAAAATGTAATAAAAATTTATTTCCAAAAATTTATAACTTCTTAAAATAATGGCAACTTTACCAGTCACAACATGTTCTTGTGAAAGATCGTTCTCTTCTTTAAAATTTTTAAAAAATTATTTGAGGAATTCTGTTAGAGACGATAGATTAAACGGCCTAGCTCTGATGTATATACATCCAGATGTTCCCATTCTGGAAGATGAAGTTCTTGATGTATTAGCTCTCCAATCTCGCCGTCTTGAAATTTTATTATAAATCATAATTTTATTCAGTTTAATTCATTACGTTAGTATTTTTTTTTTCTCGTTTTTATTTAGTAAGTATACTAATTTTGTTGTTTATACTTTTTAATGTATTTTATATTATATTATATTCTTGTTTTTTAATACTCTTCTCAATTTTTTTTTAAAAACCCCCCCTAATACAAAATTCTGGCTGCGCCACTGAAACGGGTATCTTCATCTTAAGTTGATAATCTTTTTCGTTCTTCCTTTCTAATAATATTTCCAAATTCCCCAATTTTCGCCAATAAACCCGTATTTTTATCAACATTTGCTATTGTTCTTGCTTATTACGATCCCATCACGCAATCTTGTGGGTATTATTGTTTTTTATTTTCATTTAAACGAGGCATTTTTACAGTAAATTTTTTAACAATTTGCCAAAATTGACAAAGTCAAATTTTTGTAGACCGTGAACTCAAATTTAAAATTTTATATCCTAGTTTTCCTTTAACGCGATGGCACATAAGATAAGATTTACTCAAAATTATTCTACAGGTGTAGCAATATAATACAATCTACAAATATTATATATAATAAAAATTAATTTTAAAAGCAAGGTTACACAAATTCCGTGCAACAATAGCTATTTATGTATCAAGGGTGTTAAGTAGATTATAATGCCCGGAAGGCGATACAAACTAGCCCGAGAGATAGTTTTTACCTGATAGGCATTAATAGTCTGTGGTCTATACAATACTTAATTTTTCATTAATTTTAAAATATAAATAGTTAAATTCCCTGCATTTTTTAAAACTATTTTCGCCAATTTTTAGTATTTAGTGATTTTTGATCGGTTTTCATAGAATAAGTTTGACGGTTGCTAAAGGTTGTTTATTTTAGCGTTATTAATTTTTTTTTCTATAGCTGATGTAAAAATGTTGTTATAGCAACTCTTTTGAGTAGATAAAGTATCACTTTACCCGCAAGGGTAGATAAAGTAACACTTTAACAGCAAGGGTAGAAAAAATGTTTTAACTTTAACTAAAAGTTAAGGAAAACTTATTACCGTCTAAGTCTAAAGCCCTGTACGACAAGGAGTATTAAAAAATTTCTACAATGGAAAGTAAACACCAAATTACAAAAAAAAAGAATAATATTATGTAAAAAAAAATGTTCAAAATAAATACAAATTTTGTTCAATCCTTTTTTTAATAATCATTATTGGTCATTATAAAAATTACTGGGAATTATGAACTTTATCGCCCGCTTATAATTATTTCCTATGATATTATAATGATGTTTTTCTATTTGGGAACCATAAAGTCTTCATTATGGGTTTCCATTGGGTTGCATAAGCAATTATTTTATTCATTTTAAACACGCATTTTTTATTTTCTTCCTGTTGGTAACAACACAATACCGTTTTTGAAATTCATGGCACACCATACTAAAAGTCCGTGTTTTGTGCACCATACTAATCCCTTTTCTCTTCTGTGAACACACCAACTTTCTGTTTCTGTTAGTGTTGCCAACCTCAAAAATAAATAAAAATTTTGACTGGAAACTCTTAACTACATTTTTATTTGAATTTCCTTAAAAATGACCCAAATAGAAAAAGTATTATAAAATATTCGTTCCATAAGACAAATTTTAGAGCACTCGTCTAATTAGGACACTCCCCGCTACGCGGCTCGTGTCCTAAACCAACGCGTGCTCTAAAATTTGTCTTATAAAACTTATGTTTTAATATACTATTTTCTATTTGGGAACCATAAAGTCTTCATTATGGGTTTCCATTGGGTTGCATATTCATTTTAAACAAGCATTTTTTATTTTCTTCCTGTTGGTAACAACACAATACCGTTTTGAAGTTCATGGCACACCATACTAAAAGTCCGTGTTTTGTGCACCATACTAATCCCTTTTCTCTTCTGTGACCACACCAACTTTCTGTTTCTGTTAGTGTTGCCAACCTCAAAATAAATAAAAATTTTGACTGGAACCTATTAACTACATTTTTATTTGAATTTCCTTAAAAATTACCCAAATAGAAAAAGTATTATAAAATATTCGTTCCATAAGACAAATTTTAGAGCCCTCGTCTAATTAGGACACTTCCCGCTACGCGGCTCGTGTCCTAAACCAACGCGTGCTCTAAAATTTGTCTAATAAAACTTATGTTTCAATATACTATTATAGCAACCGTTTTTAAGGTACTATAAGTAAATAATTGATATATGAAAACTAAAAAATTAAATGTAATATGTTTATTCAAGTAAACAAACACAAAGATACCCGCAGGAGAAATTTGCTGTGTGCAGGTACATACCTAATGCCTCATCTTTTAAAGTTCAAAGAATTATTCGACCCTTATAACAAATTATTAATCAATGACTTTTTAATCTTCTTTTAGTAAGTTCTTTAGTAAGGTTCCAAGTACTTACTTGCAATTAATTACAGGGGCGGCTCGTCAACAAGTGCGCTCGTGCGCGCGCACTGCCTAAGAAAGTCAAGCACCAGCAAAAATAAAATTTATACTTATTTAAAAAAATATTTAGGTAACTGAAATAAAGAACTTGTATAATATAACAATGGCGAAGGCGTAAGACTTCAAGCGCGACCGAGCGCGTGGGCAGACTCACCCACAGAAGAAAAAAGGGTTTGAGAAAAGTCACGGCCATGTTATTTCGACGCAACATGTGCCATCTATGAGCCACCTGGCCAAGTAAATCGGTCGGTTTACAAAAAAAATAGGATGTAGCTTTACCGACTGAGCAGGTGACAATATCGGTAATACAGATAACGTATTTACCGATTGATAGTGGCGGGAGTATTTGAAAAGATTGATTAGTAATATAATAACTATTGCCTATCTTAAAAAATATATTTTTTGACATAATTGCTCAAAAATAAGAAATAGCCAGGCACATGCATATTTTAACGTTAAGTTAAAGCACATGTTGCCTAGTTATTTCTTAATTTTGAGCAATTATGTCAAAAAATATATTTTTTAAGATAGGCAATAGTTATTATATTACTAATACAACCTAGTCTATTAATACCATGAGTTATATTTTTGATGATCTCAATCTTATTTCTTATATCAACGTCCTAAACAAAACAACAATGATATACCTACAAAATATTTATTAAAATTTAAAAAACCTAAACTACAAAGAACAAGACAATCCATTACAAAAGTTTAAACTGCGATCATGAGTATTTAACACCAAATAGTTCCTGTTGACTGCAGCAACGATTCAACACTCAAATATATTCTCGATAGCAGCTGATAGAGCTGTAGGGGTATACTGAAAAAAAAAGAAAAACAAAAGCAGTATCTTTAATTCGTAAAAGTAAAATGTCTTATTATAAAAAAGCATGTAAGCTCTAGGTTAGGTTCATATTGTTGTAATATAATACTAGGAGTGGTATGCAGAGTCGTTGCAGGATACCTCAAAGGTTTCTGCATAGACTAAGGAAGCCTTCAAGGTGTGCTCGAGTAACTTTTATACCGCCCTAGAAATAACCCTATAATAGGTTATAGGTAGCTATAATCATATGACCTAAAGCAACATGTAGAGATTATTATTACTGTCAAAGCAGTAGGCAGAAGTCCGATGAAACTGCTTTTTGCAAAGTATAGGTATGGATTTTATTAAAACTTGTTACGTGAACCAAAAAAGAATGTATTAGAACTAAGCAAAGTGTTTAAAAGCGACCCTGTATTTTCCTGGAGTGTTCATTAAGCGAGTTATATAGTATACTTTTAGGAAAAAGCTTAGAAATCACGCGGTTTTTCATAATTAGGTAGGTATTATTAAAATATAACTTTAGTATTAAGGCATCGAAATCTGTACACCTATTGTAATTCGTGGGTGCCGAATTTGGGCCAGAGGCCTGTTGGCATCCTATTTGTGCAAATAAACAAATAAACTAGAACCTTTGTTACATTTTTCTGCAACTAATGGAAAACAAACCTTTTAAAGTTTTGACCCCTGATCTTGAAGGAGTTGTACCAGCTATTTTGTGGAAAACTGACCACTTAATAGGGTAGCGATGAAATAGGAATTTTCCCTTTAATCTCAGCTTGTTTTACTTTTTTGTAACAGACTTTACAATATTTTAAAGTTAGGGGTCAAAACTTTAGAAATATATGTACAACAAAACAAACATTTACTACTAATTACCTAAAATAATATATTGGTGATGAGGGAGAGAAAGGAGGACAAAGTCACGGGTTAAAGCATTGTGCCGAAAGCAAACATTCTTTGAAATATTAGAGAAAAATTAAATGTATTTTAAAAGTTTTGTAAGTAGGTATAGTTGAGCATGCTCAATAAAAATGCGGAAAGTAATGTGGTGTGAGAAGTGTACCTAATATTTTTTAATTCAATTCTGAAATGTTAAAAAATACAGTGTTTCTTATTATAGAGGTAACTTTAATTTAACTTTTACCCACTTCTCAGTCCCATCCTAGATGAGCTAATTTATCAACATTTTCTTATATACAAAATAGAGGCACAACAAGAGAATATAAAAGAATAAAAAATAGATACACGTCAGGAATACTGACAACGTAAGGGATACTGCTAGATTATAGACAACGTACAGTAAAGTAATGGCATAAATACACTTAAAGGAGTTTCAGGTGAATACTGTAGTAATCACCTGAAGACGACTGGAGATGCTTACCAGTTGAAACATAGTGATTCTAAACAAATAAAGACAATGCAAGTCCAAAACTCTACTGCCGTTCATTTTATGTTTTTAAATGAAAAATAGGCCACCATCAACTCAAAAACTATGGAGTTGTCAATTTATGGAAAATATTTTTTTTTAAATCACCTAATAGAATAACGGGTCCAAAGAAAAATTTCATAATTACAATCGTTTTTGTAGAAACTTTAGAAAAAAGTCCTATCTGCAAAGATGAACAACCAGTAGCCACAGAGGTTGACGGTGGTCAAATATTAAATAAACTATGACTAGACATTAAATATCAAAAACTCAATATTTTTGCCATACAGCCTTAAAATCATAACAAATGCAATATAACATAGCATAAACTTTATAAAAACTTAAACAATATTTATAATTTAAAAAACAAAACACTCTCTGTAGTAGTAACTAAAAAGAAAATGCCACTAGATTATAAATAAATAAAACGATTATAAGTATTATCACAAACAAAAAATCACATAATTTAGGAACAGATGTAATTATTTATATACAAGTAGTAGGTAATGTATATACGTCTATATTGTCATAGATGATTAAAAATAGACTACATTACAAGTCATTGTTGGGTACTGGGCCATCATTCCTAGCCATCTCATAATCTAACAAAGTAGTCTCAAAATTGTTTACTGTACCTACTTAATAGACTCATATTAAAGGTATCTCATGAAAATTGGGTGTTATGTCAAAATCAGTAATATCATATCGGTACATGATTAGAATCGGATGTACGGTCATAATCGGGTGTATGGTCAAAAATATTGTCAAAATCGGGTATGATGTCAGAATCAGGTATGTTGTCAAAATCTGGTAAATTGTCAAGCTCTGGTATATTCTCAGTATTGGGTAAATTGTTAAATTCTTCACATTCCAAATTGTTCGAGGTTCTTCTATCCATGCTTGGTGTTATTTCAGAATGAAGCACTGTCTCATAATCAGTGGGTTTAGTTAAATCATTACATAATTTTTGCTTCTTGAACTTATTCATTTTTTGAATATGACCTTTCGAGTAAGTTGGTGCTTGTTTTTTGTCTTTGCAATATTTAAATATTGACAATCGAATGCATTTATTAATTATACTGTCATAAATTTGTGCATGTTCTTCACAAAATACAAACGATTGGAAAATGGACTTGAAACAGGATTTAATCTTTGTTTCCAAATGGCTTTCATGTCCTCGAGTTTTAAGAAACGATTCAACCATTTGAAAAATTTTGTCACTCATCTCAATTAAATTTGCACTAGCGTACTTTAAACGATTTGTCTCATCATATTCCTTAAATTGGACATATAAATGTTCAGGTCCGACCTGAGAAGCAAAAATGTTATTGTTACAGTTTGAACAATCAGGTATTACAACTTTGGAAATCAAATAGCCAGCTGTGTAAGCTGTTCCAAAATTGTCTTCGACTTTTTCAAAGTCAAAGTCCTTTTCTTGTTCTTCAGACTCTTCATCTGAGGTGTTATTTCCAGGTTCATCGTTAGCCTGAGACTCAGTTGGTGTAGCGAGAAGTGATGATAAATTAGAGATGTTTTCACAATAATCTTCCTCTACATTTCCACCAGTGATTGGTACAGTTAGGCCGTTGAGCACAGTTGTTTTTAGTGCAGCGGTGAATTGTTTACAGGTAGGATTTGTATTACATACTCCATGTTGACGAACTTGGCCAAAGGTATTCTCTAATGGATCTTGATTAAAGGATCTCATGGGTAAATATATAAATTTGCCTTTCAACTTATTCCATAAGTGAATTATCGATCTTAAAGTTATTTGCCACCCGGTAATAAATTGTTGCTTATTTGTTATGTCTTTGAACTTTTTTGGATTTTTCGGATCATTGGTATCCGGTTCATACAACTTCCAATTAGCAAGTTTTGGAAGCAAATTAGAAAAAAATGTTAAATGAGGAGAATCGGCTGAAAAGGCACATCTATGTTTTTTACCATTCATAGGAAATTGACTATTAGAATTTAAAAGGTCAAATAACTGGTCAATGAGTTCAGCAAACTCTGCAGTATAGATGGCCTCTGCATCTAGCTTACCCACTGACACATTTGTCTCAATAGAAGCTGCCACTGAGTGACTTAGTTGCCTTGCTGCGGTTTTGACTTTCATTTTCACATACGAGTCTTTGAAATTAAAATGATCTTCCCTTAAATAGGGCAACTGAGTAAAACTGCGCGTTTGCTTATCAATATTAAAAGTTGATTCAATATGCTCAAATTTTGCATACTTCCCTTTCTCAAACTCCAGAACTCCTCGTAAGAGAGCATTTCTAGTGTTTTTGAGTAAATGGGGAACATCAAAGATTATGCATATTTCTTCACCATTAACATTGAAAGTATAAGGTGTAGGATTACTGTCGTTCAGGGAACTAAGTTTTCTCAGGGCAGCCTGGTTAGTGGCACCTTGGTCACAAACTGTGGCGACAACGCGTAATCCAGTTTCTTGCAATTTACTTATTATGTAAGGTATTAAAACACTTAAAGAATCAGTGGAAATAGTTGATGCGGTAAAATAATATGCAATCACCTGCTTCCACTGCTTACGAACGCCACGGATCATGAAAGCAAGTGCATGATTTGCTGGTTTAATGGATTTTCCAAGATGGCCTAAATCTTGATAACCGACAATTGACTGGTTATGGGGATCATAATGCAAACCTGAGTCTAAAGAGATTTCATCAAAGAGGAGTGCACAATACTTATCATTGTCATCCATTTTATTAATTTCTACTTTTAAATGTTCAAGTATTTTATCATTAAATCCAGGATTGAATGGTAACTTTGACAAAACTCGCTTTAAGGTTCTGATGGATGGTAACTCAAAGAAGTGTAGTAGGTATCTATACAGTCGTGGACTTCTTTTGTACATTGATAAAGCAAAGACTTTATCTTCTGTTGACCACCTTTTGCCAGTAGGTACTTTACCTACATTACGTAATTGAGAATTTAAAAACTTTTTAGTGACTTCATTTAGGTTCTCTTCAATAAACAAAAATTTTCCCTCATTATACAAATTATTCAAAAGGCTATTCTTATTTCGTTCTTTACTTATGCAAGATTTTAATTTTGAAAGTTTAGAACACACATTGCGATGTACTCTATACATACGCTGTTCTCTATCGGTCATATTTTTAGATGTTATGTCTGACTGTCCCATGATACCCTGCTTATCATGACTTTCTTGAAGAAAATTAAACCTTGGGCAATTTGTAGAACTTGCTGAAGGCAAAAAAGATAAATCTGAACTATCAGGAGATGTTAAAGAACCCAAAGTTTTTAAAGAAGAAGTGTCAATCGAGGGTAGCAGGTCTGGAATTTCCTCAAGGTCATTAGTGATAGTCTGAATTTGGGGAGCACTACAATTGTGGTCCTCAACTGGTTGGGACTCTATGTATTTAGGAATTGAACCATACATTAATCTTTGTTGAGCAGTGTTGTAAAAATCAGATGGCAAAAAGTGGTCTTCACAAACATAAGCCTTTGTACAATTGACATCATAGCTGATTTTACAGATGTCTTTCCACACTTTACACAAGTCCTCATTTTTTTTAGGGAAAGAAAAAAAATGTTTATTGGTGAAATTTTCAATGTAAACTGGAGAATAGTACGTATTTAGACAATTTGGGAATTTACATGAATACCTGGCTCTCCCAATCTCCATAATTATTTTAAAATTTGTAATTTTTGTGCACCTTTTATGCAAAATATTAGCTAACCTAGCCAAAAAGAAAATGTAATGAGTTTGATGAAATTCAGAATGATACAAAATGAAAGTTAATTTACATCATCTAAGATTCTGCTTAAAAGGTACACAAGAAATCAGATAATACAACCTTATCTCTTAAAACTAATCTCCCGCTTCAACCCATGCATGATCCTCATACTTAACCATACCTATAAAGTCAGTGATGAAACGATTATTATAAGTGTAACAGTTTAATGCAGCTGTAATGTAAAGTATTGATTTGCTAAACATGTTTAATAATTTTTAAAAAATAAATAAATAATGTTACAAGGCACCAATTTAAAATTTAAAAAATTATAGTCAAGACTTTTAATATATACAAGCTATACAGTGCTGTACTTAACATATATAAAGAAAAATATTTTTTTTTGACAGAAATGAATTATCAAGGAATAAAGTTTATCTATTTAGTGCCAACTATTGCAAAATAATGCCATAATAAGTGTGAAATGGTTGCACTAGTGCCATTACAAAGCAAGAGCTCTAACAATAGTCTTCAAGTAAGGTTTTCACAGAAAAATCGTAAAATAGGTTACTGCCAAGATTTCTATGGCTTGCACCAGTTTTTATAGATTGTACCGAAGTTTCTGGTGTCCACTGACGAGTTATGAAAATACTAATTAAAATAATTTCAAATTATTGCATTATTTTGCATATGAACTGATGTGTATGATTATAAATTATTAGAATAATGAGAACTATGATGTATACTGAAGTTACTATTCTTATAAGGACAATGTTACCCATAGTACCCCACAAGCGAGCATCCCTCTCCTCAAAATTAATTAATTAGATTGTGGTTTACATACAATGGATTTTGGCCCTCTAATCTTAAAGGTATTATAAAATAAGTCTACGGTGGAACAGTAGAAACAATCATGTAACATTAAAGAAATTAAAGAGAAACTATTTCTGTTTCTTTTTCACCCTACTGGGGGGTCAGCTCTCACAATACTTTAAAGTCAGGGGGTAGTGTAGTTATTTCACATAAAAATTAATAAACATAAGGTATACCTAGTACTTACATTACCTGTCCAAGAAAATTCTAAATTTTCAAAATTCAGCGTATAAGCGCGGCGCGGCCTGGCCTCTTTCTGTTATCCAATAAAAGTTCACTGACCCAGAGCTACAACAGATTAGTTTCAATTACAAAATTTAATTTAAAAAAATAATAATTACAATAGACCTACCAAAAACGATCACTTCTTTCAATTTAAAAAGGATTATCCACCAAAATTATTACGGGAAATAACTAAAACCACACAAAACTTTAGAAAAATGCCAACTAAATAATGGCGACCGACGCGACCGTAGAATTCTGTGATGGCCGGCGAGAACCAGGATGACCAACAGCAGTCACAATTCAAATTATTTCAAAATTTGCAACTGAAATCTTGAAGATTAACTACATTCTAATTTTTAATAACTTTAAAAAATACAATTTTCCAAAAAGTTGTATAATTAACGAGTATTATTAATAAAACCAAACTTTTAGTGTAAAAACAAAAATTCCTAGTAAATGCCCCTCTCGCCCCACTGACTTCACCGTCCGGCAAATTTGTCGTTGTCCTTGGCTTGTATAGTAATGACACCCCCGTGGACTCACCGGCTGTGTGCTGCTGTGGTGTGTATTCGTTCGGCGCTCTTATGGATGGATTTTCGTGCGATTTTCCTTATGCGGATTGATCGGGAATATTCGGTTAATCGCCCGATGAGAGGGCGTCGCCGGGCGCTTTCTGAATACACACTTCAATCATTTAATATGATTGTTTTATGAGTTTTTGACGCGATTAGATAAGTTTGGAGTTTATTGACGGTGTTGTGGATGTTTTTGTGTTGTTTTTAAATTAATAATGGCTAGTAGTTTGGATTGTGTCACACGAAGTGATATAGTTATGGACCAAAATTCTGTAGAGGACATTATAAATACATTTTCGACATTCGATTTCCAAAGGAAAATTGACTACGCCGGATTTAAAATTAAATCAAACTTGTAAAAAGAAAAAAGAAGGTCGATCTTTTATTAGACATTTTAATATTGACATTTACAAAAAAAATAACTATTAAAATTTTTAAAAAATAAAAAATAAATTTGGTGCTAAAACAAAGAAAATTTAAATCCCATTTAAAAACCGCGTTTTTTTAAATATTTTTGGATAAAAAGCACAAAGAAAATCGATACAAAGGTGAAAAGGGGCGTGGCACCTCGAAAAATTTTCGCTGTTTGCCTGTTGCGCACACCCTACAATAAATATCACGAGCCGCCACTGATTAATTACAATTGCAAGTAATTTTAATGTCACTCTAAACTAAACTAAAACTAGTCTATGGCTGAAGTGAGCTGATTGTTAGTTAAGTGAATATCATATTTCAGAAAAGTTAAACTTATTTCGTATATTTAGCGAAAATACTTGGCAAAACCAAAGTTAAGCTTATTATTGAACACCATATTTTACAATGTGATCTCGTAACCCTCTAAGCTTTCAATCCTTCAGGTAACTTTTAACAATTATATGTTTACGAAATTAACTTACCAATTTGTGTGTAAACTTTGTCAGGGGCTAATATAGATTGATTGAACAAATACCTAACAATTTTGACCTAAAATACGTTACAGTTTATAATTAGGTAAACAACAAATAACTCGCTAACTAACTATATAACTTATCCAAATTGCAAGGGAATATTATACTATATAAATAATTATATTAAAGTTCTGGAATAAGAGCAAAGTTTTTGTAATTCTATAAGTATATCTATATAACGTCAAAAAATATTAGATGATTGCAAGAAGAGATTTTATATTTTCTATGTCTTTAATGCTGCATCCGTAAAGTTGTTTAAACAAGAGTGGATATGATGTTCATATCTCACGAGGAAGTAAATTGAACATCCGAGTTTAATATCGAGTTGTACGACTCAACTTCTAATTATTTTTTTTTTAATTATTTAAATCAGGCATTACAGCTAGTAGGGATAGATGGAGAGTTCTGCATAATTCCACAGATCCCTACTGTGCATGCGTTAGCAGTACGCAGGTGTGTGTCATCTCTCATATGCCATACTTCATCTGTTATATGCCATACGTCATCTGTCATTTAGTTTAGGAAAAGATAACGGTTGTCACCTGTCAATTAAAATATGTCATGTGTCGTTTGTCAAATTTTAAAATTAAACAACACATGATAAATGTTCAGGATGACGTAAAAAGGCGTTTAGATAAAACTCGAAGGCGATCGACCAGCTGGTTCGGGAAATAATGTTTTTGGGATTAGCGTCCTTATGGCTAGTGGTGGGGTAGCAAGATTTGGAAACGGTCAGAGGCCGAAAAGACCTATTGTCTACCGGAACAATTTTTAAAAAAACTTAAGTAATAATGGCGCGAAATGTATAAAACCATTAGGTCCTTAACACAATCGCTATTATACCTCGTATTATAAATATATTTGACCTTCCTGTATACTTCATCAGATTTAGCACATGATGATTATTTCCTATACGAGTCCCAAGTTAACTACTTATCACTTAAACGAACAGCAGATCAAACCAATGAACAGCTGATGAGATCAATGAACAGTGGATCAGGTAAATGAACAGCGGATCAGCTAAATGAACAGAGGATCAGGTTAATAAACAGCTGAGCGGGTTAATAAACAGTGGATCAGCTAAATGAACAGCGGATCAACGGATCAACAGCACATCACCGCGAATTCTTTCTATGGAAGTAGGGAAGGGGGAAGGAAAAGAAAAATTAATGATAGACGATAATTTTAGTAAAAATATTTATTTTCCACTAATATTACAATAACTAATCTACTACTAATACCTACCTAAACTACTTATTTAAACATGTTTTTTACCCGTAGCTTTAAAACAAAAAACACTAGAAAAAAAGTGTCAGACAAAAGTTGGAGAGCATTTAAGTCTGCATAAAAAAATGTATAATTGCTTTTACGATTTCTCTAATAGTTATGACCATAAAATCATATGAATTTTTAGGGTTGATCGGCGTCTGCGAAACTTTTTTATTCGTTAAATTTACAACTTGGCAACACTACCCATTATTATATATTTTTAAAATGCCTCACTGGATGCTGCAACACTATTCCAAGGACAACAATGATAGTATATCGACATTTAAGTACCTACAATTTATAAAAAACTTGGCGAAAATTGTTTTGAAATTAGCCTATGACTTATCACTTGTAGATGAGAAAAAAGTAGCAATAAACTTTTTGACTTAGACTTATACGACATATAGCCCGAAAAAATATTTTGAACCTCATTTGGAAGGTTTTTTCACTCTCTTGCACGTACTGGACACAAAATAGTCCTGAAGTGTTCTTTTAAACAATAAACTTTACCTTTTTTCAAAAAAGCAGCTTTCTAACTAATTCCTTTTTAAGCGGTTGTGTAATGGAAGTTAATATTATCCAGATTTTCTATTATGTTGAATATCTCCCGAATTTTTGCTGCTCGTATGTAACCAAGATAATAATTGTTTTTATTTTTAATTTAGCGAGTATTACCTAAGGGCCATTTATATATCGGAAAAGTGCATACCACACGGGTCCACGATCAGATATAAAAATAAATAAAAAATTTAATTTGTATGAGAGAAATTTGTTACCAATGATCACTAACTGATCGGCTAGTTACCAAGTTAACAAACATATTTAAAAGGGATGCAGCCGCCTCTAGTGTTTTTTTTTAGTATTAATATACCGGGTGACAACGAATGTTGTTACCCCTCCCCCTATTTTTTCCGTAGAAGTCATACTTTTAAAATCACTTCCTTTACTGAAAGTGGTATCAACTCTTTTATTTTAAATAAAACCCTATTATTTTTATTCGATATTTGAATTCTACGGCAAATTTCCTGTAAAATAACATATCACACATTATCATTTGTTTTTAAAATGGCTTCTAGGAGAACTTTTCAAGAAAGTCCTTAGATGGCCATGGATTTACTAATACAACATGACTTTTTGAGAGTGGACCATGAAAGTAGTCAATGCTGTAGAATTCAAATATCGTATAAAAATAATAGATTTCGTATTAAAATAAAAGAGTTGATAAGACTTCCGGTCCAAACCGGAAGTAATTTTAAAAGTATGGCTTTACTAAAAACTAACAAAATATACACTTAAAATCTCCTGAAATTTTAAAATTTGTATTAATAAAACTACGGAAAAAATAGGGGGGGGGGGTAACAACAATCGTTGTCACCCGGTATATATAATAACTGCCATTAATTTATTTGTCATTTAAGGTACGACTGGTTGCTGGGGAAGAGTAGAAGCGGGCACTGGTCGACTGGAACCTATTGGTGCTTCCCAGGAACTGAGACTGGACAATATTTTATACCAGGAAGGAGGAGAATACCGCTGTGTGGCACCCTCCAAGGAAAGCACAAGTAGACTGGAAGCTATAAGAAACGCTTTGTCAATTGAAATTATAGTAACCGGTAAGTCCTCTGCTATTTTATGTTTCACTGCTGCCACTATTTATTGCCTTTCTTAACCATCTTCGCATCTCGTACCATTTTCGAGATCTTCTTGTACGCACACGAATTTGTAGCACCCTGTATACTTAAGGGTACAGCGACGCCAAATTAACGCTCCAAAACAAATAAGTATCAGTATTATATCAGGAGGTGGATCTGGTTATCAAAACTTACCGGAAAGAACAAAGCTTACGAATGATAAAAGAGTTTTAGACCTTTTTCAAATGGTAACTTTCATAGAGATTTATTTGAAAAATTACATACCTGCAGCTTTCCTAAAATAATAATAATAAAAAATTAGTCTATTAAAAAAATGGCGAACAGAAATTTTTTTATTGCTGATAGGGTTGGTAACTGTCTTGCTTAAAACGAGTACCTAATATCAAATAAATACTATTTTTTATACTTACCCACACCATAAGGATGGTTTTCGAAATCGGTAGATTAATCTGTTTTGTAATTATTTAGCTTTATAAATATTTCATAATAATAAAAAATACCTTTGCTTTTAAAACATCTGAAATATTTACTAAAAGCTTGTGTTAAAATTATTTATCCTGTGCATAAAAACTTTTAACTTAAATATTTAATAGCTTTCGAGTATTACACTAAAACTACCGAAAAATATCACAAACTATAATAATGTAACTTAACTAAAAACTTTCCTTCAAGTTTCGTCTTAAAACTGTTCTGTTTCCTCATAAACTTTTATGTAAATTTTCATAAGTAGAGAATCTGCGTAACTTAAATTATACTTACAGGAATTTGTTTAATCGTTGTTTAGTGTTATTCATAAAACAATATTTTTTTAATGTTGCAAACGTATTAACCAAACAAAAATTAAGAAGAATAAAGGAAGCCAAATTTTATATAAAATTTTTTAAAAGAAAGAATGTTATAATAATAAAATCAGGTGTCAAGGCAAAATGTACTTAATTTGATACAATAAATTTGGAAAATTGGAAATGAAAGAAAAATTAATAATTTTTTGGGTTAATAATGTAAAATATGTAAAACGAGTATTATAAACCAGAGAATCTTGCTGTCGATAGTTTCCAGATCAATAACTTAAAAAAAAATTTTAAGTGAACATTAAAATATTTTCCTTCCTCCTAAGTATATTTAATAAAATAACATTACTGTTAACCAAATATCAAAATGTTTCATAATATAATATATTATGTTTCAAATATATATTTGTTATATATTTTTATCGCCAACCGACAGTAAAGCCGTACATTATCAGAGTGATTTCCGGCAGTAATCGAACACTTTATTTTATTGTAAAATAAAATACTTCATCTGCCGCATTGGCAGCAGGTAAAGTATTACCCTTCCATGTCTCATAGTAGGTCAAATTTTTTGAGGGGTGCTTTGGAATACGCACGTGGTCGGCCAAAACTTTCTGATGTGTCAAATTTAGACCCAAATGGGTTTTTTTGTCGTCGAATTGTAAAGCTATTTTAACTTTTCAAGCTTAAATATGGGATGGAATAGGTAGTATGAAACTTCTACTTTACATTTTGACCCTATATAAGGCAAGAACTATTAACTATTTTACGCAGGCCCGATTCTAAAATAGGTCTACAGCTCGTCTTTTCTATTAATTTAACATGGGGAAAAACATCTATTTTCTTAGAGCGGTCTGCCTTACATAAAACGGTGATGAACGGTTGGCGATAAAATTTTGTATGCACCACGTCAGTAAAGTGTCTTTATCGACTCGTCTGTTATTCGCCTCGCTCGCTTCGCTCGCTCATCTCATAATTTCAGACTCGTCCGATAAAGAATCACTTTACTGCCTTGGTACATAAATAACTGTTATTGTTGTGTTGCTACGGAATTAAAGGCAATACCTACAAATAAGGCTTTTGATCGTGTTTGGCACGATGGGCTTTTAAGTAAACTGCGATCCTACGGTATGCGTAATGGATTTTGTTTATGGTTAACCAGCTTCCTTAAGAACCGTTCTCTGCAAGTGGCGATTGACGGGTTTCTCTCAGACACCTTCACCATCAATGCCGGTGTTCCTCAAGGGTCCATATTGTCGCCTACCCTCTTTTTACTGTATATTAACGACCTTTTAGTGAAAACCCAAAATCCAATTTATAGCTTTGCTGATGACAGCACACTTGTCTCATCTTTTACCTTGACTCCCCAAACATACGCTGCCGACGCACATCTTCGCAGGCAGCATGAAGTATTGCGCCTCAACAAGGACCTGGAAGAAATTTTGGCTTGGGGTGACAGTAACCAAGTCGAATTTAATGCTAAGAAAACCCAGGCAGCAGTCTTCTCCAAAAACGTTAACATTGCAGAACCGGATATAGTCATGGCAGGACACGCAATTCCCCTGGCACCGTCTATTAATTTGCTGGGGGTCAATCTGGGAGGTAATATGTCTTGGCATGATCACGTTGCCGCAATTGCCAAAACAGCTGCACAGAAACTTGGTGTACTTTTCCGCACCAAAAGGTTGTACACACCTCATCAACTTTTGACACTCTACAAAGTCCAGATTCGACCATCATTAGAATATTGCTCTCATGTCTGGAGCTCTGCACCCAAGCACACCCTTCGGCTACTGGATTCCATTCAAAGGAGAGCCGTTCGTCTGATCGGTGACCCCGAGCTGACCAAGACCCTCGATAGCCTGGAGCATCGAAGACAGGTTGGTGATTTGGCTCTCTTTTACAGATATTTCCATGGCAGGTGTTCGACTGACATTGCCGACTTGATTCCACCTAGAGCAATGCAAAACAGAAATACACGGCAAACCACTGCCGCTCATCCATATGTTGTTCAGCTTAGTACTCCTCGAACTTCATTGTTCAAGAATTCTTTCATCTGGAGAACGTCATCTTTGTGGAATGATCTACCTGAGGTCGTGTTTCCCAATGAATACAATCTTCAACGTTTCAAGACCAACGTTAATCGCTTTTTTCGCACTTGCACCGCTCCCAGAGCGCCTTAAAGGATTTTTCCTACAGTGCAGATGTTTTATCATAAAAAAATAAGTTCTGTTGATACAATATTGTTTTGCATCATACAGTTATTTCTACAATAACTAATTTTTCCGCGGCAGTGGCTCAGAGGTGAGTTACTGGCATTCGACCGTGGTGGTCCGGGTTCGATCTCCGGAGTGGGCATACGCACAATAAAAAAAAAGTATGTCCGAATAAAAGTAGGTTTAAGAATGCCGGGAAGACTGTAAAATGTATTGTTTCCCAACCCACCCCATTCACGCCGGTAACCAGGCCGGATGAGATCGGACATCTCGTGGGGTGCGAAAGAAGGTACACACTTCCCAATCGGTAGGTCATGCAATGGCAATAAACCAAGGGTCGATAGCCCGTGGGGGTGTCGCATGATTGAGGATAGTGGTTCGGAACCCACGTTAAGCTGTGGGTTCCCTCGGGAATCGCCCTGGCAGTGAACAGAGCGGTAAAAAGCCTAATTCGAAAGAGGGGCAAGAAATGACAAGCCAGACATGTATTTAAATGTGTTTTATTAAAATCATATCTTGTATTTGTCGTGGTTTTACGTTAAAAGTACGATTTCTATTTTTTTTTAAAAGCATATTGTAAAATTTAAAGTGATAAAATTGAAAATTAGCATTACTTTACAATTAGATAAGGTATTATGTCTTGCTAATACCCTCAAGTACTCAACAAAACAGAATTTTGATTACAAATGATGATATAGGAGCGATTTGAGCCAATCGATTGATTGTTTTTGTCTAAAGAGGCTTCATTGTTTTATCAAGATTAATCTGTCTTTAACAGATAACGAATGACAAATAGTCGTATATGGAAACGCCTCAGACGGTCTGTCAACAGAAAATATTTATCATTTGTAATTGTTAGACTGCGCTTTGTGCCCACCGCGGCGTGGAATGGAAAGGTGACAGAGATATCCCCTCTGATTAATATTATCGCTATTCCGTATAGCTTGAGCTTATTTTGTATTAAACCTGTTTAGAACTGTAGTATCTTTGCTCTGATTCCTTTATATGGGATAACAACGTTAATATACATTTTCGTTACCTAGATTTCATGATTATATTAACTGAGTTAACTTTACAAAAATAAACGATTCAGTGATGTAAAATAAATAAGGACTCGTTACAAAGTAAGCGTTACTATGTGATCCCTAAAAGTAACTAGTCCTAATGTTATAAAATACTCGTTACTTTTAGCTTTTCGTTACTCTGAATTTAAATCTAACTAACTATTCTACCCAGAATTTACAAAGGACGGCTTCGTTCGTGGACTTGATAGCTAATAACGGACGAAAGACAAAACGTATCATGATTATTTTTCGTGCTGGATTTTGTTTATACCTCGTCGGGCGACCGACGCGATGACGCGGCGCGGCGGGTCGTTTTGCATGCATTTAAGAAAATACTTTTAGCATTTTATCAAAAAAATTCAGTGAAAATGTTGACATTTATAAAAGAATATTCTAAATTTAACATGGTAATTAGTTACAGTGGCGGATCCAGGATTTTGTTGAGGGGGGGAGGCTAAAAAATGACTCCAAAAAATTTACAGCACTAATTTATCGTAAAAAATACACAACAAATACAAATAAAACACCTGCACTGTAGGAAAAATCCTTTAAGGCGCTCTGGGAGCGGTGCGAGTGCGAAAAAAGCGATTAACGTTGGTCTTGAAACGTTGAAGATTGTATTCATTGGGAAACACGACCTCAGGAAGATCATTCCACAAAGATGACGTTCTCCAGATGAAAGAATTCTTGAACAATGAAGTTCGAGGAGTACTAAGCTGAACAACATATGGATGAGCGGCAGTGGTTCGCCGTGTATTTCTGTTTTGCATTGCTCTAGGTGGAATCAAGTGGGCAATGTCAGTCGAACACCTGCCATGGAAATATCTGTAAAAGAGAGCCAAATCACCAACCTGTCTTCGATGCTCCAGGCTATCGAGGGTCTTGGTCAGCTCGGGGTCGCCGATCAGACGAATGGCTCTCCTTTGAATGGAATCCAGTAGCCGAAGGGTGTGCTTGGGTGCAGAGCTCCAGACATGAGAGCAATATTCTAATGATGGTCGAATCTGGGCTTTGTAGAGTGTCAAAAGTTGATGAAGTGTGTACAACCTTTTGGTGCGGAAAAGTACACCAAGTTTCTGTGCAGCTGCCCTGGCAATTGCGGCAACGTGATCATGCCAAGACATATTACCTCCCAGATTGACCCCCAGCAAATTAATAGACGGTGCCAGGGGAATTGCGTGTCCTGCCATGACTATATCCGGTTCTGCAATGTTAACGTTTTTGGAGAAGACTGCTGCCTGGGTTTTCTTAGCATTAAATTCGACTTGGCTACTGTCACCCCAAGCCAAAATTTCTTCCAGGTCATTGTTAAGGCGCAATACTTCATGCTGCCTGCGAAGATGCGAAGAACTTTTTAAGTGAAATATTAAATATCTCAATATACCATTTTATACCTACTAAGAAATAAGATATACCTACTATAAAGCTATAAATTGGTGTGATCAATTAATTTTAATATTAGGTAAAAACGCTAACTTTATTTTTTTTTTAATAGTGGTAATGTCGGTGAATAAAAAAGTGTAGCGAATTCAATTTAATGGCAATAATAAATTCATTTAATGGCAATCCTCTTTAAATTTTTTTAAATCCGTCCCATAACTACATAAAAGGAATAAGGACAATGTGAATATCAATTAATTTTTCAAATTAAAAGTTCCAAAAAGAAATGAGATTTAAATCCGCCATCAGCGCAGAAAAAGAATAAGCTAAATGAATCAGAGTTTTCACTAACACAAACGCCTTTGCTGTGTAAGCGAATACGAAATAATAGAAATTTAACAAGATTTCAAGAACTGAAAGTGGCAGACTTTCAGGGCCCAAAGATAAATGACAGTATTACGGGCAGTCCAGATAACTTAATCGATATAAAGTGGAAATATATGAGGAAAAGAATTATTTTACACATCTGAAAATTATTTATACATAATTATTTGCTTCCTCAAAAATTTTCTTAAGACACTAGAAGAATATGTTTTTGCAATAATTAGCGAATTTGTTTTTTCATAATGTAGCTCTTACTTAAATATATAAATTTATAGTGTCGGTTTGAATGTTGGAGACAATGATGTTTCTTGAATGATAGAAGAGTTTTGGACTTGCATTGTCTTTATTTGTTTTAAATTACAACGTTTCAACTGGTAAGTATCTCCAGTATTCACCTGAAGACGACTGGAGATACTTACCAGTTAAAACGTTGTGATGTAAAACAAAAATGGTTCAAAACTCTTCTATCATTCATATAAATTTTAAATTTGTACATGTATACCGAGTGACACAAGAAATGTTTTTCGTAATTTTAAAAGTAAATAAATACAAATTTAAGGAGTTGATAAGTGTGTAATTTGCCATTTTTAGGCCAATTCAAACCTTCAAATCCACTTCCGATTTAACCAGTGAAGTCACCTTTAAAATTTTAAATGAAAACCCCCGATTCTTATTCATTCATTCATCCTACGAAAGATTTTCTTTTTGATCACATATCACACTTTTTCCTTTGTTTTTACAATGGCCGCCTAGATCAGTTTTCCTTTGTTTTCTGAAATGTCCATAATTTTAATAAAACAAGGTAAGTGGTATAGAGTAGGCCATGGAAACGTTGAAATGGTTCATTTCAACCGGCTTTATAAAATAAAATTGATTTGCTTAAGAAAAATGTGTCCGGCTATTACATTTACAACCTGTTTAAAAAACTGAATTTCTCGATTTTTTCAAACCCAACCGAAAATTTTTAAATCGATTTTACTGAAAAATGGTAAATCCTACCAAAATGAAGAAAGAGTATCTTTTTTCAATAGAAGACTTTAGTGCTTTTAAAAATTGCACCTGGCGTTAAAAAATCCTACAAATAAAAAAGTTAGGGCAATATTCTCCTCACTACCTACCCAGTGGGACGCCACTGGAAGAAATACACCTAAGCTAAACAAACCGTTTATTGCGTCTTGTCATGGGTAAAACATGTATCAAATTTTGTTTTGATACTTCAATCAGTTTCTGAGATATTGTGAAAAACCGCTTATCATAACTTCCATTCGGGGGGCTCTAGCCCCATAACGAAGCGTTTTTGAAGGTATATTAATGGATACTACTTTATCCCCTTAAAATGTTGTCACCTAATTTTGGGATACCCTAGCTACTTATCTTGAATCACTCTATCTAGAATACATTATGCGCACGATAGATAGGTAGTACACTATTAATCCAATCACATTCTAAGTAATAAAGTGATCCTGAATTAGATATACGAAGAATATTTTACATTTCCAGAGACACATTCCTATTATTTTCTTTTCACGTTACGCTACAACCGTCAAAGTTAACGTTGAATCATTTATCTTATGATATGAATAGCTCACCTCGGAGAAAATCACTAAAAAATTCCTCCTCTAGTCTTACAAAATAAATTACTCTCATCAGGATATCAGGAAAATGTAGTTGAGCAATAATCGAGAAAAGAATGGTGCTCAAATTTAAATTCGATTTTCTTGTGTTATCCTGAAATAGGTATAATATACACAGAAATATATAAGTTGGAACTAGGGTTTAAAAGGTTTCGTGTAATATTAAAAATGCATCTAATGTTATTTTTTATTGTCGTAGAATTTTAATTATTTACAAACTATTTTAAAAGAATTTATTCTTTCTTGCAAAATACTGGTTTCGGCATGAAATTTTTTCAAAAAATTATTTTATGTAGTAACTTTTACCTTGAGAAGCAACGCCAGTTGCTGATTTGCGATATGCGGCTTTTACATATACGGCCGTGGCAGTCCTGTTGTGTATGCGTTAATAGAAAAAGAGAAATGTTATTAACTTAGCGCGTATATAAGCGAGAGAGAAGTACTCGATCATTGGTTACCCGAGCAGTCCGGTGTCGCATAGGTACAGGAAAGGATAGTTACCACACCGGTCGTTGTGTGTGTCGAAAAGATAAAGATATAACGGTGTAGGTGTAATTTGTATATGTCGTTACGTAGGTTAGAACGAGACAGAGCTACTCGATCAATGGTTACCCGAGCAGTCCGGTATCGTATAGGTACGGGTTTATTATCATACCTGTCATTATGTGTGTTGAAAAGAGAAAGGTATAACGGTGTAGGTGTACTATTTTGAACGAGACAGAGCTACTCGATCAATGGTTACCCGAGCAGTCCGGTATCGTATTTGCAGTCTTAGATAAAGTCGGTGTAAAATAGAACAAGACAAAGCTACTCGATCAAGGGTACCCGTGCAGCTTGGTCCCATGTATCAGAATAAGAAATAATGTAATTTAATATATCCCGGTACATATGTGTCAGAGAGAGAGCAATGTATTGTGTGTATGTTTCGGTGAAAATAAAACCAGAAAGTGTAATAGCGGCGCGTATACAATTTTAACAGTCTAAATGATGTTTCTTACCGTTTATCAGTAGTCGGTCGGTCTCGGCGTTATTCGGGAGCTAGTCGGAGAAGTCAACCGGACGCGAGGTGAGAGCACGGAGCTCCGCTTGTACCACGGCACGATCTCGCTAAGAAAGGCTCTGGGCCCAGCGGATCCCCTCCATCGCGCGCCGCAGTATCGAGAAGTTCCGTTGGCGATGGTGGTTCCGCGCTGACCCACACTATGAATAGTGGGGAATGAAGGAAAACTAAGAAAAGCTATTTCCCGGTGTTTCGCGACGGAAAACTTTAGAAAATTAACCATTACAATTAATATGAATAATTTACGAACAAGAATAAACGATGTGCGATGAAAAATAAGAAAGTTAAGTACGGATACGTATATAACCCTATTAAAATTATGTAACTTCGTTACACTACTATTGATTTAATAAAAATATTGCAAATCTCCCTCATCACTTCTCTTGGCCCTTAACAAATTGTCCAAAATCAACGATACAGAGGAACAGGCCGAACAATATATCAAAGATACAGATTTTCACTGGATGGTGAGAGAATTAGGGAAATGCAAAACAGAAATATACAACGTATACCTAACACAAAAACTTGTTATGGTAAAATACATTGCAAAACATCCATAGAAAAAGCACACTTCGCAAACAATATAAAACCCCTACTAGTCAGGAACAAAACTACATTATCAACTACATCAACACATTTTTTCAAACAAACCCATTATCCATTACAACAAGCATACGGTAGCATGTAGTTTCCCGGATTACTCTACAAATGCCTGCTTAACTTTTCTCCCATTTAAGTTACTCTATTTCATTCATATCTGCCTGTGCGAAAGTTTAAAGTAGAGAATGGCATCTTTTAACACCAAAAAATCAATTCCAGTGTCCCGCATGACATAATATCATCCTCAAGTTTATGAGATGCTAATGTAGCTAAATTCCATTTCGCCAACTACTTCAGCATGCTCAGCTCTTGGTATGAAAAATGAGAACTGCAAGTAAATGAATCAAAATGTGAAGCGCTTATACTAACTAAAAAATTGACAAACAACAAGATCAATATCCCCTTTCCAGGAGAGCAGAAAATAGGTAATTGATATAATTTTAAAATAAATTAGGTGAATATTTAATTCTACTTATTTTATAAAACCTGGTGTGACTTTAAACCAACTGCCTCTTCTGTGGTTATTAAATTTATTTTTACGACACATCAGTTTTAGTGAAATTAATATTAAATTAAACATTTACACGGGAAATTTGGTTAATTTAAACAAAGTTTTCGTTAAACTTACATTTTGCAAGGTAATATCATTAAATGTTTGTTTAGACCGTAGTCTAGACATAGTTTCACAAATAATTAATTTACCTTCGCTATTATATCAGCTAGACAATTTCCCGTGTAAAGCTTATGACAGATTGATTTTTTCTTTTATTAGAATTACGTTAAATTATTTGTTTTTCCCCATCTTAGTTTTTTTATTCTCTATTCAAAGAGACCAACTTCCAGTTTAACATGTTATACCGAAACGCCGGTTTTATAGGTTAACATGTTAAACCGGTAGTTGGAACTTTTAGATACAGAATAAAAAACTAAGATAGAGAGATGAAAACCATTTTGCGCTAAGATGAACCGTTCCAATGTTACAGCTCAATATCTCAAAAAAAAAATTATAGACACTAAATTTTATACAAAATAAGCGTCGAATTTTGTGGAGAATTAAAAAATAACATAATATATGGGTGTGTCTTATAAAAAAAATTTGGTTGATATACCCTGACTATTTGGGAAAATCTGTATATTTTAAAATAATTTTAGATTGTTGAAATAATACCTAATACCCTTTTTTTAAATATCAGTTGAGTAGTTCAAATGCTATGGAATCCTGCGTTGAGAGCAGGCCACCTGGTATATTCTTTACTTCACCCTTTTTTGGGATTCCTGGTATAATCAATCAATAGGATACTGGTAAAGTCTGCAAAGCATCAAAAGTTTAACTTAATTAGGATATTTTATACCTCGATTATGTGCCTCGTCCATGATATACATATTTTATATCTTCATGAGCCATATTCTGACCTGAATGATAAGATGACTCTTCTATCCCTACCGGGTTGTGAATTTAAAATTTTAAATAAAATATTATATTGGGAATGCTAACGGCCATTGTTGCCAGATTTGGCGTAAAGTATTATTTGGATTAGCTTACGTCAATCATGATATCCTTCTAGTCTAGTATTCGCTCTTAAGTTAGCATTTTGTTGTGGCATTACTTACAATGATGGTACTAAAAGCAATACATTTCTTGTCATGTCACAAACGGGTTTTTCCTCGCGTCTTATATTCATCTTTAAATTTCGGTGTTTTTTTAATTATTAATGAATATAATATTTAATAGTCCTCAATATTCTAGAAAATCCTATAGTCGTTACTTATTATTGGCTTGGAGAAATATACGAACTTTAATTTTTTATGGAAAATTAGCTATGGCTGTGTACACGTTAAAGAAATGGAAGAAAAAGGCTTTGTATTACGGCATCTACACATAATACAAAGTCTTTCTCCTCCTTTCAATTTTTTTCGTATAAAATTGTGGTGTGCGAATAAAAACTTTAGCTATATTATGTCAGCATGTAAAAATATAACCGTCGTTAATTTTAACAACATAAATAAAATTAAACTTAAACCAACCGAGACAAGGTTGTTATTATTTACGAAATTAATGAGTTTTAAAAGCCTTTTCGTGCAAGCTTTTTTAACTGTGTACTATATCGGATTACCCGCAAAATCCCTTATAAATTAATTATGCGGGATATATTTTCGTCGCAACGGCAACGTTACGTTTCAACTTTAACCTAACAGAAATGCCTGGAAGCCCTTTTAGGACCCAAATTAAATTAAATCCTTAGTACGACGAGAAAAGATTTAAAACAGGTATGTAACGAAGGTTTCATCATTTTTTTTGTTGCTGTTGTTTCGGTTCTTAGTTTCTATATTTTTATAAGGTTTTGTTCATTCCCTCGAATTTTTACCTCTTCGGTGGCTGCCAGGGCCATTTATGAGGGGTCATACAGCCTAATGTGGGCTTCGATTAACAATCTTTAAATTCAATCATTTTTATTTGCCATAAAAAATAAATTACAATTTACATTAGTCTTATGTCGGGTTGCACAAAGAATTTTAATAATAATTAACTAACCAGCAAGTTTGACTGTGACATACATGAATTTGAAAGAAATAATTTTCTTACAATCATACTGGCCCGGTTACCTTAATTTTTAATTTACTATTCAGGCTCCTTTGATTGTGAGTGCATAATGCCTCTCAATGTTAGTTATATCACAGTTAAACTTGCTGGTTAGTTAATTCTGGTTAAAAAAAATGTGTGCAACCCAACATAAGTCTATCTATATGGTTGGCAAATTGGACTAGTACCGCGATTATATAAAAACCGGTAGTTCTGCATGCATATAAAACGCACGCAGAATGATAATGTCTGTGTTTTATTGTAATCTAACCTAAAAAGTATCGACAATAAAATGTCCATAGTTGATATAAATATAATAAATTACAGTGGAGGGTTGTCTTAAAAATGGTGAAGTTCTAGGTATAGTGAGGGTACTTAAACAAACATTGACTAAAAACCCGTGTAACAAAACGTCTCTGTTATCCTCATCTGTCCAACGACTGAATGGAGTTTCCAACAAATTTCGAAATTATGTCATTAATTGGGTTCATTTTTAAAACACACAACAAAGTAGGTACGTACGTGAATTAACTGAAAATAAAACAAAACTTTTTAATCACACAGTAAATCACGTAAAAACGATATCTATAATTATTTTAAGTTTCGCGAAGCCTCAAAATAAATACCTTAAGGTTAGGCGAACCAATGGGCATACGACTAATCTATTTTTAAATTGCCCTTCATCATAATGTAAATTGTTACGTACTGTTTGCGTGACTGGCGTTACGTAACCATAGCGAGGGTGAATATCAAAGCCATGTTGGGTGTTGGGTCTTTACTTGCTTCAAGCTAATGGACACTGTCGCTGAGGCGCGCCAAAATGCACGAGTGTTTATAATTATTGTCCATCGGAGTTAACCGTGGCCCTATTATGCATAGCTACATTCGGATTAAATTAATATTATTGATTCGAACATAATTGTTTTTTAAGGGCTAAAATGGTAGCTGTACTGGTACATTAATATTTAATATTGTCGAAAAACTTTCCTCCTGGTTTTATTTTTTTTTTTTTTGGTGAAGAGCTTGTTTACATACTACACCTGACGAGCCGGCACTGATATATTATTGTTAATATGTCATGGTGGAAAGCTTAACGTTGTGACATAGAGATGGAAGTAGAGGCGAAAATGACCAGACGTATGGCAGTCGTCGGGAACCCCAAGAAACAAAACCGCGACAGAGCGAGAGAATCTTATCATATTCTAAACCCTGGGTTTCTCGCGTCATTGCATGACCTACCGATTGGGAACTAGTAATGAAAAAAATCGGATCCTTTCAGTTACCGAGTACTCGAGTAATATAGAACAGCTGCACAGAAACTTGGTGTACTTTTCCGCACCAAAAGGTTGTACACACCTCATCAACTTTTGACACTCTACAAAGCCCAGATTCGACCATCATTAGAATATTGCTCTCATGTCTGGAGCTCTGCACCCAAGCACACCCTTCGGCTACTGGATTCCATTCAAAGGAGAGCCGTTCGTCTGATCGGCGACCCCGAGCTGACCAAGACCCTCGATAGCCTGGAGCATCGAAGACAGGTTGGTGATTTGGCTCTCTTTTACAGATATTTCCATGGCAGGTGTTCGACTGACATTGCCCACTTGATTCCACCTAGAGCAATGCAAAACAGAAATACACGGCGAACCACTGCCGCTCATCCATATGTTGTTCAGCTTAGTACTCCTCGAACTTCATTGTTCAAGAATTCGTTCATCTGGAGAACGTCATCATTGTGGAATGATCTTCCTGAGGTCGTGTTTCCCAATGAATACAATCTTCAACGTTTCAAGACCAACGTTAATCGCTTTTTTCGCACTCGCACCGCTCCCAGAGCGCCTTAAAGGATTTTTCCTACAGTGCAGGTGTTTTATCATAAAAAAAAAAAAAAAAAAAAATTGAATGATTATATTTATTGAAAATAATTATTACAAAAAAAAATTGAGTGATTTCCATAACTAAGCAATTACCTACCCCTTGCCGAAAACTTGTGTAATTATAGGTGACTTCTAAAAAAAAAAGGTTGTGTGTCGCTTCATAATTTAAGTACTTCATCCATTTTTCTCTCACTGCATAACACATTACATGACTACTTGATAAAATCGAGCGATGCAAAAATTGAGTAATGTCTATTATTTCAATAATCAAGGACTAGAGTGATTTTTCACTTATGTGATCCCATCAGTGGCGTATCCAGAAAATATGCTGGGGGGGGGGGGGTCTCAGTGGGGGCGTAAGTAGGACATTTTTTTTATGGAGAGAGAGACAGTCGGGACTACATGTATTTTACGATATTGTACCTAGTGAAGAATGCGGAAAAGCGTAGCAGGCGAAAAATGTTCGGGGCCACGCCCAAATTAAAATTCACCTAATTACTAACAATTCGAAAATTAAATTATTACCTCTCCCCCTCTGCATGCTTGGATTAAATTTGTTTTTGTAAATGTTTTTTTTTAACTCGGTTTTTCATGATTAAAAATAGAGTAAATATCACTCACCACGCCAAAATTGATGATTTTCAGAAATCATGGATATTAGGAGCGTAGATCTAAGAGCAGTTTTTGGTGCAAATGCTTAGGTTTTTAAGTATTCCTTCTTAAGTGCCGTTTTGCATATTCATATCAATGCATTCTCGTTTCTTCCCGCACTATTTTTTTTATTATAAATCATCACACTTCTTCCTTAAATAATGTTTTAAATAAAATTTTTACTTTAATTTTTCTCTTTAAAAATAAATACCTAATTGTTTTTTGTTTTTGTTGTTAAAATATTTTATTGCATTGGGTAATATTTTTATTTATTTAACATAGTTTTAAGAAAGGGAAAACGGAAGAGACAAGTAGATAATAAAAAATACTATAAAATATTATTCTTTTTACTCGTTTTCCTTTAAAATTGCATCATAAATCAATAACTAAAACGATATGCGTCCGAAACCCTTATCTCTTTATAAAACAGGACTTTTATAAGGAAAAGTTTAAAACCAAATGTTTCCTATAAGACCTTTGTAATCTATAAGCCAAGAATACATTATTTAAAAATTTAAATTAAGAGTCCAAGCGTGAGACGAAAAATTCGGTTGCAATTAGACTTTAAGACCCGAGCTCCTAGGCTCGGGGGGGGGGGGGGCGAAGGGAGGAGGCTGCAGCCAGGCAGCCCTCCCCCTGAATGCAGGTCACTCAAAAACATTATTTATTTAAAGGGTCCGAGATTCTTAATTAAATAGGCTGGTATTCTAACTGATCTGTTCCTTTATGATAACGCTATATAATTATGTACATGATGATCATCATCAACTAGCGCAACATTTTTTCAAGTTTACTTATCAAGAAGACAGTCGTGTGTATGACCTTAAAAATAGACGTACTCTGAGATTACAAGTTGTTCGATGAATTTGTCAAGTTTAACAATAATTAAACAGCCGTTTTTGCTTAAAGAATCTTCAAAATATAAATATATTAGATTTTAGGTATAAAATTTAATCTATTAGTTAAAAGATCTTATAATATATCAAATTTACGAAAAGTGCAGTAAATTTTTATTACCAAATATAAAATTCCTTATTTCACTGGAACGTATAATTAAAAATCAGATATAAAGCGAAAATATTAAAATTGGAGTTTGAAATGTGATTTACGATTTATACAAATCAAAAACCAATGTAACTCTTCCAGTTTTACAAAAAACATTAAAAATTCGGGGTGTTTTGGAAATTGGACTTGAAGCGTTATCAAAATTATTAAAAAATTTAGGTTTTCGCTATAAAAAAGACTGTAACCGAAGATTTTTATGTGAGCAGCCACAGATAGTGAGTCAGCGTGTTCAGTTTTTAAAAAAATATACGGACATTTAATCGAAATTTAGAAAAGTGGTATTTTTAGACGAAACGTGGATATTTTCGAATGGAAGTGGTTCAAAATCTTGGCAAGATGAGTCTGTAAAAAGTGTTAAAAGGAAAAAGGGGTGCGGTACGGAAAAGCGTTTTATTATTTTGCATGCCGGTTCTGCAACAGGATATGTTGCAGGTGCGAGTTTTTCTTCAACATCAAAAAGTGCTGACTATCATGATAATATGAATTGCGAAATGTTTGAAAAATGGTTAAAAGTTCAATTGATACCGAATTTGGATGCTCCGTCTTTAATTGTATTAGATAATGCATCATATCATTCAAGAATTTTAAATAAATAGCCTACTTCATCTTGGAGGAAAAGTGATATTTATGAGTGGCACAACCAAAATCCTTTACCAAATATGCTTAAATCGGAACTCCTATCAACAGCAAAGTCTCTTAAAAAACCCAAAATATACGCGGTAGATGAAATACTTGAATATGGTCATGAGGTTCTACGACTGCCACTATATCATTGCCAGTTTAACCCAATAGAATTAATATGGGCTGGTGCAAAGTCTTATTATGAAAAACATGTAGGTGATGGTCTTAAATCCGACCAATAATAAATATTACACTTTTTTTTCATGCACATTGTTCTGCATAGTCCTTAAACTAATTCTCAGTGTTTCATTACGGTTTCCTGCATATTGGTTTGCGAATTTCCACTTTTTCTTTCATTATCGAAATAGTTTATCAGACTAAATGCCACTGTATTTTTAGGTTTTAGTAGTAAAATTGTTAAAATAAAATGCACTGTTTATTATTGTCGTTTTTAATTAAAGGGTACAGTAGGTATATAATTAACAATTATATAATTTTTGTTTTTCAACTCCCCTGTACATAATTTTTACAAAACTAATAATATTAGGTATATGTGGCTATCTTCGCGATAGCTAAAATAATGAAACTATTTTTCCTTCCTTCGGTATATTTGTAAATAATCTCACAACATTTTGATAGTCTCTGTGTTGTCTGATTTGACGCATATTATGATCAGTGACCTTTGGACCCGCACGTTAAGACCAGATCTGACTATATTTGAAATAATTTGTTTCGGCTTTTTACATGTTGTATCCAGAAATATGAAGTTGATAACTAAAAAAACAATTTTTTTAAACGATAAATGCAAATCTGACAAATATAATGAATGGGAAATATACACACACATATATGTAATAATATAACATATCCAAACCAGCAAAATTGGAAACATTGCGGGCTACCATAACCAACGGGTCGCAATAATTATGGCACCTTTAAAGCAAACAGCCCTATTATTTAAAATAATTGCTGCAGATAAGAGCAAAATGTGACAGTGCAAACTGGGACTTTATTTAACTGGTTGCATACAAAGTATGTTGAATAGAATGTGCAACAAAGTGGGAGCCAGGGGCACTAAAGATTAATATGTGTGGGAAAGACCAACGACCTAGGTGGAATGCACACTCTTGTTACTTCATGTAAAAGAGCTTAGAGCGTTAAATTATACCGAATAAATGATGTCACGTTCGTATATAAAGATGATTGTGATCGTATTTGTTCCTTTTCTTGTTCTATTTTTGTTCACGTGCATAACATATACGGTATATAGTCGTCAAATTATCGAGACCTGAATAAAAATATAATTCCGATAAAAAAGAAATTGTCAGCTATTTTCTGATAGCAAGAAAAAGTTGTTTGAAAGTTTTATCGGTAATATTACATCCATATTTATGTTTTATGTACTTACTTTTTTTTAAACTAAATTTTATAAATAATATTATAAATAAAACTTTATAAATAAATATAAATATTTATAGTAAATAGAAATTCATATTTCACCATTTAGCGAATGCCAGACATCGGCCTCTGAAAAATTCGATGGTTTGCAAAATCAGTCTAATATTGAAACATTATTTTTTTAAATTCTATTCCATTTTTCGGCACTTTTGCAGGGTATCTCTCTTATATTTAAAGATAGAGGGTTGCGGTTCTCGCAGCACAGTACTACTTTTTTGTGAAACAAAACATGCCGTAAATAAAATTTTACTACTCCCACATGGAAATTTGCTGTTTCCTTTACACTTTAGTGGCGGGTAAAGTAGGCTATTCCAGTTAACTGTGCGGCAAAATTTTATAACAATCCTAGATAGGTAATGAAACTGACCAATCACAGTAGTCAATTACAGAGAAGCCATTGTTGTTCTTAAAAGTACTGACCAATCACAGTATATTACTTTTACTGTGGCTCCGCCTTCTTTTTCAAGACACTAAATTATATAATTTAAATGCATATGGTACAATTTGTTATCAATTTGTTCAATATAATAAAATCTGGACGCATTTATAATAGATTTATCAATAATGCAACCTGCTGAATGTGCATAGAAAATTAATTTCATGTAGGATCATTTATCAGTTGGCAGAGAGGTAAAGCGTTTTACTATGGAACCAATGGTCGTGAGCTCGAGCCCGACAACCCGAAAAATTTTTTTTTACATTTTTCATAAGGTTTGTAAGTTTGGTCGTAGAAAAAATATACTGATCAACTCGAGTGGATTGTCCATATTGCCCTCGGAAGTTTGAGCACTCCGCCTACGGCGTTGTGCTCAGATTGCTTCCTCGTTCGATATGGACATCATATCCACTCTTGTTGTACAAACTACTATTTTTGTCTTGGTTTTTGAGATACAGGGTGAAAATGAAAATTATCACTTTTGGGACACCTACCGTATCTCCGTTGTCTTTTAACTTATTAGAGAGGTGAAAAGGTATTCTTACAGAACTTTTTCGTAGAATCCAGTGGCGTAGTTAGTTTTTTTGTGTTTTATAGGGTTTATACTTAAATTATTTTAATATCTGCTGTGCCCTACTCTTGATTACTTTAACTTTTGCCTCAATAGTCCTACACGAGGTTGAAGGAGTTGCCTCTACGATGGCTAAAACATTGGTCTCATCGATTTCTTGATTTTCCTTATTAGGTATAGGATTTTGGTCTTGGTTGCGTAAATGATCCATGATTAACTAAATTATCTTTAAATATAGAGAACATATCAAAGAAAGGCTGTCTTCTTTCCGAATATCTATAATAAGTATAAAAATGCGCAATGATAAAAAATGATTGAATTAGGAAAATTGGTACCTGTTAAGATATATTTCAGAAACCTGATGCGAATTTTCGTTGGATTCTATGTAGCAAAATAAAATACCATACTTTTTAAAGTTCTGATATACTCCCAGTTCAGCCATTTTTAAAAAGAAAACACATATTTTCAACTTACAACTTTTAAGTCAATATTAAATATTATTTTGACAAGCGACATAACTTTTAGCCGTAAACAGAATAAAAAGAATACCTTTTTCTACTGACGTTTTATAATAACATCTTTTTGATTGTCATTATGGTTTTTTAATAACCTCCTTTTAGGCGCAGCGTGCTTAAAAAACTTTTAAGCACGTTACCAGGAGCCAGGGCCCGCTCTAGGGGGCGGCAACCTGGGCCCCTGCCCAGGCGGCAAGTTGGAAGAGCGGCATGAAAAATCCAAAGAAACACCATAAATCCCCGTTTTGCCTACCTACGTTCCTAGGTATATATGAAGTTTCAACCATCCCAATTCCCAGTTAACAAATTTAATTTCCTTTGTTTTGCCGTGCCGTCTTATTTTTAAAACAGTGACAATTTCGACGGATCCCTTTTCTTTTTAATAATATAATAATATCAAGCAATTCCGCGACAAAGCAAGCCGAACAACGCCGGCACCGGCACCGGCACCGGTACTTTTTTTGGTCATGGCGGCGTCGCAGCAAAGGACAAGCCGGCGAGCGGCGAGGAATAGACAGACAATTTGCTGTTGTGGTAGGTATAAAACGAAGAAGGGATCAAAAAGGCGGCAATTTCTTGTTTTGCCCAGGGCGGCGTTATTGCTAGAGCGGGCCCTGCCAGGAGCAACGTGCCTAAAAGTAACGCAGGTAATTATTTACAATTAAAACGTAACCACAGACTAGGTATAATTTAATTTTTTTTGGCAAGTGTCAATTTTTAAAAGGGGCAAATGAAACATAGGTAATAAAATTTTAGTAAAATAAATTAAGTTTTTTATTATGAAACCTCAGTAGAAAAAATATTGTATACAACTCGTTATGAAACAATGTCTTTTAGTCACTTTGACGTGTTGTCCAACTCGGCTTCGCCTCGTAGGACAATTCACGTCGCGTGCCTAAAAGACACTTATTTCGTTACTTGTTGTAAAATAGCTATTTCATTTCTCTAATAGGTTAAAAGACAACTGAGATACGGTAGGTGTCCCAAAAGTGATAATTTTCATTTTTAACCTGTATCTCAAAAACCAAGACGGCTATGAAAATTTTGTTTACGGCATGTTTAGTTTCACAAAAAAGTAATACAGTGCTGCGAGAACCGCAACCCTCTATCTTGAAATTTAAGAGAGATACCCTATAAAAGTGCTCAAAAATGGACACCCTGTGCAAACACTTAAAACCCACGACACTCGTCAATACAAAATATAAAATTTCTTTTTAGTATTCATAAGATGTTAGTTAGCCTAATATCTACTTTTGTGCGAAATAATACTTTGGTGATCAAGAACAAACATTTTTTACCGAGGCGCAGCCATGTCAAAAAATTGTTCGAGGTGACCCAAAAATTTCGCACATGAGTTGCAAACAGTATTTTTTCTACATCGACTTTAATTTGATAAATTATATCGAAATTTTTGTATTACAATATTTATTTCAAATAATTTTCTTAAAATATAGTAGTTGATTCTATCCCAGATATAACTATAGAAACCAATATACTTAACAACAAGCGTTTTTCTATACTCCACCAGAAATATCAGATGCAACCAAACTTGTTACACTGACTCTTATATCGAAAAAATCCAGACGGCAGTATGAAGGGCATTAAGAACAATTTAAAACATGGTGTTGGAGAAAAAAAACGTAAAAAAGCTTCCGAAAATATTTTACTGGTATATCTTGCGGAAAGGTCGGAAGTAGTTAAATTGTCCACATTATGGTCAATATATTCTATGTTGAAGTCAACTCCTAATGTCAAGGAAAACGTGGATATAACAAAGTTTCCTAAAATTGGTCCAGTCTTTAATAAACTTTCAGTTGGGCATCAAGCTAAGAAGTTTATGGTTTTAACGCGAGATCAAATTAATCATTTTTTAACTGAGTTATTAGTAAAGGTAGTTTATTTTTTTTAATTTTAAAATTGATATTAAAAATATTTATTGTTTTAGGCTTTTTTGAGTATGGGTATCTCGGGTGCTTGTCGCCGGGAAAAGTTAACAAAAATTTGGCATATTATCGATAAAAATCCTATAATTTTCTTAGTCATATGTTGAAAGCCCTCTAGGGGGAGATTAAAGAACTTACAAATAATTTTCCTTGATTGATTTTGTGATGATTTTTTTTATTTAAACACGTTGGGACAAACGGTTCTTGAGATATGGTCGGCGTCCATTTGGCCACCCGGTACGAAAACGTTGATTTCAATAATCATTTTAAAACAACGTTTGACATTTTTCAATTTGCCTAATTATTTCTTGAAGGTTTAATTACTTTGAATTAAATGGAGAAATATGAAAATACACAATAATAGGTAGATGTCCTGTAAATTAATTAATTTAATTTAATTCGAATACTCACAAAAGTTTTTTAAAAAGTTGTGCATTATATTGTCTTAAATTAAGAAAAGTCTAAACTTTATAATTTAAAAAAATGTTTGCAAAAACTAATTACTTTGCTTAATGGTCAAATAAAATTAAACAGTTTGCTGCATTTTCCAAATTAAAATTGCCCTTCCAGTAATAAAGTTAATGAAACAATATTAATTGTGATCATAAAAGTTAAATGTAAATTAGGTAATTTGGTTTTAAATCAAATGAGCGAGCAAGAGCTTTCAATTCGATTAAAAGAAGATAAACTAAAATAAAAGTTTCGCTGCAGGCAAGTCACTTTATAAATAATTATGCCTTCAGTATTTAAATAGAATAATTTAACTATGAAATATCTACTAAACTTATGACAAAATGGTTCAATTTTGAGATTTTCTTTTTGCTTCAGATCAGTCTAAACAATGACCTATTTAAAGGTTGCGGCCTTTCGTTACAGTGATATGTCAAAATTGGTACTTAAATCGATTACGACTTTGTTCTAATTTCGACCAATTAGCTATATTTCTGTCAAAAATATTTTTTAGGTGAAGAAATGTCATAACAGTTTCTGTCAGCAGCTTCTTAGATCCCTTTTGACACCACCTAACTCTACAACAGATATAGTCCGTACAATGGATGCACGGCACAACTCACAAATATACAGGGTGATTCCTAAGTTGATACTTCTTTTTTAGCTGTGTATAGAAGACATGAAAATAAACAACTTTTTCAAATACTTTTTTTCATATTTACTGATGATATCTCGTAGGATGAAGGTGTCGTTCTACACTCCCCAGTCGGTAGATCACATAATTTGTGGTCGATGACCGGTTCATGATGGCCAACGTAATCGGCGAACCGTAAAAAAAAAACCGTAAGTAATTCGTTGCTTTTTTGACAAAATATACTGATTATTTCATATATAAATTTGGATTTTTGGATGAATACTTATTAAAGCTAAACTTGTACGCTCTTCTCCTGAAACTTTTTTCTGCTGAAGCTGTATGGGAGGATGATTTGTTGTTTTATTTGGCGCGTTATTGATAGCGTTGCCGTCAAATTTTTTTTATTTTTTTTTGGATTTCGGCCACCCCAAAAGTTTTTTCGGACCCCCTAAAATAAATTTAATCTTAAGAAGCTCTTAAAAAAGTTATTCACTTACTTTCTATTACCAATACATAATATAGGTAGTTGTAATATACAAAGTCAATTCTTGTGCTTTATTCACGAATCTATTAAGCTTTAAGGTTATTTAAACCCAAAAAAAGGGTGTGGCAACCAAAAAAATTCGCAATTCTTTTTCGCGCCCCTCCCCCCCTAGAAGAAGTCCTAAATCCGACACTGTAGAAGGGGGGCGCAAAAATATCCCAGGGCTTTGGGCGCTTCCAAGTGTTAATACGCCTCTGTTCGCATATAGCAATCAGAAATTGATTGGCTATATTTTGATTAAGGGTGAATTAAATTAACCTAAAAGCAAAGGCAATTTCAAGTAGTAATCAATCCAATTATGTAGAAGTACCTACATCGGTTCGGAGATTTCATTTCCTAATGCCCGTGGGACATTTAGATTCGAATAACTTTGGGGGCAAAAAAGGTCCCTATACATATTAAATTTTATTGATAAGTACGGACTAAAAATTAATTACAGATTAATGATTTTATTCAATTAGCTGATAAGATTGAAAGGAAAGAAGAAACGTTAAATTTAAGTAGGAAACTTAAAAGTTTATCACCGTATGTAATTAATGCCGATTTCTTGTTCTCTGCGGTGACTAAATTTCTCCAAATTAAGACATATTATGATATAATTGGGGTTAAACACGCATCCATAATCTGTATTTATTTATTTATTTACAAGTAGGGATATAACAGTCCAATAAAGCATCCACGTTGTGGTATTAGCTAGTGGGAATTAAATGTTTTAATTAGACAAAAAATTATCTGACATGTTTTTTAAATCTTATTATAGACATATCGAGCATTTCCATGCAGGGCCGTAGCTAGAGGGAGGCTAGCCAGGGCGAAGCCCTGGTAAAAAAATATTGAGCCCTGGTAAAAAAGATTTTGAAATAGAAAAAATAAGTGTCAAAAATGTCTGCAACTTATTTGATAAGTTTAATAAAATAAAATTATTTAAATAATTTGGTCATACGGGTGTGTTCGGTTAGTCCTGTCCTTCCCCTGTCTGTTCCGATTTCCCTTTTTTAGAGCTATTTTAAATCAACAAAAATATAA
Organism: Polydrusus cervinus; assembly: GCA_935413205.1. Classification (NCBI taxonomy): domain Eukaryota; kingdom Metazoa; phylum Arthropoda; class Insecta; order Coleoptera; family Curculionidae; genus Polydrusus; species Polydrusus cervinus. Next base: position 54,237,230 of record OW284516.1, on the reverse strand, counting down.
CCCAATGCAATAAATTATTTTTACAACAAAAACAAAAAATAATTAGGTATTTATTTTTAATGAAAAAAATTATAGTATACATTTTAATTGAAACATTTTTTATTGAAGAAGTGTGATGATTTATAATTAAAAAAAATAAAGCGGGAAGAAACGAGAATACTTTATTATGAATATACAAAACGGCACTTAAGAAAGAGTATTTTAAAACCTAAGAATTTGCACCAAAAACTGCTCCTAGATTTACGCTCCAAAAATACATGATTTCTAAAAAATCATCAATTTTGGCGTGGAGAGCGATATTTACTTATTTTTAATTATGAAAAATCGAGTCCGAAAATCGCGTGTTAGAGTCATACATACGTCTTATGTTAAAATTTTGGTTTGACACTACTATTCATATTGTTTACAAATATAAAAAATGTTTTTTTTTAATAAAGGGCCAGCTAGGAAAATCAAAAAAAAAGTAAAAAAAAAACATTTACAAAAACAAATTTTAATAATTTTGATGAAATTTGTTAGTAGTAAGGTGAATTTTAAACGAACTTTGGGCGTGGCCTCTAAAATGTTTCGCCTGCGGCGCTTTTCCGTCTTCTTTCCTAGGTACAATATTATGAAATACATGTAGTCCCGACTGTCCCTTTCTCCAAAAAAAAGTCCTACTTACGCCCATTCAGCCCCCCCCCCGAGCATATTTTCTGGCTACGCCACTGCTTATAATACATGCATATGAATGAAGCATGTCGGATGTCGGTCGTTCTAAAATGTAACAAAATTCTACAGCGTCCCTTAAAAATCAAATATCATTATATTTCAACGTGAGAATATGGGCCCTGGTAAGGAATCGAATTGCCCTACCAAAAATTTGGTTCTGGCTACGGCTCTGTTTCCAGCCTAAGGAAAGACCATTATCGGCCATATTGTCAAGTAACAGATTTTCAGATTTAATTTTCAAGAACTATAACCCCATTTCTTATTTTTTTTTTTTTTTTTTTATGATAAAACACCTGCACTGTAGGAAAAATCCTTTAAGGCGCTCTGGGAGCGGTGCGAGTGCGAAAAAAGCGATTAACGTTGGTCTTGAAACGTTGAAGATTGTATTCATTGGGAAACACGACTTCAGGAAGATCATTCCACAAAGATGACGTTCTCCAGATGAAAGAATTCTTGAACAATGAAGTTCGAGGAGTACTAAGCTGAACAACATATGGATGAGCGGCAGTGGTTTGCCGTGTATTTCTGTTTTGAATTGCTCTAGGTGGAATCAAGTGGGCAATGTCAGTCGAACACCTGCCATGGAAATATCTGTAAAAGAGAGCCAAATCACCAACCTGTCTTCGATGCTCCAGGCTATCGAGGGTCTTGGTCAGCTCGGGGTCGCCGATCAGACGAACGGCTCTCCTTTGAATGGAATCCAGTAGCCGAAGGGTGTGCTTGGGTGCAGAGCTCCAGACATGAGAGCAATATTCTAATGATGGTCGAATCTGGGCTTTGTAGAGTGTCAAAAGTTGATGAGGTGTGTACAACCTTTTGGTGCGGAAAAGTACACCAAGTTTCTGTGCAGCTGCCTTGGCAATTGCGGCAACGTGATCATGCCAAGACATATTACCTCCCAGATTGACCCCCAGCAAATTAATAGACGGTGCCAGGGGAATTGCAGGGGAATTGCGTGTCCTGCCATGACTATATCCGGTTCTGCAATGTTAACCTTTTTGGAGAAGACTGCTGCCTGTGTTTTCTTAGCATTAAATTCGACTTGGTTACTGTCACCCCAAGCCAAAATTTCTTCCAGGTCATTGTTGAGGCGCAATACTTCATGCTGCCTGCGAAGATGTGCGTCGGCAGCGGATGTTTGGGGAGTCAAGGTAAAAGATGAGACAAGTGTGCTGTCATCAGCAAAGCTATAAATTGGATTTTGGGTTTTCACTAGAAGGTCGTTAATATACAGTAAAAAGAGGGTAGGCGACAATATGGACCCTTGAGGAACACCTTCCATTCTTAACATTGGTTCATTAAAGAAAAAAATATTACGAATTTAATGAAAGTTACTGGTTTGTTCGTTTGTATTAGCATCAGCCAATTATTCATATTAAGCATGCCGTCATAACCCCAAGTAGTGGAGTCAGCGTCTATCCTACTTCGAATTATTAAAAAGAGAACAATAACGTCGCATATATTTTGTGTAAAAAAACGCCTACCTTTCGGCTGTGTCGAAGTCATTAATATTGTTGTTGAAGGGTATCGGCTATGCTTTTATAAGTATCAGATTTATGCTGCTTTTATAATACATTTTTTTTAAAAGTGGATATAATAAATATTCGAACAAAATGCCATTAAAAGTAAAGGAGAGAGTTGGTTGTACACTGTGTCCAGAAAAAAGGAAAAAACGTTGTATTTCAGTGTAATTATTTATTAACACTAACACCAACAAGGATGATGGGACATACACAGAGAGTAGTGGGGAAACCCTTGAACTGCTGATTGATTCCCACTTTCCTGGTAATACATCGGCCATAGAGGCCCTTATCGATCAAGGAGACGTTCCGGATTTGAATAGCATCAAATCAGTGGTCACTTACGATAAGCTAGAATGGGCGATTGACTCATTTGAACCTTACAAATCACCAGGATTAGACGGGATAATGCCCGCCATGCTACAAAGAGGGAAGAGAATCCTGATCCCTTGGCTTTTGGTGATATACAGAAGCAGCTTGTATTTTACTTACATGCCGGCTGACTGGAATAAGATAAAAATAGTCTTCATCCCTAAGGCTGGTAAGAGCAGTCATGTAACCGTCAAAGACTTCAGACCAATAAGCCTGTCTTCGTTCCTTGTCAAAACATTGGAGAGGTTACTGGATCTGCATATCAAGAACTCGGTGAGAGAGCGAGAATTAAGCTCGTCTCAACACGCTTATACCAAAGGGAAATCAGTGGAAACGGCGCTACACGAAGTAGTAGGCACTATAGAGAAATCCCTTAACAATAAAGAGTACACCCTAGGTACCTTCTTGGATATTGAAGGAGCCTTTAATAACGTCACGACCGAGGCAGTGTGCGACGCTCTAATAGAAACAGGGGTCGATAACTACATCTGCCGTTGGATTAGGAGGATGCTGAAAGGCCGTCAAATCTGCTCCAGTTTGGGAAGTAGCGAGATGGTCAGATTTGCTGGAAGAGGAACTCCGCAAGGCGGGGTTCTGTCACCAACACTCTGGCTGAGAGTTCTAAATAAAGTTCTCATAGCGTTGGAGAAGGCTGGAATAAAAGTGATTGCATACGCTGACGATATAGTTATACTAGTGTCAGGTAAATTTGTAAACACAATTAGCGACCTAACAGGAATGGCGCTACGAATACTACAACAGTGGGCCATGAAATGCGGGTTAAAAATCAACCCCGAAAAAACGGAGGTAGTTCTATTCACACGCAGAAGGGTGATCGAGAACTTCAGACTCCCAGTACTCGACAATAATGCTTTGGTGCTTAAGGAAAAAGCAAAGTATTTAGGATTGGTACTTGACTCCAAGCTAAACTGGGGCATAAACTTGCAAGAACGAGTTAAAAAAGCGTCGGTAGCATTATATGCCTGCAAAAAAGCAATTGGAAAATAATGGGGACTAAAACCCCACATAGTACACTGGATCTATACGGCTATTATAAGACCTATATTAATATACGGGGTCCTGGTTTGGTGGACCGCTTTGGAAAAAGCAGTGCACACTAAGTCAATAACAAAGATACAAAGGGCAGCTTGTTTGGGAATAACCGGAGCCCTTAAGTCAACCCCGACAGCGGCGCTAGAGGTCATGTTATATATACCCCCCTTGGATATCTATGGAAAAAGTATAGCTGCAAAAAGTGCCCTGCGAGTCGAAATTCTGGAAGGAAACCAACTACGGGCACAGCAGTATACTAAAGATTCACCCGGGGAATAATCTACGAGACCCGACTGATTACTCTGTCCCAATAACATGCTTCGATAGAAGGTATTCTATACTCATTCCGAGTAGGGAAGAGTGGGAAGGCAATCAGAATATAACGAAAACAGATCACGCAATCTTCACAGACGGTTCAAAAATGGACGTTGGTGTGGGAGCCGGGGTCTTTTCCGAAAGTTTACAAATACAGAAATCGTATAGACTCCCCAACTATTGTAGTATTTTTCAAGCGGAAGTACTGGCAGTAGAGAAGGCGGTCAATATCCTGCAAGAACACCTTGGCTTGGGAGTAGCCTCGTCAATCACCATCTTCAGTGATAGTCAGGCGGAGATTAAGGCAATCTGTTCCAGCAGCGTTAAATCAAAGCTCGTAAAGCGATGCCGCAACAATCTATGCACACTTGGCAACCAACTTCGGGTTATTCTGTGCTGGGTTCCTGGACACTCCAAAATAGATGGCAACGAGGCTGCCGATGGCTCGCAAGAGAGGGCGCAGGCATGCCAGCTGATCTAGCAGACAATACAGTGAACAAACCACTGGGATTGGTCAAAGAGGAGATTGACTACACGGCCAAGCAGCTTGCACAGAACAGATGGACAGGGTTGACAACCTGTAGTACATCCAGGCAACTGTGGCCCACATTCGATAAAAAGAGAACCGCAGAGCTATTGAGACACAGTCGAAAAGACGTGAGAAATATTACTGCGGTTGTTACCGGACATTGCCTCTTCGGTAGACATGCCGAACGTATGCAAATACCCACTAACGACTTCTGCAGAAGTTGCAGAGATGAGGAAGAGGAAGAAAGTATTCAACATTTTCTGTGTGAATGCCCTGGCCTCGCAAGAAGGAGGTTCACTACTTTGGGTGAATCATCTTTCGATAGCCTGGAGGAACTAAACAACTTACAACTTGGACGGCTGAGCAGATTTCTGAACAGTAGTGGCTGGTTTGAATGAGTTGTTAAAATCCTTCCGCGGTTACGTCGCATAAACCATCAGTGATCTGATGAAGGTGGGTTCTACGGAACACGTGTGGTATCACAACGGACCTAATCAGGACTACGTGAGACCGTTTGGTCAGAACCAAGGGTCTGCCACTCTTACCTAACCTAACCTAACACCAAGCGCTTTTGGCCTTATTATACCGGGTCCGCCAATGTGGCGGGGATGGAAGATTAAATCATTATCGAGGAGCTTATCAAAAATACTAAACCAGCATAAGGTATCGACTTAAAAGCGGCATATTTTAAAAATATTTTACATTATACAGGGTGGCTCAAAAAAGTGTGGCGGACTAAACTTGCATTTTTTTAATATTATATATTATATTATTTTCTAATTCCCTATACAATTCCACGTATATTATGTATAAAATGTCATATGTTTAAATTCAATTGTTTTTGAGTAATTGACGTTTAAAATATGGCATTTTTTGACTTTGACACGCTGTAACATTGGAACGGTTTATCTTAGAGAAAAATGGTTTTCACCTCCCTATCTTAGTTTTTTATTCTCTATCCAAGGAAACCAACTTTCGATTTACTATGTTAAACCGTTAAAACAGTTTTTTTGGTTTAACATGGTAAATCGGAGGTTGGTTTCTTTGGATAGAGAATGAAAAACTAAGATAGGGAGGTGAAAACCATTTTTCTCTAAGATGAACCGTTCCAATGTTACAGCCTGTCAAAGTCAAAAAATGCCATATTTTAAACGTCAATTACTCAAAAACAATTGAATTTAAACATATGACATTTTATACAAAATATACGTGGAATTGTATAGGGAATTAGAAAATAATATAATATATAGGGTGTTCCATTTAAAAAAATGCAAGTTTAGTCCGCCACACTTTTTTGAGCCACCCTGTATAATGTAAAATATTTTTAAAATATGCCGCTTTTAAGTCCATACCTCATGCTGCTTTAGTAATTTTGATAAGTTCCTCGATAATGATTTAAATTTCCGTCCCCGCTTCGTTGGCGGACCCGGTATATTGTTTATATATAGGGCGGTTCCTAAGTTGATACTTCTTTTTTAGCTGTTCATAGAAGGCATTAAAATAAACAACATTATCAAATACCTTTTTTCAAAAAACTTTAAAATAGGCGAGATACAGAAGTAAAAAATCTAAGTGCGGGCCTGGTCATCAAAACGTCGCCTGCTATGCTTTATGTTGTTTGTCTTATCTCTTATTACTTACGCAACTTACGGGTCGGTGGTCAGTTATTTATTTGGCAATCCGCTGCTGTGTGTTTTCCTGAAGCAAGTGCGGCTGCGGCCTCGAGATTCTACGCAGAACGCTTTTCCTTGCGGGCTCATCCTACACCTAGAAGTTTTCTTAGTGTTATTTAACAAGCAAGTTAGGCAGAACCGTATTTGATCCATAGTGTAATAAATGAATGTTAGTACCTTATTTTTAAGTTTTTTTTTTTAAGTTTTTTTTTTAAATGTTGTTTATTTTAATGCGTATACACAGCTAAAAAAGAAGTATCAAGTTGTATATTTTGTTTCCTTACAAATTATGTTTCACCAAAACTTTTTAAGCATTGCTTTAAAAAAATCTATTTGACTAGGTTAAGCCCTGATAATGGCCGTGAGTAAATAAAGCCAAAAGCGCTTGGCGTCAATGTTGATAAATAATTACACTGAAATACGTTTTTTCCTTTCAAAATTCCATTAAATTTATGAATACATATTATATTTTGTATAAAAGCGTTTTTACACACAAAACAATAAAATTTAAACCTGGAACGAATATCTTGCTTGTCCACATATTTCCTGGGAATTGCTTCATATTTTCATGGAGGATTTTCTCGCATTTAAGCATGTGGTGCATGTAGCAATTCTCACTGGGGTGGGTATGTTTTTGTTATTTTTCTATTACTTTGTAAAAACAGTTTGTTTTTTAAAAATCAAGAATATGGATTTACAATATACATTATACTTGCTGCAATAGTTGTAAAATTATAAAACTTTTGAAAAAAAACACTTTTCCATACAAATTATACCCAACACGTTTTATTTGCTATACACAAACTGCAACAAATTGACGATTATTTTACTGACATCCGTTTTATTACACTTTGTTTATAGATTTTTTTTTGCTGAGGTTGACAGAAGAGCCAGTATACTTAGGCTTATAAGGCCCATTGTATCCCCTATCGTCTGGGTAATGTCACTCAGACGGGACCTACAGCTTAACGTGGAATCCGAACCCCGTGTATGCGCTAGTTATCCTTTTTACGCCCCCAGAAGTCCTTAACGCCCGTCTCGGTCCCAAAGGAGTCACTAGTAGCATACTCCATTCTTTTATCCACTAAATTTCGGACATACTTACAGTAAATACTTAGTTAATAAAATAAATAGTTGTATGATACTTTTCGGACACATTCTGATCAAACGAAAAAATCTTTTACTAATTTAATTAAGGACCAATTCACTCTGTTCGGGTTTCTAAATAAATAACTGCGGGGATGATAAATTTCAATACAAATAATATTAAAGGTAGTACGTAAATTTTTAGGTAAATCAGTATTTACTCAGCTTTTTCTACTTATAGAAGCAATTTAAGCAATTTCTTTGGGCCATTAGAATGTAATTTTCTACACCCCAACCTTAACGCAAGTTTTGTTCAGGTGCTTGCTTAGTTTGCTGATAAGAGTCGTCAAGATGACTATGCGTCTTTCATACTAATGTCTATTAAGAAACTTAAATAAGGGGAGCAGGAACATATAAGATAAGAAGGGAAGGATATCTTACGAACACTTTAGTTGCGTATCAGGCATTTTGGTTTACCAAACGTTATTGCTGATTACAGGATTTCAACTAACTTTATGACATACATGCTCCAATAATATAGTTTAATAATTGACATAATTGATGAGGATCAGTGAAGCATCTTTAGTCTCATTGTTCAAATTTTGGCTATACTTTAAAAAAAAATATTGAAAAAATAATTTTTAAATTTGGCTTATAATTTAAAGGCTCATGTAATGACATTTTGTTATTCGAGATAAAATTTAAAATAATAAAATATGTTATTATTAGTTGTAGGTCAGAATAGGTTAACTACGGTTTGTATTGTAATTATTTTTTATTTTTCTTTAAAATTATAACAAAGTAATTGTATTATATCCCCATAAAATATTATTTATTTCACGGATTTCTGCAATAGGTCTCTAATCCTAACATAAATAATTATTTATATTTTTTGTGAGTACCTGAAACATTTCACCTTATTTGTACTACTTTTGAATTTCAGTAATAACTAGGTAGTCACTCAGATTAGTGCCTTTTTATTTCTCACGGCGCTCGTTAATCAAATTATTAATTACAATATATTATAACACTAATTAAATATATATTTTTTTAATGCACTGAAATTATGGTCATTCCTAAATATTAAAAACGATAAAACATAAAAACATCCTCTTCTAAAAAAACATTTTACCAAGTAATTGATTTGATCCAATATTATTTTCGATTTAAACCGACACCAAAACCAAGTGGAACAATATCACATCCACATATCACGAATAACTGCATAATAACATTATGAATTTCCCGAAAATTACAATCTGGCGTTGATATTCGATCATTTTGAGTGAATGAACAATGTCAGAACCATATTATCTCAAATAGCTTTTAGCGATACGACAGATCTATGACCCCATTTTGGATATTGATATATTATGTGTTACTTAATAATATAGTTAAATCCAGGTTATTCATGTAGGTAATTGGATTGAATGAGCATTTGAAAATTATTTAACCAGTTGAAAACGATTCATATAATAATATTAAGTTGCCAATGCAAAACCTAATGCTTTTGACACTGCGATCGCATTGAATTAACAGCAACGCAAAGCACTTTAGATACGTTTTGGTTAATCCAAAGTTAATTTTATTATATTCGCCACGAAAACTTCTGGGGTTGTTGATGGACAATGATTTAGGATTCTCGTGTCATGTTAACAACTGTATTAAAAGGGCTTTTGCCAATCTTAAATTAATATTCAACCAACGGGCGCTGCTACACGCAAAACTGAAAAAGATGTTGTGCTACTCTATTGTTTTATTGCATTTTAACTATTGCGATGTCTTGTATGGTCCCTGTCTTTTGGACTCGGACATTAAAAGAATACAACTAATGCAGAATTCATGTGTACGATTGATCGGTCGTATGCGAGGTCGTGAGAGGGGTGTGAGTGCTAAGTTACGTAAAATTAACTGGTTAAGAATGAATGAGAGACGCATGTTGCATAGATTAGTATTATTTAATAAAATAATCTGTAAGGAGTGCCCGGATTATTTGTATGACAAAATTAAATTTAGGCATAATGTACATAATTTGGAACTTAGACATAAGCTTACGATAACTCTACCTATACATGTTACATCCTTGTACGAGCGCTCATTTAGTTATCAAATTTTAAATATTTACAATTAGGTACCTCCTAACTTTGAAATGATCTCAGATTATAAGTTTAAGCTATTTGCAAAACAAAATGTTCAGAACTTTTTGTAGAACCATGTATATTTTTTCCTGCCTGAGTCATATGCCATTCTTATTCCAGAGTCGTATACCTACTATTTTTTGTATCTATTTATAAAACATATTATAGTATAATTCGCCTCTAGTTTATATCTACATTTGCCTGTAAATTTTAAAAAACAAGCATTTATGTTGTTGAGCAATATAGTTTTTATAGTTTAGTGCATTATATAATTATATATCAACTTACTTAACAAGGTTGAGATAGGAAGGTAAGCTTCAACTCCGCCAATTGTAATTTTTTATTTTTTTTTTCTTATAATTACAATAAAGACCTATTTATTTATTTACTTTTATCACTAAGGTGATTTTCAAAAACTTTAGCTTAAAACTTAATAATTAAACGATAAATATCCGAGGCCAGCGCAGCGGTTTAAAGGTTTTTTTTTTATTTTAAAGTTCACAATGTGGCATATTAAGATTATTTATTGATTTTATTTATATTATTATGTAACTGAACAAAAAATGACTTTAAAAAATAATAATTTCAATTTAAAAGCTGTTTACTTGTGAATTACCTATCGCCCTCTTCAATTTCCTTTCATTATAATGAAATTCCTTAAGATCGTTTTATTTCATTGAGAAAAGCCTGGTGCTGGAAAATCCATACTTCCGGGGCAAGGTTGTTCAAAATACCAATTTCAGCCATCAAAAACGTATTATAACACCAGTCATTACGCTTGTTTCAACTCTAAAAATATGTGCAAAATAAAGGAAATTTCAGCAATCCTTGTTAAAACTAGTAATTTGTATACTATTTAAAAATATGTGTGTACCTATATTATTATAGTCTATTTCAGAAATGTGTAGAGTAATAAAATGGGAAATTCCGTCCAGTTCGGCTCAATTTCGGTGTCGGCCATAGGCGCAGGTAAATTCTGTGCATTAAATTATTTATGATGAACTAACTAAAGAAAAAAATAGTTATTTATTGTACAAGACGATGAAATTGTACTTTATCTTTGAAAGTGTTTTTTAGCGTCGAGACGTCAGTCTAGACGCTAATTATGCTCTAGAAGATACTGCGATTTTATCGTCGTGTGTAATACAACATTTTTTTTCTATTGCAAGACTTTAAATTCAGGTGAAAAATAAAATAACAGAAAATTTTAATTTTTGGCACAAAAATCGCAACTGTGTTGCTAGGGATATGAATTATTCTGTCCACAAAAATGTCAAACAAATTTTACACTCTGGTTTTTGTGGAGTGTTCAGTATTTTTGCGTTTTGAATTTGAACGAAGTGAATACGAAATGTACGGAAAAGAATTAACACAAGAAGAAGAAAACCTGCCATCAGATGTAGAAGATGCAGCGTTGCAAGCAGAAAGTTTATTATTGCCCGAAAAATTTTTCTTCTTAGTTAAGTTAAGTAATCTTTTTAGTTCAGATAAGTCCACGGTTCTGTATTTGCAGATGCTCTTCTCTTGCAGTCAACTTAACGGTAGCGGTACAAAGTGCGTTAGGTAAGGATCTGCAGGCGCAGTCACAGCAGTATTAATAGTTAGTATCGGTATGATGATCAGATGGTCTTGCAAATATCAGTATGGTGTAACTAACCTTATATCCAAATAAGTTTTATTTTTCTTAAAATTTACTATTTCACATTTAGATTGATAAAACTAAATTAACAAGAATACAATTATTATTAAAATAATCACCAAATAAGAACACAACAGTTCTTTAATTAAGTCTATGATATTACTTACAAAAATATGTTTTTTTAAATTTATATTTTTAGTATAAATTACCCAACCACCCCAAGATGATATGTAGATTGTAGATATCAAGTTACTAATATTACTTGTCGTAAGTATATAATATAATACAGCCTTTAGTTTCACCAAAAATATTGTTTTGATTTTTCATGGACTTACTGAAGTGAAAGCCAAATTATATTCCTACTGTATAATTTACGACAAAGCCGCTATTTCTGGGCCAAAACTTTATAAATTTGATATTAACTACTATGTAAAACTTTTAATTACTAGGTACTAATTTGAATACAGATATTTAAAATTTTTCGTGCATCACGACTGCTGTCATTGAAAATAGAAATAAAAACCACAAGACAGTTCTTGTTGTTTAAAAATACAAGTTTATTACTAAACTAATGAAGTTCCAACAGTGCTATTAGTTTAATATTCAATTGTGTTTTGTGGCACAATAGGTTTTGTTCGATTAATTTAATCAAATTCCGATCAGATCAAGGTCAACAATATAAAGTCAGCTTTTACAATTTAAACTCAATTTTTGGTTTAAAAAAATAATAAATATTTTCTGCCAAAGCCCAAAATTAGCTGCATTTAGAAGACAATACAGTTTATTTTTGAGATCAAAACTTTAAGATTATTATAAGCACCTATGCGAGTTATGCAACTGAGTAGTTTGACTATCGGAACTATGTTAAGCTTGGCGCGCACTTATGCGCGCCGAAGCGCGGCGAAGCGCGGAGAAAAACCGTGCATTGGATTAACTGCATGTATTCTTATAGAGCTCCGCTAACTTAAGCGAAGCGCGGCGCGGCGCGGCACGTCGATGCGGTTGAGGTTGGAAGGTGCCACGCTAACTTATGCGCGCCGAAGCGCGGCGAAGCACGCCGAAGAAGGCGTTTTGGATTAAATTACATGTATTCTTATGGAGCTCCGCTAACTTAAGCGAAGCGAAGCGCTGCACGGCGTGTCGATTCGATTGGGATTGTAAGCCTAGAATCCTGAGCGAAGAAATTCTCTTCGGCGTGCTCAGTGGCGGCGCCCGAAAAATTATAATGGGTAAGCATAAGCGGGCTTAATGTTTTTAGAATGAGCCCAGGATCAAAAGTGAATTCTAAAAAAACCTTCCCAAACCTTCGATCATCGGCGACTTTACAGAAATTCCATATTTATTTAGAGTGGTGTCCCAAGTAGCATTTTTAGACAAAAGTTATTTGCTTTTTAGAAACTATTGCAGCACATTTTCGAATTCCAGTTACTGGAATCATTTAAGCCTTGCTTATTTCAAAATACTTTACCAACCATAGTGTCCATACATTAACGACACGTGCGGATAATGACTATTTTTCGAAACATTGTTAATTAAACTATATGAAGGTGTGGTGTGATATTTTTCGAAACTTCCAGGAACCCACCAAACCCACTCTTTTATCACAGACCCCCCAAACAAAATTTTATAACCTATAATTTTTACATTTTGTTTAGTTTGGTTTTTTGAATAATCCTTACCATTTTACATGTGTTTCTTTAAATATGGGAAGAAAACAGTATAAACATTCCCCAAGATTAAGCCACTAAAAAAATAATTTTAAATTGAAAAAAAGTTTAACCACAGAGTTTTTTTTTATAGATAATATGCCAAATACAATTATGTCAAAACTTAGACAATTATACCATAACTTTGCTCTACGACATTTTAATCTAACTCGCAAAATAAACTGAGGGGTGAAGGGGGGGCCTCTTTTGAAAGAATCTCTCATAACTCTGATTTGCCGTAACCAAATTCATCAAACTTGGTCTCATTTAAAAAAGCTTGTCTTATAGTAACATTTAAAATGTAGTATGACTATTTTTTGTTATATCTGGCGCTGCAAGAGGGCGCTATTTGCCTAATCACCAGATTTTTCAATTTTTATTAAAAAATTTTATTAGAACGATATATAAATTGTCATTTAAATAAAAAATAGAAAGAAAACTGGTAAAAACCGCATGCCCTTCCTATATATATATATATAGGTAAATATTTGAAATTTTTCGGACGAAAGTGTTTCTCGATTTGCCGTTGTGAACCTACTTCCTTGATGGCGCAATTGGTTAGCGCTCTGTACTGGATATACGGAGGTTGTCGGTTCGAATCCGGCTCGAGGAAATACTTTTTTCTGAATTTTCAAATTAGGTGTTTATACACAAGAACTTTCCATCTTAAAATATATATATATAGATACAGAGATAGGGTAGTCGTTGCTGACTAGTTAGGAATTAAACTAGGGAAATATTGGGATATGCAGCAAATGAAAGAGTACCTACTACTCTTTAAAGTTGGTCCAAGCTTTCAGAAAAAAATTTACTTTCCATCTTCAGGGAAGAACTTTTGTGAGGTTATTCATATAGGTAGATGTAAAATAGGTATTGGACAATATAGTAAAAATATTGAACAGGTCAAGTGAAATTGGAATAAAATACAGCACTACATTTTAAAATAAGGTAAAATTTCTTAATAAAATTCAAATGGATTTTTTTCTTCCACGGACATTTTGTAAATCAGTTTCAAAAAATTCTTTCATCCTCCAGCAAATCCGAAAAAATAACTAAAAGATTAGGTAGTACCTTTTAAGTATAATGAATTAATATTTGTTTTTAAACGAATACATATCTAATTTGTGTAATTTGTGTAATTTAAGATGCTCTCATCTCACACTGAATTGGAAACGTAACTATACCAAATAAGGTGTGCAACTGCGTGCACCAAACCGCGCTATAGTTAGCGGACCCTAGGCGTGCAACGGCGTGCAGCGCTTCGGCGTGCTTCGCCGCGCTTCGCATAAGTGCGCGCCAAGCTTTACACTTTCCTTCAATACCACATGCGCCACAAGAAGTCAATGACACTACAGTTACGTCGTCGACTAACATTTAGCACAATCAAAAATGTTTAGAATTCCTAAAACATTCCAGGCCGTCGTAGGTTGTACTAAAAGGTCCTTACTGTTTTGGGTTGTAGTTTTATTTAGCTACTGTTCCTAATTTAAAAATAAAATACTTATATTTCATAAAAGAAACGAATGTAATTAGTAAAAAAAGGGTCAAGTCCTACCTACTCTCGGTGTAGCTAATTTTGATTAAACTTTGTTAGCCTCGCTTTCCTTCACCTTTACGCCACATACATTGTCACTATAAAAACGAGTATGTGTGAGCGTGAGGGTGAGATAGAGAGATAATTATTATGTTCTACAACATGACGTTATTAGTTGAAAAAAATTTTAAATACGCACTGGGAATTTTTAATACTTTTTAGGGATTTCTTAGCAATAGAAATTTAAAACAATTCAAAGTTTTTTTTTTAATTTTAACGTTTTATAATCAAATAACACTTTTCAAATTATCTGTTGAATCATTACAGTCCTGAATATCTAGAACCCAACTAAAAAAGAAATATTTGTGTTAATTAGTGATAAGTTATGATTATAATATAAAAATAATACTAATAAAAAATAAAATCACTTCCCATGCCTTAAAAAATAATTATTGTTAGGGTAAATCTGACTTCTAACCATAATTTTATAGAAATAATAAACGACTTCCTGTAATGTAATTTTGATATTTAAGTAATCCTAAAAATAATTACCAGGGCCGTAATAGTGCATGAAGGATTTTTGGAAATAATATTTGAATAATTGTCGACAAGAAGTTAAAATCCAAAAAATCTTTAAATTGTATTACATTTCTTAAACTTAGAGGTCCCTAAAACTGTATTTAAATTTGAAAGTGTGTATTTAAAAAAATTGAGTTGCCAGCGATATCCAAAGAACAAAACCAAAACTGAAAATTTTAGTTTTGTCGCACATCTCCGAAGATATTCGGAATATTTACAATTTTCTTTCACTAAATTATTAAGCCCCAAAATACGCAACTTTGCCTCAATTTAACCATCTTCGTATCTCTTACCGTTTTCGAGATCCCCTTGTACGCACACGAATTTGTAGCACCCTGTATGTTTTTGTTTTAATAGGTTGTGACAATAAACATACTTTAAACCAAGTAATAAATGTTTTATATACGTATTAGCAGATTAAAACCCCCATCTCCTCCGCGTATGGGTGTACCACAGTGTTCGATCTTGGGGCCGCTACTTTTCGTAATTTATACAATCGATATTAACGACTTTGTTAAGGGTTGCGATTTGCAGAGATATGCCGATGATACGCAACTGCGCACCAGTTTTAGTAAAGCCACTGCTGTTGAAGCAAAGAGTAATCTTACCCAGTGCCTGAGATCGATTTGTGACTATTCTCAAAGCAATGGTCTAAAGTTGAATCCTAAAAAATCTGCATTAATTTATTTTGGACCTGATAGCCAATGGGCAGCAGACAACATGGATATAGTTATGGCCGATACAGTATTACCCGTTGTGCAGGAATATAAAAACTTGGGGGTCATTTTTGATAGCAAGCTTCGGTTTAGAAGTCAGGTAGGTACAGTTATTCAAAAATCGTATTTTTCACTCAGAAACTTATACAAAAATAAACACATCTTACGACCTCAATTAAAAAAGGAACTGTGTGAAACTCTTGTTTTATCTCACGCTAACTATTGTAACTTTGTGTACGGCCCCTGTTTGGATTTGCAGTGTAAGACTAGACTGCAAAAGGTTCAGAACTCTTGCATTCGCTTTGTTTATGGACTGCGTGCAAGAGAACATGTTAGCTATAAATTGCCTGAGTTAAAATGGCTTAAAATGGTCGATCGACAAAGACTACATTTTTCTTGTTTTTTGTATCGTCTGCTTGTGAGTGGTGTACCCCAATACCTACGGGAAAAGCTTCATTTCCGGCATTCTACACATAATCGTACAACCCGTTATAATGGTCTTTTAAACGTACCGAAACATCGAACTGCCCTCTTTCAACGCAGTTTTTCTTATATAGCTCCTAAAATCTTTAATACTGATATTTGTACCAAATTTGTCAACCTAAGTTTAAACTCCTTTAGGACCAATTATCGCAGTTTTTTGCTGAGTAATTATGCTTGAATATGTATAAGATCAATATTATGTAAATATATCATTAGTTTAAGTTGCCAATATTTAAGTTTCTACCTTAACTAGATTAGGTACTTAATATAACTTAGCAATTTTGTCTCATTTTGTAAAACTTAACTTTTGTAAATTTATCATACATGCTCGGTTAAGCAAACAGCAAGCTGACCTTCGCCGAGTCAAAAATAAAGACGTTTCTATCTATCTATCTATCTCCTTAGGATGAAATCGCAATATTTTAAAGAAACTCACTGCTTCTAAATATAATGATTGAACGTACCCTTTCTTAAGGTAAGATAAGACCCTAGTTTATTTTTTTTTAATTATACTATTTCATATTTGAATCTAAACTCGATAGTCTACGACGCGAGATAATCACTACTGGCGAATGGTTCGCAGGTAGTAAAGTCCAAATTAAAAAAAAGGTTCCCTTATGCTAAGATGGATTCTGGACGCGCTATATAAAACTAAATAACTCCAATTTTTAGAATATTAAAGTAATGTTTTAATATTTTGTTAAACGCTTGTAAACCAATATCAAATACGAGTACGTAGACGGCACATTATCGTAATTATGTGTTCTGTAGAGGGTTCGATATGCTCGTTCAACTTTGTAATAAAATTAGGGCAAGGGATTGTAAAGGGCCTATATCCATATTTAACGCGTATTATGCTGGATAATAACTTTGATGTTACAGTTTTGTTAACTCAAAATAATAGACCCAGTTTAATAATGTGCTGTAAAATAACTAGCCAAATAATGCAACAGCAGATGACATTTAGTAACTGCCTAAAACATATAATAAAGATCGGCAGTAGAGTTTTGGACTTGCATTGTCTTTATTTGTTTAGAATCACTACGTTTCAACTGGTAAGTATCTCCAGTCGTCTTCAGGTGAATACTGAATAAGTACGGTAACTACAGCTCTATTTATACTAGGCAGGTGCTGTGACGCATGACTAGTGGGCGGAGTCATGCGTGTTGCTAGGTGATGACGCATAACTGGATGAGTCATGCTTGATGAGTCATGCTCGATGACGTCATACTCGATGAATCATGCGTTTAACTCTTGGGTAGTCTTATTCTAAGATTACATTTACTTAACAAGGGTTTCCAGACGTTTCTCATGTCTAATGAAGGCTTACTAAAGCAACCTGGATTTTGGTGTATGGTAGCAGCTTCCTTAAACTTATTAAAGATTAAGAATTAATAAAGAACATCGGAATAATACCCGAAAAGGAGAGACCGAAAAATCAGGTGCAGCTGACCACGCCTGGACGCACGGCCATCATATCATGTGGACAAAAGCGGAAATCCTGCAAAAAGAACCGCACTGGAGGAAGAGGAAGTTTAAGGAAGCTGCTACCATACACCAAAATCCAGGTTGCTTTAGTAAGCCTTCATTAGATATGAGAAACGTCTGGAAACCCTTGTTAAGTAAATGTAATCTTAGAATAAGACCACCCAAGAGTTAAACGCATGATTCATCGAGCATGACGTCATCGAGCATGACTCATCAAGCACGACTCATCCAGTTATGCGTCATCACCTAGCAACACGCATGACTCCGCCCACTAGTCATGCGTCACAGCACCTGCCTAGTATAAATAGAGCTGTAGTTACCGTACTTATTCAGTATTCACCTGAAGACGACTGGAGATACTTACCAGTTGAAACGTAGTGATTCTAAACAAATAAAGACAATGCAAGTCCAAAACTCTACTGCCGTTCAAGAAGCGTCGTTGTCTCCAACCTTTAAACAGACAATATAATAAAGATGTTGATTACCCGATATTTTAATTTAAAGATTTGTTACATCAGGATAAAATTGACATTACTACCGATATCGACGCTTCATCGATTGGCATTGAGTTGCGCAAGGTTTGGGTTTTTCTATTTTTATAAATTTTCCTTCCGTATTGATCAGGGCATCTGTGCCAAACTCGCATAGTTGAGTACTTAAATTTTTATTACTCTACATTTAGTATTAGTCACAACATCTATTCATAGGCTGAATTTACATAGTTGGGGTATTGTGGCATTCTATCTTCATTTTGACTACGGAAATCAATAAGCAAAGTACCAAATATGCCATCTATCGGTCGGAAACGCAACGACGAGGTTTACAGAAGATTCTGAACTATGGAGTCTAGAATTTGGGAAAATGAACCCCGCCAGCCGGCGAACATCCTAAATTCCATGCAGTGTTGTGGCTGAGGCGAAAAGTACTAAAATTCCGAAGGAGAACTAAAGAAAGACTACATAGAACGAAAAAGGGGAACAACAAAACATTTAGTGAGAATAATTTTATTGCAGAATTACCGATTTTATGACCATTAAACTAACCGGGGATGCGTGTAAGGTACAGTGGAGAAATATCGAAGGTTAGTAGTATAGCTGACGGGGTTTCAACTCAAGATAGCAAGTGTCCATCCGAAGCAACCAAAAATTGGGTGTGGTTCCAGTTCTTCAGCTGAAGAAGTTATGCAATTCTACAAGAAGTAGTTGTTCTTTGTTTTAAAGATTTTGTTAACAATGACGTAATTTACCAGTGACTGTTGACCAAAAGGGCCTTATAAGACATAATATATAAATAAGTGTCTTAGATTATCAGGATGTCTTCTTCGCCGAAAAAGTGATGTAATTCTAAATGAAGTCAGAGGCTGTTATATGATATATATAAATGTATAGGGCCGTAGGAGGATATATTCTTCGTTTAGTAATAAGTAACGTAATTCTACAAGAAGTACTACGAAGAAGTGGTTGATAAAGATTTTATTTACCAGAGGCTGTTGACCAGAAATACCTATATAGAATTACCTGACCAGGTAAGTTCTTATAATTGAATGACACGTGTATTTATTATTTGTGTCAAGTATCCATCCATCAAAGCACAATTAGATAAGGCCCTATTGGCAAAGACATGAAGTAATAAATAATTGATCAAGCTTGGCCAAATTAAAATTTATCTCTACGAGAGGTCAACCTTATCTCAAATTATTGTATTTATAATATTTAACATGTGTTTTAAAATGAACCAAAAACTAAACTATTTTAGCTGTATTAAAATTAATCTCTGAAAGAGGTCATCCTTGTGTCAAGAATTTCTTTATTTTCATATTTATACTGATAAAGTGTGTACGTGTATTAACATGAGACCAATTAAATTATTTTACATGTTGTTTTTAGTAATTTATCTCTAAGAGAGGTCAAAATATTTCTATTATCACATTTATACTGATAAAGTGTGGGTGTATTAAAATAAAACAAAAATAATTTATTTTACATTATGTAATTTTAGACGTTTCTCATATTTAATAAAGGCTTACTAAATGATCCTGCAAACAGAACCGCATTGAAGGAAGAGGAAGTTTAAGGAATCTGCCACCACACACCAAAATCCAGGCTGTTTTAGTAAGCCTTCATTATATATGAGAAGCGTCTGGAAACCTTTGTTAAGTTCATAAATGAAATTTTAAAAGACCACATAAGAGTTAAACGCATGAGTCATCGGGGATGAGCATAACTCCTCCAGTTGTGCGTCATACACCTAACTAGTTTAAATAGAACATGTAAGAGTTACACGTATGACTCCGCCCACTAGTCATGCGTCACGTCACCTACCTAGTATAAATAGAGCTGTAGTTACCTGAAGACGAATGAAGATTCTTACCACTTACCAATTAAAACGTTCTGATTCAAAACAAATAAAGACAATACAAGTCCAAAATTCTATTGCAGTTCAAAATTAGTGACTTTTAATTAATATTATTGTTAAAAATGCTATAAGTTTGAATTTTATTTTCATCTCTCTCAAATTCTATATCGAAAAAAAATATTTATATAAAATATCAAAACTAGATATTTTTCATAACAAAATCGTATTCCTCTTCTGTTAGATTTCTCAAACTTTTTGAAAAACATTATAAGCATTACTTTCTGCACTTCTGGTCGAATAAATAATTTTTATGGTTCATTTTGTTTGCATTTTTAAAGCAACAACTAATTTTCCGAATTATTTTGATAAAGGTCGATATATTTATTAGTTCGTTATTATCAGTTCATTAAAATCCATTTTAAAAAAGTAAAAACTCTGTAATAAACTTGCTTAACGTTCAGAATTATTAAGTGCCATAAGTTAAACTTTTTATGTACCATCGCGCCGATAAAAAACTGGGACAGGAAATTTTTCTATTTTCTCCTAGACTATTAAGAATAATTTTACATCAAGCCTGGTACCAGTAAAATGTCATGAAAATTTGCATGTCAATAAAGATTGTCACTTTATGATTGACTCGTCAAACATACAATCATATATTATTTGTAAATATGCCACAATTAACCCCCCAGCAAAAGGCAATTATTTATAGTCGGTTGCGAGATAGTGTTGCTATTAGGGATATTGCAGATGAACTGGGAGTAAGCAAGAATACCGTGCTATTGGCAAAACAAAAAATAGCAAGACATGGGACTATTATTAGGAATGCAGGTTTTGGTCCCCCTAAAATTTCTACTGATGATCATGATAGAAGACTGGTTAATTATCTAAGGGATCATCCCTTCGAAACTGCAATCAAGGCAAAAGAAGAGACGAATTTTCCAGGTTCTGCAAATACCGCTAGAGACAGGGTTCGAAATTCCGATATACGAAGCCGTTGTGCTGCCAATAAAATTTTTTTAACGGAAATAAATAAACAGGGCAGGTTAGAATTTGCACATGAATATATTAATCAAATAAATTTATAGGAAACAGTTATATTTTCTGACGAGAAAACGTCATGCAATAATGGGAGAATCCGGGTGTATAGGCCTTCCGGCATGCGGTATGATGAGAGATACACCCACAAAACCAATCAAAGTGGGCGTTTCTCCATAAATGATTGGGGCTGGATTAGCGTTAGAGGACCAGGACTTTGCCAAATCTTCGAAGGAAGACTAACTGCAGCAGTATACGTTAATATACTAAACGAAGTGATGATACCATCGGTAAACGCTGTATACGGTCAAAATTACACATTTCAGCATGATAATGCTCCAATACACACAGCGCGCATTGTACAAAATTTTCTCCAAGAAAATAACATAGCAGTTCTTCCCTGGGCTTCGAAGAGTCCCGATTTGAACCCGATAGAAAACATTTGGGGTGCCATGGTCAAATCTATATATAAACATGATTTTCAACCTAGAAACAGGGATGAATTACGTCATAGGATAAATCAAGCTTGGGATGAAATAACTGTCGAATTATGTAGAAACTTAGTTTTAAGTATGCCACAAAGGCTCCAAAAAGTAATAAACAGAAATGGTTCTATGACCAAATATTAATTTTGTGTTGTTTTGACAAACTTTGTGTTCGCAATTGTTTTCTTTTTATTAAATGTATTTTATTACCTGTATAGCTTAATGTAAATATAATAATTTATAAAATATTTGACTTTAAAAAAATCTAATAAATTTACTTTATCCATATTATATGATGTCTCTCAAATTTAACCACCCCGTATCGAAAAATACAAAACATTCCATTATGTAACCTAGGTTACTTTTTAAATTTTGAATGTTTTTCCTTTTTAGCTCTAGACACCTTTTATAGTCTAGGGGATATGTATTTCTTACATTGTTTTTGTAAATCTCTTGTCCCAGTTTTTTATCGGCACAATAGTACATTTTAGCCGACACCGCACTGTTCAAATTTTCAACTGCATTATCATGCAGCAGGAGCAATAACGACATGTAGAACTTGTCTCTGAAGTTTGTCCCAACTTTTAGCGTAATTGATAATTTTGGCAGTTTGAAAGTTGACTTTTATTAGGTAAAAGTTTTGGGTTTTCTTGTCATGGCCATGTTTAAATAACGGGTCAATTTTGGAGAAAGCATGTCTGCTTCAGACGAACCCCCGAAAAAGTTAAGTTTATCGTGGAAAGGACTGGTATACACTACAATGTAAAAAATTTCATAATATTTACTGTATTTTTTACCCTATATAGTATTCTGAAATTTATGTTTTTTTACTATACCTATATAAACTATATTTCCATAAGTAAGTAATATTTCTTTACGGATATTGTAAATTTAAAACTTTTATGAAAATTTACTAGCCGAAAAGTTTTTTCCGCTATTTCTTTCTTACATTTATTTATTTTTACAGTGTACCTATATAATGAAAATATTTTTTGAACTAAACATTTTTGGGTTTTTAGTATGGAACTACCAAGAGATGATGTTAAGGGCTACATACAACCCAAGAACGTTGATATTATAGGTATAAGTATAAAAACTGTCGTTTGGTATGGTATGAACAATGAACACCTACCCTGTAATGACGAGAACAACAGAGTTCAAAACCGTTTGCAGGTGGTGACATGCTACCAATAGTAAAGTTTTACTTATTGTTTAGTATTCTTACTGATTTGTTTCTTAATATCTAACAGTGTTGGACGAAATATGCATTTATTAAAAGTAAGGTAATTTTACAACCAATATTTACCCTATATAAATTGTACTTTTACAAAGAACTTGTGAACTATTATTGTAAAAATACTCTACAAACTTACATGAAATCTATGGAAATTTCTTACACAACTAATAGTGTCATATTTTTATAGTATATATTGTGGTAATAAATTGCCTATTATAAATAGTGTAATTATTTTTAACAGTGTATTTATTAATATAAATATATATATATATATGAGCTTTTTTTTATGATAAAACACCTGCACTGTAGGAAAAATCCTTTAAGGCGCTCTGGGAGCGGTGCGAGTGCGAAAAAAGCGATTAACGTTGGTCTTGAAACGTTGAAGATTGTATTCATTGGGAAACACGACCTCAGGATAAGTTCATTCCACAATGATGACGTTCTCCAGATGAAAGAATTCTTGAACAATGAAGTTCGAGGAGTACTAAGCTGAACAACATATGGATGAGCGGCAGTGGTTCGCCGTGTATTTCTGTTTTGCATTGTTCTAGGTGGAATCAAGTGGGCAATGTCAGTCGAACACCTGCCATGGAAATATCTGTAAAAGAGAGCCAAATCACCAACCTGTCTTCGATGCTCCAGGCTATCGAGTGTCTTGGTCAGCTCGGGGTCGCCGATCAGACGAACGGCTCTCCTTTAAATGGAATCCAGTAGCCGAAGGGTGTGCTTGGGTGCAGAGCTCCAGACATGAGAGCAATATTCTAATGATGGTCGAATCTGGGCTTTGTAGAGTGTCAAAAGTTGATGAGGTGTGTACAACCTTTTGGTGCGGAAAAATACACCAAGTTTCTGTGCAGCTGCCTTGGCAATTGCGGCAACATGATCATGCCAAGACATATTACCTCCCAGATTGACCCCCAGCAAATTAATAGACGGTGCCAGGGGAATTGCGTGTACTGCCATGACTATAGCTACAAATTTTAGGACACACTAAGTATATGGTTATATGTTAAAATATTATTACGTTCATTTAAAAAAAGAATATAATAAAAAAGAATATATAAAAAAAGTATATTGTACGGTTAGACGCCAATTATATTAACGAATATGTTACCATTTTGGGACAGGCTGTACCTAATCGTGATTTTTAGAATAAATAAGTGATCTATAATGATTCTAAAATGGTTCTTGTATTAAATTACATGACAAGAGAGAACAAAATTGGCTTTCTAATAACTTAATCTCATGCAACACAGATACTAATCTCTTCAAATTTTTTTAAGATATTACTGTGCACAAAATTCTGCATTTTTACCACCATTTGACCAATGTTGTACCTCAGTATTTCCGAGATGCCATGATGAGCATCGATTTGAGACACCCTGTACATATCACGTTTTGATGACGTTTCTTCTGATGCCAGATTAAATTACATGTGACCTACTAGGGAATATTTATTTAGACTTCGTCTTATCGTATATTATCCTATAACATATCCTGGAAAATAATATTCTGGTATACGTGAACATAGTTCATCCAGACATGAGAGCAATATTCTAATGATGGTCGAATCTGGGCTTTGTAGAGTGTCAAAAGTTGATGAGGTGTGTACAACCTTTTGGTGCAGAAAAATACACCAAGTTTCTGTGCAGCTGCCTTTGCAATTGCGGCAACGTGATCATGCCAAGACATATTACCTCCCAGATTGACCCCCAGCAAATTAATAGACGGTGCCAGGGGAATTGCGTGTACGCCATGACTATAGCTACAAATTTTAGGACACACTAAGTACATGGTTATATGTTAAAATATTATTACGTTCATTTAAAAAAAGAATATAATAAAAAAGAATATATAAAAAAAGTATATTGTACGGTTAGACACCAATTATATTAACGAATATGTTACCATTTTGGGACAGGCTGTACCTAATCGTGATTTTTAGAATAAATAAGTGATCTATAATGATTCTAAAATGGTTCTTGTATTAAATTACATGACAAGAGAGAACAAAATTGGTTTTCTAATAACTTAATCTCATGCAACACAGATACTAATCTCTTCAATTTTAACTTTAGAGGTCTTGGAAATAGCTGGATAAAGTTATTTGCGCCCATGAGACATTTGTGCAGTGTCTTTAGTCGTGATTTTATAATGACAACCTACTAATAATAACAGGTCAAACTTAGATCAGTACTACCTTCAACTAATCGATACAGGCAAGAATACATCAAGCCAAACAACAACTGTACCTGATCAATCTTTTTCTATACAAACTGCAAGCACCGCATAGATCCAGTGTTATTCATTATAGATATGGGCATATGGGCAATGATTACATGCACCACATATTTATCTACATCGTACAGGGTGTCCCAAATTCGATGCTCATCATGGGTATCTCGGAAACTATAAGAGATACAGCATCAGGACAAATCGTGGCAAAGTTGAGGAATTTTATACCTAGTAGTAAAAAAAAACACTGAAACTTTGAGTTTTTGTTTTTTTAATAATATCTGACTTATTTTAATCGGTACAGAAAGTACGACATGCAAATGAATGCGAAATTTAATAGTTATAGAATGAATTAACTATATAATATAGTCTATTTATTTCTGTTTTGAGGAAATTTTATTACTTAGAATACCGATTGCTTAGATAAATCGAACTGTTATCAAAAAATCACATATTTAATTGTAGTTCTTGATAATAATAATAATAATATATCTAAAGCAGACAATTATAAAAGAAACGAAAATTTTAAATAAAAAACTGATTATATAAAAATTTCAATCCAGCCACACAAGCAGCACTGACAAAAAACTCAAATTTAAAATTTAATATAAATTAAAACAAAGCAGGAAATAAAGCTAAACAAACCAAAGGTGGCTATGACGGAAACTTTACACTTGATTGTTTGGCTTAATTATGTTGACAGATGTACCCTTGTGACCTTTAACCTTTTTTTGTCCAACGGGTGATGGGTATTTAAATTGCGAAGGCCTACTCAAAAATGCATTCGAGAGGAAGGACACTTGTTTGAACACCTAATATAAAGTAGTTTTTCACACTTTGTTTTCTTTGCTGGTCTTTTCTCTCTTTCCTACATAATACATTACTCATATCCTGCTCTATGTTATTATACCTTAAATAAATACCAGGGAGTTACATGCACAGAATCCACGGAAACCGCGGATTCAGCAGATTCCCAGGCTCATCTTTCCAAAAAGTTCTTATCTGTGTTTCAAGCCAAGTATCACTTTTATTGTAAACTAAAATCATTCTCTGGCTATATTCTGTGGTACACAGTCAATTTTTTATAACTTGTAATTCATTTTTAAATAAATTGTTTTTTTAAAAACAAGTTTGGGTGTTCGTGTTATTTAAGTGGCGCAGTCGGTAGGATTGGTACGGTGGTGTTTTTCCCAAATTTTGAAGAATTCCGACCACTTTGCGGTTTCAACCCTTAAGTGCTGATTCGAAAGAACCAACATCGAACGACCCAGGACAAGTATTGACCAGGCCAGAGGATCGGGAAAGGACAAGGCTCTGAACGAAGACTTCGGAAAAAGTAAGTGCCATTTCCTTTTCACCCCCGTCAAACCCTTCGATTAGGACTTTGATAGGGATAGTTATAGGGCAGTGTATAGCACACAGTTTTTTCAGTCTATTGTAGACAAATTCGTTTTAGATTTTTTCAGTCTATTGTAGACAAATTAGTTTTAGATTTTTTCAGTCTATGGAAGACAAATTAGGGTAAGATTTTTGCAGTCTATCGTAGACACGTAAGTTAAGATTTTGAAAAATACCTTCTCGCAGAGAAAAAAAGGAACTTTCATTTTTGCAGTCTATTGCAGACAAGTAGGTTAAGATTTTTGAAATAATATATATTTGTACACTTCTCGCAGAGAAAGTAAAGAAAAAAGTAATTTTCTTTTATTAAAGAAATATTGTTTATTCTAGTATTGTTTTAAATAGTAAATTATTCTGTTAATTTACTGAAGTAATTAAATTTAAGAAAATGGCTACAAAAGAGGCTCCAAGTGTAGTCAAAACTGTCAATTGGGATTTATTTAAATCCAAAATAGAAAATATTAAACCATTTAATGGGGACAGTAACTTTTTAGCTAGATTTGTCAAAAGATGTGACGACCTTGTTAATAAATATAAAACTTTTAATGACGATGATCTAAATCAACACGTATTTGAATGTATTCAAGAGAAATTAATTGATAAAGCCGAATACATGGTTGGCAGACGTGTCGAATTAGATGATTGGGATAAATTAAAACCTGCATTATTCCAATGTTTTTCTGATAGAAGAGATATTGATTGCTTGGTACAAGAATTGACGCGTACCAGACCTTATAAAAATGAACACCCTGTAGATTTTGGTAACAGATTGCAAATTTTGCGTAGTAACGTTATCCAACGTATTAGTAATGATACTACCTTATCTGACGAACAACGTAATTGCCAAATTGTTCATTATGAAAAAACAGCATTAAATACCTTTATAGGCGGTTGTACGGGAACTTTACGTAATAACATGTACATTAAAAAACCAACATCTTTAGAAGATGCAATGGCTTATATTAAAGAATATGAAAATTTCGAGAAATTATACGGAAATATTCCAGATAGACCAAATCAAAAAATAAATTTACCACAAATGCATAAACCAAACAACTATCAAAATTCGCAATACTCTCCTAATTTTGTTCCAAATCAATATCAAAACACGCCAGTTCAAAGACCCCAGTTCTTCCAAAACTTTCCAAACCAACAATATTACCCAAGACCAATGTGGCCTAGCCAACCAATTAACTTACAACCTAGACCAGCACAATCACGAAAATACCCGACAAACAGACAAGTATTTGGACCCCCGCAAAATGTGTTTAGACCCAACCAAATACCCCAAAATCAGATGCCAAAACCAACCCCTATGTCGACAACTTCGCGAAACCCTTCCGTAGCTACAAATAGAAATCAAAATCAAAATTCCCAAAACCAAAATTTTCAAAATCAAAATTTTCAAAATCAAAATTTTCAAAATCAAAATTTCCAAAACCAAAATTTTAGATACCCACAGTATCAAAAACCTCATTTGGTTTTCGAGGAGCTTTTTTCAAACGAAATCGGCGACAACACAGAACAAGATGTAGCGACGCCGTTTACCGACTCTTATTATCAGTACGACCCAAACATGCCGTACTATAATGAAAACGAAATTATCAAAAATGACCAATCGGAATTTACCGACAAAAATCATGACGAAGATGAACAATATAGTTCTGAAAATTTTCGGGACACGGGCCCAGAAAACCCTCAAGCCTGACAG
Organism: Polydrusus cervinus; assembly: GCA_935413205.1. Lineage (NCBI taxonomy): Eukaryota > Metazoa > Arthropoda > Insecta > Coleoptera > Curculionidae > Polydrusus > Polydrusus cervinus. Next base: position 54,209,229 of record OW284516.1, on the reverse strand, counting down.
AAATTAATATTTCTTCAAATAATACACTACCATACGTAGCAATAAAAAAACCCAAAATTAAATTATTAATCGATACCGGTAGTTCGCGATCAATATTAAAACCATCAATAGTCGAACAATTCTACCCGAATTGTATTTATAATTCAAACAATACAATCAAAACAGCCCTAGGGAGCCAAACCACGCAATTTCAAGCTATAATACCAGCATTCGCAGAATTTGGCAGTAGTCACAAAATAAATTTTATTTTATTTGATTTTCACGATTATTTTGATGGAATTTTAGGACTTTCAGATTTAATAAAAATGAATTTAAATATCGATCTAGTTAACAAAAAATTAGTCGGAAAAAACATTCAAATTCCGTTTCAGTACAGTGAACCTACCGAAGTTAATTTTTCTTTTTCAGTTAAACCCAATGAAAAAATTATAAAAAATATTCCTGTCAGTATATATAACGGTGAAATTTTAACAATACCTGGAAAAAATAATCAAGCCGCAGACGCGTTATCAAGATATCCAATCGATAATGATCTAAACGCACTGGAGACTCAATCAATAGACAATAACCCCGGAGACATAGACATCACAGTTGAGGACTACTTACAAAACGCAGATGTACTCCCAAATATTGATGAGTCAATCATCCAAGAAATACTTGACCCCCAATTTGAACAAACCCGAATTAAAATACTTTCGGACATTCAAATTGCACCCCCCGGTACACCCAAAGACCACAATATCACAGAGGACTCACAAACAGTACACACTTCTTTAGAAGAACCAATCCTTAATATACCTATATCGGAAAAATCTCTAAATACATTTAAAAATCAAATAATAATAACCGAAGGTGACATAGACAAAATTCAATGTAAGTTTAATAAAATATTTCAAAATACGCGATTGTATATATCTGTTTCTAGTAGAAATCCAACGCCCCATTTTGTACAAATTTTAAAAGAATATATAGAACCAAAACAAGTATACGCAGTATACTTTAGGAACCCAAAACTGGCCCAAAACTTTGTTATCACGGTCCAAAACCTATTTAAAAATTCTTCTTTTAAATTAATTCAATGTACAAAATTTTTACAGGATGTTGAAACCCTAAACGACCAAAAAGAAAAACTAGAACTATACCATACCACTAAAACTTGTCACCGCGGGATAAATGAAATGAAAATTTCTCTTTGTGCTAAATTTTATTGGCCAAAAATGTCCGTCGACATAGAAAACTATGTTAATAATTGCGAGACATGTTTAAAAAATAAATACGACAGAGACCCCCCTGTCATAAAATTTAATTTGACACCCACTAGCTCAAAACCTTTCGAACATATTCATATTGATACTTTTAGAATTTCAAACGAAAGCTATTTAACTATAATAGATTCATTTTCAAGATACGGACAAGCCTATTCGTTAAAAAGTCTAACAGGACCCATGGTAATAGAAAACCTCCTAAATTTTATATCACACCATGGATTGCCACAAAAAATAACTGCTGACTCAGGCACTGAGTTCAAAAACAAAGAAATCGAAGATTTTTGTAAAATATATAAAATCGAACTACATTATACTACCCCCAAAAATAGTAATTCAAACTCCCCTGTTGAAAGATTCCACTCTACAATAATCGAACACTATCGGTGTCTAAAAGAGGAAACTAGTACTTTTACCCCCGAACAGCTGATCAAACGAGCTATACTCGGCTATAATAATTCTATACATAGCGTAACGAAATTTACACCTTTTGAAATAGTTAAAGGACATATAAATAGTACCGACCCATTCGATATTAATGACCAAATAATTATATCAAATTACGTACAGAAACATAAAGAAACTGCTAAAGAACTTTACAGGAAAATTCAAGAACGGAACGCGGAAACTAAAGAAAAAATTATATCGAAAAGAAACGAAAATCGCCGCGAACCACCCGATTTTGATAAAGAAAAAGTAGCTTACATTAAAACCAAAGCTCGAAATAAAGCCTTACCTAAATTTAAAAAGTCACCAATAAAAGGACAGAGTAATATTAAATTAATTACGCACAAAGGAAGATACCATAAAAGTTTTGCTAGAAAACCAAAAATTAAACAAAAACCCTCTTTGCAGGTAAACAATGAAGCTAATACTTCTAACACTGCTTCCGGTCCTTCAGATACTTCCAGCCAACAGTGAACAGACAGACATACAATTAACAACAATAAAAAATCCCATTTTACCCATCCAACTTGGCAATGCAAAAATTATTTATAATAAACACACCTTTTTACACTATATAGATTTAAATCCAATAATAACGCAACTACAAAATATTGAAAAATACTTTTTAATAATAAAAGGCAATATTACAACAAAAAAACCCAATAACCCAATCTCTTATCAGGGCTTAGCGGAAAGTCTTCTCTTACGTACCGAATTTCTTATTCAAACTACACAAGAAAAACTCGAAAATCTCCACCCACACATACGCAATAGACGAGGTTTAATTAATATAATAGGTAAAACATATAAATGGCTTTTTGGCACGTTAGACGCTGACGATGGTAAACGTTACGACGAGGCGATCTTAAACTTAGCTCAAAACCAGAAAAATATAAAGAAAGAACTTAATTTACAAATATCCCTATCGAAAAATTTGATTGATAATTACAACAAAACGATATCGACTCTGAATAAAAATCAGAAAGAACTGGAATACAGCTTAAATATCTTTCAGGCAACAGTGCAAAATTCTTTTAATAACCTTAATCATTATATAACATTTCAAGGCGTCTTATCTCAAATAAATCTAGATTGCCAAAATTTAATTACCTTTGTTGACAATCTAGAAGATGCAATAATGTTTGCTAAGCTAAATACACTCCACAATTCTATAATATCTAGTCATGAATTAGAACAGACGATAACCTATTTGAAAACGATATACAGCGAAAATCAAATTCCAAATTTCAAAAATATTTTATCATACTATCAAATTTTAAGCACTCAAGTCACATTTTCTAAAACAAAATTAATTTTTGCTATACATATACCTATAATTAAACCTGGAACCTATACCTTTTCCCATTTATATCCCGTGATCCAAAAAGGCAAGGCATTTATCCCAAAATACCCTTATTTGGCACAAACTTTTAAAGAAGTCCAGTTCGAAGAAAGTACTTGTCCATCAGTAGAAGATACCTATTACTGCATGGAGAAATTCTACCCACCAGACAGTTGTACCCTTCAACTAATGGAAGGCACCTCCACCACTGGTTGCAAAATTTTAGAAATAAAAATGGCAGAATCAATCTTTGAACAAGTTACACCCGAAGAAATTCTTGTCCTACCATCACAAAAGGAAAGAATTTTTGCCCAATGTAAAAGCGATCAATATTTGGAAATCGAAAACCCAACATTGATCAAAATTCCGAATTCTTGCAGTATTCAAGCAAAATACAAGAAGTTTATCCATGACGTCAAATTACAGCAAGAAAAACCATTAATACTACCGACTGTTGAAATAGCCACTATGGACACAACAAAGTTGTACCGAACACCAAATTACACCGAAATAAATTTCGAAGAAATCTATCGACTAAAAGACCTGGCCAATCAACTATCGCCAATACAAGAAATCAATCAATCTATCGAGAGTCCAATCACATTCAGCCTATTGACGTTCGTTATACTGATCCTATTATTATGGATCATTTTCAAGAAGAAACAATATATTGTCAGATGGTTTAAGAAAAAATCCAATCAAGCCAGAAAAACCGAAGATATCGATGACTTTCAAAATCCATCCTCGATTTTGACAGCTTAAGAAGGGAGGAGTTACATGCACAGAATCCCACGGAAACCGCGGATTCAGCAGATTCCCAGGCTCATCTTTCCAAGAAGTTCTTATCTGTGTTTCAAGCCAAGTATCACTTTTATTGTAAACTAAAATCATTCTCTGGCTATATTCTGTGGTACACAGTCAATTTTTTATAACTTGTAATTCATTTTTAAATAAATTGTTTTTTTAAAAACAAGTTTGGGTGTTCGTGTTATTTAAGTAGGGCGTATTTATTTAAAAGTAATTATCAAATTCCTGATGATGTAAATATATCTCCATACATGGTTGCGTTAAAGGCTTAAAGAGATTTTAAAAAATAAAATAAAAAATGCAGGTCCATTTTAAAAAAGTTAATAACAGTTCCACAAAAATGAAACGTAATACTGAAATTCTAAAAACACGTTAGTATAAAGCTAAAAAAATTGCTTTAACAAGGTTGTATTTGTTTTTTTGTAGTGGTTAAAATATATCAGATAAATTTGAAAACCAAAACTCAAAATTTTAGTTGTTTCAAATATTTCAAAATTTTTTTAAGATATTACTGTGCACAAAATTCTGCATTTTTACCACCATTTGACCAATGTTGTACCTCAGTATTTCCGAGATGCCATGATGAGCATCGATTTGAGACACCCTGTACATATCACGTTTTGATGACGTTTCTTCTGATGCCAGATTAAATTACATGTGACCTACTAGGGAATATTTATTTAGACTTCGTCTTATCGTATATTATCCTATAACATATCCTGGAAAATAATATTCTGGTATACGTGAACATAGTTTTAATGCCTTCGTGGCAGGTCTTTTAGTTAACAAACTGTTCAAACTTCTTTGGAGGGTTTTAAACTTGGGTTCACATTAAAAGTTAATATTATATTTTCCAACTAGAGATGCTTGATTTAGCTTTACCTTGGGTTGTTTTCATACCTAATTACATACGAGGCTATTTTTTTTTAATATATTTTAATAAAAGTTTGTTTGTGGCGAGAAATAAAATATTCGTGGATACACGTATATTTACATACAGAATCTAAATGCATTAGTAATAAAAAGGTAAAGATATTATTATTAAAACAGAATGATGTTGGGTTGCATAAAGATTTTTAACAATAATTAACTGACCATCAACTTTGACTAGACATTGACAGGCATGATTTACTCACAATAAAAGCTGCCCGATAAGCCCCCCCCCCCCCCCTTATTTGCGCCACTGGACAGAAAATAATTTTTTCAGTTTTCCTAAAGCATAGTCAAGCATAATCTTTACTCTTTTTTACTCTTATTACCCTTCTTATTATGCCTCTACGGCATACAAGTTTGTATATTGATCATCGCTATGTTGTCCATTATCATTATTGACATCTGTATAAAATACTGACTTGGCTGGTAAATTAAGCAACCCAACAATGTGTCAAAAATGGCGGCTGGATGACAATATGACTAGTAACCAATGCTGGAATTGATCTAGCAATAAAATATAGTATCCATTACTAAATTTCCTCTGAAGGCTATTTTAACTAACTTTTCTTATCACGGAGACTGTATGGTATACTAGGCCACTTTTTACAGTGTAATACATTTTGTTAACAATATTAATGTTAAGCGAATTGCAGACAAAGTTTTAAATCGAAAAAGTTACATACTTTGCTGGGAATTGAACCCAGAACTCCTGGGTTCATACAATATCCGCAAAAAAGGCCTGAAATTTATACAGGGTGCTACAAATTCGTGTGAGTACAAGGGGATCTCAAAAACGATAAGAGATACGAAGATAGCTAAATTGAGGCAAAGTTGCATATTTTGGGTCTTAATAGTTCGGTGAAAGAAAATTGTAAAAAATAATTCGCATACCAAACCCGAAATTTTTAGTTTTGGTTTTTAATTTTTTGCGCCTTTTTTTTGATTTAGGAAAAAACAAAGAACACTTTCTCATAGCCGTTCTTTAGGTTTTATAAGATGGCGTTATTTGTTTTCAAATTGGATGTTTCGTTCTTAGATGCCAACCTCAATTAATTTTTTTTTAATACGGACCTGGAATTTTTAAAACAGTTTTAAGGACTTCTAAGCTTTGGAAATTTATTACAATTTAAAGGATTTTAAATTTTAACGTTTTGTCATGAAATAATACATTACTAGTATATTAAATTATCCTTTCCTAACTATTACGGGCCTGGAAATTATTTTTAGGATTACTTAAATATTAAACTTATATTACAGGAAGTTATGGTTTTTAGGCCGTTTATTTTTTCAATAAGATTTACCGTCACAATACTCTAGGAAATACATTTTTAAGGCATGAGAAGTAATTGTATTTTTTTATTAGTATTTTATTTATAACGTATATCCTATGGTTTTTGCCTTAGACCTAGACCGAAATACTGTAAAACAAAAAAAAAATATTGCTCCCGAGTGAAGAAAAGGTAACTGGAGTGTTAGTCTAGTTATATTACTGTGATACGTTTATGTTTGTTTCAAAAACAATTCCAAATTTGTTTACTCTTTCTAAGATCTGATGATGCTAGTTTCAGGCGAGGGCAAGGGCCTGTCGACATATTAAGCACCGGTTCCCGCAGATCACCGAAGTCAAGCGGTGTCGAGCGCGGTTAGTACTTGGGCGGGTGACCGCTTGGGAACACGGCGTGCTCTTGCCTCAGGGAAGAGTGTAAAATGAATCGACACCTAGTCATCCTATTCACGCCGGACAGGCCGGATGAGATCGGATATCTCGTAGGATGAAGGTGCCGTTTCACACTCCCCAGTCGGTAGATCACATTTGTGGTCGATGACCGGTTCAAGATGGCCTACGTAGTCGGCGAACCGTAAAAAAAAAATTTAAAAAAAAATAGTTTGAGGCGAAAATATAAACAGACAGAAAAATATTTGGGGCCGAGACTTTGGATCTCTTTTCTTGCAAAATATCAAATAACAGGCGTCTTTGAGTAAAAATGGATGGATTTTTTAAAATCAGAAATCTTTTGTCTTTAGTTTGGCTCTAAATGTTCAGGACCGTAATGAAATGAAAAAGATAATTTGAAAAATTTGTTATTAGATGACAAAACGTTAAAATGTCGAAAACTTGTAAATTACATAAATTTCTGAAGTTTAGAAATCCCTAAAACGGTATTTAAAATTTCAGGTCCGTATTTAAAAAAATTGACTTTAGGTTCGTAACTAAAGAACGAAACGTCGAATTTGAAAACTAATAACGCCATCTTGTAGAACATAAAAAACGGCTACAATTTTTTTTTTATTTTTGTCCCAAGTCAAAAATAAAAACGCAAAAAATTGAAATTTCGTTTTTTTTTTTTCGAATATCTCCGAAACCATTCGGAATATTTACTATTCTCTTTCACCAAATTGTTAAATCATAAAACACGCAACTTTGCCTCAATTTAACCATCTTCGTATCTCTTACCGTTTTCGAGATCCCCTTGTACGCACACGAATTTGTAGCAGCATATAAGTATATATAAATAATAAATCCCACAAAGACTTTGTGGGATTTATTATTTATACTTAAATCAGGTCCCTTGGAGAAAATGGACAGCTTTTTCGAATATAAGTATATATTTTTTTATTGTTAGTATCTATAATCAAAAACTCACTTTTGCAACAGCTTTTGCTTATTCAAATAGATATCTACGTACCTTTCACAAATCTCATCAATATATTTATTCTCAAAAACATATTTGCTTATTTACTAGATTTATGAGAAACACCACTAGGGATTTCCAAATATTTTATATGTATTTATTCAAAACGTCCTTATAATTTTAAACGCGAGAAAAAAATATTAAAATTTACCGTGATTTTTATTATAAAACTTGACAACTTGAAAATGAATTTAAAGAATTTATTGATTAAAAAAATTTATTAATTTAAAAGTTTGCTCCTCGGGCGAGAGCAAACAGTTTTGAGAAAATTAATCGGGTATATTTTAAAACTGTTTATCAAAGAGTAGATTTAAATATTATTAAAACTTCTGTTTTGTAATTTGTTCAGTGTATAAAAATATCCTTAGGCCATTGGCACATCAATTTTCCTAATTTTAAACCAAAAAATTATAGATACATAATTAATTCATTCATTTATAAATTCATGTTTGATTAAAACTTTATCTTATGGTTTAAAATTCAAATTTTCAATTTTCGCTTTATAATATGTTAAATAACAGCGTTTCTCTTTATTAAAAAATTGTAATAAAATTATTACAATAAGCTAAAAAAGAATTCTACAATTTATAATATGCGAATGTTTTCATTAACGCACATTTAGAAAAATTTTAACTTTGTTTTCCAAGGTAAGAAATTTTAGTTTTTTTTTAAACTTTCTTTCAATGTTTTTAACGTATACAATTTTCTAAGTAAAGAAATTTACTTTTTAAAATTTACTTAGTTCAAAAAAGTCATCGTTTTGAATTAAAATTGCAATTTTAATGGTTCGTCATAAATTTCGACTGATTTTAAATGTAAATTGTAGATAAAACAAAGACGTAAATAAAAATGGTTATCGCTAAATGCTAGATATACAGGGTGTCCGGTAACTTATGGGCCGTAGAGTAACTGGAGATACTAGACATCAAACTAAGCCGATTATGTCATATAAGTTTTTTCGAATTGTTACTCGTTCTAGAGATACAGGGTGTTGAAAGTAAAAGTTAATTCTCGAAAATAAGCCATAATTTTAGAACGGTTTAATGAATCGAACTGAATGTTGGCAATATTATGTTTTTATGAGCAAGAAATAAGAATTTGTAGAAATTTTTAAGTTTCAAACTAGAGGGCGCTAGTTGCATACACTGGGATTCATAAATCTATAATTTCTTTTCTTACCTACGATATTAGGTGTTTTTCAATTATAGTTTGTTAAAAAGGGCTTTTTCTGAGTCAAAAATATGTTCGAGATTGATCTTAATATCTTTAACGGTTTTCGAGATATTTCCCTTTAAACATCCCAAAGCATAAAAAAAAACATAGTAAATAATTAAATTAACAAAAAAAAAAAGTGACAATCCGAAAAAACTTATATGACATAATCGGCTTAGTTTGATGTCTAGTATCTCCAGTTACTCTACGGCCCATAAGTTACCGGACACCCCGTATAATGTATACAAAAATTTTACAATGCTATTTCTTAATTATAGATGTTTGATAAACGCAAACGTCTATCAGATTCGCAGTATCGGAAAAAAACAAAAAACTGAAAAACTGTCACACCCGGGCGGAAAATTTTGACTTGCACCTGGGCGGCAATGTGTCCGAGCCGGCCCTGAATTCAACATACCCATGCATTACAAAAAGACGTTGCATTCGATATGCCGGGCTATAAGCAAGTGTTTTTTTTACAAAATCCATCTTTTAACATCTACCCTATGTGGTATCACAATATGTGTAAAAAATTTTGGTTATGAGTATGAAGTCCACAAAATATCGGAATAGACGTGTTTTTGCATTTTTTTTACAAATTCTTTTTTCCACACTTCTAACGAATTACTTCCAATTAAAGTCCCCACCCACTCTGTATATATACAGTGCTTCCATAAAGCCGTCTCCATCTCCTAGCTAACTCGAAGATGACTTGAGATACTTTATTCAAATTCGATATCCGTAAATGATAAATAAAATACTTTCGAAAATTAACCGGTATTTCACAATAACGACGAAACGCTTAACCACGCGTGGATCCGGAGTACATTGTGTCAAACGGTCATTTACAATATTCTACCGCTTGAAAATGGCGCTTATTTCAATTTAATATTCGCTGCAAAACCGTTTAATGTTGCTGTCTGTCAAGCTGAAAGCTTGTAATTATGTGAAATTTTTTGTAGACGCGAAAAACATTTTTACTTTGTTAATCTGCGCCAAAACTATTTTTTGGTTTTGTTACTATAGGTAATGAATAATTTGAATATTGAATCACATAGTTGGTTTGGTAACTGCACTAGTATACAGTACGGGATCAAAATAAACAAGGTTACTGGGTTACTTTAAATAAACTCTCAGAAAACACAAACCCAAGATATTTATGTGAATGTCCCCAAGAACAATGAACAATATATATACCAAACCAAAGCCGACGCGCTAGGACGATCGCAAAATTTACAGAAAGGATGGCTAAGAAAATAAAGCAACGTAATTGGTTGGTATTAACATTATGTATGTTGTTTTGAGCAAACCTCTTTCATATCCTGTAACGACAGACATCTTTTGTAGTCACAGACAAGTGACACTAATGACAGGACTGGTGTGACTTTCTGGATTCGAGTTTCATACCCGTCGTGATAACCGACCTCACGAGGTTTAACGTAAGTGTCTAGTACTCTGTCTAGCCTGTAGACTAAGATGTTTGTGCCCATCTAGATATACAGGGTGGGGACTTTAACTGGAATAAATTCGATATTATTAAAACTGCTGAAGTTTCGCCTACAAAATTTGGTATGTGGAGGTCTTGGATCATGCCAAATTGGATTATGATGTCGGCGAAGTTGCCAAATTTCCCAGCTTTGCGCTACACGTAGTAATTCTGTTATTTTAATTGCAATGCCCAATTTATTTTTATTGCAGTGAATTTGGCGTGTCAAATTTAGTAAGATCCCAAATTTACAAAATTCTTACTAGTTGCTGAGCTATGGCAACACTGTAGTTCCATTAAAAAGTACCGGGACGCTTATCTACCTTAAAGTAGCGTTACCTTGTCAACATCTCCATAGTTATTAAGTTATTGACAAGCTTCAAGAAAAGTTCTTGTCGTGTCAAAATGGCTTATTTAACTGAAACCTTAAAAATAGGTACTTTTTAATGGAACTACAGTGTTGCCATAGCTCAGCAACTAGTTAAGATAGAATTTTGTAAATTTGGGATCTTACTAAATTTGACACGCCCAATTCACTGCAATAAAAATAAATTGGGTATTTCATTTAAAATATCAAAATTACCTCGTGTAGCTCAAAGCTGGGAAATCTGGCAACTGCGCCGACATCATAATCCAATTCCGCATGCTCCAAAACCCCCACATGGCAAATTTTGTAGGCGCAACTTCAGCAATTTTAATAATATCGAATTTATTCCAGTTAAAGTCCCCACCCTGTAGTATTTTACTTGTGTTAACTTAACTACAACATACTTAATAAAATTCAGAAAAATTGACTGGGCCCCAAGTTTAAAATATCCGTAGGCAGGGTTGCCAGATGAGATGACGCAGAAATCGTGAAATTCAATAACGAAAAATCGTGAGATTATAAATTACTTAATAATTTTGTAGTTTCTGTTTTTTTAGTGGGTTTCATTTCGCTGAAACGTACTGTAGCCCGACAAAAGGTGATGAGCAAAAACAAAAAAAAAAACAAAAAGGTCCATACCTCCGATTGCTAATTCCATTAACAAATTTGACCGTATTTTGCTGTTTTCATTTAATTTAAATGCGATAAATTATTCAAAAGTAATTTATTTAAAAATCGTGAGAATGTTACATTATTCGTGAGTTCGTGAAAACGGAACCAAAATCGTGTAATCTCACGAATAATCGTAAGATCTGGCAACTTTGTCAGTAGGTATTAACCAAATTTATTCATATTATCACTTTAGTTATGTTTTTCCAATTTGATACAATCCATTAATTAAGTAGAAAGTTAAAAAAGTAGTTTAATTTTTAATTAATTTAAAATGGGCGATACACCAATGGCTCCTATATAGAGTTTATCTATTTTAGAAATTCTGTTTACGTACCACACAAGGATTACTGAAAAGTTTTAGAACACGTAAGAGGTTAAGTTTTTCTTTGTAATTAACCGAATGAGAGAAACAGTCGGTTGTTTCCGGGTGTGTTATTTTAAACTTAATTAATGTAATTTCTGGTACGGGTCAAGTGTTAGTTATATCTATATCTAGGACAAATAAATATTGTTTAATAGAAAGAAAAGTTGGCGGCAAGCCGACAAAAGTTTTCTTTCTATAGAAGGTTTTTTTAGTGGCAGGCGGACAAAGTAGTGCATCTATCTTTTGCATTGAGTACAAAGGGACGCCAAATGCAATGGGTTCCCTGGGGCACAGGTAGACAATGACAGGCTGTTTCGTTCTTATTAGAACTCATCAGAAAGCCATAACCTGTAAGCGACATCAAATACAGCGAGACTCTGTTTTCAAGATATTTTTAAGATATAAAAATGCGATGTAGCCACGCCATCTATAGGAATCAACTCAATGCAAAAGATAGACGTCGACGAAAGCAACAATAAACCAAATACGTTAGGCCAACACACCAGTATAGGCAACATTTATCGCATCCCCACAATTTTTCTACGGATTTGTAGATTCAAATAAGTTCGCGCTGCAGTATACCCACTGGGCGCTGCCAACTCGTAATACAATGCCTTGTTTTTAAAATAAAGTAGTAGAGTTTAGTGTCCGTATAAGTAAATGGGAAAGAAGGTTTTTTTAGAGGCAGGCGAACAAAGTAGTGCATCTATCTTTTGCATTGAGTACACAGGGACGCCAAATGCAATGGGTTCCCTGGGGCACAGGTAGACAATGACAGGCTGTTTCGTTCTTATTAGAACTCATCAGAAAGCCATAATATGGCTGATTACCCTTAAAACAAACTAAGTTTTGTTTCGCAACAGAATGATTGCGATTGCCAAGACGGAGATATTTTCATCTCTTGTTTTAATTTAACTCCAAGTGAAATAAAATATTTCTACGTTAAATTAACGCCCTACTTAATTTTCTTTTCTTCCAAAATAAATTGTTGAACAATTCAGAGAAATAAGATATTTCGTTGGGCCGAGGTTATATTTACAGTTAAAAGTACTTAACTCTTATCTTGCCGTGATTATCCAACCCTAGTTGGCGTCCTACTTTAGAAACGCAAACAATTTTAACAAAATTGCTTCATGTATCTTGTTTTATCTTAACGTTTTGCTTAATTAGTTTTGTTGTAAAAAGTCAACTTATTATGTCGGTTGTAGTACAGTCGTTATACATTAGAATCGATGTGAAACCCCCACTTTCAGGGCATGACATTTTTTAACTTTTTATAAGCTATATAAAAAAATAAAATAATTGTACTAAAGGGTGTTTTTTAGGTTAGATAGAACTTTAGTTAGGAAATACTGTCAGGCGAAACTCCCGCTGCTTATAAAATTTATATTTAGTACAGTTTTTCAAATCATCATGCACAGACTCAGACACAGAATGTTTCGCTAATTGGCCTTTGGCACAATTGGAAGTCGACCCGTTGTTTTACCACAAAATTGTGTTTAGCGATGAAGCTCATTTTTGGCTTACCAGATTTTTAAATAATGAATTTTTCTTTGAAAATATGAATGATTTTAATCCAGGCGAGATGTGGATGCAACAGGATGGCGCTACATGTCACACCGCGAACAAAACTGTCGCCTAATTGCAAACAAGATTTCATGATAAATTAATTTCAAGAAATTCACCTGTTAACTGGCCACCCAACTATAGGGTAAAAATAAGGACATTATGGTAGAATTACCAAATCCATTATTTTCCCTTTATATTATAAAATAACAAATGTTTAATATTATTGTTCTAAGTTCCTACTTAACATTGAACACCATAACAAGGTTAAGTCAGGGGTTATGCTTATTGTCAGACTTGATGTGGTTATCACTCTTAAAAACTAATATTCCTTCTAACTAAAGGTTATTATCATAGTTTAAGTAGTGTAAATAAGACTGACTGTAATATAGTAGATTAGCTTCTATTAGGTTAGATAAGGTACTATTATAGACTGTTATAATGTAACTACAAGAAACAAATATACCCTTTTGATACCTAACCAGTGAAACAAGTATTTTACTTCATCGAACCAAGTAGTCACCTTACATTACGTTAAGTCATTGCAAGAATTGACGCCTTAGAAGCCAACATTGTTCGCGTTATTCATGACGCACGGCCAGCAGTGCTCGAAAAAATCACCCAAAATTGGAATACGCTACCTCGTGAACAGCCGTGGTGGCCACATGCCCCAAATCATTTTTAAATGTTAATGCCATAGAATTATTTTTCAAATAAAATTAGTTTTTTGATCACAAAAATATTTTCTTTATTATTTTTCCAAGTTTAAAGTTCTATCGTTCTTAAAAAAACACCCTTTATATATAACAGTGGTATGGCAAACTCAACTCTCGACAATTCTCCATGAAAACATTGTAATTTATTCTAAAAATGATGCAAACATCTTTCAGAATTGTGAGTGAACAAAACTTATTTTATGCTTTACATTTGGTATATTGTTTCACATTGATGCATTTTGTTTACAAACAGCGGCGGCCAGGATGGGCACTGGCCCACCCTAGAAACATGACTGCCCATCCTAGTGCCCACCCAAAATTGATGGATTCGGTTTTGTAATGGAATTTCCGGGGGGAAAGGAGGATTTGTTTATGAAAGTTTTGATGAGAAAGAAGTGTTATTGTATGTTATTTTAAAGAGAACGATGCCTTTTTTTTTAGACGTCACTTGGACCATAGGGCAGTTTTGTTTGCCCCTGTTTATGTCATTTATGATTTTTTTTTACCCACATATACCAAAAGTCCTATGCCTAGCGCCGCCACTGTTTACAAGATAAAATAATTATACAAACTTACAAGACCAACAATCATCCTAGTACCTAGAACATGGCCGAGGCTATGGCTATTAACCGAAACCTGTTTGGCAAAATAAGAAGCTCAGAGCTGTAAATTGCCCTAAACAATTATGGGACACTTTACGTTCCTCCATTAGCAATGTCGTGTCACTTTAAAGCCGGCGATATCAGCATCTCAAACTAATTATTTCTAAACTAACATGAAAAATGTGTGTCATTCATTCGCCTTCTTCATCGAGGTGAAGTCTGAGTGCAAGGAGAACCGTCCCTACCCGGGAGTGCAAGGAATGCGATGCAACCAGCGACGTATTTTCAGAGCGTCAAAATTACAACGCGATCCGTCTCGTCTATCTCTGCGTGATATACCGATCGAGGAGGCGTCTTATCGGTAATACCGCTGTTTTTTACAAGAAATAGATTTTCTGACAAATTTTCACGAAATGTAATTTTTACTTATAATCTGATATGATCCCGAGAGCTTTAGCTCGAGGGTCTTATCTTTGATTATAAGTAAAAATTATATTGAGTGATATTTTTTTTAGAAAATCTAGTTTCGAGTGAAAAACAAAGGTATGAAGATAGGACGCCGTTTCAAGAGGTGTATTTTATTGGATAATTTACTGAACCCGAAATAAAAGCCGTTTGTGATAAAGAAAAATATACAAACACATCATTATGATTTACTTTCAAGTTTATAAACTCGCCACAACTAACAATAATTAATAAAAAATCCAAGACTAAATCAGACGCGTGGAATGTCAAAAATCAAATTCGCTTGTCATCACGGTTGCCATGAAAACGCCCAGATTTCTTAAGCTCACGTCAAAACAAAGCACACTGGGTTTAATCTTGCTACCTTTCGCCATAAAACATTTCTTTAAAAATGTCAAAATTAAGTTAAGTTTATGCCCCAAAATCACCTCAAATACTGTTGTGTGTCACTTTTATTTTGTAGGGGTTATAATATTTATTTATTAAACTTGATTTCTTGAAATAAATTACTGTTTGTTTGACAAAAAGCTACAGGGTTCTTATCGAGCTAGCGGTAGGTCTTATCGGGTAAGACCACATTACCAAGGTGGTTGCTATGAAAATTTGCGTTATGATTGGTTCTATATATGTAAGGTAAATTATCTCTTTCACGAGCAGCAGTCCATTCCATATTTTTTTAAATCCATTAATGTACTAAATTTATTTAGCAATAGGCGGCAACAACATTTGGGTTGCACGTCAATGACATATTACATAGAGACTGTCGTAAGATGATTGCGGCCACGGTATGGCAGCTCAGTGGTAGAGCTGTCGCATTCGGCCGCAGGTGACCCGGGTTCGATCCCCGGGACGGGTGTACGCTTAATAAAAAAAAGTACACCCAAGATTTTAGAGGTAAGAATGCAGTATGACATTGGTTGACTCCCGAATACGACCCATTGAGGGCGGATAATCCTGCCTTTAGGGGACTGACGGATAAACCAGTGCATACGCGTGGTTCGGATCCCACGTAAAAAAACTGTAGGTCCCGTCTGGCTGACATTACCCCGACGTTAAGCAAAAGGGATACAATAAGCCATTTGGCTGCAGTATACTGACAACAGGTCAACCCTCCTTGAACCAACCAAGATGATTGCGAGAAATATACTCTAGGCACTGTGTGTTGTTTTCTAATAATTACAAAATCTTGCATTATTCTAAGTCTCGTCTCGTTCTCGAGATTTTCCGGCTCATGGAACACTTTACTAGTGTAGTCAAGCCAATAAAGTTATTGG
The DNA here is from genome assembly GCA_935413205.1 of Polydrusus cervinus. Classification (NCBI taxonomy): domain Eukaryota; kingdom Metazoa; phylum Arthropoda; class Insecta; order Coleoptera; family Curculionidae; genus Polydrusus; species Polydrusus cervinus. The sequence goes on along the minus strand of OW284516.1, from coordinate 54,193,018 downwards.
CTTAAAAAACTAATTAAAAACAAATCAAACAGGGTGGGGCCGTATGAAAGAAGCATGATGGAAGCTCCAAGATCATAATATTCCGGAGGTAAACTCGCCCCCCGATCGGATCTCCGGGTGGGGGCTGGTCCTGTAGCTTCATCAAGCGAAATTAATGAATTATCCACCATTTCCGACAATTTACTGGGTTCCTCCAACAACACTCAACGAGGAAATGGTGTGGCGCCTGCAGTTGCTAACAGACCCAAAAGTAACAACTTCAAAATTGATTTCTGCAATATTAGAGGGCTTAACACTAACATCCATTCAGTCCACCAGCACTTACAATCTTCCAAGCCTCATGTGCTTGCACTGACCGAGACAAAAGTCAGAGCGTCAACGAACACCGTCAGCTATTTATATCCTGGATATGATTTTCACTTCCGTTTTAGACGCAACTTTGGGGTCTGTCTGTTCATTCGAGATGATCTTTGCTGCCAACGGGAGGAGATACTGGAACCGAAAGACTTTGATGTAATGTGGTTTAAAATATCTTCACAAAAAATCACTAAGTTTATATGCTGCCTTTACCGTCCTCCAAGCGACATGCATTACAGGGCCCTCTTCTCATCACTAGCCAACACAATCGACTTCTTGCAAACCAATCATCCGAATGCCGAAGTTGCTATCTTTGGCGACTTTAACGTCCACAATGTCAACTGGCTTAAATACTCAAACACCAACGATGAGCAAGGCCGCGAGGCCGAATTTTTTGCGATCAGTTCTGGTCTAACTCAACTCGTAGAAGAACCAACGCGGGTCCCAGACCGAGCTGGGGATTTTGCTAGTCTTTTAGATCTCTTTTTAACTTCAAATCCAGATCTATATACGGTCACCGTACAACCACCATTGGGCTCTTCCGATCACAAACTTATTTCAACCCTAAGCGAGCTGCCAATTAGTTCTGAACAACCTCCTAAACCCCGTAAGATTTGGCACTATACATCAGCTAAGTGGGAAGACCTAAAGGACCATTTTCGCAACTTTCCCTGGCTAAGCGTATGCTTTTCTTCGGATGATCCATCTGTCTGTGCAAAGGAGATCTCCGACGTCATTCTAACTAGCATGGAGGCCTTTATTCCTTTCTCTAAAAAGCGTCCTTCCAACGGCAAGCCCTGGTTTAGCAAGAATTGCGAGCGTGCTGTCAGATCTAAAAACCTGGCTTACCGACAGTGGCGTAAAAACCCTACTCCTGAAAATCGCGCCATCTTTGTTACCACCCGAAACCAATGTAAGCAAATGATAGACCAAAGCAAAGAAGCTCATAACGAGAGAATCAAAAACAAACTTCTTGCCAGTCCTAACGGATCAAGGTCCTTTTGGTCAGTCGCTAAGGCCGTCAGCCAAAACTTTACGAAGTCAACTATTCCACCTCTAACACGTTCAGACGGCACAATAGCAACCACAGCCGGGGATAAAGCAAACCTACTTGCTGAATTGTTTTCCTCGCATTCCACTGTAGACTTCCAGGGAAAAGCACCACCCAACATTCCCTCAGTTCAATCGCAAATGTCTGAAATCGTGTTCCGTCAGCGTTTTGTTAAACGGATTCTTAAAGGACTCGACGTCAATAAAGCTTCTGGTCCAGACGAAATTCCTATCATTGTTCTCAAGACATGCGCCGATGAACTTACACCAGTATTTTGTAGACTTTTCAACTTATCCTACAAAAAAGGAATATTTCCATCCTGCTGGAAGTCGGCGCGTGTCCAGCCCATTCCAAAGAAAGGTAAAAAGACCCTGCCAAGCAACTACCGACCCGTCGCATTGCTTTCAGTAATTTCAAAAGTAATGGAGAAAGCTATTAACCAACAACTCCTAAAGTATCTGGAAGGGCTTAACATTATCAGCGACCATCAATACGGTTTTCGAAAGTCCAGATCAACAGGTGACCTTCTGGCATATGTCACCCATCTTTGGAGCAACACCATCGAACATCATGGAGAATCCCGGGCTGTTGCACTGGACATCTCTAGGGCTTTTGATCGTGTTTGGCACGATGGGCTTCTAAGTAAATTGCGATCCTACGGTATGCCTAATGGATTTTGTTTATGGTTAACCAGCTTCCTTAAGAACCGTTCTCTGCAAGTGGCGATTGACGAGTTTCTCTCAGACACCTTCACCATCAATGCCGGTGTTCCTCAAGGGTCCATATTGTCGCCTACCCTCTTTTTACTGTATATTAACGACCTTCTAGTGAAAACCCAAAATCCAATTTATAGCTTTACTGATGACAGCACACTTGTCTCATCTTTTACCTTGACTCCCCAAACATCCGCTGCCGACGCACATCTTCGCAGGCAGCATGAAGTATTGCGCCTCAACAATGACCTGGAAGAAATTTTGGCTTGGGGTGACAGTAACCAAGTCGAATTTAATGCTAAGAAAACACAGGCAGCAGTCTTCTCCAAAAAGATTAACATTGCAGAACCGGATATAGTCATGGCAGGACACGCAATTCCCCTGGCACCGTCTATTAATTTGCTGGGGGTCAATCTGGGAGGTAATATGTCTTGGCATGATCACGTTGCCGCAATTGCCAGGGCAGCTGCACAGAAACTTGGTGTACTTTTCCGCACCAAAAGGTTGTACACACCTTATCAACTTTTGACACTCTACAAAGCCCAGATTCGACCATCATTAGAATATTGCTCTCATGTCTGGAGCTCTGCACCCAAGCACACCCTTCGGCTACTGGATTCCATTCAAAGGAGAGCCGTTCGTCTGATCGGCGACCCCGAGCTGACCAAGACCCTCGATAGCCTGGAGCATCGAAGACAGGTTGGTGATTTGGCTCTCTTTTACAGATATTTCCATGGCAGGTGTTCGACTGACATTGCCGACTTGATTCCACCTAGAGCAATGCAAAACAGAAATACACGGCGAACCGCTGCCGCTCATCCATATGTTGTTCAGCTTAGTACTCCTCGAACTTCATTGTTCAAGAACTCTTTCATCTGGAGAACGTCATCATTGTGGAATGAACTTCCTGAGGTCGTGTTTCCCAATGAATACAATCTTCAACGTTTCAAGACCAACGTTAATCGCTTTTTTCGCACTCGCACCGCTCCCAGAGCGCCTTAAAGGATTTTTCCTACAGTGCAGGTGTTTTATCATAAAAAAAAAAAAACAATCGCCATTTTTCAAGCTTTTGTTCACAACCTATGTCATTTCATCCCTAACGATGACCATTTTTTAGTTCTAATTTTAAAATCGAATATACCTAGATACTTACAACATTTGGTCTATAAAACACGAACAAACGGAAAAAATCACGGGCCATTAATTTGGCTGGTTCAAGCTCGCACAATAGGACACCGGCATAAATTCTAAACTCATTACGTCGAAAGCAAATTGGGAAGTCATTCTCATAGCCGAATTGCTAGAGCAAACATGTTTTAGCTAGGGATGTAACTCTAAAGTAACCAAACAACTTTACATGTATTTTTCACTAGTAAAAAATCTCTAGCCTATAATATCAAAAGTTGAATTATTTTATTTTGTGTGTGACTTAAAAAAAATAACTGAACATGATCCCCGAGATGCTCGATGCTCATATAGTTTGCCAGCAATATTCCGTTTGACAAGTGGTGAATTTTCTCTCTCATCATAGCTAAGCGATATTTAAAAATATTTTTTCTCCTCCCTATATAGCAAACAACGCATTTTGACGCTGTTTTAAAGGACGTAAGTAACAATTACCAAAAAGGCATCGATTGCCCTTGACGACGGGTTGTAAGTCAACTTAACACCCTTGGGTGGTAATAAATTTATGCCATATAAAAACAATGATTTATCAAAATTTAGTAATCTTAAGTGATATGAATATTAATAGTACAATTATTACAATTATGAACATTATCTACAAAATTTGGATAAATGTTTTCTCTTTTTTTTTCAATTTATATGAAACGTTCTGACTCCATAATTTCTCCATCTCTAACCAAGTTTTCTGTTACTCTTGAAGTAATGCAGGAGACTTCTGGCTTCGTTATATTGTATACAATTTTATTTGCAACTTCCTTTTTATTGTTGACGCTCTTCGCTACATAAATTTCAGCAATAGTTGCAGATTTCCATCCGCCATGTCGCTTGAGAGCTAAGACATCAACTTCAGTATTTGCTAATAAAGTGGCCAACGTTCTACTAAGGGAGTGTCCAATATACTCCTTAAAGTTCTGAAAGTTCAGAAATTTAGCAATTTTACTTGGAATCGAAGAAATAAAGTTTTTCCCGACAGGCTGGTTTAAGCACTTTAAAATTCATCATGTATGATCTTATATCAATGTAATTTCGAACTATTTTGAAATAACAAACCTTCTCATCGTTACTTTTAGTCACTATATAAATTTACGTGCCGTTATATTTTTGAAATCACGAATAGTAACAAATATGACTTCAAGCCTTAATTCAACATTGTCCAATTTCGTGAATGATAGAATAGTTTTGGACTTGCATTGTCTTTAATTTGTTTGTTTGTAAATTAAAGACAATGCAAGTCCAAAACTATTCTATCATTTAAGAAACATCATTGTCTCCAATCTTCAAACAGACATTGTCCAATTTCATTGCACAGACTTTACTAGAACGGCACGCTCCAGCAATTGCCATTATCATTACAACCTTCATCATTAAATAAATATCATCGGGGGCTTCAAACAGGAATTTATTTACATCTTCCCTGTCAAACATATTAAATTTTTTGGGTTTATATCCGTCATTTTTTCTTTTTAAAAATGCTCGAAGTTTAGGATACTTGGAAATATCTATGTTTTCCTCTATGAAAAGGATGGACTTCACTATAGAATATTCACACCATAAGCTTGATGGAGACTTTAATACAGCAGATTTTTCGTGAAAGTACGCCAAAAGCACGGTTTCTGAAACTGCAGTAGCAGTCTTTGTTTGTTACCATTTCTTGAAGTATTAATACGTTGCTTCATACCTCTCCCTCGATTTTTCTGGCAGCAGCGACAGACAAGCGATATTTGCTAATCCTTCAATATCCATTTCGCTGTTTACAAATCAATAATTTTAATTTCTCCCAAGTGTTGATAATAAGCTGTCAGCTTAACGTTGTTGATAAAATAACAATGCTTATGATTCTATAGAAACCGGTTAAAGCAGCCCATAATTTCATGCGATAAATATCGAATTAAATTAATAAAAATCCAAGAATAGATTCTGCGGAGAGGAGAAAAAATGTTATATACTTCACGAGATGTAAGTATATTTACTAGTCTCGAACTTTATTGTCAGCTCTAGCTCGGGGGCAAAATCGTTCTCGACTAGTAAATGTTACTTACATCCCTTGTAGTATAAATAACTATATTTCAGACTCTTATAAGAGGGGGAATTCAGGTTTTGGGGAAAAAGAGATCGCATTTTGTTCTATTTAAAAGCGTGAATCTTTTGGATCAAAGGGTATGTTTTTTCTCAATAGATAGTTTTTTCAGTGTAAGTTCGATTCCCAGCGTTCACATAAAACTCTTATATTTTCAAGAAAACTCTTACTTTAAGTTTTCAGTTAAAAACACAAGAGATATTTTTTTTAATATTAAAAGTGTCGACAAAAAATATAATTTAACTGCTCTATGGTAAAATATATATTAAAAATATTTAAAATAATATTAGTTTTCCTGACAGTTTGATACTTGTAAAATTAACTGACTTTTTACTTGTGCCCATGACTAAAAGGTAAAGATCGCAAGTTTAACAAGCGTCTTGCAAAGATTAATGTAAATGTGACGTCTTTTTTTACGAGTTAAAATCCAAAGTTAACGATCCTCCAGAGTGTCGGATAAATTAATAGCTCGATTAAACATGATTTTATGATAGGACGCTGGTCCTTCTAAATAGGAGAGATGGCCGAAATTGAAAGCAGCGGTGGGTATCTGTTATATTAGTAGTAGCGCATGCAGCACAAATCTATAATCACACAAAAAATATTCTAAAAATAATAAATAAAAAACCAAAAAGATACCCTTCCATTTATTTGCCGAAAGTGGAATTTTAACAATAAGAGAGCTCTACCTGAGAAACGTACTAAATTTTATGCAAAAGAATAATACTTATAAAACTATACCAATGCGTCTCCATAATACAACAACTGTTGCACAGGAACACGTTTGCTCAAACAAGGTACATTTCATAGCCTGTCAACGTCATATTTCTTTTGTGGGGTCAAGAATTTTTAATCTTTTGCCTGTTCATTATTGGGCTATTAAAAGAAGAAAGGTGTTTATTTCAGCCATAATTGAATGAATAAAGGAAAATTGGGAACTTATTTTACAAAAATTACCTATTTTAAAGTAACCGAGTAGAAACACATTAAACATTTCCTGGGTCATTACTAAGGTTAAACTTTTAATCTGTATGTCTTGCTATTTAACAAATTATATTATTGTTTATCAATTGTAAGTTAAGCTGTAGCTCTTTATCTCTATATCATATTTATTCTGTAATTAGATCGTTTTTGTATTATTGTAATATTGTATAATGGTTTATTATAGTATAACTTACCTGTAACTAAGTGTATGTATAGGTATATTTGTAACATATTTTTTATAAGACTCAGTCCCCACAATTCACTTGTGACTTAGGGTACTATAGTTGTTATGTAAAACAATTCTAAAAAAATAGGCAGGGGCATACGTAAGAAATATTTATTCTAATTCTAATCTAATATTAGAAATTTTTTATTGCTTGTAATATTATGTATATGCCGTTCTGTAATATATTTTTTAAATTTGAAATTGAAAAAAAAAATACCCGGTGGTAGCTCAATGGTAGAGTTACCAGCGTTCGACCGTGCCGGTCCGAGTTCGATCGTCGAAGAAGGTATATTTAAAAAAAAGTATGTTCGGAACCCTAGTAGATAAAATAATGTCGTATGCTACTATTCATTCCCAATATCGAGTTATCGAGCCGAAAGGAGCGTCGTGGACCTCTGGGGACGTAAAAAGGATAAACTAGTGCATACACGTGGTTCGTTTCCCACGCTAAGTGTACTGACTCTTTTGCCAACCCCTGCTACAACGTTGTTAACGTCTTCGAATATAAAAGCCTTATTTCCTTAACACAAAATAAATGTAAAATATTGTTCGTTTTGCCATCACACTTATGATATTGGATAAGAGATATTTTACTAAAATAGTAAACGTTATCTTTGTAAACTATAAGAGATAGCGTTAAATGTTAGTGAAGGTCTTGCGAACTATCCAAAGTAATACAACGGATGAATAAAATTAGTCTTGTCTTAAAATTAACATAAAAACATCTGAACCGAGTAGGGTAAGTTCCAAAGAACAAGAATGAGACAAAACAAATGGGTAATCAAAAAAGTTGAATCATCATAAAGGCTCCCATATAGTATTTTGGAAAGTCGTTCCAAAAACAGCAAAAATCGATGTGTGTGGTAGAAAATCGTCGTGTCGAATCGTCGGTTTAAATATCTGCCGATTGACGATTCAAACTGATAGTGTGTGGGCAGTTACTTCCGAATCGTCGCGTTCTTTACATGAACGGAGAATTGGGTAGATATACAGGGACGCGCCAAGTAACTTCGGCGTCGTCTTGCGAAATACTGATTGACGCTTTTACCAATATATAAATATTGAGCCAAAATTAAAGCGCACATACCGCGACAGCATTTAAATATACCCAAAATTTGCAAGTTTATACCTGAAAATTTTTAGCCGAACGGCTAACGGTGCACCTACACCGGTCGGTATTGACGGTAAAAATATTGGTGGATAATAAAATGTTAATAATCGGTATTGGTGGATTATTTAAAATTTAACTAGCCTGACCGCAGGCAGACACAGACGCCGTTGTGCGCCGCACGACCTTGCACATATGGACGGCGCGACTCTCGATAGACAGCGCAACAAATCATTTTCAGATGACAAATGATGTGTTGAAGATCATGCTAACTAAAATTAGTATATTAGTTGTATACTTAGTGTTTGCAATTTAATTTAAAAAGAAAATAGTTGTTCAATGAAGAACAATTTTACAACAACGAAAAACTAAAAATAAAATTAAAACTGTAGCGATTTTAACGAAACACGGATTATGTGTGTAAATTATAACATCCAATAAAGTATTCTGAATAGCTCCATATGTTTAGCAAAGTAAGTAAATTCAAGTAATAAATTTTAATAATATAGTAGTAGAGAAATAATGTATTGTTTCGTTATTCGAGACTTGGATTTATGTAATTGGTTTCAAATTTGATTTAGATGATGTTAAATTCATGAGAGTTAATTAACTAACGAGTCGTAAAATACAATGTATGGAACTGAATATAGGGTGTAAATTGTGTCACTGTCAAAACAAAAACAAGTGTTGGGATAGACTGTAAGAATTAATGTATTTTGTCTCTCCATTAGCGACTGTCACTTACGGCATGAAGTACGTATTAAAAGTATGTTAAATATGAGAACTTATTTAAAATATTTGAAGATGCTCCACATCAAACCATTTTACTTTGAAATATTTTTATTTTTGTTCTTGCTCTTCAAAAAATTTTAATTTCAATAAAAGGTTTTCCAACTTTTTTTCTATTAAAAAATGTTACATTCCGAAAAAAAATGTTTTAAAAACCTTACATTAATATGTTAATAAAAATATTTTATCGAGAATTGAAGATAGATACTTTTACTATTTCCATTTACTTAGAAAAAACGCTATACCGGTTGTCCTACGTTCCTACGGCTTGCCTAATAACATTTTTGTTTTTTTATGATATTATACAAAAATAAAAATAAGAGAATATGTTAAAGGCATAAAAACACGGTTTTTAACGATTAACTCACTCATGATCTCCCGGTTTAATCGGAAGCAGCCTTAAAGTTTGATTTAAAAAAACACCCTATATATATTTTTTAAAATGTCTTTTAGAATACAACAATGTGCCATTTGTCACTTTTTTAATGTCAAAGAAATGGTATTTTCAAATTTCTGTGGTAATCTAGATTCCCATGGATTAAGTTTAAGTTGCCCATTTTAGTACTGGAAATTGGAGAAAATTAACATTGACGCTTTGACGCATAATATTCTTATACTAAATTTATTTTTTATAAAAGGAAACTCATTTTTTTCAAATGTCAACAGGTTGGCTCGTATGGTTAATGATCAAAGTATTTCATTCACGAATAATTTGGTACCATGCACTATTTGGATTAATGTGAACTACTATTAAAAATCTTTATTAAAATAGTAAGTCTCTAGTGGTAATTTTTATTTCTGAGGACCCATCTGTTCGCCGGATGCACTTAGATCAGGTTTTTCCCATTGTGCTAACCCTGTTTGGTGAGCCGTGATCCCAGTTCCTTGCACTAGTTTGTGTATGTCAACTGGAGAGAGGGTAAGGATGTTCTCTGGTTCCAGTTTTGGTTGGGTGGTAGCAAACTATGTGCTGTACAGTTTCTCTGTCTTATCCGTATAATTTGCAATTAAGGTCTCCATTGTACAGTTGCATTCTGTGCAGATGATTCTTGATAGCCATGTGTCCTGTCAGAATTCCTGTAATTATTCTCAGCTGATTCTTGTTCATTTGAAGCAGCTGTTTCGTAAGTCTTGGGTCTGGATCCCAATGAAGCTTTAGATGTAGTTTAATCCCTGTCTGTTGCTCCAGTGTTCACTTTTGATCCATCGCTTTATGGTATCTTGTAGTGTACACCTTGGTACTCCGAGTACCGGTTCTGGACCAATAAATTTGTTTTCTGAGCCTTTCCTCGAAAGTTCATCAACATTTTCATTTCCTGTAATACCTTCGTGTCCTGCTACCCACTGCAGTATTACTTTGTTTACTTTTGCCAGGTCCTCTAGTACCTCTTGATCGTCTTGAGGTTACCTTGGTGCATATTGGCGATCTAAGGGCTGCTTGACTGTCAGAATATATATATATGGATCCGCTTATTGAGGTAAGCCCATCTATTGTTTTTATAATATAGCATAGAACACTGTGAGAGACTTTCCCAGAGAGAAAACCGCATTTTTCTCCAATCTTACTCCGTGTATCTCTGCTCCGGTACCCTCTTTGGTTTTGGCGCCATTTGTGTTGTGTTTTGTTTGTCCATACGTTTCGTTCATAAATTACGACCTCATATGGTATATCATAGCGAAACCTATGTGGCCTGATCTCATTTCTAACTCAGGTTCACCTATAGTCTCGTTTAAAAGTTTGTGTTCAGTTCTCTACCTTAAGAGCGGCGTCGAGCTCTGCAGTCTATAGAGTTTTGCCTCTCCTTTTATCACCAAAAAAAAGGTGGAAATTTCCCTAAATAACAAAATAGTATAAACAAGAGGAAAGTTATAGACAATTTAAGTGTAATTTATACCTATTTGTTACCATGTCTTAGCACAAAGAATATACTAGAATATACTTTTCTCGAGTTTCATGTTTCATTCAATATTCTAGGACATAACTAGGAAACACACCACATCGCAATTTCCAAATCAGTTAAATTTCAATATAAGCTTATGATTTAATAAAATATTTTTCTACGACCGTGCGTTTTAACCCATTTTCCCGCACGCATTTTAGTTTTGAAAGCGTCACTTTCCCGCACTAGTGCGGGAAAGTAAAATAATGCAAATTTTGACCTTATTAGATAGTTTTTTACTTCGGAAGTTATAACTATTGTTACAACAAGTTCTGAACCGGCAATTTTAAGTAATTTACAGAATGCAACAAATTGTGTTTTTAATATTTATAATAATTATTAGTTTTAAGTTAAAGTTTTGTATATGTATGTTGAAATAAAATATTTTTTGAAAAATGGGTTGGTATACTTTTTTGTATGTACAGTCGTAGAAAAAATAATGTTCCTAACTCATACGTAAAGTGTCTTTCCGCACTTGTTAGGAAAATAACTATTTCAAAAGGCTAATTTTAACGGACTTGTTATTTTAATAAAACATTTCAGTTATGTATCCTTAACCGTAAAAACTCTAATATTTGACATCGTATACTATCTTTAAGAAATGTTATTAGTTACAAAGGAATACAGAATAAAGTGTGTCATTAAATGAATTGGTACGAATACCACATTTTTCAATTGTAATAACAAGCTTAAAAGAACTTTATTAAACTCGTAAAATGCGGTTTAAAATAGAAAAACTTTTCCTAAGGATTCATTACATACACCTTCCAACTGTGCAAGCTCACAGTAATTTCAGAATCCGAGACACGATGCTACTTAAAGTTTGCACGTAAGTCCTAACTGCAAATTAATGAAGTTTGTAACAAACTAAACTAACATGATCTGTTAATTTTAAAAAATGGTAGAAACAGTGGCGTATTTAGGGGGGGGGGGGGGGGGCTACCGGGCTGCAGCCCCCCAGCCTAGGAGCTCGGATCTAAAAAACCAATTGCAACCTAATTTTTGGTCAAACATTTGGACACTTTAAATCTTTAAATAATTACAAAGGTCTTGTGTAAAACGTTTAGTTTTTAAACTTTTCCTTCTAAAAGTTCTATTTTTTATAGAGATTAAGGTTTCAGACGCATATCGTTTTAGTTATTGATTTTTGATGCCATTTTAAAGGAAAAAGGAGTAAAAAGAATAATATTTTATACTATTTTTCCATTATATACTTGTCTGTTCCATTTTCCCTTTTTTAGAGCTATTTTAAATCAACAAAAATATAACCCAATGCAATAAAATATTTTTACAACAAACCAAAAAAACAATTAATTGAAACATTTGTTATGGAAGAAGTGTGATAACTTATAATAAAAAAAAATAGTGCGGCAAGAAGCGAGAATGCTTTATTATGAATATACAAAACGGCACTTAAGAAGAAGTATTTCAAAACTTAAGCATTTGCACCAAAAACTGCTACGCTCCTAAATACATGATTTTTGAAAAAATCATCAATTTTGGGGTGATGAGCGATATTTACTTTATTTTTAATCGTGAAAAATCGAGCCCGAAAAACGCTGGTTAGAGTCATAGATTAAAATTTTGAATTGACACCAATATTCATATTTGTCACAAATATAAAAAATGTTTCTAGTTAGAAATATCAAAAAAAAAAGGAAAAGAAACATTTACAAAAACAAATTTAATCCAACCGTGCAGAGGGGAAGAGATAATAATTTAATTTTCGAAATTTGATAGTAGTGAATTTTAAACGAACTTTGGGCGTGGCCCCAAAAATTTTTCGACTGCGGCGCTTTTCCACCTTCGTCACTTGGTCCAATGTCATAAAATACATGTAGGCCCGACTTTTTCTCTCTCCAGAAAAAAAAATATCCTTCTTACTCCCACTGGGCCCCCCCCCCCCCCGCCAATATCTTCTGGCTACGCCACTGGTCGTAACTAATGATAGGTGGAGAACGGAATCGTTTTACGAAACCATGTAGTTGCAAAAAGGTGAACCCTTTATTAAAAAACAAAAGAGTTATGGGGTAACGAACGAATTTAGTAGAAGTAGCTCGCATCGTGCCATTTACTTGTCAGTTAAGTTTCATCAATTATTGATGTTTATTTTTGTTATTGGAATAGAAAACAAACGGACAAGAATATTTGCTCAACACATGTCGTGTAACTAAAATCTACTCAACCGTTGTGGCGGCTCAATTTGGTTAACCCACTGGTTAACCAAGAGGCTAGAACAATGCACAATGATTAAATCTGGAAAATAATACAGTTTTCGGAAATAAACCCTTGGAAATAAATATGGTTTTAAAAGTGTACGGAGTCCTCTTAAGACCGATCGTGCTTTCAAACAAACTTAATAATTTTCCATTGAAAGGTATTTTCTGTATAAATTTCACTCATCTCGTTAAATTATAGAAAACACGCTTTCATAAAAGAATTTATCGGTAATTTTAAAACCCCCGATAATTTTCTTGAAATACCAAGAAACATTATAGTCTCCAACCTTTAAACAGACGCTAAATTTTCCTTATTACGTAGATTGACATTATAATCAAGATAATTAAACATCGTTTTTTATCACTTCTTACTGCAAAGTAGTATAACTTATCAAATAAAGTGGTGCGAAAGCGCAAGATAGGTATAACTCTGGTTTATTCTTCAAACTTTAACAAATTTCGATCTTACTGATTTGCTACTTTCCCTTCATACCTTTTTTTTTTCTTTTTACCGAGGGCCCGTTCATGTGCCGGATGCACTTAGGCCAAGTTTGGCCCATTGTATTCACCCTGTTTAGTTGTCACCGCCCGCTCAGTGATCCCAGTTCCTTGCACTAGTTTGTATCAGTCGGGGCAGAAGGTCAGGATGTCTTCTGGTTCCAGGTTTGGTTGTCCGAGTATTTGGCTGTTTCGATCTAGTGACTTGCAATTGCAAACTACGTGCTGTAGTGTTTCCTGACTTGTCCGCATAATCTGTGGTTAAGGTGTTCATTATACCGTATTGGCAATCTCGAATCTAGGGTGCCGATATAAACGCATCAGACAGAGATTATTAGTAGCATTTAACACAGAACACGCTATCCCCTATCTCCCACCTTTCATTCTTTAGAACACGCGGTCGAAGCAGCAACGGGAGCGATCGATACGTCGACTCGGCCACACCACACACATATCCCCCCTTTTAGAAATGTAGGAGAGTAGTTAGGTGTCTCTTTTTAACTGAAGGTTTTGCCCATATGTGACTTCTCTCTTGGTTGCATTAGAGATTTCGCACCCTAGATTCGAATTTGCCAATACGGTACAATTGCATTCTGTACAGATGATTCCTGACAACCATAGATCCTGTCAGAATTCCTGTAATAGTCCTCAGCTGATTCCAATTCATTTAAAGTAGCTGTTTCGTTAGTTTTGGATGTGGATCCCAAATGAAAAATTTGCTGTAATGTAATCCCTCTGTGTTGTTCCAGTAGATTTTGTATTCACTCCTGATCCATCGCTTTAAGGCATCTCGTACGGTGCACCTTGGTACTTCGAGTGCCGGTTCTGGACCAATGAATTTAATGCGTTCTATATATCAGCAGAATAAAAATTAACGAAAGGAAAATATATTTTAGTTGTGCACAGTTTTAACGGGAAAAATTAGTTTAACGCAACATAAATTACATTTAAAATTCGATGTAACCGCCATCATGGACCGCTGGCATTAGCAAATCATTAACGTCCTACTTTTACAGGAGGGTTACAAATTTGTGTTAAAAATGGATTCCCTAAATTTTTTAGAAGGTCAGCGTAAGCTTGACATTTTTATGTGATGGATCAGATCGGTAATATCGTTACACTTTATGATAATTAAATTTTAAAAGAAAGACGGAGACATCGTTGTAATACTTTGTTAGGGGCGGTTTTCACTAATTAATTTAGAAACTTCGTGTTAAATCTAAAAGTATAGAAAGTGTATTTATTCGACCAAAATGTCACAGGCAGTGGCTTAGCCAGAAAATATACTCGGGGGGGAGGGGGGGGGGGCTCAAAGGGCGTAAGTCGGACATTTTTTTTTCTAGAGAGAGGGACAGTCGGGACTACATGTATTTTAAGATATCGTATCTAGTGAAGAAGGCGGAGAAGCGCCGCAGGCAAAAAAATTTAGTGGCCGCGCCCAAAGTTCGATTAAAATTCACCTCTAACTACTATCAAATTTCGAAAATTAAATTATCTGCATGGTTGGATTAAATTTGTTTTTGTAAATGTTTTTTTTACTTCTTTTTTGAGGTTCCTAGCTGGCTCTTTATTAAAAAAAATGCATTTTTTATATTTGTGGTAAATATGAATATTGGTGTCAATCCAAAATTTTAACATAGGAATGACTCTAACCAGCGTTTTTCGGGCTCCGTTTTTCATGATTAAGAATAAATTAAATATCGCTCACCCCGCCAAAATTGATGATTATTTTTATTTTATATTTTCAGAAATCATGTATTTTGGAGCGTAGATCTAAGAGTAGTTTTTTGTGCAAATGCTTCTTAAGTGCCGTTTTGTATATTATTCATAATAAAGCATTTTCGTTTCTTCCCGCATAATTTTTCTTAAATTATAAATAAATTATACAATCTTCTATACAATGTTTCAATTAAAATTTTTACTTTAATTTTTCTCCTTAAAAATAAATACCCAATTGTTTTCTGTTTTTGTTGTATAAATATTTTATTGCATTGGGTTATATTTTTGTTTATTTAAAATAAATCTAAAAAAAGAAAAACGGAACAGACAAGTAGGTATATAATAAAAAAAATACTATAAAATATTATAGTTTTTACTCGTTTTTCTATAAAATTGCATCATAAATCAATAACTAAAACGATATGCGTCTGAAACCTTAATCTCTATAAAATAGTGGAATTTAGTGTCCGTTAAAATATATAAAGAAAAGAAACTTAGCGGCAAGCGGACAGAGTAGTGCGTCTATCTTTTGCATTAAAGTACACAGGGACGCCAAAGGTAATGGAATCCCTGGGGCCAGGGACGGATGGGCCATAAGGGAGACCGGAAAATTTCCCGGTGGGCCGGTCGGCCAGTTGGCAAAAAGTTACTACAAAATTGGAAAAAATATATTTTGGATAAAACCAAATATTTTTTTTTGTGTTCACCTACTTTTTATATTATATTTAATTACCGTCGGTGCATATTGACAACGTCGAAAATCATTCGGTTTCTCTTTTAAGCGTGTTGTTTCTATGTTCCTTGACCCTAGTTTCAAGTGGCCTTAGAGTCTCACCAGTGTAAGATCGGCCACATTCGCAGGAAAAAGATAGGAAAAACTGTGTCTACCAGATCCCCTTTGGATTGGAAGTTCAAGGAAGCTGCTACCATATACCAGAACCCAGATTGTTTTAGTAAGCCATCATTAGATATAAGAAATATCTGGAAACCTTTGTTAAGCAGATGTAAACTTAAAATACCGCACACGAACTAAACGCATGACTGCACCCATCTCAGTCATGCTTCAGTGCATCTAGCTAGTATAAATAGAGCTGTAGTTACTTTACTTATTTAGTATTCACTTGAAGACGGCTGGCTGGAGATACTTACCAGTTGAAACGTTGTGATATAAAACAAATAAAGACAATGCAAGTCCAAAACACTTCTATCAGTCAAGAAACATCATTGTCTCCGACCTTCAAACATTACTTGTATATATTATGTTTTGTTGAAAGTTGTTAAATTTAGGACTTTCCAAGTTCATGATTCACAGTTTTACAGGTTACAAAATATAAAGACCTTTGCTTGTGTTACATTTTCTTTGATTTTTTAATATTTATAAATTTCAAAGGCGTTCACTTAAGTTTTAGCATAATATGATATAACTTGGAATTCTTGTTATAATATATTGTTAATGTTCTCTAATATACGATTAGTTTTGTCATTACTAAATAACACATTTATTTAGGTCGTACCATAATGATCTCTTTTAATAAGAAGCATACCTTTTACACACGAAATGCCAAGTGGTCCGCTTGACCCGAAATTTTCCCGGGCCGGTCTCACAGAGCCCATCCGTCCCTGCCTGGGGCACAAGTAGACAATGACAGGCTGTTTCGTTCTTGTTAGAACTCATCAGAAAGCCATAACCCGTAAGCGACCCCCAGTACAGCGAGCCTGTTCTTTCAAGGCGTTTTTAAGAAATAAAAATAAATATTATATACCATAGACAATTTTATATTTTCTTGCTCTACGCGGTAGCATTAAAATTAAAGCTTAGGCAAAAAGCCCATTCTAAGAATTCTATTTTGAAGTTCGAAACTTTCTTAAAAATATAGATTCGCAAGTCTTCTTTTCTGTTGTCTATGACTATGCATGCGGCAT
Source organism: Polydrusus cervinus (assembly GCA_935413205.1). Taxonomy (NCBI): domain Eukaryota; kingdom Metazoa; phylum Arthropoda; class Insecta; order Coleoptera; family Curculionidae; genus Polydrusus; species Polydrusus cervinus. Next base: position 54,176,229 of record OW284516.1, on the reverse strand, counting down.
TAAAAATACCTTACTGTGATAATGTTTTTTCATACAATTAATGACTTCAAATGTACATATAAGACTTTAACAGGCATTCCTGTCGCACTAAATTATTTAAACTTTTGATAAAAAACTACGTTCTTAGACTTTATATCCCTCTTCCTCCTCAGGCGTCCATCCGTTGAACTATATATTTATACCTATGATAATAAGTCTCTGAAACAAACAATTACAACTGAGCGCTTAAAATGTTTTCATTGCAGGTCTCTTGATAAATAATGGAAGCACAAAACTTCCATAAAGAGTACAACTACAAAACAACAACTGAATCAACTTGACCCAACTACATATGTAATTTATACAACTGTAATTTGCAACTGTTCTGTTGGGATTTTATAAATATTAGTGAGCCCCAGGGTAAAAACATGCTCCGAGCAACATTTATGAATCAAGAGGGGCGGATTTGAGAATATACGTTATCAAAACTGGTAAATGGGTGCCTGGGGCCGAATTCGGTGCCAAATTCAATCAGCCGTTTGTTTCGATGTTACTGTTATTTTACAGAATGTGATCAATACTCGAAACATTCATATTTTATAAAAGTTTGGCCGTTTTTGTGGCTTTATTAGTATTGTAGTATGTCAAAATCTACTTAAATTCTTACTAAATACTTAAGTACTTGAGAAGTAGTTTAAAATGTCATATATTAAAGAAACTTTTTCCAAAAATAAGAAAAATTACGTTTAGAATAATCTTACAGTGTCCTAAGATACCCAACGTGTTTAACACCGCCGACATCTCTACAGTTCAAATACGGGTTAAGAGATTATCAGAGCACTACGTGCCCTTATGCTTTTTCTGGCTCCAAATTGCATTCAAGCATATTTTCCTAAAATTACCGATAAATTATCAATGTACTTGGTATATTATATATGACAATTTAAGCGATATGTTCCCAAATCACAGTCCGCAGGAGTTTTAAAAAAATTCTTGTAGGTTCAAACTTCTAACTCTAGAGGAACGCTAGTTGCCGATTTCTTCTTCACTTTTTTATGGCGTCGGCTGCAGTTATTATTAGTTTTTATGATTTCTACGATTTAAACTGGACCTCGGTTTAAATCATAGATGTTTTATATGTGGGACGGACCGCATAGCTCAAGTAACCGACCTAGTCATAACTTAATTTGGGAATAAGATTTATACCAATACAAAAAATGTCACCATGAAACTTATCCATCTTGGCTTTTTTATTTAAAAAACATACTGGGTCCATAATTTCTGGATTCTGTCTGGTTCTAGGGCTTTAGCATTCTAATGGGTTGCATATAAGAATACTTAACACATCCAAATATAGGTAATAAGCCCTATAACAAAGTATAAATTTATTTTTTTATAAATTTTATTTTTTATTTATTTTATTTATTTATTTTGATATATTTAACAATAATACATAAACTAGATTGCACAATATCTCTATAACTATACAACACAAAGTGTGCTCATGGACATATAGTCTGTGTGAGCAACACCTACCCGTCAGTTGACTAACGAAATAACAATATAATTACTAATACAACCACAAGATCTTAATACACACCTAAAATATACTAAATGAAATTATAAAAATTTACGATACCATCAATTATTACCTAAATATTTCTATTTCTATGACTACAAGAATATAATTGTGTCTCTAATCCTTTGAGTGTTTTGCTTGACCCAGTTATTTAATTGATACTTTTTTTGCTGATAAGAACCATTTCTATAGTTGGTTGGTATTAAGTTTATAACTCTAGGTGCTATGTATGCAATACACCTTTGAGTGGCGTGAAAATGCGTATTGGGCAATATTAATTGCTCATTAATATTCGCTCTTGTCATTATGTTATGATTTATATATCTTTGAAATACTTTTCTATTTAGGACAAAACGCAATACATTCTTGATGTACAATTGCAAAAGAGTAAAGACACCGGATCGCTGAAACAAAATATCTGTAGGAAATAGCCTTGACTTAAACAATATTACCTTTAAGATGTATTTCTGTGTAATTACGATATTGTGTAAAACATTTTTATGTGCTGAACCCCAGCAGATTATACCATACGACAAGCAGGACTCGACAAGAGATCTATACACACTAACAATAAGTTTCCTGAACGGCAGTAGAGTTTTGGACTTGCATTGTCTTTATTTGTTTAGAATCACTACGTTTCAACTGGTAAGTATCTCCAGTCGTCTTCAGGTGAATAAGTTTCCTATCTAATATATTTCTTAATTCATAGAATTTGTAAATAAGTTTTCTCAATTTATTTTTCACATACTCAGTATGAGCGCTCCATTTTAAAAATTGGTCAAAGTAAACCCCCAGGTATTTAGTCTTCGTAACAGATCTAACATATTGAGAACAGTCACAGTCATGAGCCATGTCACAGCCCGATGAATGCACTTTAATTGTGCGCCCATCCGGTAACCCCTTACTATTCATACATATGAAATTAGTTTTATCTAGATTGGCATGAAACCACCATTTTAACCGAAAACTGAAATTCTTTACTTCACCTCACTATAACAAATCCTCCAAAATTTTAACATCATGCCAATTCGACAACACAGCCGATTGTTAGGAAATACCGATCACATTGATTGATTTGAAGTTGTTGACAGATGCATGGCCTTCTTGGATTGAAAAGGTTATGAGCGGGGTATCCTCAGTTTAGACTGTTATTATGAAATTGACATTTCAGGACCGCGGCTTAAAAACTTATTAATTAAATTATTCTTTGATTTAAACCCAAGTTTAGTGAGTTTGGTGGTTTCATGTCAGATGCAACTTTTAGTATTTATTTTTGAATATGTTAAATATTGTTGTCTTATTGCCACTTATTAGAATACTAAAATTCAAGAACCTGGCTGAACACAGAATGGATTTAGTAACCAATAAGTATGTTTTATATATTATGTGTTATATAAAAGGCCAAGACAAGTTTTATGTTAAAATCTTGTTTTTGTAGGGTGACAAAAATATTATTCCCAAGTTCCTACAGATTAAGTTATAACTACTAACTAGGTTGGTCACTTGAACTTTGCTGTCAATCTCACATTTAAAACAGTTTAAATCGTAAAAATGTCAGATTATGGTTTTTTTGTAAAGTGGAATTGACAGCAAAGTTCAAGTTAAAAGTTATTTACCTGGTCAAAATTTCATATATTAAATATATACATTATTATACATACGGATTCTTAAAGGACTCGACGTCAATAAAGCTTCTGGTCCAGACGAAATTCCTATCATTGTTCTCAAGACATGCGCCGATGAACTTACACCAGTATTTTGTAGACTTTTCAACTTATCCTACAAAAAAGGAATATTTCCATCCTGCTGGAAGTCGGCGCGTGTCCAGCCCATTCCAAAGAAAGGTAAAAAGACCCTGCCAAGCAACTACCGACCCGTCGCATTGCTTTCAGTAATTTCAAAAGTAATGGAGAAAGCTATTAACCAACAACTCCTAAAGTATCTGGAAGGGCTTAACATTATCAGCGACCATCAATACGGTTTTCGTAAGTCCAGATCAACAGGTGACCTTCTGGCATATGTCACCCATCTTTGGAGCAACACCATCGAACATCATGGAGAATCCCGGGCTGTTGCACTGGACATCTCTAGGGCTTTTGATCGTGTTTGGCACGATGGACTTCTAAGTAAATTGCGATCCTACGGTATGCCTAATGAATTTTGTTTATGGTTAACCAGTTTCCTTAAGAACCGTTCTCTGCAAGTGGCGGTTGACGGGTTTCTCTCAGACACCTTCACCATCAATGCCGGTGTTCCTCAAGGGTCCATATTGTCGCCTACCCTCTTTTTACTGTATAATAACGACCTTCTAGTGAAAACCCAAAATCCAATTTATAGCTTTGCTGATGACAGCACACTTGTCTCATCTTTTACCTTGACTCCCCAAACATCCGCTGCCGACGCACATCTTCGCAGGCAGCATGAAGTATTGCGCCTCAACAAGGACCTGGAAGAAATTTTGGCTTGGGGTGACAGTAACCAAGTCGAATTTAATGCTAAGAAAACCCAGGCAGCAGTCTTCTCCAAAAAGGTTAACATTGCAGAACCGGATATAGTCATGGCAGGACACGCAATTCCCCTGGCACCGTCTATTAATTTGCTGGGGGTCAATCTGGGAGGTAATATGTCTTGGCATGATCACGTTGCCGCAATTGCCAAGACAGCTGCACAGAAACTTGGTGTACTTTTCCGCACCAAAAGGTTGTACACACCTCATCAACTTTTGACACTCTACAAAGCCCAGATTCGACCATCATTAGAATATTGCTCTCATGTCTGGAGCTCTGCACCCAAGCACACCCTTCGGCTACTGGATTCCATTCAAAGGAGAGCCGTTCGTCTGATCGGCGACCCCGAGCTGACCAAGACCCTCGATAGCCTGGAGCATCGAAGACAGGTTGGTGATTTGGCTCTCTTTTACAGATATTTCCATGGCAGGTGTTCGACTGACATTGCCCACTTGATTCCACCTAGAGCAATGCAAAACAGAAATACACGGCGAACCACTGCCGCTCATCCATATGTTGTTCAGCTTAGTACTCCTCGAACTTCATTGTTCAAGAATTCTTTCATCTGGAGAACGTCATCTTTGTGGAATGATCTTCCTGAGGTCGTGTTTCCCAATGAATACAATCTTCAACGTTTTAAGACCAACGTTAATCGCTTTCTTCGCACACGCACCGCTCCCGGAGCGCCTTAAAGGATTTTTCCTACAGTGCAAGTGTTTCATCATAAAAAAAAAAAAAAAAAAAAATACAAGTTATGAACAGGTTGATCACTCTTAACTTAAACTTTACTGTTAATCCCACATTGTAAATCGAATATTTCTAACATTTCTATATACGATTTTAGCCTACGTTTACTAGGTATTAATTTAACAGGATTTTATAAAATTAGGTCTTAGAGAAAGTTTAAACTTTTTTTGTTGCAACTTGTTTGTAGTAGTCCTTGAGCCTTAAAAATCCATCAAAATCGAATTTCGAATGCTTGTCTTAGCGCTAAATCAAATTTATTGTTTTCCATTGCCTCTCTAAAGCATCCCTACACGAAAACAAACAATTTTCAATTCCTTTGGGCAATTTTCTACCATCTCAAAAAGAACTTTAACCAATATAGCTTCCTTCATTGTCCCGATAATACGACTTGATAAAACTTCCTCGAATAAAGAAAGAAATAGATACCTATAAAATCTGGAGTCACGCAAAATTCTTGATTGGGTATCAAAATTTATTATCGATAAACATTGAGATATAAGACTTCTGACAATATTCGTAAAGTAGATCTTATTTATAATATGCCGAAGAGACGAAGATAAAGTATAAATTATACTTTGCCGAGAAGATTTCTGATATTAAATTGATTGAAAAAGTTTTAGCGTTTGCTTTAAGAAGCAACAGGCATAACAATTTACTTATACGTTACAATTATTTATTTTTTCGCCTTTAAACTAATTTTTCGTTTGACTGCGGATGCAATATTGTTACATTCAAATTTTAGGGTGCGGGGGAGTACAAGTAGCTACCGGACCTTATAATAACTATCAGAGAAAAAATTAAACAATAGAAACAAATTTGAACGGCAGTAGAGTTTTGGACTTGCATTGTTTTTATTTGTTTTGAATCACTACATTTCAACTGGTAAGAATCTCTAGTCGTCTTCAGGTAAATACTGTAGTAAGACAATGCAAGTCCAAAACTCTACTGCCGTTCAAGAAACATCATTGTCTCCAACCTTCAAACAGACACTAGAAACAAATTTGTTACAAAGGCCAAAATATTTACCGACGGGTTACAAAGAAAATCAATACTAATAATAACTTGGATTTAAACATTTTATAAATCGAAAACAAAATTTTACTACCATTTACTGCATACAGAATTTTGGCTTTTTGGGGATCAGCCAAAATGTTTCACAATTTTTAATATCGGTGTATCACTTACGAACTCTCGAGTAGTGCCGAAAGATAATTTTTCTACCAATAATGTACCATATCGCCAATTCAGTTGTTTTTTCCACTTTAAGAGAAACGACGTGCACATTTTATGCTAACTTGATAATATTGATAGATCGAGAAGCGCGTATATTATTTCATGATTATAAACTTTAATAAACGTAATATCAATTTTATGTTAAGTAGGAATGACCTGCGTTTTAACGTTAACAATAGAAATTTATTAAAACCTTAAATATTAAATTATAAATAATTAATTGATTAAGAATTATTATTGATTATGAAATATTATGATCTTATGATTCCCTTATGTGAGAATATCAGTATTTCACTTAATGTTAATGTAAGTTTTTTTTTAAACAATACCTATATTTGAAACCTGAGGGACTTAGCAGATTTAAGAGTTCCTAATGCAAAAGAATATACAGGGTGATTCCCAAGTTGATACGTCCTTTCTAGCTGCGTATAGAAGGCATTAAAATAAACAACATTTTCAAATACCTTTTTTCAAGAAACCCAAAAATAAAATACTTACATTCATTTATTACACTACAAATCAAATACGGTTCTGCCTAACTTGCCCGTTGAATAACATTAAGAAAACTTCTGGATGTAGAGAAGAAACGTCCGCACTTTTACGACACTCACAATAAAGCACCATAATTAGTTCATTGTTTTCAAATTTTACCATTTTCGCCAATTTATTAAAATTAATTTGCTTCAGAAAACCACACCGCGCAGTGAATTACCAAAATAAATAACTGACGACCGATCCGTAAAATTAATGACTAACATCACAAAAAACGGAAAAAAACAATATAAAGTAAAGGGCTACGTTTTGATTACCAGGCCCACACTTAGATTTTTTACTTCTGTAACTCGGCTATTTTTAAGTTTGTTGGCAGTTTTTAAATAGGAAAACGTGCATCAGCTGATTAAAATGTTGTCGAAGCGCATGCTTCCAGGCCATTTTTCTTGCAATTACACCCAATGTAAAAAGGCCTTTACGGTCGTTCGGAAATGTTCAGCTTTTCCTACTAGGTATACAATATACTATTACCTGATGCTGTCTGAAATGCTGAAAGTCTATTTTCTGCTCTTGGCGGCTTCACTAAACTCTGACTAGCGTCATATCCGCAACTACCGTTTTTTTAACTTGTTAAGTAAATAACTATAAAATAACACCTATAATAATTTATTTAAATAATACAGAATCAGGCAGGTGAGTTTCAGGCAGTTTTATTTCCAAAAGAACTATTTATTCCAATGTGTTTTATTTTACCATAAGTCGAAAAGTTTCTAACCAAAAGCTGTTGTGTAACTTTCCAGTATTTAGTTTTTAGGGCAGTTGACAACGTAGAAATGTGCCAAAAACGGTAATGCGAGTTTAAATTGTTTTGGTCGGTACGTTGGCTTTATTTGTGTAGACAAAATATTTCAACAGAATTAGAGGGTCCAGTTTATTTTAAATTTGTTTCAGCTGCAACGTTTACAAGCAAACTATTGTTTGTTAATTATTTCTGCTACTTGTTTAATTTATCAATGTGTGTTATTGTTAAGAAAGAATATAAAGCCCTGTCGAGTTTTCCCATTTTAAATATCAGTAGGTATATAAAAAATAGCATATTACTTTTTTTCATTAAAAAATCATATCTATAGAATGAATAATTTATTATTAAAAGTTAAAATTCGGTGATTTTTTAATTTTTACTATTTTTTTCCTTCCGAGGGCCCGTCCAAATGCCGGATGCACTAAGGCCAGGTTTGGCCCATTGTGATAATCCTTGTTTGATTTTTCACACCCACTCGGTGATCCCAGTTCCTTGCACTATTTTGTGTAGGTAGGGTTGCCACCTGCACGGGCCTCGCCCGGCAGTGCCAGCCTAGGGAGTGATCGACGGGCCGCCGGGCCAATAGAAATTTTGCCGGGCCGCCATGTGAACTGAGTAAATTCGAATTTCCCGCGTACAGAGTTACAATGTTCTTACCGCTCACGCGTCTGAAGCCATCTTTACACACACAAACACAAACGCTAATACAATCGTCCACGGAACAATCAACAAGAAAATACATCAAATGGGTGAAAATTTTCGAAAGTTCTGACGGATTTGTCCAATTGCCCCTGATTGTTGGAAAAATTCTATCGATTCCCATCAGCAATGCCTACGTGGAAAGAGTGTTTTCGGTGATGAAGAATGTTTGGACCGATTTGAGGAATCGAATGCGAGTTGAACTGGTGAAGGCAGAGCTGTTGACAAAACTGAATTTCCACATGAGTTGCGAAGAATTTGCTGTTTTTTTGACTCGACCAGAACAAGAGCCACTCCTGCGGAAAGCGATGACGAATGAAAAATATGTATGGAAAAGGAAATAGCTATATGTATACGTATACGTTATTCATTTTGTGAAAATACATCAAGCTTAAAAAAAAAAAACATTTTTAAATTTCCCGCTTTTCACGAAATCCCCCCCCCCCCCCCCCCTAGTCATCAATAACTTGCCGGGCGAGAGACGTGACCGAGGTGGTAACCCTATGTGTAGGTCAACTGGGGAGAGGGTGAGGATGTTCTCTGGTTCCAGTTTTGTTGTGAATGTTAGGACCTTTTCTTTAATTTTGGATAAAAACTCCTTATAAACACCAGTCAAATCTGTTGTAGATGTTATGATTAGTATTAAATGATTTAATTTCTAGTGTCTCTCTTGTTTGTAAAAAATACTGTAATAATAATTTTACATTAATCCTAATAGTTCTATGCTTAACTATTTATTCAAAACTTATGAACTTTTGTTTAACTTCATCAAAAAATGCATTAATGTCTACATACTTTTTGGGTGGAAGCGGCATGTAAGATTTATATATATGTTTTTAAACGCTGGAGATATAATTTTAACATTATCGTCACTTTTAAATCCACTTTTATGTAGGTTTGAACGTCAATGCGTACTAAGCTTATATTTCACATACCATATATCACAATAATGTACATCGCGATAAATTAAGTTTAGGAATTGGTAGTTGATGGTTTGGTTTTTGGGTTTCTTCTAATCTGGATTTCTTTGTAGGTACATTACATAATTCCATATTATTCTTCTTTTTACATGCGAGCAAGATGTTCTATTGGAACCAGATTATCTTTTATGTCTATAAACATTTAATTGATGGTTAAAGCTTTTATTGCAATCACCACACTAATACATATCGTATGAATATATCAGCACTGAGAGATAATGATAGATCTAAAGAGTTTTATTCTTCTGCAACGAGTTTTTTTTTTCATTTATGAAATTTAACCATACGTATGAATGTAGAACCATATTAATAACTTTTAAATGACCAGTAAAATGTTTACCGCTTATAGAAACTTTAAGTGCATTGTCACACAAAATAATTGCTTCGTCATCATACCACTTTATCAGGTCGACACAATCACTTTCAATTTGGAAGAGTTCATATTATGAATTAACAACGAAAAGTTGGAGTTCCAACACTTTTATTCTTTTTGATTGATTTAACATTTTCAACAACCCTTTTATTAAAATAATCACATTATTTTGTTATTTGTACAGGTTAACTGACAACAATCACAGGCGCCGATTCCGTGGGGGCTCTGGGGGCTTGGGCCCCCAGAGCCATATTTCTTTGGGGGTGTAGCCCCCATAGCCTAACCTCTCAGTACGTTTACATAATAATGATACTAATAGCAATTCGTTTGCGAACGTGCGTTACTTGAGATTTGATAATTTAATTTTTTTCTATAAAATTTATCTACAGTTGTCGTTTCCTTTTTTAATTTAGCAGGTTATCATATTTAGGAAAAAATTATTTTGGCTTTGAAAATTAAATTATGCTAGATCTGGCAACCCTGGTCTGCCACTTTGCTTAGAGCACGTAGAGAATTTGGAAAGTCCCTGGTCTCAAAGTCTCAAGGTTGCCAGGTCTGGTGAAATTTCACTAGATTTCGAAACCAATCCAAAGTGATTTAGTGAAAACTTGCATCATGCAGATCTGACATCACGGCCTAGACAGCGAGGTCAAGCATCGGCGCGGTCAAGTTGGAGCCAGTGTTACCAGATCTCCTGTTTTAACAGAAGATCTACTGTTTTCACTCTTAAACTACCGTTCTACTGTTTTCACCCTCAAATCTCCTGTTGAAAATTTTTTAATACCAAAGAGGTAATTAGGCTACATAATTCACAAATCTACACAAAAACATTGGATCATTCGGAACTAACTGGCCAGAGCCGTCTTTCCGTACGGGCCCGGTACATTTGTTTTAGAAGTCACTTTGGATGGAGGAATGGCCCCGCGCGTCTTGGGGCCCACAATTTGAATCGTTGACCTTTTTTTTTAGAAGTTACTGTGGAGGGGGGCCCCAAAATTTGGACCGATGACCTTTTTTTTTAGAAGTTACTGTGGAGGGAGCCTTATTATATTTAAAATTTATTAACTATTACATTATATTATGTGTATATTTAATAAAGGATTTTTTTTTATTCGTTGAGATCCGGGCTCCAAGCCCCCAGAGCAATTCTGAAGTTCCGGCGCCTATGACAACAATTAATTGTTTGAGTAATTTGGAATCACTTTGGATGCATAACTAACTGCAAAATAATTTGTTATTGGTCCAAATACTGTTTAAGAATGGCGAGATTAGTGGTAAAGAGAGGTGTATGTGGGGATAGGAGTAAGGAAAGGAGTGGGGATGTAATTGAACGTGATTTCTAGTTTTATTCCTATTTTGGTTTTTTCGTAAAAATCACGTTTATACAGAAAACATGTGTTTTTCATTAACCCAGGGGAGGCTAAAAACCTATTTTCGGTAAATAAAACAATAATATATTTTCGAAACCGTTGGTACATAAGCAGTTCGCAGAAAGGTATACAAATTGTACTTTCCCCCTAAATTAAACTGAATTTGGCGCCTGTCCGAGCGATGGTCAGCACATGTTGAGAATCCTAGAAACGAGAACCCTTCTGTGGCGGGCTTTTTTATGACCATTTCGCGTTTATCAAACTGTATGAATCATATATTGAGAATAATAAAAAAATGGAAAATATAGGAAAGAAATACTGGATCTACATAATCTTGTCTGATTCAATTATGTACAAGCATATACGCTCGAAGGTTTTCTTATCCCGTTTTGATTGGATAGCGCGGTCATATACGTTTGCTCTGGATTAACGTGTAAACGGGTTTTTAGAAGCATTCGACTTTGTGCTTTAGGTTAAATTAGTTGTAATACTTCTAGTACCTTTGTATAGAATAGTGCATAAGCAATTTTCCCCATAAAGAGAAGAAATATTATTTAATTCTCAAGCTGTGGATGACTCGAGCCATCTATTAGCCAAATCTCTAAGTGTTTATCGTTTTTACCCCTTTATAACCTAAGGGAAATGGCCATCGAAATGAGTACCATGATAGGAATAGTGGCGGGGTACTGGAAACGACGGCACTATAGAGACGAGGCGGGGTAAGGTCGTAACTACCCTTCTAGCTATTCTATAGGGTGGAAAACATAATGATTGGGGGTAATATAACCTTTGGGGGGTTGGTAAGAGGTTAAAAGGAATATTTTCAAATAGACTAAAATCAGTTCCTTAGGGTTATTTTTACGCGACAGTTCCTTAGTTTTCCTTTTAAGCGACAGTTCCTAGTTTTACATCTTAATAGGAAGTTCCTAGTTTCACTTCTTAATAAACAGTTTTCGCGCTTGTTCCTCTAGTGACAAACAGTCGGTTCTTAATTAACCTCTTGTGAAGTTAATCTTAAAGTGTAAAGTTTAGTTTGTGGGTTTTACATCTTCATTATCAATTCAGGTGAATACTGTATTCACCTGAAGACGACTGGAGATACTTACCAGTTGAAACGTTGTGATGTAAAACAAATAAAGACAATGCAAGTCCAAAACTCTATTATCGTTCAAGAAACATCATTGTCTCCAACCTTCAAACATATCTTCTTGTAATTGTATCATGTACTTACCAGATTATAAAAATTGCGAGACTAGTTTAAAAAGTTTCCAGAATCGCAAATAGATAGCAGTAGTTGAGTATTTAAATTTGTATGTATCATTAAGTAAGCAAGTGTTTCAGTTGTATAAATAAAAACTGTAAATCATATATCAATTATGTATTTGTTGTTTTGTTTGACAAACGTGGGGATTTAAGAACTTTGCCAAATACAAGAAAATAAATCATATTTACTGGAAATATAAATTATACTGATAAAAATTTCCGCCCAGCCATTTTATTAAAACCTGCTCAAAAAAATCCAGTTTATTTCCTTTCCAATATCGAAAGCTGAATTTATTTTGTGAAGTATGTAATTGAAGCCGACACCTGTATCGAATTTCGGTCGATCAAAACGTCGGCATCAATAAACATTTAAATAAAAACAAAACGAAACGAGTTTTTTTTCCTGGGCTTACAAGAGTATTCCTAGGGAAGCGATCCCAGACTGTATGTAATGGGCTGTATTTTGTCAAAGGCGGAGATGCTAGAAATTATTATTTATGCTATGCCATTATACAAAAGATACTTTATGTGAAAAACTAATTATTAAAATTTGTATATTTTTGAGGATTCTCCACCAGGAAAGAGGGTTTAAAATTACAGACGGTAGAATAAAAACTTTATATTATTTAATATTTCAGTTGATTCTTTTGGTAAAAAGTACCTACACTGAGAAATTATTTGAGTTATTTTTGGTTGCACAAAGATTTTAAATAAAAATTAACTAACTAAAGAATTATACCTGTAATAAAGATGACATTGGCAGACATTATTTACTCACAATCAATGTTTTCTGATTACTAAATCAAGAATTACGCGAACCAGGTCACTCTGTTTGTGATGAAATTATTTCTATCAATTTCATTTATAACACAGTCAAAATTGCCTTGTTATGCATATTATTCACTAACATTTTTTGCTAATAAAAAAATAGATTTAAAGTGTGACCTTGTAAAAATATGCAACAATTTTGAATTCAAAGTTTTTTAAAACTTTGAATTCAATTCAATTCAAACCAGAAAATATAAAAAAATCGTCATATCCGGTCTCGAAAGTGACCAAAATGGGGTGACTAGAGTCGCAGCCAAGAGCAGGCGGTTCATAGGAACTCTTAAGTGCGACCATACACGCGGAGGTACTGGTTGAAAATAAATTTAAATAAAACATGAATTTAGAAATTATTGATGAATATTATAATTAACAAATATTAATAAAAAATTAACTTGATAAGAAACATTGACTTGGACGACACACGCTTGTTTGTGGACAGACCATCAGTTTAATTTGAATAGTAGATCTAGGATCTATTTTCACACTTTTATAAAAAATGTATTATTTGTTGCTACTAAACAATTTTTTCTGCGAAAGAAAATTGTAGAGAAATGGTGCTCTACAAAAATTTCATTACTTTTTTTTTTTATGATAAAACACCTGCACTGTAGGAAAAATCCTTTATGGCGCTCTGGGAGCAGTGCGAGTGCGAAAAAAGCGATTAACGTTGGTCTTGAAACGTTAAAGATTGTATTCATTGGGAAACACGACCTCAGGTAGATCATTCCACAAAGATGACGTTCTCCAGATGAAAGAATTCTTGAACAATGAAGTTCGAGGAGTACTAAGCTGAACAACATATGGATGAGCGGCAGTGGTTCGCCGTGTATTTCTGTTTTGCATTGCTCTAGGTGGAATCAAGTGGGCAATGTCAGTCAAACACCTGCCATGGAAATATCTGTAAAAGAGAGCCAAATCACCAACCTGTCTTCGATGCTCCAGGCTATCGAGGGTCTTGGTCAGCTCGGGGTCGCCGATCAGACGAACGGCTCTCCTTTGAATGGAATCCAGTAGCCGAAGGGTGTGCTTGGGTGCAGAGCTCCAGACATGAGAGCAATATTCTAATGATGGTCGAATCTGGGCTTTGTAGAGTGTCAAAAGTTGATGAGGTGTGTACAACCTTTTGGTGCGGAAAAGTACACCAAGTTTCTGTTGCTGCCTTGGCAATTGCGGCAACGTGATCATGCCAAGACATATTACCTCCCAGATTGACCCCCGGCAAATTAATAGACGGTGCCAGGGGAATTGCGTGTCCTGCCATGACTATATCCGGTTCTGTAATGTTAACCTTTTTGGAGAAGACTGCTGCCTGGGTTTTCTTAGCATTAAATTCGACTTGGTTACTGTCACCCCAAGCCAAAACTATTTTGATTGTAGCATATTTAGAATATAATAATATAGTATTAGATCACACCAGCTTGATAAAACACACATATAATGTGAAATTTTTTATTTTACAAGATTTCATTTTACATGAGTTAGGCTTAAGCATTTTGTAGAAAATGTTTTTACTAAGTAGACAATAAAATTCAAACACACGCCACTGCAGTGGTAAACTTAATACAATTCCATCATATCTATTCATTTGTCTGTAACGACAGACTATCGTTCTTAAATTCACTACCAGTGTTAACATCAAGGGAATCCATTTCGCAAAAAGTACATTATTCAGCATTATATATCCACGCGAGACGGACAGCAAAAAGGATTACGACCCTTTTCTCTTTTATATTTAAGTGGTAAAATAGGTCAGCAAAAATCTCGAATACTTCAGTATTCAAGAATAAGTATGGAAATATCTATAATATCTTATTGAAAAACAATGACCCACATGGGGCCTTTTTCACGCGAGGAGCGTATTATTTTTAACTTTATCTGCATAAAAAGGTATTCGATTTATTTGCCGCTTGGAGATTTAACAGATTTGGCGGCTTATACATAATTTATAGAAAAAAAAAGTGTTTTGTTTTCTTATACTTTGATTTATGGCTTTATAATTCAGATGACGAATTCCACGTATTTTTAAAAATTAATTAAAATTAAATAGCTAAATTAAATGAGAAAAGTGTGTCCTTGACCTTCTTTATTATATATGTATATAACTAAAACTGCTAATACGCGTTTCGGATAAAACCATCATGAGGGCTAGCAGGTTAAAATATTTAATCTGCTGGAAATAGACATAGCAGGTAGTGGAAAATAATGTTTCGATATGTCTAGAGTGCCTTGGAAAACAAAACTGTAATGCAAATAGTAGGTAATAGGATTAGCGTACGAAAGCGTGGAAGGGCCACATCCTACTTTTTTTTTAAATTCACACTTTTTTTACAGAATTTCGTAAAAAAACTGTAAATTTTAGCGGTTTTGTATAAAAAGTGTGAATTTACAAATTTTTTACGAAATTCACAATTTATTTACAAAATTTCGTAGAAAAAGTGTGAATTTCGTAAAAAGTTTGTGAATTCACACTATTTATACGAAATTTCGTAAAAAAGTGTAAATCGTAGGTTTTTCGTAAAAAAGTGTAAATTTCGTAAAAAAGATTGTAAATTGCAAATGGCCATTTAGACCAAGCGATGGGTACAAAATAAGGGGTTCTACTCGCAAAAGGTCGGAGGGAAATGAAATTTGGTGGGATCATAGAGATAGGTTTCCTGATAGCCCACCTGAGTTTGCGACCTTGGGGGGTTGCCGCTCGAGGGGTGGGGGGATGAAAACTCTGACTTGTGACGCTTGGCGCAAAATAGCACCCTTGGGGTAGGTGCTATTGAAAAAAAGTTCAAATAGAATATGTAGAGAACAAAATTGTGCACAACTTTGATTCTTTACATTTTTTGCTCCGACCAATAGTTTTCGCTCCACGGTGCGTCAAAGTTGGGGGGTAGCTTGCAATTTTTAACAAAATCATAATTTACCATATGAGGCCGTAATTGATGAACGAAACGTATGGAAAAACAGAACACCAGAAACTACTCCTGGGGCAATAATCTGGTACACAGACGGCTCCAAAACCAAAGAGGGTGCCGGAGCGGGAATACACGGAGTAAGACTGGAGAACGGTTTTCTCTCTGGGAAAGTCTCACACAGTGTTTCAAGCAAAATCTACGCCATATTGCAATGTGCGTACGAAAACAACAGGAAGGCTTACCTCAATAAGCGAATCCATATATATTCTGATACTCAGGCAGCCCTTAAAGAGCTAATATGCAACAAGGTAACCTCATGACTGGTAACCTCATGACTGGTATGGGAATCCCAAGAGAAACTGAAGGCCCTGGCAACAGTGAACAAAGTAATACTGCAGTGGGTACCAGGCCACGAAGGTATTACAGAAAACGAAAAAGCCGATAAACTCGAGAGAAAAGGCTTCGAAAACACATTCATTGGTCCAGAACCGGCACTCGGAGTGCCAAGATGCACGGCACGAGATGCTATAAAGCGATGGATCAGGAATGAACACAAAATCCACTGAAGAAACAGACATGGATTAGCTCATAGCAAAAACTTCATTGGGAACCCAGACCCAAGACTTACGAAACAGCTGCTTCAAATGAATAGGAACCAGCTGAGAACCATTACAGGAATTCTGACAGAACACATGGCTGTCAAGAACCATTTGCACATAATGCAATTGTACAATGGAGACCTTGACTGCAGACTTTACGTAAAAGATAGAGAAACTGTACAGCACATAGTTTGCCATTGCGAGTTACTAGATCGAAAGAGGCAACAAATACTCGGGCAACCAAAACTGGAACCAGAGGACATCCCTACCCTCTCCCCAGTTGACCTACACAAACTAGTGCAACTAACTGGGATCACGGAGTGTGTGTAACAACCAAACAGGGTGAGCACAATGGTCCAAACCTGGCCTAAGTGCATCCGGCGTACGGACGGGCCTTTGGAAAAAAAACCTATCATATTTGCACAAAAATAAAAAAGTTAGTGTAGGTCAACAATAATAAGAAAATATTGACCGTAGATCATGATAATTAAAAAACGCCCATATCGATAGTATGTAAGGCGCACTTCTAAAAATCATATCTTTTATTATATAAGATCAAATGTATCGAATCGGGCATCTACTTACTTAAAAACCCTTACTCTTATAGTAAAAAAATATTAAAGAATTGTTTGGTAGCCATCTTTGTCTTAATCCGCTATTAAATTATGATTTTGTTAAAAATTGAAAACTACCCCCTAACTTTGGCGCACCGTGGAGCGAAAACTATTTGTCGGAGCCAAAAAATACAAAGAGTCAAAGTTGTGCACAATTTTGTTCTCTACATATTCTATTTAAACTTTTTTTCAATAGCACCTGCCTTAAGCGTGCTATTTTGCACCAAGCGCTATGAGTCAGAGTTTTCATCCCCTCACCCCTCGAGCAGCAACCCCCCGAGGTCGCAAACTCAGGTGAACTATCAGGGAACCTATCTCTACGATCCCACCAAATTTCATTTCTCTCCGACCTTTTGCGAGTAGAACCCCTTATTTTGTACCCATCGCTTGGTCTAAATGGCCATTTGCAATTTACAATCTTTTTTACGAAATTCACACTTTTTTACGGTAAACCTACGATTTACACTTTTTTACGAAATTTCGTATAAATAGTGTAAATTCACAAACTTTTTACGAAATTCACACTTTTCCTACGAAATTTTGTAAATAAATTGTGAATTTCGTAAAAAATCTGTAAATTCACACTTTTTATACAAAACCGCTAAAATTTACAGTTTTTTTACGAAATTCTGTAAAAAAAGTGTGAATTTCAAAAAAAAGTAGGATGTGGCCCTTCCACGCTTTCGTATTAGCGTGACGGGGGCCATATTAAACGTTTTTCCATTTCCAAGGCATCCTAGACGTATTAAACTAGCATGTTTGTAGCTTTATAAAAATTTGATGGCTCAAAATTAGACAAATTATATATTTTTGGAATCAGGAAAGAAAAATGAAAAATACGCAGGTTGTTCCAATAAAAGAAACGACAACTTTACGACACAGTTCCTTTGCATTAAGCTAAGTCGCGTTTTAATACATTACGGGCAGATTTTAGAACGTAGGGCGGTGAGGGTAAAAATTGAATATTTTGATATACTGATAATATGTTATTTGAAGAGGAAACTTATTTTTTAAAGTGTAGAGCTTCCTAAAACTGTATTTAAAATTTTAGGTCCGTATTCTTAAAATTTGACTTGAAGAATGAAACGTGTAGTTTGGAAACAATAAACGCCAATTTGTAGAACATAAAAAAAGCTATATAACTAACCAATAGTAAATTATGGCACAAAAGATTAAAGAGCGAAACTGAAAATTCCCTTTTTATTTGGATATTTTAATCTATTAAAATAAATATTGAATATTATTATTTTATAATAATATTCAACCTACTGCGAAATGCAAACAAATAAAAAATCTTTTCTTCGAATTATTTAGCCCCAAAATATGCAACTTGGCCTCAGTTTAACCAACTTCGTATCGCTACCGTTTTCAAGATCCCCATGTACGCACACGCATTTGTAGTTTGACAATTACAGTCAAATTTTCTAAACGATCGTTTTTAAAATTGATTGAGATAACTACTTTTATTTAAAACATTTCTAGCTAATTATTTTTCTTTTTCAAAACTTTTTGTATCCGAGAAAATAACCCTATCGTATAAACTTTTGCTGGCCGGAATTTACTGATAAAATGATGACTCGATGGCTGGAACAGATATTTAGATATTTACTGGTGTGAGTCGGTTTCCTATAAACTGAAGTTTTAAACGTAACATTTTCTTTAGAATCTGAAATATCTTATAATTTAAAGGAGCTTTCCCTTTCCATTCCTGAAGTAAATTTAATGATCGGGTCCAGAGAGAACTAATATACCTAGTCAAAAAAATAGCCCAATTTGTCAGCTTCATCTTTCCATATTGCAAAATAGCTCTAACACATCGCCACTAGGCAGTATTGTGACTTCGAGAAAGCTCACTTAATACTCTCAAATCTTGGTTTAGTTACAACTCGATATCAGCATAATCGTCAGCATCAAAACAACAGTATATTTGTGTGTCATTAGCAAATGCTTGTACTCTGCAATGTTTTAAAGATATAGTATATCGGAGGTATATATGAGAAAGAGTAAAGGGCCTAGAATTGATCCTTGTGGCACCCCAGAACAGTTCAGAATAATTATTATCAGAAAAAAATTTCTGAAATCTGTTTAATAAGTATGATTTAATAAGAATAAATGAATCATTATGAAAGCCATAATATTTTAATTTAGATACACGAATCGCATGATTAATGGTATCGAAAGCTTTTAAAAAGTCAAGAAGAATTACTATACCAGTGGCGGCTCGCGGTCTTAAAAAATGGTGAAGAGCGGGTATAGTGCGGGTGCTTAAACAAACATTGATTAAAAACCCGTGTAACAAAACGTCTCTCTTATCCTCATCTGTCCAACGACTGAATGGAGTTTCCAACAAATTACAAACCATGTCATTTTTCGGTTCATTTTTAAAACACACAACTAAGTAGGTACGCACACTACTGAATTAACTAAAAAATAATTTTTTAATCACACAGTAAAAACGATATCTATAACCTTAAGTTTCGCGAAGCCTTAAAATAAATACCTTAAGGTTAGGCGAACCAATGCTAAATCAATGGTGCATACGACTGATCTATTTTTAAATTGCCCTTCAACATAATGCAAATTGTTACATGCTATTTGCAAGACTGACGTCACGTAACCATAGCAATGGTGAATATCAAAGCGATGTTGGGCGTCGGGTCTTCACTCGCTGCTTTGAGCTTACGGACACGGTCGGCTGGGGCGCGCCAAAATGCACGAGTGTTTATAATAAAATTATTGTCAATCGGAGTTAACCTTGGCCCTATTATGCATAGCTACATTCGGATTAAATTAATATTATTAATTTGAACATAATTATTTTTTAAGGGCTAAAATGGTAGCTGTATTGGTACATTACTATTTAATATTGTCGAAAAACTTTCCTCCTGGTTTTATTTTATTTTTGATGAAGAGCCCCTTCACCTACTTCACCTAACGAGCCGCCACTGTGGTATACTATTTATTTTTTTATCACAGGCACCAATTATGTCATCAGTAACATTTGTTAAAGCCACAGCAGTTCCAAAATTCTTTTTAAATCTACATTGTGTGGGAAGAATAATATTATTATTAGTAAAATAGCTGTACATTTGATTAAATAAAATTCTTTCATCTAAAAAATATTTTCCTGAATGACTCCGCCAGAATCATATTTTTAACTTTTCTTTCCTTAAAAGAGTAGGCGGGCTTATTTCTCGGTACAAACATTTATAAATAGGTACTAAAATAATCTTACCTAAACTAATTTATTCTCTGGAAGAACTAGAAAAACATAGCCTTATTTACCTTAATTTTAAGTCAATAAAATAAATTCGAATATCCGACCAAGTCATAAAATAAAACAAAAAATTCCCTCATGCATAAAGAAATAAAACAAAACCAACAAAAAAACCCTTCCTCCATTTGCACACGTAAAAAGCTGGCTTAGAAGAATTCCACGAGGACTTACATGTGCTTGTTTGGCAAATTTTGCGCAAATTCAGCGTCCACAAGCACAGCTTTTGTCGTTTATATTCGACTCACAAAAGCGGCCAGGGTAACCAAATCAAATCTAAATCGGCCAATCACAGTAAAGGAATAATAAGTAATCTCCTGGCCGAGGCTTAAAAGTATGGATCTAGCTTACTTTTGGATTAGTCGTTGATAGCATTGGAGATTTAGGGAATTACAGATCTATTACATTTTTAAAGCAAAAGTCATTGAAATTTTAGATATAAATTTTAAGTTTAGTAACTTCAAAAATAAAAGCTGTTTTTGTACGTTCAAGTAGTTTTAAACCTACATTTTTATAATTATTTAAGCCAGCTTAAATTAATTGTAGTGTTTTAAAAATTATGATGTGTAAATATCTGAGAATATAATTTTCTTAGTATTGCTCAGTAACCAAATAAGTAGCGGTTTTAATTTAGGTTTACAAGGTTGTAATTGTTGTGAAACTCTTAAAGAATATAACAAAAAAGAAATATTTCTTACTGTCACTATAAAATCTTACTTATACAGGCAAATTGTAACGGTCACCGTTACTGTTTTATTTGATTCCTTAATTCAGGTATTTTGGGCTGTTATCGACACTGTTTATATAATACAACTTTAGGTGATTTGGTACTGGTTCTGCACTCTACTTTCCAGTAGCGATGGTTGCGTATATGCACGATGCTTCTCTGGATTTAAGAACCTGTTCTTTTATCGATCGATAAACTCGTTTGGCTAGCGACTTCGGCGGAGCATTTCAAAACTAAGACACACTGTTCATTTTGTCGTCCGTCATTTGAAACTCTGCTGAGGGCATGATCTTAATGGAATCTGGATAAAGTGAAATTTATTGAGTTCATCTCTGGTGATCCAGACTGGCAACTGGCGGTGCGCGGATCGTGTTGGGTAATCCGTCTTGCTGTAAATTAAGGACGACTGTATATCCAGAGTCTGCTGCTACCACTTTTTGTAGAATTTCCCTATTCGACGCTTGGAAATATTTTCTCATAGAGGCCTCTTGTGACTTGCTAAAGTTATATATTATTATACTAATGAGAGATCTTCCTCCCTCCTTTCGTTTTACGTAGATTCTTTCAACTGCAGAGGGTGGGTGGTACAATCTGAATGTTGTCAACAGCCTGCGTGCAAGTCTATCTAGTTCGTGCAAATCCGTGTTTAAGCACTTAAGGATTCCCAATAAGTAGGTAAGTATTGGTATTCAGGTGTTGATGGCAGTTATAAGATTACCATCATTCGGATAAGTAATATAAAGCTTTGTAAGTGTGCTTTAATATTTGTTTTTAAACTCCCTTTTTAGGCTAGTGTGATTTATTCGTATTTATATGTTTTGTCCTCGTCTAGTACATCTATGCTTTTAAGCACTCCATGATTTTCTTCAGTTTTTCCTCGTACAACATTCAAGAGTTTGATGTCACCGCTACATGTCTTAGTTACTTGAATTAGGGACTGTAAATGAATTTTGTTTTTTTATTATTATTATTTGTTTTATTATTATTATTATTCTCAATGTTAGTTTTCACAGCTTTTTGTTGGTATTGGCTGGTATTATTTACAGTACAGAGATCATCTTAACCTGTACTGCTTAGAAACTTCCGTACTATATGGCATGTTTGGAGGATGACGCTTTTCTGAATTAGTTGGTATAAATAACCTGATAGGCCCAGTTTTTCCAAGTTGGGCTTGAAATTTTTCGTCATAGCTTCCTCCACCGATATTATGATCGGAATTATGTCTATTTTATCTAGCTCTCATATATTTTTTATCTCTATAGCCAAATTCGAGTATTTGGTCTTCTTCTCCGATTCGGTTTTAGAGAGGTTGTGTGTTAGTGGGCAACCTATATCGATTATGAAAGCTTTCTTGGTGTTTTTTTCGATGAGAAGAATATCCGGACGGTTGTGGTCTACTGTTCTATCCGTTATTATTGGCCTGTCCCAGTATAAGAGATATTCAGGAGATTCAAGGACTGGCTCGGGTGAGTATTGGTAGTATGGTGGGAGGTTTTCCCTTAGCCCTAGTTTATGGGCCAGTTCCTTGTGGATGATCTTTGCAACCTGATTATGTCTCCCCAGGTAAGCGTTGGGGGCCATAGCACCACAGCCCGCCGTGATATGTTCTATCGTCTCTCCGGGGCAGTTGCATTTTCTGCACACATCTTCCACATTCCTTTTCATGATGACCTTTTTATAGTTTCGAGTTCGAATGACACGGTCTTGGATAGAGATAATAAAACCTTCTGTTTCAGCGTGAGGCTGCCTTTTTTCTAACCAATTCAGTGACATTTTTCTATCTATGAGTGGATTTTGGAGTGCAGTAGGGTATTTGGCGTGTAGAGCTTTCTCTTGCCAAGTTACAAGCTGTTGACTTGGCGGCGCGCGGATGATGTTAGGTAGTCCGTTTCGCTTTAAGTTGAGGGCTGTATAACCAGCGTCTGCTGCAACCACTTTTTTAAGAATTTCCCCATTCGATTCTTGGAAGTATTTTCTCTTATTATTATTATTATTATTATTATTATTATTATTATTATTATTATTATTATTCTTTTGTGGATATTTTAAAGTTATTTACTAAAATTAGTTAACATTGTATATATTTAGATATTTCTTTTTAGTTTTCTGTTTGATGTCGGGATCAGAATTGGTCCTTAAACCCTAGTCATATTTTTACATAATATATTAGGTTTCGGTAAGAAACAAATATAACACGAACAGATTAGATTTGATGCAAAATTTATTATATTTTTACAATGACTAGACAGAATTTTTTTACAGTTTGCAAAATTTAAAAGTTAACAAGTCTACAGTTGTTTTACAAAAATATAATATCTAAATAATAAATCTAAATTAGAAATTTTTTGACGTTTATTACAACCCCCTCAAATTAAAAAAAAAAACTCCATCGACATCGATTTCTAATCTTTATTTTTCTTAATGATTCAAGTTTCATAAATTCCACTACAAACCTTGATGTCCAAATGCGACACGTCCTCTTTTACAAAAGTAACATCGGCATCGTCTAGTTTAATTTGAATTCAAAATTGATCATCGAAAGTCTGCAAAATTACGAGCAAAAGTACGAAAAGCTAAATTCGTTACACGGCCCAGCCAATTTAGAGTCTTTTGAACGAAGGGCACATGCTTGAACCCTATTTGCATATATATACCTAATTAATGCTGCTTTTATTACTTTCTAGGGTGATATAAATCGGTAATTGTCAGAGGCGGAGATAAAAAGGTTCGGTAAAAATATACAAATTGGTAAATCGTATTATTCTGCGTCATCAGCATATCCAAATAGATTTTGATAGGCTCGCCTGAAGCTTCGTCGGCGTCGGTTATTTGGGACGTTAACTGCATTCGCAGCATAAAATTTGTATTTTTCTACGATAATTTTGGTATACTTTGAATTATGCCGTTATAATTCAGATGACGAATTTCACGTATTTTTCTATCTACATTAATTAACTAAATGAAAAACAAAACTGTGTCCTTTATCTTTTTTATTATACAGGGTGATTCCAAAGTTGATACTTCTTTTTTAACTGTGTATAGAAGGCATTAAAATAAACAACATTTTCAAATACTTTTTTCAAAAAACTCACAAATAAAATACTTACATTCATTTATTATACTATGGATCAAATACGGTCCTGCCTAACTTGCCCGTTGAATGACATTAAGAAAGCTTCTGGGTGTAGGATGAGCCCGCAAGGAAAAGCGTTCTGCGTATAATTTCGACGCAAAAGCCGCACCTTGACGACACTCACCGTAAATTAGCACTATATCTACTAGTTCATTATTTTCAAATTTTACCATTTTCATGTGTCACCGCAGCGGATTGCCAAATAAATAACTGACCACCGACCGCATTGAATGACTAATAAGACAAAAATAACATAAAGTATAACAGGCTACGTTTTGATGACCAGGCCCGCACTTAGATTTTTTACTTATGTATCTCGCCTATTATTAAGTTTTTTGAAAAAATGTATTTGAAAATGTTGTTTACTTTAATGCCTTCATACACAGCTAAAAAAGAAGGAATCACCCTGTATAACTAAAACTGCTGCTACGCGTTTCGGTTAAAACCATCACGAGGGCTAGCAGGTTAAAATATTGAATCTACTAGAAATAGACATAGTAGGTATTGAAAAATAATGTTTCGATATGTCTAGAGTGCCTTGGAAAACAAAACCATGTAAATAGTAGGTAATATGATTAGCGTTACGGGGGTCATATTAAACATTTTAATTTCCAAGGCATTCTAGACGTATTAAACTAGCATGTATACAGATTTATAAAAATTTGATGGCACAAATTATATATTTTTGAAATCAGGAAAAAAATGAAAAATATGCAGGTTGTTCCATTAAAAGAAACGCCAACTTTACGACACAGTTCCTTTGCATTTAGCTAAGTCGCGTTTTAATACATTACGGGCAGATTTTAGAGTATAGGGTTGTGATGGTAAAAATTGGATAATTTGACATACTAATAATATGTTATTTGATAAGGAAACGTAAAAAGTTTCTAAAAGCTTAGAGCTTTTTTAAAACTTTATTTAAAATATTAGGGCTTTATTCTTAAAATTTGACTTGAAAGAACGAAACGTGTAGTTTGAAAACAGTAAACGCCAATTTATAGAACATAAAAAAAGGCTATAAAAATAACTAACCAATAGTAAATTATGGCACAGAAGATTAAAGAGCGTAACTATAAAAATTCCGTTCTTATTCGGATATTTCGATAATTTTGGTAATTTTTAGCTTTTATCTTCGTCGAACAATCTACAAAAAATGTGCACAGAATGTGAACGTTTTTGTATAATTGTATATGTACTATTGTGCCGATAAAAAACTGGGACAAGAGATTTACAAAAACAATGTAAGAAATACAAATATCCCCTAGACTATAAAAGGTGTCTAGAGCTAAAAAGGAAAAACATTCAAAATTTAAAAAGTAACCTAGGTTACATAATGGAATGTTTTGTATTTTTCGATACGGGGTGGTTAAATTTGAGAGACATCATATAATATGGATAAAGTAAATTTATTAGATTTTTTTAAAGTCAAATATTTTATAAATTATTATATTTACCATTACCACAAAATAATAAATAAAGCTAATACAGGTAATAAAATACATTTAATAAAAAGAAAAAAATTGCGAACACAAAGTTTGTCAAAACAACACAAAATTAATATTTGGTCATAGAACCATTTCTGTTTATTACTTTTTGGAGCCTTTGTGGCATACTTAAAACTAAGTTTCTACATAATTCGACAGTTATTTCATCCCAAGCTTGATTTATCCTATGACGTAATTCATCCCTGTTTCTAGGTTGAAAATCATGTTTATACATAGATTTGACCATGGCACCCCAAATGTTTTCTATCGGGTTCAAATCGGGACTCTTCGAAGCCCAGGGAAGAACTGCTATGTTATTTTCTTGGAGAAAATTTTGTACAATGCGCGCTGTGTGTATTGGAGCATTATCATGCTGAAATGTGTAATTTTGACCGTATACAGCGTTTACCGATGGTATCATCACTTCGTTTAGTATATTAACGTATACTGCTGCAGTTAGTCTTCCTTCGACGATTTGGCAAAGTCCTGGTCCTCTAGCGCTAATCCAACCCCAAACATTTATGGAGAAACGCCCACTTTGGTTGGTTTTGTGGGTGTATCTCGCATTAACCAGTCTTCTATCATGATCATCAGTAGAAATTTTAGGGGGACCAGAACCTGCATTCCTAATAATAGTCCCATGTCTTGCTATTTTTTGTTTTGCCAATAGCACGGTATTCTTGCTTACTCCCAGTTCATCTGCAATATCCCTAATAGCAACACTATCTCGCAACCGACTATAAATAATTGCCTTTTGCTGGGGGGTTAATTGTGGCATATTTACAAATAATATATGATTGTATGTTTGACGAGTCAATCATAAAGTGACAATCTTTATTGACATGCAAATTTTCATGACATTTTACTGGTACCAGGCTTGATGTAAAATTATTCTTAATAGTCTAGGAGAAAATAGAAAAATTTCCTGTCCCAGTTTTTTATCGGCGCGATGGTACATGGTGTTTCCTTAAGGTTGGCCACCGGGCCATATCGGAAATAACTGGGTATAGAGGCTTAAGGGAAAAAATTAATTACTAAGGTGGCCATGAGAAAATCATTTCATTGCAGTTAGAACTCTCGGGTAAGGGGTAGAAAAGTATCACACTGCGAACTCTGAAAAAGCATAAATATCAGTCATACAATAGTATCAAAACCATCAGGAATTGCTAGAAGGGAATGAAGAGCGAAGATCACTTTTTGTTTTGAAATGATGGAGCGAGCCAACAACAACAGATATTTTTTAAAAAACATTTGCGTCTCAGACGAATGTACGTTTACATTAAATGATGAGCCGAATATACAAAATTATCGGTACTGGAACCTACAAAATGAACATCGTCTTACATGCACTCGAACCCAATACCCTCAGAAAGTGAATGTTTGTGCAGGAATTTTTGGACATCGCATCATTGGACCATTTTTTTTTGACGAAAATCTTCTTCAAAATCAAATTGGACCCGCACCCGAGGAAGTCGCTGATAAAAATTAGGAAATTTGGTTCCAATCGGACACTTGCCTCACCCACAATTCGCTTATGGTACACAAATAATGCCTTTAATGGATACGTTGTCGGTTCTAACTCAACAATTATTTGGTCAGCTAGGTCTCCTGACTTCACACCAAACGACTTCGTCCTCTGGGGGGCATTTAAAAAAATTTCTTAATAATAGTGTTAGGTTTGAAAGAATTACCCAGTACCAAATTGCTAATGTTCGTAGAGAATGTTACGATCGTTTATTCCAATCAATGCTGGTGTCCGCAGCATCACCTGTTGAATTCCTCTGAAAAACCAACCGCAATCCTATTCAAATACCTAAGTTAAAATCCAAATTTATTTATCCAAAATTATTCAAACTCTGCGTGTGCACTCGCCACACAGAGACCACAAAGAAGTCTGAAGAACGGGGGAGCAAATATTTGGACAGTCTAAACCTTCCCATTTTTTCCTATGTTTCCAGCCACGATGCATCCCACGCAGTATATCTATACTTCTACCTCATTTTTTTTACTGCCAGCTTGCACAAAACAGATGGACAGAGTTAATAACATGTAGCACATCCAGGTAGCAGTGGCCCATATTCGATAAAAAGAGAACCGCAGAGCTATTGAAGCACAGTCGGAAAGACGTGAGAAATATTACTGCGGTTGTCACCGGACATTGCATCTTCGGTAGACATGCCGAACGTACGCAAATACCCACTAACGACTTCTGCAGAAGTTGCAGAGATGATGAGAAAAAAAGTATTCAACATTTTCTGTGTGAATGCCCTGGCCTCGCAAGAAGAAAGTTCGCCGCCTTAGGGGAACCGGTTTTCAATAATCTGGAGGAAATAAGCAACTTACAACTTGGTCGACTGAGCAGGTTTCTGAACATTAGTGGCTGGTTTGAATGAGTTGTTATAATCCTTCTACGGTGTACGCCGCACTAACCATCAGAGATTGAATTAAAGTGGATTCTAAGGAACACGCGTGGCATCACAACGGACCTAACAGAACTACGTGGGACTGTTTGGAATTCCAAAAGTCTATCACTCCAACCATAACCTAACCTAACCTACCTCATTTTTACAGTAATATTTCTGCTATTTATTTGTATATGTTTTTTTGACATATGAACCCTCTTATCCACTATAAGTTATTGGTCATTTATATTCCGCCCTCTACCTATCTTGCTCTACTGGGACCCTTTGTGGAAGGCGGTATGGCTTTTTTTGCCCAAAAATATTACCAAATTTTTCAAACAAATATGGCGACAACTCCAACTCGCGCGGTTTTTTGAAATCTGGCATCCCTAATTCCATTTCAAAGAATTAATATTTTAAGAAATAATGTCAACGCGGCGCCCCTGCTTCAATTCGTTAGTAAGTATTCCCAGGCAACTCAATTGTCTTCTAAAATAATGCCAAATTATTTTCGTGCTTTGCGTCTCTACTTCATAAAAAATGTTTACATTGTCAGGCTCGCTAAAGAAAGTCTTTGAACAATTATTAAAATTGCTTTTAATATTCAGTTGTTTTGTATCTTTAACACTTTCGTTCTTTGTTTTGCTCAAATAACAAGGATGGTATCGCTCTATTAGAATACGCCTTTTGGTATTTTGGTGTTAAGTAACACACAATATATCCCGCAAAAATAAGAAATAATGATGATTACTTTACTAACTCCACCACTTCATTAGCAAAATAAAAGAAAAGCTAATTGTAGCCCATTTCATTATTATAAAACAACCTTTAATTTTAAAAAAATGTTCACCAAAATAAAATTTTATTTTTTCCTGGAAAAATATTTAAACGTTTGTTGTGTGTCTCGACCGCGATCCTTGGTAAAGTAAACGTTACGTACGCATTAATTGTGTGGCTGTTGAATATCAACGTTTTTTCCGCACTGTCTTTCCTTGTTGCTGTGTAGCACTTTACCGCGTCTTCATTTTATCGGTGGGAACCAACATGGGCATCGGGCATACATGGGCATCTTTTTTTTTTTGTTTTAGAACCCACTTTTTGTAGAAGCAGATTAACGGCAGACGGTAGTAAGGACCTTCTTTTTTAAAATTCGCTTTTTTAAAGAAGTTACCGTACCATGCAGTAGCAGCGCCAGAAAAATAATAAATGAGCACGATATTTTTAGGGACACAGGATCAACTATTCTGTATGAAAATCTTGAAAAACACGGGTCTCCTTTTTTAAATTCTCTTCTGATCCAAAGTGACTTATAAGAAAAAAAGTATCTCCTTTCCTAAACTCCTCTTTCGATCAACATTGATTTTCTTTCCCAAAAAACATATCTCTTTTTCCAAACTTCTAAATCAAGGTATTTTTCTTTATAACTTTTTTGTCAAAAAAATCTAGATTTAGAACCACTCGAGAACCACAAAGGTAGGTCCCTGTTAGAGGTGTGGAAAGAGATTTTTTACGAGACCTGTTACTTTGACAGGTGATTTAAATAAAATTTTTAGTAGGTCTCCCGATTAACTTCGCAAACGGGATCAAAATGCTCGATTAGCCCCTGAATAGGATCAGTTTTAAAAAATTGGTTAATAACGTAAGGGCCAATATTAAAGATCTATTACTAAGAATAAATCACTAATAACAAATGACGGAGTTTTCTCCTCACTACATCCTTTATTCTTACAGGGTCGCCTACAAAACGGCTTTCATCACAGTTTATCATGAAATTGGGTTCCACATCATTTAACAGGACTTGGCAAGTTGTCAAAACATGATCTGACGGTACCATGGAGGCATTTGCCCTTTTAATGTTTTCACAGTCTCTGATTGGGGGCATCATTATGTCTCAGCAAAAAAAAGACCAGCACTTATTTTGTAATTTTTAGCGTATCGAAGACCCAGTTTATCCAGTGGGTGGCCCCATTCCCCTACAGCAATAATATTTGCACAAAATGTTTTTATTCTACTTATGAAAATGCTGCCGGACCTTGCTTTTAACTGGATTTCCATTATTCCATTATTGTGCCATGGCACATCAATTAAGCGTCTCGTAGGCTTTTGGTCTCTTCACAACGTATTTAGAATAATTTGAAGAGTTTGGGCATTATAGTTCTGTTAAACTTTTGCCCCAGTCAGTGGCGGCTCGCGGTTTTAAAATAGTGCGGGTACTTAAACAAACATTGACTAAAAACCCGTGTAACAAAACGTCTCTCTTATCCTCATCTGTCCAAAGACTGAATGGAGTTTCCAACAAATTACAAACTATGTCTATTGGGGTTCATATTTAAAACACTAAGTAGGTACGTAAACTACTGAATTAACTGAAAAATAAAAATAAATCTTTTTAATCACACAGTAAATCACGTAAAAACGATATCTATATACGTAAGTTTCGCGAAGCCTTAAAATAAATACCTTACAGTTAGGCGAACCAATGCTAAAACAATGGTGCATACGACTGATCTATTTCTAAATTGCCCTTCATGCTGTTTGCGTGACTGACGTCACGTAACCATAGCAACCGTGAATATCAAAGCCATGTTGGAAGTTGAGTCTTCACTTGCTTTGAGCTAACGGACACGGTCTGCTTAGGCACGCCAAAATGCACGAGTGTTTATAATTATTGTCATTCGGATTAAATTAATATTATTAACTCGAACTTAATTAATTTTTAAGGGCTAAAATGGTAACTGAATTGGTACATTAATATTTAATGTTGTCGAAAAACTTTCCTCCTGGTTTTATTTTTTTTTTTGTGAAAAGCCCCTTCACCTGACGAGCCGCCACTGGTCCCATTCCCTTTGGTCCTGATTGACTCCTAACGTGTCATTTTTTAATTTTAAAAAAACTATAGTATTTTTTTTAAATATTGGATTGAGTAGTCCGTTACTTTAAGATATTACATATTAACAAAAAGACAATATGTGTAATTTTACTTTGTTATAATATCACTTTTTATTTACTGATTAGTTACTGCAGTTTCGTAGTACTATTAGATACATTATCAAACTGAATACCTTAAACTACATTTTACAGTTATAAATAGGTTTTTAACAAAGGGTGCTTATAAATATTAAAACGGCAAGGGCCTGTCGACATATTAAGCACCGGTTCCCGCAGATCACCGAAGTCAAGCGGTGTCGAGCGCGGTTAGTACTTGGGCGGGTGACCGCTTGGGAACACGGCGTGCTCTTGCCTCAGGGAAGAGTGTAAAATGAATCGACACCTAGCCATCCTATTCACGCCGGACAGGCCGGATGAGATCGGATATCTCGTAGGATGAAGGTGTCGTTTCACACTCCCCAGTCGGTAGATCACATTTGTGGTCGATGACCGGTTCAAGATGGCCTACGTAGTCGGCGAACCGTAAAAAAAAAAAAAAAAAAAAAAAAATTAAAATAAAAATAGAATATTTATCCTTAGAATATTAGCAAAAAAAAATTGAAATCTTTTTTCTGGCACGAGATGGCGCCGCTTCACTGTAACTTCCCGCGCCGATCCAAGGGGTCCCATCCGCCCCTGTTTTCAACCTTTTATACTGCGTAAAAACATATATCCAAAAGAATTTTGATGCAGCGCAATATATTTTTCTTATACTTTTTTTCATACCCATTTTTTGTTTTATGAAAATACTGTAGCACGGGTCTTGTGCGCTCCACAGTACTAACCTGTCAAGAAATACTTGACAGTTATTTATTTAATCTATAACTCGTCACAAAAAGTGAAAATTTGCCAATTTTCGGGTTTTCTTACTTGGTAGATTTGTAACTCTAAAACCTCTACAACACCCACAAGTGATGGGAGAACATTTCAGAACAAGTATTTCTTTTTAATATAATAATATAAAATAAATGAAAAATAAGTATACATGATAGTATTTTTCTTTAATTTATTAATTTCAGGGCCCAGGTAAACATTTCGTCCACGTGCCAAACATTTGCTCTCGACTTTTTAAAACCAACCTACACTGACACCTCTGGATATTCAAGATTAAAAATTTCTACAGAATTATATAATCGCTGACTAATGTTGGGTTGCACAAAGATTTTTAACCAGAATTAACTAACCAGCAAATTTAACTCATTAACTGTGACATAAATGCAGTGGCGTAGCCAAAAATTTAGTTCGGGGGGGGGGGGGGGGCAAAAGGGTAGGGAAAGCGACGAACCACCGCCTCAGGCAAATCGCCGAAGGCGAAAATTTTTTGGGCTGCCACGCACAAAAAAACCCTTTTTTTGGACAATCAAAAAAAATTTCAAAATAAAAAAATACATATATTTAAAGAGACTTGTAGTGAGTTATACACGTACACTAAATATAGATAATATAAAACAAAAATAACAAAAACTTTTTCATGAAATAAGCATAATTGAGCAAAAATATTAAAAATTAACCATAAACTAAAAGCACAAAATATTTTTTTGCCTAAAACTAAACCGTAATTCGTCGCCTGTTTTGACAAAATATATTGATTATTTCATATATCAATTAGGATTTTTTAATGAAAACTTATTAAAGCTAAACTTGTTGTACGCTCTTTGCCTGAATGGTTTTTTAGATATGTTTTTACTCTTTCTAAAGTGAAAAAACTTCTTTCTGCTGAAGCTGTAGTTACTGGGAGGATAATTTGTTATTTTATTTGGCGCGTTATTGATAGCGTTGCCGTCAAAGATTTTTTATGTTGCCCAATTATATTTTATATCTTTTTTTTTGGTTTCAGGGGGACCCGGGCCCCCTGGGCCCCCCGCTCTGGCTACGCCACTACATAAATGACAATGACACAACATGTAGTCACAATCAAAGATGCCTAATTAATAAATTAAAAATTAAGGTAACCAAACCAATATGATTGTGAGAAAACTATTTCTGGCAATGTCATATATGTCACAGTTAAACTTGCTAGTTAGTTAATTTTAGGTATTTATTTCCCTAAACCAGCAGCAAATTATTGAATCCATTTTGGCCCCAAATAATGATTTGGCTCTAATATAATTTCTGGTTATTTCAAAATATCTTTACATTATAATCGCCTCTTCAGTTCAAAAAAAACCTCTTCAGGATTCCATTCCTTTTAAATTTGACTAAATGATATCTTTCTAAATTTTAATGCTCTTATTCTTATTTCAACTTATTTCGTTTCATCCAAGCCGTAAACGCAGCTAGGTATAAGGAAAATCTAATAATAAAAACGGTCGCTTAAAAAAGTATTTAGCTCCGGGATAAGAAAAAAAGGAGCCAAAATGACGGGAATTTTCTCATCTAAAAAGAAAAAACTAAATCTTTTTTAAACTGTACAGCAAGAGAGTTGGATCGAAAGTAATTTGTGTGGTATTATCCCGTAAAAATTGTTCTTCATTTACTGACGGTTTCGTATATAAAAGGGATTCTGGGGGAGACAACAACTTGCCTATGGGAACCGTAAAAACAAATTTTGTCAACTTGTATGAACTCCATTATCATCTTTAAAATGATTTTAGGAAAATTAGGTGAATCCACACATTCGGCATTGGTTCGATTGTTTATAATAAAAGTTGGTGCAGCAAATAAATCTCACACACTTAAAGCAGCTTTTGAAATTTAAAAGCGTTTAATTGCATTACTTCTTAAATACTTTTTTTTACTTTAAAATTTTCTTCTCGATTTTTATTATACAGGGTGTGTCAGTAAGGTGTCTGTCTTAGATAACACCTAAACTATCAAAGATAGGGAAAAAACTGTAATACAAAAGTTAAAGGGTTTTTTAGGATACATAGTCTAAAAATATTTTATAATCTACAGGGTGGTCCTAAAAAGTGGTATTGAATAACAAAAAAGAAAATTAAATGGGACACCCAGTATAATTTTTTAGAATATGATTCAATGGAATAAGGACTTTGCAACGCTATTAAAATTTTTGGAGTGAAATGTAACGTTGCCAAGTAATTAATTTTTTTCCGAAATTTTAGTAATTTTAAGGGTATCGTTAAAAAATCATAGCAACCTGTGAATTAACCCTAGGCAAATATAATTTACGTTGTAAGTACTTTAAGGTACGATATATTGATCAATAATAATGTTTTTCAAATCTCTTATACAGAGCGTTCATTACAAGTTGGACAACTCGATAGTTTTAAAGATGCTTTATTTCAATTTTTTTAAATGGGACCCCCCTAATTTTTTTAGGCAAAAGAATTTATCTTTCGGAAACCTTACTTTTTTGTTAAACATGTATATATCTAGATATCATAGTTTTTGAAATATTTTAGGATTTGTCTTAAATCAGGGTAAAAAAGGAAAGTTCTAATTAAACAATTTAGTCAAGATTGCTTTGGAATAAAAAATAAATAATTTTCTTTGTCACAGCTGTCTACATTGATAAACCGGAATCAGGAATATTATTATAATCCACCGACGGACTGACCTAAACCTAACCTACAAGAATAATTTATGTTAAACAGTAAAAACTGTTTAAAATAAAACTATTTTAAAATAATTATGTCGACAGGGCAAAACGTATTCAAAACAGCTGCCATCTAGTATCGAGTAGTGGTAACAAAGACGAAGGCGTGATCCGATTGGAACGACAAAATAAAGCACGTGTAAATCCTGTAATCACGGACGGTCTGAAAATCTGGCCATCCACAACATTTCTGAATGCCTTATGCGTCAGTAAGAGAGGGCGATATATCATTATCTCTTTCGTAAGCGATGAACCTTCGATAAACAGTATGGCCATACTTAGAAATCGCCGGCTCTGGGTAGCGCGAAGGAATTTTCGCGGCGTCGGGGAGTTTTTGCACCGTTAGGCGTTATCAGATATTAAATGAACGCAACGTCTTGAATTTTAAATTATTCACAGTTACAAAAAGAATGAAGCGTAAAGATGCAAAGCAATGATTATGAGTGTGCGTAAAAAAGTAACTTGGTGTACAGGTAGGTAGGGCCATGGCACTGTGGCCCTACTGTACGAGCTGCCACTGATTTAAATATTCTTCTTAAGAGGAGTGTTAGAGGTTAATATACAATATTTTTATTTTATAAGTTTTATTTTAGTGACACTGTCCGTTGGAAAAAAAATTGGTTTTACAATTATATTTTTGTATATTGATTTGTCGTGTCGCCTTATTTTTATAAAATAGATAATTTGACCCATTTAACATTTAGAGGGGTAAGGACCTTCTTTTAAACGAGTACCTGACTAGTATTATAGTATAAATCATTGACCAGATTTGTAATGATATTAAAAGAAAGAGTACGTCATTTAACAAGTAGTAACAACGTTAAAAACAGCTTTCCATTTTAGTTCATTTTTTGCAATGAATAAACTGATGCAATAGTTATTCGATACTTTCCAGAGTACAATCTGAAAATCATAGCTATGTTAGCTGGAAAGTTATGAGTACAGTCTCGCGTATAATATCGCAATGATTATTATCTAGGGGATATTGTCGTCAGTAATAAACGGAAAGCTGAATTTGGATACGGATAGAAGTAAAAGGAATAAAGAAAAGGTTGCGGCGGAATTGAGTCAAAATAATCCCATCCTTTATTGCACATTTACCGACCTTGTTATTAAGTCTTCTGTTTTGTTGTTATGTTCTGTATTATTACCGATAAAAGCGGACTTATGTATATGCACGAATTAACCAAATAAAAATAATTTTTTCTAATTTTATTTCCATATACACAGAGCTACAAATTCGTGTGCGTACAAGGGGATCTCAAAAACAGTAAGAGATACCAAGATGGTTAAATTGAGGCAAAGTTGTGTATTTTAGGGCTTAATAATTTTGTAAAAGAAAATTTTAAATATTCTAAATACTTTCGGAGATATCCAAAAAAAAAACAGAAATTTTTAGTTTTGGTTTTTAATTTTTTACACCTTCACTTTTAACGTGGGAAAAAACAAAAAACACTTTTTTCTAGCTGTTTTCTATGTTTCATAAGATAACGTTGTAACTTTTCAAATTCGACGTTTCGTTAGATACCAATCTAGAGCCAATTTTTTTTAATTACGGGCCTGGAATTTTTATTACAGTTTTAGGGACTTCTAAGCGTTAGATATTTAATACAATTTAGAGGTTTTTGAAATTTTAACGTGGTGTCATCTAATCACGCATGTTTTCAAATAATCTTTTTATATCATTATGGTCTTGAACACGCCCAACTAAAAAAAAAATCTGATTTAAAGAATTCGGCCATTTTTACTTAAAGAGGCCTGATACTTGATAAACTTTACTTCATGTACAGTAGGTACAAATCCATTGCCAAAAACACTAAATTTTTCTTTAATCGCATAAATATATGCGTTAGAAGCCAGACCCATAAATACAAATGAATTGACTCCATTTTCGACAATTTACTCGTCGGGTATACCAAAACCTAGCGCAATTAAACTGCGACCGCAATCGTATATCGCCAATTGTAAATGAACTGATACAGAACACATCCTATCATTCGATATTAGAGCTGTAAATTTGACCTGAAAGTAATGAAATTGGCTTGGTAAATATCACTGGCGCAGCAAGGGGTAGGCGAGCAAGAGGCGTGGACTCCACCAAAAAAACCAAGAAAAAAATTGAGAAAAATGAAAACATTAACAAGAAAAAACAACCATGAGATTAGTCTAAATAGTAATTTGTATTTCGTCAACCTAATATTTCAATGTTATATGTCCCATTAGGCCATTGGGTAGTTAGTAATGGAACATATTATTATGAACTATGTAATTTTAGACACAAGAATTTGTAAGTAAGTAGTAGTATTGTAATAATGAATGTATTTGAGATATAATCAGACGTCGGCAATTTAAGGTCTCTAGATCACAAACAGCATGTTTCCTATTTCCGTCAGTCTGTCTGTGTATCTTTTGACTAGATAACTTGAAAACTTCTTGACTGGGAAATCACGAATGACGCTGCTCAAAGCAGGGAATCAGGGGCGGTTCTAAGGGGGGCCTGGGGGGGGGGGGGGGGGGGCAGGACCCCCCAACATTTCTGAAAAAAACTATAAAATTCATGCCACTGATAAAAAAAATTCCGGGTGCTTTATTATTTATATAATTTGATACAATTTGAGCATGATCCTAAAAAATTTTGGGCTGTGGCGTTATTTGCTTGCGAAGGCTACTAAAAATTGTGGCTGCGCCCAGTGGCGTATATAAAGGGGGGGGGGCTTCTAAAAGTCCTGTTTTATATAGAGAATAAGGTTTCACACGCATATCGTTTTAGTTATTGATTTATGATGCAATTTTATAGGAAAGCGAGTAAAAATAATGTTTTATAGAATGTTTCTATTATATACTTGTCTGTTTCGTTTTCCCTTTTTTAGAGCTATTTTAAATCAACAAAAATATAACCCAATGCAATAAAATATTTTTACAACAAGAACAATATATATTTCTTAAGAGAAAAATTAAGGTAAACATTTCAATTGAAACATTGATATGATGACTTTCGTCCGAGTGTTTCCCGATTTGCCGTTGTGAACCTACTTCCTTGATGGCGCAATTGGTTAGCGCTCTGTACTAGATATACGGAGGTTGTCGGTTCGAATCCGGCTCGAGGAAATACTTTTTTCTGAATTTCAACATATATACATACTTGATTTTCTTACGAAAAAGAACCGATAGGTATTAATCAGCCGCCTGACAAGCATGCATCTGGTTGCCGAAACGGTAATGTTGTTGTTTAAAAAGGGTAAAAATTATTTTACAATATCTATCACTGTGCGTATACTGTTTAATATTTAAATTACCACAAGAATTGTTGGCTAAAATAACCTTAAACTGTTCTTTATGTCCTGTTGGTTGAACGAAAATTTTAATAAACATACTAACAACTTTGACTGATATAAACGACATTGAGAAATAAAAATTTTCTCACATCAAAGTGACCCAATTAACTTTATTTATTTATCAGACCACTTTGATTTGTGTCTATTTTGCCAATGTTAATTTAAAAATCAATAAAATATCATAATAAATTTCTGCCTTTGAGACTTGAAAATGTATTTTTAGGGGAATTAATTAAATTATTGTTGTCTAAAGATCGAAAATATACTGTGAAATATAGGTATGTAAAAACGTTTTGCGTAGTCAGAATATTGATGTTTTCTTAATACTACTCTTTATATGTAAAGTATTCTATTTATGAAGGGCGTAGACTCGATTGCCCCTAAATAGCGACTTCAAGTCTCCACGGAACGAATTAGCAGTGAAACAGGCCGGGTTGATTACGGTCTGCTTGCTCAGTTTTAGCCAGACACGGAATTTGATCAGCACAGCATATTCTATATTCCTATTGAGAAGCAAATCGCATAAATCTCACGGAAAATAACAGTTGTTATTACTAACAACTTGATATT
Source organism: Polydrusus cervinus (assembly GCA_935413205.1). Classification (NCBI taxonomy): domain Eukaryota; kingdom Metazoa; phylum Arthropoda; class Insecta; order Coleoptera; family Curculionidae; genus Polydrusus; species Polydrusus cervinus. The sequence goes on along the minus strand of OW284516.1, from coordinate 54,137,849 downwards.
CCAACATTAATACAGCAAGTGGTGAATATTTTTTAGATATACATGCCGTTTTGTATAAAAAAATATTATTACCATCATAAAACTGAGGTGTTTTTCTAATAGAATTCTTGTCGAGTGTTTGACCCATAGACATTTAACAAAAAGGTAGATAGCTGACGTCCACATTTAAAAATTGCACCACCCTGGAACGCATACGGTTTAGTATTTTTCTGATAAAACTTGGTACAGTTGGTAGTGTTGTAAATCACTAAATCATACTTTCATTGAATAAAAACATTATTACAGGTTCGTAAATATTTTTATTATTCAGGTCAGAGATTTTTAGCTTTCGCTGCCAAAGTTTTTTTTTTATTTCGCGATTTGAATATTTATTTGTGCTTGAGTTAAAATGGTGCATCGCGACGAAGCTAATTGCTAGTTTTTTGGCGGACTCCTGGCCTAATTGTACTAATATTTTTATACCTTTGCAAGTAACCAAACGAGTTCTTAAAAAATCAAATGTGTTTGTTGTAAACTAGTTTAATTTTTATATAAATTTTATATTTGTGTATTTTATTATTTTCTGCCTAAGGGCATTATATTTCCTACATGCTTTCAGAGTCTACGATTTTTGGCCATCTGTTCTACTATAGCTATCTGTAGCTTTGGAGATAATAAATACCCTTGTTTTAATCCACAAAACGCATTAAAAAGGTTTAAAAATTCCAATAATTTTTCAGGAAGCTTTTGAAAAAGTTATTTTTTGACAACTAACTAATAGTCTTCACATATACTTTGATGGTAGCCAAATTTTATTACAAGAAAAATGCTGTCGCCAAAGATGCATTTACATGAACGGCAGTAGAGTTTTAGACTTGCATTGTCTTTATTTGATTTGAGTCACAACCTTTCAACTGCTAAGTATCTACTATGTCATGTTTTGTATTATTTGAGTAATTCGATGTAGTACCTAAATTGAGATATTGACCTGTATGCGTAGATTTTCTGTATACTGAAGTTAGGAAGGTGTTCCCATTTTTCTCTACGTTTACGTCTAGGAAAGGTAATCGGTTGTTTTCTTCTTTCTCCATGGTGAATTTAATTGTCGGTGTAAAATGATGGTTGACGATTATGGGCAAGAGAGATGAGCCCATTTATAGCCCGTCCATTTGGCTAAAGAATCTTTCTTTTTCTTGAAAATAAGATTTTTTGTTGAGGCAGCATTCCAATAATTCCATGATGGCATTTGTAGGTAGCAGTATTCTTTCTTGTAGTCTTCTGGTTGTACTTTCTTTTCTCCTAATATTTGTACGAAATGTGTGAATTCTTTACAAATGATGTGCTGTTTCCTTGAAGTGGTTAGAGTAGGGGAAGTAAAAATTGACCTAGTTCATATATAGGGGGTTACGAAAGCTTCTAGTTGGTCTTAGAGGCATGTTATATTTGTGTAGTATTGGCAAGCAATAGAGGTGTTGAGGTTTACTGTGATGTGGTGTCAGGCGTCTCCGAGTCCTTTCCGATATATATCGTTCAAATTTTTTAAATGTTCGATAGACTCGATAACTAGTGCATACACGTGGTTCGGATTTCACGTTAAGCTGTAGGTCCGATATAATGGGCCTTATATAGGCCTAAGTATACTGGCTCTTCCGCCAACCCTAGCAAAAAAAAATGGTCGTGAAAAAAATAAACGTTTGATTAATAATCTAATTAAACCTACTTATATAGAAGGGAGGATTGTAATCTATATTTTGACATATCCCTTCAAATAAAGCCAGAAAAAAAAACAAATCCTGAGAATTCGGTTTTACCCAAATACCTTCGAAAGAATTCGAAGTTTTTTAAATTTGAAAACACAGAAGGATAATTTAGTTGGGTGCAACTTTTTTCTAATTTAACCATATCTGTATCTTTTATGGTTTACGAGATTCCAGTAGAGTGCATTTTTATCTGGGATAACCCGTATATCGAAAAATTGCACAGATTCCACTATTAGACTCTAACAATCAAAAATTAAAGTTTTTCGGTGAAAAGACCTGCTTTCATGATACACCATGTATAAATAAATTTACGGTAGCTAGGACCAAAGATATTTAGCGCATTTATTATGCCTGTCATGTGCTACGGAGCGGACAACTTGGCCATTACAAAAGAAACATAAACTTAAAGCCAGAGCTATGAGACGGGATTAATGATGGGAATCTGGCTAAAGGGTGGCCAACAACACTATATCCGAGAACGGCCAAATTGCAGGATGTGGTCAAACATTTCACGAAGTTGAAATAGTTATTTTATATACTACCCAGGTCTATATAAAAAAATTCACAACAAATAGCTTCAAAAATTAAACATTTAATTTTAAAATATATGATAGATTACCCTAGATTATCAACACCCAAATAACCAAAATACTTTTATTAGTTACAATTAACATTATAAAACGTGAAAACAATTATTTTTTAATTCGTGTTCCCCGACTATCTATATTAGACTGCCACTTTTGCCGTCGCAGCAGAATACATATTATGTCTTTTCTATAAGAAGAATATCCGGACGGTTGTGGTCTACTGTTCTATCCGTTATTATTGCCCTGTCCCAGTATAAGAGATATTCAGGGGATTCAAGGACTGGCTCGGATGAGTATTGGTAGTATGGTGGGAGGTTTTTTCCTAGACCTAGTTTATTATTAGTTGATCTTTTCATGTGATTATGTCTCCGCAGATAAGCGTTAGGTGCCATAGCACCACAACCCGCCGTAATATGTTCTATCGTTTGTTCGGGGCAATTGCATGTTCTGCACACATGTTCCACATTTCTTTTCAAGATGACCTTTCATAGTTTCGAGTTCGAATGACGGTCTTGGCTAGAAATTATAATACCTTTTGTTTCAGCATGTAGCTGTCATTTTTTAACCAATTCAGTGACATTTCTCTATCTATGAGTGGATTTTGAAGTGCAGTAGGGTCCATGTAGAGCTTTTTCTTGCCAAGTTATACAAACTGTTGACTTGGCGGTGTGCGGATGATGTTAGGTAAACTATTTTACTGCAAGTTAAGGGCTGTATACCCACAGGGGCGGCGCCAGAGGGTGGGGGGCAGGGTGGGCGCTGGCCCACCCTAGAAACATAAATGCCCACTCAAAAATCATCGGGCCCGCTTGTGCCCATCCATCCCAAAAATCCTGCTGCTACCACTTTTTTAAGAATTTTCCCATTCGACTCTTGGAAGTATTTTCTCATAGAGGCCTCTTGCGACTTGCACAAGTTATATTAATGAGACCTTTTTCTCCCTCCTTTCGTTTTAGGTACATTCTTTCAAGTGCAGTGGGTGGTAGAATCTGAATTTTGTCAGCAGCTTGCGCGTAAGTCTATGTAGTTCGTAAATATCCGTGTCTGAATACTTAGGATTCCGAATCAGCAGGTTTTGGTAGTTTGGTATTGCCCGGGTGTTGATGACAGTAGTCAGGTTACCAGCATTTAGGTGAGAATATAAATAAAAATATATATATAAAGCTTTATAAGTCTGCTTTTATATTTGTTTTTAAACTCCCTTTTTAGGCTTGTGTGATTTGTTTGTTGATTTTGGGAGATGCCTAAGTATTTTTAAGGTTTGTCCTCATCTTATATATCTATGCCTTCAAGCAGTTCATGGTTTCGTTCAGTCTTTCCTCGTAGGAACGATATTCAAGATTGCGCACTAGCGCACTTGTCTAATCCAAACGACATTTTGATGTCTTCGTTATTTGAATTAGGGACTGTATGTATTTTACTTTTTCTTATTTCCTAGCAAATTTACTTGACGTGGTGAAGTACGATCAATAATTATATAGTTGAAGAAGATATCAAAATGTTAAAAAATTGATAAAAGAAATATAATTGCTTCGTGTCTTATAGATACCCTCTAATAATAACCAAAAAAAACTTTCCTTATCTGTGTACATTTCCACAATTTTAATTTGCCTAATTTTAATTATATAAACTCACAAATCTCATTACTAGTCACTCGTAAATTACTTACTTAAAATTTATAAATTTTTAGTTTAATTCTTCCAGAAAAATCCAGCGACGATATCCATTTCATAAAAGATTTATTAAGTCATAAACATCCATTAGAAAAGTTTTCAATTGAAAAAACTAATCCGCGTAAGTTCGCTTTCTCCGCTGCTCGGAAATGTAGAAAAATAACAGAAGGCAATTATAATTTTAAATCCTGTCGCAGCAGCGTTGCGAAAAAAGAAACAGATCGTTTTTTGCAAGCTTATTTGTTTTTTTATACTAGAGTAATATGAAATAAACACTTAAAAAATTTAACGGTTTATCGCTATTGTAGTTTAATTATTATAATAATCTGATATAGAAAAGAATTTTAAAAATCATTTTTATTCTGAATTACCTACTAAAAATATTTTTCTACAATATGAAAAATATAACGCAGTTTTTAGCAACTTTGATTGTGAGCAAATAATGTGTTCTAATGTCACTTATATCACAGTTAAAGTTCGAACATTAGAAAATTAAAAAAATTTGACATTTCTTTAATTTAAACTGGACCCCGGTTTAAAGCATGATCAATTTTATAAAGTCGATTTAAACCGAAGTCCAGTTTAAATCAAAGAAGTAATAATATAACTTAACAAGTTATGACCAAGTTGATTACTCTTAATTGAACTTTGCTGTCAATCCCACATTATAAATCGACCATTTCTGACATTCCTACAATTTTAGATTTATTCTTAGGTTTAAATTTAGGTTGAATAGGACTTTTTATTTTAAATATATCTGAAATAAACTACGTTTAATTGTAATTTAATTTCTTAATCTTATATTATAATATAGTGTCTGAGTTCTGTTTTACTTCAGGTGACAAACAAAAGTAATAATAAAATAACTATCAGTGCAGCGCCGGCGCCAGGATTTTTAGGATGGGAGGGTACAAATGGGCCCGATGAAAAAAAAAAAGGTCGCCGGCCTCGCACCGCTCTAGAACGCGATAAACGGCGACAGGCGAAACTTCCCTCTTGTCATCGGTTTCTTGAAAATACCATACAACCATTCATCAAAACTTTCATAGCCAAGTCCCTTTTCCCCCGAGAAAATTCCATTACAAAACCAACTTATCAATTTTGGGGGGGGGGCACCAGGGTGGGCACTCGTGTTTCTAGGGTGGGCCGGTGCCCACCCTGGCGCCGCCGCTGTATCAGTGTCACAGAATTATGGGCATTGCGAAAATAGATAGTTATCATAAATTAATGGATTATCACCAGTGGCGTAGCCAGAAAATATGCTTAGGGGGGCGGGCTCAGTGGGCCTAAGTAGGACATTCAGGACTACATGTATTTCATGATATTGTACATCTAGTGAAGGAGGTGGAAAGCTCCGCAGGCGAAAAATTTTCGGGGCCACGCCCAAAGTTCGTTTAAAATTCACCTAACTACTATCATATTTCAAAAATTAAATTATTACCTCTCCCTTCTGCTTAGTTGGATAAAATTTGTTTTTGTAAATTTTTTTTACTCTAGCTGGCTCTTTATTTAAAAAAAACATTTTTTATATTAGTGAAAGATATGAATATTGGCGTCAATCCAAAATTTTAACATAAGACGTAATATGTATGACTATATTCAGCGTTTTTAGGGCTCGGTTTTGCATGATTAAAAATAGAGTAAATATCGCTCACCACGCCAAAATTGATGATTTTTTCTGAAATCATGTATTTTAGGAGCGTAGATCTAAGAGCAGTTTTTGGTGCAAATGCTTAAGTTTTGAAATACTTCTTCTTAAGTGCCGTTTTGTATATTCATAATAAAGCAGCGTTCCTTCCCGTACTATTTTTTATATTATTAATTATCACACTTGTTTCAATTAGAATTTTTACCTTAATTTTTCTCTTTAAAAATAAATACCTAATTGTTTTTTGTTTTTGTTGTAAAAATATTTTATTGCATTGGGTTATATTTTTGTTGATTTAAAATAGCTCTAAAAAAGGGAAAACGGAACAGACAAGTATATAATAGAAAAACATTATAAAATATTATTCTTTTTACTCGTTTTTCTTTAAAAATGGAAACAATAACTAAAACGATATACGTCTAAAACCTTAATTTCTATATAAAACAGGACTTTTAGAAGAAAAAGTTTAAAGGGGGGGGGGGGGCTGCAGCACGACATGAGTTGGGTTTTGGGAGCGGTAAAATTATTCTCGCACCCGGGCGCAGATACCCTAGGATCGGCCTTGTACACAGGTCATTATTATTTATTTAAAAAAATTAAATTTGACCGATTTAATTTGGCAACCTTAACTTATAAATAATAAAATAAATTATCTGTGAGAAAAAAGATACCGATAGATAGACCAAAGTTATACCATAAATAAATATATTTTTTTGTATGAAATAGTCAAAAAATTAGGTTTGAATTCGAAGCACCCCGTATCTACATTATAAAGCCCTTATATAAAATAAAATAAGACCAGTTACACAATACATTAATAAAACTACCCATCAAACTCCCTGACGGCCTAAAACTGTGCACTGAGACCAAACCGCAATCATCCCGGTCCGTTTCCTTGCTAATTCGTTCCGGAGAGATTTGGTCCCGACATTTGGGGAACAATCGCCCCCCAGTTGGGCCTTAGATAAGTCGTCTACTATTGCCTTTAATAGAATGATTTGCATGTTCGGCAGAGCCCCAGGGAACGATACACACTTCGTTGCCTTGGGTGTGTTCGGTAGGAATTCGAATTGAGCGGAAAAAATGTATAGAAATGTTTTGATAAAAAAGAGGGACAAAACAACTTGCGCTGTAATTATTTTATAAAATAGTTTTTAATTCGGTAATTATATATTAAAAACCTATATTATATAAATAATGATAATCTTTATTTATTTCTTATTATAATCTACCTTCTTTAATGAAATACATTAAAATTACCTACGCTGTCTTGAGCCATCTTCAGGGCGTGGAAATTATAAAAATGCTCATACAAGCAACATCGTCAACAATTACATAAAATATAATAAACAATGAAAATCAACCTTTATCATAATTTTTCCAATGTTGAATTTGCCCATTAATGTGAGAAAGTAAAATAACTCCTTTTTGGTAAGAGATAAAAAAATGTCTGTTTAAAGGTTGGAGACAATGACGTTTCTTGAACGGCAGTAGAGTTTTGGACTTGCATTATCTTTATTAGTTTAGAATCACTTCGTTTCAACTGGTAAGCATCTCTAGCAATTTTTATTTCAATCAGAATAAAGCAAAAGTACGGATTATACCGTATTGGCAAAGTCGAATCTAGGGTGCGAAATCTCTAATACAACCAAGAGAGAAGGCACATATGGGCAAAACCTTCAATTAAAAGAGACACCTAACCACTCTCCTACATTTCTGAAAGGGGGGATATGTGTGTGGTGTGGCGGAGTCGACGTATCGATCGCTTCTGTGGCTGCATCGATCGCGTGTTCTAAAGAATAGAAGGTGGGAGGTAGGGGATAGCGTGTTCTCTGTTTAACGTGTTAAACGCTACTAATAATCTCTGTCTGATGCGTTTATATCGGCACCCTAGATTCGAGATTGCCAATAGGTACGGTATATTGTATTTAAAAATATACCACGTAAACAATAATACAAAAATAAAACAACCTATAACTCATATAGTGATTAGATATAGACTCCGTCGCGTCAGTTTAACCCTAAATGCCCGTACACACGATCAGGCATGCCTTCGCGCCTACCTGAACGTTTCAAGCTCGCGAGTAAGTGCGATCGTGTGTATGCTGAACTGATGGTGCGTTCAGGCCACTTTGCGCGGAGCGAAGCAATCTGGCGATTCTTGATTTTCTGGTCAGGCTCGCAGGCAGGTTTTAACGTGTATACACTGCGCGTGCCAAATTTTCATTTTCAACCAGTTAAAAACTATTTAGCACTGAACTTGTTGTTTTGTGTCTAAATAAATAATAATGTATAATAAATATTTATGGCTACTACAAGAGAGAAAAATATAATAACTGAATTTATAGAACTATATCGAGAAAATAGATGTTAAAGTGGATGATAATCTTTCGTGTGGACTTATAGATTGTCGCATTACAGTATCTTCTTTTTGAATGTATGGTGATACCAAATCTAATAGTTCCATATACACTTCTTCGGTCATTCGCATGTAATTTCTGTAGTCATCTGGTTCTAATTGTAGCTCTTTTAATACATATATTTGTTCCTTTTAAGTAACCATGACTTTACCCACTTCTTTTATGGCCGTGCTAATTAAACACAAGTCTTTATTACTGCTTAACGACATATTAATATTAAAGCGGATCGTTTGGTAATGAAGAAATGAAGTGATGACTCTCAGTCTAACTGAGACGTGTGTACGGAATGTGTAGTATCAGACTTACTCGCAGACCTGCCTCTTCAGGTAGGCGCGAAGGCATGCCTGATCGTGTGTACGGACATTAAAGGATACTTGAAAGAAAAACATTTTTTTATTCAGTCTAAGTGACGTTAATGTCCGTACACACGATCAGGCATGCCTTCGCGCCTACCTGAAGAGGCAGGTCTGCGAGTAAGTCTGATACTACACATTCCGTACACACGTCTCAGTTAGACTGAGAGTCATCAATTCATTATCAAACGATCCGCTTTAATATTAATATGTCGTTAAGCAGTAATAAAGACTTGTGTTTAATTAGCACGGCAATAAAAGAAGTGGGTAAAGTCATGGTTACTTAAGAGAAACAAATATATACACATAAATTTATTAAAAGAGCTACAATTAGAACCAGATGACTACAGAAATTACATGCGAATGACCGAAGAAGTGTATATGGAACTATTAGAATTGGATCACCATACATTCAAAAAGAAGATACTGTAATGCGACAATCTATAAGTCCACACGAAAAATTATCATCCACTTTAACATGTATTTTCTCGATATAGTTCTATAAATTCAGTTATTATATTTTTCTCTCTTGTAGTAGCCATAAATATTTAATATACATTATTATTTATTTAGACACAAAACAACAAGTTCAGTGCTAAATAGTTTTTAACTGGTTGAAAATGAAAATTTGGCACGCGCAGTGTATACACGTTAAAACTTGCCTGCGAGCCTGACCAGAAAATCAAGATTCGCCAGATTGCTTCGCTCCGCGCAAAGTGGCCTGAACGCACCATCAGTTCAGCATACACACGATCGCACTTACTCGCGAGCTTGAAGCGTTCAGGTAGGCGCGAAGGCATGCCTGATCGTGTGTACGGACATTTACCTTACCATAAATGTCCGTACACACGATCAGGCATGCCTTCGCGCCTACCTGAAGAGGCAGGTCTGCGAGTAAGTCTGATACATCAGGCCCGCGCCGTACATAAGGGCAAAGTCGTGTGGTGCACGACGGCGCCGAGGCGCCGAAGGCGCCGAAAAGCCTTAAAACTCAAAAGTAAAAAAAAGATAAAGCAACAATTTCAATAGTTTCAATTCAATAGTGGATAATAATACCTAACTTAACCCGTATCTGTACTCACATATGAACGTTGAACGAATTTGGGGCGTTATTTTAAATTTGCACAAGGGCGCCAAAAGTGCTAGGCGCGGGCCTGCTGATACTACACATTCCGTACGCACGTCTCAGTTCGACTGCGAGTCATGGTTACTTAAGAGGAACAAATATACACACATAATTTTATTAAAAGAGCTACAATTAGAACCAGATGACTACAGAAATTACATGTAAATGACCGAAGAAGTGTATATGGAACTATTAGATTTGGTATCACCATACATTCAAAAAGAAGATACTGTAATGCGACAATCTATAAGTCCACTCGAAAGATTATCATCCACTTTAACATCTATTTTCTCGATATAGTTCTATAAATTCAGTTATTATATTTTTCTCTCTTGTAGTAGCCATAAATATTTATTATACATTATTATTTATTTAGACACAAAACAACAAGTTCAGTGCTAAATAGTTTTTAACTGGTTGAAAATGAAAATTTGGCACGCGCAGTGTATACACGTTAAAACCTGCCTGCGAGCCTGATCAGAAAATCAAGAATCGCCAGATTGCTTCGCTCCGCGCAAAGTGGCCTGGACGCACCATCAGTTCAGCATACACACGATCGCACTTACTCGCGAGCTTGAAACGTTCAGGTAGGCGCGAAGGCATGCCTGATCGTGTGTACGGACATTTAGAATGGCGCTTTAGCGATGGTTAAAATTTAAAGAAAATTTTGGCGTTTAAATGATTTACAAAAAGCAATGTTGTGTTGTGCCCTAACGTGGTATCAATGGCTCAAAGTTTTTTTCACAAATTATAGATAAATATGGGTAACCAAGTTGCAAGCTGACACTAGACACAAAATTGGGCTTTACCTTAATAGCTGACAATTAGAAATATATGATTAATTGTCTAAGATACATTTAGTTAATCATACTGTATAATAAAATTTCCCTTTTCTCTATCTATACAATTTGGAAGGTGGGCATGCCTAAAACAGAAATAATATAATTTACCTGAAAACGGCTAGAGATAATCTCCAGTTGAGGCTTTATGATTTAAAAACAACTATAAACAAGACAAGTTCAAAACTCTTCTATCATTCAAGAAATAATAAACACTTACTATTAAAAACCAAAATATCTCACTAACTTATATACCCAGTAATTTGTGACTTTTGGTTGATAAATTATAGGGACACAGAGCTTGGAAGGGATTAGATTTTCTTCCTAATATGCATTTAATTTAATCTATAAATATCTTCCATTGTTTCAGGAAGGCCAACAGTAACCCCGACCAATAAAAGCATTACTGCAGTATTTGGGCAGCCGCTCACTTTAACCATGGAATTTTGTGCCAATCCTCCACATACTAAAGTTTTGTGGATTGCCAAAAATCAAAGAGTTTATATGCCAGGCGATGCCGATAAAACTGTTATCGCTTATGGGATAACGGTAGGTATAAATCTGTCACTGTAAGAAAAGATTAAATTCGATGGTTTTCGACTTCCACGCTTATTTTTTTTATAGAATGTTTAATTTTAACAATCTATTTGAAAGTCGGTAACTTACTTTTTTAATTCTACAATAATAACATGGAAGGTGATCCCTTGTAGGTAGGTAACTAGATAATTGACAATACATGTCAGATCCTCAGAGATGTTCGATGTTGTAAAGTATCGATACTGTAACGTAAGGTATATGTACCAAATAAGGCCACGGTCATAATAAGGCCATGTGCCTATTCTGAGGAATACGCTTAGCATGACGTCAAAAGTGTATTGATATTTTAAATAGTTCAGGAATATATGCCTCAACACATGATTTGTAGTTTCAAAGTCCTACTGATGATGACGCTAGAATCAGATCCTCGTATGGCTACACGCGGAAGTAATTTTTAACCGATTTAAAATTAACAATTTTTCCCTGAAAAATTAATTATTTTGAACAGTCTATGGTACAAAAAGTTAGTGAAAGCTGTACAGAAAACAGTGTGAGTATAAGTAGAGATCCAATTATTTGGATAATTTCTGGAAATAGCTTTTTCTATATTTGAAGTTATGTGTTCATAATTACCAAAGCTATAATCGAAAACAAAGAAAAATTGGTCTAGGCTGTCATTTCAAAAATAAATTATAATGTGTGAAAAGGATAATTTTCTATAGAATGTAAGCAAGAAAAAACCTTCTATTTAAAACCTAACAGTTGCCTTTACTTCCGGCTAAACCGGAAGTGATATTGCAGGTTTGAATTTTCCAAAAAACGGCATGGTGCATACGACTGATCTATTTTTAAATTGCCCTTCATCATAATGCAAATTGTTACATGGTGTTTGCGTGACTGACGTCACGTAACCATAGCAACGGTGAATATTAAAGCCATGTTGGGCGTTGGGTCTTCACTTGCTTTGAGCTAACGGACACGGTCGGCTGGGGCGCGCCAAAATGCACGAGTGTTTATAATTATTGCCCATCGGAGTTAACCGTGACCCTAATATGCATAGCTACATTCGGATTAAATTAATATTATTAATTCGAACATAATTATTTTTGAAGGGCTATAATGGTAAATATATATTGGTACATTAATATCTAATATTGTCGAAAAACGTTCCTCCCGGTTTTATTTTTTTTTTTGGTGAAAAGCCCCTTCACCTACTTCACCTGACGAGCCCCCACTGCAATATAGTTTGCTAACAACGTTCTATACAAAACCCAATGTTTTTTTTTCATTTTAGAACTCAACTACTGCCCACTGCCATCAAGCTGTTCTTTTTCTAACCAAAGTGACAACGATAGACACTGGAGAATATAACTTCATCGTACGATCTCCCAAAGGCCTAGCGGAAGGAAGTTTTTTCGTAAATATGACCTACGCAAGTGGTTATCATGTGCCACAATATGAGGTTCACGAGTCCTCTTCTGGACACCCCAGAATGATTCTTTCTACAATTTACATAAATGTGATGTTTTTATTACTAATTAATTGTTAATTTTGACTGATTAGGTTTTATCGAAAATTTAACACATATTAGCAGCGTCGTACTGGGAGAAGGCGTCTCCAACTGTTACAGATAATTAACAAAAAATGATAAGAGACACATAATAATGACTGTTGGAATAGTTGATAAAATGAGTTTTCTGCAAATAAGTCTTGATGCGTTATAAATTGCGATAGGGTTGATGATTGAGGACAAATGTTTGATTTTTAATTCTGTATCGAATGACATAATAATATACAGGGATTCCAATTTGAAAGACGAAATATAAATTGCTTTAAAGTTTGACACTAAACTTTGGGCAACCCTTAGACCCTTTTTATTAAGTACCTTTATATAATTTTATTAACGAGGTAGTATTTTTATGTTTTAAAACCAGTGGTGCAAAACTGATTTTTCTTAGTTTTTATTTTTTTTCGCCTATAATACTGAACCGATTTTATTAAAATTTTGGGGGTATGTAGGCAACTATAAGAGGCATCCAAATAAGTAAGAATATATATGGCATGTAATCTAAAAAAATATATCCTTATGACGTCACCCTTTTTTGGAACACCCTGTATAAAAAAAATATTTTCCTGAAATGCGCCCTAGGATACAGTCTGCAAAGCGTAAAAATCCTAACTTAGTTAATAAGCGAGCTATAGAAAACGGGAAGTGAGGTGCAGGATCCTGTATATTAGTGCATTACAAAGAATTAATTGAAAAATTTTTGAGCATGCCGGAAACTAATCTATAATTTTTATTGTCATTTCTATCACCACATTTAAATATCGGAGTAACCTTACTTTCTTTCCATTTTGTTGGGTTAATCCCCTTAAAGATTTATAAAATAATGCACCTACATAGGTAGGAATTATATAAACAATACACTACCTACATATACACATACAAAATTTCCTAGTACCCAGAATCACCACCAGAACTGGCACTTATTTTTACTTACCAGCGGCTAAAACGAATGCAATGCTGATGGCGCCGGTCTATAGAATGTGCTCTAGGTATAATAGGATAGCAAATTATTGTGATCTGGACATGTCTTACAGTAACTTTGTTCGAACCGCCCTCGCACACTCATAAGTGTACTGTATTTTTATTTTTATAGTTGTGTTTTTAAAATTAAATATTAATTATATTAAGTATCTATATAGGTTTATTAAAATTTGTAATTATAATTTAGTCGGCCCTATTAATTACTTTCTGTCGGGCCTAAATGTATTAAATAAATAAACACATTTTTGACAGACGCCATTAGGTATTGCAGTAAAAAAAGCCCGCCTTACGTGACCGATGACCGGCAACAATAAATCACATTATTTAGTTTTAAAAAACTTTATTCGACATTGCAACTGTCCGAAGTTTTAGATTATAACCCTATACGCACTTTTCACTGTTAGTTTTAGAAAAAAACGGGTTTATATTCGCGTTTTTAGAAGAAATTTAGGTCGCCTACTACACTACTAAACCGCCAACCCTGCCGTCAATAATAAACTGGATTACAGGGTTTTGTCGGACTTAACCATATCACGGCTAGTTAAAGTAAAGGGGGCAATTGTCAGAACGCTCAAAATAATACTAACAAATTAAATGAATCAAGTTTTACGTCGGTATCTTTAAAACATATTCACCCGTAATCACTAAATGATTTTAAATTAAGACCAGCAAAATATTTATATTATAGTCTCCCAGTTGTGTTTTCACTGTGACATTATTGTGACGCTTTCGTGTTAATTTCAGTTATTGTAATAATTTTACCGGGATGTGGTTGCAATACAGTTTTAATTCTATATAAACCAGAACACAGCACATGCTACAATACTGTTTTCTTTATAAATTTAAATAAAACACAACTTAGTTGACTTATTCTGGCACTTGTCATTTTAAACCCAGAACTATCAATTTAGGACGGTTTAAGATTTAAAACCATTTAGTGAATACGGCTGTATATTAATAAAATGGCAGTACTTGTAAGTACAAAATCAACTGAAGTGGCCACTCTGTCACGACGCATGTAGTTCTCTTAGTTTGTTGCTCTGCGTCAAAACTACAAAAATATAAAATCCCCCATGAACGGGGCAAAATGTGATAATATTTATAATATAACAATAGATTCTACATATTGACTAAATCTTTGAGTATAATATTTATTTCCAGAAATCTATAAAGTACAATCAGAGGCAGAGAGACCCCTTAAAAACCCGGAAACCAGGGTCAACCGGTATTTTCAAGGTCGGCACGCATCCAGGGGGAGACAGCCCCCCCCCCCCGAGTCTTACAAAATGGGTGTTTTTTTTCTTTGAGTCTTGAAACTTGTAGGGCGTGTGAAGGGTCAGAATATTTTTAGAAGTCACTTTTGAGAGTAGGAAGATATACTTTGTTCTTTTAGAAGTCTTTTTTTTTAGTCCCCCCCCCCCCTCATCCAAATCCTGGATCCGCCAGTAGCCGGAGGCCCAGTACGACATTGCATTATATACTTAGTTATATTATTTAAGGTCCATACGATGTTCACTTGCAGTATTAGGCGTGGAAAAATTATAAAACCATTTGGTTTTATGATTTTTCGTTCAAGAAATGTATATTTAATAAATTTGTAAGAGTAATTTTTTAATGTATGTATAGTTTTCCATTATATTGCAGAATTGTATAAATTTGTTAATAGACGAAGCTTAAATGTAAAAATAAATGTAGGTAAGAATAAATATTTAAATTATAATAAAAATATACGTCCAACAACTACCTTTCTTGTAATTTGTTTATTATATTCACACATACATCCCACCAATCAACGTTTTGTTATTTGTTTTGAATCACAAAGTTTCAACTGGTAAGTATCTCCAGTTAATATCTTCAGGTGAATGTAATTATATTATGTCATTTTTCAATTTAAAATACCAAATAATTATTATTAAAAAAGTCAGATTAGAAAAAAATTTCAAAAATAATTTTTGTTCAGGCTACCAACCTAAAAGTCGAAATAACTTATAGAACTAAAAATAACTAAACTTGGTTATAAGGCTGAGGTCGCGTCGACGTAGCCATTTTGCACTTATATTACTGAAATTTAGTAATTGTGTAATGCCATCGTTACAACGTTGGATTTGGTATAGAACTATACGTTATAAAAATTTTCAAAATCACTACATCAGGTTAAATCGAGTGCTTTGAAATATTTTGTCTCAAGACAGTAGTATCCATATTGGAATCCAATACCAGTGTCAAGATTAGCCTAAAATTGGTGTTTTTGTCTATAGATTGTGAAGTTGTTGTAACGTTTTGAAGTTAAAAATTGAATGAATATTTGTTACCGATCTTTGGGGCTTCTACATCCTAATCGGGCTTACTATGTCCGATTAATTATCGAAAGATCAATTTTAAAAATACTGTGCAAATTCCGTAAAGGTTTCATTTTAACAGAATTGTGATTTTTCGAAAAGAATGCCTTGGACTCATAAAGCGTCATCATGGCTATTAAAAATATAAAGTGTTAAAAACGACCGATTTTATTAGGATCCATTTTAAAATCGGCCTGCCTGTCTTGAATTTTATCAATTTTCAATGTTCGGAGATATTCGGAACAGCCGAAAATTACCGACTATGCTTGTTCGAGTTTTTATTCCTTGTGATTTTATTTATATAGATAAAGAAAAAATAATTTAACTTTTCCATTGCCATATTTTGTTTCCTATCATATGATGGCATCAGATTTTGCGTACAACGTTTTGTAATCTCAATACTATCATCAGGTATTTTTTATTAATATAAACCTTTAATTTTTATTGCAGTTTCGTAAATCTTGCTTCTTATAACGTCTTTGTGCGATAATACTGCAACCAAATATCAACGTTTCGACTCTATAAAGCATCTTGAATTTTTATATTCGGAAAAAGTATGATAATTGTGGAATTTGAAATGGACTGCTAATAATGCCTCATAAAAAATAAAGTGTAAAAAATTCCATTTTCGGCCTTTTTTAGACTTTATATTTTTTATTGCCACGATGACGCTTATCAGAGCTGTGAAAGTTACTTCAGAAAAGTAACCAGTTACTTTTTCGATACTTTTGCACAAATGTATCTAGATACTTATAAGGAATAGTTACTTTTACCTAAAAGTAACTTAGTTCTTAGTTACTTAGTTAAAATAACTAGTTATAGTAACTAAGATACTTTTACAGTAACTAGTTACTTTGATTGTAACTACGATAATTTAAAAGTAACTAAGATACTTTTGAGTAACTAGTTATTTTAATTGTAACTATGAAACTCTAAAAGTAACTAAGATGCTTTTGAACTAGATATACCATAAATTTACCAGGTAGTGATAACTCATTTTCCTGTACACACTACCACTATTACCATCAGAAAACTAAACTAAGAAGTGTTAATTCGAACAACGAACAAGTAGAATAAAATTCTTTCCAAGAAATTTCGCGTTCCAACCAGTTGGCTGTTTGACGCTCGCGACTCGCCGCTCGTCCCTTCGTGAAAATCTGATTAACAGCCGCTGATCATTGGTCATCATCTGATGGACGGACGGCACGTGTGCATTATTGGTATCCTAGAGAAACTTTAAAAGTACCTAACTTAGTTACTTTAAAAGTAACTTAGTTACTTTAAAAGGAACTTAGTTACTTTAAAAGTATCTAGTTACTTTTTAAGTGTATAGTTACTCCTAAAAAGTAACTAGATAGTTACAGTTACAGTTACTTTTGGCATGATTCCAAAAAGAACTAAGTTACTAAGTATCTAGTTACGTTAAGTAACTAGATACTAAAAAGTATCTAGTTACTTAAGTTACTTACAGCTCTGACGCTTATTCAAGGCATTCTTTTCGAAAAATCATAATTCTGTTAAAATGAAACCTTCACGGAATTTGCAGAGTATTTTTAAAATTAAAACTTCGATAATTAATCGACGTATGAAGCTTTAACCCCGATTAGAAAGTAGAAGTCCCAAATAATCTATACCCAACATTGAATTTCAATATGGATACTACTCTCTTGAGACAAAATATTTCAAAGCACTCTATTCGACCCGATGTAGTTTGGGTTTTGAAAATTTTTCCTGTTCCCGCATTAAAAAAATATCAATTTTTCTCAAATTAAAAAAAAAATATTGATTTATTCATGTCGGGTTGCACAAAGAATTTTAATAATAATTATTTAACCGGCAAGTTTGACTGTGACAGACGTAACATTGGCAGAAATAATTGTCTCACAATCATACTGGCCCGGTTACCTTAATTTTTAATTTACTAATCACGCACCTTTGAATGTAGGTATATAATGCCTGTCAAAGTCATTATGTCACAGTCAAACTTGCCGGTTAAATAATTATTATTAAAATTCTTTGTGCAACCCGACATCAGCTTTTTAAAAAAACATAGTGGGGAAAGGTAAGAGATTTAAAAAAAATACTTATTGGGGGGAAAATATTTTTATTTTCAATAATTTGATCTACACGTGACACCGAATACGCCTATAGAATGTCAAGTTCTATCACTAAACTTATACTATGAAAAATAAATATATTTTGTCTTTTGTCAAAATGAACTTTAAACAGCTAATATTTTCCCCATTTTATAAAGTAGAAAAAATACAAAATACAACAATCGATAATAATTATAAACTTAAACAAAGGTAAATATTTACCAGTGTAATGAAATTATCGTGAAAATGAAATAATATCAAAAATAAAACCTGTTTTTCGTTTAGTTGCACTGCTTAAAATTCGTTTTGAATGTCACTATTGAGTACTTAACCGATTTAAAATTAAAAAATAATAATTATATACAGAAAGTAAAATACTACCGCAACACAGTAATATTCTGAGTTTTTGTTTTACATTATTTTCTGTTAATGAAATCACTTAACTGGTACTGTACAAAGTTAAAATAAATCCTTTTAAAATTATACAAAAAACAAAACTTAATGTTTTAATGATTTTTCGATTATATTAAGTAAATATATACAGTTTCGCACACACACACGACACAGACACGCAAATACACTACAGTTAAAAGAAAAAATTGCACTATTGCGATAATATTTTACAATTTTAAGTTGTCCTTACGGGAAATAGTTTCGAATACATACGTGAAAATCAAAGTAAGATTGTGCCGACACATTCTTCATCCTAAAAGGGGAACCTTCGAAGCTTACAAACTACAAGCCGAACAGAAAAAATATTTTAATACTTATAACACTGATTATTCTCGTGTTATAGACAATATTAAAACATGAAGGGCTACGTATTATTTATGAATATCATAGAAGGACAAACTAAACTTTCCAGGGGGTGTTAACTTATATAGGGTGCTACAAATTCGTAACGGTAAGAGATACGAAGATGGTTAAATTGAGGCAAAGTCGCGTATTTTGGGGCTTAATAATTTGGTGAAAGAAAATTCTAAATATTCCGAATACCTTCGGAGATATCCGAAAAAAAAAACGAATTTTTTAATTTTGGTTTTGAATTTTTTGCGCCTTCATTTTGGACAAAAAATACTTTCTCATGACCGTTCTTTATGTTCTACAAGATGGCGTAATTAGTTTTCAAATTCGACGTTTTGTTCTTTAGATACCAACCTCAAGTCAATTTTTTTAAATACGGACCTGGAATTTTTAAAACATTTTTAGGGACTTCTAAGCTTTAGAAATTTAATATTATTAAAAGATTTTTAAAATTTTAACGCTTTAGACCTAGACCGAAATACTGTAATTCAAAAAAAAATTAATGCGCCCGAGTAAAGAAAAGGTAACTGGAGTGTTAGTCTAGTTAGGTTACTCTAATGCGCTGAAGTTTGTTTCAAAAACAATTTTAATTTTTTTTACTGTCTATACAAGTTTCTGGCGAAACATGTAACAAAAATAAACAGACAGAAAAATATTTGAGGCCGAGACTTTTTAAGTAAAAATGTCTTAAATCAGAAATATTTTTTTTGTTTTGCTCCAAATGTTCAGGACCGTAATGACATAAAAAGATAACTTGAAAAAATGTGGTATTAGATGACAAAACGTTAAAATTTCAAAAACTTTAAACTGTATTAAATTTGTAAAGCTTAGAACTACCTAAAACTGTATTTAAAATTCCAGGTCCGTATTTAAAAAAATTGACTTGAGGTTGGTATTTAAAGAACGAAACGTTGAATTTGAAAACTAATAACGTCATCTTGTAGAACATAAAAAAAGGCTATGAAAAAGTGTTTTTTGGTTTGTTTTTTCCAAGTCAGAAATTAAGACGCAAAAAATTAAAAATCATATCGAATTCAGCTCATCCAAAATTGTTGTGTTCGTCTGATTGGAGGCATAAGGGGAAGAGAGAGAGGTGTGTCTGCTAAACTTCGTGAAATTGGATGGCTTAGAATGGATGAAAGGCGAATATTGCACTCACTTGTTTTATTTAATAAAATTCTACTTAACCAGCGCCCACAATACTTATATAACAAAATTAAATTTCGGAATGAGGCGCATAGTCTGGATATTCGATATAAATATACTATTACTACGCCCATACATTCTACAGCCCATTACGAACGTTCCTTCAGTTTTAGTCTTGCGAAATATTATAATAAGGTTCCTGACAGCATAAAATTTTTAACAGGTACAAGGTTTAAAGGGGCAATTAAGAAAATTATCGGCAACTTTTTATAGTTCTGTCCAAAGACCATAATACATACTGTGTATCTATATGCATATATCGAGCTGATTATTATTGTGTTTGACATGTATTTGTTTTATTCTGAAATATGTTTAATTATGTTCTTAATCCCTTAAAGAGGGTATAATTTGAAAATTTAATAAAATTTTGTTTATATACTTAGTGGTTAAGTGAGGAAGCTTGCTTCAACTTCGCCTTTTGTAACTTATTTACAATAAAGTAATTTATTATTATTATTAAAAATAGAAATTTCGTTTTTTTTCGGATATCTCCAAAAGTATTCGGAATATTTAGAATTTTCTTTTACCAAATTATTAATCCCCAAAATACGCAACTTTGCCTCAATTTAACCATCTTCGTATCCCTTACCGTTTTCAAGATCCCCTTGTACGCACACGAATTTGCACCACCCTGTATGTATGTCTTGATCTAGCATTTCCTAGTGTCAGAAAAAACGGCGACACTAAAGCAGTTTATATTATCAAAAGGACGATTCTGTCGGATTTACATTGTCTTTGTTTTGTGACAGACTCTTTTAGTTTACACTTGAACGCGGTTAGAAATCCTAACCGAAACGTTATATTACGTGACGAAATAAAGTAAATTAAAGTCCGACAAGATAATTTTTAGAACCGTTTATCTATACGGAAGCTTTTGGCTCAGACGTCCGTCAGTCTGTCACGCGGGAATATTTCCGAAACTTTAACGGTTGGTAGGTTTTCTCCACGGTCGCTGGCGACTACGACTAGTAGCGACGACTGATTCGCCAAGGCATGTACAATGGCTTCTGAACATATTTGTTTTCCTAGACGCTACCCGGCCTGAAAAAAAAAACCATCTTGGTAAATTAGTCATCGCTACTGGGTCCTAGTCGCCAGCGACCGTGGAGAAAACTGTGCCTTTAGAAAGATGAAATTTGCCGGACATATACAAAACTGGCGCAAAGTAAATTTTGAGGGGCTCTTTTTGCCTACAGAGGCAAGTAGGGTATCATTTGAAACTGTCTTCCTCTCATTATTGACCATTTATGTATGTTAAAGTTATTTTATAATTTCTTTAATCATCTAATTTATAAAAAAATATATATTATCTAAAATTAGAGTGAATAGTAACGAAAATAAATGAAGTTATAAATGTTTTAATCAGTAAGTATTACATGTGAGTACTTTAAATAAAACTATTTCTGGGAGATGAGAATGATAAAAACCCTTTCACAAATTATTTTTAAAAAAAATATTTTAAATTAATCCTTCAATTTTTATCAAAACGCCCCGACATACTACATCAAAGCTTCAAGACGCGTGCCGCGGAAACACCTGCAGACAAAAAAAAAACGCCTGGTCGACCTTTATTTTTGGGAGTCAAAATCAGTGCATTATTATTACGTGTATCGGATACTTTGTATCTACTATTTTGGATATTTAACGACACATTAAAAAAAAGATAAAAAAATATAATAAAATAAAAATAATACTGTATTTTATAGCCTTCTCGATAGGAGTAAAGTGAGTTAGACATAATTACTGGCCCTTTCATTTCGGCATCACTTTGATAATTACATATTTTAATGTTAGTTTTGTTTGTCAAATCACGACAAAAAGTCAAGACCTGGCTGAAATAACCAAAATGGAACTATCATTAGTTTGTAGCAACAGACGGCAACCTACGCCATCTACCTGGTAAACGTCAAATATAAATTTTTTTATGTCTCAGGAGCTGAGACGTGTGCATAGTAATAGAGAACTTTCCAATTTTTTTATTGCTTAAAATTGTTCAGTCCATTGAAGAACTAACATATGCAAAATGGGTATTACATTTTAAATATCGCTTCTTAATTTAATATAAACAATTAAAATTTGCCACGTCACACGGCACGTAGTATGAATCGTCCGCTCCCGCGCTATGTATGTGTGTATACGCTGTGACGTCGCAACCGCAAACTTTAATCGCTTCTATTTAATCCCGAGGATTTAATAAAACATTTCTTTGTGAACTGTAGGTCTTTTGATGATATTAGCTTACGCTTAAAAGTGTTATTTTTCATATTTAACTTTTAGGCAAGTTCCCTATTGCAAGGACTATAAGTATAGCGAAACACGTGTTTATATACCGAGTGAAAATACTACTTTATATTGAGTTGCATAAAGATATTAAACAATAATTAACTAACTAGAAACTTTGACTCTGACATAAATGACATTGGTAGGCATTATTTACTCACAATCAAAGTGACCGGATTAGAAAATTGAAAATTAGGGTAACCCGGCCTTCGATTGTGAAAAAGGGATTTTTGCCAATGTCATGTATGTCACAGTTAAAGTTGCTGTTTAGTGAGTTATTTTAAAAAACATTTAATGCAACCAGATCAGTTACCTTTGTAGTAGTTCTACAGAATGGTATGTACAGGTATTTAAAATGTAATATATGAAGTGAAAACGAAACCTTTATGTATTATACAGGGTGGCGCATCGAAAACGAAACAGAGACATTTACTGGCAGCTTAGTTCTTTTTTGGAAAAACGCGCGGACCCGTCGATTTTGTTTTCGAGGGGGACACAAAATTGGCAAAAAATCACGTTAACACGTGCAACCCCCTAGGCGGGGGTGACACCACCCCTAAAATCTTAAATGGAAAGGGAGGTCGAGTGATTTTAAAGGTCTTTCAATTATCTTTATAATGATGTAAAATTCATGTACTGCAGGTCAGTAGTAAAGGAAATTGAAATTTTTGCCAATTTTGTGTCCCCCTCGAAAACAAAATCGACTGGTTTGAGCGTTTTTCCAAAAAAGAACTGAGCTGCCAGTAAATATCTGTTTCGTTTTCGATGCGCCACCCTGTATAATACACTTTCAGTTGAATTCACTAAAGATGTTTAAATTTAAAACCGTATTAGATTGACAATTGGGAATTTTAAATGAAGTCTGGAGAATAACTCAAGATCTCGGTACAATGAATCAAATGCAAAAATATTGAATTATGGCGACATAGTCATAGGACTTACAAAAACAATGACAAGGTGAAACACAAATCGTTAACTATAAGCTATCAATATTTTCAGGACCTAAATTTCAGCGAAGTTTTATTGAATTATTATAAAAGAAAAATGTTAAATATTCCGAAAACAACAAATACGCACAGGTAACCAAAGTAAATAAAAGGACCTTTCCGAGATAGAAAAACTTTATAAGGTGTTTCACTTAAAATAACAAAGCTGATGCTTATTTTTAAAATTTTGCAAATTAAATTGCTTGCTTTTGTGTAGGATTCTAAAGGTTTATTAGGCAATCCCCCCCCTAAAACTACAATGTTACAAATTCGACATACCAGCATTGGAATCTCGGAAACCATAGGAGTTAGAAAAACGGTTAAATGGGGGCAAAGTTGTGCAATTCGGTGCTGATTATAATGCCGCTTTAAAAGTTGTCAAATTCCGAATACTTCCGATTTTATTCGAAAAAAACTGAAATTTTGCAAAATCGTTTTTATTTTTTCCTGAGCTCATTTGACTAGCTATTTAAAAATAAATGACACTTTGTCATTGCCACTTTTTCTCTTCTACAAAATGACGTTACTAAACTAAAGATCCGTCGTTTCGTCTTCGAGGGACCATCACCAACTATACTTTTTTAAATACGGACCTGGATTTCTTTAACCGATTTTTGAACCCTCCTACCGTCGAAATGTAATGGCGATATTACATTCTCATAATGATGAATTGTCCTTGCTTATATTTTTAAATTCATATTTTTTACACTTCTTATCAGTCCGGTCCTGGCACAAATTACAATATTAATTAAAAACTTTATTTTATTTAAAACATTCATACATAAGTAATATAATTTATTTTATAAGAATTTTCTAGTAGGTAATTCTAAATTTTTTTTAAAAATGTTTATTATAAAAATGATGTAGATACCATGGAAGAACTGGAAGAATAGGTCGCATTTGGTAGGATAAGGAGAAGATCGGTTGAAAGGGCTGTCGCCAAAATTGGAAAAAAAATCGAACGCTGTATTGAGCGAAACGGCAATCGTTTTGAACATTTAAAAAATTAGGATTTATAATTAGTATCTAAATTTAGAATTATTAGAAAATTCTTATAAAATAAATTATATTACTTATTTATGAATGTTTTAAATAAAGCTTTTAATTAATCTTGTGATTCGTTGCCAGGACCGGACTGACAAGAAGTGTAAAAAATATTAATTTAAAAAAATAAGCAAGGACAATTATTCATCATTATGAGAAAAAAATATCGCCATTACATTTTGACGGTAAGAGGGTTCAAAAATCGGTTAAAAAAATCCAGGTCCGTATTTAAAAAAGTAAAGTTGGTGATGGCCGCTCGGAGACGAAACGGCGGATCTTTAGTTTAGTAACGTCATTTTGTAGAGGAGAAAAAGTGGCAATGACAAAGTGTCATTTATTTTTAAATAGCTAGTCAAATTAGCTCAGGAAAAAATAAAAACGATTTTGCTAAATTTCGGTTCTTTTCGAATAAAATCGGAAGTATTCGGAATTTGAAAACTTTTAAAGCGGCATTATAATCAGCACCGAATTGCATAACTTTGCCCCCATTTAACCGTTTCTCTAAATCCTATGGTTTCCGAAATTCCAATGCTGGTATGTCGAATTTGTAACACCCTGTATATCGTAGTCGTATTGTGAAATCCGACATTCCATCAAAAGCCTAGGCATTTCATGAAACGCCAGCATATAGTATATACATTTTTGGCAATAGCTCCTCATTGGATCCTTATTAAAAATGCCTATTCATAAAAAATACTATAGCCCAAAATCTAGATTATCAACAAAATCATACAGTTGATACCTTACTTCCTATATTGGGTTGGCCAAGCTGGCCATGGAGGCCATTTTCATGTACACACCGCTTCCTGTGTTCCAGGTGTCGGTGTCTAAAAGTAAAATTAAATTCAAATAGTAAAATAAACAAATCTTAAATTATCACTTTAATAGGCCTACAGGCCTTTTTACATTGAATGCAATTGCAAGAAAAAATTGCCTGAAAGCATGCGCTTTGTCGACGCTTTAAACAGCTGATGCAGGTTTTAAATGGGAAAGCGTGCATCAGCTGATTAAAACGTAGTCGAAGCGCATGCTTCCAGGATATTTTTCTTGCAATTGCAACCAATGTAAAAAGGCCTTTACTAATGAATAAATCTTGCATGTATCTGCAAGAAACTTTGCAGAATGCATGCAAGTATTCTTTTAATTATTGGTGGCGACCTGCGGAGTATTTCAAGTTGGCGCTACTCGAAAGGGCGTTATTCAAGGGTCAACAAACAAATACAATGCAGTTTTTTGCGAATAAATCTTTCACATTCTGTCTTACCTTGTGCAGGGAAGTTATTTTAACAGGACTTGTATTGCTGGACGCAGTTGTATCCACTCCAATACTGCTGCACGAATCGTCGTTGTTAATAGAATTGTTAGAGCTGTCGTCGAACTGCAAAAAATGCCAGAGAGCAAAATTGTTGATTTAAAGAACTATGTGGCCTGTACTTGAAACTGTTCTTGTTAAAATTAAATGTGCGATTTAAAAGTCTGCATTTTATAACTACGAAAATAATTACTTTAGTTAGGTACATATTAGGAAAAATAAGGTATAGGTATGCTGATTTTTACATGAACCGGGTAAGTTACATACACTTTTAGCGAAGATGGCCAGTAACTTAAAATGTATTCTTTTACTATAAAAGACAATAAAAAAACTTGTTGATTATCAGTCTTTAAAAAAAAAACGGTGAAAATGTCATTTTTTGAAACAGCAACAAGAGTATTAACTTAACTTTTAAATTGCAAATTGACATAAAAAAAGGTTAGGTGTCGCTACTTGGTAATTATTGACCAGAAAACATATCGCGATAAAAAAAGATTGATAACTTAAATGAGATTTTTAATTTAAAACAGCTATTTCCTATAAAATCTTACCCCCATATTCACTAACTGGTTTTAGATCTAGATCATCAAAATATTTAAATCTTATAGTCTCCCAGTCTATAGTCAGGTCTATTGGGGGTTTAAACCAGGATTTTCAAAGAGTGTTTCTCAGAATAACGACATAGGGGAAGTTTGTATACCGGGTCCGCCAACGTGGCGGGGATGGAAGATTAAATCATCATCGAGGAGCTTATCAAAAATACTAAACCAGCATAAGGTATCGACTTAAAAGCGGCATATTTTAAAAATATTTTACATTATACAGGGTGGCTGAAAAAAGTGTGGCGGACTAAACTTGCATTTTTTTAAATGGAACACCCTATATATTATATTATTGTCTAATTCCCTATACAATTCCACGTATATTTTGTATAAAATGTCATATGTCTAAATTCAATTGTTTTTGAGTAATTGACGTTTAAAATATATAACCAAAAAAACGGTTTTAACGGTTTAACATAGTAAATCGGAGGTTGGTTTTCTTGGATAGAGAATGAAAAACTAAGATAGGGAGGTGAAAACCATTTTTCTCTAAGATGAACCGTTCCAATGTTACAGCGTGTCAAAGTCAAAAAATGCCATATTTTAAACGTCAATTACTCAAAAACAATTGAATTTAGACATATGACATTTTATACAAAATATACGTGGAATTGTATAGGGAATTAGAAAATAATATAATATATAGGGTGTTCCATTTAAAAAAATGCAAGTTTAGTCCGCCACACTTTTTTGAGCCACCCTGTATAATGTAAAATATTTTTAAAATATGCCGCTTCTAAGTCGATACCTTATGCTGGTTTAGTATTTTTGATAAGCTCCTCGATAATGATTTAATCTTCCATCCCCGCCACGTTGGCGGACCCGGTATATATACATGTACAAATATGAATTAAATAATTATACAAGGTGTTTAAAAAAAGCCGGTTCCTTAAAAATTTCCAGAAAATTTTCGGGGGACTGGAAAAGAAATCGGTAAGTTCACCAGGCTAAATTCGCGTGTCTATATGTTTTCAAGGTCGCTAAATCCGAATCCGACCTCCGTTTCACCCCATTCGTCTTTTTTTTGTTTTTGAAGCATGTTGTTCAGAATAACGACGGGAAAGGGATTTATATACATACATACAGAGTTATTTACGCTATTTGACATATTATAGCTAAATTGTTTGTTGGATAAAAAAAAAATTCGGGGTGGATAGGGGCCTGTTGGATATATTTTTTGAAATTATTTTCATAAAGTATTTGTCCCAAAAACAGTCTACTAACCGATTAAGTTTTGTTTATTCAACACAAATTATTTATTTTAATATGTCGTGTCGAATAGCGTAAATAATCCTGTTTATGTACAAATATGAATTTATAAATATAAAGGATGTTGGAAAAAGTCCGGGACACCTAAAAGTTTCCCGAAAATTTTAGTGGGCTTCATCTCGATATGTCTTCAAGGTACACCTAGTTTCACGGCTAACTTCCAGGTGAATAAAATAATTTTTAATTTGCTGCAATTTTTAGCCGCAACAGCCTATATATTTTCGGGTCGTGAAACTTCGTCTTTTAGCGTCTTTATAAATCAATAGTATGCGTAAGACAGAGAAATAAATGCCTTTGATCACTATTAAACACGATATTGTGATTTAATGCTTTGCAATGAATTTAAGAGACCCGCTGGCAATAGGTTGCCGTTAATTAGGTCACAAGAGTGGGGGAGAGGGGGGTATAAGGGTTTAATTGTTCGTTGTTTGAATATTAATAATAAATAAAATTAATTGCTATTGAAACCAAATTAAATGTTACGCAAAAAAATCTATTATCAAAATTTGACACAAAGTCTTCCTCCACTGATATATTATAGAAATATTTTAATCAACTTCTCTACATGTTTCGAATGCAGAAGCATTCATCTTCAGGAGAAAAATTAAAAGAAGAAAAGAGCAGTAGATATCACCCTATAACTGAGCAACACAATTATAGGTTCGGTATAAAATGAGTGGAACGATGAGGAAACCTTTTCCTCATCGTATTTTTACCTTCTATATTGCCACCCCACTTTAAGTATGGACTATTTCTTCAAGTTAATAATATTTGAGTAACGTCGAGTTGCACAAAGAATTTTAATAATAATTATTTAACCATCAAGTTTGACTGTGATATAAATGACTTTGACAGGCATTAAATAGGTACTAACATTCAAAGGTGCATGATTAGTAAATTAAAAATTAAGGTAACCGAGCCAGTATGATTTTGAGAAAATGGTTTCTGCCAATGTTACGTATGTCACAGTCAAACTTGCTGTTAAATAATTATTATTAAAATTCTTTGTGCAACCCGACATAAGTCTTGCATTTTTTGACATACCAATGACAGCTGTAGATTTCTAGATGACATCTGGGTCCGCTTTTGGAATACATTCTTCTACTGATACCTCATTTTAATGCTTAAGACATTCTATAATTTAAAAATAATAAAAAAATTTAATAAAAAAAAATTAAAATTAGTTTTTGCAAAAAATTTCGGCATATTTTGCGTTCCGGATATCATTCATTGAACATACGAACAGCAGCTTGGTAATTTCGACTAGCTTCGCCAAAAATAATAACCGCTTCAAATTTATCTACAAGCCATTTGAGACAATTTAGGGCTAAGAATATTTTATGTCAATCAGTCATTTAAAAATATTATGACAGCAACAATAAATAGTTATCTAATAGGTAAAAAAAATTTGCATAATAAAAAAAAATATTAATTGGAGAATTGGAGAACCCCATTTTCATTTAAAAAAATATTCCAGAAGTGGACCCAGCTGTCATCTTGAAATTTACAGCTCTCATTGGTATGTCAAAAAATGTCAGACTTACTCAAATATTATCTTGTCTTGGCCTCCTAAGTAAGTAATCGAAATGAATAATAAATCTCAACTTTTAAACTCTACCTCCCTATTGTCTAAAATACTATAAAATAACCTTACCTCACTTTCGATCTTTGTCACAGTCAATCAACAGCCAAATTATTATTTAATTTTAACGATCGCGCAACAACGCAAACGATCGCGCAACAACGCTTAGGCAGGCCGACACTATTTAATGGACCAGCGCAAACATCGGGGCAGTGTTGCCAGACTGGTCAACGAATTATTCTGCGTAGTGGATCAAATGCTGAATTATATATCAAGGTTGTGTTATCAGATATATTTTTATTGGCCCCTTGCCCTTACTTCGTCCTTATCAAGAGTTTCAGAAAAAAACAAAATTCTGAATATTTTCATTTTATATTGTGTTTTAAATCTAATTGTTACTTATTTATTAAAAATTCTTTAAAAATCTGCATATTACAAAATGATTCCATAGCTTTGCAAATATGCTTCCAAAAATCTGCTAAATGTAGAAAAGTCTGATAGGTATTTATACGGACGATATAATTTGAAAAATAATGCTAATACGAAATGATTCTCCAGCTCTGCAAATAGATATGCTTCCAATAATCTGCTAAATGCAGAAAAGTCTGCTATTCTGGTAGGTAGGTAGTTATTTATACGGACGATAATTTGACAAATAATGCTAATCGACTTAAGATAGGTATATAAGTACTACGAGATCGTCTCAAACTGGGGGATTTGCTGAATGCGAAAAGTCAAACCTTATCGGAGTATGTGGTGCCGACCCGGTCATAATGATTTTGCTCCAATACATATGTCTTTTGTTGTAAATTAAATTAAAAATTATTATTAAGGAAACTATTTTAGTATTTATTAGCATGCCTAGTTTGAAAGCGTAAATTGATTTACGTGTAATGTTTACCGGTAGCTTAGCGATAGACAGGAAGATATCAAAACGGTAGATACACCGCTAAAACTAAAGATCTGGCAACACTTATCAATATTAAAAGCGTCATTGGCTGGCTGCATTAAATTCGCTTCTTCCCAGAATTATATTAGTAGTCGGTTTTACTCGGCTGTATATATAGTGCGTATCATATGAACAATTCACCAAATTTCGATATTTCCACCTGGAAGTTAACCGTGAAACTAGGTGTACGTGACTCTGACCTCCGTTTTACCCCATCAGGTCTATTGGGGGGTGAAACTACCCTTTCAGGGGATAAACCTCCTTGGTCATGGCTTTTTTTGTGGGGCTGTGTAATCAATAAGGACCAAAATGAGACACGTTCCCTAAATTTATCTAAAATTTCTTTCAGTTTAAAGTAAAGATGGATTTTAACTTCAGCTCAAGTTAAGATTAACAAAACAGTTTTAACAGAGTTAAACAATAACTATAATGGCACTTACACTTACAGCATTAACCTCATTTGATAGCCTACTCTTTTTGATTGACGTTTCTCCCTCTGTAGATTCCGTTGATTGCCTTTTCCTTGATTCCGTAATTTGTGTCGTTCCATTCTTGCCCATAGAGACACTTGATTTTCTTTCTCTTTTTATTACTCCCGGTGGTAAATATTGTGTCAACTATAAATAAACATTTATTTATTTAATTAATAGAATTCTTAGATTAAGTACAGAATTAATTAAATTCACTTGCAACTTATACAGGGTTGTTGATACTTCTTTTTTAGCTGTGTATAGAAGGCATTAATATAAACAACATTTTCAAATAGGTACCTTTTTTCAAAAAACTTAAAAATAGGCGAGATACAGAAGTAAAACAATCTAAGTGTGGGCCTGGTCATCAAAACGTAGCCCGCTATTCTTTATGTTGTTTTTCTTATCTCTTATTAGTCATGCAATTTACGGGTGGTGTTGAGCAATCCGCTGCAGTGTGTTTTTCTGAAGCAAGTTAATTTTAAATTGGTGACACGTAAAAATGGTAAAATTTGAAAACGATGAACTAGTAGATAGGGTGGTAATTTATGGAGAGTGTCGTCAAAGTGCGGCTGCTGCTTCGATATTATACACAGCACGCTTTCCCTTGCGGGCTCATCCTATACCCAGAAGTTTTCTTAATGTTATTCAACGGGCAAGTTAGGCAGAACCATATTTGATTCGTAGTGTAATAAATGAATGTTTGAAAAAGTATTTGAAAATGTTGTTTATTTTAATGCCTTTTATACACAGATAAAAAGAAGTATCAACTTAGGAATCACCCTGTATAATACAAAACTCTCAGGTTTTTTCAATACAAAATTCGTCAGGAACAGAAATCAGTAAAGGAGGCCTATATTTTTTTTATTTTTGAAGATATAAAAAAATTTACATTACACAACTGTTTTAAGGAATTTAATAATTGATTTGAAATTTAAGAAAAAATAGAAATATTATTGAGAAAACCCAAAATACATGTTAGGGTATCAGAATTAAATTCATTACTTAAATTTGTTTTACCTGTTTTCTTTTAACATGTCTTGCCTCTAATTTCATCGTACTCTTATACATCTGAATATTTACTGCGTGTTTATTAACGTTTTCGGTAAATTGTTGAATATCATGTGTCAAATCCACGTTTAACCCCTCCATTTTCTTGAATTCCAAACCGATAAACCACATAGAAAAGGACGATTTCGGATCTCTTTGCGATTCTGGCATGGAATAGTTTTCAGGATTGATGTGTGCCAAAGTTATTGATTCATTTCGTTCCAAAGTTCCTAAAAAATTAAAGTATTTCAAACCAATCAGGGCAATCTATAAATTCAGTATTTTGATGATGTATTCTAAAATTAAAATTTGGACTCTATCAATCTTATATCTACAGAACGAAAACTGTTACTAGAAGACCCAGACAGAGGCGGATCGTACAGTAGGGCCACAATGCCATGGCCCTACCTATCTATACCCCAAGCTATTTATTCATTCACACTCATAATCATTGCTTACGCTTCATTCTTTTTGTAAATGTGAATAATTTAAAATTCAAGACGTTGCATTCATTTGATATCTGATAACGCCTAACGGTGCAAAAACTCCCTAACGCAGCGAAAATTCCCTGTCGCTACCTAACGCCGGCCAATTCTATGTATGGCCAGACTGTTCATCTAGGGTGACCATTCGTCCGGAAAATCCCGGACATGTCCGGAAACGCAGAGCTTAATTTCAAGTCCGGGCGGAATCACAACATTCATTAAAATGTCCGGAATTTGAGTCCTAATCAAAAAAATTGGTATAATAGCAAAATAAACTTAAGCACAAGTAACGGGACGGGCGGGCAAAGAAAAAGGCACTTTCACCTTACCTTACGTAGGCTTTTGCCGTATTTATTTTCTTCCTACCGCGCCATCTCGTTACACGGTCCCACACCACAGGCACACCCCCACCCTGTGGCTCGGTCTGTGACACATGTCACATGTATACCTCTCATTATTTATGTGTTTAGCATTTTTTTTACCGACCCCAAAAAATTCCCTCCCCCCCTCCCCCCCCGAACACACCCGGGTCCGGATTTGGTCTATGGAGTATATGGTCACCCTATGTTCATCGCTTACGAAAGAGATAATAGATATATCGCCCTCTCTTACTGACGCATAAGGAATTCGGAGATTTTGTGGCGGGCCAGATCCTCAGATCGGTCCGAGATAGGGCGATTTACACGTGCTTTATTTTGTTAGGAGTGCAGAGTTCCAATCGGGTTAGGCCTTCGTCTTTGCAAGATTTTTTTTCACATCTGGCTGTCACATGATTTGGATTAAAGCACTGTTTACAAAGGTTTAATCTGGATGATTCACGAATTCTTTCGTTGACATTTAATTTATAAAACTTGTCACATTTGAAAATGGAATGATCACTTTTGCAAAAAATAGGTTGTCATGAGCTAGAAGTGATTCTATCTATTTTCTCTACAATTTTTTTAAAACGTGTCAGTGTGCCCATTAAAATACCCCGTTTATATTTTAATGCAGAAAGCTCCTTTGCTGTCTCTGTCATGTTAATGTCAAATTGTCACTGTCAAATTATGAATTACAACACGTAAACAATAATAGGTAGGTATTTGAAATTTTACAAAATTAAAACTTTGTCAAGCACTTAGTCAGGTAATCATGTCTAAGCGATAAAATGGAAAGAACTCACAGGATCGAGTTCTGATCGGGCTATTAAATAGGACGGTCGATATCGGTAGTGCATTTTTTTTCGCGCGATAAGCGAATTCCTAAGTGATAAATAAAGATTATAATCGGTTTAAATTTGCGGGAACCAAAATTTAGGAAATTTAAATAAAATGGACGTGTTTAACGGGGGGAAACCCCCAGATGATAATATGCGCCCTACTGGGGCTATTTCTGGATTAAAAAGTGACCACATGATTAACGTGGATTATAAGGAAAATAGTCAAACGGTGGTAAAACCAATCGAAAAGGCAAAAAATAACGAATCTAGCGAACAGGTAACCAAAATACAATTTCTTTATGAAACCACAGATCTTGCTCCATACTATGTACTGATAGAAAATAAAGACCCAGACTTTAAAGGTAAGCTTAATCCAATAAAAGTAAATGATGTCATATATGCCTGTCACCCCGAATTAGACAATAAAATTAGAGAGATTGAATCTACAGGGCGTAATAGAATACGGGTTCAATGCAAAGACAGTAAAACGGCCAATAACTTAATTTCATCAAAAAATTTAAAAGAAAAAAATTTAGATGTGTATATACCAAAATCGTCAGTAATGAAACAGGGGGTAATAAAAGATATTGATACAGATATAAGCATAGAAACTCTTAAGAACAAAATTAAAAAATTTGATGAACACTCTATTTTTTCAGTGATTAATGCTAGAAGAATCACAAAAGCTATAATTGATAAAAGAGATAATCAAAAAAAAATTATTGAAACTAAATCAGTTATTATTACGTTTAAAACCCAAAGTTTGCCAAAATATGTCGCGTTAGGGCATGTTCGATTAGTAGTAACCCCCTACGTCCAAAGAGTAATGTTATGTTATAATTGCTTTCGATACGGACATACTAGTAAACAGTGTAGAAGTAAAAAACGATGTTTAAAATGCGAGGGCGATCACAAACTGGAAGAGTGTAAAGAAGAAAAAGATATAGAATGTTTTCACTGTAAAGGCACTCATGCCACAAATGAAATTAAAAAATGTACAGAATTCGCTAGGCAAAAAAATATTAAATCAGCTATGGCACATCAAAATCTTTCGTACAAAGAAGCAGAAAAATGCTTTCCTCAGACCTCATACTCTTCAGCAGTAGCCAAAAAATCAGAACATGAAGTAGACCTTAGAGATCTAGACAACATCTTACCCAGTAATACTTCATCCACAAAAAATCCAAAAAATGTAGCTACTTCTTCATACTTTACACAATTTAAAACTACTACAAAAAGAGCTAGACCAGCATCACCTAACACAGTTTTAGAACAACATAAACAAATTCTATCTCAGAGCCGATTTTCTCAGCCTAAAAACAATATTCTTAATGACAACTTATACCAATCAAATTTAAATAACACAATAAATCAACAAAATACTTCATCTTATGATACAAACACACAAGATTCTGGTTTTAATAAAATTGTGGACGTAATCCTAACAGTCTTAAATATTTTAAGACAAAAAAATACTTTTGACATTAACGAACAAGAACTTGCACAACTAATAAAATCCAAACTTTCTAGTCAATTTTAACTTTAAAAATGGACAGCTTAAATATTGCTCAATGGAACTGCCGCTCAGCGATATCCAATAAAGTAAACTTAGAAAATCTTTTAGAAAAAACTAAAGTTGACATAGCCTTGCTATCAGAAACGTGGTTTAAGCCTGGCCGGTATATCTCCTTTGCGGGATATAACGTTGTTAGGAGGGACCGGGATGATGGTAAAGGTGGTGTAGCTGTATTAATAAAAAATAATATCCAATTTTCCGAAATTACCGGCAAAGATTTCCCTAATATTATGTATGTAGCTGTTAAGGTTTCTATAAGTAATGGCTCATTTATATCCCTCGTTTCGCTATACATTAAGCCTCAAGCTAAAATATCTACAGTTATTTGGAATTCCTTTTTTAACCTATTACATAAACCCTTATTGATATGCGGAGATTTTAATGCACACCATACTGCATGGGGATGTTTTGACAGTAATACTGCAGGAAATAGATTACTAGATGCAATTAATGACAGTAACTTAGTTTTTCTGAACGACGGATCATTCACACGGTTACACCCTTCAGGTGGGAGTAATTCTGCAATCGATCTTTCATTAACATCCCCATGTATGCAGGATAAATTAGTTTGGAGTACTTTAGATGATCCTTATGGATCTGATCACATACCAATTTTAATAACATGTCAAATAGCACCCAGACTTATTTCCAAGACTAGTCACAAAAAGTGGAATATTCATAAAGCCGATTGGGACACATTTGCTGTCGAATCTACTCTAAACTTTTCAGAACATGATAATATAAATTATGATCAATTTATTAAAATTTTAAACGCTGTAATAGAAAAATCTATCCCAATTATATCAGAAAATAATGGGAAAAATCATGGAGGTAAGTCTTGGTGGAATGAAAAATGTAACAATGTAGTTCAAAAAAGAAAGGAATGTTATAGTTTATACAAATTAAATCCCAATATGACAAATTTAATAAATTATAAACAAGCTGATGCTCAAGCTAAAAAAACCATCAAAGAGGTTAAAAGAGAAAACTGGAGGTCATTTTGCCTCTCAATAAATCAAAATACACCAATAAAAACAGTCTGGAAAAAGGTTAATGGTTTTAGGAATAGGAAACAGGAAAATAGAATTCCAACTACTTTGAAAGATCCCTGGATAGGGGAATTCCACAATAAACTAGCCCCCCCTTATGCATACCGCCCAATAACACAGGAAGTGGACGAAAATATCCACGGTGAAGACTTTTTACTTAAACCCTTTAACATAGAAGAACTAAATCGAACATTAAAACAAAATAATAACTCTGCTCCAGGCAAGGATAACCTGCATTATTCAATGTTATTTAATCTGCCCGTCAATGTTAAAAAGTTACTACTAAAAATATTTAACAACATATTTTTAGGAAAGCACCCAGTACCTGAAGATTGGAAACAATATATTATTGTCCCTATTAATAAACCAGGCAAACCAACAAATCTCTCCACATCCTATAGACCAATAGCGCTGGCATCATGTGTACTTAAAACATACGAAAGAATAATAAAAAATAGATTGGAGTTCTGGTTAACCAAAAACCAATTATTCCCAAAAACTCAATTTGGATTTAGAAAAGGAACATCTACACAGGATGTTATAGCGAACTTAGTGACAGATATCCAGCTAGGATACACCAAAAATCAGTGCACATCGGCATTGTTCTTGGATATACAAGGAGCATATGATAATGTCGTGTATAATATCCTTGCAAAAAAAATGATGAAAATTGGAATACCGTTCAAAATGGTGAAGAATTTGTACGATATTTATAATACTCGCCAAATATATATCCGCACCAACGAAGGAATAACAGAGGCAAAAGAAGCAAAAATCGGGCTCCCCCAAGGTAGCATTCTAAGCCCGATTTTATACATTATTTATACTTATGATCTAGAAAAACTATTTCAAAACGACGTCAAACTTTTAAAATTTGCCGATGACATCTGTTTATATACATCTGACAAGGATCCCGAGAGAGCAAAAGAAAAATTACACGAAAACTTTACTAATACCTTAAAGTGGCTTCATAACAATGGATTTAACCTATCAACCGAGAAAACAGTATTTTGTAACTTCTCAAGAAGTCGAAGACAAGACCCCAATGAGGTTCAACTTGGA
This sequence comes from Polydrusus cervinus, assembly GCA_935413205.1. Classification (NCBI taxonomy): domain Eukaryota; kingdom Metazoa; phylum Arthropoda; class Insecta; order Coleoptera; family Curculionidae; genus Polydrusus; species Polydrusus cervinus. The sequence goes on along the minus strand of OW284516.1, from coordinate 54,101,020 downwards.
GGATTAACAATCCAACAACAATCAACGGTTAAATATTTGGGTCTTTATTTGGACCGAAAATTAAATTGGAAAGAACACATTCAATATCTTGTCAAGCGTACAGAAAATGGCTTAAATATCATTAGAGCATTTAGCCACAAAAACTGGGGAGCAGATCCAAATATCTCGTTGCTATTCTATAAAGCCTATGTTCGATCAATCTTGGACTATTCCAGTATTTTTTACGGTTCTGCAGCACAAACTCATTTAAATAAATTGGAAATTATTAAAAATAAATGCATAAGACAATGCATAGGATTCCTGAAAAGCACCCCAATTTCGGTAATGGAAGCTGAGACAAATGAACCTCCTTTAGAAATAAGAAGAGACTTTATTGCTGACAAATTCCTGTTAAAACTTATTTCAAAAGACAGTATTTTAATAAATAAAATAAACGAACTTACAGTACTATGTTATACACACTCATATTGGAAAGTTAAAAAGTTACCATTGTTAATAAAAAGTTATTCATGGATAACCCAGATCAAAAATAATATATACAGTAATAGCACTTTACCCTTTTATCAATTAAATTATTCAATTTTCAATAACATTCCAAAAGTAATCATTCAGAATAACATGGAAGAAAATGAATTATCTCTCAAAAGTAAGTTTTTAGAAAAACAAGCGACCACCTGGTCAAACTATGAACAAATATTTACTGACGGATCTGTTCTAGATAAAAAAACTGGCTGTGCCTTCTACCACAAAAACATCCAGTTATACAAACAATTTAAATTGCCAGACGGCACATCTATTTTTTCAGCGGAACTCTGGGCTATCCTAGAATCACTTAAATACTGCGAAGATTATGAGGGAAACAACAAGTTTGTTATATTCTCTGACAGTAAAAGTTCATTGATAAAAATTCAGAATTGTTTGAATATTGCACCTACTAATTATCTTGTTAGTGATATAGCCAATTTATACGTATCCTTAAGAAACTTAAATAAAGATATAAATTTTGTCTGGGTCAAAGCACATATAGGCATTACCGAAAATGAATTAGTCGACAAAGCAGCTAAAGAAGCTACGAGCCGTGGTTCAGCTACAGACTTTAAAATACCTTACACAGATATAGTTAGTCAAGCGAAACTAAGAATGACACATAGATGGCAGGTGCAATATTCAAATTCAGAAAAAGGGCTTGCCTATAAAAATAATTTTCCTAATTTAGGTAGGAGAACATGGTTCTATAGGGAATCAAATAAAAAATTTGTTAGGACAATTTCACGCATGAGAAGTTTTCATGCCTTATATCCTAAACACATGAAGCGAATTGGTTTAACCAATGACGACAATTGTGAATGTGGTAAAACGGGAGATCTAGAGCATTATATTTTAGAGTGTACAAGATTTATAAATTATAGAGATAAATTCTTTAGAAATATATTAACTTTAGTAGATCTTCCATTCAATCTGAACTATATACTTTCGCTAAACAATGTAAATGTCTATAGAATGTTATACCAATTTGTAATTGAAACCCAAATAAAATTTTAGGAGAAGCAATATTGTAATAAACTCTTTAGTATTTAAGTATAGGTGATAAAAAAAAAATTTAAAAAAAAAAAAAAAAAAAATTAAATTAAAAAAAAAAAAGGAAAAAAAGAGGGAAACAAAAAAAAGAAAAATAAGAGAAAAAAGAATGAAAAGAGAAAAAAAAAAAAAGGAAAAAAAAAAAAATTAATAAAAGAAATATAAAAAAAAAGTAATAAAATACAAATTAGGTAAGTTATTTCTTGTAAAATGCCATATTTCGAAAAATTGGAAAATAAAGAGAGAAGCTGGCCATTTGGTTTCAACCAGAGCCATAAAACAAACACACACACACACACAACTCACAGGATTTTATTTCTCGGGATTATAGTCATCGCTACAAATCTAGTCTTAGTATTTTTCTTCCAGCCTGGAATACTTTGGTATTTTCTTTAGGTAACATTTTTGTAAAAAATTAAATACAAACGTAAAATCTAAGAAATGCACACTTACCGATTAAAAACCTAATTTTACTCTCAACCAGCCCGGTCCACTCCAAATGATCCTTAGGGTTTGCCGCGCTCACAATTAAAACTATAAAATGTCTATATTTCATGAAAAATTGTGGTGGTTCAAACAATTTTTCCCACATAGTTTTTCCCAACATAATTTCATCTGTTATCTGCAACCCCAATTTGAATTCTTCCATGATGATATTTCTCGTCGATTGAGATACATTAAATGTTGAATTCTGCTGTGGATAAGCCGGAGTTATAATAGGCATGAGATGGTATCGATCTTGAATATTAACCTGTGTTATGAAAAGAAAACAAACAATTTGCAAAATTACCTTGTTAAGAGTGAAACCCGGTGATGTATTTGCCATTTGATTTTTTGATCAATATTTCTTATCCTTTTTGGTTTATTCAAAAAGGGGCTCAATGCCCGTCCTTGAGTAGCAATTACCTACAGTTTTAAACTAAAGAAATTTTGTTTAATAAATTAATAAAAACAAAAAACGAAAAATTTTTAAGTTAGTCCATTTTTCTTTTTCTGCTTTTGTTACTTCATAAATTCAAATTTGTTTCACTTTAAATTGTAGGTAATTATGCTTCAATTTTTGGATAAAAGGAAAAAGTAACGAAATATTGATCAAAAGACGAAATGGCGACTGCATCACCAGACCTCACTCGTAAGAGAAAATAGGCAAGTTATTGTTAAAGAATTAAAAACTCTTACCAGTTAACTAATTCTACCATAAACTAAAAATCCTGGAATTATAAAAAGGTATATATTTGAAAATACATTCTTTTGTACTGTACAATTAAATAACAATAAATTAATTTTAAAACCGTCGCATTAATTTAATATTTATCAAACTTTAAGGCCGTAGAGTAGCACTAGAATTGGAAGAAAAAACTAACACTACGATTGGCTAGCAGCAATGTTGGCTGTTAGCCAATTATAGTGTCTAGTTGGATTCCGCTTCTCCACACCAACGTGTACACCGTATACCTTTTCATCTAACACAGTCTTTCCCAAAGTGGGCGATAACGCCCCCTTGTGGGCGCTGTAAAGGGGGGCGGTAAGAGACCCAGAAAAAAAGCGGGGGTTGTGTAGAGGCTTGAGGGGCGATTTGTAATTAGGTAGGAGGACTCTTAGACACCGACTGAGCTCTCGACTACAACTTGTGAACATCAACTAATATTAATTAAGAGATTGCTCAAACTAGGTTCGATATTTCTCTCCGCGTAGTTCATATATCTGTCCTGTTTTATTGAATAAATAAAATAAAAATCATGTCAATCGGTCGCTCCGTTTCGAAATGAAAGTAAATACAAACAAACAAATAAAAAGGCAACAGACACACTTTCGCATTTTAACAGTTATTAGTATTCCTAGATATGTAGGTAATTTTCGTAGATAATAGACCGCGGGCAATCATGTTTTAACAAGTTTTTGTTAAATAACCCGATTTGTGCATTCCTGTATCAATGCGGCTGTTCTTGAGTAAATTAAAACCTGATATCAACAAACTTATTAAACAGCATCAGATTCATCTTTCACATTAGTTTTTATATAAGAATCGATTATGTTTGTTTTATTTTGAATAAAAGATACTGTGCCTGAATACTATAAAGTTGCGTTTCAATAATCATTCTCATTGGCAGGTGTAGCCCGTAAGAGTTAACTTGAGATCTGAGCGCCGTTGTGTACTACCTACTACGCTAAGGTCTCAAGTTAACTCTTGCGGGTTATAGTAAAAGACTCGTATAGAATGAATGTTTAATCTCCGCTAATATAGCTCACAATAATTAATTAATTTAATTTGAAGTTATAGTGGTTTTTAAGTAGGTGAAAAATGGGGGCATTAAAAAATAATTTATTCTCAAAGTGGGCAGTAGACAAAATAACCCCTGCTAACACAATGTAGGGCAGATACACTGGTCAACACTAAAAATATTTCAAGAATAAAATAGTTTTTCTTAACCTCTTAAAGGCGGCGATGGTTTTCAACCTTAATGTGTATTCAATTTCGAGTTTCTAACGCCGTTCTAAAAAAAATTACAAAAATTAAGTATACACGGATCATGGAAATCCTGCTCCGTAAAGTACAAATGGAAATGACCAATTTGTCAATCTGTTAACTCAGGCCTCTATTTTGTTTATGTAAATATGTTTGTAGCACCAGAATATACTTATGTCAAAGCTCTGGCATTCGTGCATATACTTACATTTCAATAATTCTAAAGTTTGTTTAAAAAATAGAAGAAAAGAACTCTCGAATTGGACACTTAAAAAAATAAATAGTGTTTCGAGATAGTACCATAGGCTATGGTCGTACTGACTTTGTTTTAGGTTCAATAAATGGATACACACAATTGTTTTTCAAACTGAAGCAACTTTTATATTTGTTACCAGTATAACGAAGTTATAATAATTTTTACGGAGTCTTTTTTTTTCAAAAAGATCCGTTGCGAAACATCGGGAAATAACTTTTCATAGTTTCTCGGAAACACCATTAGCATTTATGCCCCTTTTATCCAGCCGTTTTTGTCGCCTGTCGAGTCGTGTTCGTGTCTACTATATACGAGTTTATAAAAACCCGTAGTAAATCAGTTACAGGATGAAAACATCGCAAAGTAGGGTTCATAAATGAATTTTAATTTTTCTAGTAGTAAAGATTGAAATTATAAGTTAAATATATGTTTTAAGTTCCCCTTATACTTAGTAGGTGGCGCCAGTTATTCGCTACTTTTCTAGCGGGAATAGGAAAATTTGCCAAATCTCGAAAACGTATAGATACTCTAGCCAAGAGTTTATTATAATTAGAAAACCACAAAAAATAATAGCTAATTAGTTACAAAAACTCAATTGCCTGATTTAAAATGACAGTGATTCGCAGTGACTTTAGGATCGAGGTCATCTGCCATTTTAAAATTGCCAATTACCGACCCCACAACTTGAAGTCAAACCAAAAACAAAATATCTTTAAAGTTTCCTTAAACTTTGCAACTTTTAACATTACCCTTGGATCCCAAGTAGAGAATCCTAAACTGACATTGACAGGTTGCTTAAGTAATACTGGCTGTGGCCACTGCCATTTGGAAAATATTAAAAAGAATTTATGTACTAATGTCGCTGGTGCTGCATTCGGGTATAACTGACAGGTCCTTGCTACAAGCATTGCCCACGACACACCTCCTAAGTATCCTAAGACATTACTGTAAATACCATGTTCTAAAAGTTAAAAAAAAAACATTAAAAATAAATTAAATTATGAAATGTATGGTTAATAATTTTGGATTTCTTTATTCGCAACAAAATCTAGATCTACCACATACAGGGTGCTACAAATTCGTGTGCGTACTCGAAAACGGTAAGAGATACGAAGATGGTTTAATTGAGGCAAACTTGCGTATTTGAGAGCTTAATGAATTGGCGAACTATTCCGAATTCTTTGGGAGATATCCGAAAAAAACCAAAATTTTCATTTTTCATTTTTAATTTTTTGCGCTTTCATTTTTGACTTGGGGAAAAAAATAAAAAATACTTTTTGATAGTCGTTTTTTATGTTCCACAAGATGGCGTTATTAGTTTTCAAATTCGAAGTTTCGTTCTTGAATTACCAACCTCAAGTCATTTTTTTTAAATACGGACTTGGAATTTTAAATACAGTTTTGGGGATTTCCGAACTTTAGAAATTTACTAGAATATACAAGTTTTTAAAATTGTAACATTTTGTCATCTAATAACACATTTTTCAAATTATCTTTTTCATTTCATTACGGTCCTGAACATTTAGAGCCAAACTAAAAAAACAAGATTTCTGATTTGAAAAATCCGTCCAGTTTTACTCAAAGAGGCCTGATATTTGATATATTATTTTGTAAGAAAAGACCAAGTCTCGGCCACAAATATTTTTCTGTCTTTGTTTTGTTTCATGTTTCGCCTGAATCAGATCTTTTTTTTTTTTTTTTTTACGGTTCGCCGACTACGGAGGCCATCTTGAACCGGTCATCGACCACAAATGTGGTCTACCGACTGGGGAGTGTGAAACGGCACCTTCATCCTACGAGATATCCGATCTCATCCGGCCTGTCCGGCGTGAATAGGATGGCTAGGTGTCGATTCATTTTACACTCTTCCCTGAGGCAAGAGCACGCCGTGTTCCCAAGCGGTCACCCACCCAAGTACTAACCGCGCTCGACACAGCTTAACTTCGGTGATCTGCGGGAACCGGTACTTAATATGTCGACAGGCCCTTGCCAAATAAGATCTTATAAACAGTAAAAATTAAATTGTTTTTGAAACAAACATAAGCGCATCACAGTAACATATATCTCGACTAACACTCCAGTTACATTTTCTTCACTTAAGGTCATTATTTTTTTTCTGTTTTACAGTATTTCGGTCTAGGTCTAAGCCAAAACCCATAGGACGTTATATTATTAAAATATATAAAATACTAATAAAAAATAAAATTACTTCTCATGCCTTAAAAACTTGCTTACTTCCTAGAGTATTGTGACGGAAATCTTCTTGAAAAAATAAACGGCCTAAACACCATAACTTCATGTAATGTAATTTTAATATTTAAGTAATCCAAAAAATAATTGCCAGGGCCGTAATAGTAAAGAAAGGATCATTTAAAATACTAGCGATGTGTTATTTGATGACAAAACGTTAAAATTTTAAAAACCTTTAAATTGTTTTAAATATCCAAGGTTAGAAGTTAAAACTGTTTTAAAAATTCCAGGTCCGTATTTAAAAAAATGAATTGAGGTTGGTATCTAAAGAACGAAACGTCTAATTTGAAAACTAATAACGCCATCTTGTAGAACATAAAGAACGGCTATAAGAAAAGAAAGGCGCAAAAAATTAAAGACTAAAACTAAAAATTTCGGTTTTTTTCCGAACCATTCGGAGTAATGACAATTTTATTCACCAAATTATTAAGCTCCAAAATACGCAACTTTGCCTCAATTTAACCATCTTCGTATCTCTTACCGTCTTCGAGATCCCCTCACACGCACACGAATTTGTAGCACCCTGTATACTCGTATAGAGTTCTTAACTAGAAAATTCGATAAAAAAAATAACATCTTTAAGCTGTCTAGTAACTTTTGAAATAGAGAATGATTTTACTAATAACTTGTTTATTTATATCCTTAAAATTCCGTAGTTTTTATATTAGAACAGATTTTATGTACGTACCTGAGAATGTTTAAGAAATATAAAAATCAATTACAAACACGCTGTTGTTTTACTCATGCCTATTCCATTTATTAAATGGAAGGAAATTACGAGTAAAGTCGTAATAAATTCAAAAACGCTTAACCCTATTTTTGTCAAATGGTAGAAGAGTTTTGGACTTGCATTGTCTTTATTTGTTTTAATCACAACGTTTTAACTGGTAAGTATCTCCAGTCGTCTTCTGGTGAATACTAGATAAGTAAAGTAGAGGTGTAGTTACTTTAATTATTTAGTGTTCACCTGAAGACGACTGGAGATACTTACCAGTTGAAACGTTGTGATGTAAATAGTATATTACATAACAAGTAATGAAAGTGATACTTTTCAAACGAGGAGATATTTAGCACGAGGCGTTAGCCGAGTGCGGAAATTCTTCGAGTTTTAGAATAATCACTTTCACGCGAGTAATAGTATTTCAACTCTAGAGTTGAAATTAGCATACCTAGGATTATGTTCCACTTAATATCTGGTTTCATAGTTTGTCAATAGGCTTTTCCTTTATTTGTAGTTTAACTTTTTTATTTTTTCATATTTTATATATCATAGGAAGACCTAATCCTGGATTGACTTCTAGATTAACCAGAATGAAAAATTTTAAATTTCAAGGAAATATACATTAAACCAAAATTTAAAAAAATCCACCCAACAAGGAAGATTTCAATTCAAAATAATTCTACAAATTATTTAATGTTTTTATAAAAAAAAAATCAAATGCTCCTGATGGGATTTGAACCTGTGACCTCCCGTTCTGTAGACAAGAGCTTTAGTGTCTACGCTATGGCGTCCATGGCTACCAGTTATTTGTTGTTTAAATATATGACATTTTCTTCAGCGCAACTTGTTTTTTCTTTTATTAACATTCTTTATAATTTCACAAGGCGTATTTTCACACTCTAATTCTAAATCACTCGACAAATACATGAAAAATAAGTTAAAACACCTTACAATTACTGATTTCTAAAATTTGTCCTTTTTAATAAATAGGGGTGGTCTGTCAAATTAACATCATATGTTTAAATTAAATAGTGTGCCTTGTATTACCACTCTAGAGTTGAAATATTTTCTTTCAACACGCGTGTGATATTCGGCGCTTTCGAGCCAGGTTAACCGTGCTTTTTTTCTCTTTTTCATAGGTGGTCGTAGGAAAACAAATAAAAACAATGCAAGTTCAAAACTCTTTTATCATTCAAGAAACATCATTGTCTCCAACCTTCAAACAGACACTATTTTTGTCGTTTGTATTTAATTATGCACGAGGAAAACTGTCTAGTTTCAATATAGAAAAATAATATTGTTTTATCAGTACCTAATTAAATTTTTCACCTTTAAGCTAGTAGTTTATTTGTTTCAGGACTGTTTTAAACAAACTAAAATACATACAAAAAAGTATACAATATTTTTAATTTTTGTTATTTATTTATAAATGTTAGGTAATTGAACTTACTTTTTGCCCAAAGTTTGATTGCTCTTAAGGTAAGTCTAAATGTGTCAACATTCGGAACTAATCTAAGTATTTCATCAGTAACTCTGCAACCATTTAAACTTCTGACACATTTTTGGTCGAGATTCTTTAACAAATTATCATCTCTCAGGTCCATAGTGTCAGGTATCTCTTTCTGCAATAGGTTAGCAAATAACATATCTATCTCTATGCCATCAAAGCTCATTTTTATAACCGGAACAAATGCTTCTTCAACAGCCTAAAAGTATGAAAACCTTATAATTTATGTGTACCGTAAAATATACCTTAAGGGTGTGTTCAGTTTTGTGAACTTTCGTTCTACAATGAAAATTTGGTCACTATTAACCACTAACTACTTGTTACTTATCTTTAAAGATACACATTTTCGTCAAACAACCTAGAAAAAAATGTTTTTTTTTCCAAAAAATTGACAACCGAGGTTTTATTTAAGAACAGAAATATCTTGAAAATACTAAATTTTTATATCACGATGGCCTGTACCGGATGGCCAAATAAGAATGGACGCCGGCCATATCTCAGAAACCATTTGTGGTTTTTTTGAAATAAAAAAATCATTACAAAAATTGATCAAGAGAAATCGCTAGAAATTATTTTTAAGTTCCTAAATTTACCGCTAGAGGGCGTTTACCATATGACTCAGAAGATTATAGGATTTTTATCGATAATATGCCAAATAAAGTTATAGAAAAAATTAAATGTTTTATTCTTTGGAACATACGGTTTAACTTTGCTTTAAAATATTTTGAGATTCGCGTGTAAACTCTCGACGAGTAAACACCTGCCTGAGTTGTTCCCGATTTTTAACTAAATACAGTGATTACGAGTATATGGAGATGGTTTTTCTTTAAAGTGGAACTGAAGCAGAAGTTAATTCCAACTTAGAAGCAAAAATACCCACCAAAATTGGTTTTGTTGTGCCAAAGAAGCCGCATCTAAAGTACTTGTTAATTTAACATAATCAGCGTACACCACGTATCCTTTTTTATCAGTGGTAAGAAACCAAAAAACTGCAAGGTCAAGCATCGCACCGAGTACACGGTCCCAACCGGCCGGTGTCCACGCTGCTTGGCGCCTAAACACAGGCAACCAACAACACGCAGCGATGATTACTGGACTATCGAACTTCATAGACACCTAAACTAATACTATGAGCGATAACAAAAACGCTGCTTCTGACTACAAAAGCAGCCAAAACAACCCAGAAAGTAATTTAACAGCCCCCCATAACACTGTCTTACAAGAAAATAGCCAAAATCAAACTAATGCAACCTCTTATTTGACCGCCGCAAAATCGGTACCTAAACCAGTTTTTCCCAAAAAAGATCAAGCTATCGTCTTTCATACTGAGGAAAGCCTTAAATTGTATGATTATGTAAAATCAATAGGAGACATTATAGGCCCTAAAAACATCACTTTTGCATCTCGAATCTCAAACAATAGAATATGCATATATCTATCAAACAAAAATCTGGTTGATCAACTTATCAGGACACACCCCGTCATCACAGTAGGAAATTTCCAACTAAACATACGAAGATTAGTTTCCCCAACTAAAAGAATCGTAATTTCAAATATCAGCCCATCTATTCCACATGATACCGCAGAAACGGTCATCAAAGGTCTAGGCCTTAATTTAGCATCCCCTGTCTCGTTCCTAAAAGCAGGCATCCCCACTGATGAATACAGCCATATACTTAGCTTTAGAAGACAAGTCTTTGTCTTTCCTCCAACAGACGTTTTTGAGTTACAAACATCTCTAGTAATTCCTTATGATGGAAATGAGCACAGAATTTTTCTTTCCACGGATAAAATGGAATGTTTTATCTGTAAACAAACTGGACATATCGCAAATAATTGCTCAAACCCACCTTCAGCCACATTACAAATAGAAAATCACCCAACGCAAGCCACCAGTGACGCTAACACCTTTAGCATAGAAGTTCAGCCAGATGAATCTCTAACTGTCAATATACATTCACAAAAAAGACAGCTTTCAGATACTTTAACACCAAGCGAAAACTCTACCCCTCAAGATGAAGCCTCAAACTTGACCTTCCCGGGAGTCTCAAACATGCCACCACCCACAACCATTCCTAAGCAACAAAATCCTCCCAAACCAACTAAGAAAAAGCGAAAAACTGAACCCAGCTCAGAACGTCTACTTTCAGAAAACACTAAAACTATAATAAAAGAGAGATATCAAACCACCCCTAAAAAATTTATTCTTCCAGCTGACCATTTTATTGCTTTCTTGGAAAACACCTATGATAACAACAATCCTTACCAAGAAGCTTTACAATTCACAAATGATGTTAAATCTCTTCTGTCCAATATGTATGATATCTATCCATTTTTAAATGAAAGGTCCATTAAAAACAGATTTACTCGACTAACCAAAAAAATTAAAACACATCTTGCTACTGATGAACTAGAAACAAGAAGCATTTCAAGCGTTTTTTCACAATCCTCTATAGATCTAAGTGAAGAAGACATACATTTAGACAGCACTCAACAGTCACAAGAGTCTGCATACTAAAAATTAAATTCAACCTGATACAATGGAATTGCGACGGATTCTATCCTCGCATACATCGTATACAACAGCTAATTTCCGATTATCTACCTGACATAATTTGCTTCCAAGAAACAAACTTTAAAGATCAACATAAGAAAGCTTTGAAAAATTTTGAAGGCTACCATCAACTCAGAACTGAATATGCTCGAGCTAGTGGAGGAACGTCAATATTTGTATCCACCGATCTTTTTTCTCAGAAGCTTCCAATTACTACGGATCTGGAAGCTATAGCTGTGAATGTTTGGTGCCCGAACAAAATTACAATCTGCAACGTCTACATTCCACCTAATCATAATCTAACAGAAATACAAATCCAAAACCTCGTAAGACAATTACCCAATCCATTTATTCTAGTAGGTGACTTTAATGCTCATAACACAATGTGGGGATCTGAACAAACATTTGGAAGAGGAAAAGTTATGGAGAAGACAATAAATACTACCAACCTTTGTCTCTTGAATACAGGAAACAACACTCACTTTAACATAGCATCGGGAACATTTTCATCCATCGACCTTAGCTTCAGTGATCCCAGAACAGCAACCACACTTAACTGGCAAGTATTGGACAGTTTGTATGACAGCAACCACTATCCCATAATTATTTCAAACAATGTACCCAAAGCAAACAATACTGTACGCAAATGGAAACTTGCTCAAGCCGACTGGGTCAGCTTTAGTTCCTATATCAAAACTCAAACAGATCAACTAGAACTAGATGACAATATCGATCAAGCCACAGATCAGTTAGTCAAATGCATAACATCAGCCGCCGAGAAATATATCGGTACACATGAAATAAACTTAACAATAAAAGTCGTCCCGTGGTGGAATGCGGCTTGCAAAACTGCTGTACAAGACTGCAAAAAGGCCCTAAATAAATATCGCAGAACGCGAGCTCAAGATGACCTAATTTGTTTTAAAAAGCTGAAAGCTAAGTCCAGACGCGTACTTAAAGAGAGCAAACAACTATCCTGGTGCAAGTATGTGAACACAATAACAGTTGAGACACCTCCTACCCAAGTTTGGACTAAAATCAAGCAAATGCAAGGACATAATACAAACTCAAAAATATCTGCTATTAAACGTGATGACGAAATTATTACTGACAGCCAAACTATAGTCAACATACTTGCAGAACATTTCCGAAAGAAAGCAAAAAATAACAACAATCCTCAAATAATGCACACAATTCAACCAAAAGTACTACCACACTCTGACTCACTTAATCTCCCATTTACACAGCAAGAACTCATCCATGCTCTTTCTACATGTAAAAACTCGGCTGCAGGACCAGACAATATTCCTTTTATCTTTCTCAAGAACCTCTCTACTTCAAGCTTAGACAAACTCTTAGAATTTTACAATAAAATATGGTCTAGGCAAAAATTTCCAACTTTGTGGAACCAATCCATTATACTACCTTTTAAGAAAAATAGTGCAACTACACCAGATATAAATTCATTTCGACCCATATCACTAACATGCACAATGTGTAAATTACTGGAAAAGATGATAAACAAACGCCTACTTTGGTACCTGGAATATAACAACTTATTAAATCAAAATCAATCAGGATTTAGACCTCATCGAAACACTGTTGACAACCTAGTAGTTTTACAAACTGAAATCGCTAATGCTTTCTCTGCAAAACGAGACGTCGTTGCTGTGATATTCGATATAGAAAGTGCATTCGACACAGCTTGGAAGCCAATAATCTACGACAAGTTAAAAGAAATCAACCTAACCGGCAATATATTAAAATTTATACAAAACTTTCTCTGTAATAGAACTGCCAGAGTGTCTGCTAATGGAAAAATATCCCACCATATTTCTCTAGAAGATGGAGTGCCACAAGGAGCAGTTCTTAGCACCACTTTATTTAACCTAATCATTAATGACATTTGCGACGGGATTCGGTCGCCAATCAAATATGCCCTTTATGCAGATGACCTAATTCTCTACTGCACAGGCAGAAATCCTTCAACTACATGTACCCTACTTCAAAATGCAGTGAATGATCTATTTAACTGGTCAGAGAAAACAGGATTTAGATTTTCGACCTCAAAATCCAAAATCATAAGATTTAGCAGAAGAAGAACAAACTATATCCCCCATGTAACACTGAACGGGGACCCCTTAGAAGCAGTAGACAATCTTAAATTCCTTGGCCTAACCTTCGATAGTAAACTTACCTGGAAAAAACACATTCAGGAAATCAAAGCGGATTGTCTGAAACGTATGAATATACTAAAAACACTAGCACACCGCCAATGGGGAGCAGAAGAAACAGTCTTGATTAGAATATACCGAGCATTGATTCGTTCCAAATTAGATTATGGTAGTTTAGTCTACGCGTCAGCCAGCAAATCTACCCTAAAAACATTGAACACAGTCCACAATACTGCCCTTCGTATTTGTCTAGGATCCTTTAGATCCAGCCCCGCAGACTCTCTTAACTGTGAATCACATGAAATCCCCCTCTCTTTTCGTCGCGACCAACTTCTTTTAACATACTCTGCTAGAGTTTCTGCTAATCCCAAGAATCCTGTTTACAGTTTTTTTAATACTGATCAGATAATACATACTAACTCCTCTAAACATCCCCACTCAGTTCCAACGATATTAAAAGAGCTCCTAGAGACCAGCGACCTCTCTAAAACATCTGTCAATCCAATTTCAGCAATTCCTCCATGGACCAAAAAGATGCCATTTATTAATAAGTCCTTATGTAAATATAAAAAACATGAAACCCCCAACCCAACACTCAAACAATCCTTCTTGGAACTTATTAATACCAAAAACCCCGAAAATATCCTATATACCGATGCCTCAAAAGATGACAAGGGACCACAGAAACAACCATAGCAAGATACCTGCTTCCTAGGTTCTGCAGTATACATACCGGGGAATTATATGGGATACTTATGGCACTTAAAACCATTACAGGTGAGAATAAGGCGGTCACCGTATGTACAGACTCACTTGCCTCGATCCACTCCATAGAAAATATGTATACTCAACATCCACTGGCAGAAAACATTCATATTATCTGCCAACAACTTTCGGACCAAAACATCCAGATAGGAATCATTTGGACACCATCCCACGTCGGTATCAGGGGCAACGAAAAAGCAGACCAAGCTGCTAAGGAAGCTCTGAGTTTGAACCTGCCAATCCAAGAAATCCAGCTTCCAAAAGATCTGAAGAACCGATTCAAACAAAACATCTTAAACAAATGGAAAAACCACTGAAACCAGACAAATACGAAGCTATCAGAAATACAACCTAATACTGCATCTAACCTGCCCCCCATGAGTAGGAGAGATGCAGTCATAACCCATAGGTTAAGAATTGGACACACCCGCGCCACCCATGGGTACTTAATGGACTCTGGGGACCCACCTTTATGTGACTATTGCAACACAACCTTAACAGTTCGCCATATCCTTACGGTGTGTCCCAAATATACGGAAAACAGGCAAACCAATCACATAGCAGCAGACCTCAAAGAAACCCTAAGTTCACCCAGTCAACATCAACATGTGATCCAATTTCTAAGAGACATTAATATGTACAACTTGCTATAAGTCTTCTAATATTTTTGTTTTACACACCATATTTCGGTTAGCCAACATATTCTACAAATTATAGTATTTATATCTTTGTAAACGTGCCAATGGCCACAGCAGCCGAGGCACTATAATATAATAAATAAATAAATAAAAATATTTTGAGAAGGGGAAACCTCTTTTGAAATAAATACTCATAACTCCGGTTTGCCTTTGCCAAATTTAGTCTCGTTCGAAAGAGCTTATCCCCTAGTAACCATTTAATATTTTGAATGACTATTTTTTGGTATATCCGTCGCCGCTAAAGGGCAATATTTTCGCAAATACCAGAACCACGAAAAAATATTTATTTAGATCAAAAGTAAATTAAAAACGAAGAAAAATTTGTCATATAGCAAACCCAACTAATTCTATTAGCAGAGGGTTTCCTCAGGAACAGCTGTGTATGTTTTGGTTTCAAAGCCTAGTTTGTAAAAAGTAAGATTTCTTGTTTAATTAGTTGTCATTATTGATATTTTGATTAGGAGTTAAATGAGGTAGAATTATGTCGGGTTGCATAAAGATTTTTTTCTACTCCTTTACACTTAAGTGGCGAGTAAAGTAGGCTATTCCATATAGATAGGTAATGAAACTGACCAATCACAGTGGTCAATTACAGAGAAGCCATTGTTGTTCTTAAAAGTACTGACCAATCACAGTATATTATTTTTACTGAGGCTCCGCCTTCTTTTTCAAGACACTAAATTATATAATTTAAATGCATATGGTACAATTTGTTATTAATTTGTTCAATATAATGAAATCTAGACGAATTTATAATAGATTTATCAATAATGCAACCTGCTGAATGTGCATAGAAAATTAATTTCATGTAGCATCATTTATCAGTTGGTTTTTCCATAATTAGTTTAACGTTTCGAGAGTCGAGAGGTAGAGCGTTTGACTATGGAACCAATGGTCGTGAGTTCGAGTCCGGCAACCTGAAAACTTTTTTTTACATTTTTTAGCATAAGTTTTATTTACTCCTCCCCAACCTAAAATTCTGTAATTTAAATGAGTTTTAACTAATGCATAATATAATATTTCCATATGTTTTACGTTCAACATTTTTTTAATGTTTCTAAAAATTGGTAGTAATCTTCTTAAATTTTTAATCAAATATTCTATGTGAAAATTCCAATTTAATTTACTGTCAAAGATTATTCCTAAATATTTTACTTGATTAACTTTTAAAATTTGAATGTAATCAGTTATTTTAATACTAAGTATTCATATATGGATTTAAAGTAAAAGGAAGATAATTAGTTTTATCAAATTTACTTAATTGTTGATAAATTTGTATCAAACAAATTTTTTATAATTTTAAAATATTTTTTAATTTTGTTATTTAAGATGTCCCAATTTGTATCTGTATAAAATATTGCAATATCAGCTCCGACTCTATGAATTTCTCCATCACAATTTACATTAAATAAATCATTAATATAAATATTAAAAAATAATGGTCCCAAAATTGTTCCTCGAGGAACACCATATGTGTGTGCCTAAAAAAATGTTTATGAAATAAAATCGGTTGAATAATATTTTTTCTTGTATCTCCAATTTAAATTAATATATCGACATACGGTTTTCACCAGTGTATTTTTGTCTAAATGATTATTTAGATATGGTTGCATTTAAAATTTTCAAAAAAAAAATTGAAAAATCTAGTGATTGCGCCCTCAAGCAGCGACGAATGTAACAACAAATAATCATACATTTTACATGTTACTATAGGATAAGCTCTTTCAAACGAGATCAAGTTTGTTAAATTTGGTTAAGGCAAACCAGAGTTATGAATATTTTTTTACAAAGGTTCCCCCTCTGCCCCTCAGTTTATTTTGCGAGTTAGATCAACATATTAAAGAAAAGTTATACCGTATATTCCAAAGAAAAAAAAATACTGCGTTTTTGACATTGCTTTATTTGGCATCAACGCCCTCTAGCGGTAAATTTAGGTGCTTAAGAATAATTTGCAGCGATTTCTTTTGTTCAATTTTGTAATTAATTTGTTTTTGTTTCGAAACGTTGTGCCAAACGGTTCCTGAGATATGACCGGCGTCCATTCCTAATTGACCACCCAGTACAAAACTGATAGATTGCCCTTAAGTTAGTTACACAAGTAACAAATACACCTTTCAAGATTGTAAGTAATGTCCTTCGGATAAGTGAGGAAATTCATATCTTACCCTTAGTTCAATGACTTCTGGCTGTTGCTTCAGTAATTCATAAAATGAAGTAAAAAAATCATATCGAGTAATATGTTTTGGAGCTACACACAAAGCATCAATATCAGCTCCTTTGCTGTGTACCTAAAATAATAATTAGGTATTATAAAATGAACATAATTATTATAAAAAACAAACAAAAAATTATTGCTAAGACCAAGTGTTAATGCATAAAAAACTTTTAGTGAAATTAAACTTGTTTTTCATTTAATATCATCTAATTCAAATAATATTAACAGTGTTGTACATTTGTACAACAAAGTACTTAATATTGTATTATTATTTTTTCAATGTTCTTTTTCGCAGCTTTTTGTTGGCATTGGTGGTGTTATTTGCAATACAGAGAAATTCATCTTAACCTGTACTGTTTAAAAAGTTCCGTACTACGTGGTTCCTGTTTTGGTTGCCCAAGTATTTGTTGCCTCTTCCGATCTAGTGACTCGCAAGGGCAAACTATGGGCTGTAAAATTTTCCTGACTTAATCGCAAGTTTGAAGGATGACGCTTTGTTGGTATTAATATGTTTTCAATGTTTTTTTTTTTTTTTTATGATAAAACACCTGCACTGTAGGAAATAGCTATTTTCCTAACAAGTGCAGAAAATCGATTTTTTCGAGTTTTTTTTTAAATTTTTATTACAATGAACAAAATTTTACAATATTAATTTACTTATTTATATTGTAATTAATTGTAAACGTACAATTACTAGCAATACTTAAATTAATAGCAGAAGCCAGTTGGTTGCGGTTCTCCAGTAAAGATTGGGGTGTATTCTTTTTCATACCGTTTTCTTGATTTTTCTGGCAATAAATCTTCTTTGAGATTTTCAGCCGCCAAAAGAATCTCCTCCGGTACTTTAATTTCAAAATATAACAGTGCGGAAAAATCTTTGCCGCACGGTGCGGAAAAGTGGATTTTCCGCACTAAAACATGTGCGGAAAATGCGTTTTTCCGCACGCTAGTAGAAAAAATCCTTTAATCCTTAAGGCGCTCTGGGAGCGGTGCGAGTGCGAAAAAAGCGATTAACGTTGGTCTTCCAACGTTGAAGATTGTATTTATTGGGAAACACGACCTCAGGAAGATCATTCCACAAAGATGACGTTCTCCAGATGAAAGAATTCTTGAACAATGAAGTTCGAGGAGTACTAAGCTGAACAACATATGGATGAGCGGCAGCGGTTTGCCGTGTATTTCTGTTTTGCATTGCTCTAGATGGAATCAAGTGGGCAATGTCAGTCGAACACCTGCCATGGAAATATCTGTAAAAGAGAGCCAAATCACCAACCTGTCTTCGATGCTCCAGGCTATCGAGCTATTTTTCCCAACTTTGTGTTGGTATTGCTGGTGTTATTTACAGTACAGAGAAGAAATTTATCTTAACCTGTACGTTTAGAAACTTCCGTACTATATGGCACGTTTGAAGAATGACGCCTTTCGGGATTTGTTGGTAAAAAATAACCTGAAAGGCCAAGTTTGTCTATTTTTTCTAGCTTCCATATATTTTTTATTTCTATCGCCAAATTCGAGTACTTGGTTTTCTTCTCCGATTCAGGGGGACACGGAAGGAGCCTCCACGCGTACAACAGCCTAGAATCCTATAACTGTTGTCGGCGTCCCCTGGAAACGTCTAACGATGGCTAATCCTTCCACCACCAAAGCAACAACAAGAAAGCAGGATGAAAATCAAAATAAGATGGAACCAAATAGACCATCAAGACACCTTCTGTGACTGCGGAGAAATAAAAGATATGACGCACCTCATGAATTGCAGAAACTGCCCCAACACCTGCTCCCTGAATGATTTATGGAATGCTGAACAAAACGCCATCGACGTCGCCCAATATTGGGCGCAATGGCGCAAAAATTATGAGTGGTTGTTTTGGACACGAAAAAGTAAAGTAAGTTCTCCGATTCGGTTTTAGAGAGGTTGTGTGCTAGTGGGCAACCTATATCAGCTATTATGAAAGCTTTCTTGGTCGTCCTTTCGATAAGAAGAATATCCGGACGGTTGTGGTCTACTGTTCTGTTATTATTGGCCTGTCCCGGTATAAGAGATATTCAGGGGATTCTTCAAGGACTGGCTGGGGTGAATATTGATAATATGGTGGAAGGTTTTCCTTTAGACCTAGTTTATCAGCTAGTTCTTTGTGAATGATCTTGGCCACCTGATTATGTCTCCCCAGATAAGCGTTGGGTGCCATAGCACCACAACCCGCCGTAAGATGTTCTATCGTTTCTCCGGGGCAATTGCATTTTCTGCACACATCTTCCACATTTTCTTTCAAGATGACCTTTTCATAGTTTCGAGTTTGAATGACACGGTCTTGGATAGAGGTTATTAATAAAGATTTATGAACATCAGTGGTCTGTTTCGCGGTATATAAGTTTTATTTAACTACATATTGTACTAGGGGCGACCAGTTTCTTGGCGGTGCAGTTTTGAGTTTAATAACAAGTATTTATTTGTATTTAAACGTTTCGATCAAGCATTATTCAAATAACTCGGGCATTCGGTAAAAAAAAACAGTGTTATTGGCAAGTCAACAGACTTGGACTTGCAAATTCACAGTAAAATAAAACCTAAAGGAAAGAGAATTTTAAAATGCAAAAAGTGTGAAAGGCCCATTGCCAAAATTCATGAAAAAAATTAATGTGCTGGAGAATGCAAGGGTTGATATCATAAAATCTGCAGAGGTTTAACAAATCACGAGTATCAGAGTTGTGAAAGAAAAGGTGGGGAGAAATGGATCTGCGATGGCTGCTTAGTGTTTAAGAGTGAATATAAATGTGTAAGTGGTTCAGAAGAGGAGGAACTCTCTATAAGATAAATTCAGCCACAAAGAACGTCCGAAAATGTCAATTAAGACAATATTTTTGATAATCTTAAGCAACTATTGGATGCCATGAAAAACTTGTTTAATGAAATTAAAAAGTCGGTCTCTTTTAACGGATCAATGATTGAAGATCTAAGAAAAGACATTAAAAGTGCAATTAAGGACAATAAAATGTTTAAAAAAAGACCAACTGGCTTTAAAAATAGTGTAGCAGATTTGGACAGGAAAATCATTGAAATAAAAAGTCCAGCCAGTAAGTAGGAAGATGAAGGAAGATCCAAAAACATCTTAATGGTGGGATTAAAAAGTGATCAAAATATTAAACGCAATGCTCTTAAAATTTACGCCCGCCTAAAAGTTGAACTATCAGAAGACCAGTATGAAGTTAAAATTCTCAGGTCAGGTCAGGCAGCCATGAAGCCAGTGCTGATCAGCTTTGCAAAAAAACCTAATAGAGATAAAGTACTGCTAGCACGGAAGTCAATGCCACTTAATACTACCACATGTGGAATAACTTTAGATCACCCATCCAAAATATTTCTGAATGAGGACATATCTAAACATACGCGTGAACTATTTAAAAAAGCGAGAGAACTGCGACAACATGGACTGGACATGTATGTGTGAAGCAAAGATGGCTATATTTTTGTAAGGAAGAATGACCATGGTCCTATCCAAAAATTGTTATCCTTTAGTTAAATTACCAGTCTTATTAACTCTGGGTAGATATTCCTATAATTTGTTTAGATGTTTTTTTATAATGTTTATTTTTTCATTTCTATTAAATGGCAAATAAGTTGACTATAGCACAAGAACAAGATCATTATTACCAAAGTTTGATATATTTAAAATGTACTTGTTAATAATCAGCATTATTAGTTCAGTCGGGTCGGTATTCTTGGTTAAAAGTGCAATAAAGTTATAAAAATGGGTCTAATCTCCCAACAATAAAACATCTGTGTACCAAGCGCAAGAAGTGAAGTTCACAATTTGCTGGCTTGAAATAAACTACATCGTTATGGATACTCGAAAAAAAAAACACTTTTTTGTCCATGTTTTTAAGACCTGTTAATAACAACGAAATTATTAAACAGATAAACTGTCTTAAGAATAATTGAGCTTCAGGTATAGATTTTATTGATGTTCGGCTAATAAAGTGATTTCACTTTATTTGTTTGAACCCCTAACCCATATCATAAACTTCATTTTTAAAACAGGTAAAGTACCTAAAAATTTTAAAACATTGTTATTACACCCATCTATAAAGCTGGCGATAAAACCAATATAAGTAATTATCCGCCAATAAGTGTAATAAACAAATTTTCAAAATTTTTTGAAAAATGTTTAAAGAAAGACTGATCAGTTTTCTTCGCTGTATTAACACATAAAACCCCCACATTAAGAAATTACATTAATCACCTATATCAGACGCGTAAAAATTTAACCTCAGATTTATTCATTACTTAGCTCCAAAAATGTATAATGTTCCACCACTAAAAATAAGAAATATTACAAGCAGAAAAATTTTTAGAAAAAAATGTAGGACTTTTATAAGTAGCAACTTAAATAAATTTAGTGTAATATTTTAAAATTATTTGTTTTCGCAAATTTTGATGTTAACTCACCCAGGTGCATAATATAATATCCTACATTATATTACTTATATAATACATTGTGACTTTATAATATACCTATACAATAAACAACATTTATTTCATAAATAAATCAATCTGTGTATTACTTATTTTAATAATGATTAGCTTTTTATTGTTTTTTTTTTTACGGTTCGCCAACTACGTAAGCCATCTTGAACCGGTCATCGACCACAAATGTAATCTACCGACTGGGGAGTGTGAAACGGCACCTGCATCCTACGAGATATCCGATCTCATCCGGCCTGTCCGGCGTGAATAGGATGGCTAGGTGTCGATTCATTTTACACTCTTCCCTGAGGCAAGAGCACGCCGTGTTCCCAAGCGGTCACCCACCCAAGTACTAACCGCGCTCGACACAGCTTAACTTCGGTGATCTGCGGGAACCGGTGCTTAATATGTCGACAGGCTCTTGCCCGTTTTTTTTTTATTGTTAAAAAAATAAAATAAAATACAGGGATTTAGTTCCCTAGGTGCAAAAAATTAAATTATTTTATAATAAATAAACTTATATAACTTATGTATTGACATCTGTTATCAACAATATGTAATGTAATATATTATTATATTGTAGGTGTATCTGAGACATGGTTGACAGATTGTATACCAAACAAAGCAATTTAAATTAATGGCTACAACTGTATTAGAAAAGACAGGGTGCACAGCCGAGGAGAAGGGGTGATTTCATATATAAGAAATAATATCCACTTTATTGAGGTAAATAAACTTAGCACGGACAGAGCAGAATAAGTATGGGTTAAATTTAGATATATTAAAATAAAAATGTGGTTGGAGTTCTATACAGCACCCCTTCTATTGCAGAAATATCGTATTTTTGCGCCGAGTTTGAGGAGGATATTTGCAATTTATTGCCAGATTGTGATATCTTCTTGTGTACCGGCGACTTTAATATTAACGCAATGATTGTTGACTGTAAATGTTGATTGTTTTTTGTCAATTCTATCTACATATGATTTAAAACAGCTGATAAACAAGTCCACTAGACATGAACTAGGCGATTAACCACGGCGATTCATACCTCATTCTGTGCAATATAGTATACAGGGTGTTCTTTAATGACGTGCTAATATTTTAGGGTGTGTTTTCTCAAGTCATTTTATGAAGAAAAGTCCATATAAACATATGTCCTAAATGGCTAAAAAATTTTGCCACAGGGTGTTGAATTATTTTTTTTTAATGCATTTTTTGTAATATCTCCAAAAGTACTTTAGATAATATTCTCTATTTTGGCATGTACTAATAGGACATAAAACCACATGTTTTAGTTATTGAAGTTATATTTTTGTCCCACCAGTGGCGTCCCTGCAAACATGTCCTCTGATATTTTTGAGAAAAAAAAGTGGTACGCCGCTGACTTTTTTCCATGTGGGTATTATTTCTGATTAGCCTGGTCAATTCTACATAAAAATGGTCCCTCGCGTTTTTTTCCTTAGGCACACCGTTCTTAATTAAAATAATGGGACTCATCAGAAAGCCATACCCTTTAAGCTATTCCCAGTACAGCGAAAATATGTTTTCAAGGTATTTTTAAGAATAAATATGTACCTTATAAACCTACTTATTGTATACTTATGGTAAATCCATTTTACAAGATACAATATTCATTATTTTACATTAAAAAAAAATGTATAATATATATAATAATAATGTATAACATAAATGCTTAGTAGATAGAGTAATTGTACAAATATTTACATAACATAACATAACAGCCCAGTGCAGGTCCCTAGACTCTAGACCTTATCAACCCCCTAAAACCAGCCAAAGAAGAGCCAAAAATGCATATATTATGCTCTTCCAATAGTTCGTTTGCCTGCCTGACAATTCTGGTCATTGATTCGTTCTTCCCATAATTAGAGGAGTGGAAGGCTTTTCTAAAGGTATGGGTATGGCGACCATGCCTTTCCACCATGTTAAAGTTTATAAGACCCAGAATCTCAGGACAGTCAATATGACCACTGATTATATTATGTTAAAATATCATCATAGGTATATTCATCTCAAAAGAGACCCAATCTGAAGGCCACAGATCTCAGGAATTTGCATTGAACTCTCTCAATAGTCTCTAGTTACACTTTTTTACCTGCTAAGTCATTTATTAATATTATTTTTATTACTATCTGAATTAACTTATTTAAGGAAAGATCATGCTAGTAATCTATACTTGTAAGTTCACTTTGATTTTGTTACATATCATGCATGACTAGACTATAATAATAATTTTTTATCTTATGCTTGATAGTTATAGTTTTATACTTGCTAAGTTATTTATTATTGTTATCGTTAGACTCTTAGATTTCTTCTTATTTTTAATGTTTGTAAATTTATGTAGTTTTGTTTACTTGTGCAATAATTGTCGTTGCACAATAAAGAATTGAATTTCAAAATAAAAATTGATGATTGTCTAACAAGTCATCAGATTGATATTGAAAATACTTATCTTGTTACATCTAGCAAAATTATAATTAAGAAAATTTACCCTTTGGAGAACTAAGGTAGATACCTAGGATATATTAAGATCTTTAAAACTTACCCCCAGCCTATAACTACCAAATGTATAGACTTTTCCTCCAACACTTTCTGCAACACTTTCTGGCATATTGCACTTTACTGATTGTTCTTTAATCCACTGTTTAACGAGAGAATATAGCTTGCCCAAAATTAACATTCTATGGTTAAGTTCTTGCTCAGTTTCAAATACATCAAAAGAGTTTAATGCTTCCTCCAATTCCTTTGTTTTTATTAAATCAATTTGTTTTGGTGGAGCTGCTGAAATAGCAGAAGTCATTCCCAACGTAACTAAACTATCATCAGACTTGTTTTCCTTGTTGCTTACGGAATGGTTTGTAGAATGTTGGGGCCACATTTTGAATAGTTAACAAATCTTTTCACAAAAGGGCAAGAGTCACCTAAAAAAGAGTTGTTTTTTAATTTTAGAAATTAACATTTTTCCTAGAAAGAATGCTTATGTTTACAAAGAACCTAATGTCGAAATCGATAACACTAAACGCGTAATAAACTAAACAATACTTACTGATCGTATCTGTACGAAATTAAACCCTTTTGACATACACAATATTAATAAAGTCGCAATTAGAAAAACATAGTAAAAACGTTAGAAAACCGAAAATATTTTGACCATTAAAAGTTAGAAAACATGTCCAAGTCAGCCATATTTAAGTATACACAGAGGATTGATTGATTATTCTTCTTCTTCACTTCTTTTTGGCGTCGGCTGCATTTAGCGCCATTCGTCAGTACAATTTGGGCGATCGTAAATTGTCAACCTTCTCCAAACCTTCTCAGCATTTAACGACTTCGAATTTTTTTATTATTATTATTATTATTATTATTATTATTATTATTATTATTATTATTATTATTTGTTCACTATCACTGACTATTACACTATATATTTTTTTACTCCTTTAAAATTTACACTTATGCTTTACTCACTTTACCTGGTGAAGGGTTAATTATTAGACAGATAGTACAATAAAGTATTTAAACTCTTCTCGATCACGGGCAACGAAGGAGTGCAGCCTTGCACTTAAATATTCAATTTCTTTTGTCCAGTCCAAATGCTCATCCACAAAAACACCCAGAAACTTTGTGTTATTGGCTAAATTTATACTTCATTTGTTTAAAATCAGATTTTTAATTCCTACACTACAATGTTTGTTTTGAACAAGATATAGTTATAATTTTATTCCTCATTTAACCAATTTTTTTAGAAACCAATCCTTAGCCCTTTGCAGCAACTGATGTCGGTACTGTAGTCAACTTCCTGCTGGCCTCTGGTATTAAGCTGTAGTCGCCATTTTTGGGCCTACTTTTTATCGTTTTTTTCCTCTTGGACTGCTGTTTGCTTTTGTCTTGACTTGGGGCAATAAATATGGCTGTGATGCTTTTGATTTTGTCTTTCTGGAATGTGTTTTTGTATCTTTGTGTTACTTGTTTCCCTATTTTTTTTACAACCTACCTCCCCCAGGGTATGGACTAAAATCCAGGCTCATGAAAACGGTCCTGTGGGGGATTTTCTTTTGATCTACAAGAGATCAGTGTCGCGTCTACAGTTGTTTGTCGGGCTAACTGTGTGACTCGATTCTGGAATCTCGCTTAAGAATGTCCATAAGTGTGGCATCCGAGAAATTCGTCGTAACTCGAGAATCGAGACCCCAGAGCGCGCCCGACGAACGTTCGATGTTAACTGTGAACGCGACCAGCACCCTAAGTTGTGAATTTGGCTGTATAGTTTCACCACTAAGGCCACCCAAACGAAAGAGAAGAAGAAGGATATTTTTGTTGTCTGTTGTTGTCTAACCTCCAAAATTGACCCCCTAAACCCTAAAGTTTAAAGTTTTTAGAAAGATAAGATTAACTTGTAAAAAAATAATTCAACATGAGTTCAACTATTATCTGTGTTAATTGGTAATTTGAAATTAGTTGTGATAATCAGTATAATATAGAAAACAATCCATCCCCAAAATGAGTAGAATAGTTCGTGGAACATGTTGTGTAGTTAAAAGTGTATTTCAGTTGGGCCCTAGACAATATGTTCGGCAAAGAATTAAATTGCCGTTAGTTAAGTTTATTCACGAAACTGTTAGTCTGTATAAAACAAGGACTCAAACTGGAGTTAATAATCTTAGAGAAATTTTAATTCGCGGTACAATAATTGCATTGATAACATCATTATTAGTATGGCTCTCGATACTAATGTATATGGCTTTCTATTACGTTTATGTACCAGCTCTTAAGCATGAACGACCTGTTTATCTTAAATTCAAGTGAGTATAAGTAGGAATTACTTACATACATTACAATAGATAGGTACCGACGTCCTGAGTTCTAGTCCCACTAACAAAAAGATTTAACACCCTGTCTTCACGAATATACACTTGATGGGTTAGTTTTGCCTAGACAAAATAATATACAAGACCTTGGGGTTGGGCTTGATTCTAGTATTTCTTTTGGTTGTCATATTTTAGGTGTTTCGTTGAAGGCCATGAAGATCCTGGTATTTGTACAGCGTCTTAGTGTCGGACTCTCCATGGCTACTTTTAGGAATCTTTATTGCTCCCTTGTTAGACAGATACTGAAGTATTGCTTGGTAATCTGGTCTCCTAATTACAGGATCCATATAGAGACTATTGAGAGGGTTCAACGCAAATTCCTGAGATCTGTGGCCTTCAGATTGGGTCTCTTTTTAGACGAATATACCTATGATGATATTTTAACTCTGTTGAGATTGGGAATGTTGGAGTCTAGTTATAGATCTCTGTTTTTTACATAATGTCATCAGTGGTCGTATTGACTGTCCTGAGATACTGGGTCTTATAAACTTCAATATCGTGGAAAGGCGTGGTCGCCATACCTATGCTTTTAGAAAACCTTTCCACCCTACAAATTATGGGAATCATTGACCAGAAATGTCAGGCAGGCAAACGAAATATTAGCAGAGCATAATATATGCGTTTTTGGCTCATCTTTGGCTAGTTTTAGGGGGGTATTAAGGTCTAGGCTAGGATATAGGGCTCTGCACTGGGCTGTTATGTTGTGTTATGTAAATATTTGTACAATTACCTTATCTACTTTATTAAGCTTTCATATTTGTTAATTTGTTATTTAATTGTAGGAAGGGTCACATTATAATAATAATAATAATAATAAATATCTTTATTTCTAATATTGTTACATATATCATCTGTACCAAGTACAATAAGACCTACAATACAAGAAAAGAAATAGCGTCAGGAAAAAAACAATTTTTTAAATACTAATCTACCATATTTATCTGATATTATCTTGCATAGAATAAGGTTCCAAGTTAACTAGAAATTTCTTAACTTTAATTTTGAACAACTTAAGACTATTTGTACATTTTATGTTATTGGGTAAATTGTTAAAAAGTTTTATGGATAAGGACTTTTCTCTGTTAAGGTTAATATGTGCCTTGGATAATTTGCATTTAGAGTTCTTGTATTGTATTTGTGAAATGTCTGTAGCTGAAAACTGTCTCTATTCTTAAAAAAAAATAACAAGCATTCGTAAATATATAGTCCATAAACTGTTAAAATACTACTTCATTTAAAAACATTTCTACAACTATCATTAAAACTCATGTTTCTCAATATTCTTATCACTCGTTTTTCAGCCACTAATACCTTTTCCACTAAACTATGATTCCATACTTCATAGCTGACTCAAAATTTGCATAACTAAGTACTTTTAAACTTTTTTCATTAATGTATCTCCCTCGGTATCTCCCAACAACTCTAATTTAGTTTTTGTATTAATGATGTAATAGGATAAGACCAATTTATAAATTCGTCCAAGTGAATCCCCAAAAACTTAGTTTCTTCAACTATTTCAATATCCAATACATTATTCACTTTTTGTATGTAGACTGAATTTTGTGTGTAAAATGGATTTACCTTCAAATAAATAAATTATTAATAAGGAACCTTATGCTATCTAATGTTATCTAATAACCCTTACTAATAGCATTGTTTTTTTTTCAGATAATAATACCTAGTATTTATAAAATATATATTTATTTTAAAATAGGTACTCCTCGGTACATACATACCTATAAAAGAATAATTTTACACATTTGGCTTAGAATCAAAATAGTGTTTATAGCACCAGTACAGTTGCCACCTTTTTAATGTTGTTGACCTGACCTGACTATTTCTTCCAATCAAAAGTGATTTCTAAAAAAAAAAAAGGTCGTCGCCCCCCTCTCACATTCTCGTTGTACTTCCCAATCAAAGATGACTTCTAGAAAAAATGGTCATCTACACCATGTAACCCTTCTCCCCGATACCCGTAACCTGGAGTCACGAGTTTCGACCTGGATACACCGTTTGAACCTGGAGACACCAAGTCTGGAGAGGTGGCAACCCTAAGCACCAAGATTGATCATTGTAGTTTAATATTATCTAATTTTAGGTAATGTAAATTTTAATTTTAAATATAATAAATTTTAATCTATAAACCTCTATAATTTTTTGTTCGACGACTACAGCCCGGATTAAAGGTTTTAAAAGGTCGTAGTATGAAATTTTGATGCTACAGTATTTTAAGACCGTACCACGCCACTGGTTCAGCGTTGGCACAATGACCCTAGGCCGAAGCTGTTGAAAGGACCCGCGGGCTCTTGATATATTTAAATGTAAACTAACCCTGAAAACTAAAGTACATTAATAATTCTGCATCAAACGACTTGACTTGGCTTGACGGCTGCTAAAAATACTCGTCAATTACTGGATATTTAAGACAGCCGTCCATCTGGCAATATAAGTGTACGAAATGGTTCGAATCGGGTTTGTCACTAGAGTCTGTAAGCCAAGTCAAAATTGTGTATGTGCCTTATCTAAATCGTCAGGCGCCTGCAATCTGACGAATATATTCGTCTGTCTGCTAAAACCGTTGCCGAATATATTCTTCAGCCGTCAGGAAAGGGTCAGGCGAAATTTGTAAAACAATGAAAAGCCAAGGAAAACCCTTTTCTGAAAAATATTTCTTGGCTCCGCAACCATAGGAATACTATTTTCAGGCTTATTTTGTAGGCCTTGTGGAGCAACCTACGGTTGTACCCAAGAAAAAGGTATGTGTAGTTTCCCCTCTGCACATGTTCAGTTAACATCCAACCAACAACTTCTTATGCTAGGCCAACCATATAAAATACATTTGGAATTAGAAATGCCAGAATCTCCAGTCAACAAACAGTTAGGTAAGTGTGACTTTTCATTTTTATTCGTATATTTTTGTATTAAGGTTAACAATTTCTTTACCTAACATTTGTACAAGTCCTCAAAGTAGGATACATTTTTATATAAATTGATTTTTGTGTTCAAAGTTACCTACCGTTGCGCATTGGTTACATGTCTGCCATTTTATTTTTCCTTAAGAACACAGGCTTTGTACTTTAAACATAATACGGGGTGTCATAAAGAAAAGGGTTACTTACCTTGTTTTCTAAATATATTCAAAATTTGAATTACAACAGCGTCTGGTGAATATCAAGGCGGCTATGAACCAATTTAATAATATTCAGTTAGAAATAGAAATGCTTGTAGATGAAGAAGAGCTTGATAAGCAACTTGCGGAGAGAAAAGCATTTGAACAATCTCTTTATTCAGTCACATTGTTAGCTGAAAAAATAATTATTGATTATAGAAATTTTCAGATGCAAAGAAATCAACATTTCATTGGTAATCATAATACAAGTTCTCAAATGGAATGATTCCCTAAAGAATATTCAGATTTATAAAAAAGAAGAAATTTCGCATAAAAGTTTGAGCCTGTCGCCAATTTTTAAAAACAAAATTATTCGGGTGGAAGGTCGCTTAAAAAATGTTCACTATAATAATGATAAAAAAACATCAAATCCTTTTCCATCCACCTTCTAAGCATCAGATAACCAAGCTCATTGTTAGAGATGAACATGTACATGATATCATGCAGGATCTCAGGCTATGTTGGCCTCACTTCAAGAAAAATGTTGGCCTATCTCCGGGCGTAATATTGCTAAAAAAATTGTTAGAGAATGCGTTCGATGTTATAGATATAAATCAGTAGTTCAAATTCGTAATATGGGTGAATTACCTTTTGTACGAGTATATCCAGGTTTTCCGTTTGAAGCCACAGGGGTGGACTACGCAGGCCCGTATTTTATAAAAAATAAAGTTCGCGGCTCTAAGAAATCTTAATGTTGGATATGTTTATTCGTGTGAGGACTAGGGCTGTGCACCTTGAATTAGTAAGTTATCAACAAATGTATTTATGTTAGCATTTCGCAGGTTTGTATCTCGTAGAGGCAAGCCCGCTCACGTTTATTCAGATAATGGAACTAATTTTGTTGACGCTTGCGCGGAGCTTAAACACCAAACTTTTCGTAAAGATTTGCATCCTTGAGTTCAGATAATATTTCTTGGCATTTTATACCGCCTTGAGCGACCCACATGGGGGAAAATGGGGTAAAAAGTTGTATTATTATTATTATTATTATTATTATTATTATTATTATTATTATTATTATTATTATTATTATTATTACTTAGCAATAGTGAGCGGTAAAACCGATGAGACTATTGCATCTATTCTATTGTCACATGTAAAAATCACAAAATATCACAGCGTATAATGGACGAATGAATTGTTCCATTGTTTAATGTCTTTGTCCAGTCTATTCTTAAATTGGTTTATTGAGGTTGCATTGACTGTGTCGATTCCAGTTGTATACCACACGGTTTGAGAGAAAGTTTCTTCTTAGAAGTTTGGCACATCTTTCCTTTGATAGTTTCTTATTATGGCCCCTGAGTTGTTGGTTTTCCGATGGCTGGAAGATTTCTAGGTTGCAGGAATAATGGCCGGTGATTAATTTAAAGGTCTCAATTAGGTCGCCTCGAAGCCTTCTTTGGTGAAGGGTTGGTAGGTTTAGTCTTTGCAGTCTTTCTTGATAGGGTAGATTTTTTAATTCTATGGCTAGCTTGGTGGCTCTAAGTTAAACTCTTTCCAGAGATTCGATATCCTTTACATAATATGGGTTCCAAATTCTCTGAGCATACTCAAGTCTTGGCCTTATATGTGATTTATACAGTTTTAGAAACATTTCAGGAGTAAGGTTCTTAAAGGATTTGGACACCAGGTATATAAGGCTGTTGGTTTTCTTAATTATGCTATTTATATGTGTTTCCCATTTGAAGTCTTGATGAATAATGACTCCTAGGTCTTTATGTTCCTTCACTTTAGATATCAGAGTGGGTCCTAGGGTATATGGAACTTTGGGGTTGTTTTTTCCCAAGTGGAGTACGGAGCACTTTGAGTCGTTCAGAGGCATCTGCCAAGTAACTGTTCAGGTTTTTATAGTTTGTATGTCTTGCTGTAGGTCTTCAGATTCTGTTGTAGGATTGCAGTAGCAGTTAGTGTCATCAGCATAAGAGCATTTTCTAGTTTTTAAATTTTTTGGCAAATCGCTAATGTAGACTAAAAAAAGCAAGGGACCCAGCACTGATCCCTGGGGCACACCACTGAATACCTCGCGCAGTCTTGATGTTGACAGGCCTATCCTGACATGGAAGTGGCTATCTTTTAAGAAGTCCTCTATTAACCTTAGCAAATGTCCTCTCACACCATAATGATTAAGTTTGTGTATAAGTTTAGTAAGGGGTACCTTGTCAAAAGCTTTTTCGAAATCTAAATAGAAAACATCTATAGGTTCTCCGTTGTCATCTGCATTCGTCCAGTCGTCGATTCTTGCCAACAGGTTGGTAAATGTTGATCGTCCAGGCAAAAAACCGTGCTGCGATTGAGGAATGATGTTGTTCTCTACAAGGAAGGGGGTCATTTCTTTGACTATAATTTTCTCCATGCATTTACAAAGTGTGCTTGTTAAACTAATCGGTCTGAAATTCTCAGGAAGCTGTTTGTTGCCTTTCTTGTATATGGGCACAACAATTGCGATTTTCCACTCCTTCGGTAGTTGACCCCGATCAAGTATTTCATTCATCATGGAGGCAAGTGGTTCGGACAAACTTGTCACACATTTTTGCAGGAAGATTACAGGAATCTCATCTTCGCCGGGGGTGGAGTCTCTTTAACTCACATGTTGCAGCCCTGCAGCAGCTTCAATTCAAACATATGCCTCTCAGTTCAGTTAAATTTAATGTTCCTATCTTCCAAAGTACCTATGTATGTTAGTAAGAGATGAACTAAGCCAATTGTCTATTTCTCTTGCTGTTTTCTTTGAATCTTGCCCATATCTATGTTGTTTGAAACATTGACAACCAAAATCACAATATTTTTACACAATTATTTCTTAAAACTTCTACACTAAATTAAAGAGTTTTGACTTTTTAAATTTCAATTGTTAAGATTTAGAAACGAAATAAGTATAAAATAACAGACTATTTTTCTTTCTGGTTTTAAAAATTTGTTTTATTTTTAAGGTAACCTAAACTATTTGGATCTTTGATTTATATCACAATTTTTTAAATTATTGTCACTAGATTCGTTTCAGTTTCTCCATTTATTTTTAAGTTTTTAGGATTTAATTTCAGCTTTTACCACCCTAATTTTGTTACTGGTTTTCACTCTTTCACACATTTTTTTATGTTTTCGCGATTTTCTGTGAATTTCCCACTGTGAAGTTCCTATAAAAACCCTGTTACACACTTCACAATTAAACGTTTCGTCTAACGCGTTTGCCACTGAATTTACGTCCTCGCGCATCGGTAACGGCTGAATATCGCACTTCGTTTTTGAAATATAACTTTGCACTATTTTATAAGATGGGTGGGTGACGTTCTCATTCCAATTAGATACATCTGAGGTGTCCAGGCCATATAAAGGAGGTACCTGTAAAATAATTTTCAATCATCAGAATTCAGTAATATGCTGATATTATAATAATTCAGGTGAATACAGTATTCACCTGAAGACGACTGGAGATGCTTACCAGTTGAAACGTAGTGATTCTAAACAAATAAAGACAATGCAAGTCCAAAACTCTACTGCCGTTCAAGAAACTTCATTGTCTCCAACCTTTAAACAGTCATTTATTTATTGTTATTTTTTAAGTAGGTACAAAGACTTTTTATTTATGTATAAAAATTTTATTGGTTTAATGTATTCGAGGGGATAAATCTTTACAGAAAATGTAATATTTTTTTAGATTCAATAAAAACATTTAAATTTAATTAATTAAAAATTTAAGAAAGCATGAAAATACATTTCAAACCACCTGAAAGTGCCTTATACTACAAGGTTGTATTTCGTCTAACACAGATAATAAAATACAAATCAGATTGCATAGTTCTGCCAAGAAATGAAAACTTTACATTGGTAAGATGTCACCACCTGCAGTATAAGGCACTTTCAGGTGGTTTAAAATTTATTTTCATGCTTTCTTAAATGTTTGCTACCACCTGACTAGTAGAAATTCTGTATTTTTACAATTAAAAATTAATTTAAATACTACGTAAATAAATTATAGTAATTTTAACACTCACCTAATAAGTACCAGGCAAAAGAAATAACTTTATATAGACTGATAAAACCTTTATACGGCTTTTGGTGGGCATCCCACTCCTTGCCAGACCGCGTATATGAACAAAGTTCAGAACTTCGCGATGGAATATAAATAAAAGGCATTATTAGAGCAATAATAATCCTGTACTCAATCGGCTTTGTCACCTGTACTGTACTACCTCTTTATCCAATAGGTCATACTACGAATTAGTTTTAAAACCAGGATTTTTTCGGTCACAATACCTATAATCATTGGCATATTTTCACTAACTGTATCCTAATGAGTTACTGGTGCAAAAAACTCATTAATACATTTTCAAATTGTAACTACAAGCATAGTTTCATGGAATACAAGGAATGTAGTTAGCCATGCACCTAAAGAAATTTCTATGCAAAATTATAATAATATGCTCTTTAATTTTTTTAATAACGATTTTTTATGGATGTCCATTTTTTACGAAAATTAAAAAAAAAAACAAAGTTTGCAATTTTTCCGAAATGGCGGACGTAAACTAAGTTCTCAGGGAAGGATTATAGATATTGTTATTCTACTCAATTTTCTCTTTCATTTGACGCAAAAAAACGCTTCTATAGCAATTACTTCTATGTCTAGGCTAGTTATTGTGACAACCCAGTCTCTACATTGGTGAGTAGAGGGACGTGATTCGTTCAACGCCAATTTTTGCGGTCCCTTCTGCGCATGCGCGTAGCGGTTTATAGCTGTTTTAGCCTTTTTTTAGATATTTTCTAAAAATTGGTAAAAACACGCTATAGGCGGTTTTTAAAAAACAGCTAACAAAAGGCTAAAACAGCTATAAACCGCTACGCGCATGCGCAGAAGGGACCGCAAAAATTGGCGTTGAACGAATCATCTCCCTCTACTTTGGTGTATGTTTTATCTTCTCTGCTGTAAAGTTGACTCGTTCCAGTGCTAGAGGACAAAATGCAGTTGGATCCAAGGTAGGTCTGATGTTAGAGTCTTCCTTAGTGAATACACTTTGGAATTGATCTGCAAATGATTCAGCTATGTCCACCTCACTACTGATGATTTCGTTAGTGTCAGTATTCTTAAGTGAAAAGTGGGAGAGGCGTGAGTTTAAAGAACGATTTATGTAGGCATAAAATTGTTTATCTGAGGAATTTAGCAGATCATGCTCGTAGTTTCGCCGTGCCTCTTCGATTTTCTTCTTGAGAGCGTTGTTATGTGTTCTGTAATTCGAGTAATTGGTTTCACTTTTGTCTGCTCTATATTTGTGCCAAAGTGTCCTTTTCTTTTGGATATTCTTAAAAATTTCTCTGTTCAGCCAAGGTTTTTGTGGGTTAACTGATTTGGGTTTTAAGGGTATATATCGATTGATGACAGATCCCAAAACATTCATAACCTGCTCGTGGATGTTGTTAGGATTTGTGATGTGGAGGTTATTGTTTATGTGTTCGTTTATTGCCTCATAGTCAGCTGACCGAAAATGTCTTTTATAGATCTTGTGTGTTGGTTTGGGGATTACTTGAATTTGTGACTTTGCTGTAATGACAATATGATCGCTTTTTCCAATTGGAGGGTGTTGTTGGATGTCGTAGACTAACTTTTTGTCATTAACAAGCAGTAGGTCAAGCAATGATTGTTCATCCCCTCTAAATCTAGCTGGGAAAGAGATTAACTGATATGCATTCATTTCTTTATAGGCAGCTACGAAATCCTGACAGTATTGGTTGTTTGGATGAATTGTAAGGGTATCCCAACTGATTTGCCTGTAGTTGAAATCTCCAAAGATATAGGTAGATGTAGGGGAATTGCATGCTTCCTTTATAGTATTTATGAGCTCCTGGTTGTCTTCTATGTTAGTTTCTCGCTCAGACCGATAGATGCAAGATATTAGAAATTGTCGGTTAAGTATTGATATGTCCACCCATAGTGATTCAACATTCTGTGTGGAAAAGGTGCTACTAATGGTGGACTTTATTTGGTGACCAGATGTTGTTTCCCGTACAAGTATACACACACCACCACCCCTTTGAATTATTCTATCCTTGTGGTATAATTGATAACCTGTTATGTGTAAGAGGACATCGGGTATTGGTTCACGTAACCATGTTTCTGTTAATAGTATTATTGTTGGTTTGTGATACTGGATACTTGCCTTCCATTCATCTATCTTAGTCATTATGGAGCTTACGTTACTGTATCAAAAGGAGATTTCAATAGTATTGGCAGTAGTTAGTTTTTTGGTCTGTGGGCCGTGTATTCGGAAGTTTTAACTATCTTAGGGGTACTATTTATGTATTTGATTCGTAAATCAGTCTCACCACCTTTTTTCCTTTCTTCACACTCCTTAATAACTTGTTGAAGATATTCTCGTTGACTTGGGGTTTGGTCATATTTAATATAAACATTGGGTACATTTAACTTATTTTTCTGACGTAACACTAGCAATGCTTCCTCCTTTGTTCTAAAAGTTACCTTGATAGGCCTTTTCTTGTTTTCTATGGGTGCACCCAGTCTTATACACTTGATCATTGATGGCTGGACATCACCATTAATCTGGTGGATTATACTTATAGCTTTCTCACTGTCTAGCTTTTGTGACTCTTCTTTGTCATTTGGTGTTGATTCCTCGACCCCAAAAACCAGAACATTTAAAGATCTTTTTTCCCTCTCCTGTATTTCTAGAATGGCTGGTTCGATAGATGGTTGATATCTTGTTGTTTGTAGTTGAGAATCTTTGTTTTCTTCTATTTTCTTATTTAGACTGTGGACCTGGTTTTTTAGGCTCTTTGTTTCTGACACTATTTCTGCAAATGAAGGTATTGGAGGTTGGTTTTTTATTTTTGCTTTTAGCTCGTCGATTTCCTGCTTTATTTGGATGAGTTCGGCTGTTATATTTGGTAAATTCTGTATAGTTTTAGTACAATCGAGGCAAAAATAATTTATTATCCGAGATTGTCCGGTGATAGCTCGTATCTCAGATGATGACATTTGACTGCATTCTCTGCAGATTGTTTTTTTGCAATAGTCGCATGGCCACCCAAATAGATCTTTGATTTCTTTGCTTTTTGTTACATCCTTGGAAACACAAAGTCTCTTGCATTTAAAACACGCAGACATGGTTTTAGGTTATGTTTAGGAATAATGTGGATTTTCTTGGTACACAGCACAAAAATCACAATTTTTTATATTCGCCACGATTCTGTTGCACACAATCTAGATTTATGCCTTATATTCCACTAATATTTAACTTTTAAAACGCCGTAATTTGATTAAATGATCAGAACACATGTGACACACAAAGTAGGTTAGGTAGGTAGATTGTAAAAATCATTTGCGTAGAGTAATGGAAAATATCGTTTTCACGTTTAAAGAATTGTATACGCTGTTGATTCAAATAGAATCAATATTAAACTCCCGTCCAAATTGTCCAATGTCAAGTGACCCAAATGACCTGTGTCCCCTTACTCCCTCTCACTTTCTGTTGGATAGCAGATCAGCTAAATCGATACCCGATCCTGACATCTCCAAGATTGCAATTAACAGATTAACAAGATTACAGTTGATACAGCAAATTCAACAGAATTTTTGGCCAAGATGGCAGAAGGAATTTGTAAACGAGCTCCAGCAACGTCGCAAATGGCAAGTTCCCCATCCCATTTAAATTGATTAAAATATAGCATTTATTGTAAATGAATATTAAATTTGAGTTTGACTCTAAATACAAACGTTTCGAAATAATTCGAATAAATTTTTGAGTGAAATAGTGACTATTTTTACAGTAAAATAAATAACACCTGTATTAAGGAATAAATTGCAAGTTAGCTTATCCTTGGTTAAGGATTTTGTTTTTTTTTCGTATATTTTTTTTATTTAAGTATAATAATTAAGAACAGCAATCATAACAATCAAATACAATCAAAAATACTTTCCCTCCCAGGCAATAACAATAACATTCTGTACAATTCTACTACCTATAAGAGTAAACATTAACTATTTATATTCATGCGTGTTATAAATCTACAAAATATCATTAAGAACACTTGAAAACCGATGAGCTCCTAGTCAATACATCTAGTATTGGTATCGGAGGCCAAACTTATGTAATGACAATTAGTGCAGGAATAAGCACTTCACTATGAGAGATATAGTTTCAGTGCTCGAACAAATCTGGTTAGTGAGGCTTCGGATTTTAAAAAGGAAGGAAGGTCGTTAAAAGTTTTTGAGGCCTCACTTATAGGATTATGAAGTGCAATGTTGGTTCTTACTGTATTTAGATAAATATTATTTGCACTTCTTGTACCATATGGATGAGTTTCATTAATGTATACAATTTGAGTATTGGTTTTTTGCATGTTATGTGTTATTTTGTATATAAGCTTGGACTGTTCAAGTTTTAAGATTTGAGAAATAGGCTGAACTTTTAGCGTATTGTAAATTTCATAAGTGTGCGTCCGATACCCTAGTTGAAACAATGTCTTCAAGGATCTATTCTGGAGTATTTGTATTTTATGAAAGTTGGTAATGCCGCAGGTTCCCCATATTAGAATAAGGTATCTTAATCTCGATAGTACATATGCATTATAGATTTTATATTTAGCACCAACAGACAGAAACTGTCTACATCTAAAAAGCGCTCCAATAAGCGGTACTATTTTGCTATGTAAATAACCAATATGAGCATTCCAATTAAGATTCTCGTCCAGAATAAGTCCCAAATACCTTACCGTTTCAACCCTTTCTATAACTACATTATTTATATTTACAATTACATCATCAATTTTTTTGCTTAAAAATTATTACTTTAGTTAACTTTAACGCGTCGTTTTTTAACAACACAACCACAATACTTTAAAATGGGACATAAATGCTGATTCTGTTTCAAACTAATCGATATTCAAAACCAAACGGCAGGCTACATTTAATGGTCCACAAAGACATTTTTTCACTAGATAGATTTCAGTAGTTAGGCTGGCGCTTAGAACTGTCACAAAAAAACTATGCTTTTAATGAAATAAGTTAATTGTATAATTCAAAGGGCAAAGTTGACGGGTTTTACGGTACATATTGTTTTCAGTTGCATTCACCGCACATTCCAGGTGCCATATTAGCGTATACCTACTTAATTTGCATGGCTTGTGTAACTAAGTGTTAAAAATAATATTTTTTTTAGGAATGTTTATGGTTTGTGTTGATTTTAGAGCAAGTGATGGCAAAACATTGGCAAATTCTTGTAGATCCGCAATGTTACATTATAAAAGCAATCTCTTGGATATCCTCTATAAGGTTGTTTTCATACCGTTTTTTATTTTTGGATCTACTGAAGAAAAACAAACCGTTCATGTGGAACTTTTTGCTGATTATGAAGAGTCAGAGGTAAAGATTAAACAAAATTGTATGATTGGTTTTAGGATTGAAAGGCAATCGTGTCACACATGACGACAGTATTGTGACAAGGTAAAATAATACCTATTCTGTGGTTACTATGGTATTTAATGTATTCTACAAAAATTAAATATTAAATTTTTGAACTTTGCACCCGTGTTTTGTTACAATAATTTAATGAAAGAAAACTGGTGTAATTTATTTAACCCTAACCCGTGCCCCCAAAGAAGTTAAACATTTTAAAAGTTTAAAAAAAGATGAAAATTTAAAAACTTATTTTAATTGGGGAGGGAGGGGGGTAATGGGTGGAAAGAGGTGGTACAAGAAGGGTTGTACTCTGTAAAAGAAAATGAAACCTGGAAGTTAGTGTCGCAACCAAGTAATGTGGAAATGATGAATGATTCGAAATGGATATTTCGTGAGAAAGACATAAATAGGCTTTGTAAGATTGTTGCCTTTGGAGGCATAAACATCTTCATAAAGCCCTTAATACATAAATAACTATTATATTCTATTAATTATACTTTTTCAAATTATTTTGCTACTTTTTCAGAATTTCTACAATTCATGCCTTTTTAAATATACCATTATTTTTCATTACAATGTCGGGCATGTTAATCATCTATGATTTTGTGATGATACTTTTACATTTTAATTACAGATTCAATTTTATTATTATAATAATTGATAAAGAACTAGCAAAAGAAATTACAGAAATTGAAACCTTATTCATCAGAGTGATAATTATATAAACGAACTTAAAAATATTGCATCTAGGTAAATTGTTATTTTATCATCTTTGAATTTCTAAATAATTCAGAAACGATTTATCACTAGCACGAGCAGTGGCTAGCACGTAGGACAAAAGATGCCCCCTTCCTCAGGTTATTTCATGTAAAAGAGAGTCAATCGCACTTTTAAAAATATGAATAAAACGTCTTTATCTCTACTTTTAAAGGGAAACGTTCCACAAAATTGGAGAAACTCAACAATAAAGAGTATGTGTATGTTAATTTTTAAGTCTTAAGTTTGCCTTCTGCATATTTTATTTTAAATCCTGTCTTATTCTGATATCTACGCAGACAGATAGTTTGATCATCTTTTTTGTCGTTGGTGTTACATTAAATATAATATTATTTATTTTTCGGAATACAAAAAATCCAGGGAAAGTGAACAATTTGTCAGTTTGCTTGCATTTATTTTTATATTTATTTTATAAATTTTGGTCTTGTTGATCAAAGCTTAGTTCGAGATTAACAGACCGAAGTAATTAATACTAAATATTAATAATGATAAGGTATGGCCTAATATTACCGAGATCCCCATATTATAAAGACCTGAATTGCTGACACACTCAGATCCAGTTGTACAATAAGAGCTTAAGTACTAGTTTTGTAAAGCTCGACCTAAAGTTAAACTTGGTTCAAAAACGTAATTCTGTTGTATAATCAATTCCTAACCACGGGTCTGCACAGGAGGGATCAATAATTAAATTACCATGCTGGCAATAGTTACGCTATCTAAACTATCTGCAAATTTTACTTTCAAAGAAGAATCTCTGCTATTAGCTTTTGTTAAGGAATTTAAAGATATTTCGAAAAATAAAAAACAGATAATATTATTATTAAAGAAAAAATAGAATGTTGGAAAAAGATTGAAACTAAATTTAATTATGAAAATTTGAATGGGATCAGGTCTCGGTCTGTAGTTTTGGGGCCGTCTTCGAGCGTTTTCTATAGCTCCTAGTACATCCGTAAAATCTTCACCATCAGATTGTTCTGTTAAAT
Organism: Polydrusus cervinus; assembly: GCA_935413205.1. Taxonomy (NCBI): domain Eukaryota; kingdom Metazoa; phylum Arthropoda; class Insecta; order Coleoptera; family Curculionidae; genus Polydrusus; species Polydrusus cervinus. The sequence goes on along the minus strand of OW284516.1, from coordinate 54,060,152 downwards.
CCAGAAAGTGTTCAACCTCATCATTCGCTTTCATAACTTTAAAATATTATTAGGTACCACAAATTTTGAAGTCAAAAAGAATTTAGAAGGTTTGTTATATGGGGTTATATGTCATTAGTCATTAATAACTTGGTTTAGGCCTAGAAAATTGACAACTTACCTGGGAACACTGCACAAAATATGTAGAAGAGGAGTGGCAGCAATAAGTGAAGACATGGTTCTAAGGGTAAAAGAAAAACTGCGGGCAAACACCAACATACAGCTAGCCTGGATCCCGAGTCACACAAGTATATATGGTAATGAACAGGCGGATAGATTGGCCAACATTGGAAGGACCCTGCCATTGAGAGAACAGCCGAGGGTTGACTTCACGGCTCTGGTCCCAAAGTTTAGCAAATACACCCAAAATAAATGGAACGAAAGATTCTTAGACACAGGAAGAAGGAAAGGAAGAGAATATGTAAACACAACGCAGACACCGGCCAGGGTACCATGGTTCAAGAAAACCACAGGCTTAACAAGAGGGCAAATAACCACAATGAACCGGCTACGATCAGGACACTGCCTGACACCAACACAACAACATCGAATAGGTTTGAAGGTGGACGACCTGTGCGTCTGTGGGGAGGTTGGTACGCTATTCCATCTGCTCTTTGCATGTGCACACAACCAATATAACATAGACCAATTCCATTTCAAGCTTAGAGACCACTTTCAGGTCTTTCCATATTCATTACACGACATTATTTTTCATACAAGCCACCAAATAATCACCATCATCTTAACCTTTCTTAGGGACAGTGACCTTAAGCTATAAGTATGACCCCCATAAGCCCTAGCCAGTAATCTAATTTGTTAACTTAGCCTTGTGGCAAAACCTAACCTAAAAGGCATGCACGCTTCTTATCAAACTCTATATATATATATATATATAGAAAGAGGTGAATTCTTGGCTATCGGACAGTGTGTACTGCTTTTTGCATTAAGATACGCAGGGCTCCAAACAAAATGGACTCCCTGGGGCCTGATTAGACAATGACGGCCGTTTCGTCCTTGTTTGGACTCATCGGACTGCCATAAATCAGTTGCAACTCCCTTGACTGCAAGGCCGCCATTTCAATATCTGATGCAAAGCAAGGCAGGCATTGAATAAGCGGTACCGCCATCTCCAGGAATCAATCTTAATGCAGAGAACAGTTCACGTGAAGTGTGACGTCAAAAGATAAAAGGTAACTGTAATAAAACCACGGTGCAACACACTTCTAGTATAGGGATCGACATTTTGCAATTCCCATCTTTAGCCTGCATTTCGCAGGTTTCAAAAAATAGATCGCATCGAACCCACTAGGGTGTGCGCTATTCCGACAGACATATATATATATATATATATATATATATATATGTCTGTCCTGTCCTTAGTAAAGTCTAGCGCGATGATTATCCTCTAGAAGAACCAGAAGAGACATAAAAGGAGCCCACAAGAAAACGGTACTTGGCCAGAATAGCCTTTGCAGCTTAGGCCATATTCTGAGGAAGAAGGAAGGAACTTACCTGAAGAATAAAAGCTCAGTAGAACCGAGTTCAACTTTAGGTCGAGCTTTACTAAACTCGTACTTAAGCTCTTATTGTACAACCGGATCTTAATAATGTAATTTACAGGGAGATTATATTATGTGTCTTGTTGAATTATTGAATATGAACATTATTAATATTATTTAATTTTCAGTACAAGCCTGTCACAGATATTTATGTTGAAATCCAATCGAAGCACATAGAAGTTTATTCTGCGAAATTTTCTGTTAATGCTGAGTTTTCGGGGTTAAGATATGTGATGTTTAATTGGCCGATATTTTCAGCAGCCTTGGGTAAGCTTACTTCTCACATTTAAGAACAAACAATACTGTTATTGCTACATCAAGCCTAATTTTTTTTTAATATCGCCTTAGAACTGAACTAATTACGAAAATCCTTTAGGTACTCTTAAATCCGATGGCATCAATTAAAAAAGTTCAGTGTTGAAAAATGAACAGCCTGATTTTCGTCGAGTGGAGATGAATTCCAAAATTTAATTTTAGATATCTACCAATTTTGGATTTATTATTTTTATATTTGTACGCATTGTATCTTTTGAAACTAATTTTGGGTAAGGTTAAATCGGTAACCCACCATTTTAGCCTTCTAATTTAAGTTAGATTTATTTATTTATTTACGAAATAGTCTCCATTTATACATACGTTTACAATATTTTAAATTTGAGCTTGAACTAAAGTAGAGTAACACAGCAGAGACAAGTACAAAAATACTGTTTATTAAAGAAATCAACTTAGAGATCCTTCCAAAGATAACTGTCGTTCATCCATTCCCTATTTTTGTCTTGACGGAATCACGATATGTGCCAATACCCGTAAATGGGTCCAACCCATACATAAACGAGACATACGTGTTAAGACCATAATTTGTCGCATAATAATCAATATTCAACAGTTCCGTATTCCTAGTTCTTTATACTGTATTTAATTGAACTTTGCTAAACAGACCGGGTGAATCAATCATACCATTTATATGAAAAATCAAATCACATTGTATTCTTCGGTTTTCCAGACTATTTAAGTTTAACATATTACAAATATTCATGTAGTTAGGAGGCATAACATTTCGTATTCCCATCCTAAAACTAACTGAATTTACAAACATTTTCTGAACCCTCTCAAGCTGATCCACATGTACCCTATAAAAGGGGCACCACACAGATGATGCGTATTCTAATGACGGACGTACGAAGGAAGTGTATAGAGTCCTATATGCATTTACTGATAATTGCTTGGAAGTTATATTAATATAGCCGAGCTTTTTATATCCAGTACTTGCCAGAGCCTGGATGTGACCATTGTTAAGGTTAATTTATTATTAAATATAATACCCAGATCCTTTATTTCATCAACCCGCCCTAAGACAGTACCATTCAAAGAGTAATCAACAATCAAGGGCTGCTTCGCCCGTGAAAATGTAATACAAAAACATTTACTAACGTTTAAAGTAAGTGCACACCACGACTGAAAGTTATCAAGGTCACCCTTCAACAGTTAGTTACGGGTGTGTCTTATTTAACCATCTACCTAACTTTTTTTTAACTTACCACTCCATTTGAAGCATGGGCCCTTTAATTTAATAATAATTAACTAACCAGACAACTTTGATGATGACATCGACCGACATTATTTTTTCACAATCCAAATTTCTGATTTACTAACCAGACAACTTCGCGAGAAAATTATTTCTGTAAATGCCATGATCAAAGTTGTCTGGTTAGTTAAGTATCTTCGTGCATTCCAATATTCGTGTTTTAAATCATATATACTGATCATGGTTCTTTTTCTTGTAGGGATAACGGCTAACTTGTTCTTTATCGCCCTTAGTTGTTTGATAAGTTGGTATCAAATAATTAGCTCCGATGAGTATGTCAAATATGTTGAGTCTAATAGGACAATGGAAATTTTTGAAAATGGTAAGAAAAGTAAATTTTTTGGATTTGTAAATATTTAATAAAAGTTGATTGATTTCCATTCATATTCTGGTAAAATGAGTTCCCGACATCCACGAATAGTCGTCGCTTGGTCCGAATGCAATGCTTTGGTGCACTCGGGTGATACAAAATTAAGTTACACACAGATTTTAAATAATAAATTTAAATAATAACCAGACAATTTTGACTGTGACATAAATTATATTGGTATAAATTATTTTCTCACAATCGAAGTGTTTCGGTTAGCGTAAATTTACTAACCATATAAGTTTGCTGGTGAAAAAAATCCAACATAAATAAGCCTTTTTTCTCATTTTCTTCATATTTAAATAATCACTTTTTTAATGTTATAATCAAATTTTTTACCAGAATTTGCCCAAAATTTTTTTTTTATGATAAAACACCTGCACTGTAGGAAAAATCCTTTAAGGCGCTCTGGGAGCGGTGCGAGTGCGAAAAAAGCGATTAACGTTGGTCTTGAAACGTTGAAGATTGTATTCATTGGGAAACACGACCTCAGGAAGTTCATTCCACAATGATGACGTTCTCCAGATGAAAGAATTCTTGAACAATGAAGTTCGAGGAGTACTAAGCTGAACAACATATGGATGAGCGGTAGCGGTTCGCCGTGTATTTCTGTTTTGCATTGCTCTAGGTGGAATCAAGTCGGCAATGTCAGTCGAACACCTGCCATGGAAATATCTGTAAAAGAGAGCCAAATCACCAACCTGTCTTCGATGCTCCAGGCTATCGAGGGTCTTGGTCAGCTCGGGGTCGCCGATCAGACGAACGGCTCTCCTTTGAATGGAATCCAGTAGCCGAAGGGTGTGCTTGGGTGCAAAGCTCCAGACATGAGAGCAATATTCTAATGATGGTCGAATCTGGGCTTTGTAGAGTGTCAAAAGTTGATGAGGTGTGTACAACCTTTTGGTGCGGAAAAGTACACCAAGTTTCTGTACAGCTGCCCTGGCAATTGCGGCAACGTGATCATGCCAAGACATATTACCTCCCAGATTGACCCCCAGCAAATTAATAGACGGTGCCAGGGGAATTGCGTGTCCTGCCATGACTATATCCGGTTCTGCAATGTTAACCTTTTTGGAGAAGACTGCTGCCTGTGTTTTCTTAGCATTAAATTCGACTTGGTTACTGTCACCCCAAGCCAAAATTTCTTCCAGGTCATTGTTGAGGCGCAATACTTCATGCTGCCTGCGAAGATGTGCGTCGGCAGCGGATGTTTGGGGAGTCAAGGTAAAAGATGAGACAAGTGTGCTGTCATCAGCAAAGCTATAAATTGGATTTTGGGTTTTCACTAGAAGGTCGTTAATATACAGTAAAAAGAGGGTAGGCGACAATATGGACCCTTGAGGAACACCGGCATTGATGGTGAAGGTGTCTGAGAGAAACCCGTCAATCGCCACTTGCAGAGAACGGTTCTTAAGGAAGCTGGTTAACCATAAACAAAATCCATTAGGCATACCGTAGGATCGCAATTTACTTAGAAGCCCATCGTGCCAAACACGATCAAAAGCCCTAGAGATGTCCAGTGCAACAGCCCGGGATTCTCCATGATGTTCGATGGTGTTGCTCCAAAGATGGGTGACATATGCCAAAAGGTCACCTGTTGATCTGGACTTTCGAAACCCGTATTGATGGTCGCTGATAATGTTAAGCCCTTCCAGGTACTTTAGGAGTTGTTGGTTAATAGCTTTCTCCATTACTTTTGAAATTACTGAAAGCAATGCGACGGGTCGGTAGTTGCTTGGCAGGGTCTTTTTACCTTTCTTTGGAATGGGCTGGACACGCGCCGACTTCCAGCAGGATGGAAATATTCCTTTTTTGTAGGATAAGTTGAAAAGTCTACAAAATACTGGTGTAAGTTCATCGGCGCATGTCTTGAGAACAATGATAGGAATTTCGTCTGGACCAGAAGCTTTATTGACGTCGAGTCCTTTAAGAATCCGTTTGACAAGACGCTGACGGAACACGATTTCAGACATTTGCGATTGAACTGAGGGAATGTTGGGTGGTGATTTTCCCTGGAAGTCTACAGTGGAATGCGAGGAAAACAATTCAGCAAGTAGGTTTGCTTTATCCCCGGCTGTGGTTGCTATTGTGCCGTCTGAACGTGTTAGAGGTGGAATAGTTGACCTTGTAAAGTTTTGGCTGACGGCCTTAGCGACTGACCAAAAGGACCTTGATCCGTTAGGACTGGCAAGAAGTTTGTTTTTGATTCTCTCGTTATAAGCTTCTTTGCTTTGATCTATCATTTGCTTACATTGGTTTCGGGTGGTAACAAAGATGGCGCGATTTTCAGGAGTAGGGTTTTTACGCCACTGTCGGTAAGCCAGGTTTTTAGATCTGACAGCACGCTCGCAGTTCTTGCTAAACCAGGGCTTGCCGTTGGAAGGACGCTTTTTAGAGAAAGGAATAAAGGCCTCCATGCTAGTTAGAATGACGTCGGAGATCTCCTTTGCACAGACAGATGGATCATCCGAAGAAAAGCATACGCTTAGCCAGGGAAAGTTGCGAAAATGGTCCTTTAGGTCTTCCCACTTAGCTGATGTATAGTGCCAAATCTTACGGGGTTTAGGAGGTTGTTCAGAACTAATTGGCAGCTCGTTTAGGGTTGAAATAAGTTTGTGATCGGAAGAGCCCAATGGTGGTTGTACGGTGACCGTATATAGGTCTGGATTTGAAGTTAAAAAGAGATCTAAAAGACTAGCAAAATCCCCAGCTCGGTCTGGAACCCGCGTTGGTTCTTCTACGAGTTGAGTTAGACCAGAACTGATCGCAAAAGATTCGGCCTCGCGGCCTTACTCATCGTTGGTGTTTGAGTATTTAAGCCAGTTGACATTGTGGACGTTAAAGTCGCCAAAGATAGCAACTTCGGCATTCGGATGATTGGTTTGCAAGAAGTCGATTGTGTTCGCTAGTGATGAGAAGAGGGCCCTGTAATGCATGTCACTTGGAGGACGGTAAAGGCAGCATATAAACTTAGTGATTTTTTGTGAAGATATTTTAAACCACATTACATCAAAGTCTTTCGGTTCCAGTATCTCCTCCCGTTGGCAGCAAAGATCATCTCGAATGAACAGACAGACCCCAAAGTTGCGTCTAAAACGGAAGTGAAAATCATATCCAGGATATAAATAGCTGACGGTGTTCGTTGACGCTCTGACTTTTGTCTCGGTCAGTGCAAGCACATGAGGCTTGGAAGATTGTAAGTGCTGGTGGACTGAATTGATGTTAGTGTTAAGCCCTCTAATATTGCAGAAATCAATTTTGAAGTTGTTACTTTTGGGTCTGTTAGCAACTGCAGGCGCCACACCATTTCCTCGTTGAGTGTTGTTGGAGGAACCCAGTAAATTGTCGGAAATGGTGGATAATTCATTAATTTCGCTTGATGAAGCCACAGGACCAGCCCCCACCCGGAGATCCGATCGGGGGGCGAGTTTACCTCCGGAATATTTTGATCTTGGAGCTTCCATCATGCTTCTTTCATACGGCCCCACCCTGGAAACCGGAAACATCAGCACAGCGACGAAACGTTAACTCAAAGAGCAACTTCACGCCACGTAAACTGATGCAATGGTATCTCACCGGGCGATGCCGGGTGGGCCAGCATCTTCCATTTGAAAAATAGTTTTTATATTTCACTTAATTTGTTTAATTATTTGATATTTTTAACTCACTACCTCTAAATGACGAATTCATCGACCCAATCCAAAATTTATATATTAGAAACTTTGAAGATTGAATTATTATATTCTAATTTAGTAATTAAGTTAGTTAGTAGATGTTTTACTGGAATAATCTCAATTTTTATCAATATTTAAAAATTTAAACAATTAAAAAATAACCTAAACTATACAGAGTGATTCACGAGGAGCTTGCATTAGAACTTTTGAGGAAACTACTAAAAATATTTTCTTGAAAATCTGTAGGTTTAAGTTTATCGATATGCTCTCTTAAACTTAAATATAAACATGTTTCTGTCACTTCCGGTTATACCGGAAGTAGCTTCAACTTTAATTTTTTAAATACAATATAGCATTTATTCATTATATTTTTGGTTTTTGCATTAAATTTTACGGAACACGTATTTTACCTAAGTCTACTAATTTTTGAGATATCTGCATATTTTGTAATTATTTCGTAAATGCATAGCGATGAAATTATCCGTATATATTTTTTTACCTCAACTCCTGGACTAAATTTTTGTTGTAATTGTATAGTTAAAGAATCAACCAATTTCAAAAAATAATAAAACTTTAAATAAAAAATTTACTTTAACACGAAAAACCGTAAAAAATGTTGGTCTAAAATCGTCATTTCCAATTTTTCTCAAATTTTCACGATTTAAAAAAATATTAGGTATAGAAACATGTCTTGTATTGTGAAAAAAAAGTATTTGAGATGGCGTATCAGGCTGTCTACGCGGAAAGTCTGTCCGATCATTTTGAATATACCCTTGAAGGGTATATTCACTTTGAAAGTGGCCCAAAATGACCCTGCATTTTTCGATTTTTAAAGATACAAAAAAAAATATTACACATTTTCTAATCTTCTTCAAAAACAATAGGGTTCGGAAGCCGGTCCTCTCGAACCTCCAGAAATAAAAATCGAAAAAAACAATTTTTGCGACCTGAAATGGAAGACAGAAAATTACGCACATTTTTCGACTTTGTCGTTTAATAACTTTTTTCTGTCACACCCTGTATATTTAAATTTTTTACTGAAGATGCTCCTATTATTTCACTATAAACCCAGAAAGTTTGAATATTTCAACTTTATCTGATTTCTAGAAAAAAAATCGGGAACATGAAAACGTTAAATGTAACACAAATTTCCAAGATAGAATACAATAGGAATCCTAAGATAGGGGATATAAACATATCGCGGTTCGCGATATGTAAAAATATATACGGATAATTTCATCGCTATGCATTTACGAAATAATTACAAAATATGCAGATATATTTCAGAAATTAGTAGACTTAGGTAAAAAACGTGTTCCATAAAATTTAATTATAATTTAATGCAAAAACAAAAAATATAATAAAAAATGCTGTATTGTATTTAAAAAATGAAAGTTGAAGTTACTTCCGGTATAACCGGAAGTGACTGACACATGTTAATATTTTAGTTTAAGAGAGCACATCGATAAACTTAAACCCCCAGATTCTCGAAAAAATATTTTCAGTGCGTTCCAGTTCTAATGCAAGCTCGTCGTGAATCACCCGGTATAACTAGCCCAAACCAACAAAAAAATAATGAATAAATTTTAATAAGATTCCTCAGATTCTTCCTGTTTTGGAGAAGAGAAGGATCCCACAGCAGGACTCAGAAAAAGAAAAGAGATTATTATTGAAGAAATTAAAAATGCAACGGAATTTTAGATGCTAATAGTATTACGAAAATAATTTTATATCGCTACTTGTAACAATGATATATAGTACCGCTAGTATATTATTGCTATAGTATAATATATAAATTAAATCTACTAGTTCTTAAATGTTGGCGTTTTTGTTTCTATTTGATAATAAGTTTGTTGAACTATTGCGAAAAAACAGCAATTAGAAAACTATACAATAAATTACACAAATACGCATGTTAAGAAAAAATGTCACAAGCTATATTACTTAATATTTTACGGTTTTAGTGCTTACAACAAAAATGTCAACACTTTTTTACTCAGTAACTGTGTCATGTATAATAATAGGCCTGTCGTGTACAAAAGTAACCAAATGGGGAGTGACATATTTTGTCTTTTTGCTATTTTAAATATTTTATTAGAATAATATGACTATTTTTATCGTAGATTTCCGGTTGCAGGAGGCAACCTGGTCCCGGCAATATACTGGGTGTACAACTAAAAAGAGAGGCAGCGCTGGCTGTATCTTGGAATTTATTAAGCTTCGAAACAAATTTTTTATAAGGGAAATTACCAAGAGAAATTACTATTATTATATTATATTATTTTTAGGTTTCTCAAATATCTTCTAGAGGCCGTAAACTCAACTAAGAAAACGAAGGTTTCTTCTTAATATGCCAAGTTAAGCCGTTTAAAAATATATGTATTTTAATCTTGAAAAACTTATGAGCAACGTTGTTTTAGCACTAATTGCTCCAGCTTCTGAAATAAACGGGTGCTGAAAAAAAATAATTTTTTCGGTACTCACACAAATTTCTTGGTATTTTCAGAATGTTTTAATAATTACTTTAGCTAGGAAAGATATATTTACTTGTGGTTTGCACTGACTTCTTCCAATTTGAATTGTTCTATTGGCTATTTTCGACATAGTTTTGTTTAAAATTGAAAAAAAATGCAAATTTCAATGTCATACCTCTAGTGACTTCCGCAGAAACCAAAAACACATATGTATATTATAAGGTGTAGTGGGGATCTGGGCAAGTGTTTTTTTTTTGTAATAATTGTAAAAAAAATTACGTTTAAAAACTAAAACTACAATAAAATGACTTTTATAGACCCCAACATTATTGTTTAAAAAATTTTTAATATTTTTTTAAGTAACACAGCGTATGTCAAATGTATCTAAACTTCGCCTATAGTTACAAGTTACGGCAAAAATGTTAAAAACTTTTTATCTGTACTAATAATTTAAAACTTAGGTTCAAAGTTTTTCATTTCCTCAAAGTTGTAATCACTAACGTTATCTCTTGTATTTTTTTTTAACACTTTAATTTTTCAGGTTTTCAGTTTTTGGTCCATAGTTCCCACTTGCCCCGCTTTATTTGTTAGTGAGGTAACTGGGGATTAGTTCCTATTTAAATTTTTTATATTAATAAAATTCAAAGTGAAAAGTTTTAAGAAGTTGAAAAGTGAGATTGTGCGTAATCTGCAAAAACTATAAAGTAAATAAAAACTTAAAATCGGTATTATGTAGTTTTAAAAAAAAGTTATAGAAGAAGAAATCTCTAACATATGAACGCAATAGATTAACCCACTTGCTCCAGTTGAATATAACATTACTCAAACGCGATTTATAAGTTAAAAACCCACTTACCCCAGTACCTGGGGCAAGTGCGTTCTATGGGTATATTTTCATAACAATTTTTTGTTTAAATGAAATTCTTGGGTAAATGATTAAACAAATTTTGTTGTAATTGTAAATATCACTAATTACTTCCTGTCTAAAGCGCATCTCTGTAACTCGATTTAAAAAAAAGGTATGTAGTTTCAAGGGCAACCTTTTATATCCCCACTTAACCTTAATTTAAATGATAGAAAAATAGAATTACCTTTGAAACGAGACCATGTTTCATAATATCCGTTGACTATAACCGAAGTTACTTAATTTTTTTCCAAAAAATGTTGTCTTTCCCCCATCCCTTTATTTGAGGAGCTGGAGCAATAAATGCTTGAACAAAGTTTCTTACATGTATTTTTTAAAAGGCTTGACTAGACATACATACTAAGGAGTAACCTTCGTTTTCTTAATTGACCCTACGCCTTACGCCCTCTAGCGGCTATCTGAGAAACTTAAAAATAAGTTCTAGCAATTTTTCTTGGCAATTCCCAATATACAGCCGGCGTCCCTTTTAGTTATACGCCCGGTACAAGGTTTTATTTTTATTACTATCGTTATTTACCTTTATAAAATTTTCTTGTACTAAATAAGGACGTTTTTGTTCTACCTACATGATTTACCTTTTTTGGTTTTTACCAAAAGTCTAGGATAGGTTGCATAGGTGATCTTTGTATATTTCTGCAGTGGCTACATCCAGAAGAGGTACTGAAACCGGTGTTTTATTGTATAATCTTATTAATAGTATATTATCTAAATTTTAACATTATAAACATGTCTATGTCATTATCTAAAATACAAATGTCAAAAAACCTAGTTTCATTCTTTGGTTGACCTATTGATGCCTAAAAGCACAGAACATACATAGTTATAGCTATGTATATTTTGAGCTGAAAGCTTATTTTATGCGCTAATATTTATAGCCTAACAATTTATGCAAAAAAAGGTTATTTTTGATCAAAGTTTAGGAAACAGGCTGAAACCTATTCCTTCCCTCGTTTTAAGGGGTGTAAACAGTAAACACGATAATGATAATAAGACTGCTGCATATTTCCAACCTAGGTGATTAGGAGGGTTGACATTTGTTTTCTTTCTTGTCAATGGTATATTGGGTGAGTAGTTCTGGAAGGTTCTTTATAATGACAGTTTCGACTATTAAAGGGTTGGAAAACTCCCCAGAGGCAAAATAAATTTCCGCAACGGTGAGGGGCATTAAAATGAAAACAAAGCAGATAAAAACTTTTGTATTCACCTTCCACAACTCACTACCCAATTTTCCATCGAAAACAAAAAACTATGTTAGGAAACGAGCCGCTTGCGGTAGAAAACGGCGCTAATAAAATTGTAAACATGTACATTATAATATTTTTTCTATATTGCATTTTTTTTTCATTAAAAAACTACTTTATTTAAAAATAAAATATGGCATAAAAATGTTGTAACAGTGGCGGCTCGCGGTCTTAAAAAATGGTGAAGAGCTAGGTATAGTGCGGCTACTTAAACAAACATTGACTAATTTATATTTTTATTACGTACAAACACACAATAAAAATTAAACTAAGTAGGTACGTACACTTCTGAATTAACTGAAAATTAAAAACAAAACTTTTTAATCACACAGAAAATCACGTAAAAACGATATCTATAACCGTAAGTTTCGCGAATCCTCAAAATAAATACCTTAAGGTTAGGCGAACCAATGCTAAAACAATGGTGCATAGACTGATCTATTTTTAAATTGCCCTTCATCATAGTACAAATTGTTACATGCTGTTTGCGTGACTGATGTCACGTAACCGTAGCAACGGTAAATATCCAAGCCATGTTGGGCGTTGGGTCTTCAGTTGCTTTGAGCTAACGGACGGCTGGGGCGCGCCAAAATGCACGAGTATTTATAATTATTGTCTATCGGAGTTAACCGTGGCCCTATTATGCATGGCTACATTCGGATTTTAAATTAATATTATTAATTCAAACATAATTATTTTTTATATTATGTATTGGTACATTAATATTTAATATTGTCAAAAAAATTTCCTCCTGGTTTAATTTTTTTTGGGTTCACCTACTTCACCTGAGGAGCCGCCACTGTGTTGTAAACTTGTATGTCTAAAATTGGTGTTAATAATTGATTTTATTAAAGGTCATACCTATATATCAGCAAAATAAAACATTTGAGTAATATAATTTCCAACTTTAAAAAAATAAAAACCTTTATACTAAGCTTATTACGATCCTGAAACGATATGGAAAAAGCTTTAAGATAAAACAAAGTAAAATCATATAATTTCAGCCTAGTGGAGGATTGTTTTAATTACACCTTGTATTTTAACGTAACTTTTTCTAAAAAAAAGGCGGTTCAAACTCTATTGACCACTCTAATAAATAAGTACCTTTCTGGACGCAGCTTAATAAAATGTTAGTTGTATAAAGTAAAAACAAATTCAACTTTATCAATATATATTTTCAATCATTGTAAAAATACATCGAGTAATAAAACTGGGACAAAAATCAATAATAATTATTTTTCTTAAAATAGGGTAGGTGGCACCATCACTCAAAAATGGTTTTGATATTAAATTTTTATAATCGTTTTCGCAAGTGTTTAAAATTTAAAACAGTTTTAAGTTGACAAAGCTTTCAACCCTCCACGATTAGGTATAGGGACAGACGTAGTAGAAATTGAGTTAGAAACTAATAACTCATTTATCTTAAATATAGTTTCTATATTTATAAAACCAGGCCTATATCCTGTCAAAGTGTACTAAATGTCAGTTTTTAAATATCAATATGTCTAAAACAACTGAACGTTTAGAATGTTAAACACAACCTTAAAATACAATAAGCACTTCCACTGGAAATATCAAAATGCATTTTTTAAAACAGTTTTTAAAATGTATTCGTTTCAGAGATCTTATCTTTTATAATAACTCCGCCGTGTTTTATTCTATACTATAGAAAACATTTTCTGTTATGTCCAGCTTAGAAAGAGCAAATAAAATTAATAATCGCCCACTCTCGTCAATTTTACCATGTAAAATGTAAATTTAGGTTCTCAAATAACTAATGAAAATAATATTTCTAAATATACAAATAAAATTTAGTTGTAATATAAAAACCATTCTTATCTTACATGTTATAAAACCTCTAACTTTATGAAACAACGCGTAGTGTTGCACTCTGCAGTATATTAGACTGCCCGCTATTTGGATATCGGAAATCATATAGGCGCTAGAGGGTATAGAGGTTAATTTGGCATTTAAAATTATAATTTTGAGTTATTGACAAGAAATTTCGATGGCGCGGCGGTAGAATTATTTTGAAAGCATCGAAAAGTGTGACTTAAATATTCTGACAATACAACTATAAATGGTATTTTTTTTTCGAGGGCCCTTCCATGCGCCGGATGCACTTAGGCTAGGTTTGGCCCGTTGTTATCACCCTGTTTGGTTGTTACACCCACTCCGTGATCTCAGTTCCTTGCACTAGTTTGTGTAGGTCAACTTGGGAGATGGATGTACTCTGGTTCCAGTTTTGGTTGCCCGAATATTTGTTGCCTCTTCCGATCTAGTGAATCGCAATGGCAAACTATGTACTGTACAGTTTCTCTGTCTTGTCCGCATAATCTGCAGCCAAGGTCTCCATTGTACAGTTGCATTCTGTGCAGATGGTTCTTGACAGCCATGTGTCCTGTCAGAATTCCTGTAATGGTTCCCAGCTGTTTTCTATTCATTTAAAGCAGCTGTTTCGTAAGACTTGGATCTGGATCCCCAAGCTTTTGCCATGGGCTAATCCGTCTGTTATTCCAGTGGATTTTGTGTTCATTCCTAATCCATCGCTTTATAGCATCTCGTACCATGCACCTTGGCACTCCGAGTGCCGGTTCTGGATCGATGAATGTGTTTTCAAAGGTTTATCGGCTTTTTTATTTCCTGTAATACCTTCGTGGCCCGGCACCCACTGCAGTACTACTTTGTTTATTTTTGCCAGGGCCTCCTGACATTCCCATACCAGTCTTGAGGTTACCTTGTTGCATATTAGCTATCTAAGGACTGCCTGACTATCAGAATATGATCCGCTTATTGAGGTAAGCCCTCCTGTTGTTTTCGTACGCACATTGCAATATGACGTAGATTTCCGCTTGGAACACTGTAGAAAACTTTCCCAGAGAGAAAACCGCATTTTTCTCCGGTCTTACTCCGTGTATCCTCGCTCCGGTACCCTCTTTGGTTTTGAAGCGGTCTGTGTACCAGATTATTGCCCCAGGAATAGTTTTTGGTGTTTTGTTTTTCCATACGTTTCGTTTATCAATTATATGGTATGGCATAGCGAAACCTTGGATTTATGTGGTCTGATCTAATTTCTAACTCAGGTCTATGTATAATCTCGCTTAAAAGTTGCCTGCCTAAGAGCGGCGTCGAACTCTGAAGTCTATAGAGTCCCATTCTTCCAAACAAATGGTATACTATTTTCGGTGTTCTAAAATAATTTTCAATTTTTTTAATAGACGCCTATGTTTTTCTTTTTCGTAAACAGTCATAGGTATACACCTACATGGTATCAAATTAAAAACCGTTAAAAATTGACAGTTTATATGACAAGTTTCAGAAAAAGTAAACGTTTTTGTAGTGAATTTTTTTTTGCTTTTTTTCAAATGTGTAAAGTAAAAAGTATTTCAGTATTATAAAAATATTCGTAGGTTAAATATATTAACGACAAAAATAGACAGTGTCACGTGGTATGTAAAAATAAAGACACGGTGAAAACAACTGGGTGACTACAAGATCTAAATATTTTGATAAGCTAAATTTAACCTCATTATAAAGGTTGTATTTTATATAAAACAAATAAATCTAAATGAATTTTACTACCGTATTTTGACTTTCAAGCGTGAACTATAATTTTACACGGTCCCTCTAATTGGTACGGTTTCTGATATTCCAATAGTGGGGCTATAATAGACAGCGCGTTTTATTATATCTCTAAAAGACTAATAACAAAAAATGTATCTTTAATAATATGAAGCAGAGACACATTATGTTACATTTACATTTTTAAACTTACATAACTTTAGAAATGTTACTAACAAATTTAGAGGTTTTATGACATTTTATAACCTAGCATAAATCAAACTTATTCTGAATCACTTCTTTCACTCTCTACCATGACTACTGAATCTGAGTCACTTTCAGATTTGTCCACGTGGTTTTCTTGTTCCATATTTTCATTTTGGTCGCTTTCTTCCCAGTTTTCATTGTCATCGCTATCTGATGGAATTTCTATTTGCATCTCTTCTTCTGAATCCGAGTCGCTGTCATCTAAAACAAATTTCAAACATTTATTAAGGTAGATTTGTTTTAAGCTGTACTGAAACTTATACAGATTTTAAAAGTTTATTCACAAACAGAGCTGTGAGTAACTTAAGTAACTAGATACTTTTTAGTATCTAGTTACTTAAAGTAACTAGATACTTAGTAACTTAGTTCTTTTTTGAATCATGCCAAAAGTAACTGTAACTTCGTTACTTTTGAAAAGTAACTTGTATCTAGTAACTTTTTAATAGTAACTATGCACTTAGAAAGTAACTAGATACTTTTAAAGTAACTAAGTTCCTTTTAAAGTAACTAAGTTAGGTACTTTTAAAGTTCCTCTAGGATACCAATAATGCACACGTGCCGTCCAATAGATGATGACCAAGGGACGATCGGCGGCCGTTAATCAGATTTTCACGAAGGGACGAGCGGCGAGTCGCGAGCGTCAGACAGTACACTGATTGGAACGCGAAATTAACACTTCTTAGATTAATTTTCTGATGGTAATAGTGGTAGTGTGTACAGGAAAATGAGTTATCACTACCTGGTAAATTTATGGTATCTAGTTCAAAAGCATCTTAGTTACTTTTAGAGTTTCGTAGTTACAATAAAAA
This sequence comes from Polydrusus cervinus, assembly GCA_935413205.1. Lineage (NCBI taxonomy): Eukaryota > Metazoa > Arthropoda > Insecta > Coleoptera > Curculionidae > Polydrusus > Polydrusus cervinus. Next base: position 54,043,651 of record OW284516.1, on the reverse strand, counting down.
TAACTAGTTACTCAAAAGTATCTTAGTTACTTTTAGTAACTAGTTACAATCAATGTAACTAGTTACTGTAAAAGTATCTTAGTTACTATAACTAGTTACTTTAACTAAGTAACTAAGAACTAAGTTACTTTTAGGTAAAAGTAACTATCCCTTATAAGTATCTAGATACATTTGTGCAAAAGTATCGAAAAAGTAACTAGTTACTTTTCTGAAGTACCTTTCACAGCTCTGTTCACAAAGTAACATTTCTTTTCACACTTACATATACACGTAAATTTGACTGGGTAATGTTAATAAAACACATAGCTACCAATAGAGTAAAGTGTATAAGATAAACTAAACAACAATACCAACTTTTCTCTCATAAGGTGAGCTTATATTGAGCTTTGCGTGAGCAAAAACCCCTACAGACTTTCCTAGCTTGTGCTTGTCACAATAAGTGTACTCTGTGGTACTGCGTTGTATAATTGTGATTTATATGATAATGACTGGTTTTACTTTAGTCATTATTGACTACTGATAGTGTGAATAGGTTCCAACCTCTAATAGTGGGTATGTTTTGTTTTTGTTGGCTTGCTCTCGTGTCCTGTAATGCTGTTAAGTTAAAATTAATGCACAAAAAGAGCGGATAAGTCCCAAACACATGTATTTTTATTTTAAAGGTTGGCAACTGGTAAGCGACCTATTGACATATCTCAAATATTTACAGTAGTCTGGACGATATCAAGTGTTTTTTAGAATTATGGAAACTAGCGGGTACCAACGGCTTTGTACGTGTAGCGAATGCAATTCTATTCTGATTAAATTTCATATTAGTTTTAGGATAAATACATAAAAATAAAGTACATTTTCCAAATTTAAAACTAGGGGAAGATTCAATTTTAAATAATTAAAATTTGTTAATCCTCGGTAATAACACACACGGGGTTCGAATCATTACCATTGCTATCTCGGTAACTCTACGAGATACAGAGTTAATTAACTGGAGGCAAAGTTGCATATTTTAGTACTGAATAATTTGTTAAAAAGAAATTTAAAAAAAACCGAAATACAAGAAAAAAATTTTTTTTGTTTTTATGGCAAATACTCATTATTTTGAAAAACCAAGCGCAGAGCACTTTCTTATGCTCTCGAGAAAATCATTTTATTTTTTAGATACATTTCGTTTTTTAGATACCCAATTCAACTTAATTTTTTTAAATATGGACCTGAATTTATTTTTTTAAGTAGCTTTTGACCTACCAAAACTAATGATTAGAGATTAAATCTCAATATTACATTCCAGGAGAAATAATACTCTAAGTCAACCTTCACTAAAATATATTCATAAGAAATTTTAATCTGTTCTACATGTTTCGAACGTATAAACGTTCATCTTCAGGAAAAATATAGTTATATAGTATAGGAAATTGTGAGTGACACCCTCATAGAGCTTTTGAGGAAGTTAGATTATTGAAGAAAGTGATGCTTCCATAGAAGTAGGGAAGAAAAATACTACCAGGTTCTATAGATAAATATGGGAGTTAAATGGTAATTTAGGGTGATGAACTGAGAAACGTTATGTGAGAATGATATAGAAAAAGAGCAGCAACTTAAGTGGTGAAGTATATTGTTGAAAAACTATTGTTAAATGGAGAAAATGAAAAATATGTGTGTTGGCAAGTCAGATGTACCTATTGTTGTATGTATATATGAACTGTGATATTCGAAGACATCTTAGGATATGATTCCCTGAAGCCTGATACTACCTATATATCCTACTACATTTCTTAACATTATTTTTCACCATTTCACAATAAAATCACTTTTCTCAAAATATGTTTTCTAAAATTTTCGACACTAGTTTCCACATTTTATGTGAACCCTTTGAAAACTACCCACGTCATTTCAAAGAATCATATCCTAAGATGTCTTCGAACATCACAGTTCATATATCCATACAACAATAGGTACATCTGTCTTGCCAACGGGCAAGGGCCTGTCGACATATTAAGCACCGGTTCCCGCAGATCACCGAAATCAAGCGGTGTCGAGCGCGGTTAGTACTTGGGCGGGTGACCGCTTGGGAACACGGCGTGCTCTTGCCTCAGGGAAGAGTGTAAAATGAATCGACACCTAGCCATCCTATTCACGCCGGACAGGCCGGATGAGATCGGATATCTCGTAGGATGAAGGTGCCGTTTCACACTCCCCAGTCGGTAGATCACATTTCGAGGGTCAAAACGCAGGACCTCGTAAGTAACACTTTTGGCGAAATACGTTTTATTATATATTGTTGCCTAGAATAGATGGCTCCATGTGTTAACAAACTACAGAGTTTCTAATTTTTGCCGTAAATTGCAGAAAACATTACCTCGTATTTACATGTGTGGCTATTTTAAAAGCATTACCTTGCATTTGTCAGTCGAATCATTACTGCCAAGTGGTACGGTGCTCCTTGTTTTTGGGGGGTAAGAGCTTTAAAATATGAAATATATTAAATTACTTTTAAAAAGAAAGTTTTTAAGAAATGGTATTTTGTTTCTGTTTATTTTATTTTATGGTAAAATATATATTTCTGTTCTCAAAGAGTATTTTCTTTTCAGGTTACACTTACGAAGTCCTGCTTATTTAAAAACTGTTAATTTTCTATTAAAAGAAAAAAAATAGTTTTATTGCCTTCCTGTAAAATTCTAAAATTGTTACTAACGAGGTCCGTCCTGCGTTTTGACCCTCGATTTGTGGTCGATGACCGGTTCAAGATGGCCTACGTAGTCGGCGAACCGTAAAAAAAAAAAAAAAAAAAAAAAATGTCTTGCCAACACAAATATTTTTCATTTTCTCCATTTAACAATAGTTTTTCAACAATATACTCCACCACTTAAATTGCTGCTCTTTTTCTATATCATTCTTACATAACGTTTCTCAGTTCATCACCCTAAATTACCATTTAACTCCTATATTTATCTATAGAACCTGGTAGTATTTTTCTCCCCTACTTCTATGGAAGCATTACTTTATTCAATAATCTAACTTCCTCAAAAGCTCTATGAGGGTGTCACTCACAATTTCCTATACTATATAACTATACTTCTCCTGAAGATAAACGTTTATACGTTCGAAACATGTAGAACAGATTAAAATTTCTTACTGAATATATCTTAGTTAAGGTTGACTTAGAGTATTATTTCTCCCCATTTATTATTATCAATTCAATTGCCCGAGCGAAGCCGCTGATACCCGCTAGTTTCACTATAACTTCTAGAATTTCCATACCTCTATCATTGAAAACAAGAAGGGCATCATCCTCTTCATTATTATCCGCATTGCTACTTGTACTAACTTGAGGAACCAACAATTCCAATTTCCCTCTTAAACTGTTAAGATGCGTTTGTAGTGATATCCTCCCGTAAATGCTCGCTAAAACTCCTGAGAACAATTCGGATAGGTTTGGGTTGGATATCAGAATCCCCGCGTGCAATTGCGCGAAATGCTTTAACCAAAGGGCACCATAATGACTCCTAAAATAATTAAACTTTAACTTGAAGAAGTAGTTCATACTTGAAGTGGAGTCGAGATGTAAATGAGACACTAAGTCTTTCTCCACTGGTAAAATACTTTTAATTTAAGAGATTTCTCCACATGTTTCGAATGGAAACACATTCATCATCAGGAGAAACAGATAGTGGTTTAAATAAAATGAAAGAGTTAGAAAGAAAGCTGTTCTTATCTTAACAGGGCTTAGAAAAATGGTTCACGAGAGAAGGTAAGAAGAGTATTATAAACGGAAGAATAATTTGCAGTAATAAGGTTTAAAGGGTTAGTATTTGAGAAAATTTCTTACACAAATGATTGTTATATTAATAGGTATTCATTTTTTTTTAATTGGGAGGAAAAATGTAAAACCTAAAAAGTTAGGAAAGTTAACTAGATCGCTACATATAAAATAAAGGGTAAAAGAAATGTAATATGAAATAATTGATAATCGGAAATTGATTCATGTTAAAACTTAAATAATGGTGTCGAAGAAATTAGATAATAGTTATTTATGTACCAAGGCAGTAAAGTGATTCTTTATCGGACGAGTCTGAAATTATGAGATGAGCGAGCGAGGCGAATAACAGGCTTCGAGTTCGATAAAGACACTTTACTGACGTGGTGCATGCAAAATTTTATCGCCAACCGTTCTTCACCGTTTTATGTAAGGCAGACCGCTCTAAGAAAATAGATGTTGTTTTCCCATGTTAAATTAATAGAAAAGACTAGCTGCAGGCCTATTTTAGAATCGGGTCTACGTAAAATATTTAATAGTTCTGGTCAAAATGTAAAGTAGAAGTTTCATACTACCTATTCCATCCCATATTCAAGCTCGAAAGGTTAAAATAGCTTCACAATCCGACGACAAAAAAAACCATTTTGGCCTAAATTTGACACGTCAGAAAATTTTTTTTGTCTGTTTGTTCGGCATAGAGTGAAAATTTGCGGAGGGTAATACTGTTAAAATAAAGTGTTCGTTTACTTCCGGAAATCACTCTGATAATGTACGGCTTTACTGACGGTTGGCGAAAAATATATTATTTTTAATATTTTAGGACGATAACTTGGATCTAACGATCATTTGGTCAAGAATTAAGTAGGCATATAACTGTGGGGAAGAAGATTTTTAATAAAATGTGATGAAGTTTACTGCTAATTATGGTAATTCACATTGGAATGTTTTGGTAATGCAGTTTTAGAGTAAATGTAGGTCGTCACCATATTACTGGCTTTTTTATAATAGATGAGTCTTCTTAAAAAGGGGCTTGAAAAGTTGAGCACGTGAAATTCCTTTTTAAAGAGGATGACAGTGACAGATCGGTGAAACGAAATGGCGGTCAAGGTAAAAATGAAAGTTTATCCCGGGCGATTCCCACAAGTGACTCGCCTCACTATGAAACGGTGAAAAAATGAAACCTGGGAGTTTGTACTGCATAATTATTAATTTGATTAATTAAACGAATTTGCGATGTTTACAGTTTACCAAGTGGTGACAAAACGTTTTTAAAATTTAGTATATTGTTTACCCTAATGTATATTATTATAAAGAATACAGTGAAAGTATTTTTTAAAGTATGGTAGTCGTTTAAAAATACTGAGTGATACACATAAAATACGTTTAATAAAAATATAAGCTGATCAAAAAATCACTTTAATTCCAGTTACAAAACAAAGTAGGTAACTACTGGTTGGTATAAAAATATATTAACTAAAGCACTTTTATGTCGGGTTGCATAAAGATTTTTAACCAGCAAGTTTGACTGTGACATAAATGACATTGGCAGGTATATTTACTCACAATTATAGGGGCCACGTTACCTTAATTTTTAATTTACTAATCAGACACCTTTGACTGTGAGTAAATAATGAATGACAATGTCATTTGTGTCACAGTCAAACTTGGTGATTAGTTAATTATGGTTAAATATCTTTATGCAACCCAACATTAGAAAACTAAAGCTTAATTGCCAAGATTACATGACCATAATTTTCTTTCAAACGTAAAATCTAGGCTAGTTTGAGCCTCTAGGCATAAATAATATTTAGGCTTACTTACAATATTGTTTTCCCAAGCACCAAACCAGACAATTCTTTGATTAAGCCTTCAAAAACGGTTACAGGCAATCTCTTGACGGTATTTCTTATAATATTTTCATCTTTTTTGCACAGGGCAGTTCTCAGTAAGTTTTTATCTTTACTATGTAGACCTTGGAGTAACAGCTGAGCTACATTGTCTATTTTTGGCACTTGGTTGTCCGTTTTGCTGAGGGTTAAATTTTCTAACCTATAAAGACAAAAAAAAGCATTTATAATTTAATTTGTAATAAGAGGCAAAACTCAACAAGATACGTTTAAAATTGTAAGGCATTTATCATAACCGCCAAAAAATCGAAAGAATAGTTTTGAGATATATCGATAGCGAGTGTAGTATCCCCAAATATACAAGAATACTTTACTTTTTATACTACTATTTATAAGTAATTCTATTGAAATTGGTCCTAATCTAGGTTAATCAGTTTAAAAATTTGTATATGAAAAAAAGTTATATTATATCCACTTTCTTAAAGAAATTACAAGAGAAAATGGATAACTTACCTTTGCTCCATGGGAATCTCAGCTTGTACTTCATTTTTCCTTTTAACTGGAATAGTAGAGATCTGGGAGGAAAGATAGTGAACATTTTCATCTAGTAAGGGCGTCTTGACTTTTGTAACATTGCTTTCTGTCGATTTCTTTGATGTATGTAGATCAGCTCTTATAAGGCACTGTACTTTTTGATAAGAAGAAACTGACTGAAAATATTTAATTATTCCTTTAAATATCAAGACCAACAGATATAATTTAAAGTCTCTACAGTAACTTGTTACATTACATTTAGCTAAGATTAAAACTATAGCCAAGTGGCTCAACTAAAGAATCCAAAGACCCCTAAAAAAATATAGCGGGGCACCCTATCAGGTTCTAACGCAATATTAGCTTTCATCTTTCCAATCGCATGCTTAATTTCAAAACATGTTATTTTTCTCTCGCAAAAACGGAATTTTAATTCAGATCCTTTATATTTTGTAAGAAAAAAAGATACAAAGTCTCGGCCTCGAAATTTTTTTTTTTTGAGGTCGAGACTTTGTGTCTGTTTGAAGGTTGGAGACAATGATGTTTCTTGAATGATAGAATAGTTTTGGACTTGCATTGTCTTTAATTTGTTTTACATCACAACGTTTCAACTGGTAAGTATCTCCAGTCGTCTTCAGGTGAATACTAAATAAGTAAAGTAACTACAGCTCTATTTATACTAGCTAGATGTACTGGAGCATGACTGAGATGGGTGCAGTCATACGTTTAATTCTTGTGCGGTATTTTAAGTTTACATCTACTTAACAAAGGTTTCCAGATATTTCTTATATCTAGTGAGGGCTTACTAAAACAATCTGGGTTCTGGTATATGGTAGCAGCTTCCTTGAACTTCCTCTTCCTCCAATGGTGTTCTTTATGCAGGATTTGAGCTTCTGTCCACTTAATGTGATGACCGTGTGTCCAGGCATGGTCAGCTGCCCCTGATTTTTCGATTTCTCCTTTAAGCGTGTTGTTTTTGTGTTCCTTGACCCTAGTTTCAAGTGGCCTTAGTAGGGATAGATGGGGGTTTCTACGCCCTCCATTTCCTCCAAGGCCTCTGCGCATGCCCAGGCAGTGCGCAGGCGCGTGTCATATGTCATACGTCATCTGTCATGTCACACTCTTGGGCGTGAGCTATTTGGGCATTAGCTACTTGGGCGTTAGCTACTTTGGCATTAGCTACTTGGGCATAAGCTACTTGGGCAATAGTATTCATTATAGGCAACGTGTTTAGGATGACGTCATATTATGTTTAGGAAAAGATGGCGGCTGTCACCTGTCAATTAAGATATGTCAAGACCACCTGTCACTTGTCAAATGCTAAAATTAAAATCTAACACGTGGGTCGGGTTCAGGGTGACGTCATAAGTCGTTTAAAGAAAACACGAACGCGATCGGTCAACTGGTTTGGAAGATATAGTTTTTTGCGATTAGTGCCCTTATGCCTATCAGTGGAGTGCTGAAATTCTGGTTGCAGGCAGAGGAATATAGAACCAATCTAACAGTGAAGGAATTTTTCAAATATCTCAACTAATAACAGAGCTAGATGTATTAAACCATTAGGGCCTTAACACGATAAAGTCGTGCAAAGCATTGGTAATGTTTATTTCTTAGTAGGAATATACCTCGTATATTAATTATATTTATATACCTCGTATAATACGGTACTGTTGATATGTTGTTAAGATTGCGTCATCTTTATTTCCTAGTAGCATAATATTCATCTTGTACCAGGAATCAATTAACTATTATTTAGCGAAATAAAACACTCAAGTAATAAAATAATTATTTATTTAGCCATATTACATACAGAGTTTTAGTAATTCTATATAAATTAATTGCTAGCAATAAGAAGCAGGTTACAGCTATAAATACAATTAAACTATAATTGCTGGGTGAGTCATCTAAATCCTCGGTTGATGTAGAGTTGTCACATTGGGGGAAAGTGGTGTTCTTGTATACGCTGATTAAAGTCTTCCAATCTGTCTCGCCAATAGTGTGATCTCGGAACAAGAGCTTAACCTTATAGCGAAACAGTTCGTTAGCTGCTGATGGGACTGTTATGTAAGAGGCAGGAGTAATTTTCTTATCAATCATCTCAAAAGGCATCTTTAACCATGTATTATTAGATGGAAAGTCATTGGTTTCAATCATTACTGACACGTTCCGAACGTTAAAAGGAGTGTATACGTAAAACACATTTTGCACCAGCGCCACCAGGAGTACATATGACGAACTTAACGCAGCCATGGTTGGAATATAAATGAGTTAAATTTTCTTCTTAAAGATACTTATAGCTTCATAACTATTAAACAGACCCGTTATAAATATTATCAGTAAAACTATTAAGTAAAAACCACTTCGTTTATAGCAGGATGGTTCTAGTTTTTGCATCTTTTTCTCTTTAACAGGCCTGGACGGTTTATTTGCTTTAAGTTGTCTGCACTTCCATAACGTCTTTGCCAATTTACAGTGTTTAGCGTACTTGTAATGATCTGCTAGAGGATCGTCTCCTTCTTTCCAATTATCAAATTCGCAGTGGCAAAAAGCACATTTAACCACATCAGAATGTTGTGTAAAATAAAAACCTGCATATGCTAGGGCTTCTGGATTAACTTTATTGCGCCACCCAGTAAATGTGATTAATCTGTCTTCAAAATTTCGAATCAGCCCAAGGCCATCATCACCGCAATCTAGACGATCTACACTATCCATTAGGTACATGTTTCTATCTAGAGAGTTGTAACTATACTAAGAAATAAAACATGAAATTGTTTATTTATTCATTTATTAAACATCAGTACACATATATATTTTATCAAAATCATCCATCACCTTCTGCGGATTATAATGCAATAACTCTAAAATATAATAATTCTGTTCAGACATGTTTAAATTACAAATACTTTTAACAACATCAATAATGGTGTTATCTATATTAACATAATAACAAGCATATCTCAATAAATCATCATAAGCGGTTCTAAAGTCTAAGTTTTTTACTAATTCTAACCTATAATTAACTAAATGTTTAATACATAAAATATCATGCATGTCATTACAGCAAAAACATAATGTAACATTATCACATTTAAGATTAATTATTTTTTCTCCCAACAGAACTGCTGTGGATATGGTAAAATTTTCAGTTTCAGATACGGTGGTTGCTACAGTTTCACCGGATCCATTTTCTTCAAGCATCTTGGAAGCCATTTTGAGAAATTCATACCAGTCAAAGTTAGCCAGAGAGATTGAAACTTGTTCTTCAGGTAGATTTAAAAGTGTATTTGTTAACTTTACGCTTGGAAGCATTCCTCTAGCGACACTGAGTCCTACCACTATCTTGAAATGGCCAGCAGGATAACACACTTCATTTAAAAACTTTTTTTCACTTCTAATTTCTTCCTTGCTTCTTAAAATCATACTATCGAGATACTTCCAATACGGAGTCGAACTTCGAGAGGTGTCATCACCATCTTCCACCATTTCACTAAAGTCTGCAGAGTAGTCAGAAAGCCAACTATCGTCAAACATGATTGGAATTAAACTGGGTTTGACAAACATAAAGCTGTTTATATTATACCCCCCACTGCTCGATTGAATTTATTTATGTTGAGTTCTAGAAACAGTAGCTTAGACAAGGCCCAACCGCTACCCACCTCCCTAAATTCTGAAGCTTTGGTTAATAAAATATTTTGATAAAGAGTATAAAAATCTTCCAAATTAGTGTGTTGATCAATAACACAATACTTGGAGTTAAAAGATTTGGTTTCCTGTTCTTTTGTTGAACTCAACAGATAACGGCCATATAGCTCCATATTGACTTTTATTTTTTGATTTGAATTCAAAACCTGTTTTAACAATGAAATAATTTTATCTTTCAATGATTCTAAATAAAGCTTGACATCGGTCGAGTGTGAATCACCGGATACATGATAAGTAACAAGCCGGTTCTTAAAAGCTGTTTGAACAAGTTTTACATCAGAGTCAAAGCCCACACAACAATTCTGTTTGTGTTTTGTCGTACGATTATGGCTGCTAAGCGATACGACTTCGCTGCTGCAGACGTAACAAAACGGCATAATGTTCTCAAATGATGAGATTGCACAAGAGACGTTGTTTTTATTCAAATGTTTGATTAAGCAATTCTGGGGTACCGTAATTAGGTGATGAATTTGTATTTTTAACATCAAGCACAATACTCCATTCTCCATCGATGCTTTCAAATAGTTTAATACATCCATGTAAATGTGGAATCATGCCCTCGACTTCTATAATTTTCTGTGTTGTAATTTCTACAGTTTGAAATTGGGTTGGGAGGATATTAGACTGTAATAATTGTGTTTGTAACCATGTACCCAGCGGTTTTAGCATACTAAGCATATCCCAGTATCCATGAAATGTCAGATTATAAAAACATTTTTCTCGGAAATGAACGTCCTCGTAATCACTATATTTGATACGCCTATCAACAAATAACGACTTGTGCAATAGACAGATGCTACAGTTGGAGGATGGTGCATCACACAGATCTCGTCTTTCTTTTGCATAAGCTTGACTTGCTAATAGAGAAGCATTGTTAGCCCATATGGGTAAATATTTGTGCTCAAGTAAATAGTACAAGTGGAGCCCTTCCAACTTTGCCGTATTATCTCCAGGTATTTCCGTTATACAAATGGATAAAATTCCTCCAATATATGATTCTTCAAACTTCCAAGTACAGACAACATCAGAAATATAAACTTTTACATCGGTATTTTGCAAATAATTTAAGATTTTTTTAAATTTAGGATGTACTGCTAGATACAACACTTTTTTTCGTCTTGATGCATCTTTTATTCGAAGTGATAGGTAAGCAGCAAAAATTATTTCAATGTACAGAGTATCGTGTAATAACTCATCTCGTTTATAACGACGACCATACATGAAGAGATAAGTGGGTATAGATGTGGTTTGACTATCATCATTATTCTCTTCTAATGAAAATTGAAGTGGTCCTTGAAAACACTTGAGTAATTGATCTTTTTTTGTATGATGTTTAAGCTTTCTGTTCAACCATGGTTTCACCAATTTCACCTTGCTGATAAAGTGTAGAAACGCAGGAAGAAACGTTGATGCTTCATTTAACCTCTCACAATTTATAACTTGGACCCAATCTATGTAGTTATCAAACTTTTTCAACAGCACAACAGATACATCTGTTGCAAGAGCTTCTGCGGTGATGGTACTCATTACCGCCTCCGATGAGAGAACAAACCCACGCTTTTTAGTCACTTTAGACGACATACTATGCTTGTTGATTTGTAACTGAAGAAACAACCGAGGGAAAAACGGTATTTATAGATATATTTAACCAATCAGTAACGAGAACAAACAAACCTGTTGAAACCTGTTTATTCTAAAAACACGTGACATGAATAAATTTAAACCACATCCTTGGACATATCAACCCAACTGTTGTGAGATTTATCAAAACCAAGCCATTTGACATACATTTTCTTGCCTTTTTTGCGTAAAATTTGTTCTATAAGAAACACATCAGGTTGTTTCGTCTTTTGCAATTCGTATTCGTAGAAACCACCACTTATAGGGTGCCCTTGCATATCTTCTATTAAATACGTCGTTGGATTGGTAATCTGTACTTTGATAATTTTAAACAGCTCAGTAGTCCAGTTAGGTACATATCCTTTTTCAAAAACATGCTTAGCTTTACTTATACGAACAACATCACCGACTTTAAATTTCTGTTTCCCTACAACCTTGAGATTATTATAAACAGAATTTAATAATTCTGACTCATTGTTTTTAGCCACATCTTTAGGCTTCATACCAATAGTGCGATGCTTTGTATTATTATAAGTATCTGTAACTTGTTCCAACAAGTCGATCCATTTATGATTGCCATTCAAGGTAAACAACTTAAACAACTTTTCCTTTATTGTTCGAATTACACGTTCGGCAATGGAAGCCTTTAAAATGCTAAAGGTGCTATAATGATGTATATTATGTTTCTTCAAAAGATTCTGAAAATTAGAGTTGTAATATTCTTTCCCATTATCGGTGACTAATTTTTTCGGTATTCTCTTTGAATGTTTAAGTATATGTTCCATAGCAGTAGTTACCTCCTGAGCAGTTTTGGACTTGAGAGGGCGTGTCCACAAAAATTTCGAAAAACAGTCAATTACAACCAATATGTACTTAAATCCGCGGTTCTCTCGAGCATACTGATCGAGTTGCGCAAGATCGGATGCAAAAGTATCATCTAATCCATACTGTAGAAATCTACGACGTTTAAATTTAGTTCTAGCTGGCCTATGTAACTCATTAACAACCTGCTCCCTCGCTTTGGTAATGCTCTTTGCCATTTTTTCAAACATAATAAATAATTTTTACAGAACAGGTATATTTATAGGATTACTTTAACAAATCAATGCGCTTGCCCAAATTCAATACATTATTTTTTAATAGTTTTCACATCTTTGTCAATGAGATTAATAGCATTATTAACGGCAGTATCTACATAGTTCTTAAAACCAATGTCAAGTTTTTCAAACCAGTAAGCCATACCCTCGCCCACTTGCTTCCTTATATTAACATCAAACTCGTCAAGCTTCTGCGTGATATAATCATTAGCAGCTAGCTGTATTTTCGCTGAGAGGGAAGCCACCAAATCATCTACAAATTTTTTATTTACAGCATCAGAGGCATCTGTTGGCGATTTAACGTTACAAAGTCGATGATCTGAAAAATTATAATCGCCATCCCCAGTAACAGCAATTAGGTTTGGTGCTTGTAGCACTCGAATCATTTTTTGCTGAGATGAGGAGGGTAACGAACGTCCGAACTTATTCATGGCTAGTACTATAATGACGTTGAATAAATAAACCGCTGTATTAATAAAATTCAATTACTCCAAGTCGTTCCAATTCGTGTAATATACTAAAGATTTCGTTTCTGTTATTATTATTGCCAACTACCTCAGAAGCTTCCAACTTTTTCAATCTTTCAACCAACTCGTTCACGTCGTCGTAGTATACAAACTCCTTAGGTTTTTCATTATATTGCATTAGAGATGATCCTGATTTATTTCCTCTCTCCGATTTGGATCTTGTGTGTATTTGCCTGGTTGTAATATTGGGCGAAGGCAACTTAGATGTTGATGACAAGAGAGGTCTAACAATAGATGTATATTTATTAGATCTATTACCCTTTAGCTGACCAGTTTGTTTCATGTATAGTCCGGTGCGTTTAAGAATATCCCCATATTCTTGTTCATCAGCTTTAGTGTGAAATTTAGGATCTTTTAAAAACAACAAGTCATATAAGCCCAGAGTTCCTTTATACTTGATGCTACCTACTAGAATGCTTCCATCTGCTAAAAAGTTTACAGGCTCTGATCCTATTTGCCAAGAATCATTTTCAACATTGTATTTTATTCCCTTTGCATCTATTTCAGGAGAGTCATGCCAATATTTTTTTACATATTCTTGAGTGATCTCAGGGTATTGCTCGATAAACTTATGAAACACTTCCGAATTTCGAAGAGAAGTTTCAAAAGCATCTTTCATAGTTTGCAACGATGTTTCTGCAGGGTCTTGAAAGGCTTCTTCAAACACATCATCAGAATGATCAACATCACCATACTGTGCTTCATCAGTTAGAAATTGCACTTGTGGTTTTAGTTCGATTTTTTTCAAGGGGGGAGGTTTGACATCATCAGAAGTTTCGATTTTTATTTTACGTTTTTTAGAGTTTTTCTTATCAATAGATGCTTCAACCAGTTTATTTAATGGGTTTGTAATGGGCGTTAAGAATCTATTAAGCGAATCATCCTCCTCACCACGTTCCAACTTTAGCGCTAAATATTTCTTTCGTATGGTATTACCCGCCTGAATAATTCTTCGCTTAACATCCTTATCGAGATTTTTCAAATAAGAAGCCATAATTGCTAAACAGCTAAAAACGCCGATAAAAACAGCTAAAACACCCCTGTTTAAAAACAGCTAAAACAGCCCTGTTTAAAAACAGCTAAAACAGCCCTGTTTAAAAACAGCTAAAACAGCCCTGTTTAAAAAACAGCTAAAACAGCCCTGTTTAAAAACAGCTAAAACAGCCCTGTTTAAAAACAGCTAAAACAGCCCTGTTTAAAAACAGCTAAAACAGCCCTGTTTAAAAACAGCTAAAACAGCCCTGTTTAAAAACAGCTAAAACAACCCTGTTTAAAAACAGCTAAACAGCTATGTTGTGTTATTGATTCGATTTGTTAATACACGTCTATACTCAATGACGTCATGTGTTGGACTGATGTGTTATGACTTAGGGTAATAAATAAGTATCAAACTTGCTACGATACCGTCCCTTATTAATATCATTATCTTTAACAATAACTAAAAATCCATACCTATCTTTCCAACATTCCGAACATACACGCTTAAAAGTATCAAAGGACATGTCTGTATTTACATGATCATCGTAGATATGTTTCAGGTTTAAATCATCCTGTTTGAATAATATCAGTACATTAGCATTGTCACGAACCAGCTGTTTCGGAATCTTGGAGTATGTTTGAGAGAGGTAGAATGAATCGATATCATTATGACGCCCCATACAGAAATAATTACGTATTTTATCTTGCTTCTCGCAGGCTACATCGTCAAATATAAACACAGAATGAGGCAGGGCACTGGAAGGATCTAAAACATCATCATTATCGCTATAGCCGAAATATCTAAGACGTGAATGCTGTAAGGCCTTTCGCAGAAATTCGTATTTGTCTTGTTGCAGTGATTTGGAATACACATATACATGCTCAAATCTTAAGCCGTTTTCATCAATTAATAAACTTATCATTACAGCAGTCTTGCCACAATTACTTGGGCCACATATTAAAGCTCTTATGGTGGATGGTAGAAGCCGGCCATGTTTCCTATTTTCCGATTTTTTCTGCATATCAAAATTATGTACTTTAATACAAATGTTCTGTTTCTCTTTCCGCATCTCTATAAGTATAAGTCTGCACTCTTCAATGACATCATTACTAATGCAGACGTCACAGGGTGCAGGTGTGTTAAATAGCGTTATAAGCACATTACCAGTAGAACTCCACCTGCTTAGCTATTCCTATTGTGGTCCTGGAACAAAGCTGCAAAAACGATTAGCTCGAGGAGATCGGCCAAAGAATAAATTGGATAGTTATTGCCGCGATCACGACATTGAATACTCAAAGTCCACCGACTTGGAACACAGACATAAAGCAGATAAAGTACTAGAAAACAAAGCTTGGGAACGTGTCAAGGCCAAGGATTCTAGTTTAGGTGAAAAGACATCAGCTTGGCTAGTAACAAACGCTATGAAGGTCAAACGCAAGTTAGGTGCTGGCAGCAAGAAGACAAAGAGATTTGTATGCTTGTCTTCGGTTGTAAGACAGATTAAGAAACAACTTAAACATTCAGGTTCGGGGAATGTTGGTAGAAAGAAGACTTTAAGTAACTTACTAAAGGCAGCACGAGTAACAGTGAAGAAAATTGGCGGCTCCAAAAGAATCAAGGTTCCTCGAGTAATTCCACTACCAAAACAAGGTGGTATTCTACCACTTATTCCGATATTTGCTGGACTTAGCGCGCTCGGGGCATTAAGTGGTGGAGCTGCTGGTATTGCCAAGGCAGTTAATGATGCTCAGAGTGCCAAAGACAAACTAAAAGAATCACAACGACACAACGAGACAATGGAGGCTATTGCATTGGGGAAGAAGGGCAGTGGCTTGTATTTGAAAAAACACAAGACAGGCTATGGTTTGTTTTTACGTAAAATGCCAAAAAACTACCAATAAAGCTACCTGAACGTCCTTTGACCGATCAAGATATTAGATTATATGCGACTCGTTTAAAGATTCCTAATTTTCGAGGTGTATTTATGCGAGATACATTACCGAATACACCCCGAAAAACAGAGTGCGGTGTTGTTAATTTGGATCGAAATACAGGAGACGGTACACATTGGGTAGCTTATAAGAAGAATGGTGATAAAGTTGTTTATTTCGATAGTTTTGGCAACTTGAAACCACCAAAAGAATTTGTCAAGTATATGAAAAAAACTAAAATTTATTTCAACTATGACCAATATCAGGATTATAAAACATCAAATTGCGGCCACTTGGCATTATCATTTCTCTATCATAATAAAACTTTATAAAATACAGTAATGTTATTGTCTCGCATCAGTCATGTCTCAAACGTTCACGTTAAAGGGTCGTACTAGTCGGCTTGAATCTTATTTTGTACCTCCAATAGAACTAGATTCGAGATACGATTACTCTTTAGCATTGATTTCGCTAAATACTTGGAATACTATCCCAAATATTGAAGAAGGCCGTAACAAGTTTTATTACAAAGTTGATAAACAAGAAGAACAAGTAGTGGAAATACCGACTGGATCCTACGAGTTGGAAGATATTGAACAATTTTTGCAGAAACATCTTGCTGATTCTAAGGCAACTGCTCCAGAGCGGAACCTTATTATATCACTCAAACCCAACAACAATACGTTACGGTGTGAGTTGAAGAGCGTATACCACATAAACTTTGAACCAAAGGATAGCATTGCAAAGTTATTGGGATTCTCACCACAAGTTCTAACAGCTGGTAAGCTGTATGAGTCAGATCAACCAGTTGAAATTATACAAGTTGCTACCATCAGAGTAGAGTGTAACATTATTTCCGGTTCGTACTATACAAATAATCCATCGCACACTCTCTACGAATTTTCACCAACAGTGGATCCTGGTTATAGCATAAATATAGAACCAAGAAACTTAATTTATTTACCAGTGAACCAGAGGAGAATATATAACATTACGTTATCTTTACTGGACCAAGAATCAAACCCAGTTAATTTTAGAGGTGAAGAAGTTGTAATCAGATTAGAACTTAGACGAGATGGCGTTAGTGTTTAATAGTAAAAGTTATTTAAACACCAACGCATCAGCTGGTCAATCAGTCTGCAGTCAGAAGTCAAAGGGATCACTCACGTTTTCAAATATAGCTTATTTACAGTCTATAGGTCCACACTATCGCTATCATGTCAGAAAAACTTCAAATATTTAATCAAGTTAAGAGTGATGAGTCGGTCATTCGTGAAGAATGGCATACTTATCACCCATTCACCACCTCATTTAATAATAATGACGAAATTGAGATTGTTATTAATCAGCAAGATGTGTTTTTGGATATGAGCGAAGCTCAACTCTACATAGAGGGAACATTTAAGGAGGAAACAACAGCTGGTAAGACTGGCGATTGTAACCTAACCAACAATGCTGGAGCATTTTTGTTTGACAACATATCATATGAAGTGAATGGTAAAGAAATTGAAAAGATTCGAGATCCTGGAATAGTTTGTACAGTTAAGAATTTGCTGTGTCTAAACGATCAAGAGAGCCGCGCATTAGATATTGCTGGTTGGAACTGGCCTAGTGTAGCAATCAAGACCTTGGACGAAACCTCTAAGGAGTTTAATTTTCGCATTCCCCTTTCTATGCTGTTTGGAGTGTTTGCCGATTATAAGAATGTTTTAATGGGTAAACAAAAAATTAAACTGGTTCGAGCCAGACATGATGACAACTGCTACAAGTCCAGTGGGGATAAGAAGGCTGAAATTAAATTAAAAACTGTCGAGTTAAAAGTTAAACACATCTATCCTAGTGATGCAGTTAAATTACGTCTTTTGGATGAAATTGCAAAGAACAAATCGATATTTATTCCGTTTAGAAACTGGGAGATACATGAGCTTCCTGCTCTACGAACAACAAAAAGAGATATTTGGACTGTTAAGACCATGTCTGAGAGAGCAAGATATGTTATTGTATTTTTTATGAAGAAACGTAAAGACAGCTATAAAGCCGATTGTACTTACTTTGATAATTTAAAGGTGACTGATGTCAAGTTGCATCTTAATTCAGAGGTTTATCCCTACGAAGCGTTAAACTTAAACTTTGAAAACCGCCAATTTACCGAGGCTTATCAGATGTATACGGATTTTCAAAAAACATATTTAGGAAAACAGCAGAGTGAACCACTTTTAGACTTTACTACTTTTGCAAGCAGAGCCCTCTTTGTTATTGATTGCACAAAGCAAAATGAGTCCATCAAGAGCAACACCATTGATGTCAAGTTGGAATTTCAAAGTTCTGAAAACTTTTCTGCGGATTCACGAGCCTTTTGTATTATTGTGCATGATCGTGTTCTTGAGTATCAGGCTTTAACTGGCCAAGTACGAGACATGTTGTAGTCAGTTGTTCTTTAGTCCCAGCAAGATGAAGGTGGTTATAGTAGATGTTCAAGGATTTTGCATCCCAGACTTTTGCGCCAAGGAGCTGGCTATTTATGATGGGAAGCAAATGAAGAGTTATCTGTTTAAACCAGCTAAGCCGTTTTACATGTTGTCAGAGGATTGTCAAAAACAAGTATTATTTTTATATGGGAATCATCATGGTCTCTACTACAATTATGGAGAAACCGACTACAGCCAACTTTATACAATTATTCGCAACGACCTGGGAGATGCGGACATTATTTATCTCAAGGGACATGTTAAAGAGGCATTTTTAACAAAGACATTTTTAGATATAGAACATAATTTACCATATATTATTAATTTAGAATTTATTAGAGATAGTGCTAACGTACCCAAATTATCTAGAGGTATTACTGATTGCCCTTATCATAGTTTAGATGTATGTAGCTGTAGTATTAAGAATGCTTATATTTTGTATGACTATATTTATAATTTTTTACCTAAATAAAGATTAAAAATGTATGCATTGTTTTTTTATTTATATTAATAAGAGTTCTATGAGAATTTAGTCATTTAATGTCCAGCTCATGGCTAAGACAGTCGATCTTAGAGTTAAACTCCAAGAACATCTGCGAAAAATACGTAGGCTGAAAAAAGATATCAAGTGTTACGAAGATCATAAATATTTGGTTAGACAGTTGTTAAAACTTAACCTCTGATACTTATCAATGGCGGCCTCCTCTTCATCATCCGCTTGGGATAAAGTGTTTGAATCTCCTTCTCGATGTCAGCAGGATGATGGAGTACAGCGCAAAATCAAACCAAGCAAAGTCTTTGAGATTGATGATTACGTCACCGTTATATTTAATACAACAGAAGAAGAACGTAAACAAGTAACTTTGGATACTATTGGATATGGCAAGATTTATTTCTCAAATAGTGAATTTGAAGAATTCTTAAGTACTTTAGATTGTTTCAACGCACATTGGATGGATATTTTTATGATTATTGGACAGTACACTTTGGTGTTTCATCGAAATTGTGAGAAGCGAAGCCTCAAGTTTGAAGATGCCATGACAGACAAATATTTGCTGCGATGGACCGATAAGCTGATACGTTCCTTTTCAAGGCATGTTATTACATTAATCAACCTTAATAATGAATACTATTAATAAATTATTGCTACCAAGTATCGTGTTTTATTTTTGAGTGAAATAAGACAATAATTAAACAGTATACATGTTTATTTAAAAACAAATCTGGGGTGTTGATTAATAAATACATACATGTCTTTAATATAGAAATAATACAATATTAATAATACCGTAAATATAACAATAAAATAAATACATAGCCTAAAATATAATTTTATTATAACTACCTAACCTAATATCACAGCCCTCCAAAGGCATCAGCTATTAAAGGGGATCGAAACAAAAATAGCTGTCCTAATCAGTCTTAGCGCATGGAATTTCTAATGATTCCTCATACAATACTATATCTCTATGACCCCAAGCAAGCGTGTGCTCGAAACCGGGTATAATGAAGCGCTTGTCGTCCGCGTATGACAGCGCTACCTTATTTTTAAGTTCGACATACATATCGTGTTCATGCGAACGGAAAGTGCTCATTTTACGATGAATCTGAGTTCCTTCTACGTCAGCCGCTTCTCTATAATCGTCAAGAGTCAGTTCTTTTTGGGTGACGTAGTCAGGAACCCCTTTGGCTTTTTTAGTCAACTTTCCCTCCACATTAACGCAATATGCTTTCGCCCCGGTTCCATAGAAATCCCAAATAATCTTTCCTGCATACTCATCTTTCATTTTACCAAGTATAGATTGGTTTACAGGAACATTATGTGGGTTATCTTGTGAGTAGTTGGAAGTATCGAATCTACTTAAATTTGCCGTCATATCATCATAAAAATTATCTGTTGTTACTTTTAGAATTAGGGAGTCGGTGTCAGTGTATAACAATTCCGCGCTGTTACCATATTTCGGCTTAATGTACCCGTACAAAAAGTCATACATAATGGTTTTGGATATTTCCAAGATTGAAAAACCCACGTAAATGGGTTTATTATACACCACTTTTTGTTTTTTCATCTGGATTGCTACCAGGTTTTCGCTATAAATGGTTCGATCTTTAAAATGAGGTTTCGCGATTAACGCTCCGGCCCCCAACCTCCTACCAATATTTTCCCAATGGGTAACGAGCTTTACATCTACCCGTTTCTCCACGTTTTCCATTGTCTTGCCAAACACAGCATTGTTCATAAGTTTAAAAAAGTCTTTTTCAAATTTATTTTTGGCCTGATTTCGCAACGCTGTGTTTAGATCGATGTACTTCTTAAGCCAGGGCGATTGGTCAAAGGATATAGCGCGGTGAATTTTTGTAAGCTGAAGGCCATAATTTAAAGCTTGTTGTAAATTTTGAATGTGAATAATATATTTCTCTTTTTTCATGAAATTTGGAATTAATTTTGTTATTTTCGGGAATTTAGACCCTGGCGGCGCAATGGATTGTGGGCAAAAGGGTAGTTCATTATGTAAATAATGCAAACTGTCCGGGTATTCCAAATCAACTTCTAAAATGTATCCTGTCGGTGATTCAGGCGCTATATTCATATAATCCAAATTTTGAATTTCGGTTTCGTTTAAAAACTTAAAGCCTCCTGTTGGTAAAAATTTGGACATGCTGGCCCCGTAGAGATTGGTAGCATCTAAATATGCTATGTAAGAGGTGGGTTTGTTAACGTCATAATGTGGCATAAATTTATTATTCGCAAAAGCTTTTCTTATACTACACTGACTGACTCCCCCGCGAATACCGTGTTTAAAGAAGTGCACCATGTCTAGATCGGTTAATAGCTCCAATTGGATGGACGTGGCCTTGAGGGCGGAATCCATCGAAAGACCCGGCGCAGTAAAGTACTGCGCAGGATCAAGACCATAAGTAGTCAGGCACACGTCTCTAAAACTTTCAAAAACATCTGTCAAAATTAATACGTCGGATTTTAAATAAATATCAGAATATTCGCCTAAAGTTTTACATTCAAATAGATTCCATACCTTCCAAGCACGCTTATAATCATCTACGGTAATGTCCTCGTTTTTAAGTTGGTTATAAAAGTCTTTATGCGATGGTAGCCTGTTTTCGTCTAATTTTGAAAATGAATCTACGTAATTATACGGGAAGACACCCTTCTGTCGAATAAGTTCAAATTTATCCTGTTCCGCAAAATATTTACGCACCGTTTTACATTGCTCTGATTTTAAATTTTGACTTAATTTATCTAGCCCACTAGCCATGAATCTGAAACTATCCAAAAAGCGTAATTTTAAAAATACCTGTCGTTGTTTTCCCTCCTTGTTTTCGACGTTATCCACCAAGATGTGTTTAGTAAAGGAAATATACTTTTCCTTATTTTGGGGGATAACGTCCAACTTTTCTTCATCGCAAGCCAATTCCTTGACAAACAGATGGGAATCAAAATTGGACATATTATGGAAAAATATGGGAATAAAATTGGGAATTTTATAATTTAGGTTACATACAGAGTGACTTGGCCCGCGATACAGCCCCGTTAAATGATCGTGATCATGAACTCTATCGTTTGCTTCTACGTCAAATGGTTTTTCGCAAATATGACAGGTTGGTGCTTGTCGATGCTCATTCTCTTGTTCCGCCGTCATAGGTAACATTGGCACCACTTCCTTCATAAAATGGTTGTATATTGATTTACAATCAACATCTAACCGTTTTACAAATTCTTTGTGTGCGTCCTGTCCTCTATAACTTTGGTACTTTGAATAGGCATCATCAAAATCACATTTAATGTAGTATGCAAATGAATAGGGTACATGTTTATGAGTTTTAACAGTATAGGATGTATCAGGGTCCAACTCATTTTCCTCTGTGGGTATAGGTTCAAGGATTGTCTCGAAATCGGCATAAACAACAAATGGTACCTTTAATTTCTTTTCAAAATTTGTAAATTTCAAAATATTCTCGGGGACCTCTTCTCCGTATTTATTCTTTTTTAAATCAGTTGTCGGTACTTTAGCCAAAACGTGTCCGCAATCATGTTCTTGATGAGCTTTTAATTTTTGCTCTGAATAAAAATACGACAAACAACCATCACATAAATACTTAGCTTCTTTATGTTTAGATAATTGACTTGAGATCAGTCGAGACATGTTTCTTATTAAACAGTAATGACTATTTTCATAATCATCGCTGATTAATAACAAATTTACATGTCTCTCCTTACGAGATGTAGTAAAGTATAAGGGACCCACAACCTCAATACTATTTTTACCATTGTCATAGACTTTTTCAAGCCCATAGACATTGATAGAAATATTATTAAGGCGTTCAAATTTAGATATGTCACTAAGTTTAATCGGAAATTCCATACCTGTAAAGTCCAGCTGGTTCTCAAAAGGCAGATAGTTCGCGACTCTATTTGCATGTTGAGTCCAATGAACCAGATGCAAGGCTGCCAAGACTGACCACATGAAACACTTTTGATCAGTGTTTTGAATGTTTAGAACAGCTTTCTTTGCTTCAATCTCCTTTGGTAGCGGGATGTAGGATGATGCCTTTAGAGGATTGATCTTGTTAATTCCTAATTCTAAATGTAGGAGCTGCTGAAGAGTCCACCCTGTAACAATAGAAACATGGTTAAGTATTATGATTTAAAAAATATTAGTAAAAGTTTTTTTAAACGCTTACAATAATACTTACCACTGTCCTTTTCCGAAAACTCTGAATACTTTCGGTCTAGGATGGCAGCAAACTGTTCGAACAGCTCCTCCAGGTCCGTCGCTCCATTCACCAGCACATACTTTGTGTTAAAGGACTTGTCCTCAGCCGACTCGTTCGTCTGCAGGAGGAAGCGGCCGAAAAGCTCTACCCCGACTTTCAGTTGTTCATATTTTGAAACAATGCCTCCCACCAACCTTGTAAATTTTTCTTTTAGATGAGCCAGGAACCTGGGGACGTTGGTGGGATCTTGGTTTGTGGAAAGTCGATAGGTAGCAATTCGGCTCCGGAATGATGTTTTAATTAGTTCTACACCTTCCTCCTGCACTGCACAGCAGTTCTCCCGATGGCGTAAGGTTCTTAGATGGTTGGACCAGCGGGAGACAGCTACATCTAGCTTGCAATCGCTGCAATGCTGCTGCGCTGATGTTGATGGTTCTGAAATAAATTAAAATATTCGCTTAGATTACTTTTTATACAATTATTACACATAGGAATATCTGTAATGACGCCTTCGTATTGTTTTGTTTTAATTTCCTGTTCTCTGATGATGTTCATATAAGAGCGAGACATATGTAGATAGTTATAGCAAATAATTTAGACGGGTTGCCTAGGAATGTCTTATCGCTTTTTATAATAGCATGATAAAATATCTAATTTTACACAGTATGATGCAATATCTGATTAATCTTACGCAATATGATGTAATACCTAATCCTACACAATATTATGCAATAACTTACCATCTGACGAAACGAGTCTAGCTCTCTTGGCCATGGGTCCTTGTGAAGGCATCGTTTGTCTTTTGGGGGCTCTATGTTGTTTTTCTTGCTGGTGCCGACGAAGAGCCCCTTCTGATGCAAAGCTGGCTTCACAAGTTTGGCAGACTCTAGCTGCAAGTCTACAATCTCCATGGCGTTTGAGGTTGTCCTTTCTGGTGAATGAACGCTGACAATGCTCACAAACAAACATTTTCTGTAAAATTGTTTTAAATAATAATTAGCGTTCACATCATAACATAATATTTGGCAAGCATCGATATAACCCTTTAATAATCGCTTATATATTATATACCCTTTAGTACTCTTTTACACCCTATATTGCCCTTAAATAATGCAGATATTGATTGTTTAGAAGGAATTCTTTATTTAATGCATGGCTCAGATAGATAAATAACACACAATATAATATATATAATAATAAATATGGTACTTACGATATTATTAATTTTTACACTGTTTGCTAATCTTCACAACAAGTCACGACTTCTGCTCGATGATAACTGATGCTACTTGCCTGTTTTCCACTGTATTTATACCCTATACCCTTCACTTTGTACGTACCAGTCACGACATTGAATATTAATTACATCCGCGAAACACGTTGCAGGCCGGGTGACTTTCTCCTCGTGTTGAGGTCATCATAGCGTGATAGTTGGAAAAATACTTGCAATCTCCGTTCACTAATGATTTGCATATTAATTACATACAAGTTGATTTTTCTCGCTTGATGAGATCATCATCTTGTTAAAACAAGTCTTTTTACTAAAGTGTGATATCTAAAGATTCTAATATATTTTATAATAGATATTCTCTCGATTATTGTTTCATATATAGAATGTATTACGGCGTCTGCCCCATTATGTTTTTCGCTTAATTTTTCCCCAAAAATGCCGAAATGAAGTGTTTTTCAAATATCCATTTAAAAGGTGCCCTTAGGCATCCGGAGTACCGAAGGTACTTTTTTCGCTATATGCGCATAATATTTCCTCGTATTTAACTCCGAAACACCGATTTCGGCTTCTGCGCATTTCCAAAATGTCCTTATTTTTTTATTGCGGGGTTCTATAGGTATGGCTTAATAATGAATATATTAGGTAAAATTATAAAAATCTGAGGTGCCGTTTTGACAGTTATTATGGTTTTACTGATAATTCGAATACTTGGATGTATTTTGATTATGAGGTTGTATAGGTATAGATTATTAATGTAAATACTGAAAAAATTAAAATTTTTAGATGTGCCGTTTTGACACTTTGACGATTTTACTGGTGATACAGTAATTTGTAAATATAATTAATATACGAGGTATATTTCTACTAATAAATAAACATTATCAGTGCTTTGTACGACTGTGCTGTGTTAAGGCCCTAATGGTTTAATGCATCTAGCTCTGTTATTAGTTGAGATATTTGAAAAAATCTTTCACTTCTAGATAGGTCCAATATACCTCTGTCTACAACCAGAATTTCAGCGCTTTGTCTCGAGGTATAAGGGTACTAATCGCAAAAAACTATATCTTCCAAACCAGTTGACCGATCGCGTTCGGGTTTTCTTTAAACGACTTATGACGTCACCCTAATTACATTTCACGTGTTAGATTTTAATTTTAGCATTTGACAAGTGACAGGTGGTCTTGACATATCTTAATTGACAGGTGACAGCCGTCATCTTTTCCTAAACATAATATGACGTCATCCTAAACACGCGTCCAATAAGGAATACTATTGCCCAAGTAGCTTATGCCCAAGTAGCTAATGCCAAAGTAGCTAACGCCCAAGTAGCTAATGCCCAAATAGCCCACGCCCAAGAGTGTGACATGACAGATGACGTATGACATATGACACACGTCTGCGCACTGCCTGGGCATGCGCAGAGGCCTTGGAGGAAATGGAGGGCGTAGAAACCCCCATCTATCCCTACTGGCCTTAGAGTCTCACCAATGTAGGATCTGCCACATTCGCAGGGAATCTGATAGACACAGTTTTTCCTATCTTTTTGACTTGTTGGTTTCGTCTTCGTCAGGTGGCTTCTTAAAGTGTCTTTTGAGCTGAATACCGTATTAATGTTGTATCGTTGTCCTAGTCTTCTAATTCTCTCAGATACTCCTTTAACATACGGAATGTTGAGTTTGTGTCTTTTTTTCTTACAACATATCAAATATCAGGTCTCTTTGAGTAAAAATGAATTTCAGATCCTTTACACTCAAGCTCACCATCTTAACTTAAAATACAGTGAAACCTCTCATGTCCCATTGGACATCTCTATTAAGCGGACATTTTTTCATAGTCCGGAACTAGGTATATTAAATTTCATGAAAATCAACCTCTCTTGGACGGACTCTCCTTTGTGCGGACGCGGACAGGTTGTTTTCATACAAAGAATGTTTTAAACGCCAAAAAATATTTTAGTATTTGGGAGACGAATAAGTACGGTGCAAAAACTCTCTGAAGACAGACCGGCGACCAATCGCGTATGTGTGGCAGCGCAAAAAGACTTCGCCGAGTGAAAGTAGTGTGATTCCCTGAAAGTAGTCCGCCGTTTATTTGTGAGTTGTAAGGTTAAAATCATAAACAATGGCAGAAAACGTCGCGTTTTTTTAGTACTACATCCTAACTAAAACTAGTGTATTTTTGAAATAAATGTTTATTTGTACATAAATATATGTAGTAATAATTTTGGATTTATATATTACTAATAACAAATTTCCCTTTGGCGGACATATTTAGACAGTCCCATTGGTGTTTGCCTAAAAGAGGTTTCACTGTACATCCGAAAAAACGAGTAAACACATCAGTCAAACTCTGAGTGCCCATAAGCACTATCAAATGCAATTTCAGTAGATATTTAAGAAATAACCAGAAAAATTTAGGATATAGGTAGTTATTATATGCAATTTCTAATTTCATGTTCGTCTAATTGTATTAAATTAATAGAATTACAATACTTGCTAGTCAAAAAAATAAGGAATTTTGAAATTTTCTCACTTACCAAGTTTTCAAAAGTTAAAACTACTTCTGATCCATGGCCAATACAAATTGTTTCTGAATCCCGAAAAACAACACCAACAATTTTTATGGAACTAACTATGTCATTCTTTTGTCCAGTATCTGACACCACATGAATAGTTGTTTTAGGTTTTAAAGGTTTGTCACATTTACTGCAAAAACAAAATACAGATATTAGACAATAATGATGCAATCATGTTAACTTATCTACATCAATATATTACTTCTACCAAGATTCTAGCTAAACTATTAGAATATAGAACTATAAAAGTATCGGCTAGGTTTTTACCTAATATTTATAGAAGGTAGTTATTTGTACACAAAAGGGTCATATGACATTTAAGTGACGTAAAAATGACAATTCCAATTAAACTTTTAAAAAATGTTTTAAATAAATTAGTTTTTATAAATAAATTTTACATTAAAACACCGCAAGAGAGGGCGCAGGCATGCCAGCTGATCTAGCAGACAATACAGTGAACAAACCACTGGGATTGGTCAAAGAGGAGATTGACTACACGGCCAAGCAGCTTGCACAGAACAGATGGACAGGGTTGACAACCTGTAGTACATCCAGGCAACTGTGGCCCACATTCGATAAAAAGAGAACCGCAGAGCTATTGAGACACAGTCGAAAAGACGTGAGAAATATTACTGCGGTTGTTACCGGACATTGCCTCTTCGGTAGACATGCCGAACGTATGCAAATACCCACTAACGACTTCTGCAGAAGCTGCAGAGATGAGGAAGAGGAAGAAAGTATTCAACATTTTCTGTGTGAATGCCCTGGCCTCGCAAGAAGGAGGTTCACTACTCGGGGTGAATCATCTTTCGATAGCCTGGAGGAACTAAACAACTTACAACTTGGACGGCTGAGCAGATTTCTGAACAGTAGTGGCTGGTTTGAATGAGTTGTTAAAATCCTTCCGCGGTTACGTCGCATAAACCATCAGTGATCTGATGAAGGTGGGTTCTACGGAACACGTGTGGTATCACAACGGACCTAATCAGGACTACGTGAGACCGTTTGGTCAGAACCAAGGGTCTGCCACTCTTACCTAACCTAACCTAACCTTAAAACACAGTGTCAAATAGGGTATATCCTTTATAGGGGGATGTTGATAATGGGCTTACAAAAAGTTGGATTCAAAAACTGATAATGCCATTTTGTAAAGAACAAAATGCCATTATCATATTTAATTATATATATCATATAAAAGTAATTTATTTCAACAAATCAAAAGGTGACCATCATCCCCACCTTTGTTCTCGAAGCTCGCTCCGAAAAATCCCAGAGTTGAAAATAAAACATGATTTAAAGTGTATTTATTTTCAACTGGCAGCGACAGTAAACAAAAACCTAACCACGAAACACTCTATTGGATCAGCATGGGACTGCATTCAGCTTTCGCATTAGAATAAGCACGTTTTACGATTATATTGTAGCTTTACTTTGCATAAAATACTGTTCTATCATTTTAAAACTTATTAAGAGTTTGGCATGTTGGATTTGCATAGTGCAGTGCTTCTCTTATTGGCACTTTTTTAAAATTGCGCAGCAATATAGTATTATAAATTTTTAAATCTGTGTTATACATACTTTGCTAAGCCTATTGTTATTTATGACTTTGTTGTGCTGCCTGACTATAGTTTAAGTTGAGTGTCTGTAATTGGCTTTTTGCTGTTGATGCTTTGAAATAAATAAATAAATAAAATAAATAAATAAATAAATACAGACAGTACCCGTTTCTTAAAATAGTGCATTTAAAACGGCTCGAATAAATAAAACTCATATACAATGTGCAAAAAAGGATGCTTAAAAGTAATGTAGACTTGAAACAAAATAGAGACTATCATGACCACAATTTAAGAAGGAAAGACTATGCGAATTAATCGTTCAAGAACAAAAAAATCTCAAGACTCTCCTATATCTCGAAGTGTACAAATTTTTAACCAAAAAATATATGAAACTGATTTGAGGTCTGAAATAAATCTTTTAAAAAAAAAAAAAGTTCAATACCCATTCACTTTATGTTGATATATGTGAACTACCCCACTTCGAACAGTAGCAGCTATACTCGTCAATCCATCATCAGTCACATTAATTGAGACATTTTGTACAACATCTTCCATAAGATAATTACAAACTGCATTTTTCTGCTTCTCACTACTGCTTAGTTTCCAACAGCTCAATAGACGGTCTGCCTAAAATATATTAGAATATTTAGTATTAATTCTTCTTGGACACGTTGTATGTTAATATGTTTACCTTTGATCCAGTTAGCAAATAAGTATCTGCATCAGTTACATTGACATAATGCATAAATGTGACATTTGAGCTATGTCCTGTGAAAGTTCTCAACATCTCTCTTTTTTGTACATCCCATAATTTGATATTTTTTGATGCAGTTAAGATATTTTGGCCGTTAGGTAGGGCTAAGATTGATGATATTGTTTCATTTCCACCCTTCCATTGACTAAAAATGTTACCAAATTTTACATACAATACAAACATTACAATCACTTTTATGTATCGTAATTCAATCTTGCCCTATCTAGTTTGGGTTACAATCCTGAAATTGATTTATTTAAAGGTACATCAGTGTTTTTTAGTCTGAAAAAAGTATTTTGAATTTTTAATATGTATTCACCACAAATCTTGAAATCTACATGTTTTGTTAGAATTTTTTTCTAATTTGTTGTGTCTTTTAGGCACGCGACGTGAATTGTCCTACGAGGCGAAGCCAAGTTGGACAACACGTCAAAGTGACTAAAAGACATTGTTTCGTAACGAGTTGTATACAATATTTTTTCTACTTAGGTTTTATAATGAAAAAACTTCATTTATTTTACTAACATTTTATTACCTATGTTTCATTTGCCCCTTTCAAAAATTGACACTTGCCAAAAAAAATTAAATTATACCTAGTCTGTGGTTACGTTTTAATTGTTAATAATTACCTGCATTACTTTTAAGCACGTTGCTCCTGGTAACGCGCTTAAAAGTTTTTTAAGCACGCTGCGCCTAAAGGGAGGTTATTAAAAAACCATAATGACAATCAAAAAGAGGTTATTATAAAACGTCAGTAGAAAAAACTTTTTACAGTTATAGTATGTTCCTCTTTCAATGACCGTTAATCTGTGTTTGGGATAATTATAGTTTATATGTCTAGATGGATATGCACTCTGAGGAAAGCTATCACTAAACATATGTTGTTTCTTATAACCGTTTTATTACACCAATTGTACAAAAAAGTCTAATTAACATTTGTGTTAATTTCATCATTTAAACGAAATCCAAAAAACTAAAAATGTTGTTTGTGACTAACCAAGTTTTAAAACGTTTCTTTTTGTAGATTTAGAAGAAAAAGTCACTCTTTATAAAAACGTCTGCTTGTGTTGAAACTACAATTTCGAATATCAAATTTACGATTACTATACAGGGTTAGCCAGAAACAACATTTTTATTTTTTTTTATTTCGTTTAAAATGGAAGAACAGACTACTATTGTTGCTTTCCTACTTAGAATATAGTTTTATATCTGGCCGAATAACGATTTTGTTGTAAAAAACTATTTTTCTTTGTCTACTTTTGTTTTTATTAATACATTTTTAATCATAATTATAAAAAATTAAAAATGTTTTTCTGTCCAACCCTGTACAGGTTTCGCAAATCTGATGTTCGAAATTGTAGTTTTAGAACAAGCAAAATTGATTTAATAAATCAAGGAATTGAAAAAAAAATCCAAAAAACTAAAAATGTTGTTTCTGACGAACCCTGTATAGTAATCGCAAATCTGATATTCGAAATTGTAGTGTCGACACAAGCAGACGTTTTTATCAATAATAACTTTTTCTTCTAAATCCACAAATCAAAAAGTTTTTCCTCTTCCGAACTCTATCCGGGGACACACTGTACCTATATAGCTGTTAGCGTTAATATTTTATTTTCCCTAAATTTACCTCTACATGACTCTCTAATATTTAGTTCTAACATGATTCTTAAAACCCTTTTTTGAACTAAGGAGCTATACTGAATGAATTCAATTTTAACCTGCCAAAGTTTTAAAATTGTTTAAATTGTGATATTATATTTCAAATGCAAATTCAAAAGGATTCATTGTCATACAAAAATCCTATAGGACATCGACAATGTCAATTTAAAATATACAAAGACAAACATTATTCATAAATAAAAAAGTTAAAAAAAAGGCAGACCCTCATAACATCTAAGTATAAATATATTACATAAAAAAAACTTCGTGAATAAACCTCAGTGATAATAATAAACAGGATAGATCACATAAACTCCTCCTGTAGATATGATGTCAGTCAGTAGGTTGTTAATACATTTAATTTGAATATGGGTCAGAGGTTCATACACATGAACTGTCTAATTCATAAAATCATATCCCACAAATCTACATCCCATCTGTGTGATTTAATGATAAGACATTCCACCAGGTAAACACATGTAATAAGCAAATACTGGATAATCTGAGGGATACTCCCAAACATAGTACCGAATACTTCAAAACTTGTTTTTTATATATTTCTGCTAATGTGTTTAACCTTTTTTCTGCTTATTTTGACTTTAGTAGCGTTATCTTTAAAAATGAAATTAAGAAATATGTACAAGACACACAGTCTTCATTATCAATCTTCACAGTTACTATATAAGTATAACTAGGTATAGTTATACTCATACTTACTAAGTGGTTACTAAAACATCCTTTGCCGTCTAACCACTTTTTGTTTGTAAAAGTGATTATTTGTTCTTGCAATAAAATTGTTTTATTTTTATTTATTTTAGGTTAAATAATAAAAATTTTAGTTTGTAAACTAGTTATTTTAACAATTAAGTAAACGCATATATCATTAGAAGTATCTTAATTTTCTACATTTGTACTTGACTTGTGTAAACGCTGTTGTGTATTAACATAAATAAAGCTATCAACTAACTTTTATCAAGAATAAAATTTTCTAAAAAATTTGTACTTAATTTTTTTTTCCATATGTTGCATGCTTTTTTGGACACACTGTATAACCTACTATAATTTATAAAATTTAGATTAAGATATCATAAATGGTAACATTTATATACATTTTATAATGTACAAAAACTTCAGCAACCTTAATACCATATTTTTTTTTAATTTTAGAGAATACATTTTGGGCATGGGCATTACTTAACAAATATTATACAAACTGTATTTACCGCAACATTTACCAACCTTTTTAATATCTTCTTTTTTAAATGCCATTGTAAAATGTTTTGTTCAGCACCAGAGTATAATAAGTTGTCTGTTGTAGTAGATAAACAGCCTATGGGGGAATTAGTCTTACTATCTATTGTATAATCTACACTGCCTTTAACAATTGAATAAACTAAAAGAAGTCCAGAAGTTGTGCCTAGAACTATTTGGGGTAAATTTAGGTCTTCTTTCCGTTTTTTCTTTTTTGGTGATGGCGAGGACTAAAATACAGAACGTTGAAAAAGGCAATAAATAAACCGTTAAACTACAAAAATTATATAGAAAGTACCTTATTGTTTGTTGGAATGTCGGGATGCCAGAAATGTAAACATGTACATGGGGTAGTTAGATGATAATCAGGTGTAAACTCTTGCTCGAATGAATTGGACACTGTATTCCATATTTTCAACTTTCCGTCAGAGGAGATTTGAGCAAAATATTTGCCATTTTCGCTAAATTGTGAGGCCATATCCACAAATATCTAAAAACACATGGGAAAGTTGCTCAAAAATATGTAAGGTTATGTTTTATTTTGTAGTTATATCACAGAGGATCGATAGGTGTCGCTATAAGTTATATCTATCACAGAGGAATGATACGCGATCCATTTTGTGCCTCGTACAGCGAGCCTCCAACGAGCTAGAGGAAAAAGGGTTTTTTTTATTAACAGGTTTACCAAAATAGTAACAGCATTTTTTTTAGGATAGGTGGGAAGGTGGGCCCGATAATTTTTGAATGGGCACTACCCAAATCAAAAATGACTTTAAAAAAAAGCCTCTGCGATGTATGTAACGGCATAAGCGGTAAACGTAATCAGATGAAAGAAATGATGAAAAAACGCTCCTTGCTTGTGCAAACTGACTTCTAAAAAAAATCACGACGGCTTAAAAACGTAACAGATTGCTTCAATGCAATTTAACAGAGTAAACGATCCTTTCAAAACGTAACAGATCGGCAACACTGCCGGCTACTAATTTTTCAATAAACCACACAGGAATGATAGGTCGCCGCTGTCGCAGGAAAAAAATTAATATCATGGCCTTTTTAATGAACGTGAAGACAAGGAAACTCTAGCCCTTTCTACTCTTTAAACTTCGAGAAGTCCATTATGAATGTTAATTCAAAAATCAGCTGATTGACAGTTGACACATTAAATGTCAATCAGCTGACTTTTGACCAATCACCTCCTTAATTCAAGTTCCGCCATGTCCGTTCGTTTTGACCGTCTGTGGTTGACAGAATTCTTGTTTCTTGTAAAGAAAAAAATTTACGAATTTGATAGATGTCAAAATTTTGGAATTTGTCAACAAAAGTTGTGTTGGCAAAAACTTCTTTAATTTTAATTGTTTTAAAAAATAAATGATAGGGAATGGAATGTCAGTGACTCTCTATGTTTTTTTTGTTAATAAAAATTTAGAATGTCTGGTTGGCTTAATTTAAATGAAAGTTTAAATACTTTAAAAGGCCAAATATCCAATTTTGCGAACAATGTTTTAGCGGAGAATGAGGAAGGTAAATCCACATATTAAATTAATTATTGTTTATATTATGGTGTTAATTTGCGTGACCAACTTTTAAACCTTAAATTACTTAATAAACTGCAAAACACTTTTGTTTGCTCAATTCTTCCAATCTGGTTTTTAGGATTGGAATCTCCTACTGCTACTTATGAAGAATTAAGGAATCTTTATGTTCAAAAGGAGAATGAAGTAAGTATGGACTAGTAAACAACACAATAACTCTGCTCTCTATTTCAATATACCGGCTTCCCTTTGACAGACATTTATTTCCAAACAAACGAGCAATGCCCAATAAAATACTATGTATAATAACAATAATTACAGTTGGTAATGTATTATATAAAATATTGACAATAACATCATAACGTAAACCAGAAACAATATATTTATTTAAAGATACTCCCATAGAACACACAGGCAAGAGACAGGACTTACAATAGGTCTACTACATTATACCCATATGTACATATTGTAACATTAATTTAATGATTTCTTTTTAAATAAACCTTCAAACTAGTTAGTGACACATTAAATATTAGCATTATTACAATTATTCATCATTCTGTTAACCCCACTGTTTTGGCCATATCGAGTTCGATGGTGCTGAAGCTCAAAAATTTTACTTTCTTGAAGAGATCTAGGTGGAACATAAAAACTAATCTTTGATAACAACTGGACTACTTGCATTCAACAAAACACAAAAATTTAGTGAATCTCCATGCTTTTGGAGCAATCATAAACCAGTGTCAGTGCTGGAGACCATTAAGTTTCTGGGGGTTTACCTGGACTCTTCACTGAGTTGGGATTGCCAAACAAATGGTCTAATTTTAAGGTTGAACAGTCTCTGTACTCTTTTGCGCAGACTTCGGAAGGTTGTCTCTCTGGCTACTCACAAGCAGTTTTATTATTCCTCCATGAAATCTATCCTAACTTATTGTGTAATGTTTTGGCGCTCTTCTCGTGGGGCTGCCGCCGTCTTTGTGTCGCAAAAGCGCATCATAAGATGCCTTCTGAGGCTTCACTCCCGTAATTCGTGCAACCTATTTCACTGCGCTTGGTTTTCTAACCTTGCCCTCGCTTTTTGTAACTAGTAATTTTTGTAAAAAGATATCCTCATCTATTTCACACGTGTGTAAACACTGTTGTGTATTAACATAAATAAAACTATTGACTGTTAAACTAACAACATTATACAAATGACATGACTATGGTTACCCGGGGTAAGGCTGATAAACGTGCCCCCTCGCATAGTTCAACCTTTTACGAAAAACTCCGTGCTACATGGGCATCAAGGCATATAATTTGCCTTTTTTTAACCAAAATCGATTTGAAGCGATGGACCGGTCTAAAATTATTACAAATTGGTTTTTACCACTGACGTTGTAGCCACTAGCCACTGTGGTCATCATGTGGTTCTCGATGTTTAAATAGTAGAAAAGGGATAAGTGTTTCCCTCGTCTTCACGTTCATCGAGAAGGCCACGGTTCAAGCGTTTCTTGTGCCGTGTGACGAAATAATTTTAAAAGAGCACATATAAGGTTACCCATCGCTCCAAATCGCTTCATACTTAAGAGAAATACCACCAATTTATTACTGGGAAAATGTTTATACCTATAATATTAATTTTGATTTTAACCATTGATGTGTAATGTGTGTCACTGTGTTTTGTAAATGCTACTGATTTTATTGTAACTGTTAAAAGGCAGTTAATTTTTTTAATCAGTAGTTTTGTCACCTTAGGTCTCAGGTACATTTTATATTTATTTATTTTAAATTGTGAAAGTGAGAAAAAATGCTGTCTGCATCTCAAATTATTTTTTTTTTATCTACATCTCAAGGGCACTCTTCATCCTTCTTTGACGTTGCTATGTCTTTGTGAGATTTTGTTAGCAATAAAGGATATTATTTTTAATTATTATTTTACACTTGTTTTTATAGTATGTCGATAAAAAAATAGAATGAATTAATTATTAATTCATGGTTAAAAGTTAGTTGCTAAGTTTATTTAATATGATTACCTACAAAATATCTTATGTTTTCAGATAGAAAATTTAAAGAAAGTTAACGAAGAGTTGCAGAAGTGCTTAAGGGTAAGTACAGTAATATTAAATTTCAAATTCAAAACGTGCTTTATTGTCTTTAAAATACAAAGTATTTGTTGATAAAGCTATAAAATACATGTACAGGTTATAAATAATGAGTAAAACTATAAACAGAACAAATAACAAATATAGTAGCATCACAAAGTATAAACAGTATCTAGTAAGAATAATCACAATTATAGGACAATAAAATTTAAAATGACACAAGTTACATCACAGACAAGATTGACAGGCCCTATTCCTCAACATTATTATAATAATCTGCCAAGCTATAGTAGGCGTTTTGTTTGAGAAATGATGACACTGACCTTTTGAATCTCCCTAGTGTTGCAGAAGTCTTAACTTCCTTTGGAAGATGGTTAGAAAATTGTATACTTTTATATATTAGGGAGTTCTTGGTAAATGTGCGTTTTGGAATAGGCACTGAAATATTATTCGTTTGTCTGGTATTACAAGTATTCGCGTTAGCGTGATCACGATTTTCTAATTTTTTGTAAACCAAACAGACGGTTTGCAGAATGAATAAGCATGGTAATGTCAATATTCCCAGCCGTATAAACAGTGGCCTACAGTGTTTACGTGGATCCGCACTACAGATGTATCTTATTGCCCTTTTCTGTAGTATAAAACTTGAGTTAAAATGTAACCGAGAATGCAAAATCCCCAAAACGCAATACCATATCTGAGGTGGCCCTCGATGAGGGAAAAGTAAACAGACCGGGCAACTGATCTACCCAACTCATTAGATACAACTCTAACAGCATAGCGACCTCTGGCGACATTTTTATTTAGGATATCAATATGATTGTCAAACTTAAGCTTTTCGTCAATTACCAGACCAAGAAACTTATTATATTGTTTAGTTTCGATATCACAGCCATCCAAACTTAAGCTGTCACACTTAAACTTAAAACTAAGAATATTCGTTTTATTCATTTCTTAAGATCTTCAGAGACAATGTTCATTAACAGACCAGGTATCCTATGGGACCATAAAATAGTTGTATCATCTGCAAAAATGGTAAAAAACCCTTGTATTTTAAGGGAAGTAATGTCGTTAATATATAGGAGAAAGAGAAGTGGGCCGTACTGAACACTGAGGAATTCCTAATTTATATCAGCAGGACTAGACTGTCCATTTTTAGATCTCACAACCGTATCAAAATATTTATTTTAACATAGAGTAGTAGAGTTTAGTGTCCATATAATTAAATAGAAAAGAAGGTTTTTTAGCGGCAGGCGGACAATGTAGTGCATCTATCTTTTGCATTGAGTACACAGGGACGCCAAAGGTAATGAGTTCCCTGGGGCACAGGTAGATAATGACAGGCTGTTTCGTTCTTATTAGAACTCATCAGAAAGCCATAACCTGTAAGCGACTCCCAGTACAGCGAGACTATGCTTTCAAGGCATTTTTAAGAAATAAAAACGCGATGAAAACCCAGTAACGCCATCTATTGGAATCAACTCAATCCAAAAGATAGTCGTGACGAAGCAACAATAAACCAAATACGTTAGGCCAACACACCAGTATAGGCAACATTTATCGCATCCCCCAATTTTTCTACGGATTTGTAGATTCAAATAAGTTCGCGCTGCAGTATACCCACTGTGCGCTGCCAACCCGTAATACAATGCCGTGTTTTTAAAATAATTAATTATACGGACACTAAACTCTACTACTTTATTTTAAAAACACGGCATTATATTACGGGTTGGCAGCGCACAGTGGGTAAGTGGGGTAAAAAAATATATACGGTTACGTTAAACTTTTGTTATATACGGTAATTAGTTTCAATAAGCTTTTTGATCGTGATCAGCTCAGCAAAATCCTGGATTCGCTACTGACTATTACAGATTCCGATATCCCAGTAGCGTACTTATATAATAGATGGCTGTACAGTGCAAATTTTATTTCGGGGGGGCCCAAATGGGTAGGGAAAAACCCTTTTTTTGGACAATCAAAAAAATTTCAAAATAAAAAAATACATACATTTAAAAAAAACTTGTAGTGGGTTATACAAATACACTAATATAGGTAATATAAAACAGATAATATATACTGGTTAAACAAAAAATTCTTCATGAAATAAGCATAATTGAACAAAATAATACTAAAAATAAGGTATATTTTTTATTTATTCAAAAAACAAAAATTAACCATAAACTTAAAGCACAACATTTTTTTTGCCAAAAACTAAACCGTGATTCGTCGCCTTTTTGACAAAATATATTGATTATTTCATATATCAATGTTGATTTTTTAATGAATACTTATTAAAGCTGAACTTGTACGCTCTTCACCTGAATGATTTTTCAGATATGTTTTTAACCTTTTTAAAGTGGAAAAACGTCTTTCTGCTGAAGCTTTAGTTACTGGGAGGATGATTTGTTATTTTATTTGGCGCATTATTGATAGTGTTACCGTCAAAGATTTTTTATGTTACCCAATTATTATAGTTTATATCTTCTTTTTTTTAATTTCCGGGCGGGGGGGCCCAGGCCCCCTGCCCACCCCTCCT
This sequence comes from Polydrusus cervinus, assembly GCA_935413205.1. Taxonomy (NCBI): domain Eukaryota; kingdom Metazoa; phylum Arthropoda; class Insecta; order Coleoptera; family Curculionidae; genus Polydrusus; species Polydrusus cervinus. The sequence continues at coordinate 54,005,280 of OW284516.1, read as the reverse complement.
GGCTACGCCACTGCGCCTGTATATCAAGTAAGAATATATTTACTGTCTGCAAAGGGCTAAGTTCCAAATATCCAAATATTTAAAGAAACGCTAATCTTAGAGAGTTGCTTTAAAAGTAGCTGTAAAAAAAATGTATCTGGGTCATTTATTTCGTTAGTAAAAACGATTTTAAACTCTCTATCCGCCTATGCTTTTAATATCACGTTATTGTTGGATAAATATGAAGTATCTATAGCGCGTTATAATTTACAAACACACACACACAGTAACACACACGTCTAACTTGTAAAAATATTAAATATCCTTATCGAAAGTAAATAAGCAGATGTTATTTGTGTAAGCACAGGCAAGGTAGATAAGACGACCCTAATAATCCAAAATTATTTTCTCCCATGTGTATCTTTTCGCTCTTTGGTTTATATGCACGAGGTTATTTTATTTCCTGGAATTACTCTTGCAGTTAGTTTTTAACGGAATAGAAAAATTATCGTAAGCTAATTACGAAATAATTATTAACTTATGATACACATTTAGAACGAAAATTAAATGAAAAATTGTATTATTATAATACAAAGATGAGTTGCTATTTAACAAAATCGAGAAATTCCGCTTTATTCCTTTAAAAAGCAGGTTGTAAATAGAATATGGATACATTTTTCTCGAACAATTTACTTCATAATATTGTAAAGTAGATTGAAATAAACCATTTTAAGATTTCTATAATCTACTCTTTACCACTTGTTTTACCATAGTTTTGAACATTTTAAGAAACAAAGGAAAATTGGTTAGTCGTTACCTCCTAAAATTTTTACTTCAAGAATTACGGAAAAATCTGAGTGAGAGGCACCTTTTTATGCCACCTGACAATGGCGTATTTAAGGGAGGGGGCTGCCCCCCCCCTCCCCCGCCTGGGAACTCTGGTATAAAAGTCTAATTGCAACCTAATTTTTCATCTCACTCTTGGACTCTTACTTTAAATAATGTATTCTTGGCTTAGATTACGAAGGTCTTGTAGGAAACGTTTAGTTTTTAAACTTATTCTCTTAAAGGTCCTGTTTTACATAGAGATTGAGGTTTCAGACGCATATCGTTTTAGTTATTGATTTATGATGCAGTTTTAAAGAAAAGCGAGTAAAAAAAATATGTTTTATAGTATTTTTCTATTATATACTTGTTTGTTCCGTTTTCCCTTTTTTAGAGCTATTTTAAAATATAACCCAATGAAATAAAATATTTTTACAACCAAAACAAAAAACAATTATGTAAGTACTTAGGTATTTATTTTTACAGAGAAAAATTAAAGTAAACATTTTAATTGAAACATTTTTTATGAAAGAAGTGGAATAATTTATAATAAAAAATAGTGAGGGAAGAAACGAGAATGCTTTATTATGGATATACAAAACGGCATTTAAGAAGAAATATTTCAAACCCTAAGCATTTGCACCAAAAACTGCTCTTAGATCAACGCTCCGAAAATACATGTTTTGTGAAAAAATCACCAATTTTGGCTTGGTAAGCGATGTTTACTTTATTTTTAATCATGAAAATCGAGCCCGAAAAACGCTGGTTAGAGTCATATGTTAAAATTTTGGATTGACACCAATATTCATATTTTTCACAAATATAATAATTTAATTTTCGAAATTCGATAGTAGTTAGGTGAATTTTAATCGAACTTTGGGCGTGGTCCCGAAAATTTTTCTCTAGATGCAATATCATGAAATACATGTAGTCTCGACTGTCCCTCTCTCCAGAAAAATGAAAAATACATTATCCTGCTTACGCCCACTGCCCCCTCCCCCCCGCATATTTTCTGGCAACGCCATTGTTGTAATTGATCAGTTTCGCATCCTAACTAGGATGGATATGAAATTGTAGAGGAGAAAATAAATTTTGTTTCCAACGCTCTCAAATTCTCGATCAAAATGAAGGTGAAAAATTTATTGCAACGACAAAAAACAATTTTTCTTTAAAATAAATTGTTGTCAAGGTAAAATTTCCGTCCAAGCAAGTCGGTGGCGGCGCCAGGATTTTTGGGATGGGAGGGCACAAATGGGCTCGGTGATTTTTGAGTGGGCACTACCCAAAATAAAAGTGATTTCTAAAAAAAAAAAAGTCGCGGCCCCTCGACGCTCTAGAACGCTATAGGCAGCGACAAACAAAACCTTCCTCTTGTTTTCTAAGTGATGTCTAAAAAAAAAGTCATCGTTCTCTTCAAAATACCATACAACCACTCATCAAAACTTTTATAGCCAAGTCCCTTACAGAACGGGTCCATCAATTTTGGGGGGGAACCAGGGTGGGCACTCATGTTTCTAGGGTGGGCCGGTGCCCACCCTAGAAAAAAGAAAAAGCAAGTTGGGTGTCAAATGAAACACTGTGATAACGGGATGGCAGTTATTGTGTGTCATGGATTGATGGCCGGACTGATTTAAATTCTATTACATTTTTTGTTTTGTCTGCTACATTCAAAACGAGGAAAGAAATATTTCTATTAGCTCGTTATATTTCCTATAAACTATGGATTATGTTCTACTTTACTTCGCCATTTTGTCAAAAAATGTAATAAACATTACTGCAAGACGTCGGTTTTCTCTATGGACAAATTCAAATTAGTGACCAATATAAAGGTTATTCTATTTGACAACAAATGCTTTATAAACATAATATGTAACCAACAAAATTTAAATATTACATTTAAATGGCACAGTGTTCTGTGTTTGCCCAACTCATTAAAAGTCACTGCAATAAAAAAAATAGTGTAGTATTTTTAGTTGGCTGTATATTAAATTAAACTGAAAAATGTTTAACAGCGTTCAACTCAAACCATTCTTTAATAATTTAAATATGTTTGGCACAATATTTAAGGGCGTACATTCGTATTGTACTTTTTTTCATGTTTGAATATGTAGTATGTCCCTTTGAAATATACGAAAGGAATTTCAGGATACCCTGTATATTTAAAGGTGTAGCATTTAACAACATATATATTTCTATAATCAAAAATCAAAAATTTTTTATAAACACCCTTTCCACCATCCATCAGATTATGGATTTAAATTATGGAAGCTTGTTTGTATTTCGGAATGATAATCTGCCGCCTTTTTGAAGAGAATTGAGGGTTGGAGACCTGTAAAGGTTGTTGAATATCTTCTCAAATAAACAGGCCATTTATATTTTCTATCGATGTATTATTTTTCTGTTAAAGAGTGTCTGCCACTTTCAGACCTGTCAATTTTTTTATATGAAAATGTTTGTTTGTATAACTTAGGTATGAAATTGTTTGTTAAATTTTACGTAAGTATTTGTTATTATTTTAAAATTTATGTTTGGCATTTTGGATTTGCATGTGCTTGTCTTGTGGTGCAAAATAAAGCCACTTACAATATAATTGGAACACGTGTTCAGGGCCCCCGTAAGGGTTACTGGCGCCTGTGTGCAAAAAAGGATTTTGGCGCCCCTTAAGGCGTTTTGGATTCATTTGGAAGACAAATGAACAAATGCACAAATGTTCAAATGCACAAATATACAAATGAATAAATGAACAAATGCGCAAAAGCACAAATGAACAAATGCACAATTGAACAAACGCACAAATGAACAAACGCACAAATGAACAAATAAACAAATGAACATTCGCATTGACGAGCGAGACTATCTTTGATTTAATGAAATACTGACTTTTAATGATTGGAGGAATATCATCAAAATTAATCAAATCAACCGGCGGACCGCTTTCCAATACTACAGGCATATTTTCGAAATGATCAAAATTATTATTGGTAATACTTATTTGTGCCTTATTGGTATCCATTCGAACTGGAACAGTTTTATTATGCAAAATCGGGATTCTTGGTTGATGAGACGAATGAAGTATATGGGCTTTATTTTATATTAGCAAAAGATTAATACCTGTTTACCAGATATTATTTAAAAGAAAATTTATAAATCAAGGCGGGCTTTATTAAAACTGAAGGTTTTCAAGGTAAGTGTAGTGTAGTGTAAAAACTGAGATCTCTTACAAACCTAAGCACTTATATTAAGTTATAAAAAGTAAGTGCGCTATTGGGCGTGAAAGATTAATCAGATTATAAAATCAAAATCAGGTAGTCTATGTAGACTATGTCCCTAATTAATCACTGGTTAACAAGATTTTTGTCCCAAGTGCAAAAATGTCTGATTTCCATATAATTTTGCATGCTGAAATCAATCATGTTTTCAGAATTTCTCCATCACCCTTAGTTTTTATGTTCCAGTATAATATGTGATTATTTACCTATAAAATGCACGCATAAGTCTGTACTATAAGAGTCATCTAACAAAAAACTTGTGTCAGGCATTGCTATTTTATTATTTGTGTATTGTAACAATAACTTGTTGTGACTAGAAATAACAAAGTGTGCTCTGTGTGTCACGCGGAACATGTCTTGGCTTGTTGAGACCTGCAAGCAGTTTCGAGTCCTACATAACATTTATTGTTGTTTTAGTTATCGGTGATAGAGCTCGGTGAATGAACATATACGCAGACTTTTTTAACGTTTTGAAAAATGTGCTGTGGTGCATTTTAAGCTATTGTAGTGTAACTCACCTGTAAAAATGCCAAGAAATTGTGTAAACCACCCGAACTCTTTTTGCTACATCTGCGGTGAATTGACATTTAAATCTCAAAAACGGTCTTTCACGCCTCTCGTTAATAAATGCTATGAACAGTATTTCAAGTGTAAAGTCGGCGATCAAGACAAAAGCTGGGCTCCCCATATTTGCTGTGTTACGTGTGTCAGACTTCTTACAGCGTGGGCAAAAGGTAAACGACATATGCCTTTTGCTATTCCCATGATTTGGAGGGAACCATCAGACCATATTACCGATTGCTATTTTTGTCTTACAAATATCAGTGGTATAACTTCTAAATCCAAACATACTGTTAAATATCCTCATATTCCATCTGCACTGAGACCAGTGCCGCACAGTCCAGAATTACCTGTGCCTGACCCCCCACAAAATATGACACCGAGCGACGATGAAACTGTCGATGACGAAGTAAACAACGAAAGTTTTTCAGCCGAAAATATTGATCTGGATCCAACATTTACACCAGATTCGTCTTCTTGTGCGCCGCATCTTCTAAGTCAAGAAGAACTTAACGACCTTGTCCGCGATTTAAACTTGTCTAAGAAGCAAGCCGAACTTCTGGGTTCTAGATTAAAAGATTGGAATCTTCTACAGAGTGGCACAAAAGTTGCTTTTTATCGTAAGCGCCATGCAGAGTTTGAAGAATTCTTCTCTATGGAAGACGGGCTTGTATTTTGTAATGATGTATGCTCTGTTATGAAGGCACTTGGGCATGACTATGATACAAATGAGTGGCGTTTGTTCATTGACTCTTCCAAATCAAGCTTGAAAGCGGTACTACTCCACAATGGAAATAAGTTCCCCTCTGTTCCTTTGGCTCATGCAGGCAACATGAAAGAATCATATGACAACATGAAGCTTCTTTTGGAAAAAATTAAATATATAGACTTTAAGTGGAATATTTGTGGCGATTTGAAAGTTATTTCACTTTTGCTCGGCATGCAACTCGGTTACACAAAGTATTGTTGTTTCCTATGCGAATGGGACAGTCGAGATAGGAAAAATCACTATGAAAAGAAAGAGTGGCCTAAACGAACTTCCCTGACACCAGGAAATAAGAATGTCAGTGGTATCCCACTTGTTGATCCCCAAAAAATTTATTTACCACCTTTGCACATTAAGCTTGGGTTAATAAAGAATTTTGTTAAAGGTATGGATAAAACTAACAGTGCGTTTGCATATGTGAGAAGTAAGTTCCCTAAAATCAGTGATGGCAAGATAAAGGAAGGTATTTTTGTGGGACCTCAGATCAGAGAGCTACTTCGAGATGAAAACTTTAGTGAGGCTCTGAATGGAGTTGAAAAAGCAGCATGGTTTTCTTTCAAGGACATTTGCAACAGCTTCTTGGGAAATCGTAAATCCGAAAATTACGTAGAGAATGTTAACAATTTATTGGTCTCATATAAAGCCATGGGTTGCAACATGAGTCTAAAAATACACTTTCTTCATTCACACTTGGACTTTTTTCCGAAAAACCTTGGAGCAGTAAGTGACGAACATGGCGAGCGATTTCACCAGGACATTCTGGACATGGAGAAGAGATACCAAGGCAAATGAAGCCCCGCTATGTTGGCAGACTATTGCTGGACGCTGAAGAGAGATGTTTCTGATGCAAAGTACAGTCGAAAGTCATATATGACCACATTTTCTAAGTAAATATATCACTTTGTACTTTATTTTTTCATAACTTATACCCATATTATAATATATACGTTCACAAAAATGCATTGCTTTGTCACTTTAAAACCCTGCGTGATGGAAAAATTCTGAAAACATATATGAAATATGTTTAAAAAGCACTACCAAGTACACCCACTTCAGCTCGTGGGACAAAAAAAATCTTAAATTTTGTTGACCAGTGTAATACTCAAAATAGAGAAATTTGTACATACAATGATGGTGATGAGACATTTGGGCGAGCCATTTTTGAGAAATCTTAACATAAACAAATATAAATAAACTGCAAATAGGTTTCAAAAAGATATCAAGAAAGCCATAGAAACAAAAAAATTGTTACGATACGATACTTGTTTGCTATTTGGACTATTGAAAATAAATTATATTTCTTCTAATTGTTTCCATGGCTTTCTCTGCAATTTATTTAAGCTAATATAACCCAAAAACAGCTCACCCAAATGATATCAACTTAATTTATTCAATCATAAATTATAAAAAAATATAAATGTTTTTTCTGTCCAACCTAGTATAGTTATTGCAAATCTGATATTCGAAATTGTAGTTTCAGAACAAGCAAAATTGATTTATTAAATCAAGGAATTGAAAAAAAATCCAAAAAACTAAAAATGTTGTTTCTGACGAACCCTGTACAGTAATCGCAAATCTGATATTCGAAATTTTAGTTTTAACACAAGCAGACGTTTTTTAAGGAATAACTTTTTCTTCTACAGCTACTAATAAAAAGTTTTTTCTTTTCCAAACTCTATTCGTGGACACACTGTATATTTATAATACATATTTTAATAAATTAGCACAGTAATAATATCCCAAACTTTTTGTACTTAGTTAGGAATAACCCATATAAGTAGAGAGTGTACATCAGACGCCTGCTGCAGGGTAGCAAGTAAATTAATAATTTTTAAAATTTGTTTCAACGAATTACTAATGTGAAGAAATAGTCCATACTTAAAGTGGAGTGGAAATTTAGAAGGTAAGAAATAAGAACACAAAGTCTTCCTCCACTGTTATATTATAGAAATATTTTAAGTAACTTCTCTACATGTTTCGAACGAACGCAGAAGCATTCATCTTCAGGAGAATAAATAAAAGAAGAAAAACCAGTAGATATCACCCTAACTGAGCAATAAAATTGTAGGTGCGATGTAAAAATGAGAGAACGGTGAGAAAACAGGTACACACGTTGCATTGTGAGAAAGAAAAATATGTTTGAGGCTTAAGGCACTATAAAAAAATTTAAAGGTAGAATGAAAAGTTTGAGATCTTCTGTCGAAAGATGAAACTGAAGTGAATGGGAATAATCATTTAAGCAAAAGAAAATTGTTGGCTAGTCATTTGAGAAAATATGGAGAAGAAGTGGTAGAAATTACTAATGGTTGAATATGATTTTTCATTTTTATCATTACTAAAAAACCGTTAATAGACGCCATTGAGTCCCCTTATCTCTCTATCGTGCATAAAAGGTATACGCAAATATCTGGCCCCAAAAATTAATAAAACTTTATCTAACTCTAGAGTAAATATTTAAGCAAAACATAACAGGATAAAAACGATCGATCGCTTTTATTTATTTTGGTAATGGCACCACAATGTATTTTTGACTTTAACTTTTTTCCCCGTTTAATAACGGCATTCGGCTACGTTTTTACATGTATCAGATTGAATCCTATCGTACTCTTATTAAGAGTATTTTTAAAATATTTCTGATTTGAGGTATTTGTACATAGTTGTGTGTTTTAAAAATGAACCCATTTAGTAACATAGTTTGTAATTTGTTGGAAACTCCATTCAGTCGTTGGACAGATGAGGATACGGGTTTTTAGTCAATGTTTGTTTAAGTACCCGCACTATACTTAGCTCTTCACCATTGTTTAAGACCGCGAGCCGCCACTGCGTACAAGCTTTAACAATATTTCCTACAAGCGTAAAAAGACAAGCATCTAAAATGTAAAAAATTAAACGAAAACATGATTGATAGCAAAAATCTTTCATAAAATCTCTTAATATTTAAAACGTAATTAGTTACATAATTGAATAAAAGGCCAGAATTTAAGGTAAATATGATTTAGTAACTATTGCTGTGGCGTATTTTTAAGATACTGCACACAACAGGCTCTCAGCGTTGGAATAACTCAGGAAGGTGAAGATGGTTTAAAATTAAAAATAAAGCACATTAGGGAGTCCCAAAAGTTATTAAGATAAAAAACTAAATAGGAATGCAAGAGAAGCTTCTCAGAGAGAAGAAAGAACTCTGCAGTGGGAAGAAAACGGATCAGCAAAGAACAATTTGAACATTTTGCATCAAAACATACAGTGTTTCAGAAATAAGGGATGGATGAAACAAGAAGAGATGGAATACTTGGCTATACTTTAAAATCCTCCTTTACCAGACAGGGTATGCAACATGGTGGAGCCTGGACCAAATTAAGGCTATGAGCATAGATGGACAGATCAAGTACACAGGAATTCTGGACAGAAGGAATAAGGTCATGATCGTGTGCATGTATCGTACAAATTTGAGTAATCGAGATATATTTCTTCAAAGATTTGAGGAAATAACTATATACATTATACAGTACACACACACACACTTCAAATATCTTAGAGTAATTATATCAGGCGATTTCAATTTTGATCTTTTGCAAAAAACAGACACAAGCAGTCAATGTCTAAACCTGCTTCACTCTAATAACTTAGCTCAAACTATTTTTCATCCAACAAGGGTAACAAAAAAAAGCAACCCTCTTTGATAATTTTTTTATTAAATTTGATTAACAGCTTTACTGTAAATACTGCCCTCTCCGATCACTACGTATAGGTACTAAATATTGATTATAGCAAGCAGGTTACCAGGCAACGGTGCTTTGAGGGAAGAGTTTTCTCTGGGCCTAAGCCCATTCAATACAAGGAAGAACTTGAGGCAGAGGAGTGGAAGTGAGTTTTATCAAGCCAGAACGGGGATGAGGCATATGAGATTTTTAAAGGTAAAATAACTGAGGTTACGAATAGGGTTATTAGGTTCGCAAGGGCCAGGTAAACGCAAACAACAAAAAAACCTTGGATCAATAATGGAATCAAAGTTTCTTGCAATAAAAAAGAGTTCTCTATAGACAAGTTTCTAAAGGGTAGACAACAAGGGAGTAGTATAAAAGATATACTTAATAACATAATAAAGAGCGCAACAAAATTGTTTAATGAGAAGATTATTCAAAATTTTGAAAACAACGAAAATTAAGGGAAATATATTTGACAATTTTGATGATGATTCTTTAGTATAAGATTTCATTTTAAGTAATAAATTGGTCGATATGTCAAAGATAGTCCCATGTGATCAATCAATGTTTTTACATCTTGTGATTGAGCGAGAGGTGTATGAATGTCTAGCTTGGATAGAGTGAATGAAGTAGAGATGGAAGTCAGCAGGTCTATATCGTTTCTGGATGTGAGAATGGATGAAATACTTGATTGGAGGATTGAGGATCTGAGCAACAGAAAGCGTTGGTTTGCGGCCAATTCTTACCTTATATCATTCTGCGTGATCTCTAGTGTTAAATATGGTATTGTTTCTTGGGGAAATTCGGTGGATGTTGGTAGAGGGCAGATTCTGCAGAAAATATGTCTACGAAGTATATACAAGTACAGAAAAATTGCCACAAAAATCTAATAAAAGTTTTAAATACAATTCCACTTCAGATAAGAAGTTTGCCTAAGCCTAAACTTCTTAGCTTCTTAAAAAAAATACTTAGTAACAATTGTACCATACTCGTTAAATTAATTTGATTCGGAACAAATTTTTGATTGATACTCCTTATGCTGGTCATCCCTTTCCTCGTCTTGATCTTGAGTGATACTTGGAATGACGTTTGCATTGATGTGATTTTTAACCACTCATTTCCTCGCTAACCATTGATTTGTAACCCTTTATAAGAGAGTGATAACGAAATATACAGGGTGATTCCTAAGTTGATACTTTTTATTTAGCTTTGTACAGAAGGCATTAAAATAACAATATTTTCAAATACCTTTTTTCAAAATATTAAAAAATGAGGTACTTATATTCATTTATTACACTATGGATCAAATACGGTTCTGCTTAACTTGCCCGTTGAATAAAATTGAGAAAACTTGTGGGTGTAGGATGAGTCCGCAAGGGAAAGCGTTCTGCGTATAATCTAGAAGCAGCATCCGCACTTTCACGACACTCACTTGAAATTAGCACCAAGTTAGTTCATTGTTTTCAAATTTTACCATTTTCACGTATCACCAATTTAAACTTAACTTGCGTCAGAAAAATACACCGCAGAATCTTGCCAAATAACTCACCACCGACCCGTAAACTGCATGACTAATAAGGGATAAGACAAACAACATAAAGTATAGCAGGCTATGTTTTGATGATCAGGCCCGCACTTAGATTTTTTACTTCTGTATCTCGCATATTTTTAAGTTTTTTAAAAAAAGGTAGGTATTTGAAAATGTTATTTATTTTAATGCCTTCTACGCACAGCTAAAAAAGAAGTATTAACTTAGGTATCACCCTGTATTATAATAATTAATTATAAACTTATTGTATTTGTAGTCTGAAGTAAATTTTAAAACTTTCTAAATTTTAAGGTAAATGTGAAGTGCAACTTTTCACACTTCGATATGATTGTAAAAGCGTTTTTGCAAACAAGAATTTTTTTTGGAATAAAAAAAGTTAAATGATACCAATAATTTAGAACTAATTACTGGAGTTTACCATAAGATAATATTAACCTATCAATTTCGTACATAACAATTATCTATTACCATTATCTAGCCCTTAATTCACTTCCCGAATTAACCCTCCCCACCAATAATATTAAGTCTTGCTAATTTCCCCAATAAAACTCTTATCTATTGTTTCCATAGAAACCGTTAATACGGTATAAATACATTTTGTACCCCTTATTTTATCATATTTTGGTGTTAATTGTGCATTGGGAATTTTTCGATCATTTTTGGGTGAGTGTTAACTTGTTTCATTATCCAAGTTTTGTACATTTGCAATGTTGCAAAATTATTTATTGATTTTTAATTTAATTTTCGATTTACATAATCGGGGAAAAGTGCCTATATTTATGTATAAAAGTTATGTTATTATTTATAGAGTTTTATACCACCATATACCTACTATAGATAATTTGGACAATTTAATTGAAAAGCTCGAAAATGGGAATGATATTTATATAGATAAAATTTTTTAAAAACTCATACAATTTTAAATCAAAGTAAGTGTTCATTTTATTTCGCTTTTATAAAAATGTTACCTTATAATTTTTACAATATTTTCCACAATAACTTTTTCAGAAAATCGAAATAACTTTTTAAACTTCTTTATAATTTTCCTGCTTTTCTAAAAGTTTTCAGAATTATCCATACTGGAAATATGAAACATACCTACTTATTTCGTTTATAAATGGTTCAATTTTTGAAAATATTTATAATAAGACGTTTTTGCAGTGGGCGTAAGTAGGACATTCTCAAATCTATCTGACGTTTAGTTACTTGATCTTCGACAATGATAAATAAAGATTAACGAAAATATTAATCTTTACTTATTCATTAAGTTCTCAGGAATCATGTTTGTCAAGCAGAAAAGCTTCTGGGAAAATAATAATATTTGTAAGCATTTTTTCTCGTAAGCTGATACAATAATAGAAATTGAACATAAAAACTACATGATCATGTTAATGATTTAAGTGTTAAAACAGTATACATCTTATTACCACAAATCCGCGGCCTCGCCTATGTCGGAACCGAATGGGATCGGGACCCTTCTGGGAGAGAAATATATTTATAATTTATTTAACTATTGTTTTGTCATAAATTCGAATTATTGGCTCTTGATTTAGAGCATAAAAAATATACTGTAAAAATAGATCTTAATTAACCTATTTCTAAGATGAATATTATAAGTAAAGTAGTTATGTTATCGTCTGTAAATAATTTTTAAATTGAAAAATGTTTTTGCCGGCGTACAGACTCGATTAAAATTGAAAAAGTGTTATGCCTCCGCTGGGAATCGAACCCAGAACCTCTCGATTACATGTCAAGCGCGCTGCCAATTGCGCTACGGGGGACCTGAAATTCTCTCACCAACTTCGGTCATATAACTTATTCAATTTTATGTTAGTAGTAATAGTCTGGAATCTCCTATGATTCACAGACCGGGGAGGGTGTTATAAGGGGAAAGGGAACTCACTCACTACCACTGAACATCCCCCGTAGCGCAATTGGCAGCGCGCTTGACATGTAATCGAGAGGTTCTGGGTTCGATTCCCGGCGGAGGCATAAAACTTTTTCAATTTTAATCGAGTCTGTACGCCGGCAAAAACATTTTTCAATTTAAAAATTATAAGTAAAGTTTAATGGTTTAAATTCTATAGGTAGTAGTAGTTATTTAACCCTTAACTACTATCGTGTTTTTTAGTTACGTAACTACTATCTGTTTTTTGTGAAAATTCTTTTTTTTGTATGTTTTTTCATTCTGGATATAATAATAATTCTTGATATAAGAAAATTACAGCCAACTTAAATAAAAAATATATTTATTTATTACAAAAATACAAATTTTACGGACATTCTTAAAAATAACGAAAAAAAATGCAACCTCGCTTAAAAAAACCTTAACAAAACTAAAAACACATTTTTTCACCTCTCCTAAGTGATTTTCTCCTTTGGCAGGCTTGGCAGTTACTTCGTAAAGCAAAGAGCAACATGTCTATATGCAGATAAAAAAAACTGACAATCATGTTGGAAAGGCATGATATTGCTAATGTTTAACGTGCGTATATACATACTTGGTCTCCCAAAAGTCCCGCATAAAATTAATATCAATTAAAGGAAAAAGATCTAGGAAAAACGCTCGGACCCGTAAATTTTTATTTTTAATTGTGCATTTTTTGACATAAAAAAATATTATACAGGGTGTCTCATAGAACTGTCGTCACGTCTTTGACAATTTTTTTTTAATGGAACACCCAGGATTAAGTTAATCAATACATAAAGGAAACCCATTGATCGGCGGGTTTATGTTTAGAATAAGAATAAAAGTCAGTCAGTCAGTCGAGTTAAGTTAAATGGTGTCGAAATACAGTTTTGATTTTAACTCAATGTTTTTAATAAAATTACTATGGTCTTACAATACAAACAATAGAAGAACGTAAATGTTATTGTTTTAAATAAATTATATATTCAATAAGAATTCTGTATTACAATCGGAGAACTCAATAAGAACTTAACTACCTATCTTTCTATTGCCTTTTCATGGTATAATATAAACGTAATATATCTGATACTTTCTTAACACTTAAGCAGTTATGGCACTATTAATCCATTTAGTAATTTTATTTTTACTCTAACAGTACCAAAAATTAAATAACTTCTAACATTGATATGGAAATTATTTGGCATAAATAACTGATATTTGGCATGATCTGAGTTAATAATGGACTAAATAGAAACCTTAAATAAAAAAATGTTTACAAAAAGTTGTGTATAGAATTTTTAAAAGTCAGTCAATTGAATTTCCCACCTCTCTACTATAAAATAAAAATGTCGTAATGCTTTACAACAAGCAAGCAGAAGAAGGCACACAAAATTCTCAAAAATATTATGTTTGTTTTCTCCCTGCATATGTTTTTTGTGTGTAAATTTAAACTACTTTTCTAGGGCGAAAATGTTTTATTTTAAATTATAATAGGCCCTATAACACAGTAAGAAACATTAACAAAGTAAGTACGTATGTTAATAACCTAATTTAATTAATAACGTGGCCTATTCCATTAACAGACTTTGCAACTTTTCACATTTCCTTATATATTATAAGTCATTTTCTAGAATTTCATAACAATTTTTACGAAAGTTTTTAAAACGTAAAATACATTTTTCATAACAAAAAGAGGAACTTTTAATTACCATTTATATTAAAAAAGATGTCACGCTATTAATAGTGGTCATTCTTAGTTCCAAAATTAGTGGAAATCGATAAAGGCGTTTAGAAATTATTCTGAAAAAACAATATTAATTTGAAAACTTTGGCGCCCTGTAGCGGCAAAACGAAGCAATTGCATATAGGTAAGTTTGCCTAGTTCGCCTTATTTTTGCTTAAGGAATTTGTGGTGAAGCGTTGTACAGTCATTTCAAGGACACCCTGTATATTTAATCTTCTAATAGCCTCCCTCTTAAAGGGGTCTTTACACTCTCAATCGGATTGATTTAATCAGACAAACAATCCAACTGATAGTGCTAGGGCCCCATTAAGAAGCTAAGGATACCTCCAAACCTAGTTATTACGTGTTGAAATTTCCCTTGTTACCGATCTTTTTACTAAGTAGTAACTGAATAATCTTTAAAATTTGATTTTTGATAACGACTTTTAAACATCATTGCTATCTGTATTGATTTAAAAAATACGTTAACAGTTCTGTATCAAGGATTAATTATATTTTTGAATGAAAAAATAAGTGTGTTTATTTTTGAAATATAAGGTTAATCGGTTTATTCTTGGAAGTTTTATATTTTTTGTATTAGATGGTTGCAGTTTGTAAATATACAGGGTGATCCGGAGATATAAATGTCCATAAGCTTTACATTTCTGTTTTCTTTGAAGCTATAACAAAATGATAAATGCAAAAGTCGTTAGCATTTTTACGGTTGATCAGACTAAAGAAAGTACCTAATTAAAAATCGAATTTTAAAAAATACTGTAAAAATCATGAAATTTACCAGTCGGCTGACTGACTTGTCACATTACAAGAATGAACCCATCTTGTTTACATTAAACATTTAAAGAGATAATAAAATAAATAATGCCTTTATTTTATACCAGGCGGAGTCCAGTACTCTACTGAAAGACAGATATTTCATCTTTTCCCTAAGATATAGAGGACACTCCGATCTGAGTACAGCGTTAACAAGATAAGCCATTTGTTTTTTTCTTTTCTCAACACATTTAATCTATGAGATACATGATCCCTCCTTCTTAGTGAGAAAATAAACATTATACATACATTTTAAGTCATTTGTATACGAGCAGCTGATCGATAGTCCCTGCACCAAATCTGCATGGCTAAATAGATTCGCATTAACCTTTTCTAAGCTGCCTATCTATGATTTCTTTATTACGATATATTATATTATTATAGATTTCTTAGGTTCATAAATGATCTTTGGACAATTTGTGTTACCTGAGTTATAAAATGCAAATCCTTGTCAATATTTACCCTAAGTTTTTTACTGTCTCTATGGCTATTTTGTTGATTTCTCGGTGAAGTTTTATTCTCCAGCCAGGTCGGGGATTATCTTCACAGTCGTTTTCAAGAGAAATGCTTTAATAAAGTTTATAATAATATTTCACGACTTCAATTGATTCAACCGGTTTCTGTTCTTTTGGGTCGACCAGCGGCAGTTTTATCGACTCCCAGGTCGGGCTGCAAGCTAATCTCCATTGTACTGTTTGCCTCGCCAATGTTATGTTGAATTTGGTTGTCGGCAGGGGCTTGTCTTAGCATCCTACCGTTGGTAGTACCAGTACTAGTAGAATTTTTGCCTTACCCAGAATCCGTGAGGCTGACTGCTTGCGCAATATTAGATTGTGAACTTTCGTTTCCACCCACCTGGGGTACATAATTTTCTAAATTCGATCGTCCGTACTCATTTCGTTAAAAATGGGTTGCATTTTATTTCTTCTGTCAGGTTACTGATTCAGCCGCCTCTAACATGGGGTACAGATGCTGTTGACAAACCGCACCTAACATGGAGTCAGGCGTTTATTCCCTACATCAGTTCCTACGCTTACCGCGGTAGCCGGTGACCAATGTAGGCCCCTTTAAGGCAAGGACCACCAACCTTTTAGTCGCTTTTACGACAGGCAGGTTTTACGCTGGGCATATTCTTTAACCGGTGCCCAGATTATTATGTTTTCAATGTTATATTTCACAGCTTTATGTTGGTATTGCTGGTATTATTTACAGTACAGAACACAAATTCATCTTATCCTGTACTGTTTAGAAACTTCCGTATTATATGACACGTTTGAAGAATGATGCTTTTCTGAATTTGTTGGTATAAATAATATTATTATTAATATTATATTGGAGATAATAAAATAATTTTTATTTTAACTTTTTGACCACTCTGTATATAAGCATTCACAGATTAACACACTGTTTGCCGAGGGAGCGTTATCTAAAGGAAACGGTTGTTTGACGGTAATGAAATTTTGTTTCCGTACTCTCAGAAAAGTTTAACCGCATTTTTATACCTAAAAACGTCAATTTTCTATATTGTAGGTGTGTATTATTGTAGAAATTTATTCTGCCGAACGGAATATTTTATTTGTGTGCGTTTATCTGGAACGGAAGTGGTTTTTCTGGGTCCAGTTACGTTTGAATTTCTTTCGTTTTTCACTAAGTGGCCGAATTAATTAATTTTTCTAATTACTAAACTATATTTTATTCTTACACGAAATCATTAATAAAAAAGCCTAATTAAGCCATGGACAGTCTTCAGTACTCACACACGCAAATTGTCAGAGTCCTTCCAAGTGTTCCGTACGTTTTTCTTATATAATATATATTATATATTTCAAATAAATAATATATATTCCAAATAAATAATTCAATTTTAATTAATGTACCGAGTACAGAGTGTTCAAAAAAGGGTATCTTGGGAACCATTGATCATACAGCTTCCCCTTATAAAGGCAAACTTTATATATACGAACTTTTATAAATTATAGTTACGTAGTAACTAGGATACAATCAGTTCAAGCTTAAGGCCTTTATTGGCACAGGTCCTTACATATTGTTATGTTTATTATACGTTCTAATAAATTTTTTCTCCGTGTATAAAGAACGAAATGTCGAATTTGAAAACTAATAGAACTATCGTGTAGAACATAAAAACGGCTACGAAAAAGTGTTTTTTGTATTTTGGCCAAGTCAAAAATAAAGATACAAAAAATTAAAAACCAACACTAAAATTACAATTTTTTTCGGAATCTCCGAAGGTATTCGGAATATTTACAATTTTCTTTCACCAAATTATTAAGCCCCAAAATACGCAACTGTGCCTCAATTTAACCATCTTCGTATCTCTTAACGTTTTCGACATCCCCTTGTACGCACACGAATTTTTAGCACCCTCTAACCCTCTATAGAAAAATGAGCACAATACCTTTAATATTTAATCTAAAAATTCATTTAAAAAGACTCCAAAAAGTATACACTGATAAAATGAGAGATATACCATTATTCCGCTCAGTGGTGTAGCCAGAAATTTAGTGTTGGGAGGGCTAAAAGGATCTAAAATTGAGTAACTAGCGCCGAAAAAATTTTCGGGTGCCACACCCAAAAAACCCTTTTTTGGACCATAAAAAAAATTTCAAATTAGAGAAAATAAATAATATTTCTATAGAAACTTGTAGGGAGTTATACTAATATAAATAATTTAAAACTTGTAAAATAACTTTATGAAATAAGCAAATAAATATTAAAAATAAGGTTTATATTTTATTTATTGAAAACCAAAAAAAAGCCTAAGCTTCCTTATTTTTCAAAGATTTTACAGAGTGGTCTCAATTAAATGATAATTAATTTTGAAAATGCAAATATTCAATTCAATAGAGAATTGAGAGCCTTATTTAAAATTTTATTATGTCATTTTTTTTTCAGTCTTTGTCGTTATACCATTCATTTACTTCATACACAGAACCCTCAAATTGTGTTCACTTTACAACTCTATTCAATTTTGTTTTGTCTCAAAATTTAGAAAGGAATTGTACAGTCAAGGTGAACACTTTAGTACAGCAGTAAAACGTACACATACTACCTATATTTTTTATGCTGGACCACTGGCGGCTGGATGGCAGTCAGTTTATACACTGGTGAGCAAAAAATGTAACTTATTAAATATGCTATGTTCGCCCATGGTAACCATAAAAGGCATCGCATGATCTTCGAGAATTTCTGTAATGTACCTGTGAGATGTTAGGGAGCCATTTTGTACGAAGACCAATTTTGTGCGGGCTTGTGCAGTGATTTCTGCCCCAACCATTACCGAACCACCGCCAAATGGAAGACGCTGGTCAATACAAACTGCAGCATATCTTTCTCCTGATCTTCTCCATACTCGTCGACGTCCGTCTGAGCCATTGAGGCAAAAACTTGACTTACTATAAACAGTACATTGATCCAATCATCATCATTCAATGTCAAGTGATAGAAGCCTACTAGACCAAATATTTCGAAATAGAATTTATTTCCTTATTTTTTTCAAATTTCCTCCTAAGTGACCTAAATTTTTTGCTCGCCAGTGTATAATAATACATAAACATTTATTATTTCCATTTTAATTTAAAAAAAAATACATATAACATTTTAATAATATCTAGGAGGAAATAATGAGCCATATTTGCAGCATCCCACGAGAGCATAAGCGCTGTTGAGGCCTACGAAACTGATATCGGACGCCTCAAATGTCAATCGGCTCAGCCAACTCGCATAAAAGCGTTATACCGCTAGATTTGCAGAAATTCTCTAACCCTTTGATAGCCGATGCAATTTTATTATGAAAAGTCCTATTAAAAAAAAAATTAAGTGGTTTTGATTATCAAGCACACAGTCCAAAGAACATTGCCATATTATGTACAGGGTTATCTAACCAGGACTGAACAGGGGCCTATTTTTTCTGTATGTTTATTAAAACGAATATATCCTTCTTGCTTACCGTAGACTCTTAAAATTGCCATTTAAAAAGCGATTTAGCTTAAAACAAGGGAACTGTAGCGTAAAGTTTTTGTTTTTTTTATTGAAGCACGCTGTTTATTTTTTATTTTTATGAAA
Source organism: Polydrusus cervinus (assembly GCA_935413205.1). Taxonomy (NCBI): domain Eukaryota; kingdom Metazoa; phylum Arthropoda; class Insecta; order Coleoptera; family Curculionidae; genus Polydrusus; species Polydrusus cervinus. The sequence continues at coordinate 53,986,081 of OW284516.1, read as the reverse complement.
GATCCTTCTTTCCTGATTCCAAAAATATACAGAGTGTCCCACCGGGAACCGAATCGATCTATATATAGAAAACTAGACATAGGAAAATTTTGAAAATTTGACAGTAGTATGCTGATGCTGATGGGGGCGACCGGGCTAAAATATTTTCACAATGGTGGCACTTCCTGTTATACCGGAAGTAGGTGTCAACTTGCTTATTTTAAATGGGACACCCTATATATTATTACATTTTGCATTCTTTTTGACATATTTAAATTTTTATGTCAAAAATGACGGTTGCAAGCCTTAGAATAATTATCAATTTTTTCTATAAAGAAGCCTTATTTATTTAATTTAAGTGGGAATCCTTGTTATAAAGGACCTGCTTTAATAGATTTTTTATAATATTTTGATAACTATTAATACAGGGTGATAGAATAGTTTTGGACTTGCATTGTCTTTAATTTGTTTTACATCACAACGTTTCAACTGGTAAGTATCTCCAGTCGTCTTCAGGTGAATACTAAATAAGTAAAGTAACTACAGCTCTATTTATACTAGCTAGATGTACTGGAGCATGACTGACATGGGTGCAGTCATGCGTTTAATTCTTATGCGGTATTTTAAGTTTACATCTACTTAACAAAGGTTTCCAGAAATTTCTTATATCTAGTGAGGGCTTACTAAAACAATCTGGGTTCTGGTATATGATAGCAGCTTCCTTGAACTTCCTCTTCCTCCAATGTGGTTCTTTGTGCAGGATTCGAGCTTCTGTCCACTTAATGTGATGACCGTGTGTCCAGGCATGGTCAGCTGCCCCTGATTTTTCGGTTTCTCCTTTAAGCGTGTTGTTTCTGTGTTCCTTGACCCTAGTTTCAAGTGGCCTTAGAGTCTCACCAATGTAGGATCTGCCACATTCGCAGGGAATCTTGTTGGTTTCGTCTTCGTCAGGTGGCTTCTTAAAGTGTCTTTTGAGCTGAATACCGTATTAATGTTGTATCGTTGTCCTAGTCTTCTAATTCTCTCAAATACTCCTTTGACATACGGAATGTTGAGTGTTGATTGTGACTCTACTGGCTTCTTTTGTGTATTTGACCGATTCTTGCGATTTTCCATTAGTTTATCAACTAGATGCCCGGGGTAGCCACACACGGTCATCACATTAAGTGGACAGAAGCTCGAATCCTGCACAAAGAACCACATTGGAAGAAGAGGAAGTTCAAGGAAGCTGCTATCATATACCAGAACCCAGATTGTTTTAGTAAGCCCTCACTAGATATAAGAAATATCTGGAAACCTTTGTTAAGTAGATGTAAACTTAAAATACCGCACAAGAATTAAACGCATGACTGCACCCATCTCAGTCATGCTCCAGTACATCTAGCTAGTATAAATAGAGCTGTAGTTACTTTACTTATTTAGTATTCACCTGAAGACGACTGGAAATACTTACCAGTTGAAACGTTGTGATGTAAAACAAATTAAAGACAATGCAAGTCCAAAACTATTCTATCATTCAAGAAACATCATTGTCTCCAACCTTCAAACAGACACTAGAAGCCCGGTATGGACCCGGTATAAGTGATAAGTTTCGTAACTACGAGAAAACTAAGGTAAAATTAACAAAGGAGGAAACACACATTCAGTTTCTACTACGAGCAAGAGACCAAGGAATTATTCCAGATGGCTTTAGGATTAAGTCACCAATCCCAGGACAACAAGCTCAGAAGATTCTCAACAACGCTAGCAAAGCCCTTATACGCTCCCAGATCAACTACCACCGTTTTAAGAAAGCTTCTCTACTAACAGATCTCCAACAAAGATTTGAGGAAATCAAAGAATACACACTGGAAGAAGATCACGGACCAATTTTCCGGAAGATTGACGCCATTTGTGAAAAAGTAAGAACAAATCAACAACACATTCATGATAAGAAATTGCGAAAACAGGTTAGTCAAGAAAGACCAACAACACAAACTCGGAACCAAAGAACCATTATCAACATTTCATCCAAACAATTAACAACCATAGAAGAATCCCTATTGGCTAAAGGTCTAAACTTCACTATTGCTCCAAAAGAGGTACCAATATTGGACATCATTAGCGCCGTCGACTCAACAAACATAGGAGAAACACAAGCGGAAGAATTCAGATGGAAGGTTAAAGATGTTCTAGAAAAATCAAGACCCCCAAAACAAAATATTAGTAAGGAAGAAACAATATCGCTTGCAAAACTACGTAAAGATCCGAATATCAAGATTCTTCCAGCCGATAAAGGAAATGCAACCATCATTATGGATGTTCAGACCTACGATCAAAAAATCGAAGAAGTTCTGCAGAAAGGAAACTGCACCCCCATGTCCAAGGATCCTACCTCCACCATTGAAGGAAGAGTCTACCGAACACTCAAGAAATTTGACCAATGCATACCAGAAAAGACACGAAGACGCCTGACACCACATCACAGTAAGCCTCCACACCTCTATGGCTTGCCGAAGATACATAAACAGAACATGCCTCTCAGACCCATAACGAGCTCTCGAAACTCTCCTACCTACGAACTGGCGAAATTCTTACTACCCCTACTTCAACCACTCCAAGGAAATAGCACATCATTTGTGAAAAATTCTCAACACTTCGTACAACTTATTGGCGGGATGAAAGTACAACCAGAAGATCAACTTGTCAGTTTTGACGTCGAAAGTCTCTACACTAACGTCCCTGTAAAAGATGCACTAAAGGTTATTAAAAGCAGATTTGAGGAAGACCAGACACTACAAGAAAGAACACTGCTACCTATCAAGGCCATCATGGAACTATTAGAATGTTGCTTGAATAATTCTTACTTTCAGGAAAAAGATAGGTTTTTCAGCCAAGTGGACGGACTACCGATGGGCTCATCTATCTCACCAATAATCGCCAACATTTACATGGAATGGTTTGAATCCGAACCAATAAAACAAGCAAAAAAGAAACCAAAAACATGGCTGAGATATGTGGACGACACCTTCATTATTTGGAATGGAAACGATGACGAACTCAAGGAATTCCTATACCACATTAACAGCCTGGCGCCGACAATCAAATTTACCATGGAGAGAGAAGAAAACAGTCAATTACCTTTCCTGGATGTAAACGTAAAGAAAAATGGCAACACCATCCATACTTCAGTGTACAGAAAACCCACGCACACAGGTCAATATTTGAATTACACCTCAAATCACTCAAATAGCACAAAACATGGCATAGTAAGAACGCTTGTGGATAGAGCAATTACCATCTGTAATTCAAATGAAGCCCTCAAACAGGAAACTAACTACATCAAGACCGACCTCAACAAAAATGGCTACCCCGGGCATCTAGTTGATAAACTAATGGAAAATCGCAAGAATCGGTCAAATACACAAAAGAAGCCAGTAGAGTCACAATCAACACTCAACATTCCGTATGTCAAAGGAGTATCTGAGAGAATTAGAAGACTAGGACAACGATACAACATTAATACGGTATTCAGCTCAAAAGACACTTTAAGAAGCCACCTGACGAAGACGAAACCAACAAGTCAAAAAGATAGGAAAAACTGTGTCTATCAGATTCCCTGCGAATGTGGCAGATCCTACATTGGTGAGACTCTAAGGCCACTTGAAACTAGGGCCAAGGAACACAGAAACAACACGCTTAAAGGAGAAACCGAAAAATCAGGGGCAGCTGACCATGCCTGGACACACGGTCATCACATTAAGTGGACAGAAGCTCGAATCCTGCACAAAGAACCACATTGGAGGAAGAGGAAGTTCAAGGAAGCTGCTATCATATACCAGAACCCAGATTGTTTTAGTAAGCCCTCACTAGATATAAAAAATATCTGGAAACCTTTGTTAAGTAGATGTAAACTTAAAATACCGCACAAGAATTAAACGCATGACTGCACCCATCTCAGTCATGCTCCAGTACATCTAGCTAGTATAAATAGAGCTGTAGTTACTTTACTTATTTAGTTTTCACCTGAAGACGACTGGAGATACTTACCATTTGAAACGTTGTGATGTAAAACAAATTAAAGACAATGCAAGTCCAAAACTATTCTATCATTCAAGAAACATCATTGTCTCCAACCTTCAAACAGACACTATTAATACAGGGTGTTTAAAAAATAAGATTAAAAATTAAAATTAAAAAACTGTCAAAAGTCCAGATTTTCAAATGGAAACACCCAAATTTCATAATTATTTCTTATTTAGCATTAAAAATAAGGGTAAGTTTGTATAAGATTGTATATCTTAAAAATTCTTAGTTTTCGAAGTATTGCCAATTTAATATTTTTCTATGGGGATTATGCTGCAGATTTTAGGTGCGTTTTTAGCACCTATCAACAGGATATTGTCATTATATAATTTAAGATATGCTAATATTGATTTATTTGTTAATTCTATAGGAGTCTTTCAAAAAGTGTTAGGGAGCGTTATATAATTCAATAATTACTTTTTTTCTCAATGTATTCATAATTCATAACTAGGCTAATAAGTACTAAAAATACATCTGTACACTACTTAATGTATCCATGGATATCACTTTGGACTTCCAAGTCTGTAGATATCCCTTGAATGTCAATAAATAAGGCGATTTCCTCTTAATATTTACTTATTTCTATAAGTTTGTTAGAGGTGCTGGTATGCTCAAGAGTGTCTAACAACGACACAGAGGGCGCTCCGTGCCACATCTTACTGGTGTGTCCCACCAAGTGCTGCCTTCAGTAGCTTCGAGATCCCTTTTCTTTTCATTATAATATGACGAAACGCGTCTAGAGATGGATCTGGCGAAATGAAAAGGAAAATCTTCGTCTTTAAATAAATAATAAATGGCAATGTTAGATTTTCCGGTCCAATATAAACCAAATGATTATTGGTTTTAAAAAAATACAGGAAAATTTAAAAAATATGCCCCTGTTCAGTCCAGGTTGGATGACCCTGTACAGTTAACAACCCTTTTCGATTGATCTGTTAGGTGAGAATTGTACATTTACAAGCAAACTATTTTTACACTTTACTGTAAGATGCCTACCTTGTATGTATACTGGAATAAAAAATTCCCACTACTTAATCCACATAAATGAACGTTATTATGAAGGTGTGTATGTACACCTACCTCACACATACGTCAGTTCCAAGAACCATATACGCGCCAAATTTACAGCGCAAGCGTGAAATGGTACCCACGAGCGCTCACAAAACTTTTTTATGCATTTTAAAGTTGTGCATAGAATGTGCCGCGTCCGCCGCAGCTCTAAAGCTTTTGAAAGTTTAAGTCGCCATTCTAGGCCTCAAAGAGTGTATTTTTTGTTAATGTGCAGCTTTATGAAAATAGAAAACGGTGTTAACGGCTTTACCGTCGTTTTTCGAGATCGGTAAGTTAGCTAGTTTTGGGTGATTGATTTATTTTAGCATCTTGTCTTATAACGTGCTTTAAAAATATGAAATAACTATGTCTTTAAACATTGATACACTGTTAATACACACTATTATCGTAAAATAGTTAAGTGTGTAAGTTATTTTTTGACGAACGGGAAATTTTACGGAGCGAGTGCGTAACGCTCATGAGAAAAAAAAGTCACTTTACACTGGAGTTGCATACACTATTTTTTTTATTATATTTTTTACTACCGAAAAATATATAAGTAATATAAATCAAAATAGAAATACTTCACTTTACGTACTACTGCACTTTACGTACTAGTGCGTAAAGTATTTTACTTTACGCTTGCAAAATGTCACCAATATATTTCATAATGTACGATAAATATAATACCAATAATAAATGCAACCTAAAATAATAAAATGTGTCGATATAATCTATAATAAATATTGACCACCAATATAATATATATATTATAACTTGAAAGTTGGTACTAGTATTATTAGGGCAAAAATATATATTTTTTGCTTGTAAATTTTCTGAGAAGGAAGCAAAAAGTAGCTTTCTGTGCAGATTCTGCAATATTCGGCTGTGCGTTCTCAAAATCCGATAACGTCTAAAAGAAATCGCTATTTGTCCATGGCCAACTAGACCAATTTTAATTAAAAATGCAGGTAATCATATCAATGTAATCAGTAAACAGTAAAGTAAATCACTAGCGTAAAAAGTTAAAATTTAGATACTTTCTATAGTGCGTAAAATAAGTATTTCACGCACGGTAGTGGAAGAAATATTTTTCCGAAAATCGATCGGAAATATTGACGTTTTTGATAACATTTCTGAAAGAAAATGTCACTATTTTCTTGCACTTAGTCGTTGTTAGGCAACGGAAAATAACTGTTAGGAAATGTTTATTATTTTACCGTAAGGAAATATTACTTTTCCATAAAACAAATATTTCATGGCATCATTTTTTTGTGTATTAAATTATTAATGTATATTTCAAAATTTTAACACGTGGATTGTAGTTATTAATGTTCTTTAAATAGTTCGATTTTCGGAAAAAAGTGTGTTACCTCGTAGGAAAAGCCACATTCCCAGACTCCGTATTACCTTACCAGTCTCGACTTACGCCACTGCCTCGACATGCAATCTTTATGGTCGTCCGAGAATGTTAAGCTTTTTCTACTTGGTATACAATGTACTATTACTTTCAACGCCAGATTTTTTAAATTCATTGTTCCATAATCTATTCCATTTTAAAAATTTAGGTATATTTGCATTATCTCTAGATTGTATTTTTTTGTCTAGATTTAGAATTAAATGTATCTTACTTTTTGTCTGTATCTCGTCCATTATTAACTTTAACTGTACCAATTAAAACTTACTGTCTTGAATACCTTTTCAGATTTACTACTCTATTATTTTACAAATCGGGAATCTTAATTATGATGTCTAATTATTAATAACGTTAAGTTTTTTACGTTGAAATTTAGGTTAACGAGTCAATAAGTTAAAAGCTAGGGCTATAATGACGCATTTCGTTTTTTGATCGATATTTTATTACTTATTTTTTTCACTTTTTGCCAGTTTAAACTTCACAAGGTTTGTATTTATGAAGTAATCAAAGCAAAAAATATGTAAATAGTTTAACCTTAAACATATAAAACTTGACTCCGTGAACTGGCCCCATGGAGTTAGCCCCGGGTCTTGAATTTTTTCGAGGCAGTACAAAAACTGAAAACATCTTCCCTCGCTCATTTTCCTCTAAATGTCTGTATCGAGTAGTATTTTTTTCGCAACCTTCTATCAACTTGTATTTTTTTTAATAAACACGTGCATATTTAAGTGGGATAGGGTTTTCTTTGTCGTTTTTTTTGTAACAAAGAAAAGATTCAAGCCGAATTATTATTAAAATATTGCTCAATGATATTACGAATAGATTACCACTGATAATAGTAGTTTCTTGTCAATTAGTAGATTATTAATCGGATTTTCTATGTCGGGGTACCACACTTGATATTGTTTGTCGCACGAGGCAAGGACCGAGACCCCCCCTCCCTCCCTTCCCCCAACCCTTGATCCGCTGCACAGAGGTTGTTAAATTTAAATTGGTCGCACCGGTAATACCCGCATTAAATGCTGTAGTACCTACGTATGAACATTAAAAACACCAAACCTATTTATAACGTCATTTACATCTACATATCGATTTACCAATAAATATACGTAAATTACAAAAAATAATGTGTATTTCATTCTGTATACTATGAAACCTATAATATTAGTAGGTACACTGTTAAAAAATAATTACACTATTTTTCGTTGGCAATGTATTCACAAGATACAGGGTGCTACAAATTCGTGTGCGTACAAGGGGATCTCGAAAACAGTAAGAGATACGAAGATGGGTAAATTGAGATAAAGTTGCCTATTTTTGATCCTAATAATTTGGTGAAAAAAAATTGTAATTATTTCGAATGCTTTCAGAGATATCAGAAAAAAAAATTTCCATTTTTGCTTTTTAATTTTTGCGCTTTCATTTTTAACTTGGGAAACAAATAAAAAAAAATTTCATGGCCGTTTTTTATGTTTTACAAGATGGCGTTATTAGTTTTCCAATGGACGTTTCATTGATGTGTAAGAAATTTCTGTAGATTCCATGTAATTTTGTAAAATATTTACATACAGTGTGTCCACGTCCACTTTTTTATTATTAACTTTACGAAAGAAAGTTATTCCTAAAAAAAAGTTCTGCATGATCCAAAACCTAAAATGCAACCATCAGATGTTAACTTTTTTCAGTCGTATACGAGGTTTGTCAAAAAATATGAATTTTTCCAAAGACCTTTATTTTTTACAATATCGCAAACTGTAATTATGAAAAGTTGTTCGGCATTAAAAACTATGTTCTAATATGCAATTACACTGAAAAATATTATTTTTATTTTTACAAATTTATCGGCAATTTGAGACAAAATTTGTAAAAATTTAAAAAATACTTTTTAGTGAAATTGCATATTAGAACATAGTTTTTAATGCCGAACAACATTTCATAATTACAGTTTTCGATATTGTCAAAAATAAAGGTACTTTACTCTTGAGCAAAATTCATATTTTTTGTGAAACCTCGTATACGACTGAGAAAATTTAATATCTGATGATTGCATTTTAGGTTTTGGACCATGCAGAACTATTTATGAAGAATAACTTTTTTTCGTAAAGTTAATAATAAAAAAGTTTCCCATATGCCGCCACTTACGTAGACACATTGTATATAATATTAGTTCAAAAGTTCCTTGTAAAAGTACACTTTATGTAGGGTAAATATTGGTTGTAAGACTAACTCATTTTTTTAAAAATGCATGAAAAATAAATTTTAAACCACCTGAAGTGAAACTTGACTATTGGCAGACTGGTTTCGAACTGTGTTGTTCTCGTCATTACAGGGTAGGTGTTCATACCGTACCATAACAAATGAAAGTTTTTTACTAAAGCCTTAGGTATCAACGTTCTTGGGTTGTATATACCGCTTAGCGCCATCTCTTGGTCGTCCCACACCAAAAAATTATTAGTTCAAAAAATATTTTCATAATAATTACTGTAAAAAATAAATAGGTAGTTGTAATTTTGCATAACAAATATTGGAAAATACTTTTGGGCTAGTAAATTCTTATAAAAGTTTTAAATTTACAATATCCTTAACGAAATATTACTTACTCGTGGAAATATAGCTTATACCTACATATATAGTGAAAAAAAAATTATTCCTAATTATATAGCGTAAAGAGACAGTAAATATTGTGAAATTTTATTATGATTTTTTACAGTGTAAATGTTTTTAAGGGTTTATTATAGCTGATGAGTATTTTCCATTCGCGCCTAGCGTTTAAACTTTATACAAATGACCACAACAAGTATCCAATTTATTTCACGATACAGAGTGTCCTTGAAATGACTGTACAACGCTTCACCACAAATTCCTTAACCAAAAATAAGGCGATCTAGGCAAACTTACCTATATGCAATTTTACAAGAGACAAAAAAGTTTCAACATGAAGTCAGCTAGTGTCAGAGAAATAATTAAAGTCATTTATACGGGGGGGTAACAAAAATAGGAACTTTTAATTACCAATCACACGCCATTTTTAAATTTACAGGCATTAAAAAAAGATGGCGCATACGTAACGTGACCATTTATTTTTCTCCTCAAAACGGGACCCTGCAAAATCTGTTTGATTTGTTAAAGTAAAGCACAACATAGTTGAAATAGTAGTTTGTACAACAAGAGTGGATATGATGTCCATATCGCACGAGGAAGTAAATTGAGCACGCCGCCGTAGGCGGAGTGCTCAAACTTCCGAGGGCAATATGAACAATCCACTCGAGTTGAACAGCATTTTTTTTCTACGAACAAACTTACAAACCTTATGCTAAAAAAAGTAAAAAAAAGTTTTCAGGTTTCCGGGCTCGAACTCACGCCATTGGTTCCATAGTAAAACGCTCTACCTCTCGACTATCGAAACGTTAAACTAATTATGGAAAAACCAACTGATAAATGATGCTAGATGAAATTAATTTTCTACGCACATTCAGCAGGTTGCATTATCTATTATAAATGCGTCTAGATTTTATTATATTGAACAAATTAATAAGAAATTGTACCATATGCATTTAAATTATATAATTTAGTGTCTTCAAAAAGAAGGCGGAGCCTCAGTAAAAATAATATACTGTGATTGGTCAGTACTTTTAGGAACAACAATGGCTTCTGTGTAATTGACTACTGTGATTGGTTAGTTTCATTACCTATCTAAGATTGTTATGAAATTTTGCTGCACAGTTAACTGGAATAGCCTACTTTACTTGCCACTTAAGTGTAAAGAAAACAGCAAATTTCCATGTGGGAGTAGAAAAATGTATTTTTAAGCAACATTATAATAGGCGGCTTAATTAAGTTTGGTATTTCTCAGATGAAGAATTTTTTTAAATATATTAGGTGACGAATTTAGAAAAGAATGGTATTCTTGACAGGTTTTATTCACATTCACTTTTATAATCAACATCGCTTTAAGAACTGATACTTGCAATTGAGTTTTATATATACCGACTTCGCCCACTTCCCGAAAACGGGAGATTTTGGCGTCCCGAAGCTTTTTTTGGGGACAACGGGACTGAGTGTCAAATAACGGGACTGTCCCGTTCAAAACGGGACGTATGGTCATGTTACGCATACGTCAAAACACGCTATTAATAGTGGTCATTCTTAGTTACAAAATAAGTGGAAATCGATAAAGGCGTTTAGAAATTATTCAGAAAAAACAATATTAATTTGATAACTTTAGCGCCCTGTAGCGACAAAACGAAGCAACATTGCATATAGGTAAGTTTGCCTAGATCGCCTTATTTTTGGTTAAGAAATTTGTGGTGAAGCGTTGTACAGTCATTTCAAGGAAACCCTGTGTATTATTTGTTGAAAAATATTTCAATAGTTATTCCAGGCATTCCCCTTTAAAAAATTTTACCAATAAACAAGTATAAATTTGATCGGTGACACCGAATAGCTAATGACGAGCTAAAAGTTCAAACATTGTCGTGTAATAGACTTTTAATTTAGAAATGTTTGGAAAATAACTCATAAAGAATATTTTACTGTTAATAAAAAGACAAATATTTCAAAAACCAAAGTTAAGAGTAATCCACATGCCCTCAGGATATAACATTTTTGTTTTTAACGTTTTTCTGTTGTAAAATTAAAATTCAAAAACTATCAATCTACAGGGTTACTAGTTAGTTTCCCATCATTGGAAAATATAAGAAAATTTTTTTTATTTCAAACCCCATAAAAAACTTTTTGGAATTTCTAAATTTTTCTATAAACCCATAACCTTTATAGGAATTTTGAAATATATTTTTTTTATCGCCAATGACGCCAACGATAAAATTAGTATCTCCCTCGGTATTCCCAGTGATTAATGGTGGGCAAATTTTAATTTTAGAACAAAAATATCGTTAAAAACTGAATTGAACTCTGAAAATTACAAATTACATTTCACGACAAACACTGTCAAGTGTACTATTTTAATAATTTTTTATTGGACCGCGGTTGTGGCTCAGAGGTAGAGCTACTGGCATTCGACCGCGGCGACCCGGGTTCGATTCCCGGAGTACAATAAAAAAAGTATGCCCGAAATTTAGTGGATTTAAGAATGCAGGGAAGAGTGTAAAAGGTATCATCTCCCAACCCACCCCATTCACGCCGGTAACCAGGCCGGATGAGATCGGACATCTCGTGGGGTGCGGAAGAAGGTACACGCTCCCCAATCGGTAGTTCATGCAATGGCAATAAACCAAGGGTTGACAGCCCTTGGGGGGTGTCGCATGACTGAGGATCGTGGTTCGGAACCCACGTTAAACTGTAGGTCCCCTCGGGAATGGCCCTGGCAGCGAACGAAGAGGAAAAAAGGCTAATTCGAAAGAAGGGCAGAACGGCAATAATCTTTCCTTATTAAATATGTATAACATTTTAAAAATAATTTCATTAACAATTTTTTTTTAAAACTTTTAGTAAAGAACAACACACCTAAATATATACTTATCTATATAATTAATTCCCATTTTTTCCCTGTTTCCGTTAATAGTTCTGATCTATATTTAATCCCAAGGTAAGAACTTGACAAATAAAAATGGCATCTCAGGAAACAATAGGTTAATCTAGAAATTTTAGATAAGCTAACATATTATGACTAACACAAGTAGATAAAACGTGTTAAATAATCTAAAAAAAAAATACTTGTGATGATCTAGAATATGACATGGCGTGATGGGATGCATAATATAATAGAGCAAATTTGTAAGTTTTTTGAGTTTTACAGACGGTTTGGCGTGGTTTCCTTTTTCATGCGTAAATTATCGCCGAATAACTACATTTTTTATTTAGTTTAAATAAAGAAATATAGTAAATTTATTTCTTCTCACGTTGGACATTCCCCTTCCAGTGGCGTATTTAAGAGGGAGCTGCCCCCCCGAGCCTAGAAGCTCGGGTCTAAAAGTCTAATTTCAACCTCATTTTTCGTCTCACGCTTGGACCCTTAATTTAAATTTTTAAATAATGTATTCTTGGTTTAGATTACAAAGGTATTGTAGGAAACGTTTAGTTTTTAAACTTTTCCTTCTAAAAGTCCTGTTTTATATACATACATAAGGTTTCAGACGTATATCGTTTTAGTTATTGATTTATGATGCAATTTTTAAGAAATAAGAGAATGTTATAGTATTGTTCTTTTATATACCTACTTGTCTGTTCCGTTTTCCCTTTTTTAGAGCTATTTTAAATGAACAAAAATATAACCCAATGCAATACAATATTTTTACAACAAAAACAATTAAGTATTTATATTTAAAGAGAAAAATTAAAGTAAACATTTTAATTGAAACATTTTTTATGGAAGAAGTGTGATTCCAGTGTAATAAAAAAATAGTACGCGAAGAAACGAGAATGCTTTCTTGTGAATATACAAAACGGCACTTAAGAAGGCGTATTTCAAAACCTAAGCATTTGCACCAGAAACTGCTTTTAGATCTACGCTCCCAAAATACATGGTTTCTGAAAAAATCATCAATACTGGCGTAGTGAGCTATTTAGTGAGATATTTACTTTAATTTTCGAAATTTGATAGTAGTTAGGTGAATTTTAACCGAACTTTCGGCGTGGCCGTGGCCCCGAAGTTTTTATAGACACACATAGACACTAGATACAATACCATGAAATACATGTAGTCCTGACTGTCTCTCTCTCTCCAGAAAAAAAAATGTCCTACTTACGCCCACTGAGACCCCCCCCCCCCCCCTCTCCTCCTAGTATATTTTCTGGCTACTTCACTGTTCCCTTCTACACTCCGTTTCACACCGAAACGAAGGAAATATGGCGAACGATAATCTCACAGTAACCCGTATTCTAAACCCTACACGATCAATCGGACTGACAGTCCTGAATGATATCAATCCTTCGTGATTCTCTCATCAGTCTTGTTTCAAGCGACTATTACAATTATTATTTTGTATCAGTTATATGGTTTGTCAGAAGAGGTTTCAAGAAATAAACCATTTTTTTTAAATACTATTCTTGGATCTCTAAATATTACATTGCCGCCCATGATTTCTTAACGCAACGCGATGTAGAGAAAAAATCTGTAAACCATCGTTCTTCCAAGAGTGACTTCTAAAAAAGACGGCGCCGCCGCCATTTGACAATAATGTTCCTTCGCCCTTCCAAAAGTAACTTCTTGTACAATAATTGCACAATATGTTGATGGTGGATAATTTTTTGTTTGATGCAACACCCCCTCCCCTCCACTGCCCTTGGCTTAGGCTTATTCTCTTGTTTTAAGTAATATAGGATACTTTCATATTACACTATTGCCAACTCGAAAAGTTTAATAGAAAAGCCGGAAAGGGACAATAAAATTTAACCCGTTATTCCCGTTTAAAAAAAAACACTAAAAACTGTTTAAATAAATGTTTTTATTAAATTATTGTACATTCAACTATTTTCCAAGCAAAATCATGCTCTAAATATGTTGCATCGATTAAATGTATAGGTCTATATTTAGAATATATTTTATATACAGGGTGTCCATGAAATGACACATATGCAGTGTTGCTTCGTTTTGCCGCTACAGGGCGCTAAAGTTTTCAAATTATTATTGTTTTTTTCTAAATAATTTCTAAACGCCTTTATCGATTTCCACTAATTTTGGAACTAAGACTGGCCACTATTAATAGCGTATTTTGTCGTATGCGCCATCTTTATTAATACCTAAAAATGGCGTGTGATTGGTAATTAAAATGTCCTCTTTTTATCACCCCCCGTATAAATGACTTTAATTTATTTATCTGACACTAGCTGACTTCATGTTGAAACTTTTTTGTCTCTTGTAAAATTTTAGCCATACTTGCGTATTTCTGCAAAAAAATTATTATATATGTTATTGTTAAGTTTCTAAATAAATTATTTTATTCCATTCGGTAGATTTTTTTTTAAATTACAATAATTATAAAGACAAAAGGCCTCTAATTTTCAGTGCCCTAGAGCCCCAGCATGTTAAATCCGCCACTGACTTCTTAAATAGAAATAAAAACTGCATGCCTTGCAGAAGTAACTATAGAAACATGCCGTATTTTTGTTGTATGCAAAATACACCGTGTGCATTTAATGAACTACAGGTGTCGGGTTTCGCCTGTTGGTTTTTTTACTGCATAAGCAAAGGGGCAGTAGCTCGAAATCGATACGGACTTATGTGGGTATAATTTTGTACTAAGTAGTATCATACTGAATGGTTAATTTAAAATAATTAATCAATGAAAAAAATTCCATATAAGTAATCGTATTGGGTCCAGAAGAAGAAACGTTTTTTATTTGTAATTTTACAAAAGAAACTCTTATATATTTGGCGCCGTGAGAAATAAAAAGGCACTAATCTGAGTGACTACCTATTTATTACTGAAATTCAAAAGTAGTGCAAATGGGGTGAAATGTTTTAGGTACTTACAAAAAATATAAATAATTGTTTATGTTAGGATTGCAGAAATCCGTAAAATAAATAATATTTTATGGGGATATATTACAGAAACTGTTATTTTATATTATAAAAAAGTCTGCTTGTTAATTGGCCAAAAACATTTTTTAATAAGAGAAAATCTTCTTCTTTATTTTTTAGTAAATATACATTTACAGTTCAGAATTTTCCGCCACATTATTACGGTACCACTGATGTTGGTATCTTAAAACAATATTTTTCCGAAAATCGATCGGAAATATTGACATTTTTGATAACATTTCTGAAAGAAAAAGTCAATATTTCTTTCCACTTAGTCGTTGCTAGGCAACGGAAAATAACTGTTAGGAAATAATTATTATTGTACTGTAAGAAAATATTATTTCTGTACGGCTACTTGTAAACTAAAATGTGTTAAGCTTGACAATTCAATATTACTGTGTTTCCATAGTTACAACACAAATATTTAATGGCATCCTTTATTTTTGAACAAAGTTAATAATATTTATTTCAAAAGTTTATGTAATAAGTTATGTCCTTTTAATAATTTTCGATTTACGGAAAAATAGTATGTATACCTCGTCGAAAAAGATGAATACTGTATTCACCTGAAGACGACTGAAGATGTTACCAGTTGAAACGTTGTGATGTAAAAAAATAAAGACAATGCAAGTCCAAAACTCTACTGCCGTTCGAGAAACGTCATTGTCTCCAGCCTTTAAACAGACACATATTTTAATTTGAAGAAGTAGTCCATACTTGAAGTGAAGTGGCAAGTTAAATGGGAAGAAATAATACTCTAAGTTATACATTATATATATACAGGGTGACAATTTGAAAACGAACAGAATTTAATATTGCCTCTACCAATGATAATATGAAAATTTGGCGAAACACGTCAATTGATATATCGAGGGGGACATTTTTTTAAGACATTGGTTATCGTGTTACTTTCAACCCCCTAACCCCCAGGGCACCTACCCCTAATATTTTAAATGGCAACCCCTATTTATTTTGCAATTATTGTGGACCTTATAAAATTCTACATAAACTGTATCATTTTTTTTTTCAAAAAATGTAATTATTTTATTTTTTCTAGTGGCGATATCGAAGACGAAATGTAAATAAATAAAGGAATTTGGAATGTATTTCTACATTTCGTCTTCGATATCGCCACTAGAAAAAATAAAATAATTACATTTAAAAAAAAAATGATACAGTTTATGTAGAATTTTATAAGGAACACAAAAATGGCAAAATAAATAGGGGTTGCCATTTAAAATATTAGGGGTAGGTGCCCTGGGGGTTAGGGGGTTGAAAGTAACACGACAACAAATGTCTTAAAAAATGTCCCCCTCGATATATCAATTGACGTGTTTCGCCAAATTTTCATACTATCATTGGTAGAGGCAATATTAAATGCTGTTCGTTTTCAAATTGTCACCCTGAATAATACTTCACTAAGATATATTCAGTAAGAAAATTTTAATTTGTTCTACATGTTTCGAACGTATAAACGTTCATCTTCAGGAGAAGTATAGTTATATAGTATAGGAAATTGTGAGTGACACCCTCATAGAGCTTTTGAGGAAGTTAGATTATTGAAGAAAATTTGAACCTAAGAAAAATTTAACCCATTTAACAATAGTTTTTCAATAATATACTCCACCACTTAAGTTGCTGCTCTTTTTCTATATCATTCTCACATAACGTTTCTCAGTTCATCATCACCCTAAATTACCATTTAACTCCATATTTATCTTTAGAACCTGGTAGTATTTATTTCTTCCCTACTTCTATGGAAGCATCATTTTCTTCAATAATCTAACTTCCTCAAAAGCTCTATGAGGGCGTCACTCACAATTTCCTATACTTTATAACTATACTTCTCCTGAAGATGAACGTTTATACCGTTTATACGTTCGAAACATGTAGAACGCATTAAAATTTTCTTACTGATTATATCTTAGTGAAGGTTGACTTAGAGTAATATTTCTTCCCAGACACATATTTGTTTATTGAGAGTTACTGTCATTTTTGTTTTTAAGCCTTTAACGATTGCTATGATAAAATTCTGAAAAATAGTTGCAGGCGTTCGACTGTCACGAACTGTTACCGGTAATATGTAACAAGTGCAAATTTAAATCAATGAATAGCTAAATTAATATACGTTGTTTTTCTTGAAATATAATTTTTATTTATGCTTTTATTGGTAAAAAATTTAAAAAAATTATTTAAATCGGAAAAAAATTAAAAACGCCTTTCAAGAAGTTTAAATTGAAGTAAATCGTATTTTTCCAATTTGAAGAAATTTAGTGACACAGCGAAGGGCCATGCGATGATGAACTCTTAAAATATTCTTCTTTTAATTTGCGACCAGGTTACGGCCTCAAATGCTAAATTGTCTTTATTAGACGGCAATTCTATGTGAGCTAATTCAAAGGCCTCTGAACTTCCATAAATTATCAGCAAGCTGCCTATTGTTTTACATAAAAGTCGATTATAAATCCGTATACTTGTGGAATCCAAAACAATATTTTATTTTGCTTTTACTTAAAGCATTTGCTAGTCAATCAATTGCTACATTTTTATTCATTATGGTCAATAATTGCTTATAACAAATGCATTATGCTCTAAACATAAACGTATTATTTTCTTAAAACCTTCAACAACATTGCTGGTCTGTATTTCGGAAAGCTTCTCCATAGCTTAAAACACACCTATGCGTGGTTCTGTACGGTGGAAAACGGTGCTTTGGATTTATTGCATGTATTACAATGTAGATCCACGTACACAAGCGAAGCACGGCGCATCGAACTCTATGCTAAATTCCCTATACTCGTATTTCGCCACGCTCCGCCCGCCCAAAGTGTTGTTGAGGCTTTATTATAATTAGAAATAATTGACAAACACAAATTATAATTATGCGACCTGTCAAACCGCCGTAGGTGACTTGATTATTATTAAATTGGTTAAAATCAGTCTGCATTAGGAATATTTACATTTTTTTTTCATAAAAACGTGCGCAATTAGATATGGGAAAGCCTAATACATCTTATATCTGCTTCTGACATAAAATACAGTGTTAACTTAAACAAGTTATTACCATTTCAAATTTGCCATTATTTAGTCGTACTTTTTGGACACCCTGTAGAAGTTAATGAATTCAAAACTTAATCGGTTAGTAGACTATAGTGTGAATTCGGTTTGGAAAAAGAAAATACATGTTGAATTTAGTCATTAAAATTGTCACTACATTTTTATAAAAGCGAAATGTTTCAAAAACCGTAAGGTTTACGTATAGTAAACCTTCATGAATCTTTTTTTATTTTGATCATAGAAACCGAAAATGAAATAATATACGGGGCATTCCATTTAACAACGACAACTTTGATACTTTTGTGTTTCGGAGAACCTGTACATTATGAAAATAATTTTTAAATGTACATACAACAGGCCCCTATATCTACCCCGAAAAAAGAATGTATCCAACACAAACAGTTTATAATATTAATGAATAATACAACGGTAGAATACAAACAGTTTATCTATAATGTCGTGACGAATAACGTGAATAGCCTATATATTTTTGAAAAATTCTAGAAAAACTTTATTTTTCAAAACAAAAAATCGACGTAACCTTTCCACAGAATTTATAAATGTGTAGGTGGGGAAACAATAACCACTGTTTATGCTCATAAACCGATAAACTTTAGTAACCATACATACATACGTAAATTTTATCAACCGTTTTATTGCCGTCATATCGCGTCGTACCATTTATCTTGATCACGTTTTCCGTAATACACATTGTTTTACATTTTTCATATGGGCCTTGTTTTATAGACTCGAGAAAATACGTATACCAGCGCTCTAATTTATTACGAACAAAGAAAAAGACCAAACAAATGTTGTATTGTCGAACTCTCTCGTACACCAAAATATAATATTACTATAGTAGTTTTTGCAACAGGAGTGGATGTGATGTCCATATCGCACGAGGAAGTAGGCGGAGTGCTTAAACTTCCGAACGCAATATGGACAATCCACTCGAGTTGTGCAGTATATTTTTTCTACGGCTCAACGTCCGAACTTCATACTAAAAATTAAATAGGCATTATAACTTTGTCTTTTTAGTTGGCCGTGAACTTGTGAGTAAGATAATAAAAAACAATTGAACAAAAATATTCATTTCGTTGGCAAATTCATGGACCAAATTACACTGTAACATTTATCAGTTCGGATCATTTCTTATATTTACACAAAATTACTTTGAATTTATCTATCTTTCTCTCAGTCGGCCTAATAAAATTTTTTTCTCTTGTTTTGCTGAAGTGAACAGAAAAAATGGTTTGTGGTTGTTTTTTCTGCTGACAAGAATTATAATTCCAAAAGTACAACAAAATAGCTGTAGAATTCGTTTTAAACAGTTAGACACGGACTTTGTGCATTAATATAAACTTTTAATGTTCGCAATGGTAAAGTTTTTCGAATTAATCGCCAATTTACAAAATAGCAACAGTGTTAACGGGGAAAGAGAAGTGGCAT
This sequence comes from Polydrusus cervinus, assembly GCA_935413205.1. Taxonomy (NCBI): domain Eukaryota; kingdom Metazoa; phylum Arthropoda; class Insecta; order Coleoptera; family Curculionidae; genus Polydrusus; species Polydrusus cervinus. Next base: position 53,966,585 of record OW284516.1, on the reverse strand, counting down.
TAGTGTAAAAAAAACATAACCTTAAAATCTTTAGTAAAAAATGGATTAGTTTTTTTCTAAAAATCTTGTAATTTCGTCTTATCTGGTTTTATATACTCATCTTCATGTTTCACCATTTAAGGAACAATTACCAGTTAATTTTCTATATCTGTTGCCTATAATAAAAGTTTTAGGATCAATTGGGGTTGGATTCCCGTTTAAAATATATTACAAAATGTCGCCGTAGATCAATTTTTGCATGACAAAAAGCCAGTCATTCATTTTGTAGGTATGAAGTACATTTAATCTTGTAAGTGTCTAGAAATAAGTGTAAAGCTAGAGATTTTTGAAATAAGAAAGTGCATCTGTGCTCAAATCTTTAGTTTGATCAGAAAATAACAATACTTCGGTAGAAATATATTTTTGAATTATACCATCAAATTTCGCACCATTTCGTGCACTCAAGGAAAAAATTATGTATGTCTAGAATCTGGAAAAAATGTTTTTATTTACATTTTTTTTTTTTACGGTTCGCCGACTACGTAGGCCATCGACCACAAATCTGATCTACCGACTGGGGAGTGTGAAACGGCACCTTCATCCTACGAGATATCCGATCTCATCCGGCCTGTCCGGCGTGAATAGGATGGCTAGGTGTCGATTCATTTTACACTCTTCCCTGAGGCAAGAGCACGCCGTGTTCCCAAGCGGTCACCCGCCCAAGTACTAACCGCGCTCGACACAGCTTAACTTCGGTGATCTGCGGGAACCGGTGCTTAATATGTCGACAGGCCCTTGCCCGTTTATTTACATTAAAAAGAACAATTTTTATCTGACAGATTTACATAATTTTTGAAGTATATTCTTAACCTCACTTCTGTCAAGCGTCAGAAAACGACACGTAAAATTTACAACATGTAAATTTGGTTTCTTTGTAATTGATCACTGTGATTGGTCAGTTTCATATCCTAACTAGGATGGATATGAAATCATATCCGTTCGAAACAGCACATTTCCAAGTGGGAGTAGAAAAACTATATTTCTGATGTTCTATTCAGGCCTTTAAGGCTGAGACACAATTAAGAAATAGGCAATATGCAATAATAAACAGTTCATAAGAAAAAGAAAATATAATATACATTTTATATTTGTTGCTTAAAGCTTAATTGTGTCGCGATTAATTTGTTTCTACGTATCAGAACTAACTTTGGTTGCTTATTGCTTATCGCCTAACGCTCGTTATTTAATTGTGTTTAGGCCTTAATATTGCAAATATTAAAACAACAAAGTATTCTTAACATAATATCCCTTTATTATTTTATATAGGATCGTTTTATAAGTTTTTATTAAATCTTCAGATCAGTAATAATTGCGGCACTAAGTGGGGGTCCTGTGCTTATTTGGGGGACAAACAAATTTTGCGTTACAGTTATATTTCTTATACACTATTTGCAAACGCAAAACTACCTCCCACCTTCCATTCTTTAGAACACGCGGTCGAAGCAGACACGGGAGCGGCCGATACGTCGACTCGGCCACACCACACACATATCCCCCCTTTCAGTTGGAATGTAGGAGTGGTTAGGTGTCTCTTTTTAACTGAAGGTATTGTCCATATGTGCCTTCTCTCCTGGTTGCATTAGAGATTTCGCTTCCTAGATTCGAGTTTGCCAATAGTGTTTGTATACTATAGAATTTTCAAAATAGAACAGACTTGCTACGAAAAGTATAAAATAAAATGATCTTATATAGTTCCTTAATATAAATTTGTACTGAACTTACTTTAGTATCTACGCTGAGCGTTTTATAAGTAATACAATTAATAAGAAAAATGGTGCCTTGCTCAGACATTAACAAACTTAGCTTAAAAAAATAGTAAGTTTAGTACTAATATTGAGAATCTAATATAAACTTAAAATATTGGTTAAATAATGTTATATCATACCTTTTATAGTCGCTGCTATTTTGTATTTATTTATAATAATGTGTAATCATATGAAAAATTGGTATTTCTGACCTCAATAATATACCAACCAACATTTTTGTCAACAATGTTATTTCATCCTAATACTAGATTTATTAAACATTTGGTTCCCTAACATTAATCACCGTGAAAACGACATCCTACTTAACATTTTTAACGAATAATAGTTTGTTCCCTTTTTTTCCACCTCTTTTTTCATTTAATGGCCAAACTTGATTTTTTGACCTGGATAACTGAGGAAATTACATAGGACTCGGCATTTTTGACAAGAAAGTGTTTGCTTCATTTCATACTCTCTTACCCCCTAAACTTTACGTTTTAAAATTTCTTACAATAGGCACATCAAAATCAGTTAAGCAAAAAAAGGTACTCTCAGACATAAATAGTCACAAAAAAAACCTCGTCTTGAAGTCCAAAAATTGTGTGACATTCATTTTATACATTTTTAACTTATCTTATTATCTGTGTTCACCCTTCATTATTTCTTTGGCACCCAAGATTTACAGGACCCCTAAAAGTAACTAACTATAAGTATTCAAATTCAGTAAGTCTGTCTGTGAAAGTACGAGAAACTTATAAAAAGATCCGCCATTCTTATAGGAAGGAGATAGATACCAAATGGTTTTAATACTATTAAAGATATTTACAAGATGCAATAAGACAACAAAACTGTAAACTAACAGTTTATAATATCTGAGACTGATCTTCGATGTCTGTTGATATCCGTTGCGCCAAGACTTTTTCTTGGATAAAAGTTTTTAATTCTCTATATGCTTTATCCAAATCATCATTTACTATGTTTTTGTCGAAATTTTTGGTTGTTAATCCAAAGTTTATTTCCTCTCTTGCTTTTGCCAGCCTACGTTCCAGACTTTCTTCGCTTTCAGTTTTTCTTTTAAGCAAACGTTTTCTCAGGTCTTGTAAGGACGGGGGTTGGATAAACACACACCAAGGATTTAGGGAAGTCTTTTTTACTTGTTTGATTCCCTGCATGTCTATGTCCATTATTACCACTCTGCCATGTTGAGTAATATCCTTGACGGCTTTAAAACTTGTTCCGTACATGTTGCCACTAAATAGTGCATGTTCGATAAATTCGCCATTTTCTATCGCTTCTTTCATGGCATTTTCATCGGTGAAGTAATAGTGCTTGCCATGAATTTCTCCTGGACGTGGTGATCGCGTCGTATGACTAACTGTGAATCCGAATCTGTCGGGAAAGTCGTCCATAAGTCGTTTTACCAACGTGCTTTTTCCAGACCCAGATGGACCGCAGAATATTAGAGGTCTCGGGATTTGAGGGTGCATTGTGGAAAAATCTGGAAATAAAATTATTTTATTAGACTGTGAACTGTGCTCTAACTTTGCTTGTGCAGATAAGCTCAAGGTGCGAACAAAACAAATAGTTCATAACTAACAGTATAAACGACAAACGGTACTAAAACGAAGCTGTTTAATAGTCATACAACCAACTTATTCAACACTATATCCATGACAACCCGAAGTATCGCGCTCAGATGAATAGATTTCTGTTTAGTTTTTTTTTCATGATTAATCTACGCAGTAATGCGAGCACCATTTTCTACAAGGCGAAAACATCTAAAACTTTATTAACCAACTATACGCATGACCAGATTAAGGTTTTAACATTAATAGTTTTACTTTGAGGCAGGAATAGTCCAAATAGGCAGAGACTCTTTCATATCACTGCGAAAATAAACGTTTTAAATCAAAAAATAGATATATGTAGTTAATTTAATTTGACAATGACATTTACTATTACTACTCTAGATACCATGGGACTTTACTTTTTTGTTTTGTTACAGGAGATTATTCTTATCTCATATTTATAGTTCTCATCAGAGCCGGCATGTCTAATCTCGCGAAAGGTTAGCTTTATTTGGTTTTGACAGAGATAAAAGGGGATACTTATAGGATATACAGAGTTGTCTAGTTTACTTTAGCTTTTCTGTGCGACGACAATACTTATCCAATAATTATCAAAACTCTTAATTAAATGCACACACAGAAAAAATAATCTCATACTATTTAAGGACTATTACTTAAATATAAGAGAATATTAACTTTAAACAAAAGACGGCTTAGCGACAAGCGGACAGAGTAGTGCGTCTATCTTTTGCATTAAAGTACACAGGGACTCCAAAGGTAATGGAATCCTTGGGGCACAGGTAGACAATGACAGGCTGTTTCGTTCTTGTTAGAACTCATCAGAAAGTCATAACCCGTAAGCGACCCCCAGTATAGCGAGACTGTTCTTTCAAGGCGTTTTTAAGAACTAAAAACGCGATGAAAACCCAGTAACGCCATCATAAGGAATCAACTCAATACAAAAGATATAGCCATCTAACGTGAAAACGTAGAAATATAAATAATTCCGTGCTTGATTTATTTAGATTTATTTATATTTCTACGTTTTCACGTTAGATGGCTATATCTTTTGTATTGAGTTGATTCCTTATGATGGCGTTACTGAGTTTTCATCGCGTTTTTAGTTCTTAAAAACGCCTTGAAAGAACAGTCTCGCTATACTGGGGGTCGCTTACGGGTTATGACTTTCTGATGAGTTCTAACAAGAACGAAACAGCCTGTCATTGTCTACCTGTGCCCCAGGGATTCCATTACCTTTGGATTCCCTGTGTACTTTAATGCAAAAGACGCACTACTCTGTCCGCTTGCCGCTAAGCTTCTTTTGTTTATATATTTTAACGGACACTAAATTCTACTATTTTATTAACTTTAAAATTAATTTAAGGAACGTGATCTTAATTTATAAATCGCAAAACTGGACATCAAACGTGTCACATTGCCAAGCCAGATCACTGATGAGCACCCAGAATCAGAAACAAGGATGACTTCACATTTCATTTTAAGTAAGGCAAGGAATGTTAACATCAAATTAAATGTGAGGTCATCCTTGTTTCTGATTCTGGGTGCTCATCAGTGATCTGGCTTGGCAATGTGACACGTTCGATGTCCAGTTAGCATATTGATCCTCTAGACTCCTTAGCTCATTGTTGTCGGTGATTTATTCGACACAAGGGAGGTAGGCAGCTTGGCTGCTCCTGAGTTCTAGTTGAGGCTGATTGAGCCTTCTCTTTCGATCAAATTATAAATCGCACTTTTTAAATATGTTACAGTGCTTAAACACTCGATTTAGTAAAAGACAGTTTTGACTTTAAGATAAAGTAAAACATTTTGCTGTTTCATATTACCATTTTAGGATTTTCTTCAGGTACATTTCTCAGTTTCAAGTATATATTTTGAGAAATATATTTTAAATTTTTTGTCTTAGTGGATCTGAACGCGCTAAAATTTCCCATGTTTTGTTGTGTTTTTTAACCGAATTACAAAAAAACTAAGTAAGTTTTTGAATTTCTATTTTTACCAATGAAAAGGTGGTATCTATGGGGGTGTGAGAAGATTACTTTCATACAGAAAAAAAATCGATAAAAAAATTTACTAAAGTTGTAAATATTAATGTCAAATCAAACATACTTTTTTAATAGAATACCCTATATGTTATGTTATTTTCTAATTCGATACAAAACTCTACGCTTATTTTGTATTTATTAAATGGGTCTAAATTAAATTGGTAAACTAAAAATTACATTTATTTTGACTTTACTGGTCATGGCTAAAAAGAAAAATAAAAATTACAGTTTTTCACGAAATTTTAAATAAAAATCGAAATATTGGCAAAGCTAGTAAATTTAGGAATAGGTATGACTTAACAACAATAAAAGATATTTAAAATATCTATCAGATCAGCCTAATAAATATACCGTGTTTCATTTGAAAAAACAGTTATTGTTTAAAATTTTCTATATTCGAATGTCAACAGAAAACACTCTGTACAAAATGTGAAGTACTTGAAGATTTAAGACAGTTTGTCTATCCCTAAACTTAAGAGTTTACAAACAAATTTCGATTGTAGAATCGAGAAATACAGGCAATTTTGTACTCATGTTTTTCCAAAAACATTTTAAGAATTTTCCATTTTGTCTGGCAACGTTGCTTAAAATTGAAAAACATAATATGGCATCATAAAAATAATTTTGTAAGGAAACAAAAAATACTAGAATTCCATTTGAAAAAATGTATTTTTTTATTGTCCTACTTTTCTGGACCATCCAGTAGGTATATTTAAAAATATTTTTAATAGACAGTATATAACTTTGTCACACAAATGGGCCACCCTGTATGACATTTTATACAAGATAAGCGTAGAATTTTGTGGGAAATTAGAAATAATATAAGTATGGTATTCTATTAAAAAAAGTATGTTTGATATGCCCTGACTATTTGAAACACCCCTTATAATTTAAAATATTTTCTAGATCTGATGCCTCCTATAAGTCTTGTTTATTAAAAAATATTAAAAAGCTAGGTAGGTAGTTTAGATGCTATGAAATTTACTTTGTGAGTGGGCCACCCTATATATACGTATACATATTTGTAAAATACCGGAAATTTTAAGTAGGAATATAGTTTTATTAAAAACTGTTTTTAATAATAAATTGTTGATTTATATATGTTATTTCTTTAATATTATCTTTTATCCCATCGTTATATCCAAAATACAAGGCACAGAACTCTCTATTACAGCAAGTTCTTTGTCAGAGATTAGAAACGAGCACGATATACATACTTCCAGAGCCGAACAAAAAATAAACACATCGTTTTTCTAAACAGTATTATAGTATATACAAAACACTTACCACGTATGGTTAAATATTTGCTTTTTATATGGCCTTATAATAAAGACGATTTCTCGAAAGTAGATTATCAGAGCTTAACGTTCGTTTTAGTAAACGAACAGCAGTACTTACTATACAGGGTGTGACACAAAAAAACAATTAACATCAATTTAAATAAGAATATTATATTTGTCTGTTTAAAGGTTGGAGACAATGACGTTTCTTGAACGGCAGTAGAGTTTTGGACTTGCATTGTCTTTATTTGTTTAGAATCACTACGTTTCAACTGGTAAGTATCTCCAGTCGTCTTCAGGTGAATACTGAATAAGTACGGTAACTACAGCTCTATTTATACTAGGCAGGTGCTGTGACGCATGACTAGTGGGCGGAGTCATGCGTGTTGCTAGGTGATGACGCATAATTGGATGAGTCATGCTTGATGAGTCATGCTCGATGACGTCATGCTCGATGAATCATGCGTTTAACTCTTGGGTGGTCTTATTCTAAGATTACATTTACTTAACAAGGGTTTCCAGACGTTTCTCATGTCTAATGAAGGCTTACTAAAGCAACCTGGATTTTGGTGTATGGTAGCAGCTTCCTTAAACTTCCTCTTCCTCCAGTGCGGTTCTTTTTGCAGGATTTCCGCTTTTGTCCACATGATATGATGGCCGTGCGTCCAGGCGTGGTCAGCTGCACCTGATTTTTCGGTCTCTCCTTTTCGGGTATTATTCCGATGTTCTTTAATCCTTACTTCTAGTGGTCTTAGTGTCTCACCAATGTAAGACTGGCCGCATTCGCAGGGGATCTGGTAGACACAATTTTTCTTGTCTTTCTGGCTTACTGGTCTCGTCCTCGTTAGGTGGCTTCTTAAAGTGTCTCTAGAGCTGAATACTGTTTCGATGTTGTATCGTTTTCCTAGTCTTATTATTTTCTCAGATACTCCTTTGACATACGGAATATTGAGTATTGGTTGTATCTCTTTCTCTGCTTTACGTGTGTTTGGCCGATTCTTGCGATTTTCCAATATTGTGTCAATCAGTTTCATGGGATAGCCATTCTTGTTGAGGTCGGTCTTGATGTGGTTAGTTTCTCTTTTGAGAGCTCAATATTCAATATTCCGTATGTCAAAGGAGTATCTGAGAAAATAAGAAGACTAGGAAAACGATACAACATCGAAACAGTATTCAGCTCTAGAGACACTTTAAGAAGCCACCTAACGAGGACGAGACCAGTAAGCCAGAAAGACAAGAAAAATTGTGTCTACCAGATCCCCTGCGAATGCGGCCAGTCTTACATTGGTGAGACACTAAGACCACTAGAAGTAAGGATTAAAGAACATCGGAATAATACCCGAAAAGGAGAGACCGAAAAATCAGGTGCAGCTGACCACGCCTGGACGCACGGCCATCATATCATGTGGACAAAAGCGGAAATCCTGCAAAAAGAACCGCACTGGAGGAAGAGGAAGTTTAAGGAAGCTGCTACCATACACCAAAATCCAGGTTGCTTTAGTAAGCCTTCATTAGACATGAGAAACGTCTGGAAACCCTTGTTAAGTAAATGTAATCTTAGAATAAGATCACCCAAGAGTTAAACGCATGATTCATCGAGCATGACGTCATCGAGCATGACTCATCAAGCATGACTCATCAAGCATGACTCATCCAGTTATGCGTCATCACCTAGCAACACGCATGACTCCGCCCACTAGTCATGCGTCACAGCACCTGCCTAGTATAAATAGAGCTGTAGTTACCGTACTTATTCAGTATTCACCTGAAGACGACTGGAGATACTTACCAGTTGAAACGTAGTGATTCTAAACAAATAAAGACAATGCAAGTCCAAAACTCTACTGCCGTTCATTATTATATTTGCAAAACTTTGGAGGAAATTTCTAGTCATAATATTTCATTTTATGTCTTACACAAATAATATTTAAAGCTTCATATTATAATGAATTAACCATAAAGTTTGACTGTGACATAAATAACATTTGCACGCCCTATTTATTCACAATCAAAGGTGCCTGATTGGTAAATTAAAAATAAAGTAACCGGGGCAATATGATTGTGAGAAAATTACTTATGCCAAAGTCATGTAACTTGCCGGTAAGTTAATTATTAAATTCTTTGTGCAACAATGCTCATTTTTTTCTAATTGGGGGAGTAACAGAACATGTTTTTCTCGAGTTTTAGTAAAATTTGGCCTATATTTTAAACATCAAAAAATAGTAGACTGATTTATGTTGGATTGTACAAAAGTTTTACATAATAATTACCTAACTGATTGTGACACAAAATTTACTCACAATCAAAGTGTTCTGATTAGTAAATCAAAAATTAAGGGTCTACCATCGCGTATTTAATTAAAATTTGGTACGAATAGCTAAAAGTTCAATCGTTTTGCATTTTAATTTATTTTAAATTTAAGAGAGAAAATAGTTTCTAAAGTAAACCGATTCTGGCTAACATTTTTCTTCTGCATATTTTTCTATTCAGGAAGAAAAACTATATCATTTTCATCTAAAGAAAATGAGTGTGATTTAAGTTCGGAAAGCTAAAAAATATTTTAACATTTTTCATTGTTTTCTCGACCGACAGTCAGTCTTATTTTACCTCATTTCAAATCTAGACTGAAAGTAGAATTTGCTGTGAATTTTTTAAGTTCAAGTAGGTCACTATATTGTAAAACTAGTTGATTCAACTTCATAAGTATTAACAATGGCCCTCTTTTTTAAGCATAATTTTTAAGCATAATTTAGTTTAAGTTTATAAGCTCAATACAAACCGATAAGTTCGGAAATGTTATATCTTTTTTATAGCGTCAGTAAATATTTACCAACGATTAAGTGATAAACACAGTTAAATGCATTTTTGACTGTTTGCATCAGTGTTATTTTTTAGTTAGTTTTAACCCGCAGCTTCGCCCGCAGTAGCACAACCTAAATATTCGTATTTACAGCCCCGAAATTTCCGAATTACTTAAAGCTAATCTTCTTTATACTAAGCTGGGTAAATAATGTATGGTTATATGCAGTGGCGTGCATATAATATAGGCAAAAAAGCATTGCCTACTCTGGGAACAATAAAACAAACTCCAACCAAAATCATTTCTTTATATTTAAATTTTTATCCGTGTAATATCCGGCAATATTTCTGTGTATGTAGAGAACCAAGACCGAAAAGTTAATCGTATAACATTGAAGATCATTTCTACGAACGCATTCGTTGCCAATTAATCGTAAATTCGATCGCTGTATAAGCATCCCATATAACAGTTTCAAAAGCAAAGATTTTACATTATATTAACCGCTTATGGAAAAGCAAAAGCACTGCTTTTATGCAAGTGGAAGCGAGCGAGAGCCGGTAGTAAGCTAGAAAGAGAACAAATACACGTGATTCGCACATATATAGGACAATTTTTTTAAAGGCGCTAAAAGCAGTTACCCACCCACTTAAAACTACTTACAAATTAATTTAATTTTTAAGAATATCCGGCTAAAGCCTTGTCAACAACCAGCCAAGTATAAAAAGTATTGTCATTATAATATTTTTAAAACAATTTAACATATTTTTTTACTTAAAGGAAATACAAATGACCTAGGTCAGAACACCTGCATATTTTAAACACGTGTGCACTAATATTTAAAATAACGACTCCAAAATGTGTGAAAATGTTAACTCCATCATAGCGACGTAATTGATTTACATTTTGACCGCATGTACAGAGTGTCGCAAATTTAAATTATACAGATTGTATTGTTAATAATATACACTGATAGACATGTACGCTGACTGGTATCTAAGTTTTCGTAGAAATTACTCCAACCCACCATACCATTTTATTTTTTTGTGGCGGATAACTCGTTATCGAAAAATTTGGAGAAAATAGTAAAACACTTAGAACCACCCACACTATTCTTGTACGTAGTCATTTATATACCCCACGTATTTAAAATGAAGAAAAAAATTTAAAAAACTTAGAGGAATAGTACATTGTATACTTAGTAGGAAAATCTGAACATTCTCGGACGACCGTAAAGATTGTATGTCGAGGCGCAAGCCGAGACTGGCAATACGGATTCCGGAAATGTGGCTTTTTCTACTATTTTTCCGTAAATCGAAAATTATTAAAAGGACATAACTTCATAATCAACTTGTTAAAATTTCTTTGTTCACAAATAAAGGATGCCATTAAATATTTGTGTTGTAACTATGGAAACAGTAATATTAAATTGTCAAGCTTAACACATTTTAGTTTACAAGTAGCCGTACAGAAATAATATTTTTCTACTCCCACATGGAAATTTGCTGTTTCCTTTACACTTAAGTGGCGGGTAAAATAGGCTATTCCAGTTAACTGTGCGGCAAAATTTTATAACAATCCTAGATAGGTAATGAAATTGACCAATCACAGTGGTCAATTACAGAGAAGCCATTGTTATTCTTAAAAGTACTGACCAATCACAGTATATTATTTTTACTGAGGCTCCGCCTTCTTTTTCAAGACACTAAATTATATAATTTAAATGTATATGGTACAATATGTTATTAATTTGTTTAATATAACAAAATCTATACGCATTTATAATAGATTTATCAATAATGCAACCTGCTGAATGTGCATAGAAAATTAATTTCATGTAGCATCATTATTCAGTTGGTTTTACGATAATTAACTAAACGTTTCAATAGTCGAGACGTTAAAGCGTTTTACTATGGATCCAATGGTCGTGAGTTCGAGCCCGGCAACCTACAAAATTTTTTTTTACATTTTTTAGCATAAGGTCGTAGAAAAAATATACTGTTCAACTCGAGTGGATTGTCTATATCGCACTCGAAAGTTTGAGCACTCCGCCTACGGCGTCGTGCTCAATTTACTTTCTCGTGTGATATAGACATCATATCCAATCTTGTTGTACAAACTACTATTCCTTAGAGCGTTTTCACACGGCACCATATATCGCGCGCGATAAATGGTCGCAATATTGCTTTACACCAAATTATGTGTTCTCTAATATCGCTTGTGTGTGAAAATGCCTTATTAGAAAACACATAATTTGGTGTAAAAGCAATATTGCGACCATTTGTCGCGCGCGATATATGGCGCCGTGTGAAAACGCTCTCACAGTACAATAATAAATATTTCCTAAGTTATTTTTCGTTGCCTAGCAACGACTAAGTGTAAGGAAATATTGACTTTTTCTTTTAAAATGTTTTCAAAAATGTCAATATTTTCGATCAATTTTCGGAAAAAAAGATTCCATGTATCGATAATTATATTTTTATTGAGAAAAAGGGCATTAAAATAAGAAAGTTTTTCCCAAAACTTTCGTTACATACAATCTTTCTTGGCGGCGCTTATTTAACATAGTACCTTTAATTTGAGATGTTATAAATTTTCGCTTCTGTTCTTCTCAGTGGTGACATGTCGTGGCAAAACTAAACTGTTTTATTCTTACACTCGTTATTTTTACACTCAAGTTAAGACGGTTTTAAATTTAGAACGCTGTATTGAATACGGCTATAACTGTTTACATAATCAGATAACAATCATTAATTGGAGAAGCAGCTTTTATATAAAAAAAACTACTTTGCGGGGTTACCAAAAACTTAGTTACCTAACGAATACGCCAAAAAATTATCTTATCAATTAGGTTAGGTAAGGATAGATGCCCTCCATTAGTGATCCGGGTGATTCCGGCAACTCCCTCAGGCCTGTCCCCTTTCCAACAATGTACCCAAACACAAATATTTAACCTTTATTAACACTTTGCCGTCGAATTTCCTGCGACCCGTATAAAGGAACGTTCTGTTTCAGTTTTAAGTTTTATGGTGTTATGGTAAAGTGTATTGCACTCGGCGGGTGTAACGTTAACCCGTTCTTATATCCTTTTGTTTGTACAGTGGTTGTTTGGGTGTTCGAGGACATTTTTAGGTGAGATAATTTGAACGCGTTTTTTAAATGATAAGTCGGTGACACGAGGAACTCAACGAACCATGCCACGAGCGTCCTGCTTGTCTCCTATTATGTGAATTTTTATAATTTGTAAGTTTTAGGAAATAAGTGTTCTTATTCTACGGTTGCATAACTATACATATAAGTCCGTTACTTACAGCTACTCCCTGAAGATGCCTTAACACAGCCGAAACGCGTAGGCAATTTTAATATACATTGATTATTAAATATAAATTCCTCCATCGAGATATATCCAGTATAGGTACCCCCAGACTACGATTAAATTTTAAAAAAAGTCACAGCTGCTTATTTTTGGGTCAAAAAGGGGAAAACTGAAAAATGATAATAACTTTAAAATTAAGATTGGCAGTGAAGTTCTGTTGCCCACTGATGTGTGTAAGAACTTGGAATTGACGATAGTCTGAGGTTCGATCGACATGTATCATATCTTTTGCAGAACTGTTATTTTAGGCTTAACATGTTGTATGTCCATAGAAACTCCCTAACGCAGTGGCATAGCCAGCCAGCCCCCCCCCCCCGGAATCTTTGACGGCAACGCTATCAATAACGCGCCAAATAAAATAACAAATCATCCTCCCAGCAACTACAGCTTCAGCAGAAAGAAGTTTTTCCAATTTAAAAAGATTAAAAACATATCTGAGAAATCATTCAGGCGAAGAACAAGTTTAATAAGTATTCATCAAAAAATCCACATTGATATATGAAAATAATCAATATATTTTGTCAAGAAAGGCGACGAATTACGGTTTAGTTTAAGGCAAAAAAATATTTTGTGCTTTTAGTTTATGGTTAATTTTTGTTTTTTCAATAAATAAAAAATACCTTATTTTTAATATTTTTTTTCTCAATTATGCTTATTTCATAAAAAGGTTTTTGTTTAACAAGTATATTATCTACAAGTATATTATGTATCTGTTTTATATTAGCTATATTAATGTATTTGTATAACTCACTACAAGTTTCTTTAAATATAGGTATTTTTTATTTTGAAATTTTTTTTTGATTGTCCAAGAAAAAAAAGATTTTTTGGGCGTGGCACCCAATTTTTTTTTCGCCATTTGCCTGCGGCACTGGTTAATCGCTTTCCCTACCCATTTGGACCCCCCCCCCCCCTCCCCCCGAAATAAAATTCTGCCTACGCCACTGCCCTAACGAATGACGTTAAGTTATGTTTGTGAGATACATTGATCTTGTCTTCAATATTATATTGTTGCTAAGTACCTCTTTTGGCCTGCACTCACTGTTAAAGACAGATACAGCCTACAAAAAGTGCAAAACATGTGTTTAAAGTTTACCTATGGCGCACGAGAAATTTGATCATGTATCGCCATTGCTTAATGATTCTGGCTGGTTGACCATAGCTGAAAGATATCTCAAAAAACTGTCATCATCAGGTCAACCCTCGTACCTTAAAAAATTGATAAAGGGAAAGATGTTTACGATAGAGCTGCTCGTCATCGACAACGGCTTTATATTCCTTGTCACTCTTCTGCCCTATTTCAGCGATCTTTCAGTTATAACGCTGCCAAGATCTGTAACTTTTGGTACACTAATTGATCATGATTGTGCTTCGGTTATAAGTTTTAAAAGAAAAATTAAATAATTAATCGTGTTGAACAGAACTTAAAAATATATTTTTGTCATTAACTATTATTTTTCTAAAACAAAGTAATTTTTAATTTAAAAAATAATTAATTTTTAACTAATATCTTTATCTTTAAGGGATAGTTATTTGATTATCTTTGTCTTCTGTTTTGGGTTTTTACTGTATATTAGATTATTGGATTATCTATAGTTAGGTATTCGGCCTTATTCAGGAGTCCCTTGTTTATTGGTTATTAAAAAATGTCTAATAGAAATGGCGGATGCGTATTCTGGTGGTCCCTTAGTTATTTCATTTATCTGTTATTTTACCAAGGTCATTCGAAGAACAGATATCTGAAAAATATCCAATTGTTCCTATTCACAAGGGCAAAATTATTCAATAACAGTTTTCTGTTTTTCAATATTTAAAGTAGTTGAGGGAACCACTATTTTTAAAATTGGATATTGATTTTCTCTGAGTTTAAAAGTTCAAAAATGGCAGATGTGTTGAAAATTCACTTAGTTCATTCAATAAATAACACAATTGAAACGTAGGTAGCATTAATTTTCATTTAAAGGGAAATTTTAATGTAATTTATTTTATACCTTGTCAGTTAAGTCAGATACAAAATGTTGCACATCCTATGGACTTACCAGATGAACTATTTTACAAAGTCTATAGTTTTAATAAAGAAACATACAGGTACTTGCTTAATGATATCAAATTTGGAAATAAGAGAAGGACTATCAATTCCAAAAGACCGTAAAGTTACCAAAAGGGGGTCGGTTAAGATTTTAATTCCCCAATGATCCAGCCCTCTGCAAGGAGGATAGAGTTGAACGAACGAACAGATATTTTAGTAGATCAAAATTTACTCGAAGTTTAAAAAGTCAAATACATAAAAACCACATAACACGTATTTGTGGTAAAAACCTCAGAAAAAATTGTAAAAATTTTTATAAGTAAGGTTAATTTGTCGACAGTTTGTACAAAACGAGCTGCAAAAATGTAAATTCCCTAGACCAACCAATGTTGCCAGATTTTTTCTTGTTTAGACCACAGACAACAGATGACCAATTTCAATGTGGACACATGAATACCAATAAAATTCAATATTGAAATATTTCAATAACAGATATTGAAACTTGGCAAATTACCAAGGGCCACCTGAATAAGGCCCATTACTTGACGGTTAGCTAGATCCCGTTGTCTGTTTATATTAAATATCTGTAAATTTTGCTTACCGTAACATAAAGGCATTTTTATTTATTTGTTTATTTAATATGGGAGATAGGACTTTACTTCCTCCATTTTCTTATATATTTTAACAAGGACTCTTCTAGAGAGCTAGCTATATATAACAGAAATACTCACATATGGGCAAATTTGAGAAAATTGTGTTTTTTGTTTGTACAAATTTAAAAATGAAAATGTTTTAAGCTGAAAATTAGTGCCTGCAAAAACCGATAATTGGTCGCTTTTTGAATAATTTAATAAAGCAAATGAATGATGAAACATTGATTTAAAAAAGTTAAATGGCGAGTGCGTCTTATTTTTGACTTAACAAAGTTTAGGTATTATCTTTATTTATTTTTAAATCACGTTTCAACACGTATCTCCAGTTGAAACTTTGTGATTTAGAAGAAATAATGATAATGCAAGTCCAAATCTATTCTGTCATTCAAGAAACACCATTGTCTTAAACTTTTAAAAAATATTATTATTTGTATTTATTTATAATTGTAAAAAATCCGACTAATTTAAAATTGTGTATAACAGTATAAACACAGTCCACAGTTGCGAATAAATTTAAAATATCAATTTAAGAAAAAAAACTGGTAAGCAACAGATATAACAGACGACCTGTATATATAATTTAGTTACACTTTGCGAGCAGGGCTTTAAGAATTCTCAACAGTAATATACCGATAGAGGCGTCTTATCGGTAATACCGCTGTTTTTTACAATAAATCGATTTTCTGACAAATTTTCACGAAATGTAATATTTACTTATAATCTGATATGATCCCGAGAGCTTTAGCTCGAGGGTCTTATCTTTGATTATACGTAAAAATTATATTGAGTGATAATTTTCTTAGAAAATCTAGTTTCGAGTGAAAAACAAAGGTATGAAGATAAGCCGCCACTTCTAGAGGTGTATTTTATTGGATAATTTACTGAACCCGAAATAAAAGCCTTTTGTGATAAAGGAAAATATACAAACACATCATTATGATTTACTTTTAAGTTTATAAACGCGCCACAACTAACAATTAATTAAAAATCACTAAAAAAAGACTAAATCAGACGCGTGGAACGTCAAAAATCAAATTCGCTTGTTGTCATCACGGTTGCCATGAAAACGCCAAAATTTCTTAAGCTCAAGTCAAAGCACAGCACACTGGGTTTAATCTTGCATACCTTTTGTCATAAAACATTTCTTTAAAAATGTCAAAATTAAGTTAAGTTTATGTCCTAAAATCACCTTTATACTGTTGTGTGTCACTTTTATTTTGTAGGGGTTATAATATTTATTTATTAACTTGACTTCTTGAAATAAATTACTGTTTGTTAGACAAAAAGCTACAGGGGTCTTTTCGAGCTAGCGGTAGGTCTTATCGGGAAGACCCCGTTACGAAGGTGATTGCTATGAAAATTAGCGTTCTGATTGGTTCTATATATGTGAGGTAAATTATCGTTTAAATCATTACAAATTTATTGGTCTTTATGATGCAACTTATTCTTCAATTCATCCATCTGCTACTTTTCTGACTAAGTTGACAAAGAATTAACAATTAATACCTGCGAAAAATGTTTCCGTTCAAGGTCCAAGCACATAAGTCAACGTGTGTTTTATTAACGCAACAGTAACAATCGCGTCCAATTACTCGGCTGGAAGTAAAAACCGCGATAAGACGTTGGTTTATCAGGGGTTTCGACGGTCATATTAACATTATAATCAGCATTTATTATATTCGCAGTACCTACAGAAAAGAAAACGTTGTTTTATGCATTATAATGTTACTTTTGAGCAAGAGATAAAAAATTCACCACGTGCTAATTTTTATACGGTATAGAGAGGGTGATAAAAATTAGACCTGATTATAATGTTATAAGTAAGTAAATGCAAAACAAACTTTCAATCAACCTCACGAAAGAAAACTGATTCGGTGACGAAATTTACATTCTATAACCAAAGTTTGCTTTAACCTTTCAGCGACGGAAGAATGAAACAATTAGCTGACCGGCGCCGACCGGTCCATTTATGATAAATCCCCAATACAAATATTGGTATTTTTATGGCTGCCATGGATGTTATAATACCACCAATACAAACTTGTACAGGTTTTAAAAAAGTTGAACCATTACTTTATTAGCGGCAGAGTGTGCCACATTCTTGCCTTATTATTAGGGTCCATAACTATGACTATATAATTAAATATATTTACTAATTTATATCGTTAGTTATGGAAAATTTGCACAATTAAGCGCCTAGTTATATCGTTAAAAAATCCTGTCCGTCCATTTTAAAATTTTCGAAAATAACTGTTAATGACTGACGAATTTTACCCGTAACAGAAAAATGGTCATTTTTGGTAAATTTTTCCGGTAAAACTTTTTTTTAACACGATTGGGCCAAATTTGAGAAGAGAAGTAGCTTAAAATAATAAATATGTAAATCTAATTAAATTCATATACATTTTCCTGCTATGCTTAATCTGGTTCCAATGGTTTTGTGGGATTATTTATATTTCCTTAATACCTCGCGGTCGCCGGGGCCCCTGGTTGGTCGGGTGCCCCGGTTTGCCTTACCATAACTACGCCACTGCATGAACTAGATCGTCGCTAGGGGATGTTGCATGTTGCTAATAACGCCCTAAGTACTAAAATCACCCTTCTATGCGTAAACTATTAGTAGGGATATTTTCATCCTTGGGTTAACAGCAACATCCACCTGTTTCGTTCGATGTTTAAACCCTTTCCAAGTACCCATTTTTCTTCGTCTCAATACGACTCAACATAAGAAAACGAAATAGAGGGTGGTTTCGACCATGGCTGGGGGTAAATGATTTTTGGCACCATCACTTAATCAAAACGCACCTCTTGCCTCGAAACCTAATTCAAATTTACGTTTTCCCGGTCCCGTTTCGACTCTTAATCTCAAGAAAGCACAAGAAGGGGTACTTTTTGACTGTTTGCGGCAAATGTGGCGAACTTTAAGATTTTTTTTCGTATTCTCCACCCTAGAAAACGGGAAAGGAAGCAGAATAGTTAGCGTTAACATTTTTAAAATTAGAGGAACTTGAACAGCAGTTTTATGTACACGTAAACAGATAAAACATTTCATATAGAAGAACATGTCATTAATACTCCAAAATAAGAAACGTTTAACAGTTATCACGTCCGAAGACACACTAATATAAAATATGCGTTTTTAAATAATAAGGTAATAAAAAAAATAGTCACCTGCAATACAGCACAAAATTTCGTGTATTGACATTTTGATAACAAATTCCACAAGAATACTATTTACTACTTTGTCGCGCGCCAGACTAAACAGAAGAGCAATGTTCTTTAATACTTCATGATATTATATATTTAAGCCAATAAATAATTATTATTAAATGCAGCTGTTTTATCACTCTAAGTAATAAAAATAATAATAAAATATTGGAAACTGGTATTGTCCGGAAATCCATTTTAGTTATCACATTTCTTATTAATATTATCATTGCTGACCAATTATAATTCCCCGAACTAGATCATGTAAACTTAACAAAATAAACTATAAAATGTTTTTATTTTTTGCAGATACGGGGCAGTAAAAATGAAGAGGAGAACGATAATAACTGGGACTGGACGACTCCTGAACTCAAGGTTGCAGAAAGAATTTCCAATGAAAATGTATCCGACTTAAATATGGTTATTAAAGAACTTGAGAATGAGAAGAAAGATCTTATTAATCAGTTGGAACAACTAGATGCCGAAAATCAGCAAAATTTAGCAGAGTTGGTGAGCATAAGGGAACATCTACAAGAAGAAAATAGCGATTTAAAGGATAAATGCGAACAGTTAAAACGACAAAATAAAGTCATTACATCAAGAGAAGAACAATTAAAAAGGGAATTCAAAGAACTTCAAAAGAAAGTAGAAGAATCGTCAAAGCCTTTAATAGATGCCAATGAAAAATATAAAAGTATTGTTAAGTCGAATCAAGAGTTACATAAAGAAACAACAGAAGAATACAATGTCCTTAAAAGCACTCCTGAAATTATGGAAACAATTATTTATGACACAAAGAAGAACGGCGAACAAGAACTTATAGAGCTAACGGAAAAATTAAAGGAAACGGAAATAGAAAATAAAATTATTCACGCCGAATTGCAAAAAGCCAAGAGGGATGTTAATGTTTCAGAGCAGAAAATTAAAGAAGATGCCGAAAACTGCCAAAAACTAGCGGTTATTTTGGAAACTTATGAAAAGCAAGTCAGTTCTTTAAAAGAAGAGCTTAATAGTATTAAAAATAAAAGAAACAAAGACAAGGAAAATTACAAAAAGATTGAAGTTTTGGAAAAATCGAATCAAGAACTGCAGTTTAATCTTGACGAGGCACTAAAGAGGGTGGATTTTTTAGAAAAAAACGAAACCATTTTTGAAGAAACAATCTCTAATTTAAACCTAGAAAGTGCACATTTAAGAAAGGAATTAGAAGTAAAAGCTAAGACGGAGGCTACGTTAAAACAAGAAAAAACATCTATGAGTGAAATTCAAGAAACTGATAATAAACTAGAGGAAATAAAACATCTGAATATAAAAATAAAGGAATTATCGTTAGAAAAAGAAAAGTTACACAAAATGTATGTAAATATAATAACTGATAATGTTAAAAGATATATCGACTCCTCACTCATTTCTAATGATCAGTACGAGTCATCCGAGGATCCACGTGTATTGGAATTTAGCAGGCAAGTAGAAGATATATTTAAAATTTTATTAGACTATAAGAAAAAGTCCGAAATTTTCGAAAAAGAGGTATTGCGGGTGTCCCATGAAAAAACACAACTCCTTAATGAAAAGAACAGCGAAATTGAAAAGCTTATTCAAAACTCTGAAATTCTTAGTCAAGATATAATTAATAAAACAGAGACAATAAAGGAATTAGAAACAGAAATTACTACTTTAATGACTAGTAACGATGTTTTAATGTCTGATCTTGACTCGTACAAAATGTCTGGACTGCCGGCTATTTCCGAGTTCAACGAAGATAACATGTTACTCCTAGAATCTGACTTAGATAACGCAAATAAAAGAATAAGAGAATTGGAAAAAATTATTGATAATGGCGGCCAAATAATATTATCTAATGAATCCAGCAATACTTCTCTTGAAAATAAAGTAAGTGGTAAGCTAGAAGACTACCAGGAACTGTTAAATAGTTTCGATGAATTAAAAATTGATTATGATGCTGTACAAAAAGAATTATCCGAAAAATCTAACGTACTAAATCAAGTGGAAACGGAAAACGAGGATCTTAAATCACAATTAGAGAGAATTAAAGCAGACTTTGAAAACACAGATTACCAACTTTCTGAAGCCAATTTCTCAATAGATGGTCTTGCAGAGGAGTTAGAAATGACCAAGTTAATACAGGAGGGAGCTATGAAAGAAAATAAAGAACTTAAACTTCAAAACATGAGCAACATTGATATCAAATCCGAACTTAATGAGATAAAAGAAAAGTGGCTTACTGAGGAAAACATGAGGAGAGAGCTAGACTCTCAACTTAAGGAGCTTAAGGAAAAGTTTCAAAATTCAAAAATGACGGAAACTACTTTAAAAGTGCAATATGATAGATTACACAAAGAACACTTAAGCACAATCGAGGCAAAAAATAATCTAGATCACTCATTAAGCAGTGCTAAGAACAGCATCGCTGAGTATGAAAAGAATTATACAGAACTGTTACAAAATTATGACGGTATTTTGCTAAAATGTGAAGAATTAAACACGAAACTGCATAAGAAAGATACTGAGATTTTAAAAATTCAAAATAATATCAAAAATATTGAGGAGCAAAAGCAAGCATTGGAAAAACAACTTCAAGAAAAAACAGTGCAATGGCAACAACTTGTACAGCTAGAGGAAACAAAAAATGACCATTTATCTAGTGTTGCAAAGCTATGCGAGCAGTTGCAAGTACAAGAAAATGAAATTAAGAGGCTTACTAGTACGGCAAAAGACGAGGAGATAAAGAAGATAGAGCTAGAGCAACTTTCAGAAAAACAAATCCGAGATATTAAAGAAATGGCAGAGCAAAAACTTACTGATGAAGAAATTCTAAATACCCTTAAAAAGCAGTTACAATTAACAGAGGAAGAGATTGTCGATCTGAGAGGTGCATTGAAAGAAAATCAAGAACAACATAAAAATTTACAAAACCTTCTTAACAAAAATGTCAAAAACGTCGCTCAACAGACCCTAGAAAAAGAGACTGTAGCCTCTAGTGTAGAACACGCTCTTTTAATAAAAAATAAAGAGAACGAATTGTTATTACAAGAAAAAGAACAATTACAAAAGGCAGTAAGTGATAGTCAAATAGAACTACAGCGCAATCAAGAAAGTATTGCGGTTCTACAGCAACAGTTGCAAGAACTTGCCACCTCACGAAACGAACTAATAAACATGGTAACGATTAAGCATCAGGAGAGCCTCAATTACCATAACGAAATTCAAAGACTGTCGCAAGTCTTAAAAACTAAAACTGAGAAGTATATGCATCTGGAAGCTCAACTTGTTCAAGCAAGCAATGCCAGTCAAGAAATAGCGAAAAAGAGTGAAGAGAACGATAGACTTATTGATGAAAACAGCTTCTTAAAAGAAAAATGTGAAGTTTTAGCGAAAAATCTTTTAGAGGAGCAGACTAAACTCCAGCAAGTTGTGGCCGAAAAATCTGGTCCCTCAGAGAAAGAACAATCCTTATCAAAACAATTAGATAGACTTCAGTCGCATCTTGTAGAACTAGAAGAACATTACACACAAGAGCTTCTTCAGGCAGAACAAAAAAACGCTGAGCTGCAAACGAAAGTAACAATGTTAGAACAACGAGAAAAAAATTCAAGTAACATGTATACATCAGTGAGTATTAGAGCCAATCAACAAGTCGAGACTTTGCAGAATCAACTACAGTTAGTAACAAACCAGAGGGACGAATTACGAAAGAAAATTTCTGATGCGGAAGACACCAATAGCAAACAAGCCGCTGCGGTAACAAATCTTCAGTTTGTTTTGGAACAGTTCCAAAAAGGTAAGTGAGAAATCATTCATTTGCATACTTTAAGATTGTAAGTGTAGCATTATTTCCGTTTTCTTGCCAAAGACAAATGCTCCGTATTACATAGTTAAAAACGATATCAGAGTATCGAAGGCAGCAAAAAAATTTAAGGTGAGTTTTTTAAAATATATTTTCAAAGGTCGCAAAACATGTTTGGGAAATTACTTAATAACTATAATGGTATAACGTTGTAAATAAAGGTAAAATGTTTTAGTTTTCTTTTAATATCGCAAATAATTTATGTTATCTCAGTGCAGAAACAACAGAACATAATAAGAAGATAAGTAAAAACACAAATATTTTTTGTCAGATTTGATAGCGGGGCAAAAGTAACCAATCATCCTTATGCTCGGTATTTTCCATCAATTGGTAGTGGGACACTAATACGTTATTAGCTGTCATCTTCTGTCTGGTCGCGATTGTGATAACATATGCTTTGGAGATTTGGTTTTTAGTCATCAACCATGCATCAACTGACATGTTTACTTTAATTATTAAAAAATAAATTTATCTGCATTTTGAAAATATTGTTATGGTATATTTTAATTTACTGGTTGATGTAATATGAAATACCTAATATATACAGGGTGACAATTTGAAAACGAACAGCATTTAATATTGCCTCTACCAATGATAGTATGAAAATTTGGCGAAATACGTCAATTGATATATCGAGGGGGACATTTTTTAAGACATTTGTTGTCGTGTTACTTTTAACCCCATGACCCCCAGGGCACCTACCCCTAAAATTTTAAATGGCAACCCCTATTTATTTTGCCATTTTTGTGTTCCTTATAAAATTCTACATAAACTGTATCATTTTTTTTTCAAAATTGTGATTATTAACCTCACAAATTAATGAAATGTATTTAAATAAAATAAAGTACCTACTAACTACAAAACGAGAATCTGGTTTTGTCGAAAACGGTAAAAAAATTTAATTATTTTATTTTTTCTAGTGGCGATATCGAAGACGAAATGTAAATAAATAAAGGAATTTGGAATGTATGTATTGGTAGGTACAAACAGTTTTAAACGAAGTGCTATGAGGCGGTGAATGCAATTCGTTTTAAAATTCGATATTAAATACATTTCTTTAATTTGTGAGGTTAATAATCACAATTAAAAAAAAAATGATACAGTTTATGTAGAATTTTATAAGGAACACAAAAATGGCAAAATAAATAGGGGTTGCCATTTAAAATTTTAGGGGTAGGTGCCCTGGGGGTTAGGGGGTTGAAAGTAACACGACAACAAATGTCTTAAAAAATGTCCCCCTCGATATATCAGTTGACGTGTTTCGCCAAATTTTCATACTATCATTGGTAGAGGCAATATTAAATGCTGTTCGTTTTCAAATTGTCACCCTGTATATGTGACTAATAATAATATGCATGTAAAATATTCATTAATGGGAAAGTTAATATGAATTTAAGGTAACCAGGGCACTATGATTGTGAGACATTTATTTCTGCCAATGTCATGTATGTCACCGTCAAACTTGCTAATAGTTAATTAATATTATAATTCGTTGTGCAACCCGACATTAGACTCAGCAAATTTAATACCGTTAGCGAGTAGTATTTTAAAGTGTATTTGTTTTCAACTGGCACCGATATTAAACAATAACCTGACCACAAAACGCTCGATGGGATTGGTACAGGACTGCATTCAGCTTTCGCATTTGAATAAACACATTTTTCGATCATTTGTAGCTTAATTTTGCACCACAAGACAAGCACTGCACTATGCAAATCCAAAATTCCAAAATCGAACGTATGTTAAAAAAATGCTAGAGCTACAATATAATCGAAAAATGTGTTTGCCGGTTGAAAATAAAATATATTAATAATTGCAAAAATTATGCGCCTCTAATTTGATATAATATCATATTTTAATTCGTGGTCTACTTTTCTAGGTTTGCTTTATTATTTGTAGTGTCAAAGATCAATACTAATTAAAGTTAGGAATACACACATGCCTCTCGATTAAATTATAGCCAAAAGACAATCAATTGACCTTAACCTCCACAATATTTATAAATAAGTTTGTATACTTTAAACTTCCCATTCAAAATCTTGGATTGTCACTGTCAAAGGTCATGTCATTCAAGGTTCTTAGTGTGTCCAGAACCTATATTTGTTGCTATACATAACATTATATTATCCTCAAGATGTCCGATAAATAAATTTATTTGACATATTATGTAGCTAATTTTTATTAAACAAAACACTCTAGTGATATTGTTGCCATATCATTTTTAGCACAAATAAATTAACCATCCATTATCTTTCATTAAAATAGAATCTATTGCAGACTCTGCACGATCATTCAGACTGACTTGATAAGGGAATGAGAGTAATGCTGATCGTGTAAGAGAAAATTTCAAAGATTGATATCATTCAGGTCTGTCAGTCCGAATAATCATGTAAGTTGACTTATACATATAGAGAGAAATAATACTTTTAAGTGAACCTTCACTAAGATATATTCAGTAAGAAACTGTTCTACATGTTTCGAACGTATAAACGTTCATCTTCAGGAGAAGTATAGTAATTGTAAGTGACACCCTCATAGAGTTTTTGAGGAAGTTAAGTTATTGAATAAAGTTATGCTTCCATAGAGGTAGGGGAGAAAAATACTACCAGGTTCTAAAGATACATATGGGAGTTAAATGTTAGTTAGAAAAAAAAATTTTGATTTATTGTCTTCTTTTTGTACCACATTTCTGCGGACTGTGATTTGGGAACATATCGCTTAAATTGTCAGTATAACAACTGTCAAAAATTATTTATAAATATTTAATTTCACATTAATGTATTTCAATCATAATATGAAAACTACACCCAACAACAAAATATTTGTGTTTATTTAAAAGTTGGGGACAATGACGTTGCTTGAACGGCAGTAGAGTAAGTAGAGTTTTGGACTTACATTGTCTTTATTTGTTTTGAATCACTACGTTTTAACTGGTAAGCATCTTGAGTCGTCTTCAGGCGAATACTAAATAAGTATAGTAACTACAGCTCAATTTATAGCACCTACCTAGTATAAATAGAGCTGTAGTTACCATACTTATTTAGTATTCACCTGAAGACTACTGGAGATGCTTACCAGTTGAAACGTAGTGATTCTAAACAAATAAAGACAATGCAAGTCCAAAACTCTACTGCCGTTCAACAAAATATTTCTTTATAAATTACACATAAAAAATGTGTGTGTAAAACGTTGTACTGGAAATCTGATGATAGAAAACAAAATACGGCAATGGAAAAGTTACATTATTTTTTCTTTATCTCTACAAATAAAGTTACGAAGGATAAAACTCAAAACAATTGAGTAGAATGTAAAAATCGAAATAAAATGTTTGCGACCTGAAATCGATTACAGCGCATATGGCATAATTTTCGACTTTGACGTTTAATAACTTTTTACCGGTACACCCTGTATATTTGAAATTTTTTACAAAATGTACCTTCGATACTCGTCTATAAAACCAAATAATTAAAATTAATTCGAATTTTACCATTTAAAAAAAAAATTGAAAAAGTCAAAATGCCAAAAATTCCGGCACGCACACGCAAACACAGACATACAATCCTCGAACATTTTTAAAAAACGATGCTATATACATGTTACTACCTATCATACCCTAGTGCAGGGGTTCCCAAAGTTTTTTCTATGGCGCCCCCTTTTGGGAATCAAGAAATGGTCGCGCCTCCCTCCCCCTCCATAGATACAAGATGTATTAATTTTGCAGTTTTTCAGAGCTCTCGTGCCACCTCTAATGCTGCTTAGCGCCCCCCCAGGGGGGCGCGCCCCCCAGTTTGGGAACCCCTGACCTAGTGCTTTGCACCTTATACCTATATCACAAATTAAAAAAATTGATAAGTAAAAGTATGATTCCATAATAGTAAAGTATTAAAGACTTATAAAATGTATAAAAATATACCTTTTTAAAATAAACTAAATTATTATTTTCACATATTGAAGAGGGACAGGTTTATCTGCATGAAAAAGTAGAATAGCCCACCATTCAAAAATTAAGACGTCGATCGACGTGGAACAAATTGGACCAACAAATCATTGACCAGGTCAACAATTTTAACATTTCTGACTTATTAAAACTTTTAATATACATAATAAATATAAACGGTTGATCTTTAATCTTGACTGATAAAGATAATCTGAGTAATTAATAAATTTGGAATAGGAGGCCAAAAACTTCGGCTATTAGATATGCACGAATACCACCATTAGTGTTTTTTTTTTAATTATCGCTGATATGTACGAGAAAACGAAACATAACTAAACCCGGACAGTTGTATAAGTGGCGCAAAATGCCCTATGCCCGTATTTATAGTTATGTCTTGAGGAAGCCTCAATACTTTTAAGTTTTATAACGGATTTTATAGGCAAAAATTAGTTCTTAAGGATTCCTCAAGGAACTGTCAATGGCGAGGAAGGTCTTAACGTATCTAGGGCGTCCCTTAAGAAGAAAAAAAGGTTAGGAAACAAAATAAAAAGGTTAGGAGACGTTTTTAAAATAGTTTATGATTAAAAGTTAAAGTTTGGTTTTGGTGAATTTGTGTCATTAGTGACGAGACAAATGATTGTTCCTTGAGATTCTCATTGAGATATTCCTTGAGTAAAATCTCAAGGCGTTTTTTAAGGAACAACTATAAATATGGGCATTAGGCGGGTATAAGGGTCGATAGAATAAATATATGTGTATCAGTAAACACCAATAAAGAGGTACTAAATATTTTTTGATGACAAGAACAACCTTAAGTTTTCTTTATTTTAGCATTTGGTGAACCAAATTGGCACCTTTAACCTGGGCCCGGGGCGTACTACTCCCTATCTTTCGCTACTGTTAGTAAATTAAAAGTTTAACTGTTTTTTGTATTTTAGATAAAGAGAAGGATGTAATAAAAGAAACTGAGAGAATACGACGCCAAATAAACGTAGAAAAACAGAGTCAAGAAAACTTAAGAAAAGAAATAGACAATTTAATAGAACAACTAGAGGAAAGCAAAATAGGTCTTCAGGCCGCTTCGAGATTGTCAGATCAGTTAGAGGTTATAAAAAAACAAAATGCCAGACTTAAAGAAGAAGGTAAAGTATCCGAATATTTTACTTTTATTATTTACAAATGTTTGTTTTCTGTTTTTGCCTACCAGGGGTGCAAGTATGTTTATCTTCCAGGGTGATGCCAATCTGAATTTATCGCCGAACGCACTATGGTTATAAAAATAGTCGCTTCTAAGCGATATATTAAGCGCCACCTATGTCCATTTCTTTCGACAACACCATTAGGTGTCGATTTCAAGTCGTTTATGTGAGTGCGATAAAGATAGATATAATTTCTATCCCAACTTTTTTAAATGGTTTCATAACAAATAAAATTTGTTTATGAATCGTAAACCTCTTCTGCAAAAGTTTAACAACGAGAATAATGTTGTCCATTAATGTTTTTAATCAAATATTGCTGGGGAGGAGGAAGAAAAGAAATTATAAAGGCCATAAACCAAGAAAGGAGAAAGGCGAATCATGCGATGTGGATATTTTTCTGTCAATAAAAACCAGCTCAAACGTAATTCAAAAATTTTTAGCTGCTAAATTTTTAATATATTTGAGGTAACAAAAAAAAATGTAGTGCCACCAATATAACAAGAATAAAATCCCTACCGATTTTTGACAGAAAGTCGATTCTACCGACGACACCCGAGTTTTTTTTATCGACACAGTACCAATAGAAATCGATCGCTTTCATTTTTGAACATAGTTGCACCCCAGTTGGTGGTACGTAAAATTACAAATATCATTTGATTAGATTGTTTTAAAATTCTACTGGCGTAGGCCAGGAAAGATTAATACTTAGTAAAATTGATGGTAATATTTGAATTATGTTATTATACTGTGACAATAATATTTCGTCCCGTTTGATTTTCTAAAAGTTCTTTCCTAATCCTAGTGCTAACTTCCTAATGGAATTTAGGAGGACTCGAGCCTCTCAAATCTGGCATAGCGGCGACTAAATTGTATTGTGATTCTTTCAAAAATTTTAGATGTGATCATCTTGCTTGAAATCAAGTCGACAGTTTCCATGTGATCCAGGGGATCTGGAAGACACAGTTTTTTCTGTCTTTTTGGCTTGTTTGTTTCGTCTTCGTCAGGTGACTTCTTAAAGTGTATCTCGAGCTGAATACCTTATTGATGTTGTATCGTTGTCCTAGTCTTCTAATTCTCTCAGATACTCCTTTGACATACCTAGTGTTGAGTGCTAATTGTGACTCTAGTTGCTTCTTTTGTGTATTTGGCCGATTCTTACGATTTTCCAATAATTTATCAACTAAATGCTTGAGGTAGGCACTTTTGTTGAGTTCGGTAATGATGTAGTTAAAGGCGTGAAACAACATTGTACATTCGAAAACTTCACTGCTTAAACCGGATATTTCCCAGCGAATGACGCGGGAATTTACAGAATCATATAGATGCTTGCATTGTAAAATTTAATAATGATTTATCATATTGTGTAACAGTATATTACGTAGTGTCTGTTTGAAAGTTGGAGACAATGACGTTTCTTGAACGGCAGTAAAGTTTTGGCCTTGCATTGTCTTTATTTATTTATAATCACTACGTTTCAACTGGTAAGCATCTCTAGTCGTCTTCAGGTGAATACTGTATTCACAGTGAATAAAGTATTCACCTGAAGACGACTGGAGATGCTTACCAGTTGAAACGTAGTGATTATAAATAAAGATAATGCAAGTCCAAAACTCTACTGCCGTTCAAGTCTATTACGTAGTAGTGCGGTAATTACATGAGTGCGTAATTGCTTTACAACACGCAATACGTACTATACTTTTTCTACGACTCTTACTAATAAATTAAAGATCGGTTTAATTTATAAAGTATCGATTTGAGCTTCAAATCTCAAATAATTACAATGCCACTGTCAAATATTCAAAACGCACGGTTGATAATTGTCACGATTTGAGTGGTTGAAGGCTAACTTGATTGTTATACTAGGCATCATAACATACAGTTGTGCGTAAGAATGGATTTACTTATAGAGTGAATTGTACGTAAAACAATGTTTACTAATATAGGAGTAGAAAAAATATAGTTATGTATCGCCCAGCTGTAACTTCAAAATTTCGCAATGGTAAAACAATAAATTTGACTAAACTATTATATTATTTTGCATTGTCATGTTGTGTTATGTAGAGATTGTATGTATTGTATTCTAAAGCAATGTGTAAAATAGTTATAATACCAATTGGTATATTACATAACAAGTGATGAAAGTGATACTTTTCAAACGAGGAGATATTTAGCACGAGGTGTCAGCCGAGTGCGGAAATCCTCCGAGTTTTAGAATAATCACTTTCACACGAGTAATGTACACTATTTTTCCTACGACCACAAAGAATTATTAAAAAAACCTTTGATTTGTGAAAAAAATATTTCAACTCTAGAGCTGAAAAAAAATATTTCAACTCTAGAGTGGAAATACAAGGCACACTATTTAATTTAAACATATGATGCCAATTTAATAGATCGAAAGGTCACAGGTTCAAATTCCTTCAGGAGTACTTGACTTTTTTTTATAAAAACATTAAATAAATTATAAAATTATTTTGAATTAAAATCTTCCTTCTTGAATGATTTTTTTTTATTTATTCAAGGAAAGATGCATTAAAAATAAATTTAAAAAATTCACCCAACAAGGAAGATTTCAATTCAAAATAATTCTATAAATTTTTTTAATGTTTTCATAAAAAAAAGTCAAGTGCTCCTGATGGGATTTGAACCTGTGATCTCTCGATTCGTAGGTCATGGCTCTAGTCTCTAGGCTATGGCGACCCATAAACATTTTCTGCTTAAGTTTAATATATGACATTTTCTTCAGCGGGGCTTGTTTTGACTGGTAATAAATTTTCGAGTATATTCCTAACTTTTTTATAATTTCAGATGGCGTATTTTCACACTCTAATTCTGAATCACTCGACAAATACGTGATAAATAAACTAAACTGCTTTCTAAAATTTGTTCTTTTTAAAAAATAGGTGTGGTCTGTCAAATTGGCATCATATGCCTAAATTAAATAGTGTGCCTTGTATTTCCACTCTAGAGTTGAAATATTTTCTTTCAACACGCGTGTGATATTCGGCGCTTTCGAGTCAAGTTAACCGTGCTTTTTTTCTCATTTTCATAGGTGATCGTAGGAAAAAAAATAAATTTTAATACTAAGTGTTTATTTTAGGATGTTATGGTGAATACCCCTTAAGTGGATCCGAACGCTCTAAAACTTTTCATGTTAAATTGCGGTTTTTTGAACCAAATTACAAAAAACTAAGTAAGATTTTGAATTTCTGTTTTCACCAATGGAAAGGGATGTGAGAAAGTAATATTCATGCAGAAAAAAAAATTGAGGAAATGAAAATCTTTTAATAAATTACTTAAGTTCTTGTATTGTGAAAATTATTAGTAATATTTTTTTTAAATAAAAATAACTCTTACATTCTCCAAATTTAAAGAGTTTTTAAAAATCCATCAATAAACATGGACAGAATTCGGTTCATGAGAATGCAATGTTTTTAATATGTTATATAATTTCTCATGCAGCTGGTAACTTTGAAGAAGAATTTCGAAATATTGTTCGGATCCACTTAAGTTTATATTGTTTATTTTAAGATATGAATAATACGTGGGTCTCTTTTTTATGCTTTAACGACACTTTTTACGACTTTTGAACGTGTTAAATACTATATAACAAAAATTAAAAAGTATAATCTCTTAATATTAATTTATTTTCAATTTTATGTGCATCAAAAGATGCTCTTGCAAACACTATAAGAAACTTATATGTAATCGAAACTAACTTGATTACGTATTACATTTTTTCTACTCCCACTTGGAAATTTGCTGTTTCCTTTACACTTAAGTGGCGGGTAAAGTAGGCTATTCCAGTTAAAAATTTTATAACAATCCTAAATAGGCCATGAAACTGACCAATCACAGTATATTATTTTTACTGGGGCTCCGCTTTCTTTTTCAAAACACTAAATTATAAAATTTAAATGCATATGGTACAATTTGTTATTAATTTGTTCAATATAATAAAATCTAGACGCATTTACAATAGATTTATCAATAATGCAACCTGCTGAATGTGCATAGAAAATTAATTTCATGTAGCATCATTATTCAGTTGGTTTTACGATAATTAACTAAACGCTTCAATAGTCGAGACGTTAGAGCGTTTTACTATGGATGACCGATTCAATTATATATTATCAATAGTGTGACACAAAACATATTTCTTAACTAAATAACTACTTTACATCAAATTTTTGACTATTTATAACACTGGTGGGGCCGTATGAAAGAAGCATGATGGAAGCTCCAAGATCAAAATATTCCGGAGGTAAACTCGCCCCCCGATCGGATCTCCAGGTGGGGGCTGGTCCTGTGGCTTCATCAAGCGAAATTATTGAATTATCCACCATTTCCGACAATTTACTGGGTTCCTCCAACAACACTCAACGAGGAAATGGTGTGGCGCCTGCAGTTGCTAACAGACCCAAAAGTAACAACTTCAAAATTGATTTCTGCAATATTAGAGGGCTTAACACTAACATCCATTCAGTCCACCAGCACTTACAATCTTCCAAGCCTCATGTGCTTGCACTGACCGAGACAAAAGTCAGAGCGTCAACGAACACCGTCAGCTATTTATATCCTGGATATGATTTTCACTTCCGTTTTAGACGCAACTTTGGGGTCTGTCTGTTCATTCGAGATGATCTTTGCTGCCAACGGGAGGAGATACTGGAACCGAAAGACTTTGATGTAATGTGGTTTAAAATATCTTCACAAAAAATCACTAAGTTTATATGCTGCCTTTACCGTCCTCCAAGCGACATGCATTACAGGGCCCTCTTCTCATCACTAGCCAACACAATCGACTTCTTGCAAACCAATCATCCGAATGCCGAAGTTGCTATCTTTGGCGACTTTAACGTCCACAATGTCAACTGGCTTAAATACTCAAACACCAACGATGAGCAAGGCCGCGAGGCCGAATCTTTTGCGATCAGTTCTGGTCTAACTCAACTCGTAGAAGAACCAACGCGGGTTCCAGACCGAGCTGGGGATTTTGCTAGTCTTTTAGATCTCTTTTTAACTTCAAATCCAGACCTATATACGGTCACCGTACAACCACCATTGGGCTCTTCCGATCACAAACTTATTTCAACCCTAAGCGAGCTGTCAATTAGTTCTGAACAACCTCCTAAACCCCGTAAGATTTGGCACTATACATCAGCTAAGTGGGAAGACCTAAAGGACCATTTTCGCAACTTTCCCTGGCTAAGCGTATGCTTTTCTTCGGATGATCCATCTGTCTGTGCAAAGGAGGTCTCCGACGTCATTCTAACTAGCATGGAGGCCTTTATTCCTTTCTCCAAAAAGCGCCCTTCCAACGGCAAGCCCTGGTTTAGCAAGAATTGCGAGCGTGCTGTCAGATCTAAAAATCTGGCTTACCGACAGTGGCGTAAAAACCCTACTCCTGAAAATCGCGCCATCTTTGTTACCACCCGAAACCAATGTAAGCAAATGATAGACCAAAGCAAAGAAGCTCATAACGAGAGAATCAAAAACAAACTTCTTGCCAGTCCTAACGGATCAAGGTCCTTTTGGTCAGTCGCTAAGGCCGTCAGCCAAAACTTTACAAAGTCAACTATTCCACCTCTAACACGTTCCGACGGCACAATAGCAACCACAGCCAGGGATAAAGCAAACCTACTTGCTGAACTGTTTTCCTCGCATTCCACTGTAGACTTTCAGGGAAAATCACCACCCAACATTCCCTCAGTTCAATCGCAAATGTCTGAAATCGTGTTCCGTCAGCGTCTTGTTAAACGGATTCTTAAAGGACTCGACGTCAATAAAGCTTCTGGTCCAGACGAAATTCCTATCATTGTTCTCAAGACATGCGCCGATGAACTTACACCAGTATTTTGTAGACTTTTCAACTTATCCTACATAAAAGGAATATTTCCATCCTGCTGGAAGTCGGCGCGTGTCCAGCCCATTCCAAAGAAAGGTAAAAAGACCCTGCCAAGCAACTACCGACCCGTCGCATTGCTTTCAGTAATTTCAAAAGTATTGGAGAAAGCTATTAACCAACAACTTCTAAAGTATCTGGAAGGGCTTAACATTATCAGCGACCATCAATACGGGTTTCGAAAGTCCAGATCAACAGGTGACCTTCTGGCATATGTCACCCATCTTTGGAGCAACACCATCGAACATCTTGGAGAATCCCGGGCTGTTGCACTGGACATCTCTAGGGCTTTTGATCGTGTTTGGCACGATGGGCTTCTAAGTAAATTGCGATCCTACGGTATGCCTAATGGATTTTGTTTATGGTTAACCAGCTTCCTTAAGAACCGTTCTCTGCAAGTGGCGATTGACGGGTTTCTCTAAGACACCTTCACCATCAATGCCGGTGTTCCTCAAGGGTCCATATTGTCGCCTACCCTCTTTTTACTGTATATTAACGACCTTCTAGTGAAAACCCAAAATCCAATTTATAGCTTTGCTGATGACAGCACACTTGTCTCATCTTTTACCTTGACTCCCCAAACATCCGCTGCCGACGCACATCTTCGCAGGCAGCAAGAAGTATCGCGCCTCAACAATGACCTGGAAGAAATTTTGGCTTGGGGTGACAGTAACCAAGTCGAATTTAATGCTAAGAAAACCCAGGCAGCAGTCTTCTCCAGAAAGGTTAACATTGCAGAACCGGATATAGTCATGGCAGGACACGCAATTCCCCTGGCACCGTCTATTAATTTGCTGGGGGTCAATCTGGGAGGTAATATGTCTTGGCATGATCACGTTGCCGCAATTGCCAGGGCAGCTGCACAGAAACTTGGTGTACTTTTCCGCACCAAAAGGTTGTACACACCTCATCATCTTTTGACACTCTACAAAGCCCAAATTCGACCATCATTAGAATATTGCTCTCATGTCTGGAGCTCTGCACCCAAGCACACCCTTCGGCTACTGGATTCCATTCAAAGGAGAGCCGTTCGTCTGATCGGCGACCCCGAGCTGACCAAGACCCTCGATAGCCTGGAGCATCGAAGACAGGTTGGTGATTTGGCTCTCTTTTACAGATATTTCCATGGCAGGTGTTCGACTGACATTGCCCACTTGATTCCACCTAGAGCAATGCAAAACAGAAATACACGGCGAACCGCTGCCGCTCATCCATATGTTGTTCAGCTTAGTACTCCTCGAACTTCATTGTTCAAGAATTCTTTCATCTGGAGAACGTCATCATTGTGGAATGATCTTCCTGAGGTCGTGTTTCCCAATGAATACAATTTTCAACGTTTCAAGACCAACGTTAATCGCTTTTTTAGCACTCGCACCGTTCCCAGAGCGCCTTAAAGGATTTTTCCTACAGTGCAGGTGTTTTATCATAAAAAAAAAAAAAAAAAAAAACTGGTGATGATACAGTATAAGCAAAAAAAGTAGTGACCCACGTATTAAGGTTTATTTGTTTACGTTACTTGCAACTGCATTAACTTTACA
This sequence comes from Polydrusus cervinus, assembly GCA_935413205.1. Lineage (NCBI taxonomy): Eukaryota > Metazoa > Arthropoda > Insecta > Coleoptera > Curculionidae > Polydrusus > Polydrusus cervinus. The sequence goes on along the minus strand of OW284516.1, from coordinate 53,931,384 downwards.
TTACAGTACTTTTTACTCTTGGAAAACAGCCGCTAGGAAAGAATTCGTGCAGCCAGCACAAATGATGAAACCTATTAATGAGTACTAAAATGTGTTTTTTGCAATTTTATTTTTAGATATTTATACTCATTTTCAGTAAAACGATTCATTTTGGACGGCCGTTTTTGAAATATCAGCTGGTAATTCTGGGTAATCTGGGTAATCCCAGAATATCGACTGATATTTTCATGAATGGCTGTAAAGACATCGCCTATTAACATTTTTATCACGACTTTTAAAAGTTATAGTGTTATGTATATAATTATTATTTTATATTTAGGTTTTATTCCTGTTAACTTAATGTATTTCAGTTCCTATTTATTTTATAAATTTATAAACTAAAATTAACCGAAACTAAACAGCACAATAAATAATAGGGTAAAATTTGAACCGTTTTCAATAAAAAACATTGACGGACTCTACTTAATCAATTCCATACCAAGTAAACATAGCGCCAGCTGTAATACTAAAAATTAATAAAATACTATTTGTTCCAATAAGGTATACATGGTGTTCATGAAATGACTGTACAACGCTTCACCACAAATTCCATAACCAAAAATAAGGCGATCTAGGCAAACTTACCTATATGCAATGTTGCTTCGTTTAGCCGCTACAGGGCGCTAAAGTTTTCAAATTAATATTGTGTTTTCGGAATAATTTCTAAACGCCTTTATCGATTTCCACTAATTTTGGAACTAAGAATGAACACTATTAATAGCGTGTTTTGACGTATGCGCCATCTTTTTTTAATACCTGCAAATTTAAAATGGCGTGTGATTGGTAATTAAAAGTTCCTCTTTTTGTTACCCCCCGTATTAAATTATTTCTCTGACACTAGCTGACTTCATGTTGAAACTTTTTTGTCTCTTGTAGAATTTTAGCCAGATATGCAGTTTCTCTGCAAAAAAATGAGTTTGATTTTTATAACAATTCAAATCTTTTTCAGGTTTTTCATCGTAAATAATTTTTTTGCAGAGCATGGCTAAAATTTTACAAGAGACAAAAAATTTCAACATGAAGTCAACTAGTGTCAAATAAATAGTTAAAGTCATTTATACGGGAGATAACAAGAAGAGGAACTTTTAATTACCTCACACGGCATTTTTAAATTTGCAAGTATTAAAAAAAGATGGCGCATAAGTCAAAACAAGCTATTAATAGTGGTCATTCTTAGTTCCAAAATTAGTGGAGATCGATAAAAGCGTTTAGAAATTATTCAGAAAAAACAATATTAATTTGAAAACTTTAGCGCCCTGTAGCGGCAAAACGAAGCAACATTGCATATAGGTAAGTTTGCCTAGATCGCCTTATTTTTGGTTAAGGAATTTATGGTGAAGCGTTGTACAGTCATTTCATGGACACTTTGTATAACTTTATTTTGAATTGTCTTAACTAAACTGTTATTTTTTTATAATGATTAAATTTGACTGTGTTTTTACATCGCTGTCAATAAATAAATCACTAATTTGCATGCGCAAATAATGGTGAGCGACTGAGCAGCCCCTCAAATTGCTGAGACATAACTTTTTAACTATAAAATTTCAGGTCTGGATTTTATTAATTTGGTATAAGAAAATATCGCAACTGTTGTAAAAAAATCATTATTTTCAAACAAAAAAAAAACAGCTTACTTTACTTGGGAATTGAGCGTTAATATTTTTAATTTTTTTTTTGTTTGACTCCTATCGTGTCCCTCCACATGGACAAATTATAACATAAATGAGACACCAAAGCTTACGAACTGTATTATTTTGCAAACTTAGGCTACTTATTAAGATTGCCGAAGGGCGCGACTATGTTTGCGAATTCCGACATTTTATTTTTTTGTTGAGATTCTAGAAGCGTTTCGTACTCTGCAATACTTTAAAGAGTGCGACACCATTGCGGCTTGGAGAACGCAGCTTTAATAAAAAGGTTTAATCTATACCAGTTTTTTTGGTTCTTAAATGATAATTATAGTAAATTGATAACAAAATAAGAAGTAGGTTTTCAAACAAAAATGAAATCGGTGATTTAAAAACATTATAAACTTGTTGGCAACGGTTAAAAATTTTAATTTAAATGACAGGTAACCTCGTAGTATAGATCCTAAACCTTTTTAATGATTAGTAGATTTAGTCTTAATAGAGACTTTTTGCACCTCTTAAATTGTCATGCTTTTGTGGTTATGGTTATTTTGCACATGCGCAGTGTCAGAAACCATAACGGACTCCGTTATTTACGGAAGATAAGGAAGAGCTTATCGTAATCCTTATGGTTATGCTTAAACTGCATGGTTGCCGGAATATACAAAAGTTATTAAGCATCATTACTACGAATCAAAATTGTGATAAGCAATTAATTAAAATCCGAAGCAAATAGTAGCTTTACACGGCAATAAACGATGATAACAAGAAAAGTGGATTCTTTGAAAGAAATCAAATGGACCTGGGTGTACTGGGTAGATTCTGCTTTTTTTATATATATTTTCGACTTTATACACTTGACTCAATCTGGCAGACCTGCTTTTATTGCAACCTAACCTTACTTTATTATTGTTTATGAAATGATTGAAATGTATTATAATTTATATCGCAGTTTTAATATGATGATAACACAACGAAATACGCACGAAGACCGCCAAGAAAAGAAAAATTTTGAATATACAAATTAGTCAAATTATTGTTAGGTTAGGTATTTTATTTGTTTAGATGCGCTGGCGCCAAATAACTACAGACAGACCGTAGGCGCGGCAAAATCTCTTGTTTTAACAGTGGCGGTACTCGTTATGTTTAATAAAGTTAACGGAGCTAAAAACTGATGTTAATTTAAGAGGTGCAAAAAGTCTCTATTATTAAGAAAACGTAATGGCTATACTTTTTGTTTTATGTAGGAATTTGTCGTTTTAAGCAGAGCACTTTAACGCACGTTTTTGGTTGTCCAGTTGCACGCTTCGCCTATGTTTTTTTAATCTCATTTGGTAACTGTGAGGTATCTTTTCTATTCCCCAGTCACTGAATGGGATTTGCAAAAATATAGTGTCATATTCACCATTTTTATTTTTTGCTCGTCCACGCCGTTTTATTTTTTGCTAGTTGCTTGTTTTCAAAGTTACTTAAATAAAGCAAATGAAAGAATCATAAAATAGTTCCCATTCCCAATCATCATTCAAAATAGAAATTATTTCACTTAAAAAAAACTCAGTAGATTTTTTCCTTTGCTTTAAGAACAGTAATATTTTTGCTTTTTTGTAGCCTCATTATTATATTTATTTTTATAGCTGTAGTCAGATGATAAAATATGACTTGACGTCTTTGTATTTTTTCAGTACAGCAATTTTAATTACCTGCTGTGATAAATAACAGTTTCTTCTTTCTTCAGGAGTCTTTTGTATAGTAAAGGAATAGACATATTATATTTTGGCACCTTATAAAGCTTACTTCAAGGAGTGTAAAAACATTTTGCTATCTGACTACAGAGATTTAAACTAATTTTTTGCAGTTTTCAGTTACTTATCTTGGACTTGGCATGATGCGACCCGTTCTGAAAGGTTAGGGCGTGAGTATTACATCAGGTACTGGTTTGATTTTGAATAATCGGTCCCTGAGTAAGACTTACACTCTTTCTTTCGCAGTCTTCGCAAAGCTGGTATCCCCTTTTGTTATTTTTTTATTTAAGTTTTTAGCTATTAGTCTATTTAATTAAACCAGTATTTTTTTCTTGTTTGGTAGTTTTGCTTAATTTTAAACATAATTACTATAACGGATTGTATGTTTAAAATAAATAGTTTATGAATAGGAATATTAGAAAAATTTACGCTATAACTTGAAAACAAATGAATATCGGATAAGAACGTGTGGGTTTTTTACATTGTTTTCGCGTATATAATACACTCCGGAAATGTTAGTCCGTTCCTCTCGACTCACTCTGTATACTTAAACGTTTTTCATCTACCACTTAACTTTTATACAATGTTGAAGAATTATTTAAAAAATATATATTTTAATTTTTTATATTATTTATTGTTTCAAATACTAAAAAAAAAAGAAGATTTGTCCCAACGCAACGTCTTCAGGGGTTGAAGAATAAGTTTATTAAGGTCCAGCCCATTCCAAAGAAAGGTAAAAAGACCCTGCCAAGCAACTACCGACCCGTCGCATTGCTTTCAGTAATTTCCAAAGTAATGGAGAAAGCTATTAACCAACAACTCCTAAAGTATCTGGAAGGGCTTAACATAATCAGCGACCATCAATACGGTTTTCGTAAGTCCAGATCAACAGGTGACCTTCTGGCATATGTCACCCATCTTTGGAGCAACACCATCGAACATCATGGAGAATCCCGGGCTGTTGCACTGGACATCTCTAGGGCTTTTGATCGTGTTTGGCACGATGGGCTTCTAAGTAAATTGCGATCCTACGGTATGCCTAATGGATTTTGTTTATGGTTAACCAGCTTCCTTAAGAACCGTTCTCTGCAAGTGGCGATTGACGGGTTTCTCTCAGACACCTTCACCATCAATGCCGGTGTTCCTCAAGGGTCCATATTGTCGCCTACCCTCTTTTTACTGTATATTAACGACCTTTTAGTGAAAACCCAAAATCCAATTTATAGCTTTGCTGATGACAGCACACTTGTCTCATCTTTTACCTTGACTCCCCAAACATCCGCTGCCGACGCACATCTTCGCAGGCAGCATGAAGTATTGCGCCTCAACAAAGACCTGGAAGAAATTTTGGCTTGGGGTGACAGTAACCAAGTCGAATTTAATGCTAAGAAAACCCAGGCAGCAGTCTTCTCCAAAAAGGTTAACATTGCAGAACCGGATATAGTCATGGCAGGACACGCAATTCCCCTGGCACCGTCTATTAATTTGCTGGGGGTCAATCTGGGAGGTAATATGTCTTGGCATGATCACGTTGCCGCAATTGCCAAAACAGCTGCACAGAAACTTGGTGTACTTTTCCGCACCAAAAGGTTGTACACACCTCATCAACTTTTGACACTCTACAAAGCCCAGATTCGACCATCATTAGAATATTGCTCTCATGTCTGGAGCTCTGCACCCAAGCACACCCTTCGGCTACTGGATTCCATTCAAAGGAGAGCCGTTCGTCTGATCGGCGACCCCGAGCTGACCAAGACCCTCGATAGCCTGGAGCATCGAAGACAGGTTGGTGATTTGGCTCTCTTTTACAGATATTTCCATGGCAGGTGTTCGACTGACATTGCCCACTTGATTCCACCTAGAGCAATGCAAAACAGAAATACACGGCAAACCACTGCCGCTCATCCATATGTTGTTCAGCTTAGTACTCCTCGAACTTCATTGTTCAAGAATTCTTTCATCTGGAGAACGTCATCTTTGTGGAAAGATCTTCCTGAGGTCGTGTTTCCCAATGAATACAATCTTCAACGTTTCAAGACCAACGTTAATCGCTTTTTTCGCACTCGCACCGCTCCCAGAGCGCCTTAAAGGATTTTTCCTACAGTGCAGGTGTTTTATCATAAAAAAAAAAAAAAAAAGATAAAATAATCATTTATTATTTTTATCTATTTAAAATAAACTTATTATTGTTATTTTATTTTTAAAATATCGAAGTTGACTTTAACTTCCGGTATACCTGGAAGTGACGAGCACATTCTTTTTTGTTTATTATAATATAAATATAATAATAATTATTAGAACGTACTCGTTTAAATTTTTATCCAAAAATTAACTTATGATTATTTCTAGTGTCCCAGCTCCAACAAAAATTGAACAAAAGTGAAATGACCATACACAACCTGACAAGCCAAACCGACGGTAAAATCGACAAAACGCTCGTTAAAAGTCTGGTGGTAGGACTACTTACTTCTGGAAATATTCATAATTGGAATAAGGATCAGGCTCAGATCATTAAAATCATTGGTACCGTTCTAGATTTCAACCAACAGGACCATGACAAAGTCAAAATGAATCAACCTCAACACGGATCATGGTTAGGTTCGATGCTCTTTCCACAACCGAATACCCAAAATATGTCTCAGGAATCCCTATCACAGGCTTTTGTCAGATTTTTGGAACACGAATCGACACCACGAGTAGTACCGAGTCTGTTAAGTGAACAGACAAGCAAACCGACTTCAAGTACTGACGGTAGTAAAAAAACTACCCCTCGAGCTTCACCGATAGTATTAAACGAAATTGTACTACCTACATTTGCTGATTTCGGGCAGAGTAGAAATTCCAGTTCGATATTAAAAGATGTTTTAAAAGATAATAACAACAGTTAGTTGAAAAGAACTCTTAGTCGGAATTTGTCTAAAAAAAATTAAATTGGTTATGTCAAAAAAATATTGTCAGTGCCGTATAACGTAGCATTTCGGTAATATTATCAACAGTAATATACCGATAGAGGAGGCGTCTTATCGATAATACCGCTGTTTTTTACAATAAATCGATTTTCTGACAAATTTTCACGAAATGTAATTTTTATTTATAATCTGATATGATCCCGAGAGCTTTAGCTCGAGGGTCTTATCTTTGTTTATAAGTAAAAATTATATTGAGTGATAATTTTCTTAGAAAATCTAGTTTCGAGTGAAAAACAACGATATGAAGATAAGACGCCGCTTCTAGAGGTGTATTTTATTGGATAATTTACTGAACCCGAAATAAAAGCCTTTTGTGATAAAGGAAAATATACAAACACATCATTATGATTTACTTTTAAGTTTATAAACGCACCACAACTAACAATTAAATAAAAATCCAAGACTAAAGGCCTTTTTACATTGGGTGCAATTGCAAGAAAAAATTGCCTGAAAGCATGCGCTTTGTCGACGTTTTAAACAGCTGATGCGGGTTTTAAATGGGAAAACGTGCATCAGCTGATTAAAACGTCGTCGAAGCGCATGCTTCCAGGCCATTTTTCTTGCAATTGCGCCCAATGTAAAAACGCCTTAAATCAGACGCGTGGAACGTCAAAAATCAAATTCGCTTGTTGTCATCACGGTTGCCATGAAAATGCCAAGATTTCTTAAGCTCGCGTCAAAGCAAAGCACACTGGGTTTAATCTTGCATACCTTTTGTCATAAAGCATTTCTTTAAAAATGTCAAAATTAAGTTAAGTTTATGCCCTAAAATCACCTCAAATACTGTTGTGTGTCACTTTTATTTTGTAGGGGTTATAATATTTATTTATTAACTTGATTTCTTGAAATAAATTACTGTTTGTTAGACAAAAAGCTACAGGGGTCTTAGCGAGCTAGCGGTAGGTCTTATCGGGTAAGATCCCGTTGCCAAGGTGGTTGCTATGAAAATTAGCGTTCTGATTGGTTCTATATATGTGAGGTAAATTATCATTACGGTAAACCTACAAAGCCGATTTTTTTGTATCAATATAAAAAAATATAAATTAATATATACCTGCATATTGTTATTTTTAATTTTATCTATTTACTGGTTCAAATTAATCCTTAAACATTTTCAATGCACTCTCAAAATAGTTACACCCTGACTTGGGATACAATGGTAGATAGAAATATAGATATTACTGATGTGATACGGCCGATTTTACCGTCTCCAGCTGGATACCGTTCATTAAAATCAAAATAAAATAATTTTAATATGCTGTGCCTGTCTAAAATATGTTATTAAACATTTCATTTCTCGGCCTCGTCAGGATTGTTGCTAATAATATCTTAAACATTTTTAAAAAGTTTTTGTAATATACGTTTTAACTTTAAAATTTGTACCATTAAACAATTTTTTCTATCTGAGATTATAATTTATAATATATTATCGTTAAATGTAGTAATTTTAATTAGACTTTAAGATACTAGGTTATAAAATAAATTTTTAATATGTTGCCTATTAGAGTTTTATTGACTTTTTATCATCCTGCCGTCTAGAAATAAATATTAACATTGGGAGATGTTTGTCAGTGTGATAGTGGAATACAATTGAACGGCAGTAGAGTTTTGGACTTGCATTGTCTTTATTTGTTTAGAATCACTACGTTTCAACTGGTAAGCATCTCCAGTCGTCTTCAGGTGAATACTGAATAAGTACGGTAACTACAGCTCTATTTATACTAGGCAGGTGCTGTGACGCATGACTAGTGGGTGGAGTCATGCGTGTTGCTAGGTGATGATGCATAACTGGATGAGTCATGCTTGTGAGTTATGCTCGATGACGTCATGCTCGATGACGTCATGCGTCTAACTCTTGGGTGGTCTTATTCTAAGATTACATTTACTTAACAAGGGTTTCCAGACGTTTCGGAGAGACCGAAAAATCAGGTGCAGCTGACCACGCCTGGACGCACGGCCATCATATCATGTGGACAAAAGCGGAAATCCTGCAAAAAGAACCGCACTGGAGGAAGAGGAAGTTTAAGGAAGCTGCGACAATACACCAAAATCCAGGTTGCTTTAGTAAGCCTTCATTAGATATGAGAAACGTCTGGAAACCCTTGTTAAGTAAATGTAATATTAGAATAAGACCACCCAAGAGTTAGACGCATGATTCATCGAGCATTGCGTCATCACCTAGCAACACGCATGACTCCGCCCACTAGTCATGCGTCACAGCACCTGCCTAGTATAAATAGAGCTGTAGTTACCGTACTTATTCAGTATTCACCTGAAGACGACTGGAGATACTTACCAGTTGAAACGTAGTGATTCTAAACAAATAAAGACAATGCAAGTCCAAAACTCTACTGCCGTTCAAGAAACGTCATTGTCTCCAACCTTTAAACAGACACTGGAATACAATTATTGCAAACCCAATTTTTATTAAAGCTAAAACTGTAGAAGCTTTATAACAATTTTAGAATATAGAAAAATAGATAATTATACAAATACTTGCATTACAATGATTTTTCAAATTATAAATAAGTTAAATGGGGAGAAATAATACTTAAGTCTTAAAGTTTCTTTTAAAGGGGGTGTGCGCCAAAAAAACAACTTTATTTAAAAAAATAAAGAAAAAAAACTAAGAATAATAGTCCGAACCGCAACCTTCTATCGCAAATAATAACGGAGATATGCCTTTTCAAAGATGTCATATTTCAGCGCGTGACGTCACAAAGGCTTGGCCGCTGCATAAATCAGTATAGTGCATGGAATTTAAGTAAAGGCCTTTTTACATTGGGTGCAATTGCAAGAAAAATGGCCTGGAAGCATGCGCTTCGACGACGTTTTAATCAGCTGATGCACGTTTTCCCACTTAAAACCTGCATCAGCTGTTTAAAACGTCGACAAAGCGCATGCTTTCAGGCAAATTTTTCTTGCAATTGCACCCAATGTAAAAAGGCCTTAAGTTTTAGCGCTTAGTAGTCATCAAGTTGTTAACCTCCATGTTGTTCACTGTCAAAAATCTCTTTCATTGGCGTATTTAGAAGAGGGCTGCCGGGCCGCAGCCCCCCCCCCCCCCCCCCCCCCCCGGAGCTTAGGAGCTCAGGTCTAAAAGTCTAATTGCAACCTAATTCTTCGTTTCACGCTTGGACTAGGATCTTCATTCATTTTGAGCCGAGGCTAGGCCTATAACTCCTCTTAATTAATGACAAAACATTAGCTTAAAACTAGTACACTATGTTGGTGTTGTGCGAGGGGTTTGAACCTGGGTCCCTCCGACTCGAATAAGTCTGTTCTGGAATTTAGCATTCAAAGATAGCAAATTGCTTTCTCTTTTTAAATTTAAACCCATACGTAATAGGTCAAAATCTACTAGAAATGACTCTTGTTGTGCTAGACTAACTAGCCTTTCAACAGATTTGGTCAACTCGCGACAAGATAACATATCCCCTTATCCCTAAACCTTTGAAAATTGCGAACGAATCTTAAGCAAACACACGTTTCAGTTTATTTAAGCTTGAAAAACGCAAAAAAATATCAAAATTGTTAATAACTGCTGTGTGAACAACTACTTTTTGTTCTGCTAATTATTTATTACTACCTACGTTAACTTAAACTTTTCAAATTGTAAGTTATCTTTATATAGCCCATTCTACTAAATCTTAGACTCGTATCATTCCGTTAACGCTTAACCCCCTAGATACTACATCCGCAGGATTATGATTGTAGACACGTGATACCAATCGTCTATATTTGTCAATTGTTGTATTTCGCTTACACGATTACCACAAAAAGTTTCCACTAACTACCGGCTCTCGTATCCACGATAAATCTATTTTGAGAGTCCCCGAGTAAAAATAACACTTGTCAAATTTTATCTTTAATGGATCTATTATTTTTTGTGCCAATAGGGCTATCCACAATGATGCGCATAACTATAAATGCGGTAACTAACTTCTTAATCGGGGTTACTCTTGACTTTGCACATAAAAGCTGTGTAAAATACTGACCACCCGAAATTTGGCATCTTACATAAGTATAGGGTGGAATTTTTAACTGGAATAAATTCGGTATTAGAAAGCCTCTTTATTTGCGAAGAAAATACGGGTGCCTTTATTTTTAGTTTGGTACACTATTTTCGTCCCGTCATGAAATTTACTCCCCCAACTTTTTTTTTCGCAAATTTAAAGGTATGTATTGCAACAGCTCGTTGGAAAGGGCATACAAAAAGGAATACGACCCACTATTTACTTTTGCATTCTGGTAATCTAAACGCAATTTTTTTTTTGTAAAAATGGTTGGAAATGTTGATAAAACCCTAATCTAAAGTAAATAAATTTATTCTTGACATTATGTACCATTTCCGGGGTTATTTGGCGAATTTAAATTCAACTTTTTTTAGCCAGCCTGCGCTGCCAACACCAAAATTGTAGTATGTGTTGCTAAAATGGCCAGTTCGTATTTTTTTCTGGCTTTCTACATTACTAAAATGTAAATAGTGGGTCGTATTCCTTTTTTTATGGCCTTTCCAACGAGCTATCGCAATATACATATCTTTACATTTGAGAAAAACAAGTTGGGGGCGGTTTCTACCCCCAAAAGAGGGTTAAATTTCATGACGGGACGAAAAAAGTGAACCAAACTAAAAATAAAGGAACCCGTATTTCCGTATTTTCTCCGCAAATAAAGAGGATTTCTAATACTGAATTTATTCCAGTTAAAAATTTCACCCTGTATAGGCATCAGCCATAAGCCTTTTGACTGGCATCTCTAAAGTCATGGAGTTTTATTGTAATATAATTTGGCGTAATAACTATTCTCGGTTCTCGGTATTTTAAAACTATTGATCTTCAGCAAACTATTTTTAAACATTAACCATTTATCTAACAGTTCCCTAGAAAGCTCTTAGTCTCAGCCGAACTCTCCTTGCGATAACGATTGCATTAATAACTTTGCTATTATTATAACAGGACCTAAAAGATGTAAAGGATCATGAATTTGTGAAATTGAAGACAAAATAGTTCGCTTTGTGATTATTTCAGGATTTTTGAAGGAAGGCACCGATTATTAAATTGTGTCAGAATTTGAATCTCATAGAATACCTAACGTCTCACTGGTTTTATTATCGCCCAAATTTAAAATACGTGAATACTCTTTATTTACTTGAAATTGTGTCAATAGTTTCTTTTTATCGCATAACCATTTTCTTAATTGAAACCCAGCACTCGCTAAAATATTTGTTATTTGTGATTATAGTGTTTAGGAGCTCACTTTTACTATCAACGCATTCTAAAAAGATCGTTCATAAAGAAAGACATTTTTATAGATTCACTGGCTCTTAGGTATATAAGTAATTTCGAAATCGTCCGCTAACTTATTTTAACATCGTACTGCTAGATATGGAGCCGATCCATGCGGTACCATGTGTAACGGTATTTAACTCGTAGCATTTTAAATCATTAGCGGAATCTTGTCTCCAAATTCTTTGTAAATTACGCTGTAGGTACGTGTAAATGTACATTTTACATATCATTATAAAAGGAATTAAAGGTATCACTCGACCCCAGTCGGAAGGTGCGTGCAGGACCCAGTTTTGTAGTGCCCTACACTCGTATTATTTTTCCCTTGATTATCTTCGCCAGCAACTATAACTAGATCGTGCATGTAAAGCTGCAGCTTTATTTGCTACCTCGTTTTGTTTAGTTATTGAGCCCTCTTGATTGCTTTCCGAATTTTCGTTAAATCTGGCTACATCGCTTGCATCCTCCTTATCTCATTGTTTAAAAAACCCGCGCGGTTGAAATGTAATAAAATCCCATTGTGCATACTTCTAAGATTTTCAATTTGTCAAATAATATAAAGCAAAATGTAAAAAACACTTCGTTAATGTTCAGAATGGCTAGAAGAAGGAAATATTCCCACTGTTTTCTTTTTAGCTAGTTTAGTATTCTCGAGGCCAGAACTTTTAAGCATGGTTTGAAGAATGTTGTAAAATTGTATTTTATAACGAAGTCGTATCTACTCTCCAAAAGGGATATAATAATGTAAGGTTAGGATCAGAAAGCCCTATCTTCTTATACAAATAAATATATTTAATCAGAATCTACGCGTTTCGGCCTACAAGGCCATCATCAGGCCATAAGGTCCAACACATAAAGACCAAGTAGGACGCATCCTAGTCAAAAATTCAATCAATAAGCACTTGACACACTATTTTACATTCTAAAATACATTTACACTTGTTAAAAATTGAAAATCGGAAAAACAACAACAGTCAGCAATTTTTACTTTTAATTTTTAACAAGTGAAAATGTATTTTAAAATGTAAAATAGTGTGTCAAGTGTTTATTGATTGATTTGTTGACTAGGGTGCGTCCTACTTGGTCTTTATGTGTTGGAACTTATTACCTTTATGCCCTGATGATGGCCTTGTAGGCTGAAACGCGTAGGTTTCGATTTAATATATTTATTTGTAAGTACCCTACATTAAATTGTATTTTGTTTATGAAAAAAAAAAGTTTTAAACTAAATTTAGTAATTACCAACCATATGCCACATCACAAACAAATTTTAAAAAATAATTAAGCTTTCCAGTTTGGTGTTTTAGGACAGAACCAAAATGCAATAATCCAAAAATTTTGATTTGTATCTTATCTAAATACTTAGGTACCATTTTTCTTTTGTAAACCCTTTGGCCAGCTTCAAGATACGCACATGGGTGCTTTAAAACGCAAAACAACAATAATGCCAACTTACCTTTTCTAACGGCGTTAAATTTTATCTGGTTCTTTCTAATGTACTTCGAGATTTTGGTGACTTCACCAAAAATTAACTGCGCACTAATGTTTCTTAAACTATTCATTATAAATATCCAAAAAAAAACTAAACCCGTTTCGCCATATTGAGGGATGACAAAGAACGACAGCTCTAGGGACTTTCGAAATATTTGTTGGTTTGATTGAAACCATGGAACTAACCAAAAAATTGTAAGATGTCCGCTGACAAGGCCTGTGCTGTCAAATTCAAGTAAACATGTATTTTATTTTTTATCTTTTACCAGGTAAAATGTAAGCGATTTATTGTTATATAAAATGGCTCAAGGAGTTTTGAGCTCGGATATCTCGAGAAGAAATCCCCAAGACGATTACGAATTAATCCAGAGAATTGGGAGTGGAACTTATGGAGACGTTTATAAGGTCTGTAGAAAATAATTTACATTTAATTACACAATTAATTTTAAACATTCCAATGACCATTTCAGGCCAAAAGATTATCTACAAATGAACTGGCCGCAATTAAAGTTATCAAGTTGGAGGCTGGTAAGTTATATTTTTATAAAATATGTCATTTCATATACTTACCTACCTGAGTGATAAAAATAATATAAAAATTCTAGGAGATGATTTTGGCATTATCCAGCAAGAAATCCTTATGATGAAAGATTGTAGACATCCAAATATTATCGCTTACTATGGAAGTTATTTAAGACGGGATAAACTATGGATTTGTATGGAGTACTGTGGTGGAGGCTCCCTACAAGATATTTATCATAGTAAGTTCTAAGTACATGATTGAGTATTCATTTATTACATGTGCTCAACCAGGTTTTCTTTTGTACTTGTGTGTTTCTAATGTTTTACAATAGATATATATTTTCAGTTACAGGGCCTCTAGCAGAAATCCAGATTGCCTACATGTGTCGAGAAACACTGCTGGGCTTATCGTACTTGCACGGAATGGGAAAAATGCACAGAGATATTAAAGGTGCCAATATTTTACTGACTGAAAGTGGAGATGTCAAACTTGCAGATTTTGGAGTTTCTGCGCAAATCACAGCTACCATAAACAAAAGAAAATCTTTTATTGGTACCCCATACTGGATGGCACCTGAGGTTATTAGTTTTCTTTATAAATTTGTGTATTTCTACCAAATAACTTGCTAAAAAATAAACTTTTAGGTTGCTGCAGTTGAACGAAAGGGTGGTTACAACCAATTGTGTGATATATGGGCAATAGGAATAACAGCTATTGAACTAGCAGAGCTGCAGCCTCCAATGTTTGACCTGCATCCCATGAGAGCATTGTTTTTAATGTCAAAGAGTGGATTTAAACCTCCCACTTTAAAGGACAAAGAGAGATGGTGAGTCACTAGGTATTTTTATACTCGATGATCATTTAATAACATGCCTACCTAATTCTATTTTAACTATGTTTACTTCTTGAACTAGGTTGTGATAATAATAAACTACTTAGGTATTGCAATTTTTTTTATATAATCATTCATCATCAATAATTTGGTAATATCTAAAAATATTTAGTTGATTTTAAGTTAATTCAAGAAAAATGTTTGGACCTTGTTGATATCATAGTTCAATTTTAATTTATTATGACTAACTGTTATACACTAGCACACCCAGGATTTTGTGTTCTGTATGTCTGATAACTGAATACTTTCTGCACTTGACAGCCATTTTTAACTGACCACAAATGTAATATGGTATAAAGTAGGGGTGGATATTATCTGGACCTGGACTAATTGAAGAATTTGTTCTGTCAATTGTAGAAAAAACTATTGGACAATACTTGAACAGCTAACAGATTTTTTTAATAGACACAAACTGCTGTCACCATGTCAGCATGGATTTACTAAGGGTCTCAGTACCGAAACAGCCCTCTGTTCTTTTGTTAAGTCCATTGTGGACAATCTAGATCAGGGTTTGTTTTTGTCAGGTTTATTTATAGACTTTTCGCGGGCTTTTGATTGTGTTAACCATGTCCTATTATTGGAGAAATTGCATCGTTATGGCATTAGGGGTGTTCCGCCTAATCTAATAAAATCTTACTTAGAAAACCGGTCCCAATTTGTGAAAGTTAACGGGGTTAGAGGAAACACTAGACAGTTCTCACAGGGTGTTCCCCAAGGATCAAACTTGGGCCCTTTTCTCCACATTGCTTATGCGATTGACCTAAGTCCATATATCACTAGAGAAAAAGTATTTGTTGTCTGCTATGCAGATGATACTAACAGCCTAATAACTGCGGATGATCGGTCGACACTAAATGATGAATGTGAGAGTGTATAGAAAAATAGAACGGTGGGTGGATAAGAACTTTCTAAAACTAAATAAAGAAAAAACGGTATTGCTTTCCTTCACATTATCAAGACGAAATAACGAAAGTACCTTTAAATTGTTTTAAGCAACTTCAGAAGAACTAAACTGTCAGGAAAATACAAAGATGTTGGGGGTGGGGATTGATTGTAAACTTAAATAGGGATTTCATGTTGATAATCTATGCTCCAGATTGCGGAGCACTTGCTATGGACTACACTTTTTGTCTGGGCAATGTGGCTTGCCTACACTTATGCATTATATTTTGCTAATTTTCATAGCCACCTTAGATATGGTATATTGTGCTGGGGTAACAGCTGTCAAATAAATAGTGTTTTTCTACTTCAAAAGTTTGCAATTAGAATGCTATGCAAGCTTCAACGATGGAAAACCTGTAAACAAGCCTTTAAAAGGAATAAAATTCTTACGGTTTTTGACATATACATACTTGAAGTTTGTTCATATGTTTATAGAGACCGGCATCTGTTTGAGGGTTGCCAGCTTAATCACAAATATAATACTAGAGGACACTTAAGATTTTTGCCGCTGCCTCATCGAACAGCTACCTATCAAAATAGTTTTTATTTTATAATGCCCTAGATAGCACTGGCGGCTTAACAATAGGGTCAAATGGTCATTGACCTCCCATAAATAATAAGTCAAAATGACAGTTAAAAACTCTAAAATTAACATTTAACCCATCCAAAAATATCTAAAATAGTATATTGAACATCTGAAATCTTCAATTTTTACGCTACAACATCTTAAATGTCGTTCATATTATACCCCGGTCAAAACTTAATTTTGACCAAATATAGCCTGCTTATTTAAATGTAAAATTCTATTTGCATAGCGGCCGGTGATTTCTTAGAGCGAGAAAGAATCATAGAATAAATCAACGCGTTAAATCGAGAGAAACTGCTACTCCAGGCATTGACCGCGAGCTCACTGGTTCCATGCGAAAGGTCACATGTCATGTATAGTCTAACCTCCGACCTATGCACCGGTGCGTGTCTCTCTTCGATCTCTGATGCAGATTGACAAAAGGCTGACGTCCATCGGTTATTAATCTGTGAAATTGATTATTATTTCATCTGCAAATTGTCGGTGGCAGTGTTTTGTCGAGCGCGTGGCTCCAATTACGAATGGAATGTAATTTTAGTAATATTTAATTAGTTTGTTGTTTAATTAAATAAATACAAGAAATATGAACAAAAAAGGGCGTGGCATCCAAAAAATTTTTGCCTGCGGCGCATTTTTTCCCTGTATTGACCACCCTACTAAATTTATTTATTTATTTATTTATTTATTTACATTACCTACCCTACAGGTTAAATAACCCAACTACAAGGCAGGACCATGAAAAAGTTTACACAAAAAATAAATATACTAAAAGTGAAGCTAAAAATACTAACAAAAGTAAGCTAGTCTATACGTAAACCTAAACTAATTATTTGAATATAAGAAAAGTAACAGTAAAAAAAAGAAAAAGAGAGACTGAACACAGAAAATCATGTCACTGGACAAAAAATAATACCAGCCGCACAATCTCAGTTTAAAGTATTAATGCCGCACTAACCTCTTAACTGTACTGACCGAAGAACTGAAAAAATCTAAATCAAACCGCTTATTATATCTCTCACACATTTGAAAGACAGGAGAAAACTTTAAAATATTTGTCTTTGGATTAGGCAGGTAGAAAGTCATATTTTGTCGTGAATTCAATCGTGGCACATTAAAATTAAGCTTACCCAATATATTAATACAGTCGAGTTGATTGTTTAGTAATTTATACAGAGCCATTAATAGGTGGTAATCACGGCGATCCCTGAGTGATTCATATTTAAATCTCTGAAGAAGTAGAGTCTGGGGAAAACCCTGCATGGGATATATTCCGTCGACCCTAAAGCTAAGGTACTTTAAGAATTTTCGCTGCACCCTTTCAAGATTATCAATGTGAACATTATACTCAGGTATCCAGATCACTGCGGCATATTCTAGTTTCGATCTTATATATGCATTGTATAAGCTTGTTAAGACATCAACGCTGTTAAAATCCCTAGTGCAGCGCACAATAAATCCATAACTCTGAAGGGCTTCACTAATAATCTTATTTATATGGGGTATAAAAGAAAGCTTTGAATCAAAAACGACACCCAAGTCGCAAAATGAGTCAGAGCGAGAAATAATTTTATTTTCAAGAATATAATCAAAATTAATTACAGAAAGTTTATTTGTAAAAGAAACAACTTTACACTTCTCAATGTTAAGCTTTAAATTATTTTTAATACACCAATTATTAATTAGATCCAAATTCCGCTGAATAACAATACAATCATTGATGTTTCTAATTCTTTTATATAGTTTAATATCATCAGCGTATATCAAATGGTCAACATCCAGATCATCACCAATATCATTTATAAAAAGAATAAAAAGTAACGGCCCAAGCACCGATCCCTGGGGGACACCGGAGCCAGCGGTATATTTATTAGAGCTGAGTCCATGAAGGGAAACATACTGGCAGCGGTTGGAGAGATATGACTTAATAAGTGCCAACAACGACTGTGAAAATCCAAACTTTTCTAATTTTGAAATCAAAATACCATGATCAAGTCGATCGAAAGCTTTTGAAAAATCTAAATATATTACATCAGTTTGTATACCCTCATCCAACGACTCAGAAAGATTTTGTGCCATATTAAGCAAGTTGGTTATCGTGGATCTACCCTTAAAGAATCCATGTTGCTGCTGAGTTATTTGCCCGCGGATGAACGGAAAGACAGACTCGTGAAGTAGGAACTCAAACACTTTACAAAAATTACAGATAATTGATATTGGTCGGTAGTTAGATACTTCTGACCTATCACCCTTTTTATATACAGGACATACTTTAGAAGTTCTCCATATCTGAGGTATTGACTGATACTTAAGACATAGATTAAATATAACATGAAGCGGTCTCACCAAAACAAAACGGCAATCGTGGATTAAAAATGCCGGAACGGAATCCGGCCCTGTAGTAAACTTCGGTTTAATCTTCTTTAAGGCATTGATGACCTCATCCTCAGAAAAGTAGTGGACATTAATAATATGTTTATAAATAGTTTGATCATTTCTTAAAGCACCGGAAGTACTATTCAGAAATGACTGTTCAAAGAATTTAGCAAAATTGTTTAAAATATCAAGAGGATCAGTAAATTCTTCGTTGTCATAAGACATTGCATTTGGAATGTTGGAGGTCTCCCTCTTGCTTTTAATGAAATTCCAGAATTTTTTAGGGTCTCTCCTAATATCAAGTTCTATTTTTTGTAGGTAGTGTTTATAGGAAGTTTGGATATCTTTTTTAATTTTGGATCTTAAGAATTTAAAATTTTGCATTGATTGGGGACAAGCCGTTTTCTTGTATTTATGATGGAACTTATCTTTCTTTTTTATGTCTTGGATAATGTTTTTAGTAAACCACGGTGGATACTTACCGTTCGGAGCTTTCGCATACCGTGGCACGCATAAGTCAACAATCTCAAACAATTTGTCGTAGAAAGAAGTGCATGCACCATCCAAACTATCCAGTGATGTAAGAAACGACCAATCAACATCCAGAAACTTATTATACATTAAAGGAAAGTTAGCCTTGCGAAAATTATAGTTATTTTCAAAGTTTATCACAAAGTCATGTTTGTGGTTAACTGAATGAGAGTATTCCAGTGATATAGAAAGGGCAGGATGATGTTCATCCTCCCCTACAAGCGAGATATCCGAGGCACCCTCAACTACGCATTTTTTGTTGTTATGAAGTACTAGATCCAATATTCTGTTGTTAGCGTTCCTGATATAATTACCTTGCTTCAGATTCATGTAAGTTAAAAAATGACTAAGCGCTCTTGTACAATGATTCTCCACACCACTATCCACGAACTCTGAGAATAAGGGTAAATTAAAATCACCCAGAATACAGACTTTTTTATCAAATACAGGAACAGATGCAATAAAAAACTCAAAAAGATTATCTAGATCATTTAAGGTGACCGGTGGAGGTATATAAACTACAAAAAACAGCATCGTCGAGTAATCGAAACAGACCTTAACGCCTATTAAGTCAATATGCGGTAACAAATTTTCGTTCAGAAATATAATTCTGGATGATTTAAATCGCTGGTCAACAGCTAGTAAAACACCCCCACCCCTTGTCTTGCCAGTTGCATGTGGATCACGATCAGCACGATAGGTATTAAATCTAGAACTTATCACCTCATTAGTAAAAACAGACGAATTT
Source organism: Polydrusus cervinus (assembly GCA_935413205.1). Lineage (NCBI taxonomy): Eukaryota > Metazoa > Arthropoda > Insecta > Coleoptera > Curculionidae > Polydrusus > Polydrusus cervinus. The sequence goes on along the minus strand of OW284516.1, from coordinate 53,911,632 downwards.
AGCCACGTTTCTGTTAGAGCTATTAATTCGAAATTGCAATATGATGTACTATTTAGAATTTCCGCAGTTTTAGTGAGAAGTCCACGCGTGTTTTGGTAATATAATAAAATATTTGGGGTTTGTAACTGCTTAATGCTGGGAAGTACCATATTAGCATGAGAAATGGAATTGTGGGGGGAAACAGTTGCACCGAAATAAGTAGGCGTCAATAATTGCTATTGGCCCAGAATATTGGCCCGTAGTTTCGCACATGCCCTTTTATAAGCCTCGCATTTGTTTATATCCCATGCAGCGTGTGCGGTACTTACAGGGTTGCCGTGATTTCCATTATTTACCTTAATACAGTTTGAGCACTCAAGAGCCCTTGAATGACAATCACTGATAATGTGGTCATTTCCACATCTAGGACAGCTACGCTTATTGGAACAACTTTTAGCCGTATGATTAAATTCATTACAATTAAAACACCTACTAACCTCAACGCCGTCATATACTCTACAAGCATCATACCCCACAAATACGTTGCCCACCCTCGTAATTCTATCATAAGTGCCTCTATCAACTTGTACTACAGCTTGAAAACGGTTGGGATTGACCAAGAGCCGCCACTGCTAGATAGTAGCATAAAAGTGCCGCCTAACATTGGTACTTTTAAAAGTAGACTTAAAAAAATGTTATTTCAAAAGAATTGTTATAGTCTTAGTGAGTTTTTCTTGAAGTGTAATGCTTTTCCTTACATGACGTTTTTTCCAATTATTGTAGTACTTTGTATTGCTTTTCGATTGGGGAAATAAACGATATTATTATTATTTGCCGCTATACCAATAGTCTCGTGGAACATGTCAAAATCGATTTTTTTTGTTATCGGACATGCAGAATGGATACCCAGAAAAAGTTTTTCGGTACTGTGGTAATAATTTTTTTGTCATAAGTTGCACATTTTTTGGCGTCGCTCTATATACATAAATATAAATATTTTCAAAAACTGGTTGCGTGGTACAAAGTTGTATCACAAATAACATTAACAACTGAAGTTTACTTTTTTTAGGAGTCCCACATTTCACAATTTTGTTAAGGTGTCATTAACAAAAAATCCAAAGAAGCGACCAACTGCAGAAAAGCTGTTACAGGTAAAAACATATAGGATAATAAAATCATATTTATATGTGGCTTAGACTACGGATAAGATTGATTTTATCTATTCATACTTCTAAACTAAACATATCTAGCTAGTTTTTTAAGCTAATCTTTTACCTATTTTTTATTATGAAAACGTTGGGAGCAAGAATATTTGCATACTCTTCAGCAGAGGTAGAAATGGCTTTATAAGCCTTTCAAGATTGAATTAAATACTCTTGTTCTTACGAAAATTGAACAAAACCCCCCTTATCTCTGGGTAGAGTTGTGAAACTATATTCCGGAACCGACGCTACTTTAAGAGTGGTTACACTTACGACTTTCCATGATCTATTGCCTGGGCCTGTAGTTAATGTCTGTCCTTTACCTAATAATAATTTTATTCAAATAATTTTCCGGCTGTTTATGTATCATTTAAAAACTAAGCTTTTGGTGGGGTTATTTTATTATGGAATTTTTTTACAACTTTTTTTGGGATAATGGAAAGTAACATAAAAAAAACTTGCAAATTAAATTGATTCGGTTGATTTGGTATACTAAACTTGAGGGTTCTTTCTCATACCATAAGGCAATCGGACACTTATCCTAAGTTATAGCTGGACGGATGTAGGCAGAAATAAAGTTACCAATAGGTTTACTTATTATTGGTTCAATATGTTTAGGAAGGCCTCAATTTAAGTGGAGCCAACTACTTTTAAGAACCGCATTAGTTGGCTACCCCCTTCCGTGCCTGACATCCACCTTCTGTTTCAATTGCTAGCCGATTCTATTGTCCCATTTTTAATTATTATATACTAAGTTACTTATTATAGACGTGTATTTTAGTTTTATGCTTTCTTGTTTATGTTCCATTAATGTAATAAGTGTAATATGTACCAGATGAACTATTGTATCCTACTATTTGGGTAATACCTGTTATATATTTATTTATTTATTTAAATCGCAGCAGCAGTCACAAGACTTGTAGTTTACAAACTTAACACAAAGTACTTTAGAATATACCATACAATATCTTAGTAAATAGTAACAATAATACTAATAATAATTTTTTTTTTTTTTTTTGAGGGCCCGTCCATGCGCGGTATGCACTTAGGCCAGGTTTGGCCCATTGTGCTCACCCTGTTTGGTTGTAACATCCACTCTGTGATCCCAGTTCCTTGTACTAGTTTGTGTAGGTCACTGGGGAGAGGGTAAGGATGTCCTCTGGTTCCAGTTTTGGTTGCCCGAGCATTTGTTGCCTCTTCCGATCCAGCGACCCGCAATGGCAAACTATGTGCTGTACAGTTTCTCTATCTTGTCTGCATAATCTGCAGTCAAGGTCTCCATTACACAGTTGCACTCTGTGCAGATGGTTCCTTACAGCCATGTGTCCTGTCAGAATTCCTGTAATGGTTCTCAGCCGGCTCCTATTCATTTAAAGCAACTGTTTCGCAAGTCTTGGGGTCTGGATTCCCAATGAAGCTTTTGCTGTGGTCTAATCCCTGTCTACCGCTCCAGTGGATTCTGCGTTCATTTCTGATCAATCGCTTTATAACATCTCGTGCTGTGCACCCTGGTACTCCGAGTGCCGGCTGCATTTTCGGAGCCTTTCCTTGCGAATTTCCTGTAATACCTTCGTGGCCTGGTACCCACTGCAGTATTACTTTTTTCACTTTTGCCAGGGCCTCCAGTTACGCTTGGCATTTCCATACCAGTCTTGAGGTTCCTTGTTGAACATTAGCGATGTAAGGGCTGCTTGACTGTCAAAATATATATGGATACGCTTATTAAGGTAAGCCCTTCTATAGTTTTCGTACGCACATTGCAATTTGGCGTAGATTTCTGCTTGGAACATTGTGGGAGACTTTCCCAGAGAGAAAAACGCATTTTTCTCCGGTCTTACTCCGTGTATCCCCGCTCCGGTACCCTCTTTGGTTTTGGAGCAGTCTGTATACCAGATTATTGCCCCAGGAGTAGTTTCTGGTGTTTTATTTTTCCATACGTTTCGTTCATCAATTACAACCTCATATGGTATGTCATAGCGAGACCTTGGAAGTATGTGGTCTGATCTCATTTTTAACTCAGGTCCACCTATATAATAATCAAATCACATTTTAATCAACTTTTTAAAACGGACTAAGGAGGGCATGCCCTGAAGAAAAAATGTTCAGGGAGGGCATTCCAAATTCTGACACCGACCTCAACCAGCGAGTTAAGACCAATATTTGTCCTACATATGTTTGAATTAATAAATAAAACAAAAAATACTTGTGAATTAGGATATTTTAATTTCTTTTGTAAAATAAATTCCACAGTACTGGAAAACCTACAAACCAATTTTGATTAAATCCAGATCGTGGCTTTGCTTTTGCATGTAATACATCATAATATACTTATTGACCCTATTTCGCATAAAGGAGTACCGAGATAAATAGATCAAAGTAACCTGAACATAAATCTAAAAAGCTGATACGAAACTTAACTGTATTAGCATGAAATGATTGAAATTTATCCGTTGGTGACTCTACAAGGTCAGTAATTATTGACAGTATTACTGATGTGTTCATTCTTGATAATGATATGACAAATTTTAAGGATTGATGTGAAGAAATAGAATCACATAGCTAGTTTTTATTTCGTTTTTTTAATGAATATATCGTTACTTTTTCGTTGGACAGTATTTAGTTTTTTTTTTAATTGATTTATCAATCATTATTTTTTAATCTTAAAACTGTTGATTAGACTCGAATGGCAGTTACGATATATTAATAAATAATATGACAAATGCGTCCACAAGCCCTAATTATTAACTTGTAAATAATTCTGCTTGAACCCTTGATTTCTGCCCCCTAACTGTATTCTTTTAGATTTTTTTTTATATAGCGTGATCAGTTAAGGGTACGTAGCGGCCATATCTCGGAAACTACTGGGCATAGAAATTCAAGAAAAAAAAATTATTACTAAAGTGGCCATGAGAAAATCCTGAAAATAATTTTTAAGTTCCGCATTTTGCCGCAAGAGGGGGTAATTGAGAAGTAAATTTTAAAATTTTACATATCCGAAAATTCCACATTAAGGTATATCTTTGGTAACACCATTAAAAAGCTTGGACAATTATGCATCATTTTGGTCTTATGCTCATTGGCGTACCGACTTTAATAAGAGGGGGGGAAGCTGTTGAAAGTGTAATTATTTAAATCGCTGTAACTTATAAACGACTTATCCGATTTTAGCAAACTAAAGACTGGTTGGAAGAGAAATGTATGCACTTTCACCAATCTTATTTAGTTGTCCATAATAGTTCTCAAAAAAAAATGCTAGAGGGCGCAATTTGTAATGATAACACATTTTTTGATTTCACTCTGAAAAACTAAATCATATGGTATAATTATGATACCATAATCGAAAAGTAGATGAAATTTGCTAGAAAAAATATTAGAACCGCAGCTCGATATCTCCGTTCGTTTCAGCGTTATCGCCAATAAAATAATTTTTAAAACTTTTCCATGTTGATATTATTTCGGATTAGCCTAGTCAATTCTGCATAAAAATGGTCTCTTGCGTTTTTCTCCTCAGGCACACCGTTCTTAATTAAAATAATTAAATGGGCGCAAGCATGCCTATTAAATGAAGGTGGTCATTTCCAACAATTTTTATGAAACAAAATTTTTCATTATGAATGTTATTATTATTTTAATTAAGAACGGCGTGCCTGAGGAGAAAAACGCAAGAAATCATTTTTATGCAGAATTGACCAGGCTAATCTGAAATAATATCCACATGGAAAAATATCAGTGGCGTCCCACTCGCTTCTTCATTTAAAGTTTCAAAAATTCTTCTATTGACGATAACGCTGAAACGAACGGAGATATGGAGCTGCGGTTTTAATATTTTTTCTGGCAAATTTCATCTACTTTTCCATTATGGTGTCATAATTATACCATATGATTTGTTTTTTCAGAGTAAAATCAAAAAATGTGTTATCATTACAAATTGCGCCCTCTAGCATTTTTTTGAGAACTATTATAGATAACTAAATACGATTGGTGAAAGTGCATACATTTCTCTTCTAACCAGTCTTTAGTTTGCTAAAATCGGATAAGTCGTTTATAAGTTACAGAGATTTAAATGATTACACTTTCAACAGCTTCCGCCTCTCTTATTAAAGTCGGTACGCCAATGAGCATAAGACCAAAATGATGGATAATTGTCCAAGCTTTTTAATGGCGTTATCAAAGATATACCTTAATGTGGGATTTTCAGAGATATGTAAAATTTTAAATTTTACTTCTCAATTACGCTCTCTTGCGGCAAAATGCGGAACTTAAAAATGATTTCCAGGATTTTCTCATGGCCACTTTAGTTATCATTTTTTTTCCTGAATTTCTATGCCCAGTAGTTTCCGAGATATGGCCGCTCCGTATCCTTAACTGATCACGCTGTGTATTAATAACAAATTTAATCACAAAACATTTTCCATATTAAAGATGTTTATTAAATAATATCTTTAAGGTATTCAACATTAATCCCGATGCATATCATCGATGACGTATTTCAAGTAATAATTACCACTATCAAACCATATACACATATAAACTTGCAAGAATTTTCGAAGATCGTGGGTTCAAGACTTTATATCAATTATTTTTTTAATTTACATTGCTTTACATGGATTTGTTTTTTCAATTGTTGAAATCAATTTTAAGTGATTAAATATTGCATACATTTATTCTCGAAATAAATACAAGACTATTCGCGACCCGTGTTTAAAATAATTAAGAAAATAAAAACCTAGTTGGGCAATCTACGACTCGCACCCACGATAGTTGAGACTAGAGCCTGGCACTCCACCACTTAAGCTACCGGGTCATCGTAAGAATTTGTGCACATACTATGTTACATACATAGATTACATGCAAAGATCATACTTATTTGCAGAAAAAAGTTTGGTTGAAATAAATTTAGGTATTACAACAGGTGACCTTCTGGCATATGTCACCCATCTTTGGAGCAACACCATCGAACATCATGGAGAATCCCGGGCTGTTGCACTGGACATCTCTAGGGCTTTTGATCGTGTTTGGCACGATGGGCTTCTAAGTAAATTGCGATCCTACGGTATGCCTAATGGATTTTGTTTATGGTTAACCAGCTTCCTTAAGAACCGTTCTCTGCAAGTGGCGATTGACGGGTTTCTCTCAGACACCTTCACCATCAATGCCGGTGTTCCTCAAGGGTCCATATTGTCGCCTACCCTCTTTTTACTGTATATTAACGACCTTCTAGTGAAAACCCAAAATCCAATTTATAGCTTTGCTGATGACAGCACACTTGTCTCATCTTTTACCTTGACTCCCCAAACATCCGCTGCCGACGCTCATCTTCGCAGGCAGCATGAAGTATTGCGCCTTAACAATGACCTGGAAGAAATTTTGGCTTGGGGTGACAGTAACCAAGTCGAATTTAATGCTAAGAAAACCCAGGCAGCAGTCTTCTCCAAAAAGGTTAACATTGCAGAACCGGATATAGTCATGGCAGGACACGCAATTCCCCTGGCACCGTCTATTAATTTGCTGGGGGTCAATCTGGGAGGTAATATGTCTTGGCATGATCACGTTGCCGCAATTGCCAAGACAGCTGCACAGAAACTTGGTGTACTTTTCCGCACCAAAAAGTTGTACACACCTCATCAACTTTTGACACTCTACAAAGCCCAGATTCGACCATCATTAGAATATTGCTCTCATGTCTGGAGCTCTGCACCCAAGCACACCCTTCGGCTACTGGATTCCATTCAAAGGAGAGCCGTTCGTCTGATCGGCGACCCCGAGCTGACCAAGACCCTCGATAGCCTGGAGCATCGAAGACAGGTTGGTGATTTGGCTCTCTTTTACAGATATTTCCATGGCAGGTGTTCGACTGACATTGCCCACTTGATTCCACCTAGAGCAATGCAAATCAGAAATACACGGCGAACCACTGCCGCTCATCCATATGTTGTTCAGCTTAGTACTCCTCGAACTTCATTGTTCAAGAATTCTTTCATCTGGAGAACATCATCTTTGTGGAATGATCTTCCTGAGGTCGTGTTTCCCAATGAATACAATCTTCAACGTTTCAAGACCAACGTTAATCGCTTTTTTCGCACTCGCACCGCTCCCAGAGCGCCTTAAAGGATTTTTCCTACAGTGCAGGTGTTTTATCATAAAAAAAAAAAAAAAAAATTACATATTTTTTTAAAAGTAAGTATTAACAGCCAAGACGAAAATTACGAAATTTGGAAATGTTTAATTGACAAGTATAGTATAGAAGAGTGTTGTGACAAATTGGCATCTATGGCTCTGAACATTGAAATTGAGAGTGATGACGTGCATTGGGATTAAAATATTCCTAAATTATATTATTTTTTAATACAAACAACACTTTCATTAAATATGTCCTGAAAACCAGACTTAAATTCTTGCAAAGTTTTACCAGTACATTTGTCCAAGATATCTATGGCAGTGGTTCTAATCAATACCTTGATTTCAAAAATATCTTTAATCATTACAGTTTCATAAAAAATGTTGACAGTTTCAGCAATGATTGAGGCAAATTCTACGAGACACGTAAGGTCACTGTCAGAACATGATCTTAGTATATTAGTCTCGTCTTGTAGTTTGTCTTTTAGGTCATCCAATTGCTTCAGGATGGTTCTAGCCTTATTTGAGACCTTGGGAATTTCGCCAGCCGCGCAAGTAACAATATCTCCGAAGAACTTGTTGAATACAGCTTTACTTTTTCCTTGTTCACTAACAAGGCAGTTGATTACGGCTTTGCCATCATCTGTAGCCCCGTCTCTGAGCTTGTCAATTCCCTTGAAGATAAGGTGGTTATCGTCTGTGCCGACTATGACAGCGATTGCAAGCATGTTATGTTTAATTACATCTGGTTCTTTCTCATTCAAGTCGAGAACTTTGTTGAATTCCCTCAGTAAAGTGGTACTGACGGTAAGAACCTCGTCTAGTACTTCCACTACATTGGTTTTGATGTTGTCGCCTTTAAGAGCTAAAGATTGGCTGCTGACCTGGAGATAAAAAAATGTATTACAAAAATATTCCAAAAATGTCCCACCGGGAACCGCTTCGATCTATATATGGAAAACTATACATAGAAAAATTTTGAAAATTTGACAGTATCCTAATGCTGATGGGAGCGACTGGACTAAAATATTTTCCTAATAATAGCACTTCCGGTTATACCGGAAGTAAGTGGCAACTTGCTTATTTTAAGTAGAACACCCTATATATTATTACATTTTTGCATTCTACGCAAGATTTTAGGCAGATTTTGAATACCATGTCCTATACCTATGTCTAAGCGTTTTTTACAAATTTGAATTTTTATGTCAAAAAGACGTTTGCAAGCCTTAAAATGATTATCAATTTTTTCTATAAAGAAGCCTTATTTATTTAATTTAAGTGGGATTTCTTGTTATAAAGGAACCTGTTTTAATAAATTTTTTATATTAGTTTAATTAACTATTAATACAGGGTGTTTAAACAATAAGAATAAAAATTAAATTGAACACCCAAATTTTATAATTATTTTTTATTTAGTATTAAAAATAAGGGTTAGTTTCGTTATCATGCCTGGGCGCTTAAATTATAGAAACGAAGATTATTTAAACTTATTTATTATTTATGGAGAATGTGAAAGTTATATCAAGAACATGTGACACATTAGCTATTCGATATCCACAAAAACAGGAGCCATCACAATGGCTTATTATTAATGTTTAAATGGTAAGTGACAGCTTCATAGATTTTTTTTGATTGGTTTTCAACGCCGTCATAGCCAACTAAGAGTAATTGAACTTAAAATCTGCAGCAAAACCGCCGTATAAAAATATTAAATTGGCAATATTCCTAAAACTAAACATTTTTGGGATATACAACCCTCTACAAACTTACCCTTATTTTTAATGCTAAATAAGAAATAATTATAAAATTTGGGTGTTTCCATTTGAAAATTTAGAAGTTTTTTTAATTTCATTGTTATTCTTATTGTTTAAACACCCTATATTAGTAGTTATCAAAATATTATAAAAAATCTTTTAAAGCAGGTCCTTTATAACAAGGAATCCAACTTAAATTAAATAAATAAGGCTTCTTTATAGAAAAAATTGATAATTATTTTAAGGCTTGCAAACGTCATTTTTGACATAAAAATTCAAATATGTAAAAAACGCTTAGACATAGGTATAGGACATGGTATACAAAATCTGCCTAAAAATAATAAAAAGAAAAGTTGCGGCAAGCGGAAACGGAAAATAAATGATATTTCTTGTGAATTTCTACTATTACCAAATTAATAATTTATTATTAACTTGTGATATATACCACAGACATAAAAGAAACTGTGAATTAAAAAAGAAAATTAAATGACGAATCTTATTACAATAATACAATGATGGGGTGCTATTTAAAAAAATGGAGAATTTCCGCTGTTTTTTTTTGCAGGTTGTAAGTAAAATAGCCCCAATAGATTAAGTTTTGTCGGCTAACTTGATTTCATGTTAAAAAGTAGGTTGAAATGAATCATTTTAACGTTTCCATTGCCCACTTTTTACCACTTACTAAAGATATGAACATTTTAGGAAAAATTGATTAGGGCGGCCATTTTAAAAACAAATTATAATGTGTGATATGTCACTGAAAAAAGAAATTTCGATAGAGTCTAAGCATCAAATAAAATGGGCGCGTTTCCATTCCCCGGAGGTGGTTTTGAAAGTTTGAATTGGCCGAAAAATGGCAATTTACACAATTATTAATTATTTTTAAATCTTTGCTTCTAAAATTAAGGAAAATAAATTATTTCTAATGTCACCCGGTATATACAAAATATACTTACATCTACTGTTAAAAGACTAATAAAGCCAGCCAGGAAAATTCTACAGTTCATTTTACCCGTTTTTTCTATTGGTGGTAATTAATGAGACAAAAATATGTTGAAAAATTGTATTAAATATTTAATATTCAACTTTTGTAAGGATGAAAATTAACGTATTCGACTGCGGTTACGTGACTTGTTACCTTTTAACATTGATAGTTAAAAAGAATATATAAAGTTTTTGAGGGGAAAAGTTTATTCTTTTTCAATTTTACATCAATATGTCAAATTTCATCAAATATAAGCAAATTTCACAAAATTTCGTTTTTGGCTTTTATTAATTTATACAATAACTTTTTAAATTTAAAAGTCTAGGTAATCGCTACAAAGACGAGTATTTGACCTTTTTTTCCAATAAAACAAGTAAAAAACGAAGTATTAATCAAAAAATTTAACGGCGAATGCGTCACTACGCCAAGCTTTTAATTTAAAAAAATCTAAAACAATTTAAGGGTTTGCAGAATGACATCAACATTGATCAGTAATAAGTACGGAACACTTATTGCGCGAGGTCGACTCACGCTTTATCGCTATTTTAAGTTTCGACGAAGAAAAAATATTAGCTTATATTCTTTATTCGTTCTTCCGTCCGTTCGCGGTATAACTTAGTTTTTATTATTAATAAGAACAATTTTTATACTTGTGCGAAATAAATTTTTTAAATGCAGAAAAAGTTTAACAATTTTCTTTTATACACGTTTTTTTAAAAATTATTTAATATGAATATAATCTCAGGAAAAATATGTTCATTTAAATTGGTTGAACTATTTCGAAGAATAGACAGGATGATGGTTATATAAGTACACTACCATTATTTTTTTAATTTGTGAATGTAAATGTCATGATTTTGTTGAAGTGTTAAAATTTTAAGCAACTTAAATTATAAATATAAAGTCCTTTTTAACCGGTGTATTCCCAAATATTTTAATTAAAATAACAATAGTAAAACCGATTTTTAAATCCGGCGATAAATTACGAATTATAGACCTATCTCAATAATTAAGTTATGGAAAAAAGTATAAAGGAACGCATTACACATTTCATAATTAAATACCACTTAATATCAGATAATCAGTTCGGATTTAGAAAGGGTGAGTCCACAGCAGTGGCGTGCACACAATATAGGCAAAAATGCATTGCCTACCCTGGGAACAATAAAACAAACTCCAACCAAAATTATTTCTTTATATTTAAATTTTTATCCGTGTAATATCCGGCAATATTTTTGTGTATGTAGAGGACCAGGACCGAAAAATTAATCGTATAACATTGAAGATCATTTCTACGAACGCATTCGTTGTCAATTAATCGGAAACTCGATCGCTGTATAAGCAACCCGTATAAGAATTTCGAAAGCAATGATTTTACATTACATTAACCGCTTCTGGGAGAGCAAAAGCACTGCTTTTGTACACGTGACTCTCTAGCTGAGCCTCCGTCGCGTCGGCCCGCGTTGGTAAAATGCATTGGTGCCAATCTTACAATTTTATTGTAGTTTCAAAAAATACTACGCGTTCTCGATATAAAACATGTCAGGTTAGTTAAGATCTTAATTTTTAACGTAAAATAAGAAGTACTTTTATGATGATTTGTTGACATTTGTTCCCTTTTATTTGTTTCTGAAAACATTCTGCCAAAGCCTACTATTAAATGTGTTTAAACCTTTTTATTAAGAAGAAAAATTTCTCTTTATTTCGTCAGATCCATCCCTAGACGCGTTTCGTCATATCATGACTCATCAGTAGAGCTAGGATCCGACGAAACAAAGAGAACTCAAAGCTGCTTATGGCAGCACAGTGGTGGGACACACATTATTAAGTTATTAGATTTTTTGAACCCCTTGTAAGTTCGAATTGGTTAGAGATAGGTATAGGAACATGTTATACTTATTGGTAGGAAATATAAACTAGATTTTGTTAAGAAAATAAAATACAGGGTGTTCCATTTAAAAAAGTTGAGAATTTTGCATTTATTTATATTACGAAGATTACGTTTTTTTTTGTGACGCCCTGTGTAAAAATATTTTCATATATCATCAAAATTCCTAGATGGCCATGCTATAAGAACCGTCTGTAAAAATTTTAACTTTCTAGGTGCCTTAATCACAAAAATATTTGATTTTCTGGTTAGCATGTTTGGGCCCCAAAAAATGACTAATTAATTAATATCTTAAAAACTATAAGAGATAGGCATTGAATATTATATACAAAAAATATTTGTGTTATTAAGCAGGAACAAAAAGTAAAATAATATACAGGGTGCTTCATTTAAAATTCCAAAGTTGCTAGGAGTTTCAAGATGATCTGGCAACACCGCCCCTTTCAAAATATTTTTAAACGCTAGAACACTAGCTCTTATGAACACACCCAAATTTTCATAAAAATATCTTTTGTCGTTTTCTAAATATTTCTAATAGGCCACTGAGTTTGGCGCACCCTGTATATTGTTGCATTTTGCAGTTACTTTAAATTCTTAAATATGGATAGAAATATTATTTTTTTCTTTACAATTTTAACATCATTTTACTGACTACACGACAACATTTCACAAAAAATTTTATTAAAATGTAATTTTAATTAGTAACCAAATACTAATTTTGAACAGCTCTATTCTTGAATAATTAATATTTATTTTTAGCATCAGTTTTTCCAAGGAGATATGAGTAGAAGACTGGCTCTAGAATTACTGCAAGTAGTGAATAATCCCTCCCACTCGTTCGTTGACTTGGAGCCTGATGAAGATGGGGTATGTGTTTTTTTTGTAGTATTGTTCGCGACATGGAATAAATCTTAAAATTTGGAAATTTTTAATCGACCGTTAAAATCGAAGTATAAGGCAGTCCGGGAAATTTTAAAAGAAACTATAGTAGCGTGCAATATATATCACCCCAAAATAAACTAACAATATATAAATAAATAATGAGGCCAACACTAACATATGCAGCACCAATCTGGTGCAGTATTTCACATAACCAATTGAATAGAATTCAAAAATTGCAAAATAAAATGCTAAGATTTGTACTATCCGCCACAATAAATAGATATATATCTATCTTAGCGGCGTTGCTATTGTTGCACCAGGCTACAAAAACTCCAGACTTAATACAACATATATATCGACAACATTTTACAAAACCCTGCCACAAATCTCAATACTAACACAACACATCACAGAAATAAGACACAATAAAAACCCCACACACAAACCCTTGCACAACGGGCTACTCATCTATTTTCAAGATAGAATATAATCAAAAAACCACCATTTCCTATTTTCCTTTCCAACCACTTGCTAATAAGCACCTTTTAAAAATGGCTCCGCCCATATATTTCAAGCCTATAGTAAAATGTTTACAGGCTACATTTTACCTGACTAAATCAAGCTGGTTTTTTCGTTCGTTTCATTAATCCCAAAAATTCACTTATACAAGCAAAAACTCTTGAAACACATTCAAACGAAAGTAAAAAAAACCCTCCCCATAGCAGTAAAGATTACGGAACTCGCTGTCAACAAAATTACTAAACAACATTTATAAACCAAGAGTTTACAACAACCCCATAAGCGTTTCCTTGCATGTGTCCTGGGTAGAAACCTGGAGAGATAAAAGAAACAAAATAATATGTCATTTTGCAATTATATGCATTTTGTAATGTTTATAGATTCGTTATGGGAAAATATAAACAATAGAAACATTTTGAAACTAATTTAACTGTAACTGACAATAGTGTCCCCTTTTTAGACACAAAGGTAATAAGAACACCATCAAATCAAGTAATGATTGATTGGTATACGAAACCATCAAGTTCTGGTCTTTAACTTCTTTTCAAATCGCATCGCTAAAGTGTAGATCGACTTGATCGTAGCTCTCAAGACACTCATAACGAGGATTTCCCACTCGTCATTGCTACAAAAATTGTAATTAAACTTTATAATATTATACACTTCTGTGTTACAAATAAATTTCTCGGGTACATTGTTGAATAACTAATTCAAGGTATGCTTATTCATTTTACTGTTGTTTGTTTATAAGCAGTAGACACCATCAATCGCAAGACATCCTTTGGTGGTTAGCTCACAGTAATTTACTAACGTGAATCCCCAATGCATTCAGATTACTTTCAAAAATTATTGGTCTTAAATTAAAATACCTCCTAAATAATAATTTGTTGATGTTTTTTTTTTGTATTTTTGACGTTTTCTGTTTTATTTTTAATTAACGAATTTTATTCTTTTTACGTTTCGCTTCTTTATTTTTTTAATACAACAAAATGCAAATTGTTACTTTCTCGTTTTAAGCTTCGATATTATTTATAAATTTTTATACTTGTCCTTGTTTTTATAAAAATGTTTTGCTGTAGGCTGTGCCAAATGTGCCGCAGCGAATAGCATCACGACTGACTTCAAGACCAAAGCCACAAAATGCACAGTTTGTAGATATAAACAGTATTGATGAAGCAAATAATACTCTCCCAAGGCATGCAGGTTGGTAGTAGTTTTAGACTAGAAGGCACGGGATAAAAGGATGGATTTCCATCCTCGACCGAAAATGAGATTAACAAATAATCTTACAGCCAATAATTATAGAGTTTTACCGCCTAGAAACTTAAACTGAACAAAGGACGAGATCTTCGCTAATTGAACCTCTATTAGATATAAAAATAAACAAACTTGTTTGGCTCAAATATTAATGGGGGGGGGGGGTAAAGGGAAAATACCCTCCTGGTTTGCCATATTATGCATTTTATCGTCAGAGATAGGGCAAATGTCCATTTTTATTTACTATACAGGGTGATTTCTAAGTTGATACTTCTTTTTTAGCTGTGTATAAAAGGCATTAAAATAAACAACATTTTCAAATACCTTTTTTCAAAAACTCAAAAATAAGGTACTTACATTCATTTATTACACTTTGGACCAAATACGGTTCTGCATAACTTGCCCGTTGAATAACATTAAGAAAACTTCTGGGTGTAGGATGAGCCCGCAAGGGAAAGCGTTCTGCGTATAATCTCGAAGCAGCAACCGCACTTTCACGACACTCACCGTAAATTAGCTCAATATCTACAATTTTACCACGAGTCACCAATTTAAAATTAACTTGCTTCAGAAAAACATACCGCAGCGGATTGCTCAATACCATCCGTAAATTGCATGACTAATAAGAGATAAGAAAAACAACATAAAGTATAGCGGGTTACGTTTTGATGACCAGACCCACACTTAGATTTTTTACTTCTGTATCTCGCCTATTTGAAAGTTTTTTGAAAATAGGTATTTGAAATTATTGTTTATTTTAATGCCTTTTATATACAGCTAAAAAAGAAGAATCAACATAGAAATCGCCCTGTATATTTTTTGCTAAAACTAATCATATCATACTGAAAGGAACTTTGAAACCGGCAGTTTACACACAATTCTCGCGATAATTTACCCGACTTTAAATTTAAAAAAGAATAACATGAAACCCGTAATTTGAAGACAAATGAATCGTCCCGGCACGGCTTCTCCGGATAAGCCTGCGACCAAGGGAGTCAATTTTAACGATTTCATTTTCTTAGTTTTAAATAAAATTATCGTAAAACGACAGTAACGAGTTATTCAATTACGCATCACTTGTTTGTTCCGGCAACGTTTTTTCATAAGTTTATTACCAGACAGTATTACAAATAAGCATTTAAATTAAACTTGCTCTCCGGAAAATTTTGTAATTCTTGACATCCGCCTTCTTTCTCTGCTCTTTATTTATTTATTATTGAAATATTGCAATTTATTATGTATGGTTAAAATTTATTTATGTTAAAGAACCCAATGACATCGTGGAAGAAAAGGCGCAACCATGGAATTTAACCGATGTAATGAATAACGTCACAAGTGTTCATAATTGTGTGGAGCATCAAAACAAAAAGTGGGGAATTGGAGCTGCTTTCGATTCATTGCACCGTGAAAAGTAAGTTAATATAATAACTTATATTTAATAGTTTATCGAATATTAAATGTCATATACAATTTGTCTGTTTGTGCAATTTGATAAGTCATTATTACCAATGAAATTGTATTATTAAAATAACCGGCGTCGATATCGAAAATAAGTAAGTAAATACTGATTATTGATATAATTTTATAAAGTGCTTACGTGGTATTAAAAATTTGTATGCGCTCGGCTAAACATTTGCTGTAATGGAAATGTCTCCCCAGTAGTTTCCACCAGCGATATACCATTGCGCCCAAAAAGAACTGGGACAGCAAAATCCTTGTTGTAGAGTAGCTCCTGGACTATAAGGAATATATAAAATCTATTGAGGAAATATCATTGTTGTTATAATAGTTGTCATGGAAGTAAAAAGGTTTAACAACAATACCACATTTTTAGAAATACGAGGAAAAATTAAAATACACATATTGTGTTTAAAAATGTAGGTAACAAAAATAAAATAAAATTTTTTAAATATTTTGTTCCAATAAATTTTAATCATATTTAAACCTTAATATAATAACATCATTTTAATATTTGGTAGTTGCACCATTATTATCGATTAACGCTTGTAAACGTCGTGCCACACTTAATACTAGGTTCCTCGTATACTCTGGCGTTATTGCATCCCATGCTTGCATTATTCTTTGGCTTAATTCATCCCGAGTTCTAGGCTGGAAGTTGTGTTTATACATACATTTTGTCATCTCACCCCAAACGTTTTCAATTGGGTTGATATCCGGACTTTTCGAGGGCCAAGGCAGAACACGAATTTGATTTTCTTCTTAATAATCTTGAACTTTGCGGGCTCTATGTACGGGAGCATTATCTTGTTAAAATATAAAATCTTGGCCATATACTGCGTCGACAGATGGTATCATAACTTGGTTTAGATGTTGCAATATAATGGTGCATTGAGCCTCCTCTGCACTATTTGGCAAACTCCTGGGCCCCTTGCACTAATCCAGTCCCAAACGTTTATAGAAAAGAGTCCGATTTGATTAGTCTTATTTGTATATCTTCCATCGTATCTCATACCAGAAGGCCTACAAACGCGTATTTTCCCATTATTGCATGATTGAAAGGTTTTTTCATCGGAAAATATTACGGTTTCCCATATATTACCTTGATTTATATATTCATAAGCAAATTCTACTCTTCTCTGTTTGTTTGCTTCGGTCAAAAATATTTTATTGGCAGCACAACAACTTTTTATATCTGAACTACGAATACTTCTACGCGCTGTATTAGCTGAACCAGGAAAATGTGTTTCTTTTTAGCTTGTATTGCTGTTTCGAAAGGATGATCTTATAGAAAATTAATTAATTCTATATCTTGGTCGTCATTCGAAATTTTGGGGCGACTAGAACCTGCTTTTCTTACAATATTTCAATATTCTGCAATTTTGTGCTTAGCCAACAACACGGTATTTTTGCTAATCCCCAATTCATCTGCGATGTTTCCTATTTGATGCCCATCTCTCAATCGCGTGTAAATGATCGCTTTTTGCTCGGTGGTTAACGGTTTCAAAATTTTTTTTTTGACACGTCACTGTCAGTCACAAAATTAAATTAAATTGACAACTTCAAAAAAAAGCTAATAGTCTGGGAGATTAAACTATATTTTGCTGTCCCAGTTTTTTTTGGACGCAATGGTACCACTGGGACAGCAAAATGTAGTTTAATCTCCCAGACTATTAGCTTTTTTTTTTGAAGTTGTCAATTTAATTTAATTTTGTGCCTGACAGTAACGTGTCAAAAAAAAATATTTTTTGAAACCGTTAACCACCGAGCAAAAAGCGATCATTTACACTCGATTGAGAGATGGGCATCAAATAGGAAACATCGCAGATGAATTGGGGATTAGCAAAAATACCGTGTTGTTGGCTAAGCACAAAATTGCAGAATATTGAAATATTGTAAGAAAAGCAGATTCTAGTCGCCCCAAAATTTCGAATGACGACCAAGATATAGAATTAATTAATTTTCTATAAGATCATCCTTTCGAAACAGCAATACAAGCTAAAAAGAAACACATTTTCCTGGTTCAGCTAATACAGCGCGTAGAAGTATTCGTAGTTCAGATATAAAAAGTTGTTGTGCTGCCAATAAAATATTTTTGACCGAAGCAAACAAACGGAGAAGAGTAGAATTTGCTTATGAATATATAAATCAAGGTAATATATGGGAAACCGTAATATTTTCCGATGAAAAAACCTTTCAATCATGCAATAATGGGAAAATACGCGTTTGTAGGCCTTCTGGTATGAGATACGATGGAAGATATACAAATAAGACTAATCAAATCGGACTCTTTTCTATAAACGTTTGGGACTGGATTAGTGCAAGGGGCCCAGGAGTTTGCCAAATAGTGCAGAGGAGGCTCAATGCACCATTATATTGCAACATCTAAACCAAGTTATGATACCATCTGTCGACGCAGTATATGGCCAAGATTTTATATTTTAACAAGATAATGCTCCCGTACATAGAGCCCGCAAAGTTCAAGATTATTAAGAAGAAAATCAAATTCGTGTTCTGCCTTGGTTCTCGAAAAGTCCGGATATCAACCCAATTGAAAACGTTTGAGGTGAGGTGACAAAATTTATGTATAAACACAACTTCCAGCCTAGAACTCGGATTGAATTAAGCCAAAGGATAATGCAAGCATGGGATGCAATAACGCAAGAGTATACGAGAAACCTAGTGTTAATTATGCCACGACGTTCACAAGCATTAATCGATAATAACGGTGCAACTACCAAATATTAAAAACATGTTATTATATTAAGGTTTAAATAACATAATATTAAAAAACTTTGTTTTATTTTTGATACACTTTAAAACACTAAATATGCGTATTTTCATTTTTCCTCGTATTTCTAAAAATGTGGTATTGTTGTTAAACCTTTTCACTTCCATGACAACTATTATAACAACAATGATAACCTTTCCTCAATAGATTTTATATATTCCTTATAGTCAAGGAGCTACTGTACAACAATTTTGCTGTCCCAGTTTTTTTTGGGCACAATGGTACGTCCGAGAGAGAAAATATGTTTATACAGCAAAAATAATTGTTCTACATTTAGTGGCGTGAGGAGTACTTTTTTCTAGCCTGTTGAAAGGTACTTAAAATAAAAATTAAATCGAAAGTAAATTTCTCAAAGGTTTCTGGCCATGTTTTTCTTATTTGTGGGTACCTTCTGTTTACTTTTTTATTATATCGTTCGTCACGTTTTATGAGATATATCCTGATTTTTTATGGTGATAATGCGAAAATTTAATAAGGGTCCATTTTTTGTTTTCGCACAATTTAAATAACACTTTATTTTCTTTTCAATGCCCTACTTGGGAAAACAACATAGAATTTGGAATTTAAAAATATAGGGTCCTGTAAACTATTTTATTAATCAAAAGTATTTACGAATAAACCAGATTTTATTCAAATTGCACAAGCATTCAGTTGCAGGATTTCGAACTAATCAATAATATCGACGACAAATTAATTCTTAGAAATACTATTGCAATAAATAAAGCACCCAATGGCTATAAAGTTCGGAATCCTTTGGCACGTCCTAGATTGACATAAAACATTTTCTTTTGTCACAGTTCTGAAAGAAAGTCTTTAACTGGCTCGCAAATTTTAGGAATGTCTTTGAGGTTAGATGTTTTGTTGACAGTTTGTAGTGTTTGATTTTATTTGTTGTACATCATCTTTTTCATTGGCGAATTAAAGCTATGCTTTCTTCACGATAACAAAATTTCAACGTTAAGCAGCTTGCTAATAATTTTAAAATAAGACGTTTAACTACTCATTTTTTCAAGATGTCATATGTTTTTGAGTCGTTATCGGATTTATTAGAAACTTAAGTCGTATTTTTTCCTTCTTGACGTCTAACAGAAGCTAATTGTGATTGCTAGACTCATTGCCTATGAGCATCTAGCCGTCGCGTTGTCAGGAACACAAAATACAGCTTTATGTGTCTATAAAAATGATGGATAACTTCGCATGTCTATTATTTTCTTGACAATCGTGAATATGACTTTTTATTCTTTCCACTACAATGTGGATGAACCTTAGTTAATAAAACTTCAAAGTCTTCAAATATAAAATAAGTGTATAAACTGATATCCCTAAAAATAAATAACAAGAAGTATTCATTTTTTCGATTCACGTATACTTTTTTGTACGTAAAAAAATGACAAGTATTTTTCTGTTTTTAACTGCATTTACAATAGTATATTACGTACCGAGGTGGAAAGTGTTTCATTACTGTCGAGAGATTAGATAGTTTACCGAGACGCGAAGCGTCGAGGTAAACTATATCTCAGAGACAGTAATGAAACTTTTCACCGAGGTTTGTATACTATTTTATTTACAACCACATCCAACATCCACTTCTTATTATTTTGAGTTCAAATAATTATTAAAAGGTAAATGTCATTTTGACTTTTCCATTGCAAAAGTAGACAGACATTTAGAATTTCAAATAACCGCAGGTGATAAAATAACGTAGGTAATAATACACATCAAGATGGCAAATATCATTTTTGGAATATGGTTTCCATGTCACTAAACAATATATTATTTTTTTAAAACGTTAGTGTCAAAGTTTTTACAAAACACCAAAAAAATGCTCTCAGATGAGGAATTTGATTTGGCTGCTACTCCCCCAGAAATTCGAGAAGCAGCAAAAATAGTAGAAGAAGATCTTCTGCCAACTAAAAGCCGCCCGAGATATGACAAGGCATATAACTGTTTTAAAGAATGGTGTATTGGAAACAAAGTTCAAAATCCTGGTTCTGAATCGGCGCTACTAGCTTATTTTAGTGAAAATGCCAAGACAAAGAAAATATCAACGCTTTGGTCAATATATTCAATGTTGAGGACCACTCTATCAATTAGGGAAAAAGTAGACATATCTAAACACGCAAAGCTATTAGCATTTTTAAAAAAGCAAAACAAAGGATACAAGCCGAAAAAATCGACCACACTGTCTATGGATAATATTGAAACATTTTTGGAACAAGCACCTATGGAATTTCTTGTTCAAAAGGTATTTTAGGCTAAAAGGTTGACTATTTCCATATTAACTTATTATTTTATACATTTGTAGGTCGCATTGGTTATTGGTGTCTCAGGCGCCTGCCGATCAGATGAATTATACAAAATGAAAACAACAGACGTTCACTTTTTAGAAGAAAAGGTCGCGATTGAAATACAAAATAGCAAAACGTACCAGCCACGATCATTTATGATAACTGATAATAAATGGATTGCACCACTTAAGGAGTACATAACTTTACGGAAAAATATACAGGATGGAAAGCTTTTTATGCAAATAAGATATGGAAAAATTAGTAAACAATGTATTGGGCACAACACTTTAAGTCAGTTTCCAAAAAAAATTGCAGCTTTTCTGAAGCTGAATACTGAAGGTTTTACTGGTCACTGTTTCAGAAGAACAGCGGCTACTTTGCTCGCAAATAACGGTGGCGATCTTATGCAAATAAAGCGGTTAGGAGGCTGGAAATCTAGCACAGTAGCTGAGGGATACATAGACAGTTCGGTTTCTACTCAGGTTAATACGGCAAAATTGATTTCAAAGCCAATTTCAAGTTTTACTAACACTACTTTAACTTCAAATAATCATGAAATAAACCTTTCAAAAGAAGAATTTCAGCAAGGTTTAAACATATCTGTGACTGCCTACAATAATGCCAATGTAATATTTAATGTAAATAAGTAAAACATAAACCATGTTAATTTTTTGTTTTTTATAAATGTCATTTAGGTATAATTCATTTAAAGAAATAAAAAATAAAATTATTGTTGTTGAATTTGTGTAATGAGTTGTGTGTTGGTGTGTTTGTATATTATTTTGAGATATCGATTTTTATTAAAATTTAAAAAAAAAAAAATTTACTATTTTGAGATATCGATTTTTATTAAAATTAAAAAAAAAAAAAAATTTACTATTTTGAGATATCGATTTTTAATAAAATTACAAAAAATAACAATTTTACTTTCCACCCGGGTGGAAAGTGAGCACTTTCCACCCGGGTGGAAAGTAAAAGTCAAGAAACGTCAACTTTCCACCTTTCAAAGATAGGTGAAATGTCATTATTACATACATGGTTGTAAATAAAATAATTTACACCCAAAACGTGGTAGGGGATGACGCCCAGATAGAGAGAGTTTTTAAATCTCAAAGGAAATTATTCTAAAACTCAAAACCGCCATTATATCATTGTATTGTTTTCAGGATTTTCTTAGGGCCACTTTAATTATGTTTATATGCCCAGTAGTTTCCGAGATATGGCCGATGGCCAACCTTAATAAAACACCCTGTATACTGATAATTCAATGGGACTATCTAAGACTTTTCAAAGGCAAGTTTTTTCGTAAAATAAACACCATGAAAATGATATAATTGAAATAATAATTTTTATTTGTGAAATTGAAAAAATGAGTAGTTTATAACTTGATTTAAAAAAACACAGTTTTCTTGTTTTAGGCACAATTTTTTTAAATTGGTTTATTTGAAATAATTTGGTGTTAACGTAGAAGTAATTTCTAACAGCATTACTAATTTTTAATTTTTATCTTTGATTATTAATTTTATTGTACTATTATTTTTTTATTTAATTTGATGTTATGTTATTTAGGAGTCTTTTGCAGTACATAGATGAAGAATTAATGATGAGGTAATTCTCTCCATAATTCAGATACATTAACACGCATATACGGGGTATCCACTGTAGTAAAATCGAGAAACATATTTTCAGCATATCAAAATTTTAAAAAAGCGGTTTAATTTTTTTTTACATTTCACATTTCTCAACCAGCCGTTTGAAAGGATATTAAAATGTCATGATCATTTGTAATTTTATAAATTAGAAATATTGTTTGTAAAAAGGTAATTAAGTTAAAAAAGTAATTTAAGAAAAAAATGTAGAGCGAAATGTCAGAAGAACAACCCCAAACCTAGTATGTCTATGGATGCGTGGCTAACAAAGCTTTACCGTCTAAAACAGGGGTTCTCAAACTTATTTTGTCTACTGTCCACTTTGAGAATAAATTATTTTTTAGCGCCCCCATTTTTTCACCTACTTAAAAACCACTATAACTTCAAATTAAATTAATTAATTATTGTGAGCTATATTAGCGGAGATTAAACATTCATTCTAAACGAGACTTTCACTATAACCCGTTAACTTGAGACCTGAGCGCAGTAGGTAGTACACAACGGCGCTCGGGTCTCAGTTTACTCTTACGGGCTACACCTGCCAATGAGAATGATTATTAAAACGCAACTTTATATTATTCAGACAGTAGTCGAGAATCGAGAGCTCAGTCGGTGCTTAGAGTCCTCCTATCTAGATGAAATTACAAATCGCCCCCCCCCCCCCAAGCCTCTACACAACGCCCCCATGTTTTTTCTGGATCTCTTACCGCCCCCCTTTAGTCCTGCAACGCCCACAAGAGGGCGTTATCGCCCACTTTGGCTGGTCTAAAATAACCGACAAATTCAAATAAATTGTTTTTTAATATCTTATTTTTGACGTTTAAGGTTTTTTTCGCGCGGTAACAGATTTAATTTTTTCAACCCTTCTCCCTTGATCATCTTTTTGACACTTAAGTTAATAATAGTTTTCATCAGAATATGCAGAAAATATACTTTCCAGAAAGAATCACAATTTTCTTTAGCAAATTCTGTAACAGATTGTTTGGTTATGTACAACTAGCAATCTAGAAATGCATAATAGACATTTTGTGGACAAATAATTTCAGAAAGTTACGGGTTTTGGTTGTCAACCTCTTATGAAATAAAGGAAAAAGAAAACAAATCTATATAGATTTTATTTTACGTAAAAAATTTACACAGACAATTTTGCAAGAATACACTGGGTCTCCATTTAGTGTGCCAGTGGACGATATCTCTAAACGGTCGAAAATTCCGTTTTTAAACGGAACACCCTGTATATATTAGACCGCAACGTTTGCAATTCGTCTATAGAACGTTCATATGCAATATTTGTCTAAATTTGAAAATATCCCGCGATACACCAACACCGCTACGCCAATGTGCTTGTATAAGAGCGTTTTCACACGGCGCCATATATCGCGCGCGATAAATGGTCGCAATATTGCTTTTACACCAAATTATGTGTTTTCTAATGAGCCATTTTCACACACAAGCGATATTAGAGAACACATAATTTGGTGTAAAGCAATATTGCGACCATTTATCGCGCGCGATATATGGCGCCGTGTGAAAACGCTTTAATACCACATTCGAGAGTCAGCGCGCAGCCACAGAATGAATAATAATATTTTTTGCAATAAGAGTATAAAGTAGTACTTTTTTCCAGAATTGGAAACTCAAATTATGTGTATTGTTTAAAGGTAAGGCAGCCTATACAGTGTATTATGAAATTGACGCATTATATTTAAATAGGTGCCTCCATACTACGTCTAAAATGTGGAGTAAGGACTCCTAAAATCAAACCGACGCCAATGGGGAAATACCATGACCTTCTCAATGTAAAAAAAGTGAGAGATACGGGAAAAGCCTCGCGAGTGAGAACGTTGCCAAGTATCAAACTGTCAAATTAGGTGTACAGGGTGTGCCAAATTCGATTCTCATCATGGATATCTCGAAAACTATAAGAGATACAGCATCGGTCAATGGCAAAGTTGCGGAATTTTGTGCCCAGTTATATCGCAAAAAAAATTTGAATCTTCTTTTTTTACTAGCTTTTTTAAGAATAAATATATGATGAAAACCTAGTATCGCCATGTGTAAGAATCAACTCAATGCAAAAGACAGCCATCGGACGTGAAAACATAGAACTAACAATAAACCAAGTACGTTAGGCCAACACATCCAGTATAGGAAACGTTTTTGCGCATCCCTACACTTTTTCTACGAGTTTGTAGATTCCCCAGGCATCCCAGTGGGCTACTGCAGCGCGATCTATATTTGAATCTACAAATTACATGAACGGCAGTAGAGTTTTGGACTTGCATTGTCTTTATTTGTTTAGAATCACTACGTTTCAACTGGTAAGCATCTCTAATATACTCATACTAATACTAAGTATTCACCTGAAGACGACTGGAAATGCTTACCAGTTGAAACGTAGTGATTCTAAACAAATAAAGACAATGCAAGTCCAAAACTCTGCTGCCATTCAAGAAACGTCATTGTCTCCAACCTTTAAACAGACACTACAAATTACATGTTTTACGAAATTTCGTAAAGAAATGCTTATAAATCGAAAACTTGGAGAGTTAAGTATAAACAAAGTATACATACATTGTTAAAAAGCTAGTCTTATCAGCTTTTCAAATCATTATTTAAAAAACATGGTGTCTCATTTAAAAAGTAGATTTTCGGTAATTTTTTCAAGTAAGCTACAGAAATGTGTTTCTGGGCTACTCGCTACGCTTGAACTAAGATATGACCAAAAAATCAAATGTCTAAATGCATTTTTTAATAATAATAGAAAGAAAGTTTTTAGCGACAGGCGGACAAAGTAGTGCATCTATCTTTTGCATTAAAGTACACAGGGACGCCAATGGTAATGGGTTCCCTGGGGCACAGGCTGTTTCGTCCTTGATAGGACTCATCAGAAAGCCAAAACCCGTAAGCAACTCCCAGTACAGTGAGAATATTTTTTCAAGACATTTTTAAGAATAAAAATGTGATGAAAACCTAGTAACGCCAGTTCAGTAGGAATCAACCCAATGCAAAAAAAAGCCATCAAACGTAAAAACATTGTGAAAACCTTTTTATTCTTAAAAATGTCTTTAAAGAATATTCTCGCTGTACTAGGAGTTGCTTATTGGTTTTGGTTTTCTGATGAGTCCTAACAAGGACGAAACAGCCTGTCATTGTTTACCTTTGCCCCAGGGAACCCATTACCTTTGGAGTCCCTGTGTACTTTAATGCAAAAGATAGATGCACTACTCCGCTAAAAACTTTTTTTCTATTTACTTATACGGACACTAAACTCTCTACTTTATAAATAATAATAATAAAGTTTGTTGTTAATTTAATTGAAAATGTAATAAAAAATTAGTGATATTTTTATTTCTTAGTTAATAATATGCTGCACGAAACAGAACTAATGAAAAATTACCATTTTATAACAAAATTTGGTGAATAAGTTATAATAATAGTGGGTACCCTATTTAATTAACCTCACTGACTAGTTTTTAACCTGGGTTCTCTTTTTTCGCACTTATTTTATTTTAACGCTTAGACTATTTGTTTTTATCCTGGTGGTTTGGTATTTCCACTAAAACGAAGTGTGTTTTGTAGCATTAACTGAATGATGCATTTTGTTTTTTTACATCATTCTAGGGGCACCCTCAAATATGGACATGCGGACTACGAACAACTGTAAGTTCTTTTAAAAAACTATGGTAGAGGATTATATTATGTAGTTTCTATTTAGTGGCATTATGAGAAAGGTAGATATGGGAGCGCTTTTTTAAAGGGACATTACATTTTGTTTTCGACAATGCGACCTCTATTTTCAAAAATCAATAGTTTTATGTTTTTTTGTTAATAAGGAATTAACTAACCAGGCAACTTTGATTGTAAGTAATTTGTTGCTTAGTTTGTAAGAAATAATATAACGAATTGAAATTTTCAAAATTTTGAGAACTCAAACGCAAAAACTGTCGTTTCCGGTTAAATTCCAAAATTTAAAATATGTATCACGCCCATCTTTAACAGTTTTTAAAAAAATAGCATTTGAAAATGTCGAAAGAACCTCAAACAAGCGAATGTGCGATAAATATAATATGTTTTTCTTACTTCTTTTTAGGGGCTTTGTATATTTTATCGTGGGAGTCTCACTTTCAATGTCCTACAAAATATGACATGCAGACACAAATTATTTCAATTGATCGGAATGCCCCACTTTAAACTCTAGATTCTAATTTATCTAACTCTAGAACTGGAAGGTTCAATAGTAGATTCTGTAACGAGGTTGGAATGAAAATTTGATCCGAGTGGAAGATTCCGAACGCGAGCGTGAGGAACCACGAGTATCGAATTTTCATTCTAACCGAGTAGCAGACTATATTTTCTCCACGACCAAAAATACTATTCGCAATATTTGTAATTTCAGGTGGAGTATTATCCAGTTCCATATCTGATTCATCCGATTTTTCACTCATATTTTGACTTGCACTAAAATTTGTCTGCTGACATTGACAGTTTCGAAATTCATGGCAACCTATGTCGTTTAGATCAATTACAGAATATTCATTCCGTATCTTGTTATGGAATGAAAATACACGCAAAACGCATAAGAAGCAAGTGTTTCAGAATAAATATTCCAACTCAAGAGCGAGAATTTTTACATTCTATTATCAAAAATGATTTTGGAATTATTGCATTCAGTAATGGTCGTGGAGAAAACACCTTCTATTCCTTATAAATATTCAAAATATAGTTTCTACATAACTGTTTAATGTGACAGCAACGCGCTTTCCTACTGCAATACAAAATTACTAGATTATCTTAAAGAAAAAATATTAGAGGTTATGATCTCCATTGTCTATAGAAAGTATAATAAATTAGTATTGGCGTAAAAATTCCTTTAATCGGCTTAAACTTTATCATTCAAAAACTATTTTGTTGGCGGATTCAGCTACAGTATCGATACTTTGGAATTACTGTAAAAATCAATATTGCATTTATCGGCTCAATTTATAAATTAAAGCGGCATGTACTTTGCACAAGTTTCAAACAGTTTATATAAATTTACTACTATTTATGACCTTATTTAAGAAAGTGGTGGCTCGTCAGGTGAAGTAGGTGAAGGAGTTCTTCACCAAAAAAAAAACGGAGGAAAGTTTTTCGACAGTATTAAATATTAATGTACCAATACAGCTACCATTTTAGCCCTTAAAAAATTATTATGTTCGAATTAATATTATTAATTTAATCCGAATGTAGCTATGCATAATAGGGCCACGGTTAAATCCGATGGACAATAATTATAAACAATCGTTCATGTTGGCGCGCCCCAGCAACCGTGTCCGTTAGCTCAAAGCAAGTGAAGAGCCAACGCCTAACATGGCTTTGATATCCACCGTTGCTATGGTTACGAGACGTTAGTCATGCAAACAGCATGTACAAATTTGCATTATGATGAAGGGCAATTTAAAAATAGATCAGTCGTATGCACCATTGTTTTAGCATTGGTTCGCCTAACCTTAAGGTATTTATTTTGAGGCTTCGCGAAACTTACGGTTATAGATATCGTTTTAACGTGATTTACTGTGTGATTAAAAAGTTTTGTTATTATTTTTCAGTTAATTCAGTAGTGTACGTACCTACTTAGTTGTGTGTTTTAAAAATGAACTCAATTAATGACATAGTTTGTAATTTGTTGGAAACTCCATTCAGTCGTTGGACAGATGAGGATAAGAGAGACGTTTTGTTACAAGAGTTTTTAGTCAATGTTTAAGTACCCGCACTATACCTAGCTCTTCACAATTTTTTAAGACCGCTAGCCACCACTGATTTAAGAAATGAAATTGAGGAATAGTATGTAACTGATAGGATTAAACTCATAATATGTCAATTAAGGCAGAAACCTTTACGAGAACGTAATTATTAACTAGGTATAGACAGTGCATAAAATTCATCCTGCCCTCCTTTTTTAACTCGGACAGGGCTTAAGATTATTCAAATTCGATATGCGTAAATTTCTTACTTTTTTACAAAAAATTGTTTTCTTAGTCTAATTGCCATAAATCTCCTAGCTTAGAAATAATTTTTAAATGGACGCTTAATTCAACCCTGAAATATTAATACTTCAAAATTTGCCGCTTCAAAATAGCGATGTCTGAAAAGAAAGAGAGAACACCCAATATACGATAAATTAAAGTCAAAACAAAAATTGCATACCGTTATAACATAAATTGGGGCAATAGATCTCTAATCATCAACTACTATGTCACCACCCAGATCATTAACAAAATTGTTATTGTTAGTTAGATTTGCAACAATACAATTTAATCATAAATAAAATTCACATACCAATAATAGAGTTTTTAATTCTTCATGCTCTTAATGATGTATAAGACCATTTTCGAAAAAATACACACATTATTGGACCCGTGTCGATTCCAACTGTCAATGTTTTTTTTAAAAAGTAAATGGTATGAAGTTAGTTTTTAACCATAGAGAGCTACTGTAATGCTACATGTCCAGGTGATCGGTACGGCTCAACTATACAATGTCTCATTACAGAGTTTAACGACACTTTACATTTGTGTTCTATTCCAATCCATGAGTTGGAGGGCGATTACTCAATGTTGTTATCCGCTGCATCCGGTCATCAGAGCGTTGGTTCGTTAATAAAAAAAAACATTGTCTTCTTAAGGTTGTTATGGTATTCACCTGAAGACGATCGGAGATACTTACCAGTAGAAACGTTGTGATTTCAAAACAAATAAAGACAATGCGAGTCCAAAACTCTACTGCCGTTCAAGAAATGTCATTGTCTCAACCTTTAAACCGACAGTAGTAGTTGATAATTAGGGATCTATTGTTCCAACTTATGTTGTAACTCTATGAAATTTTTGTTTTGATTTTAAATTATCGTATGTGTTTTCTCTTTGTCTTTCCGACCCTTGAAAAAGTTTTAATAATAAAATGAAACATTGGGACAACTAAAATTGAGTTTTCTGTTGCCTGCCCTCATTCGCACTACACGTAGTAAAAATAACGCTTTCGTTTTAAAAACAAAGTAACTAAAATATATGTTTTTTAAAGCTTTGAATAAATTGTGATTTTTTTCAAATTAAAAAATGTCAATGTTTAATAATAGTCAATGTGACTATTCCTATCTTTTGGTGGGCTCTGAGGCTAATAATTTTATAGCTTCCGTGTTCGTAAATCTGTTACTTTTCCATGAAGTTTTATAATTTTTATGTTTTATGATATTATTTCATTGTTAGGGAGAAATCGTTTCTAGTTATAGACATATTTTATGTCTATGTTTCTAGTACCCCTCATATGCAGGGTGCTACAAATTCGTGTGCGTATAAGGGGATCTCGAAAACGGTAAAGAGATATACGAAGATGGTTAAATTGAGGCAAAGTTGCGTATTTTGGGGCTTAATAATTTGGTGAAAGAAAATTGCAAATATTCCGAATACCTTAGGAAACCGAAATTTTTATTTTTGGTTTTTAATTTTTCGCGCCTTCATTTTTGACTTGGATAAAAAGCACTTTTTCATAGCCGTATGTTATATTCTACAAGATGGGTTATTAGTTTTCGAGTTCAACGTTTCGTTCTTTAAATACCAACCTCAAGTCAATTTTTTTAAATACGGACCTGGAATTTTAAATACTGTTTTAGAAACTTCTAAGCCTTACAAGTTTAATACAATTTAAAGTTATTGAAATTTTAACGTTTTGTCATCTAATAACACATGTTTTCAAGTTATTTTTTTATGTCATTTCGGTCCTGAACATTTAGAGCCAAACCAAAAAAAAAAATTCTGATTTTAAAAATCCGTCCAAAGTTATTCAAAACGGCCTGATATTTGATATTTTGTAAGAGAAAAGGCCTAAAGTCTCGGCCTCAAATATTTTTCTGTTTATTTTTGTTAAATGTTTCGCCAGAAACTGGCATTATCAGACCGTATAAATAGTAAACAAAATTTGAAATTGTTTTTGAAACAAACTTAAGCGCATTACAGTAACATAACTAGACTAACACTCCAGTTACCTTTTCTTTACTCGCATTAATTTTTTTCTGTATTACAGTATTTCGGTCTAGGTCTAAACCATAGGACTTAAGTTGTTATATTAATAAAATAAATAATACACTAATAAAAAATAGAATTACTTCTCATGACTTAGAAACTTACTTACTTCCTAAAGTATTGCTACGGTAACACTTATTAAAATAAAACGACCTAAACGCCATAATTCTGTAATGTAATTTTAATTTTTCAGTTATCATAAAAATAATTGCCAGGGCCGTAATAGTAAAGAAAGAATAATTTGAAATACTAATAATGTGATATTTTATGACAAACCGTTAAAATTTTAAAAATCTTTAAAATGTATTAAATTTCCAAAGCGTAGAAGTGTCTAAAAATGTTTTTAAAATTCCAGGTCCGTATTTAAAAAATTTGACTTGAGGTTGGTATCTAAAGAACGAAACGTCGAATTTAACAACTAATAACGCCATCTTATAGAATATAAAGAACGGCTATGAGAAAGTGTTTTTTGTTTTTCTCCCAAGTCAAAAATGAAGGCGCAAAAAATTCAAACCCAAAACTAAAAATTTCGGGGTTTTTCGGTATTCGGAATATTTATAGTTTTCTTTCACCAAATTATTAAGCCCCAAAATACGCAACTTTGCCTCAATTTAACCATCTTCGTATCTCTTACCGTTTTCGAGATCCCCTTGTACACACACGAATTTGTAGCACCCTGTATAAACAGGTTTTAGCTTTTTTGGAAAATTAACTTTTTTCTGCATTGGAAGTTCTTGATCTAAACCACGCCGAGGTTCTGTGAGTTTGCCATTTAACCACCGATTTAAACTAACAAATATTTTTCCTGCATCTGCACAATTTATGTAATTTTTTAATTTAAGAATAATACTTAAATAAGCCATGGTTATGACCTTTGCATAGTAAACTATTAACAAAGTACCATAAAACTGCTCTGTTAATAAATCTGAATAAAATTAAGTAAGACGTACAACGTGGGTTATTGATAAATCTATATTTAGCCAAGTATTTCAATTCAAATTGTTTAGTTGTTTCAATACTGTTATAGAGTATACGTTCATTGTGAGTAATTTTTGTGCTGGTTTATATTGTTAATGTGCGTTCTCATTTCGTTACCATTTCACATATCTGCTAATTCAATAAAAAGCGTGTTGAAGTCGTAAGAAACAGACCAAATACCTACACTATTAAGGGAAGTTGTTTAACTCTTAAGTTGTTAAAGCATTTCGCAAGTTATGCTAATAATAATATTTTAAAGCGAGTAATCAATGCATTTAGGGCCAATTTTAAAAAGTCGATTAAAACCGAAGTTCAATTTGAATCATAGATTTACAAAAAGGGTCGTTTTATAATGTATGTGTGAAAGAAATGTTGCAAAATAATTGTTTAAAATTTTTAACCAGTATATACATAGATATGACAGATTTATTCGGGTTCTCATTAATATGCTATTATTTTGTTTTATATTTTTTGTATTCTACTCCCTTTAGTCATTCGCATGAAACATGTCGAACATATACCTTTTTCATGGCTTTGCCCATTCATTTAGGACGACAATTATTCTATGATACAGTTCGGTAACCGATTGTATTATCATACACAGGGTAACTTAACCGAGACGAAAGGGTGAGGAAACGCAAAAAAGTTAGGTGTAAAATTTAAAGTCATAATTCATTCATAATTTCATTAATTTTTGCCTGTATAGTTTAATTCAAAAATATATTTTTTAAAATATAATAATATAACTAAAATACCAGTCAAATGTCATCCATCAAATTATGACTTGCCCCTGATGAAGACCTGATTTTGATAATAATCAACCCAGTTTAGGACATTTTTTATTATTAAGACTTGCCTGATCTTGATTTTTACCTGATTTTGACTAAATTTATTTTCTCACTCGGTGCCAAAGAACATTGGTTTTTGTTTTATTTATTAAAAAAAGATTAGTTTTAATGTTACTTATAGATTATGATTAGATTTTTAGCAAAATCGTAACCAAGGTCTATTAATTTGATTTTTTATAATAATTGAAGAATGCACCTTTAAGTGTGCCATCTTTGTCAAATATCAGAGGTTTGTTGTCAATGATTTATAATATTTATCGATATACTTATTAGTTTTGTACGATGTCTTTAGGGCTTCCTCGGCCTTCAAAACTTCGTCGAGAGCCACTGATGAGGTGATACTAGAATGGTATAAAAATCGGTCCGAGAAGCCTTTAAGGCTCTCTTGGTCTGTTTATAATTATAATGGCTGGTTAGGAAAAGTGTACAGTATAAATATGAAACGAATATTTTTTTAGTTCATCATAAGGAGTTAATTACTTCCTCCAGCATTAACCTTTTTAAAATTGTACCAGATTTTCAAAATTTTAAGGCTGTGTTGTGAGCAGCTCTTAAACATACTTTTTATTCAAAGTAAACTCCACTTCAAAGTTTTTTTAAACCGTAAAGTATGCAAAATATACAGGGCGTACCTTTACCCTTCCAGAGCGACGCTTCCGGTTCAGGATTCCGAGACAAAATGTGATATCCACGCTGTGGTCAGTTCAGTAGATGATTTAGCGTTAAATGGTTCCCCCAGACGACACTCGTCGGTGGATGAGATTTTCGGACTTGTCAGCTCAATGAACGTTAATGGCCAGCGACAAAGATCGTTGAGTGACAGTTCACGGGCTGAAAGGAGTAGTAATAATGGTGAGTCAAATATTCTTAGCGCATTATGGAAAAAAATACTTAATAATTTGTCGGCATTTCTTTACTAAACAGGAAAATCTATGAAAAGAAACATTCTTTATTTTTTTGCGTTTTATTAAAAAAAAACTAAAACATTTTTGTGACAAAAACACTCTAAAGCGCCAAACACAGAGAGATGTACGCGTACATCAACGTCTGTGCGTGGATGTAAATAATGCACGCGCATGTAAAGAAGTCAATACAATAATTTACTTCATGCATCAACGCGCGTTGACGCACGCGTACTTCTCTCTGTCTCTATGGGCGGCTTAAAGTTTTATTTTTTTAATTAAACGCAATCAATGATTTTGGAATAGATTCATCTAATCAATAAATATTGATGATAAACTCCGCTTGACGACTCTTACACTAAAAAACCCAGAGCCTGGCAACACACGGTTACAATACGCACTGGGATGACACCTTTTACAACATCAAACCAATAACGTGGCGTAAAAATTTGCTCTTAATTAATATACATAAATGATTTTATTTATTTATTTATACTCTTTTTGTATTGACAATAATTAAACATTATATGAGTTCTTAAGTAGGAAAAGTTTTTCGTATTTTTGGCAAAATTTCAAGTTATGTAGAAGACATGACCGTCCTAACATCCACTAAAGTTGGTAAAAAAAAAATTGTAATGGTGTTATTAGTATTAGTTCAATACTGTGTAACCTTATTACTTGTATTTTTATACTTTATCATGTCATTAAGCTAAACATTAGCTAATTTTAAAATACAGAAACATCTGTTTTAATAATATAATTCCTAATAAACTTTTTAAAATTAAATATCTATACAATATTTTTGAGAGGAATACTTAACTGTTTCTTGTTGTTCTACAATATAAGCTACATAATTCTAGTTTTACAGGCTGTGTTTGAAGGAAAATATTTTGAAACATTACATTTTCCTATTTGAATTCTATAGGTGTAGAAATCATTTATTTTTATGTGAAACTTATAAAAATAAGCCACAATATTAAAAATCATCTTTTATATCTACTAATTACTTTTGTCAACTGATTATAACGTTATATTATATTTATAAAGAATAATGGAGAATTTTTGTTGCGTACTTTTAGGCACAGAATCAAAACCAAGCAATAACCATGACGCAAGTGTCCCAGATTTGGTCGCTTGTCCCCCTGTCCCTCCAAGAAAACACAGAAGAAGGCATACTCCCCCTCGGCCTCCAAGTAACGGACTACCTCCTACTCCCAAAGTTCACATGGGTGCATGTTTTTCAAAGGTAAAATATTATTAGGCTATTGTATTGAACAGCGACATCCATCAACGTTTTAAACTAAATATAAATACATTCATTTATTAAACAAACCATAGATACGGCACCGCCGTTTCATAATAATGAAAAAGACCACATAGCGTTTGAACGGTGCCTCTTGAAGAATAACAATTTTCTTATTTCTATATATTTGTTCTTTTAAAATCGTAAGTCACAAGTTGTAGATATGCACACTTTTATTTCTTGTAGGTGTTTAATGGTTCTCCTTTGCGAATTCACTGCACGGCATCATGGATTCACCCCGAATCCAGAGACCAGCACATATTAATCGGTGCAGAAGAGGGAATATACAACCTCAATTTAAATGAGTTACACGAAACTGCTATAGATCAGTTGTACAACCGGAGAACGGTGTGGATGTACGTGATTAAAGATGTGCTTATGACATTGTCAGGAAGTAAGTACTACATTGGGACCATTATTTTTTAATATTTATATTAATGATTTGTTTAATGTAAATTGTGATGGAGAAATTTATAGTTTCGCAGATGATACTGCAATTTTTTATACAAATGCAAATTGGGACAACTTAAATAACAAAATTAAAAAAGATTTTAAAATAATAAAAAATTGATTTGATAAAAATTTATTACCAATTAATTTTGATAAAACTAATTATCTTTTACTTTAAATCCAAATAACATACCACAAAATATGAATAGTATTAAAATAAATGATGACATTCCAATTTTGAAAGGTAATCAACTAAAATATTCAGAAATAATCTTTGACAGTAAATTAAATTTGAATTTTCACATAGAATATTTTTTTTGATCAAAGAAGAAGTTTATTGAGGAAGATAAATAAATACATTTATTATATTATAAATATTGAAAATAAAATTATTATTATTATTACATGTTGAATTTTTAAATGCTATGAAATATGATTGAAATTACCCAAAATAAAGTTTTTTAAAAATATGACGATTTAATCATTTTTTTTACATTTAGTATTAGCTTTACAATTTTCAATTGTTTTTCCTTTTCATAGGACACACTATGTTAAAACTTCCTCCGTTTACCAAGTTCTTATGGTTTACCAGACATACAATTCTCCATTTTTGTCAAACACCATCATCATTGCTCCTTAATATTTCAGGTAAAACCCCTCAACTCTACAGGCACGATCTATTAGCGCTGCAAAGCAAACAATCGCACAGGTTTAGCCTACATATGAACCGTATCCCTGAAAAACTGGTTCCTAGGAAATTCGCCCTGACCACCAGGGTACCGGACACGAGGGGCAGCCTAAAATGCTGCGTCGCTAGGAACCCATATAACGGCTACAAATACTTGTGCGGTGCCACTGCGACCGGTATATATTTGATGCAGTGGTACGATCCGTTAAATAAGTTTATGTTGTTGAAGGTAAGATATTTTATTATTGGTATAATTAATAAAGGGCGTGACATGAATTAACTGGTAATCCTGGATTTCATAAGAGTTTTTTTAATATGTTCTACTATACTAAAGAGGCTATTTTAAATGGTCAAATTTATCCCCAGCCTGCCGGGCGTTCTAAATTATAATTGTTCATGTTGGGATAGTTATTTTTTTTTATTACGGTTAAAAAAAAAGGTTTAGTTCTAATATTTCTGATAGAGAAAATGTGCGCAATACATTGTATTTAGAAAACGATTCTTAGGAAGAGAAAAGAAAAATATTGGCAGTTTGCATAGACATGGTTGGCATAGATGAACAAGTGATAAGTAGATAATAAATCGCTTGTTTGCACTTCACTGAAAATCATATTTTGATGTTATCAAGTACATGACCACTGATCATATCTTCTATTATATTTTACCTACGACCACCTATGAAAATGAGAAAAAAAGCACGGTTAACTTGGCTCGAAAGCGCCGAATATCACACCCGTGTTGAAAAAAAATATTTCAACGCTAGTGTTAAAATACAAGACACGCTATTTAATTTAAACATATGATGCCAATTTGACAGACCACCCCTATTTATTAAAAAGAATAAATTTTAGAAAGCAGTAATTGTAAAGTGTTTAACTAATTTATCATATATTTGTCGAGTGATTCAGAATTAGAGTGTGAAAATACGCCATCTGAAATTATAAATAATGTTAATATACTGGAAAATCTATTACCAGAAAAAAACAAATCGCACTGAAGAAAGGATCATGTATTAAACAATAAATCTTTATTGGTATCGATAGCATAGAGAATAGAGATCTAGCCTACAGATCGCAAGGTCACAGGTTCAAATCCCATCAGGAGTATTTGACTTTTTTTTATAAAAACCTTAAATAATTAATAGAATTATTTTGATTTGAAATCTTCCTTGTTGGGTGGATTTTATTAATTTATGTTTAATGCATCTTTCCTTGATTAAATTTAAAATGTTTCATTCTAGTTAATCTATAAGTCAATCCAGGATTAGTTTCTTCCTATGATATATAAAATATGAAAAAATGAAAGAGTTAAACTGCAAAAGCTTATTGACAAACTATGAAACCAAATATTAAGTGGAACATAATCCAACGTATGCCAATTTCAACACTAGTGTTGATATATTTTTTTCCCAAATCAAAGGCTTTTTTAATAATTCTTTGTGTTCGTAGGAAAAATACTGTACATTACTCGTGTGAAAGTGATTATTCTTAAACTCGGAGAATGTCCGCACTTTGCTGAAGCCTCGTGCTAAATATACTACTACACTTTCATCACTTGTTATGTAATATACTATTTTTTTTTACTTTTTAGCACGTAGAATCCATTTTGCCAAATCCGTTAAATGTTTTTGAAATGATCATCACTCCCGAGTTGGAGTATCCAATGGTGTGTGTCTCAATAAAACAAGCATACCAACCAAATAGGTTTAAGTTAGATTTAATTAATATGAATTCAGGTAAGCAACTTTTTTAGCTTAATGTAGGATCAGCAAAGTATGTTATGTTGAAGTGTATTTTGATATCCAATAATCGTTTCCCATTTACTCGCTTCCGTATAATCTCAATATGATTTAAATTCGTTCATAAATAATACTAGGAAGGTTCGTACTTCAACTGTAATCAGTTTTTTCTCTTTATCTTTGATGCAGTAGAATGTTAAACAAAACAAACGCAGAAAATACAGTAAAGGAAGTGTTGGAAAAGTTCACCACAGATACTAATAAGAGACGAACTCTGTATATGCTAAAAGCTAGCCAGATACTAAACCTATTTTTCCAAATATACTTTATATTATATGCTTAATTCACTCCTGTCATTTAGTAGCAAAAACAATCCAAAAATTCGAAGAAGCTGTCCATTTTCTCTAAGAGACTTGGTTTAAGTATGAATAAAATGGACACGATCTCATTAAAATGTCATTCAAGTAATTATAAGGTTATATATGTTTCGCTTTATCTGGGCATCATCAGACCTACAAACATTATTACGTTAGTCATAGTATACAGGGTGATTCCTAAGTTGATACTTCTTTTTTAGCATGAAGGCATTAAAATAAACAACATTTTCAAAAAACTTAAAAATTGGCACAATATAGAAGTAAAAAATCTAAGTGCGGGCATGGTCATCAAAACGTACCCTGCTAAACTTTATGTTGTTTTTCTTATATCTTGTTAGTCATGCAATTTACGGGTGGTGTTATGCAATCCGCTTTCTGAAGCAAGTCAATTTTAAATTAGTGACACGTGAAAATGGTAAATTTTAAAAACAAGGAACTAGTAGATATGGTGAGTGTCGTCAAAGTGCGGCTGCTGCTTCGAGATTATACGCAGAACGCTTTCCCTTGCGGGCTCATCCTACATCCAGAAGTTTTCTTAATGTTATTCAACGGGCAAGTTAGACAGAACCGTATTTGATCCATAGTGTAATAAATTAATGAAAGTATGTACCTTATTTTTGAGTTTTTTAAAAAATGGTATTTGAAAATGTTGTTTATTTTAGTGCCTTCTATACACAGCTAAAAAATAAGTATTAACTTAGGAATCACCCTGTATAAGATATGTGTCCACGATTCCTTTAGTTAACATATCCGCCGATTACCGTTAACCTAATTGGACAAGTAAACTTAAAAACAGACAAAGGTACACTCCGTCCGGCTCGAACTGCTATGTTGTAGCGTCAATGGATCGTACATTTTTATTTGTTGGATATTTTTTATAGTAAATCCCTCCTTTGAAAAATTTGAATTGTAAAAAACTTTGTAAACTATGTAAATTAAAAGTAAAGTAATGAATACAAATTTATTTAAGGGGCCAGTTGGTTTCACTCAGATGAACTGCAAGACATGGACGGTACAGCCACAGTGATACCGAAAAGAGAAAATCTTAACATAGTGAACGTAACACAGCTCGACAAAGATTCGATTCTAGTCTGTTATGATAATGTTATTAAGATTGTAACACCTCAGGGCAAACTGAAAGCCAGTAAGAAACAGGTGTCCGAACTGAGGTTTGATTTTAGAATAGAAAGTATTAGTAAGTATACCTTTTTATTTGTACTGTTTTAACTCCTATGATTTTTGAGATTTTAACGTTTAGTGGCATTGTTATACATGCCATAGCCATCAAAGATTACAATTACTTTGAGCGACCAAGTAAGAAGTTATTAAATTAAGTATTTTCAACCTTGTATAAATATGTAGCTTTGATTTTCCATGACTCTCTTTTTTCAAATATCAGCTATTTCGTCGGTTCTATTTTTCGTCCATGAATCTTCTCCCCCAACAACACAAAAACAGTCTTAACTATTGAGGAATTTAACATTAAAATAATCTGAAGTTATAAGTAAACATTTTTTTTCAGTGCAGTCACAAGTTCAGTTATTTTTTGAATAAGTTTTTATTAAACTGTCTTGATATTGCCGCGCTTTTTTCTATTATCATGCCAGGTAAAGGCATTTTTACATTAGGTGCAATTTCAAGAAAAATTTCCTATAATCATGCGCTTTGACGACGTTTTAATCACCTTATGCAAGTTTTCCCATTTAAAACCTGCATCAGCTGATTAAAACGTCGTCAAAGCGCAGGCTTTCAGGCAATTTTTCTTGACATTGCGTCTAATGTAAAAAGGCCTTACGGGAGGAATTAGAGAATTTTGTTCGTTATGACAACCTCTAGTAGCAGTTTAGAAGAAAATATTCTTATTGCTTGTGCTTTGCAACTGCAAAAGCATTAGCAAAACTTGAATTGAAACAGATTCTTTAAGATTCTGTTAATTTATATTTAATTATTTCATGTAACTAAAATTCAAGGAAGACGTTTCATTTGTGCCATAAATATCTTACGAATTCTTTAAAAAATATAGACACTTGACAAACAAAAATTAAAAAACTACAGCCTTCCTTCTTTACTGAAGTAATACAGATTTGTCGATAGCTAATAGAATACATTATATTTGACGAATAAATGTTTGTTTCATACTACTAAAATCCTAGGAACATATTCTTTGGGTGTATATAGAAACTCAATATAATAATTATAAAATGAAAAAAATATCATCAGGAGTATTTGCTAAAAATATATTTTCGGTAAATTTTAGTAGCGAAACTTAAATTAAAATGGATTGCTTATAGTTCTGTTAATTTATCTTCAATTATTTCATGTAACGAAAATTCAAGGAAGATGGTATATTTAGGCCATGTATTTATATTTTGTAAAGAATTCGTTAGATATTTATCTGTTGACAGACACAGAGTCTACTTGGTAGTCTCAGTTTCCTACTGGAATTTATAAAATAAAAATGTCATGCTATAGTTTTTATACTATTTTGGTGTGAAATTTTCTTACCTTGTCTCCCACGCTCTTAAATAAATAACCGGAAATATCTTCTCGAGCATGAATTTTTTAAGAAAACTATCCCTTCTCTTCGACTCAGGATAATTTTTATATAAGATTCATGTTATCAGAAATATTTCCGGTAGTAATTCAAGTACTAGGGAGATTACCACTGATAATTACACGCTAGCTATCGATAATTGCCCGGCAGGTATCAATAAAGTGCCTGGCAGGTCTTATTTTCTTTGAATACATTTAACATTGACATTTTGAAATTAATTTACGAATTCTATTGATAAATTTAATGCCCGCTCAGTAGGTATAAAAAAAATATATTTGTAGGTAATTTTCTGCCAATATCTTATTTCACTTCTTAGTCAAAAGCACTAAACTTAATTAATGACGCCTCTTATTTTAGTATGTCTCCCAGATAGTCTTCTTGCTTTTCACAAACATGGTGTGCAAGGTAGATCGCTTAAAAATGGCGAAATTACTCAGGAAATAACGGACACATCTAGAAGTTATAAGTTGTTGGGATCCGACAAGTAAGTTTAAAATTCACTTATTTACTTCCAACCAACTATACAACTTTATTACATGGATAAAATTTAACTAACTTAAATAACAATGTAAAATAAACCAACATTATTCTACTTTTATTACCTTTATTATTATTTAATGTTCACGCTTTCCTTGCTTCTAGCAGATAACTAAAAACACCAAAAATTCCATTTAATAGCAAACACGTTTCGCGGTATCGGTAAGCCAAAATATCTTTTCAATTAAACTTTATAGAAAAATGTTATAATTACAGTTAATTTAATAAATCTTACCTAGGAACACGACCAAGCACGCCAAAAAGGGACAGGTTAAAAGCAAAAACCTCTGTACAGATGTTTCAACCGTAAAATCAGCTAAATGCCAAACACATGAGAGCCACGTCTAATTCAACAATGACTAATGAGTGTCGATTTATTTATACGCACAATAACAGCTGCGCTACTACATGGCTAAACACTCTACTATACATGGGCGAAGGCATGGGGTTTTGCCACAATTCAAGGATAAAAAGGATCTACAACGAAACTTTCTCTCGAACCGTGTTGAATAAAACTGAAATCGACTAAGCGTTTTTCTTGCAAATTTAATCTACTTTCCGATTATGATATCATAGTTATACCGTATGATTTGAGTTTTCGGGATAAAATCGAAAAAACTGTTACTATCACCAATTACGCTCTCTAGCTATTTTATTAGGAACTATCGTGTACCAAGACTCGCTGTACTGGGGGTCGCTTACGGGTTATGACTTTCTGATGAGTTCTAACAAGAACGAAACAGCCTGTCATTGTCTACCTGTGCCCCAGGGATTCCATTACCTTTGGAGTCCCTGTGTACTTTAATGCAAAAGATAGACGCACTACCCTGTCCGCTTGCCGCTAAGCTTCTTTTGGTTATTGTTAATGTAAATGTTTCTTAAATTTTTGACAGATGTAAAAAATAATATACGGAAAAATTCCTTTTTCGATAAGGATTCCAAAAATGTGCTACAACTGGTATCGTCTAATTTTAAAAACAAAAGTTGGTTTGGGCTGCGCCCCCTCCTTGGAGTCCCAAATTCTTTTCACATGACAAAAGCGATGCCCATAAATAATCTTTGAGGACATATTTTTGGATTTTAGAGAAATCTTATTCCCAGAGCCGGTATATGTAGCTTTCCATTTAAAATCCCCACCCTGTATACAATAATATATATAATTTTTTTTTATTATTACGGACACTAAACTTCTTACTACTTTATTTTACACGGTTTGTAAAAGGGATAATATCGTATCCTAGTGGGTACTGCGGCGCGATCTATTTCTGAACTTGCGAATTGCAGAGAAAAGTGTAGTGAAGCGCAAAAATGTTTCCTATACTAGATGTGTGGCCGGCCTACCGTGTCTTGTTTATTTTTAGTTCTATGATTTCACGTCTGGTGGCTGTGTCTTTTGCATTTCAGTTGATTCCTACGGCTGGCGTTACTGCGTTTTCATCACTTATCTATTTTTTAAGTAAGTCTTGTTTACGGGTTTTGACTTTCTGATGAGTCCTAATAAGGACGAAACAGCCTGTCATTGTCTTCCTGTGCTCCAGGAAATCCATTATTTTGTTGTTCCTGTGTACTAAGTACTTTAATGCAAAAGATAGATGCACCACTTTGTCCGCTTGCGGCTAACTTTTTTCTATTGTTATTTAAGTTATGTGAATGTGTCCTTGTCATAACATATAAGTTGGTTGGGAACAAATAAAAAAATCATTTTTATATTTTTTAGAGTGGTAATGCTAGAAAGTCACTTACTTAGAACTGGTACGTTAACTAGCGAGGAAGGACATGACCTATAT
This sequence comes from Polydrusus cervinus, assembly GCA_935413205.1. Classification (NCBI taxonomy): domain Eukaryota; kingdom Metazoa; phylum Arthropoda; class Insecta; order Coleoptera; family Curculionidae; genus Polydrusus; species Polydrusus cervinus. The sequence goes on along the minus strand of OW284516.1, from coordinate 53,868,644 downwards.
ATTTTAGCTGGGCATGAGGCTAGTTACTAAACATATTGAGTAAGTACCTAGTGGGCTTATTTTTCTTACTTTTAAAACGTAATTCCTATTTGTGTGAACTTTGTCATAATAAAATGTTAGAGTTGCGGTGTTCTTTGTTGCTGTCTGGAGATCGATTTTGAAACACGATAATTCTCACATTCGCATACATTTCACTAACTCCGTATAGGTCTTGACGGAATAGACGACGTTTTTCAAAACGTGAACTTAGTATTTAGTAAGTTAGCAAATTACTAATAAAAAGTGCACTTTTTATTCAACTTACTTAAAAAATCGACCTCATATAGTCCGATATTTTTACGATCAAACGTATCTCCTTCCCAAAAATGTCTCCCCCTCAAAAGTGACTTCTAAAAAAAAGGTGTAGTCTGTTCAGTGACCTCTGACCGTTAAGTCACATTCTCCACCATTTCCCATCGTTGCGATACGTCGCAAATTAATTCAGTCAATTTGACTTACTGGTGATAAAGGTTATGATTTTTCTTAAGTTTGTTCTGCATTAACCCTAGATTGCCAACGTTGAAATTGGATACGTCGATGCCAACAATACGTAAATTTTACGTAGATTACAAATATGTGCAAAAATTGTCTCAAACCTTTTAATTTTTTAAGCAAAAGTAATTATTTATTTTTATTCAAAAATAACAAAAATTTCCTGAACCTAAAACAAACGAAATAACCAAAAGATACACATAAAAAGACTAGTTGAACTTAGCGCATTCATAACACATCTATATACGAATTCAGAGCATTTACAACACATCTATACGTAAAATTTACGCGCCAACAATCACTCTTTATTCTGTCACATATAACCCACAACTGCTACATCATAAACACGTCGGCAGCCGAATGTTGTGGTGATGGTAGATGCACTGCTTGAGCAGCAGAACTAGAATACCAATAATAGGCCATTTATTTCAGATTTAAAAAAAAACTGTACGTAAATTTTACGTAGGTTGGCAATCTAGGGTTAAGACTGATAGTAAACAAATAAAATACCAGAGCGTTTTTTCAATTAATATTTTTATACTGTTACTACTTACTATACTGTATTTTTATACTTTTTTTTTTGTCTCGTGCACTTTATCAGTCTATGAATGTTTGTTTGAAATATTTTTATCTTACTAATTCAAATGAGCCATACGCTAAAAAGTAATAATAGGAAAAAAACGAATAAAAAACTGACAAATAATAAGTTTATTTTCAATAGTTATAATAAATAAGTTTATTTTATCTTCCTCAATAAACTCATTCTTCAATCCCCTGAAGACCTGCTTGTTAGGGACTAATCTTATTATTTTAAATATTTAAAATCATAAATATAATATAAGAATAATAAAATATTTGTTAACATTATATAAAAGTTAAACGGCAAATAAAAAACGTTAAAGTATATGTATATAAATATAAACGCAGTTTGTTTTGAAGATATAGGTATAATAAAATTTTGAAACATTATTCATTTGAACGGCAGTGGAGTTTTGAACTTGCATTGTCTTTATTTTTTTAAAATCACTATGTTTCAACTGGTAAGCATCTCCAGTCGTCTTCAGGCAGTGCCCCCCCCCCCCCCCCCCGAAATCCAAAAAAAAGAAGATATAAAATATAATTGGGCAACATAAAAAATCTTTGACGACAACGCTATCAATAACGCGCCAAATAAAATAACAGTAAGTAAGTAATTTCCAAAGTAATGGAGAAAGCTATTAACCAACAACTCCTAAAGTATCTGGAAGGGCTTAACATAATCAGCGACCATCAATACGGTTTTCGTAAGTCCAGATCAACAGGTGACCTTCTGGCATATGTCACCCATCTTTGGAGCAACACCATCGAACATCATGGAGAATCCCGGGCTGTTGCACTGGACATCTCTAGAGCTTTTGATCGTGTTTGGCACGATGAGCTTCTAAGTAAACTGCGATCCTACGGTATGCCTAATGGATTTTGTTTATGGTTAACCAGCTTCCTTAAGAACCGTTCTCTGCAAGTGGCGATTGACGGGTTTCTCTCAGACACCTTCACCATCAATGCCGGTGTTCCTCAAGGGTCCATATTGTCGCCTACCCTCTTTTTACTGTATATTAACGACCTTCTAGTGAAAACCCAAAATCCAATTTATAGCTTTGCTGATGACAGCACACTTGTCTCATCTTTTATCTTGACTCCCCAAACATCCGCTGCCGACGCACATCTTCGCAGGCAGCATGAAGTATTGCGCCTCAACAAGGACCTGGAAGAAATTTTGGCTTGGGGTGACAGTAACCAAGTCGAATTTAATGCTAAGAAAACCCAGGCAGCAGTCTTCTCCAAAAAGGTTAACATTGCAGAACCGGATATAGTCATGGCAGGACACGCAATTCCCCTGGCACCGTCTATTAATTTGCTGGGGGTCAATCTGGGAGGTAATATGTCTTGGCATGATCACGTTGCCGCAATTGCCAAGGCAGCTGCACAGAAACTTGGTGTACTTTTCCGCACCAAAAGGTTGTACACACCTCATCAACTTTTGACACTCTACAAAGCCCAGATTCGACCATCATTAGAATATTGCTCTCATGTCTGGAGCTCTGCACCCAAGCACACCCTTCGGCTACTGAATTCCATTCAAAGGAGAGCCGTTCGTCTGATCGGCGACCCCGAGCTGACCAAGACCCTCGATAGCCTGGAGCATCGAAGACAGGTTGGTGATTTGGCTCTCTTTTACAGATATTTCCATGGCAGGTGTTCGACTGACATTGCCCACTTGATTCCATCTAGAGCAATGCAAAACAGAAATACACGGCGAACCACTGCCGCTCATCCATATGTTGTTCAGCTTAGTACTCCTCGAACTTCATTGTTCAAGAATTCTTTCATCTGGAGAACGTCATCTTTGTGGAATGATCTTCCTGAGGTCGTCTTTCCCAATGAATACAATCTTCAATGTTTCAAGACCAACGTTAATCGCTTTTTTCGCACTCGCATCGCTCCCAGAGCGCCTTAAAGGATTTTTCCTACAGTGCAGGTGTTTTATCATAAAAAAAAATTATCCTCCCAGTAACTACAGCCTTAGCAGAAATAAGTTTATCCACTTTAAAAAGATTAAAAACATATCTGAGAAACCATTCAGGAGAAGAGAGTACAAGTTTAGCTTAGTATTCATCAAAAAATTTACATTGATATATGAAATAATCAATATATTTTGTCAAAACAGGCGACGAATTACGGTTTAGTTTTAGGCAAAAAATATGTGGTGCTTTTAGTTTATGGTTTTTTTTTTTCGTTTTTTTAATAAATAATCGGCGATTTGGCTGTGGCGCTGGTTCGTCGCGCTTTTCCTACCCTTTTGCCCCCCCCCCCCCCCCCCCCCCACACCCAACTAAAATTCTGGCTACGCCACTGTCTTCAGGTGAATACTGGAGATGCTTACCACTTGAAACGTAGTGATTCAAAACCAATAAAAACAATGCAAGTCCAAAACTCTACTGCCGTTGAAGAAACGTCATTGTCTCCAACCCATATTATGTACCTATTTATTATTCATACCAATATTAATTAAAGCATTTCCAAAAATATTTTTAAATGATCTGTTTCCAATATCCATGCTTTTATTTAATTGGTGATTTTTGTTTCAGAAAAGTGCTCACCAAAATATAAACAACAGCTTGGCTTTAGTCAAAGTTAGTCTAATCAAATATTAACTTGTTAGAATAGAATTTTTCTTAGATCGAAAAAGTTGCAATTGCGACACTCTAGCGCAGTTTTTTAGAAGTTTCGGAAATATACATCTCATAACATACGTACCTTCGTTATAAAGTATTTTTCTCGTCTTAAAAAAAATGTAAAAAGCATGGTATCTTTAGATACTGAGATTGTAAGTATTTAAAAAAGAAAAATCTAGCAAATTAATAAATATATTTTCATGATTAATAAGTAGATTCTATTTTAAAAATAAACAGAGTATCTTTGAAGACAAAAGTATTTTAGAACTAGTTACTAGGTTTGAGAATAAATGACATTTTTACATGTTTTTTTTTGCTACAATACTTTTACAGAAAGGTGCAGCCTACCATGAAAATTGAGAAAACGAGGACAAGGGCGCATGTAAATTTAAGAGTTCAATTTTTCGAACACGATTTATAAAAAAAATGGTTAAGGAATCAAGTAGAGTCCGAAATAAAATATTTTATAAACACTCATACTGCATTCAAAATATTTTAATTTATTTGAGTATTAACACAGATCATCTGTATTAAAAGCAGTTACTGTATGCTTTATCAAAGGTTATAATTAGCCGGATATTTTATCTTAAAGTTATTTTCGTTGAACTAAAGCTGTTTGATCCTCAGGTTAACCAATTGTTTCTTAAATTAATTAATAAAATAAAAATGATAGAAATAAATCACAGAAGTCTGATCTTGCAAAACGTCATATTTTTGACCAAAACCACAAATTAATTTATCTATTTGACGTGTTTAAAAATCGTCGATATACTTATCCGAATCTGTACCATAGAAGCTGTTTGTCTCATTAAGCTGCACCTTTCTGTTCACTAAAATATATTGCTGTGACCAGTATGTTCGTGTTGTGATAAGTAATACTTAATACTACTGTATTGGCAAACATCTGGATTCGAGTACCTGCCGTGGATTATTCCTGTAATTTCAAAGATTGGAGCTACTTTTGTCGTTTTAAGCCATTATTGATTTAGATTATAGACTCGCGTCTATATTCCAACCTATTGGCGGCACAACTGCGCATGTCAGGCGGATAGCGTGATGACGGGTTATTTGAAATTTACATAGGTAGAAATGAGTTTAATTATTACATGTATAATATGATTGATATAGCGATTAATTAATTAAGTTTTTAATATTACGGTATTCTATTTATATTTTTATATCAAACACTTTATTCTCTTTTTTTCTTTTACGTTTTACCGGTGTTAACAGTCTACGATTTTGTAATTTCGACTTCTTGTTATGAGTATCATAGTTAGAAGAAATCATAGGGCTTATTGTTGTTTTTAGTGCATTAATACCAAAAATGCATGGCATATAATGGTCTTTAAAGGTGATCGTTTGAAGACTTTGTGTTTTCTTTTCATATGAACATTAATCATGTTTTTGTACTACATTTCATCCCACAGTCTGTGCACACATAAACTGTTCTACAATTTAAAAAATGACGGTTAGGTTTTTACTTTACAGGTGCTTGACAGCGATCACAAAATATTTAATATTTTGTGACAGTCGCAGCCCTAACAAGACTTACTGATTAATAACCTGCCCCTCCATTTTAATTACGCCCCACAAGGCCACAAATTAACAAACTGGCAAACTGTTCTTGTAAGAAAACGTAATACCTCGACTATGACTCGACACCGTGACGTAAAAAAAAATAATTAAAGCCATTTCTACCTATATTTTAAATAACCCGCCATCACGCTATCCGCATGACAAGCGCAGTGTGCCGGCAATAGGTTGGGCTTTAGATGCGAGTGATTATAGATGTATCTATTTGTATGGGTGCCAACTCTTGCCAATTTTTCTACTTTTTAAATTGCAAAAAACTATTATTAACGAGAAAAATGGTATTTTGGAAAGTTTTGCTTCTGTTTCATAACGGTTGGTGTGTGTTTGTGTTATTTTTTAATCCTTAAAATCTCAACCTTTTTCATATACCATAATTGCAACTTGTTTAATTCCTAGAATTCAAAAATAAATTATACAAAATAGGGTGTTTTCTTCTTTTTTGATTCTGTTTTTTCCCTTATATATAATAATTTTGCAGTATTAGCCCTCTTAATTTACTATTCATTTTATATATATTTTTCAATAAAAGGGAGCTTTTATACGTACAATACGGCCACCCTGCATAATATCTTTAGCGCTTTATATTTAAATTACCGCATTTCTATTCGCCTAACATTATTAAGAATCATATAAGGCGATATGTTAACCGGTAAGTTGTACTCGAATCTTTGATACCACAAATAGAGAAATTCCGAAATATAACTTTGATTGTATCCTGTAAAGGCAGGCATTGTATATAATATAATTAGGTTTGGTAGGTCGTTGCTTCAATATTAGCAGGATTAATTATCTCGCTTTTTTACAGTAATCAGTATTTTTACATTTGTACTGTGTACAGGGTTGTCGTACATTAGACAAAATACGCTCTCTAATAAAAAGACACGGAAGAAAGTACCGATATCACGACAAATGGGAAACCCAGGACAGCCTTCATTCGCCACGCTCGGACCCATCTCCTACCTGACTAATCTCTCGAGACTGGTCTATTTATAATCCGTTCTTTTCTATTTAAGTTTTCAACAGAACAAAGATAACAATATAATCGATCGGACGACTCGCATATAGAAGAATTGCGCGGTTAATAGGATGACGTATCTGCCTTCTCGTCTTATGTTTTTAAACTTGCAGCTTTCCCACCGTGTTTTTAATTGTTTCCAGAAAAGGTTTGTGATACTCTAGGAAGATTTGAAATATTAGGATATGTTTTGAATAAGGTTCTAGTTTAGGATGTTAGTGCTGAATATGATAAATTCGATTATAAAGAAAGAGCCCATTAACTAACCAACAACTACGAAGGTGACGTACATGGCATTGGCAAAGAATATTTTGTCTCAATCAAAGCGGTCGGTTAGCTTAATTCTTGATTTGCTGTCATAATCATTTGATTGTGAGTGAATAATGCTTGCCAATGTCATATATGTCACAGTCAAAGTAACTGATTAGTTAATTGTAAGTTAATACAATCAAATTAGAAAGTGTGCACTAAAAGTTAAAAAGTTGCCAGTCTTTTTTTGACATGGTAATTATTATTTTGTATCACTGATAAATGACCGTTTAACTTATTGTTTCATTTAAAATAAATATAGAAATATAACTGATCTACTGAACCTCGCTGAATTACATTTTCTTAGGATGAAATAAGGCATTGGTTAACATTTTTTTTAAATTTAAAATTATTATAGCACGACTACCAAGATTTCGCCACTCTCATTGTCATCTTCAGAGCCCCCTGACTTTAGGGAAACAAAAATATTTTGAAATTGTAAGGAGCGATTAGTGAATTCTTTAAATTTTGAGTATTCGGGGTGCCCAAAAATTAAGTTCTACTTAAAAATTGAATTCTTTTAACGGAAAACTTCATACTACTTTAAAATGTTATATTCCTATACCTCAAATAAACGATGCTTTAAGTTTTCAAAAAATGAGTCAGTTACAGCCATCATAATAATATGCCAATAAACAGTAAAACCGATTTATGAGTTAGTATAATATTTTGTTAGTGTTTCCTTATATTCAAAAAACGGCCAAATACAGTTCTTTTTTGAGGTCCAATATAGTTTTAAATTTATAAAAAAATTATTTTTAAGTGAATAATTTGTTTATTGTTTGCCCATATTGTGCTTTTATTAATTAATAAACCAAAACTAAATAAACTTTCACGTGTAGAGTGCATTGCTGACAAATTAAATACAGGGTGGTGCAACAAGGCCATGTTTAATTTGACATCAATTTATTTTATATGACAAAGTTTAGCCACCAGTCCAAATATTACGGACTCAGGTTTGGGCGACATTATGAATCCCAGTACGTAGATGTAAATTGTAATGATAATTATTCCTGCTAATTTACTTACATTTGAACTACAAATAATATTGTAAATAGTGTAATATGTAGATAATTTATCTAATTTATATTTTTAATTAGTCTACAGAGATTATTATTCTATTCACTAGTAATCACTAATTATTTCTTATTCTTATTTTAACAAATTGACTGTTACATTTACCGATTTGTATCACAATAAAGACTTTATTCCTAGAGTATTAAGATAATGCAAAAATATGTAGCTGTATTATTGTATTGTTTCTTCAATTATAACAGAATATTATTTGGTATTAGGGGAATATAATGGACCTTTTTGAACTATATCCTAAATCCAAAATTATTGTCATCGCTTTCATATAGAGTTCAGCGGGTTGTACGAAGTCAGAGAAAACAGTTCCAGTGTATTATTGAAATTCTAATACAGCAGAATAATTATTTTCATAGAATTTTTTTCTTCTATATGAAAGCGTTGAGATTTTTGGACCTGGAGTATAGATGAATATATTATATTGACAGTAAAAATGTTAATTATCGTACTGAGAGAGAATTCTCCAGATTTTTGAAATACTATCAAAAGTCCAAGACACCGATTTAGCACCAAAATGTTATCAATAACACTATGGCTATTACTAAATTATGGACTAAAAGTAACATTTACAATCAAACCAGAATTCTTAAAAATCATCTAATCAGGATGAATCTATTAACATTACATCAGGCAGTCCCTTACGCTACACACTTTACTTATTTTATTTTTACACATTAGGCGCTTAAGAAGGTAGAGTCCGACCAAAAACATAAAGAGCCACGAGTTGGGCGATGCGCGAAGCTGTGACGTCAAAGTCAGTAGCGGTGCTATTAAGACATGAGCAAATAACTAACGATTTCAATATAAAGTACCTATTTTATTAGCTGTGTGCTCTGACCGTTGCTAGGCGATGAGCGCCACTTGTGCCGATACCATTTAATGTACCTTTCCGATTTTGATCGGACTCTAACATGGATTTTAAATGTCAACTTTTTGGTATACAAATACATAGGACATATGCAATTTTAACTAAGACATGCTTATCCACCATAATGTATAATTACCAGCATTTCTATTCGTTTAGCTTTCACGATGCGTTTGGGTACACATGCAATAGGGAACTTCTTAAATATTGTTCTTTAATTTTTTATAAATAATTAAAGTTCGCCGTGTAATGTCACGTAATATGAATATATATTTTAGTATGCTTTGACGTCACAACCGCAAACTTTAATCGCTTCTATTTAATTCAAAGAATTTAAAAAACATTTATTTGTAAACTGCGGGTCTATTAGCTTACGCTAAAAAGCATTATTTTTCAAATTTAATGTTCATGCAAGTTCCATACTGCGCAGGTAGTTTACGCTTAGAAATAAATAAATCAGTTTACACCTGCCAAAATTGTTGTTAGATATCTCTCTTTTTTTCATTTCGTAACTTGGAATCGGGAAATGAACAAATTTATTAAACGATAATTTATCTAATAGACCGAAGCGATAATGTCTTCTCGGTTCTGATTTTGACTGCGCTAACTAACCGCCTTATCTTATAACATCGAACCGGCCGAGTCGTACCGAGAATTAACGATTCGTCACGACCAAAATGTCTGCAGTCAGCGTGAGACGACCGACCTCCTGCTGTTTTCGTTAATTTTTCACATTTCATTTATTTTATCATAGTTTTGTTACGTCCGCATGTTATTTTCTTACAGTGTTACAACTGGTTAGTAAAGGAGCTGAGTCACTTCAATGCCACAAAAATGGGATACAACAAAGATCAAAGGATCCGACAAAGGTATCGCTTCTGTATAGACCAGTTTTCTGAGGTGTTAGTTTTAGCAAGCGATCTTTTAGTAAGAAATGAGGGTGCAAGTCGAAGTGGAATAAACTACAATGTGTTAACTGACTTCATGCATACTTCGTAGCTTGCGTCTTCATGTAAATGACAAGGTTGATGTTCTTACAGACGGAAATACAACAAAGACCTACTAAGAATGTAATAATAATTTATTATTATTTTTATTTATTTCTATATACTGTGAGTGTTTGCCCATATGTATACCCACCCAAAGGATCGTCTACTCTACCAGAACTGAATATGCTAGCTTACCGGAATAATATTTAATGCGGTAAAAGGAAAAGTTGAAAAGTAATTAAAAACAATGACATTTTAAAATAATCGTTTATATTACAATTATTAATACTAAATAGTCATTATAAATTTAACTATATCATATTCTCCCTTCTAAGTACCATTTAATCATCCCTTGGTTCCACTATTAACCTACTGTGGAGTTGCATTAAGGTTTTTAATAATAATTAACTAACTAGAAACTTTGACTGTGACGTAGGTAATATTGGCAGTCATTATTTACTCACAATTAAAGTTGCCTGATTAATGAATGAAAAGTTAAGCTATCCGGGTCTCTTTGATTGTGACAAAATTATTTCTAATGTCACCGTCAAAGTTGTTGGTTAGTTAAATATTGTTAAAAATTTTGTCCGTTACATCTACGATTCATAAACTTTATTTTTGTATAATTAAACGATTCTTTTATTTTGTGTATTTTCTTTATATTATCAATGCATAACACCTGAAGTGCTGAATATATTCTATATAAACAGTATGGTCGATTAAGTGTGCTACAGGGAAATTTTATTGTTAGTTACACAACTAAAATTTAAATACAGTTTCTGCTCTCTTTAAAGATTATGAATTAAAAAAAAAACAGTTTATGATATTTTAAAGATGTTATTATATTCATAGCATGTGACTTCATCTTGTGAGTAAAATTTCACTTGAATGGAATGACACGTTTTCGTCGTTCGTAACCATGGAAACACTATGAAAATGACCATCTGTTATTTACTCACAAGATGACGTCACAACCTTATAGAATCATACCTTGTAATCTTTGAACAGGGTCATGCATGCTGGACTAAACAGGCGCCTATTTTTTAAGTTTCCCTGTATTTTTAATGAAACCAATATAGCCATGTTGCATATACAGGGTGTCCCGTAACTTATGGGCCGTAGAGTAATTGGAGACTAGACATCAAACTAAGCCGATTATGTCATATAAGTTTTTTCGGATTGTCACTCGTTCTAGAGATACAGGGTGTTGAAAGTAAAAGTTTATTCTCGAAAATAAGCCATAATTTTGAAACGGTTTAATGAATCGAATTGAAAGTTGGCAATAATATGTTTTTATGAGCAAGAAATAAGAATTTGTAGAAATTTTTAAGTTTGAAACTAGAGGGCGCTAGTTGCATACACTGGGCTTCATAAATCTATGATTTTTTTTCTTACCTGTGATATTAGGTATTTTTCCATTATAGTTTCTTAAAAAGGGCATTTTCTGAGTCAAAAATGTGTACTTGATTGATCTTAATATCTTTAACGGTTTTCGAGATATTTCCCTTTAAACATCTCAAAGCATAAAAAACAGTAAATAATTAAATTAACAAAAAAAAACAAAAGTGTCAATCCGAAAAAACTTATATGACATAATCGGCTTAGTTTGATGTCTAGTATCTCCAGTTACTCTACGGCCCGTAAGTTACGGGACACCCTGTATTTAACCGGAGAATCTAAATTTGTTATTTAAAAAGCGAATTGATTTAAAAAACGGAATTGTGGCATAAACTCTATATTTTTGGAATCAGGAAAGAAAGAGCTTTCATAAAAATGAAAAATATTCCGGGTGTTTCAGAGAAAAACATGAATTTTACGCCAGAGTTTTCTTGTTAAAAGCCAAATTGCTTTTTAAATAACAATTTTAGTTTTTACGGTCAACCATAAACAAGATGGCTATATTGGTTTTAATAAAAATACAGGGAAACTCAAAAAATACCCCTGTTCAGTCTTTGTTGGATGACCCTGTACCACGTGATTTAATTGTTGGAACCAAGCTTGTTAAACAACATTTTTCTAAAATTAGTATAATTATTTGACTACAATAAAAGGAGTTTTATTGATAGTTAGCACTTTCGGACCGACCCAGGTCCTTTTCTAAGTCTGCAATGCGTCTGTTAATGGAGTAGAGATGATAAAATACAGAAATAAGGTTAGGAAACGGGCAGAGGGCATTGTACTGCTTTTTTCCGTTAAGGTTAACATGAGGGAAGGCAATAATGAAGAATTCAAAAGCCAAACTGTCAAAATTACGTTTTGCTCTCATTCATTTTCCATGGCTTCCTATTTAGTAGACTTCGGTTATTTTTTGTATTATTTGAATTTGTTCAATATTCCATACGACCGGGGCAGTGGCTCCATGGTGAGTTACTGGCTTATTTTACCGTGGAGGTCCGGGTTCGATCCCCGGAGTGGGCATACGCTTAATAAAAAAAGTATGCTAGCAACTTAAGTGGATAAAAGGATGTAGACAGACAGAGAGAGAGAGAGGCGCCGAGGACCTCTGGGGGAGTAAAAAGGATAAACTAGTGCATAAACGTGATTCGGATTCCACATTTAATTGTACAGCTAATTTTAAAACATTTCCATTTGTTGAAAACTTAATCGACCACACTGTATATAATTTTTCTGTGCCCGAAGTTTTTAAACTCGTCCAGCGATTATAATTGATTCTGTCTTTCTAAATTACTTATCTTGACAACAACAGACATAATGCTACTAATAAACGTTATTGATGAGTTTAAGAACTTGCCAAATACCTAATCTACAGCACATCTGGCTGTGTTTTATATTAAATGTACTATAATACTTATTATTAAATTGTTTTTTGTTTCTTGTAAATATTGTATATTTAAAAGTAACATGTCAAACATACCAAAAATAAAGATAAGTTTGAAACTTTTTTACTATTAATTTAACACCGTACCTATACCTGCTTATATTTTGTCCATTTTTTGTTAAATTTACAGTAATGATTTATTTATGGAAATAGCAGTTTATTAAATTAGTGTTATTTTATTTACAAAAATAAAAATATTTTAATTGTTAATGAAGTTTTTATTTAAGGGAATACAAATGCGCCAGTTGAAAATGTACTCATATTGTTGTTATTGGACTTGCTATATAATACAGATTGTTAATGCCAGCACCTTACAATAATTCTTGAGTTATTCCAATAGTCAGTGTCTGTTTGTAGCTATTCTAGTTGAGGGGGCTATAATCTGGAGTTGCACAAAGTCAAAAAAACGCTGCGGGCGAGAAACCTTCGGGCTCCCCCTTCCAAAATTGGGTTTTTATTTTTTTTATCACAGTCCCTCTCGATTTACACTTTGTGGTCTTCGTCAAGTTAATTTCGGGTTTAGGGTCCTCCCGCAATTCTTACTTCAACGTCTTGCTGCAAACTCAAAGAGCTAAAATAATGTTTTCAATGTTCCACAGTGAAACTATAATAAGAGCACATTTTATAATATTATTGTGGTATATTTTATAAAAAATTATTTTACGTTATTAACTTTGTTCTGGATCTAGTTTACAATATCGCCGCACTTTTTTAGTTCTTCAAATTTATCCATTTTTTTCACCGGCACCGTGTGGGGCGTACTTACCTATGACTTTGGATATATCAGTTTCAATTTAACACAATAATAAACCAGTAATTTAGAAACAAAAAGCACCTTTTAGTCTGTGCCTTTTTTTTCGAAAATATAATCAGTTGGTTAAAAATTACCACAAGTTATTAAAAATGTCTCACTTGTTACAAAAGAGTAGCCTGTCAATCGTATTTTTTTCATAAAATGATTTTTTCTGAAATAACTTATAAGTATGTGTTGATAACGGAAATGAGATTGCTTTAAAAACAACAATTTATAGTTAAGAAAAAATGGTAAATTATATTTAAAAAATATACTAATTTACTGCGTTTATTTTGTATTAAAAAACACACAGATTATATTATTATAGTTCTTTTCTTTTGTATTCTTCGTATTTTTCGGGATCACTTTTTATCTTTGCTCTCATTCTTCTCATGTTCTGCTTTACCTGTTCTTGTCTGTCAGATTTTTTGTTTTTCGAAGACATTTTTTCTATATTTTTAGGTCTAGAAAAAAAAACTGAATTATTGGGTGATACAACTATACAAGGTATGATATCAACAGGGTGCGCAGTGGATCGTGACGTCACATTGTGAGGCATTTTTAAATTGAACGCGCCGAATTAATACGGCAAAGCGTAGTTTACGTTATTAAAAGGCAATTCTATATGAAATTTATTTCAAATCATATTAGCCTTAGAATTTCTACTGTGACTTAAATCTTGAAATAAAAATTTTATATACCTAGATTGTCAAAATTTAAAACTCCCTTTTACTTACCATCCTTAACTCAAACTTTAAGATGTGATTATGCTTAAAGGAAAACATCTTTAAAGTACGTAGGAATTCATTTAAACCAAAATTTTACATGGAAACAGCATGGTACTTATTTTACAAGGAAATTAAAAATATTTTATTATTACAAGGTGAAGTCACGCCCACCTGCGCGGTATCACTATCATATCTTCTTGTAGTTTTATCATACACTGAAGGCTCCTATGCTTGACAATGACACGAAAATTTCCCTATTTATACCAAATTCTGAGGACTTTTCAGGACTCAGCAACTGAGTTTGTGCATAGTTTCTTGTAAAATAGGGCAGCAACAGTGACGCGTCAATATGACGGCTGAACCACATATATACATACATACACTATATTACCAATACAAGCAGCCGTACGAAGCGAGAAGACACCCATCGTGCGATTCAAGATAACTTAAATTTGGGCCCGTGGCGCTTGCGCAGTAGGTAAAAAATTAGGCAACCGACACGATATCAAACAGAACCGGCTCGTCGTTTTTATGTGCGAATTAAGGTATAAAACTTTACCAGATATTTTGTTATATTATTAGCGACTTGTGTCTCAAGATGAGTAGAAAAAAGGGCATGATCCTTTTTTGCACGAATCGCGGTTCAATGCCAGGAATAAGGTATTTCAGGTATGTAAAATATTGGTTACTTAGTTTTATTTGACCATAAACTGTACACACCCGAACTAAACGGGTGAATTTAAATAAAAGCTTGTAAAAATATTTTGAAAGTCGGCCCTGTCAAATGTTTACATCAAGAAGCAAGTTTCCGAGCTGCGCAAACCCGACGGATCCTGATCATCTGCCTACAGTGGTGGCATCATTGAATTATGGTAATGGGGTGTTCTGCAAAATTCGTCAGTTACGCTATGCACGCCAGTTATGCTCATGGGGACTACAACCTAAATATCGAAAAGCGTGGTCTACGATCGCACATAACAAAACGCCATTTTTTTGGAAAATATCGAGAATTTTGCCCAGCACTACTTTGTATTCTGTGTAGTGGCACAAAGGAATGATAGGTTGTCGCCTTTAGACAAGGAACGCGTCTAGGTTGTCGCTATGAACGAGGAAAGAAGGTTGTCGCTATAGGTAGTGGTGGAGAACTATCGATAGTGGGTAGGGTTCGATACGTCCATAGTAAAAGGGAGAATTATCGATAGCTTCTGGTTCCATAAGAAGGCACTTTTAAAAAAAAAAATTCGTTTTCGGGTTTGTTGCTTTTGTCGGGCTTCGCCTTTTGCGTAGGTTGTGCGAATGTGGTCAAGATGACTTCTAAAAAAGAAGTTTCAACTCTACCGTCAAATTATCTTATTTAATATTCATTCCCCAAAATTTCTGGCCCTCAACATATTTTACAACTGAGTACTACCTTACTATCCAGAGTAGTCAAAACTATCGATAGCGATAGTTTTTGTAACACTATCGATAGTTCTCCACCACTTCACCACCACCACTAGTTCTGTGACTTCTGTGTTGTGTTGTGAATCAAAAAAAAATTTGTGGATTCGATTGTCAAAATAGTCCCGGTTCAGATTTTTTTTTCGATTTAGTTGATGTTTTAATTTATTGAAAAAAGGAAAGGATAAGCCGGTAATATTTTGTATATCAATCTTTTTTGTTTCTTTGTGGATTAAAATTTAAAGGAACAACGCATCGTTAACAGTAAGCTGAAACTACAAAAAGCACATCATTTTCAGTGTTTCAGTTAAATCAAATCTATTCTACTTCAAGAGAAGTTCCTAACATTTACTAAATGGCTGGAAACTTTTGGCAAAGTTCACATCAGTATGTGTTTTTTTTAATGGTCTACTATTCAGTATTAAGCAATTGTTATTTTATTTCAGTCAACAGTGGATTTTAGATAAGCAAGATCTAGTAAGGGAAAGACAATATGATTTAGCTATTTTAACAGAGGATGAATATCAGAAAACTTTTATATTTTTTGCTAGCGGTAAGTGTATCTAGCTAATAAGTACCTTAGAATTTGAGACCAGAAACTATAAGTACAGGTTATAGGTACCTACCTACCATTTATTTTTTTTCTAGTGATTCAAACATTAGGAGAACAACTGAAACTTAGACAGCAAGTTATAGCTACTGCAACGGTGTATTTTAAGCGATTTTATGCCAGAAATTCCCTAAAATGTATTGACCCTCTTTTGTTAGCTCCCACATGTATATTTTTGGCATCCAAAGTCGAGGAATTTGGAGTTATATCTAATACTAGATTGATTACTACATGTCAAACAGTTAGTAAGTAATTCCTATACCAGGTGCGTCTGAACAGGACATATGAAAATTCCCATGTAATTCTCAAGGTATTTGCCAATATTTTGACCTTTTTTACACATACCTACAGTTTTTAAGATATTAAAAAAATTCTGTCTTTAATCTGGAGTATGATTTTGTTTTTTTAATTTAGGTTAAAATTAAAATACTAATTTTACAGCATTTTCAATTAGTTTTCGCCTTGAATATGTCTAATTGCCATAAGCTATTCAGTTGAGGAAAAAATTACAATGATTATATAAAGGAAATAGTTATCAAGTAGTATTAGTAGATTTTCCTAACCAACCCATTCTAGGCAGTTCAACAATAAAAAAATAATTAAAAATTTTAATCATTTATTTCCTGATGTACTGACAGAAATGTGTCCATATTTCCTAGTTTCTAATTTAGGCAATACATTTTGATAAATAACTCTTGAATTACTAGGAAAATACACTTTAAATTGGACTTGTCTAAATATATTTTTGGGCTAAAATAAATACCAGAGAGAATATTTGACTAACTCAAAATTTATATGAGAAATCTCATGTGTCCTTTTAGAATGCATCACCATTATGTAATACATATCATCAATCTTCTCACATAATGACGTAACAAATAATAAATGGCAATATATCTCAAGTTATAGTCATCTTTATGCGAGGCAAAACTTTAAATCTGCTCTGAAAAATGACTGTTCTAAAGTGGTAAAAAGTTATAAGCTTTCAAAGTACTTGCCACAAAATTTAAGAAAAAAATAACTCTCCACCCTATTAGATTAGGTTAGGTAACCCTGTTACTTTGTTATCGGGTTTGATATTTATTCAATGAAATGGTAATTTTTGTAACATTATTTTCCAGTAAAAAACAAATTTGGATATGCCTACACTCAAGAATTTCCATACCGAACCAATCACATTTTGGAATGCGAGTTTTACCTTCTTGAAAACTTAGATTGTTGCTTAATTGTTTACCAACCCTATAGGCCACTATTGCAACTAGTTCAAGACATTGGACATGAAGAACAACTTTTGACTTTAGCATGGAGAATAGTTAATGATTCACTTAGAACAGATGTTTGCCTTTTGTATCCTCCTTATCAAATAGCAATTGGATGCCTTCAAATAGCATGTGTAATTTTACAAAAAGACCATAAGTCATGGTTTGCTGAACTTAATGTAGATATAGAAAAAATTCAGGAAATTGCAAGATATATTATTAATTTATTTGAACTGTGGAAAACTTATGACGAGAAAAAGGAGATTCAAGGACTCTTAGCAAAAATGCCTAAACCAAAACCTGCTCCCCAAAGATAGTTTAATTTATTGAAAAGCTAAAGTTTTTATATTTTAAAAAGATTTTTTACCTAGCTAAAATGTCATGATTTAGTTAAGGGTTCCTTAATTTATAATAAATAATGGTATTATAGTTTTTAACTAAAATACTCTGACCCACTAAAATATTCTTATTCCCATATTATCATAAAATAAACACGCAGGAAGAACCAAAAGGTATTATGCCTACTTAGTTTTTAGTTTAGTAAATCGAAACAACTTGCTTTCATTTATTGTAAAAACAGAATTATTTTTACTTGTCAGGTGGTAGCAAACATTTTAAGAAAGCATGAAAATTAAATTTCAAACCACCATCTTGCCTTATACTATAAGGTTGTATTTCGTCTAACACAGTTAGATAATAGATAATAAAAATGTATTTTATTATCTCTCTCGTCTTTGTTAGACGAAATACAACCTTATAGTATAAGGCAAGATGGTGGTTTGAAATTTAATTTTCATGCTTTAATTTATGTAAAAAATATAAATGTCATGGTATTATAGTGAAATCCATCATTTCATCTAAAGCCTAGGCATTTTATAAAACACCGACATAATGTAATAAAGTATAGTGAATGAACTACCTCTACACTAGGAATTGGAATCCCGAAGTAAATAAACAATCCCGGGCCCGGGATCCCTTTATGCGAGACCGGGTAGGAAGTATTGTAGCGCCTGCGCGCTATATACGTAATAATTTTTAAAAAAATTATTAGAAATGGGCAAAATATTTTATTTTAAAATACTAAATGAATTTAAATTTAGAAATTTTAGGTGAGCCACGTTTTTCCGACTTTCTATCCGTTTACTTTGGCGAATCGTAAGAACTATTTTTTAAAATAGTCAGAAACTCTAGAAGTCTTTGGGCTTTATCGACAAATGCATTCGAAACAATTTTTAAAGGAAAGAACGGTTCTGCGGTGAAGTTAGTGGCGTTTTCTTCTTTTTTTAATTATTCGTTTTGAGACATGATACAACTATACAAGTAATGATATTAACAGGGTGCGCAGTGGATCGTGACGTCACGTTGTGACGAATTTTTGAATTTAATAATAATAATAATAATAATCTCTTTATTGTGTGTTAACGCGCCGAATTATACGGCAAAGCGTAGTTTATTTTATTAAAAGGCAATTTTATATGAAATTTTTAATAAATTTATTTCAAATCATATTAGCATTAGAATTTGTACTGTGACTGAAATATTGAAACACATTTTAGATTGATTACTGTGATCATGAAAAATGTAGGTTATTGTTTTTTTCATTTTTCTTTTTCTAGAAAGTTGCATCGTCTAATTTTGTATTTAGTTCTCTGATACGAAAATACATCCTACATCTAAAAAATAACATTTTTGCCTTATCGGAACATAATACCGAACTTAAACAACGGAGAATATCGCAATATGGCGGTTTTAGGCCCAAAGTGACGTCACAACCTGCGTGGTATCATATCTTCCGCAGTTGTATCATGGTTTTGAGACAAAACAGGTAGTGGGTGGCAAGAAAAAAGAAAACGATGAATTCTGGGCAAAGGGCAGTGTGTTTAAAATTTATTTTTAACGTCGAACTAAAAACCCAAATAAGTACCACATAAAGATGGTAGATGTATAAGATATTATTAACTTTACATAATTCACGTTCTTGGTAATAGTAACTAAGATATTTTAATATCCAAAAATAACTTACCTAAAAAACACCGGGTCGTTATTAGACTAGAATAATAAAACTATCTTTAATCGGCAACCCCAAGGGTTGTTAATAGTGTTGTTAGCACGATGTTTTAAAATGGAGTAAAACTTAATTTTATTTTTACCAGCAGATTTCGCGTTGCCCTTTTAGGATAATAAAAAGGACACAAAAAACCAAATAGGTACGATTTTAAGCCAGAGCAGTACTACAATCTGTAAAATACTTACCACTCCAAATTGGGAGTACTACCATGGAATCAATTGTGAATTGTGTTACCAATTAAAATAAAGA
The DNA here is from genome assembly GCA_935413205.1 of Polydrusus cervinus. NCBI lineage: Eukaryota > Metazoa > Arthropoda > Insecta > Coleoptera > Curculionidae > Polydrusus > Polydrusus cervinus. The sequence goes on along the minus strand of OW284516.1, from coordinate 53,849,052 downwards.
AGGTACAGGCTACAAATGTTCTAGTTGTTTATTTGCATGGAACTTTTGAAATATTTAGTTGACAACTCTAGAACTAGTCCTTATAATCTAAGAAAAATTGAATCTGGAAAAAAAAACGGCGCTAACTTCACATAAGGCTTAAATCTGCTATAATAGAAGAACAGAAAAATCTGTTAAACAAAACAAACGATTTGTTGAATATAAATAAACTTTAAATCTTATAATTTTTTATTAAATCTTTATAAAGCAAACAAAATAGCACAAGCACATTTTTAAACGTTTCTCTCTGGCGTCGCCTACGTCATTGTACTTTACATGATTGATTTGGACTCTAGAGTAAAAGCTATATAAAGTCAAATAAAATTAAACGTAACAATTATTCATTTTGATGTCGGTGGTAATAGATGATGTCTTCTCATATTGTTTATAACGCCATCGAGGGAGGTAGTTTTCTTTTTTGCACTACCTTTTAAAGTCTCTGCTCCTTTATTTCTTATTTTTAGTTTTGGTGAAGTCATTTCATCCATAAAATCAAAATCATCTTGTTCCTCCTGTCTAAAAAAAGGATGTTACAAAACTTTAAAATTTTATTATAGGTATATAATAAGGCCGGGTTATCCAACTACATAGACTCAATTTTAATTTATAAATGTAAATTCAAGAACATTTATTGAAATCAGTACGTTTATCCTACTATTAAAGCATAATGCATACATAGGTTTAGTTTAGTGGATAATAGCAACCTCAAAAGTTCCTAAGGTTGGGTTTATCCAACCACCTACATGAATTTTAATTACTTTTAATTTATAAATGTAAATTTAAGTTAAGCATAAAGTAACGAACATTTTTGGAGATCAGTATGTTTGTTTATTCAACTACTTGCAAAATACTAGAATGTAGTGGACACTGGGCAACCTAGAAAGTGTCAAATTTCAGTATCTTATCTTTATGATTTTACAAATACTTGTCCTTTCAGCTATATCCATAATATTCACAGTAGGAACTGAGAAAGGAAAATTTTGTTCTAAAAAGTGAAATGATACATCAAAAATTACATTAATGGGATAGAATCCCAAAAAATAAAACAAAACATTGTTATATCTGAAGTCTGTGAAACCAACTACTATGTGCAACAAATAAGAAGCAAAGTGTCTAAGATATGAAAGTCCATAGGAACAAAAGGGGACCTTTTATCTTTAACATATTTTTAGAATTGTGTCATATACTTGTTTGTAAACATTACATGTACACTAAAATTAGGCTTTGTAGGAATTTCTTCACGTCTGGCTTTTTTTTTGTCTAATTTGACTGGAGTATTATGACTATATTAATAAATTAAGAAAGTATTTAGTTTACATAGTTGGATAGTTGACAAAATTTAAATTAGTTTTATCTACTCACTTGTTATTATCACTTTCGTCTTTGGCTTCCTCCTTTATTTCAGGAGAAGGAGTATGATATCCAGGGCATTTCCATTTTAATTCAGGAATTTCGTCCCGTGCTAACAAATTATAAATTCTGTCTATCTCTTCTGGCTCTGGTTCCCAAGGATCGATAGCATCTTTAAACTCATCATCTGAGCATTCCACACACCAACTTTCTTTGATAGTGTTCTCCATGAAGATCCAGAACTCATAAAGGTGGATTTATAGTCGCCGTAACGTATAACATCAGCCTAGACGAGACAACAACAATTTTTTAAATTAGGGTTAGGGTTAGGGATGCACGAACCACAGAAGAAAAAAGGGTTAGATAGATAAGATAAAGATATTTTTGAGTATCGATACTTTACCTTTCGATATATATCGATACTTTTACAGTGTATCGATCAATTAAGATCGATTTCATTTTTTTTTATCAAATGATGTACTGCTGTATGGTAGTAATTGATGTATCAAATTAACTGCAATATTTTTTTTGTAAAAACAAATTAAACTGCATTTTTCATTACGGTTTTATATTTATTTTACACATTTATTTTTTAAATATGCTGTCGAACGTTGACAGTGAGGCTTGCTGAATTTTTATCTGATAAAAAAAATAGTATAAATGGTGTGTAGTAATAATAAGGTTCTAAAAAACTGTAACACCTAATTTTATATTTATTTTATACTTAGATGTTTTCCAAATGGAATCATTGTACCTACTTGTGATTTATGAAATTAAAAAATAAACAAAACCTTTTGTTATATACTTAAAACGATAAATGAACCGAATTAAATGTAAAAAGTAATCATTATATGTGTGGATTATTATATTATATTGGATACGAACAATATTTCTAAATTCTTCTTTAAAGTTACCTAGGGTTGCCAACCGTCCTCTATTCCAGAGGACAGTCCTCTTTTCTATCGGTCTGTCCTCTTTTCTCTAACATATAGAAAATGTCCTCTTTTATTACCTACCAAACTCGAAATATAAAAATTATTTTAATTTTCAGGACAACTATTCAAATAAAAAATAACCGAATTTAAACTTATATAGAAAATTGTTTTGTTTCAAACATTTCTTTCTATAAGATGTGGCACGGAGCGCCATCTGTGTCGTTGTTAGACACTCTTGAGCATACCAGCACCTCTAACAAACTTATAGAAATAAGTAAATGTTAAGAGGAAATCGCCTGTAAAGACATTCGTCACAATTACAGGAGTCCCGCTAGGCAGCGCTCACTCACATCGGTTTATTAACCGAAAACAATGAGTAAAGAAGAAGATTTTCCTTTTCATTTCGCCAGATCCATCTCTAGACGCCTTTCGTCATATCATGACTCATCACTAAACCGATGTGAGTGAGCGCTGTCTAGCGGGACTCCTGTAATTGTGACGAATGTCTTTACAGGCGATTTCCTCTTAACATTTACTTATTTCTATAAGTTTGTTAGAGGTGCTGGTATGCTCAAGAGTGTCTAACAACGACACAGATGGCGCTCCGTGCCACATCTTACGGGTGTGTCCCACCAAGTGCTGCCTTAAGTAGCTTCGAGATCCCTTTTCTTTTCGTCGGATCCTAGCTCTACTGATGAGTCATGATATGACGAAAGGCGTCTAGAGATGGATCTGGCGAAATGAAAAGGAAAATCTTCTATATTTCTTTCTATTTTATTGACTCTTTTCGTTTGTCCTGGTGGTGGAACCAACCATGAACTAGCAAAAACGACAAAGGTTTATATTGTTTGTCATTTAATACCTAATACAAGAGTTTTTCATATTTCGCTAAAAACAAGTCGAAAAAATTTTGCTCGTGCCCCCCACCCACTGTAAAAATTCTGGATCCGCCACTGGGTCCTCTATTTTAAATATTAAAAGTTGGCAACCCTAAAGTTACCAGCAGCAGCTCCATGCGAAATTATATCTATATATTAAAAACGTTGCTTCTCTTGAACCGAATCCCGTCCATGTTTATTGACGAATTTTTAAAAACTTTAAATTTCGACTCTACAGATATCGGAGAATGTGAGAAAGTTATTTTTAATAAAAAAATAATTCTCACCCTGTATACCGCCTTTCTATTGGTGAAAACGGAAATTCAAAATTTTCAAAAACGCAATTTAACATGGGAAATTTTAGCACGTTCGCATCCACTTAACGGTCATTGATTCTGAAATCAAAAAATAGTCCTGGTTTTTACGTAATCTTTTAATTATTTATGATTTTTGTCTCTTGAATCGTTGAAAACCCAATCTTAGGAATAATTGATATCAGTCCTATCATATTTGAACTGTTATTGATCCATAGGCATTTTTAGCAATAGGATGTTACTAAAAACCCAATTTATGAGTAATTAATGAATCTTCTTTTAATAAATCCCAGACGATATTCTATTGTAATTTCTTCTTTTAATAAATCCCAGACAATATTCTATTGTAATTTTTGTCAATAGTTTATTTAATGTTTAGACACATAAGTGTTTACCCAAGTCATCTACAATATATGGAAAAGTAAACTTGAAATACTTATTATAATAAAAAATATGAATTTATAATAGCCAATACAACACAGTTACAGAGTAAAATTATGATTTAAAAATTCGTGAATGTTGTAAAAAGCATTCTGAATTAGTACCTCAAACTCAAAATTAGCTTTATTGTCATAAAAAAAAATTTCATTGACAAAGCATATTACCAAAAAATAAAACTAAGACAATATAACAAAAATAACAGTATCAAACAACAAATTGTAAGCACGCATTTTTTGATAACACTATATAAAATTAAAACAATAATCATGGTAACAACCTTAGACACTAACATAAACAAAGACAAAATTAATTATTATTTCCCTAACACGGCCTTTAAATTGCTTTAGCGGTAAGATTATTATGCTTGCAGGCAGCTTATTGAAAAATTTACCTCCATAATACCCTTGCCCATCCTGGGATCTTTTTAATCGGCAATAGTTGATGAGGACGTTGGCCACATGGCGAGTATTGTAACCGTGAACATCCTCGTGAGTCAAGTACAGGTCCTTATTCCTCTTCACGTACAAGGCTTTCGAGAATGTAGGCCCAAGGGAGGGTCAAGATTTTAAGAGTAAGCGGGGCGACCATCGTCTCGGTAGTTAAGTTCCGCAATCAGCCTTTCTTTGTAGTCCAAAGACTCTTTGAGCCTGGGTCGCATGTCCCCATGCAAGAACGGTAAAGAACTGTGAAAAATACTGAAGTAGGCAGTCCTCAAAGTCGCCCGGAAAACACAACCAGCAAGGCTTCGTAGCATAAACAAACTGCGACCTTCCAGTGACCACCCCCACGTGTGCATCCCACAGTAGACTAGAATCGAGATTGACCCCCAAGAACCTCACATCTCGGTCCCATTGTTAGCTGTACAAATGCCCCGCAGCGAAAATATCATTATGCTAGTCTTATCCTTGTTAAGTAGTAACATGTTGGCACTGAACCATTCCTCTACCTTCTTTTGCAGTCTTATAGATTTACTGATTGCATCATCTAGTGCTGCAGCAGCAATCGAGACTGTAGTGTCGTCCGCAAAGAGAGTGAACTTAGCCGAGGCATTAACCATTGGCAAGTCGTTAATAAAGATCAAAAATAAAAGGGGTCCTAGCACGGATCCTTGTAGGACACCAATGGTAATCTCTCTCATTGCGGACGTCACCCCATCCACCCTTACCGCCTAAAGCCGATTGGTGAGATAAGATCCTATCAGGTCAACACTGTTTGGGTTACAGTTGTATGCCCGTAACTTACGCAGAATGTCAGGCGAGACACAGTCAAACGCCTTACTCAAATCGCAAAACAACGAAGCTGTAAACTCCTCATCAAAAGAGGTAAGAATACAGGATACCAAATCCAGGACGCCCAATGTTGTATTTTTATTCTTTCGGAATCCAAATTGACAATCAGTAAAAAGGTTATTGAGATTAAAGTACTCCACAATCTGAAGAGCCATGCATTTCTCTAAGATCTTAGACAATACAGGGAACAGAGAGATTGGTCTATAGTTTTTGAAAATGATATATAACACGTAGGGTATATGACATTTTTTTAATAAACCTGAGTTGATATACCTACATTTATTTCATAAATAACAGTTGAACTGACTACTTGGTAATCCATCAAAGTGTAGGTACGTTATGATTCGGATTATTATAATGTATAAAGCCAGATAGTCTAATTTGAAGTTCAAAGTTTGTTTTATAAGATGGACGCAACTTGCCCCAGACTTCCAGTAGTTCTATTGAATCGACGTACTTGATTAGATATTCCAAGGGAAGCATCTTTAATTCCTCAACTTGTTATTAATGTGACATTATATTCGCAGAGGCACAAGACACTTTTACCATGTAGATACATATTTTATTTCTTCATTTTTTTAAATCGACAATCGAACAAACCCGTTCGTCCCGTCGTTTCTTTTATAAACTTACCAGCATATTTGCTTGCAATTTGGCTTAACAATTTTCTCAAAAATAACCTCAATTTAAATTTCACTCATAGCATAAACAACTCCTTTGAATTAGTTAATAAATTACACAACATTACACTTCAAAATAACTTTATTTTACTCACTTTTGACATTGTCAACTTGTTCCCCCCTATTCCGACAATACAGAGTTACCGGATCACTGAAAACTATTAAAATATTTAACCACATTTAATTCTGATCAGCGTCTGTATTCTTTCATTATTAAAGAAATGCTTAGATTCAAATTTAACAAATTTTACAGACAAAAAGACGGTCTTGCTTATTATGGGCTCTTCTTTATCCACTCTAATGGCATACATTTTCATGGATGGAAATGTACCTACTTTAGATGACCTAAATAAATTCTTCGAATTTCTATATAGCCTAAATCCTAAAATCAAATTTAATTAATTTTAGCATCTATAGAAAGCCCACCCAAACAGACCACATGATTCCTTGGGATTCATGTCATCATATCTCTCAAAAAATTTCCGCTTTTTATACATATTTTCATCGCCTTTTCTCAATTCCCAGGAAAGGGTCTTTCGATCTAGAGAATATTATTTACCAAATAGCTTTAAAAATAGTTCCCTTTCCATATTATTAATAACATATTTCATAAGAGACTTCGCAAATCTTTATGTTATAATGCTTACACCAAATTTGTATATAAAGAAAATCTTCATCAGGAATCAGTAGCTGATAGTGATTATTTGGAGGTTAGTGATACTCCAAAGGAGGTTTGTACTAACTGTAGTTTCTGATAACATTTTTTTAGAGGCACCGCCCATCGAAGAAATAATTACTTAGTTAATAAAACTTTCTCTCTCGTATTAAATATAAGAAGTTTAAAAAATAAAATTAATGAATTAGAAGTTATTTTACATGAATATGAACCGAGTATAATTTGTTTAAATGAGCACTGGTTATCCCGGGAAGAAATAGGTATATATCAAATCTATAATTTTTCTTTAGCAGCCTTTTTTTGCCGATCTAATATTCGAGGGGGCGGTACCTCCATCTATATTCGTAGAAATTTAAATGTTGTGTGTAAGGAATTAGAAACTCATATTCAACCCATACAGAAGGAATGCGAGTTCTGTGGTATTGAGTTTAATTTTAATGGTAAAACTTTTATAGTTCTTAGTATATATCGCTCTCCAGAAAGTAATATAATCAGTTTTATCGCAGTAATGACCCAACTTTTGGAAGAGATATATCATAACGATAAAATTATAATGGTTTGTGGTGATTTCAATGTAGATTTCTGTGTGGGAAATGGAAACGCTCAGGACATAATCAACCTTTTTGCTGCTTATAATTTAGTTTCAAATATTGAAGGATTAACGAGGATTACTGCTCAGGGTGGTTCTCAGTTGGATAACATTTTCTCTTGTCTAGATGTTGATGAATACACAGGTCGTGTTGTGGATACTGGCATATCTGATCATTGTGCGCTTATGCTTAATATATAAAAGATATGCATAAGCAGAGTCAAAGAATTAGTCTCTACAAAAGACATTTTACAAGGGATGATGTTGAAAATTTTAAGAACGACATTATAAATGAGAATTGGCATGATATCTATTCTCATTCTGGTATAAATAGTCGCTATGGGGCATTTGCTGGTATTTTTAGGTATTATTTTGACACATGGTTTCCCTTGCGTAAGATAACAGAAAAGAGAGTTAATACGGGAAAACCATGGGTAACCCAGGCAATAAAACAGCAGTCGCAGAGTCTTAGAGATATGTATGCTTTGTACAAAAGAACTAACAGCCCTGAGGTACTGCAGTTGTATAAGCAAGGTAAAAAAGATTATAATAAACACATTAAAGAACAAAAGATACGATTCAACAATAATTTTATTCTGAACTCCTCAAATGTCTCAAAGACCACTTGGTCATTAATTAATAAGACCAGAAACAAAAAGAAATTAGAAATGGAAATAAAATACAATAATAGTATTATTCGAGATCCAGAAGCCCTTGTTACAGTATTTTCTTCTTTTTTTGACTTATCCAACGATAATATGGCGACTAATGTCGCAACCCCTGTTTCAGACTTGGATCGCGTACCATACTCCTTTTTCTTGGAGCCCACTACTCCTGATGAGGTTGCAGGAATTATTAAGATGTTAAAACCAAAATTTTCTGCTGGCATCGACGATGTCCCACCAGCTGTCATCAGGGAAATCGCTGATTCTATAAGCTTTCCTTTGGCTAACTTAATTAATGATTGTTTTGAGGACGGCTTATTTTCTGACTCACTTAAAATTGCCAAAATTATTACAGTATTTAAAAAGGGGGATAAACGGGATATCAATAATTACAGGCCTATCTCGCTGCTCCCAGTTTTTTCTAAGATCTTTGAAAAGGTTATATATATCAGACTGTTGAACTATTTTATGGATAACAATCTTTTTTATGTCGGTCAACATGGATTTATACCCAAGCGATCAACAATTACGGCAATATTTCAATCTCTTGATCAAATTATGGAACAGAGGGATAAAAGGAGAGTGGTAGGTGGAGTTTACTTTGACCTTAGCAAGGCGTTCGATCTTATAAATCATGAGTTATTGCTTTCTAAACTTGAGTGTTTGGGTATTCGAGGTGCACCAAATAACTTGTTCCGCTCATACTTGTGTAATAGAAGGTTTGTTGTGTCATTGAGTTCGCACAAGGGTGGCAGATCTGTAAATTCCGACGCAAGGAATGTGAATATCGGTGTGCCTCAGGGCTCTATTTTGGGTCCAATACTGTTCTTAATATTTGTTAACGATCTTCATGAGAAGATTAACTTGACTGCCTTGTATCAGTTTGCTGATGACACTTCCTGCATCGTTTCTGACCTCAGTGTCACTGCCCTTTCTGGCCAGGTAACTGACGTCATAAGTCGAATGTCAAGCTGGTGTATGGAGAATCATCTGCGGCTTAACATTGATAAAACTACGGTTATTCTTTTCAACCATTCTAATGATGAGGATCTGCAACTTACCATTGATAATGCAGGTTTCAACAATTCTGATAGTGTCAAATTTCTTGGAGTAATCGTGGATCAGAAGCTGCAATGGAACCAGCAGGTTGGTGCGATCCTCTCAAAAATGAGCTCGTCCACGTATGTTATTAGGTATTTAAAGGACCAGTTGGGTTTGAACGGCATGTTAACATTTTATCATGCATGTGTCCAGTCCATAATATCATATAGCATTATATTTTGGTATCGTGTTTCAGTGATAAATTCACATAAGGTTTTGTCGCTCAAAAAAAGATAATTCGGTTATTGTTTGGACTGGGCTACAATGAAAGTTGTAGAGGTAAGTTTAGACGTCTAAACATTATGACTGTGCCCTCTCTATATATTTTTAATGCTGCTCAGTTTACTAGAAAGAATTTGCATATGTTTTTAAAAAATGGCGATTTGTACAATGCTATGATAACGGGTGGTAGAAATGATCTTAGTGTTCCCGTTCACCACACAGCGCTTTATGATAAGAGTCCACTTATTGGATGTATAAAGGTTTATAATGCCCTGCCTCCAAATGTGAAACGGATGCAAAATTCAAGACTCTTCTTAAAAGGTTCCTAATTGAAAATGAATATTACTCAATTAACGAGTATCTAAACGGTGGGTAAAGCTCACTCTTTTTAGCATTGTGTTTCTGTGTCGTTGGCATCTAATGTTGTAGTTGTATGAATACTACTTGTAATATGTGTAATGTACAGATTTATTTATATATTTATTTGCGTTTGTAATTATGGACATTTTATATTTATTGTAATTTTAACCTTTTAGCTTAAGGCCTGACGTTGTCGATGTTCAACTTTTTGAATTTTTATGACAATAAACGTATTATTATTATTATTATTATTAAACGTTTCATTTCTCTTCCCTTTCTGGGAAAAACATCTACTATTCTAGGTAGATTTTTGAAACACTAAATAAAAACATTTTTGTAGGAACCGTTTCTGACATTTTTTCTAAACTCAAGGATAAGTTACCATCCTTGGACAAATAATGTGGGGTGTATTTGATATCTTGTGATTCCTGTCCAGCCGAATACATAGGACAAACAGGTCGTTCTTTCTATAAAAGAATAAAGGAGCACCTTAGATTGACTAAAAAAGACTACATGATAATAAAAATCTTCCTTTGGTACTCACCTTAAAACATCCAACCATTCTTTTGAAATAAATGAAAATTTTAAAGTGTTACACCCCTTAACAAGGGATAAAAACCAGATGTGTTGGAAAATATAGAAATCGCTCTATCCTAATCCCGCTAACCACAAGATCTCAATGACCAGGGTAGTTTTTCACATCGTAATTATGTTAGTGCTGTCCAACTTTTTAAAAATTAAAAACAATTGTAAATCATCTTTGTTCCTTGCATTATTTCGAGGACATCTGCATCCTTTTTTTGTTTCGATGTTCGATATTTTTTGAACTAAAACATTTTAATAAAATATAAATAATTTTCAATCGTATGTACCTCTGACGACATGATGTTGTGTTTTCATTGTTTTCTGTCTGATATTTTTTTAAAATGTAACATGATTGTGTCAGTGCGTTTTGTATTATTAATTAATTTTAATTGACCAATTATTATTGCCTGCAGGTTTTTAGTTTGTTTTATTGGTTTCATATTGTATACCATATACCTTGTTCCTCACAGCATGGCCTGTGTAGTCGAAACGCGTAGGGGGCTTTCTTTCCAAACCCCTAATTTATCCGACAATATTAAAAAAGTGAATTCGTCTGCAGGTTAACGATCTAGTCTTTATCGGATTTCTTAAAGTAAATTACGTATTTTTCTAGTTTATAAAATAGTTCAACGTTCAAACAAGCTCAAACTTCATTTTGACAAACAAGAAGAATTTAAAGTGATTGCCAAAACGCCAACGCTGAACTAAGCTTAAGCCGTAATTGTACAACTGGAGCTTAGTAGCAGAGGGACAAATTGAAAAAGTTTAAATATTACACATTTATTAATGAGGAAACTACTTCCTTATTTTTCATAAAATCAATTCTCTAATTATTTTTTCTTCATTTCGCTTAAGCAAATAATATGTTGATGCATCTCCTCTATTTGCTTTTTCTATTATAATAGTGAGTCCAACTCAAGCACACCATCTCTATGTACAAAATTTATAAAAAGCGTTTACATAAGTCCTTCCATTTCTTGCATAAACTGTTTATACGCATCATCTTTCGTATGTTGTCCGGCTGCCAGCTGATTATTCAAATTCATTTCCTTCTGTTTCAGCTCTCTTACAAGACTCGTAACGGGTCTAGTCTTCTTTTCTTCGCGCTTAACTCGCAAAGCAGAGGGCACGAATCTGGTTACATCCACGCTGAGATTTCGTATTTGAGGTTTGGCTGAAATTGTGGCTCCTTGTTTTGTAGACTCGTTCCTAAAAAATAAATATATTTGTAGCCAGTGGTGTAAAATACCATCGAATTTAACTACTAACGCTGTGTCCCACGTGAGCAGCGTCAAGCGGTCGAAGCATAAAATTCAACTGCATGGAAAGCGTCAGACTGTGAGCGACGCCGCAAGGCGACACGAGTTTTTGGCGGCCGAGGATTTCAATATTATTTGAAAAACCCGTCGAAGAGGCGAGGCGTTTTTTACGTTGATGTTGACATTTTTGATACAAGTGATTAAATTCGCCATATACAGGGTGTCCCTTAATGACGTGCTAATATTTTAAGAGTGTGATTTCTCAAGCCATTTTATAAAAAGAAGTTCATATAAACATATGTCCTAAACGGCTTAAATTTTTGCTACAGGGTGTTGAATTTTATTTTCATTAATTCGTTTTTTGTAATATCTCCGAAAGTGCTTTAGATAATATTTTCAATTTTAGCATAAGCTAATAGGATATAAAACCACATATTTTAGTTATAAAAGTTATTTTTTTGTCCCACCAGTGGCGTCCCTGCAAACATGTCCTCTGATATTAATTTCGTAACATCCCAAAGCATAAAAAAACATAGTACATAATTAAATTAATAATACATAAATTATATACACCCTGTATCTCTAGAACAAGTAACAATCCAAAAAAACTTATATTACTTAATCGGCTTAGTTTGATGTCAAGTATCTAGTATAAGTTTTTTTTCATAATTAAAATAATAATTTAATTATGTACTATGTTTTTTTATGCTTTGGTATGTTTAAAGGGAAATATCTCGAAAACCGTTAAAGATATTAAGATCAATCAAATACACTTTTTGACTCAGAAAATGCCCTTCTTTAAGAAACTATAATTGAATAACACCTAATATCACAGGTAAGAAATAAAATCATAGATTTATGAAGCCCAGTGTATGCAACTAGCGCCCTCTAGTTTGAAACTTAAAAATTTCTAGAAAGTTTCATTTCTTGCTCATAAAAACATAATATTGCCAACTTTCAATTCGATTCATTAAACCGTTTTAAAATGATGGCTTATTTTCGAGAATAAAATTTTTCTTTCAACACCCTGTATCTCTAGAACGAGTAACAATCTGAAAAAACTTATATGACTTAATCGGCTTAGTTTGATGTCCAGTATCTCCAGTTACTCTACGGCCCATAAGTTACCGGACACCCTGTATACAGTTCTTGCCATGTAATAGTGTAATTTTGCTTAGTACTTCAGACTTTTTTCTTATTGTATCTGAATTAAGGGTTACTTTAATTTTAATTATTTTTGTATTGTTATATTGGTAGTAAAATCTGACCTTTGTTCTTTTAAAAATCAAGTTTAGTGATTTGTCAACTCTATATCTTAGACAATAAAGGTTTTTGAGTTTAAATTGGTGCTTTCACATGCAGTGCATACCATCGACCAACATAGTATAAAAAAACCGCGACAACATCGGTCATATCTGAAAAGTGCTCTATAGTTGTTGGCTAACCATCTCCAAACTAACATTTCGTCTAGGTCTAGCCAACAGCGTTTGTCCTGACTTATCTAATCTACATCGAATGTACGTACAGGTCAAAATGAATAATAAAGATAACATATCATTTTACCTGTTAATTAACTGAGGAGCAGCAGATAATACGTTAGGTTTAGGCTGAGGTATAGGCTGAGGGCCCACTACCAAAGTTGGTGCCGGAATTCTTATCAATCGTGGACCCGCTACAGGTAAACCTATGGGTAACCTTGGTGGTAATCCTGGTGGCGGTCCTGGAGGCATCAGGGGTCTGCCTGGTGGAGGACCTAACAAAAAAAAAGTGAATGGCTCCATTAATAATTTAGTTTAAACTAGATCTGTATTTGTATCCTTAAGTATTTCCAAAAGTTTAGTACATTCTTAGCAGTTGTATAATACAGACACTAATTAAGCAGACCAATGTCGAGTTGTATAAAGATTTTTAACAATAATTAACTAACCAGCAAGTTTGACCGTGACATAAATGACATTGTCAGGCATTATTTGCTCACAATCATAGCGACCCGGTTACCTTAATTTTTAATTTACTAATCAGGCACCTTTGATTGTGAGTAAATTATGTCTGCGAATGTCATTTTAAGTCACAGTCAAACTTACTGGTTAGTTAATTATGGTTAAAAAAAACTTTATGCAGCCCAACATAACAGGGATCGTTTCTAATAATCCTTATTCTACACACGTTCTATTCTTGCCAGTAGAGACGATAAGTTTTGTTAATCAACCCTTAATTTAAGGCAATGGGTTAGTCCAAAATTGAGAATTAAAATAAGATCTTGACCGTTATTTTATATTAAATTAGTAAAATTATTATTATAAAAACTAGTTAACATGCGTTGATATATTAATTGTTAAAACTCCAGTCAAGAGCAGCTATTCTTTAAGAGAAATTACTACATACTTATTTCAAACGTAGCTACTATAAGTTAAAACAAGCGGACATGAATTTTAACTATCACATCCAGCCATATTAGCCTCAAATTTAGTATAGTTGTGAACTAGTCCGTTTATCGTCCTTGTTACCACCACTTTAATTTCAATTACCTAGCACGCGTCTGCGTCCGAAGTGTTAAAAACGTTGTTAAGAAATTAATAGCAGTTTTTTAAATAAAATGTTATTGGGGTATTCCATTTAAAATATTAACGTTGCTACTAATTTTTAGTATAAGCGGTAACACAAAAAAATCATTTTAGGTACAGGTAGAGCATGTTCGTTTATGTAGAATGGGGACTTAAGCTGACGAAACAGTACATATATTGAATTTCCTATTTCCATAAGAACATATTATTTCGTTTCGTAGGTGGCTGTGATTTTACATTTTGATTTTTAAATTTAATTCCGAAAAACTTTTATTTAATACATTTTTGTGTATCACGTTAATAAATCTTACTTTACGTCTAGCATTTAAGCATATTTTCTTATTTTTTAACCATTTTGTACATTATATCTGTGATTATTTCACGAATAAGGACTGGTTGAGGCAAGCAAAACGTAGTAGTAATATAAAGTTTAAAAATTATATAAAAAATACCTTATTAATATAAGTACAGTGACCGGCAAAAAGTTGGACCCATAGGGAAACTTTTTTATTATTGAAATTGTAAAAAAAACTTTTTATGCCGATAAGCCTCTGCATGCAAGTTTTTGCCGGTCACTGTACAAAAACATATCAATTAGTTAAATTTGTAATACATTGTAGTTGAGTTCTATATAGTGTCAAATTGTTCCTTGGTTTTGTAATAAATATGTATAAATATATATTTTTCTTTTCTTCTAAGCTGTATTTATTTGTAGAGGAGGAGCCGTCATAATCTAATCAAACATGTTTTTAAAATATTTATTTATAAGTAAATTTATTAATTACTGCACAAATATCTTTAAATGAACTAGTTTTTGGCATCTCCTAGTATTTCCGACGAGCCGCCAAAAAGTGGGCATTTCTCTTGTCATTCTTGACAAGATTTAACAATATTTTGTTAAGAGTTTGCCAAGAGTGAACGTTTCTAGAATTATTTTTATTTTATAACATCTATTAATTTATTCCAAGGCCTTCTGCAATGTTAAGGAGTGAAAGAAACAAAATACAGGCCTGTTCATAAAAAAAAACAATCAGTGGACACATGGTTGTATTTAGAACGTCGTATAGAGGTAAAAAAAAGAAAAACATATTAGGTGTCCCATTTAAAAATATAGAGTTTATGTCACTTTCGGTTAAACTGATAGTTTCATAAAGGTCTTAGCGGACTAATATTTTTGTGTTATTTCATAGATACGGCAGAATAGCGTTCTTAACAATTTATGGTTCTTGTCGATCAAAATTTATGGCGCACATAAGACATTTTTATTATTCTTACCAGGGGGTAATCTAATTCCAGCTCCAGTAAACATCAATGGCGGTGGTACTGTAGGCGGTGCATTTGATGGTGGTAACGATGGTAAAGTGGGTACTGGTTCGTTTGTACCGGGTGGCATAAGTTGCTCCATTTGGGCGGCTAATTTGGCTTGTCCCTCTTCTTTACGCTGTTCTAGTTTCTTTTGAACTGTTTCCATTTCCTTTATAAACTCGTCGACATTTTGTCCAGATAAGGCAACCTTAACAAAAAAGAAATGCTTGCTTATTCAACCAAATAATATATTCAAAATGAAATTTAAAAAAAAGGTGAAACATCAAAGTAAACGACCATTCTTAGTTTATTTAGTTACTAGAACTGGAATTAACTTCGATCTTATCAGAAAGTTGTATTGATGGTTGGATTTTGGTTGGAACTTTAATTGTGACATCATTAAAAAGTAAGTAAATTTGTCCGGTTAATTATTTCTTGATTAAAATTTTTCTGCAACTTGACCATGATATTTTAAGAAAATCATTAAAAGTTTCCACTAAATATACGTTTATGTTTAAAATTGTGTTTAAATATAATTATGGAAAAAAAGTTTGTTTTTTTTAAATCCCCAGGTGAAAAAATCATTGACTAAGGTATTTTGAAGAAAGGTAAAGTCAATCAACAGAAACCGAAGACTTAATAAATCCAGAATCTATTCTTGAAAAAGTTTCAGATGCAATAAATGTGGGCACAAGAATCATACAGAGAATTATTCAAGAAAATTACAATATTTTTCCAAAAAAATACCTGCAAAGAATAAGGAAAACTGCATTTGAAAGAGTCCGTAAGGGATATAAGAAAGGACTTAAAGAACGCTGTAAGGAATCGGGAGATTCAAAATTAATGAAGCATCTGTAATATTGGTATAAAAAATACTGCAATAGAAGATATTTGTGCGCGAACGAAAATTTAAAACCCGCATTTTTAATAAAGTTCGTAATTTTCATCATCATTTATATATATTTTCAGTACAGTACAAAACATGTAAAATATATATATATATATGCTTGAAATAGCACATTTATTTGCCCCTGAAATAGATACTCTGCATAAATGGATCATGCAGTTATTAAATTATATGACTTTTCACTGAAATGAAATAAATATCATAAAAACCCTATAATTAAAAAAAACGAGTTAAGTTAGTTAGTGGAATTTTAGAAAAAATAGTAGAAAACTATCCCAAAAATAACCAAATTTTCTAATGTTTGCAGTGCAATATTCACTTTCACCATAACTATTTGTAACACCTAGAGCAATTCAAAACAGAAATACACGGCAAACCACTGCCGCTCATCCATATGTTGTTCAGCTTAGTACTCCTCGAACTTCATTGTTCAAGAATTCTTTCATATGGAGAACGTCATCTTTGTGGAATGATCTTCCTGGGGTCGTGTTTCCCAATGAATACAATCTTCAACGTTTCAAGACCAACGTTAATCGATTTTTTCGCACTCGCACCGCTCCCAGAGCGCCTTAAAGAATTTTTCCTACAGTGCAGGTGTTTTATCATAAAAAAAAAAAAAAACAATATAAGTACCATTTTTTGTTGCAGTGACGTAGGTTTGTTCAATGGCACACTAGTAATAATTTGTGGTGGTGGTGGAGCCACAGTTTCTGGTTCGTCTACAATGCTTTCTTCAGCATGCAGTTCTTCCTCAATAGGTATATGTTTAAAAGTAAATTCTTCCACTTCCCCCTCATCATTTATATCTGGCGGAGGGCCTGGGGGACAACCAGGAGGATCCCTAAACAAGATAAACACAAGTATATTTTCAGGTTTTAAAAAAAAAAATATTGTAACAAAATTTCTAAACCAATATTTGAAGTAAGTAAACATTTTTTAACTGAATCAATTCCTGAGTAGAACATACCAGGTAGCCCATTTATGTGACAAAGTAATATACCGTCTCTACTATTAAAGATATTAAAAAAAAAGTTTTTATAAAAGTTGTGAGGTTTAAAAAAATATAAGTTCTAAAATTATTTGCATGGGGATCTCGAAAACAGTAAGAGATACGAAGATGATTAAATTGAGGCAAAGTTGCGTATTTTGGGGCTTAATAATTTGGTGAAAGAAAATTCTAAATATTTCGAATGCCTTCGCAGATATCCGAAAAAAAACGAATTTTTCAGTTTTTAACTCAGAAGTTAAGAAATAATTATTAAATCAATCTCAAAAATACACAGAATGGTACAACCTTAATAAAAAACAGTGACTATAAATCCAATCTACGATTAAAATTTTTACCGCATTTCACATCGCATCACAACTTTTACTTCTGTTAAACACAAAATACAACTGTACCAAAAATACTTTATAACATGTTTGCAGGCAACTTGATATCGAAAATAAGTCCAACAGTGTCTTATGCAGTCTTATTATCTCTGGAGATACCTGGGACAATGTAAAAAATAAAGCAATGAATAATTTAGCAAAAATAAAGAACTGGTTTCAAACATATAAACT
Source organism: Polydrusus cervinus (assembly GCA_935413205.1). Classification (NCBI taxonomy): domain Eukaryota; kingdom Metazoa; phylum Arthropoda; class Insecta; order Coleoptera; family Curculionidae; genus Polydrusus; species Polydrusus cervinus. Next base: position 53,831,330 of record OW284516.1, on the reverse strand, counting down.
AACATTAAACTTAGCAAAAACAAACTACATAGCTTTTTCACTTACTAATGTAGATGGACCACAATATCATTCCATTGTCGTAGATAATCATTGTATAAAAGAAACTTCATGCATAAAATACCTTGGATTTATGAATACAATTCTTAAGTGGCAACCGCATATTGATTAAGTTTCCAACAAAATTCGCAAACTCATTCATAAGTTTTACTTGTTAAGAGAATTTTTTAATAAGAATACACTTATAATAATCTATAAGGCATTTGTAGAGTCAACTATAAGATACGGAATATTATTGGTGTGGGATGGACTTCATAATAATAGCCTGTACAAATAAAATATACCTATTACAAAAATATATACTAAAAATGATTTTCAAAAAAAATTAATATTTCCTTTTTAATAATGACATCTTCAACATTTGATCAATTTACATTCTTACCATCTGCTCTTATATACACACTCAACCTAATTTAAAACTTTTTGTTGGTCATACTTATGAAACAAGAACCAGAAACAACAGACATTAAACTACCTGTAAGTACAAACAATCTTAATCTAAGATATATAAATTATTTTGGTCCTAAACTGTACAATTTTCTACCGGGTGAAGTAAGAAATTGCTATAAAATATGAAGTTTCAAATGTTTAAGGAAAAATGCAATTTTAGAAAATCTTCATCAATTTGAGAGGTTTTTTAACTAACTGTGTTGTGATGTATTGTTGACTACTTAGTTGTCTGTATACAGGTTTTTGTAATTTAAGACATTTCCTAATGTTTTATTTTTTTTTCTTTCTCATGTTAATTAATGCTTAATTGTACATATTATTAATAATGATTATTACCAAAAAACTGCTAAGCAATACTGCACATACAGATGTTTTACATCTAGGTGCTTGTACAAAAACTTTTATTATGATATTTAGGATAGGAAAATAATTTTATTTATTTTATTATTGTAGTGTGTATAAGAGCAATCAAATAAATATATTTTCTGGAAGAAGTCTCTTCTAGAAAATAAAACTAAAACTACATACCTAACAGGTTGCCCTAGGGCTTGTAGTTTTAAGGCTGTTGCAATAGAATAAATTGCAACTTCCGGTTTCCTTTCAGTTGTGGGTAAGGGTATAGTGTTAGTAGCATTTTGCTGGGGAATTTGTGGTAAAGGTATTTCATCTACAGTAACACTCTGTGCACTTTTTACTGAATCATAAAATGCTACTAATTGGGCTCTTTTTCCCTCATATTCTGCTTGTCTCTTTTTAAGCTCTGTCCATTTCTCAGGGTCATCTTTATGGTACATGATCATTACCCTTTCCAAGGTATCTCGTAACTTTTTTCGTTTATCTTTTAAGACTTTTTCATTTAGTGGTGATGGCTGATTTACATTGTATTCCATTTGATCAATTTTATCCATTTCTTCAAGAATCTGTTGTGGATCTTTACCTTTAAGTACCGCAGCTCTTACCATCTGTCTCTGTTTCTTATTTTTTTTTAGCTCTTGTTTTCTGGCTTCCTTTCCTACACGGAGAATAAATAAAAATGAGAAAACCATTTGGCCTCAAACTGTTAAGTTGATCTAACAGAAAATTATTTATCAGGTACCTACAAAAACAATTTTAAAAGTAGGTAAGTACTTACTTGCTTGATCAGTGGGATTCATATATTTACCACTTTTAGTGGTATTTATGGATCTTCGCCCCATTTTTACTAGATTGTGATAAAAAAATTCGAATTAATTTCTTCCTATCATTAGGGTTATTATTTTGTTGTCAAAAGTCAAAACCAGTATTGTCAAAAGTAAAAACCAGTGTTGCCGAAAGTAAAAATACAAAATCGGGAGAAAACGATATTCTACATCGGTATAGATGTGAAAACTACTTGGATTATTTTACTTAAGTAATTTGAACCACTGAACCACGAAATCTTCACACGCAACCTCCAAAAAAAAACGTCGCTCCGAACAAAATGACTTTGCGTACGTTGTGGCCCTCACAAACAAATCCCTCAGTATATTTCACCAGATATTCCCAAAATACCAGTCTCTCAAAAATGTTTATGGATTTTTGGTTCTTTTTTAAAAATCAGTAAAAAACGGTGACTGTAAACAAGAAAAACCTTTGTTTTCGGTATATCGGTAAATAAGACTTCCATATCGGTAGATGTACCGAAAAATCGGTAGGTTCGACAACACTGGTCAATACCACAGAAAAAACACTGGGTCGCGTTCACACATGATGTCGCATTGAAAAAATGTCGTCGTAACTCAAGAATCGAGTCCCTAGAGCATGCCCGACGAATAACCGTGAACGCAACCCTGGCATAGAGGAATGATAGGTCGTCGCTGTCGCTATACGTAGTTCATTAAAAAAAAAAAGTGTGATAAGGCGTATTTTTATTTTCACCGGTGAGTCCACCAATGCACTGGTTGAGCCGAATCGCGCTCTTAAATTGCCTATTATGTTGAACATAAAATGTGGGTCCACCGAGGTTTGTAATCAGTTGCTTCGGTGAAAGAGGGTGAGGGGGGGGGGAGTTGGTTGTTAAATCGAAAATTTAGCAAATAATATAACTTTAACCGTAATGGAAAATGGAATTGAACGATATGGAGTTGACCCACAGTACTGGTATGAAATTTAAAGCTTTTCTTACCGACTTCGAATTATCCCATGCAACTACTGGTAAGTTTAGAGTTTTTAACCGAATTTTTATTTATAAATCTTTTAGATCCAAAGTTTTATAATGAGATGTGTACAATATGTGGTATTGTCTACGTGTACTCGCAATTAAAATAATTGTTGCTCATCATCTGGTGAGCCTTCGTCATTAAAATGAAGTAACTTTGGAAAAAATGTACTGTTCCTGGCCCTTAAAATCTTTTACAACTGACTACTTGACTACTACCTTGAACGGCAGTAGAGTTTTGGACTTGCATTGTCTTTTCTGACTACTACCTTACTATCGATAGTAAAGTCAAAACTATCGATATAACACTATCGAGACTATCGATGATAACTATCGATATTTCTCCATCACTATAAGAGTACTTGTACTTTGATTTTGATTTTGTTTTCTTTATTCTTGTATATAATTACATTTTTACTACTAAAATGTTAATAAATAGGAACACAACAATTAAAGGAAAACATGTTATTCTAGTCCCATACCGTGCTGAACATGTACTTAAGTTAGTATTCCGTGATTTAATTTATTTATTTCATTAAAACTGATTCTTTTTACTTAGGTACCACCAATGGATGAAATCGGAAGAACTTCAAAAACTTACTGGGTCAGAGCCTCTTACCTTAGAACAAGAGCAAGAAATGCAAAAGACATGGCAAAGGGATGAAAACAGTAAGCTAATTACTAACTGCCAAGTTGTTATACTAGTATAAGTTATTTTTTAGAGATTACATTTATTGTCCTGCATAGAGAAAAGTTTGAAAGTACAGAAAATGAAGTAGGTAAGTAAATATTAATTTACATTTCTGAAGTTATCCGTAAATTTGGTAATTATTTGAATATCAGTTTTCTGCCATTTTTGCGAATTTTAACACTGTCTTTACTAACCTGTTACAATCATTGTAATTAACACAGACTTAGTTGCGGAAGCCAGAAATAACACTTCTGTAATTAATTAACAAAATTTCGAGATCGGGGAGAGAATTGGGGTGCTGGGTGGGGTCTAAAGCACTATATAGTTAATATAAAAATATGAGATAAATTGACACGATTAAACTTAAAATATATACCTAGTTTTCATTTTGTTTTTAATAAAATAAGATAAAAAAACCAAACGCATGATGCTATAACCTCAATTAATGACTACGAACGTCGAAGATTATGTTAGTGTCCAAAAAATTATGTAAGCAATTTAGCAACACTGCAAAACGATTGTAAGTTAATTCTTCCTAGTTATAAAATTTTCACATTGCGTTGCATTCTTTGTATTGAACACAAGAAATCGTCCTGTTGATCAAGTGCTAACCCGCCCCACTACCCATTTGAAGCTGAACTGTGGTGGTATGTTTATCTACTGTTAAATCTCTGAACGCGTTTCAACTACACCATGAACCCAAAGCTCAGTTAGGACATTGTTCCTCCTTTTTTCCTTTCTTAAAGTTCTAAAAATAACTTTCCTGAAGATGAATGCTTATACATTCGAAACAACTCTAACTTTTGAATAATTTTCTGAATATAGTATCAGTTGAGGGAGACTTAAGGTTTCTTTTTTTTCTCCTCTTCAAAACTTATTTATCTCTTATAGATGCCATGATTGGGGACACAAACCTATTTTTTGCAACTCCAGAAGACCGAATATGTGCCGAGGCAGAAATAATGGTAGCAGAACCATGGGCTAGGGGTAGGAAATGTGGCTGGGAAGCAATGTTACTCATGTTTATGTATGCCATAATGTATTTAGAGGTGAAACAGTTTGTAGTAAAAATATCATTTGATAATATTCCAAGTATAAATATGTTTAAGAATATGGGGTTTATTGAGTTAAGTAGAAGCCAGGTATTTCAAGAAATAACTTTTAGTAAGTTGGTGGATGCTACATGGAAAAAATGGATGGAGATAAACTTGGGTGATTTTAAAATTATAAAAAATTAACTGCCCTTAGTAAAAATGTAGTAAAAATGCAAAAAAAATATATTAATACGTTAAATATGTAAGCATTGTTTACATATCTTCTTCCATTCAAGGAAATCTGTGATAAATATAATATATAGTCGGTCCCGATTGATGCATGAATAGGTGAAAAGGACTGACTTTTTTACTAGAAACTTAATCTTCTCTCGGTCACTCTGAGAGTGCTCTCCCCGAGATTTGTGTGTTTGGTTCTCAAAATCAAGTGATCTCACTCAGAGTAGTAAGTTCGATATACAAATCTGGTTACTCTGAATCCGTTAGCGAGTGCTCTTCATCAATGACTACACTTTTTCTTTTAAATCGTCAGGTGTTTTTTTGTAAATTCGTGTTTTATTGTTTTTATATTAAATTCGTAAGGTTAAAGTTATTTTCTGTCAAGTTTTCAAGCGCAATCTTATTCTGTTTACACTCCGTCCGGGGGCAACTGCATTCGGGATGACAGAACATCTCGGGCGGATTTATGACGTCATAGATCGCTCCCGAAATGCTAAACCGACCACGTTATTAGTATTGAAAAATTAAATATGCCTTGAAAAATTAAATATGCCTTGAAAATTCACTGAAAACTTGTTTTTTCCACTATAGTCTATTTGAAGTTGATAGAGAGTAATAAATTATAGTCATTTATAATAATAATAATAATTAATTATTAATTTTAAGAAGTAGTTCATACTTGAAGTGAAGTGGCAAGTTAAGTGGGGAGAAATAATACTCAAGTCAACCTTCACCAAGATATATTCCGTAAGGAATTTTAATCTGTTCTACATGTTTCGAACGTATAAACGTTCATCTTCAGGAGAAGTATAGTTATATAGTATAGGAAATTGTGAGTGACACCCTCATAGAGCTTTTGAGGAAGTTAGATTATTGAAGAAAATGATGCTTCCATAGAAGTAGGGGAGAAAAATACTACCAGGTTCTAAAGATAAATATGGAGTTAAATGATATAGAAAAAGAGCAGCAACTTAAGTGATGGAGTATATTGTTGAAAAACTATTGTTAAATGGAGAAAATTAAAAATATGTGTGTTGGTGAGAAAGATGTACTATTGTACATTTATTCTATTTTAAAAACGAAATTCCAGCTTTAAATAATAAAAAGAGATAAGCTCTGAAAAATTCTAGGGCATTTAAATTTTGGATAGGAAAAACAGAATCGGGAGCCTGAATGGACAAGAATGTAACCTCGTCAAGCGAAGATGTGAATGCTGATGTTTTTGAGAACTATTTTGAAGAAATTATAAATTGTATTCCAACGGACTCCGTTATTGGTTTTGACGACGCTTCGTACCATTCAAGATGCGAAGAGCCTATCAAGAAGAGATAGAGAGAACCACTTAAATTTAGTTTTGCCACCTTTGTAGGTTTTACATAATAATTAGGGTTTATTACTCTATCAATTTCAAATATACTATAGTAAAGTACATTTTCTCTAGGAGATACGAAAAACTATCATTAAGAAATGATGATCAGAAAGAAAAACTGAGCAAGAATACAAAATTGAAAAATACCTAAGTACTTTGATTTTTTGCATTATGGTCATTCCACCTCTTTTGAATATGTTAAGAAATTTCGTTCAACCGAAAAAATTGCAAATTTTGTTAATTATGTAGTAAAATAAAGTTTTATTATTAAAATTATACGTAGGCGACTAAAGTAAACTATAGTAAATGTTCAAAATGTCTTTCATTTTAATTTTTTTACAAAAGTCAACACGTTTTTGAAAAGATCTGTTTACATCCCCTAATATTTTAGATGAAATACTAGCAAATCGGTTCGTTAAGGTAAAGGTTTGCCTTAAAACCATGATAGGATTGGAAATAAAATAGGAATTCATTTGTTTATTACAATTTGACAAGTTATTAATTAGTAGGTATAGGGATACTTCAATAAGACAGACAGACAGAGAGAGGAGTGGGGGAGGGGAGGAGGAGTGGGGGTGGAGTGTGTGGGAGTTTTTTGGGTTGAAGTAGTGGTGGGGGAGCTTTTTTTAGTGGGGGGAGCTTTTTTTTTTAGGGGGAGCTTTTTTTTTAGGGGGAGTTTTTTCTAGGGGGAGCTTTTTTTTAGTGGGGGAGTTTTTTCTAGGGGGAGCTTTTTTAGTGGGGGAGCTTTTTTAGCCCCGTTACAAAAACCTCCCCCAAAAAAAAAGCTCCCCCACTAAAAAAAAGCTCCCCCTAGAAAAAACTCCCCCTAAAAAAAAAGCTCCCCCCACTAAAAAAAGCTCCCCCACCACTACTTCAACCCAAAAAACTCCCACACACTCCACCCCCACTCCTCCTCCACTCCTCTCTCTGTCTGTCTGTCTTATTGAAGTATCCCTATACCTACTTTAATTAATTCAAAAATGTTGGTATTTATTGCGCTCCCACCAAGTACAAAGATCATATCAACTAGCTTATCTTATTAAAATTAGTTTTAATTTCTTATAATTTATTCGTCCTAAATATCAACTTTTTCAAATTAATTAAATAACTTGTCAAGTTATATAATAAACAAATGAATTCATATTTTATTTCAAAACTTATTCTTAGGCATAACCATTACTAACTCTGAAATACTCGCAGTATCCCGCTTTTCCTGCTTGGTACAGCCCCACATTTCTAAGGTTATTACTTTCGATCTTAGCCTCCTCATTCATATCAGCCACGAGCTGCCATTGCCGTCCACTAGAGCGACAAACTTAAACAAGCCGATTTCATGAAATCAAATCTGTCGATCGCGTATTGACTAGTTACGTGCGATTTATAGTACTGAGTGGACAAGTAGATGTTTTTTTGCCGTGCAATTAAATCGTAGAGCTTTGTTTACTGACGAGCAACCTTCGAATATTGCTCTAGTGCAGGAAATAGAAAAATATCGTTGCCTACTTAATTACTAATTTAATGAGTATGTGAGAAGAAATGCAATTACTGTAGAGCACTGTTTCTTGTAATTTTTTTCAAAATCAGGATGAATCCAAAAATGCTTTTGGGTGTTTCTTCATACACAGCGCATACCAATATTTATATTAATTGAAAGACGACATCATTGAAACTATTTCTCCAAATAGGTTGCACAAATGGACATAAAATGACGCGATTGATTTCATGCAACCGGTTGCGTTAATGATGCCTTATGGTTAAAACACCTGTTCTGGTTAAAACTACAGAGGTAGACGTTGAAAAAGTAGACCGAGCAGGCTTAGTTTGCGTGTTAGTGGTTAGCAAGCAGAGCTGGGCACAGCACTTGAAAAAAGTGCACACTCGACCTGAACAGGGTCGTATTAAAAATTTTCCAATACTTATACCGCGGCACCATTTTAAGACCCAATAAGACGAGCACTACACTAGGCAAAACCACAAAGCCAAAATTCAAATAAGTTTTAAAATAATAGAATAGTAGGCATGTTGTGCAAAATAAAGCTACAATATATTCGGCAAACGTGTTTATTCATATACGAAAGCTGAATGCTGCCCTGTACCGATCGAATCTTGGTTAGGGTATTGTTTACTGTCGCTGCTAGTTCAAAATAAATATTTTAGTTTTTTTTAATACAATTCCTTCAACGTTTACATCTGTAAACTTTGGTCCAGTTTAGTTAATAGTGCCGTTACTTTTTGTATTTAGTAAGTTTTATTTTTTTAAATAACAGATTTTTATTTTAACATTTTTCTTATCACTAGTCTTATTTTTGTTTTTCCATTAGGTACTTACACGTTTTGTGTGAAAATTTATTTGGTTTTGAGAAATTTTTTTTACCTTTTAAATAATTATATACATTAAAATAAGTTTGCCTCTGTAATGGGCAGGAATTTTAAATAAATAAAAACTTTTCAAATATATTAATTACTTTTAAAACACTATTTCGCAGGATGTTACTTTTATTAACTTTAATTACTTTTCTCGTTTTAACCTTTTCAAAACATTTTGAAAATAAAATAATAATTAACTTTAATTGCTTGATAAAAAGAAAACCTTTTTTTTTATCAGGAATCGGGATAACCTTTAAATTTTGTAAACTCACTTAATCCAAATATTTTCTATAAGTCGATCGGTGTAAAATATGCAAACAAATAAAAAAATTTTACACAAGTCCGCAACATCACAAACTAAATTTAAACAAATTAAAATTCTAATTTCTTTTCACTTCCCCGGTGACCCGCGGAGTTTTTGACTGTTTCACACAAAACGCCCGACGACAACTGAAGAAAATGTTAACAAAAATAGAATTTATAGAAAAAAAATATTAATCATTTAAGCTGGAACACCTGTTTATGTCCGTACACACGATCAGGCATGCCTTCGCGCCTACCTAAAGAGGCAGGTCTGCGAGTAAGTCTGATACTACACATTCCGTACACACGTCTCAGTTAGACTGAGAGTCATCAATTCATTATCAAACGATCCGCTTTAATATTAATATGTCGTTAAGCAATAATAAAGACTTGTGTTTAATTAGCACGGCAATAAAAGAAGTGGGTAAAGTCATGGTTACTTAAGAGAAACAAATATACACACATAAATTTATTAAAAGAGCTACAATTAGAACCAGATGACTACAGAAATTACATGCGAATGACCGAAGAAGTGTATATGGAACTATTAGAATTGGATCACCATACATTCAAAAAGAAGATACTGTAATGCGACAATCTATAAGTCCACACGAAAGATTATCATCCACTTTAACATGTATTTTCTCGATATAGTTCTATAAATTCAGTTATTATATTTTTCTCTCTTGTAGTAGCCATAAATATTTAATATACATTATTATTTATTTAGACACAAAACAACAAGTTCAGTGCTAAATAGTTTTTAACTGGTTGAAAATGAAAATTTGGCACGCGCAGTGTATACACGTTAAAACTTGCCTGCGAGCCTGACCAGAAAATCAAGAATCGCCAGATTGCTTCGCTCCGCGCAAAGTGGCCTGAACGCACCATCAGTTCAGCATACACACGATCGCACTTACTCGCGAGCTTGAAGCGTTCAGGTAGGCGCGAAGGCATGCCTGATCGTGTGTACGGACATTTTCGGTTAAATTCGTTTAAACTGTCTCATTAATCTAAATTTTAATATATTTACAGCTACAAAAAAAAAAAAATGTAATATGCTGTTTCTGCGGCTACCGACAAAGGAATTCCAGAAAAGTAGGTCACACATCGAAATTTATGACCAATAAAATTTTTGACGTCTCATAAATATGTTGTTTTTGACATAATTATTGCATATTTTCCCTATAAATACGAACAAATTTTAGTAGAAAAGTCAGTCTGAAAAAGTGTCTCGCGTTGTTTAAAAGTCGTCTTGCCGGAAGTTAGTCGTGAAGTACTGTGGAAAAGTCTTAGTGAAAGTTAGTTGTCTACTAGTTACTCTGCCAACTTTGGGTTTTAAATTGTGGTTTAATTAATGATAGTGCATTGACCTTTAGTAACATATCAGTGACTGAAATTATGGTTTTTTTTAAATAAATTTAAATTTACCATCGGTATTAAACTAACAGATTCGGTTCGGAAAAACTGTTCTCGCAACTTAAGAGAAAAGTAAGTGTCGGAAAAGAATTGTTTAAAGAGTTAAAATTTTATGTAACGGAGGCTCTCCTTAACAAAAATTAAAAAAAAAATATATTTAATAAAAATAGTGTTAAAAATTAATCGAGTTTAACTTTTAAAAAAAAAGCTCAATTAGAAAGCACCAGAATTAAAGAAAATAAGTACAAAAGCTTAAAGCGGTTCGCTCCTTAAATAAGTGCTCCCTTAACTATTACCAAAGAATTCAAGGAGAAACCGTGGTATAACACACTGGTACTACGAACCTACCGTCAGAGAATTGTAACGACGCCTAAGAGAAGGTCGAAAAAGTAAGTAAAACTTAGACAAGAATAGTGGGGGCGTTACACCTCCCTACAACTTAAGTTGCCCCGTCTGAAATCAATACCTGGCTACAATCCTGTATTATTACTGATATTTTAACTTAATAAAACGTTATACTTTGGTGTAAGTTTTGCAAATCACTTCCTTGGTTTTTGCACCATTGTTCATTATTACTGTTGCCGTATTTTGATTCGCACTGTGTAACTTACGATATTATTTATTTATAACTAGGAATGCCTATAAGATCTTTCAAGGACATACCTAAATAAAACTAACTGTATCCCACCTAACATTTATTAGTATAATGTGTACCGTAATATAAGAGTGTTAATAAAATGGATAATATAAAATGTCTAAAAATCTAAGTTGAAATTATATAAAAGAAAAGAACGATTAAACAGGACTTAGATGAAACATTCAGGCTCTGCAGGTCCGAGTGTCTCAACTGTAGGTTTGTTCGTTTGTGTTGCATAAAACTGCTCTTACCTGCACTTTTTCTTTTGCTCGTGAAAAATAGCGGCCAGAAAAAAGTACAGTCTCGTGCCAGCTTTGTGCAATACCAACAAACAAAACTTGCCTTCTACAAACTAAGTTACTTATATCTTAAACATCCTTCCTTAAGACTACTATTCTATCAAACGACTGGGACGCACACATAAAAAAAAGTATTTTAAAAATTTAACAGTAACAAAAATATAAAAAGTATTTAAAATATGTAGCTGTGATTTTAGTTGATTATACCCTTGGCTTTAAATAGATCTCGCATCAGCCCCTTTAAGTACTTGATTTCGCGTTGCAGATCAGTTATCTGGGTATCAAGCTCGCCGTGCTTGTCCAGTAAGCCTTTTTCTTCACTTAGGATTTCTTCTACCTCTGCTTTCTTCTTTAAACGGTATCGAGTGGCAGCGTTCTTATTTTGCTCTTTTTTGCGACTCTTTTTTTCTTCTGGACGGGTAGAATAAGGCTTGCTCCTTTTACGAGAAGTCTTGGCTAGTTGATTTAACGCCGTGTCGTTGTAGTTCTCGATGGGTTCTGGAACCCATTCTGGATCATCTGAGGAACAGTCCCCAAAGTTACTGTTACTACTGCTTTCCGGGGAGGAAGGTCCACTGCTCCATTGCATGTCCTCTACACGAGTACGAATCAACTCATCTACCACAGCAAGTTCACGAGCTATATCAGGCTGAGGGGTGGGCATGGACGCATAATTATCAATAGGAATGTCCGCATTTTGTACGACAACAGAGAAACCAAGTCCATCAGTCACCAGTTCCTTTTCAGGTACGGCGTATAGGGCGGGTTTCGGAACTCGATGGTATGGTCCAAGAAGTGGTTCCAGGGTGGTAATGTTTGGCTCTTCGCTGGGTGGACTTTGAGGTGGGGTAAGGGTGCCATGATTTAACTCGTAGTAAACCTTTTCAAATTCGTTAATTAAAAAAGGGTTTTCTTCTTGGGATTTATAGTACTCGGTTTTTAGGGATACCGGTACTGCAATGGCACCACGGGGTGGCTCCACCTCGTCCAGCAAAGGCAGCATTTTTTCATCAAGCAGGAATGACGATTCTGAAAAGAAGGAAAATGCATATTTAGTAAGTATATTTTATGAATATAAAATCAAAAGTGGGCAATTCCAACTTTTCCTCCTTTTGAGGAAAAGATATGCATGTTAAGTAGGTACAATTTGTATTTTATTGCTTAACACCGACAATACAGGAATTGTTTTGAATTTGACATTAGTTGCTAATATAACCAGTAATATAGAGTGTTTGCAGACGAGCGCCCGTAAATTGCTGCAAAGTATTCGTAGCCCGAGTTTATTTATTTATTTAGAATACACGGGATGCCCCATTTATGCCTTCATATTAGTATTAAGTAACAATTAACAGTAACAAAATAATAATATGTAAGTAAGCGTAACAGATTCATATTTTTGAGAGCAAGTGACAGGGATCAATCTGAGGATGAGCATTCAGAAGAGGCAAGGCTACGGGTAAGGGGAGAATCAGCACCACAATTAGTCCTATGCACGCTGAGCGAAGATACTTGATTTTTTTTAAGGGATCGACACGGAACTTAAAGAGGAATTTGACTGAGATGATGAGGATAGTCTTATGTAATCGTTAATAAGTTGATAATAAAATACTGATTTAAAGAAAAAAGTTATTGCTTGCACAGCAAAACACCTAGAATTGCTCTCTATAGGTAATGAAATATAATTTTTTATCTCATCAAAGTAGATTGTTGTTTAATGACCTGTATATATTTTTAAATAATATTTTTTCGAAAGAACGCCACTAGGCCTCCAAAATGAAAATGCTGCGACCAATAGGATTACGGGGAATTTCAAATGAACATTTATTTTGGCGGGAAATTTTTTTGCCAAACTATAAAATATTACAAAATTTTTCTGTTAATAATAAACAAAAATATAACCTCAATGCAACCCATTTGTATATAATTTAATATACCTACAGGGTGTCTCTAAAAGGTGCGCAAAAAAAGCTACCACCAGTTCCTGAGGCGTAAATATGATGATCTAACCCAACCTTAGTCTAAAAGTGGATGATTTCGGAGATACGAGTGTCAAAAGTTCAATTTGGTTGTCATTTTTTATAAATAATTTTTTTAATAATTGGTGTATTGTCACAAAATGTAATGTAAAGTTTAGAGGGCGCCACCTGCAGTACCCTGCACACATCTACAACAAAATAAATTTTTTTAATCACCCTATATTTAACTTTAAAATAAAAGTTCGGATTCTCCAACGTCTTTTACCTAAAAAAGGTATACGTGGTAAGAGTTGATTTAAGCAGCTGTTTTTGAGATATCTGAATTTAAAAGATTCACTTTGTGTATTTCCAGGTCTAAATTATTGTAGTAAATTGAACACATTTGAAGCAGATGCGGTAAATTAACATAACCTCACTAAAAACTGACTTGTGTACACGAAGTGCATTTTTTGAATCCAGATATCTCAAAAACAGCTGTCTAAATCAACTCTCACCACGTATACCTTTTTTAGGTAAAAGACGTTGGATAATCCGAATTTTTATTTAAAAGTTAAATATAGGGTGGCTCAAAAAAGTTATTTCGTTTTAAATGTGTGCAGGGTACCGCAGGTGGTGCCCTCTAAACATTAAAACCAAATTGAACTTTTGACACTCTGTATCTCCGAAATCATCCACTTTTGGACTAAGGTAAGTTGGGTTAGATCGTCATATTTACGCCTCAGGAACTTGTGGTAGCTTTTTTTATAACATAACTTAAAAATTGCGTCAATTTTATTACCAATTTAATAGGCCTTAACAGAAAAATATTTTAAGGAATGTTACTGTAATTTGGCAATACCTATCTCAAATTATGTTTGAGCCAAATACTTTGCCTATGTTCTCAAGTAAACACTAGGTCTAATATACACGTCGTTGGCCTAAACCGTCTTGATATACCGCATTGGTTTCCAAAAAATAATTCGGAATTATTCCAAATTTGGATTGCGATTTTAAAGTCACCATATTATGCAACTCTATATGTGGACGAAATATATGTTAAATATGTTGTGTGTGAAGAGCATTTTTTTAGTGTATTATAATCCTATCTCGGTGTCCCTTAAACGGCAGTAGAGTTTTGGACTTGCATTGTCTTTATTTGTTTTTCAGGTATTCACCTGAAGACGACTGGAGATGCTTACCAGTTGAAACGCGATGATTCAAAACAAATAAAGACAATGCAAGTCTAAAACTCTACTGCCATTCAAGAAACGTCATTGTCTCAAACTTTTAAACAGACACTCGGCGTCCCTTGTTTCACGTCCGCCGAGGATAAATACAGTTGTATACATATAGGCTTCTATAACATGACAACAAAGCTATGATATTAACCTTGGAAAATGCCTAAAATACGTACTTTTGGTGTGCATTATCTTATTTGTTTCAAAAAAGGGATCTATACCTTAGAAATAGAAACCTTTCTTTAATAAAATTTAATTTGTCCAGATAGGTTTTCAAATAGCCTTTCCAGGATACTTCAAAACGGTGATAATCAGCCTATAGATTTACGCATTGTACATTAAAGTTATTATTTTTGCTTTCAGAAGAATATGACATAAGTACGATATACAATGCGAGAAAACCAAAAGGTAAAATTAACATATTTCGATCTAATAATGATGCACTCTCTTTGTAGCTACATAAAGTGATTTTGTAGAAAGTAATTAAATAATAATTTTATGTATGCATGTCAAGATAACACTAATTACGACTATTTATATATGTATTAAATTGAGACATCTTTGGTTTTAGAGTCAATGACCCGAGAAAAGTTTTAATATTTACTCAACAAAGCATTAATTTAATGTAGATACTTCTTTATAGGATAGGTCTTTATAGAGCTTTGTTGAAACCTTGATCTATGCCTTCAGGATTTGACATCTGGCATGTTTCAATTTTAAGGATAGATCCATGATACAACTATACGAGGTATAATATCAACAGGGTGCGCAGTGGATCGTGACGTCACATTGTGAGGAATTCTTGAATTGAACGCGCCGAATTATTCGGCAAAACGTAGTTTACGTTATTAAAAAGCAATTTTATATGAAATTTTTAATAAATTTATTTCAAATCATATTAGCCTTAGAATTTCTACTGTGACTTAAATCTTGAAATAAAAATTTTATATAGATTGTCAAAATTTAAAACTTCCTTAACTCAAACTTTAAGATGTGATAATGCTTAAAGGAAAACTTCTTTAAAGTACGTAGGAATTCATTTAAACCAAAATTTTACATGGAAACAGCATGTTACTTATTTTACAAGCAAATTAAATTTTTTTTATTATTACAAGGTGACGTCACGCCCACCTGCGCGGTATCATATCTTCTTGTAGTTGTATCATGGGATAGATCTAATGTGTCATTATCGCTGCCAAAGGTTTTATGCCGTATTTCTTTTCGACTTAACATGTATGATGAGTGCATGTAATCTAACAATAAATACAGTTCACAACCAGCCGTTTCACCACTTTTGGGAAAAATATGCTTAGGAATAGGAATTAACCAATTAAAGCAACCTTGAGGTGATATTTACAGTGTGTGCCGAATAGAATTTAAAACATTTTTAAGGTTGATGAAACTACGGAGTCTAGAAAAAACGAATAATTTAATAAGAACAATTAATTGCAAGATTATACTGGCGAAGGAATCGAAGCGTTAGTGCTACAAACTTTATAGATATTTGGGGAGGACGACTAAAAAAAAAGAGCGTATCCCGGCTCTAAAAATCTCCCTGCTCTCAAAAGTGACTTTTAAAACTGCCTTCGCCCCCCCCCCCCCGGATCCGCGTCTGCATCAGGCTTACCCATATGCACTTAGCCTATATAAAAGCGGCATTTCGCAAATCCCCCAAGCGAATTCACATATTTTATGAAGAGTGTCCTGGCATGAAAGAACCACCAGAGCCCGCCTTTGTCTTAACACGATGTGAAACATGGCTCCAACAGAATTGTTTAGCGGTCAACATTTAGTTTTAACCTAAAAGCCGCTTCATGAATCAAAAGTAAGTTAAGTCGATTTGAAAACTACAAAATAATGACTAAGTCATAGCTTTTCATACTATTATGTAAATAATAAATTTTTTTAACAACACACTTTAGTATCCGAGAAGTTGCTCAAAATTTCCGAAGAAAAAAAAACTTTGTATTTTTTGTATCTTGTAAAATAACAGCAAAAAAATTAAAACATAAAGGATACTAGCATATAAGAAAAATTGGATTTTATAATAGGAAAAATGTTTAAAAATTGTGTTATGTTAATAACAACAGTGTTGATTGACATTGTGTATTACAGTAGACGGGTTTTAGTAAAATATTTTTTAGAATATATTTTTAGTGACGAACGTCTAAGACCTAAGAAGTAAGTGGTATCTATAATCCGAACCTGCATCGATTTTGGTACAAGGTTAGCCTTGTCAATTCACTTTCACTTGCAGATATTATGTTTTAGATTAAACATAATTATTTTGTCGTTTTATATTTGAAATTCTGGTCTGGTTGTATAAAAATGACTGCCTAATTTAAATAAAATACCTATGAAATATCAAAAAAATGTCTTGCAAGTAGGTATATATTCAATAAAGAAGTGTAATTAAAAATTTGTATACAAATGTACCGTATTCAATTTAATTGTAAGTTGACATAATACCGTAAACTTTGAGAAAAGAAATTTCTTTCTACGATCATACGCAAAACGTATTTTTGCGCTTCTTTTTAGCGTTTTTTGAAAATTAAAATTAGCAAAACGCTGGCAACCGCTGGTGTTAAAATTTTGGATTTACCTACTACTGAAAACATGCAACGGGGTTTTTTAAAAATGTGTTAAAAATAGAAATTTTTAAATTTAATTTAGTTTTAATTAAATTTCTTTGAAAATTTTCGCTCTGCAAAAAAATACCCAAACTATTTTTAAGTAAATAATAAATAATATAGCTATTACATAGAAAAACGTTATCATTGCTGTGAATGGGCAATCTACTACACGAAATGACCAATGCCAACGCATTTTATATATTTTATAAATTTCTATACATATACACTCAGGATTTTGATATTTTGCAGACTTTACCTGCATCCTAGAGCGCATTTTTGTTTATACAGGGTGTTCCAAAAAAGTGTGACGTCATAAGGATATATTTTTTTAGATTGCATGCCATTATTTGGATGTCCTTTATAGTTGCCTACATACCCCTAAAATTTTAATGAAATCGGTTCAGTATTATAGGCGAAAAAAAATAAAAACTAAAAAAAATCAGTTTTGCACCACTGGTTTTAAAAATTAATAAAAATTAAAAATAATGTCTCGTTAATAAAATTATACAAAGGAACTTAATAAATAAGGTCTCACAGTTTCGTTAACCAGGTTTGATTAATACGAATTGTACAGGGTGTCCAAAGTTTAGTGTCAAACTTTGAAAATTTTAAAGCAATTTATTTTTCTTATTTCAAATTGGAACCCCTGTAATTGTTTTGCAAAGCCACCTTCGATATTTATTTATAATAATGACTGCTGGAATAGTTGATAAAATGAAATTTCTGCAAAGTCTTGATGCGTTAGAAACGGCGATAGGGTTGTAATTAGAACAAATGTTTGATTTTTAATTCTGTATCGAATGACATAATAATATATAGAGGTTCCAATTTGAAATTAAAAAAATAAATTGCTTTAAAGTTTGCAAAGTTTGACACTAAACTTTGGACACCCTGTACAATTTGTATTAATCAAACTTGGTTAACGAGGCATTTTTAATTTTGAAAACCAGTGGTGCAAAACTAATTCTTCTCTTCTTAGTTATTTTTTTTTCACCTATAATACAGAACCGATTTCATTAAAATTTTAGGGGCATGAAGGCAACTATAAGAGGCATCCAAATAAGTAAGAATAAATGTATATAGCATGTAATCTAAAAAATAGATCCTTATGACGTCACACTTTTTTGGAACACCTTTTATGAACAAAAATATTTTCCTGAAATGCGCTCTAGGATATAGGTAAAGTCTGCAGAATATCAAAATCCCAACTTAATTAATAAATGAGCTATA
This sequence comes from Polydrusus cervinus, assembly GCA_935413205.1. Taxonomy (NCBI): domain Eukaryota; kingdom Metazoa; phylum Arthropoda; class Insecta; order Coleoptera; family Curculionidae; genus Polydrusus; species Polydrusus cervinus. The sequence goes on along the minus strand of OW284516.1, from coordinate 53,813,235 downwards.
AAAGACAGGATGTGAGGTTCAGAGGACCCTATAAGAGCTACCTACCTTTTTACTGTTTTCTTTTTGCCGCGTTTATTCAGATATACCTAATTTTCATGTGGTTTATATAATTTCCTTAAATGTTTTAAAATTTAAAAAATAATTAACCCCCTAAGAAACAACTTTTTCAAATATTAACAGTTTTTTAGGTCTGAAATGAGTATATTTACTCAAAACTCAAATTTGATAAAAATCTGACCAATATCCAAGATGATATGGCTCTTATTTAGGGGCGATATAATGGTGGGTTATTCATTTTAAATTGTTTTTAGCATTGACAACTTTTATCGATACTAATATAAAAAAAAACGTAGGCAAACTACTATGGTATTAAAAATGTAAAATCTATTGTTGCCATGTGTGCATGTGTAATTTTTATCGCCGATGTAAGTAAACAAATAAATTATAAAATGTATAAATGTGATCTAGTTTCCTTGACAAGCTTTTGTCGGCCAAGTTACACCCAATAGATACATTTTTATTATGAAAAGCACAACGATTAATGCGTTACTGAAATTCTTTGTATCGGCTACCTGTGCGCAGTATCCAACTGCGCTAACCGTACTTGTATTATAATTTCTATGGTCAAACGAGAAACAACTTCTGTTAATTATTTTTTGATGTATATTTCAAGTTTCAGGACAATTCTCAAATGCTTTTCTTATAACATGATGATTATGAGTAGGGCTGGGTGGCATTGAAAATCGAATATCGATATGTAAAAAAATACCGATATTATCATATATAATATAAGAGAATTTGATTTGATTGATTGGTAATTAAATTACCGATAAATTATCAATGCCCGCGTTATATTCATAGGAGAATTTCATGAACTGATTTTGCTTTACCCCGTATAGGTGAACGTTTTATGTCATTGTCACAGAAAATTAGCTGGTATAACATTCTTAGGTTTATTTTCTTGTTTTTAGATGCTTAATTTCAAATAACATTTCAATGGTCTGTTAAAAAAATGTCGCGATTTGGAACTCAGTCAATGCAAAATATAAATGAAAACATTGAAAATGTAACGCCCATAAATACTAAACGGTCAAAGCAGTCCATATGGTCGCAGTTTCAACTATTCTGCGAGGAAAAAATTATATTTAGGTCCAGACACCGCTGAAGAAGTTTTGGTGACTTTATTGAAAGATTGGAGAGCCAATATGCGCAAGAAAAATGGTAATGAGTACAAGGAAGCAGTCGTGAAAACAATGTGGAACGTTACCGCAAAAATTCTAAAAGAAAAGTACTAAAACGAATATAACAGAAAGATATATCCTTTTACTGACATTTCTTTTAAACCAGCAAGAGATGCTCGCGATGCTGCAAGAAAAATGTTACAAAAAAACCCAAAAACAAAAACAGTAAGTGCAGTTGCATTTAATCATAAGCAGTTTTTACAAACAGTAAAAATTTGGGATGAAAATACGCCGGAAGGTTTACAGAAAAAATGATTTCATATCGTTTTCTACGAACTGGCTTGGCAAGGTGGGGAAGCTGTGAATTGTTTGGTGAATTTCTTCAAGGAAGATGGCTTAAACCGTGTTAAGTATAACCCGATATTTTCAAAAACTGCCCAAGGTGGAGCTCGGAATTTAACAGATAACAAATGATTAGTACAGAATAAAGCAAAAACTTATTTCTAAGAGAGGCCAAAATATTGAAACAAACCGATTTTTTAAACTCCTAATCCCGACTGGAAAGTAAATGAAATATGGTTTAAAAATTCACCAATTGGCAGGAACGAAATTTCAAAATGTAATTATCCTGATATTCCTGTTTATTAGTAAAAATAGAGACACCAAACTTTACGAGCATTTTATTTTTCCAATAAATTTACTTTTTTAACCCAAAACCTGTACTATTTATTGTCTTCAAAATGATGGCCACACATTTTTAACCTTATGTTATGATTACTCTTGTTTTAAAGATATTTCCAGTTCTATTTCTTCGCCAAATTGGATAACAATTTTTATTTTTTACACATTTATTTTAATAAGAAAAAAACAAAAGACTAAACCAATCCATGCCTAAAACTGTAAAACTACTCCACCCTTTTCATATTATTAATAGCCGAGGTTGACTAAATCTTATTCTGATCAAACGATTTTTATTTTGAATATCAACATTTTATAGGTGAAGGAAGATATAGGAAACGAATATTAAATATACCGGGTGTCGTCGAGCGGGACATAGGAAATCCCATGTAATTTTAAATGGGGTCAATTATTGGCTTCCCTAATTATTTTAGAGAAAAATTCTATTTAGGTTTATTAAAGAGCACTAAAACCCACATTCAAAAGAATAACTTTAGATATTTTTGATGAGCCCGTTTACGGGTTATCGCCGATTTCTTTTTAACTATTTCTCCTTTTTATGGCCCCGTATTTGCGGGCACCAGTCAAGGTAAAAGATGACTGTCAAATAAAGTTGTCATTTTGAAATGTGGGCAATAATTTGAGGCACAATTCCTCAATTTGTAATAAAATTTTATTATTTGTATCCTTTGAAAGAAAAATATTAACTGAGCGAATTTAACGTCGCGACCCCGATGTCATACATTTCTTATCGTTTTTCTCTATAGGTAATAAATACCAACTGCCCTTAATAGTGTTAGTACTTGTACTTTATTATACCGGATGATTCACGACGAGCTTGCATTAGAACTTTTGAAGAAACTACTGAAAATATTTTTTTGAAAATATGTATGTTTAAGTTTATCAATATGTTCTCTTAAACTAAAACATTAATATGTTTCTGTCACTTCCGGTTATACCGGAAGTAGCTCCAACTTTCATTTTTTAAATTATAAATTACTTGTTAAAATCGATGTGGTTAGTTTGACTTTTTTTTTTATAAAACTCAAAATAAAGTGTTATCAAGACCTAAGCAATTTTTAAAACTGTTAGTAAGCATAATTTTGATCTAAAAATAAACATATGAATGTAAATACACACTGCGTTATCTGCATTCTAATAGATACTAAAAAAGATTTGATAGTTGCTTTGAAACAGCTGCTTTAAATATTTGTCCCCAGTTATATAATTTGCCTCTTATATTTTATTTATTATATTACATGTTTTTGCATAATTTACGTATATACCTACATGTATGTTATCTCCTGACTATTCAAACAACTACCGATAGACGAGACAAAATTAAAATGTTTATTATAAAAGCATTAATTATTAAATTATACGTATAATACAAATTAAAATCTAGTTACCAAATTCAATTATTTTAAAAAACTCTTCTGCCAAATTTCTTTTTCAACAGGAAGAAGAAAACTTTATAAAATTGTGTTTTTAACCTACTGAGTTTAGACGTCTAGCAAGAATTATTTTTCTTTCTTGCTCGTCTAATGAATAACAGTCCTTTTAGCAAGAAATGCAGTGTTTTTTTGTACTTTAACGTGACACTGAAAAAGTCAACTTTCTAATATTTTTTTAAATTTGTACAGCCATATATATTCCAGTGATATTTTGTTACTTTAAAGTGGAAATCGATGAGTACCGTGCCTAAAGATGGTGGATTTTTTCTGAAATGGATCCAAATCCGTATCCATTCGACTTTTTAATTAATGTCTATGATATCTTTATTCCCATGTTAGGGAGAAACCTTTTCTAATTCCCCTTGTATCCCCTTTATGCAGTTTTCGCTCAGGTTTAGGGTTTAATTTAAAATATATTTAATATGTGGCGTGCTCTTGCCTCAGGGAAGAGTGTAAAATGAATCGACACCTAGCCATCCTATTCACGCCGGACAGGCCGGATGAGATCGGATATCTCATAGGATGAAGGTGCCGTTTCACACTCCCCAGTCGGTAGATCACATTTGTGGTCGATGACCGGTTCAAGATGGCCTACGTAGTCGGCGAACCGTAAAAAAAAAAAAGTATTTTTTATTCTTCCCGTATAAAAAATTTAATTTTTTATTAAGCGAATCTCATATATTTTATAAGCAAGAACTTTTATAAAGAATGACTTTTTCATATCTTTTATTATTTAGTCAATTTGTCCTCTTCTAAACTCCATTCGCGGATATACTGCATAATTTGGTAAATTATTTCGAAAACATTCAATTTTAAGTTAAATATCTTGTGGCGTCAACGAAGCTAGTCAAAAATTGACCTTCTCCCCTATTTTATTTTGTGGTGACTATTATTACTACTTATTCCCTGGATTATTTAAAGAAATACACAAAACAAAAGGAACGAAATAAAAAAGGTTTTATTTTATGAATTACTTACTATTAGCCTGAAGAAATGGACAACACGTCCTTGATTTGTGTGACATTTATAAAATGGGATAAAGAAAGATGTTGGTGGTAATTTCTCCTTATGATTGGTCTTAAGTGGATCTAAACGCGTTAAAATTTCACATGTTAAATTGTGTCTGTATTGAAATGAATTACAAAAAAAATTAAATTACTGAATTTTTTTCACCAATGGAAGGTGTTATGTGTGTGTGAGAAAGTTATTTCCATGCAGAAAAACCTAGGAAAAAGATATAAGCCAATGAAAAAATATACTAAAATGAAATGTATTCTAAAAAATATTGAGAATTATTATTATTTATTAAAAATAATTTTTTCACGTTCTCCAATATGTCTGTAGAGTCCAGATTAGGACGTTTTTAAAAATCTATTAATAAACATGGCCAGGATTCGGGTCAAGAGAACGCAATGTTTTTAATCTATAATTTCGCATGGAGCTGAAACTTTGGAGAATAATTTAGAAACATTGTTCGGATCCACTTAAAGAACAATTACAACAATTATTATTGCCCACCATTGCCATTGATTTATCAAAAAAAAGACTAAATAATTTCTTGTGTGTCCAGGGTCGCCAGATAGTTGTTGCTACGCGCTGAAGCCGGTGTGAATTATGCGATTAATACAATAATTAATTACCATTGATATTAAACTAAGAAAAATATTTAATGAATTCATAAAGCATGTTATTTGTTACAAAATCAGTTTTCTTAAGTTAAACCAGTTCAGCGGTGGTAGTTTTTTCTTAAGCGAGAAAAATACGTACCTATGCGTAACATGTGGAAATTGATCTGTAATTAACAGGAATAATTTAGTGTAGGTTGAATAGTTGTTATATGTAGTTATATTGTTGAAAAATAAAACAAAAGAAATTGATTAGAAGGGACTATGTAATACATTTTTCGTAAAATAACTAGTCCTTGCTTACATTTAATTTTATTAGTTTGTGATGTGTGATATCCTGAATATTATTTTTTAATTCTACATTACATTCTAAACAAAATAATATATTCTGTATAAATATGTGACTGTTTTCAAGTATGGATTTTTTAAATGGCAGTTATTATGACTCTCTGGCTTAAATACTGTTTCGTATTTAAAAATAAAACAAATTGCTCTGTCCATTTTTTTCTATCTCGCCAAAAAATGCCAATGTGACCGACTATGTTGGGTAGCATAAATATTTTAACAACTAACAGGCAGAATGTGATATAAATGACGTCAGAAATTATTTGGTCACAATCAAAGTAGACGGGTTACCTTTTTTAAATTACTACTAACTTAGATTGTCAGTAAGTTGTTTCTGCCACTGTCATTAATGTCACTATCCAAGTCCCCGGTTAGTTAGCTTAGGTTAGGTTAGGTAAGAGTGGCAGACCTTTGGTTTTGTCCAAACAGTCTCACGTAGTCCTATTAGGTCTGTTGTGATACCATACGTATTCCGTAGCACCCACCTTGATCAGAACTCTGATGGTTAGTGCGGCATACACCGCAGAAGGATTTTAACAACCCATTCAAACCAGCCACAACTATTCAGAAACCCGCTCATTCGTCCAAGTTGTAAGTTGCTTAGTTCCTCCAGGCTATCGAAAAATGGTTTACCCAGAGCAGTGAACCTTCTTCTTGCGAGGCCAGGGCATTCACACAAAAAATGTTGAATACTTTCTTCCGCTTCCTCATCTCTGAAACGTCTGCAGAAGTCGTTAGTGGATATTTGCATACGGTCGGCATGTCTACCGAAGAGGCAATGTCCGGTAACAACCGCAGTAATATTTCTCACGTCTTTTCGACTGTCTCAATAGCTCTGCGGTTCTTTTTTTATCGAATGTGGGCCACAGTTGCCTGGATGTACTACAGGTTGTCAACTTTGTCCATCTGTTCTGTGCAAGCTGCTTGGCCGTGTAGTCAATCTCCTCTTTGACCAATCCCAGTGGTTTGTTCACTGTATTGTCTGCTAGATCAGCTGGCATGCCTGCGCCCTCTCTTGCGAGCGCATCGGCAGCCTCGTTGCCATCTATTTTGGAGTGTCCAGGAACCCAGCACAGAATAACCGGATGTTGGCTGCCAAGTGTGCATAGATTGTTGCGGCATCGTTTTACGAGCTTTGATTAATTAGTTAGTTAATTATTGTTTACATTTAAGGTCTGAAAATATTCATCATAATAGGCTTTAAATAAAACATCTTTCAAAAAAGAAGTTACCAATTACTGCATTGTCATACTTAAACCAAACCTCTCATACAAACTCAACAAAATTTAAACTATTATTTTTCCCATCCTAAGAAACAACACAAAGTGTTATTATAGGGTTCATCAATCGCGCTATATCACTAACATAACCTGAATTAAGACAACCAATGTTTAAAGAAGCTCTCCTACACAATAATTTTAAAGAAAATCATATTAATCAAATAATAAAAAACGTACCTACAATTTTTTAACACATAAAAATAAAACAAAAACCGAACAACAAAAATATATGGCTTTATACGAATCCGAAAAAACATGTCAAAAATTATACAAAAAATTAAATAGGTACTCCAACAATGAATAAGTCAAATGTTGCCTATTCTATTCCCTGTATTGTTGATTAAATGGCCATGAATATACAAAAAAAAAAACAATGTTCCAGCCTTAAATAAGCACACCAAAGAACAAAAACATAATTTTAACTACAAAACCTATACAAGGTATATCCTATTAAATTTAAAAACTGAACTATACTATCCTTCTAATAGCAACCGGTAAAAAAAACTGTAAATGCACATTACTGATTCCACCAAAAAATATCAGTATTTATTCAACACCAACTTCTAGTCGGAAACACCTACCAATAATATAAATCATAAAAAAAATTGATGACGTGAAAATTTTCAAGGTATGTACGTAAATTGTAAGGTTTTAAAAATATTTCAATATACCTACATATTATATGTCTTTTAACCTTTTTTATTTGTCAATATGTTTGTGAAAATGTGATAAAAGATTTTTGTAATGTAATCAATTAAAATTAATATTTTTTAGCCAAAATATATACAATTTTAAAAATGCCCTTAATATAGGGCGAAACGTTAAATTTTGTTTAATTTTCCACTCAAGAACGAAGAAAATAAAATGGTTCAAGAAAACTAGGAAAAAATGTATTTATATGGACACCTAAAATTTACTTCCTTATGGCTTGGTTGACATTGAATTATATTATTTTGGAAGCTACTTTCTACTAATTAATTAAATATGACATTATACTGCGTTTTAAGGTTTTAATTTTTAAAATCAGTAACTTAAAGTCAGATTCACGGAGAAGGTCTAGCAACAGTACAATTTTAAAATAGATAATATATAAAAATACTATGGAAACTATACAGGACAGCAAGGAAATGCATCTTTTTAAACTAATATACAGAGTGTTTCACGGTGCATGGAACGTTAGACGTTTATGGAAAACGGGTGATACATTTTCTACAAAAATTTTGTTGCTCAGATAAAAAACGATGGTTTATTGTTTTAAAATATTTTCAACAATGCGGCGTTGTCGCTTCTGCCATAAACAGGTGGCAATATCGTTATTTTAAAAGAAATACCCTATATATTAAATTATTTTCTAATTCCCCATACAATTCCACGTATATTTTGTATAACATGTCATATGCCATTTTCAGACTTTGAGAGGCTGTAGTACTGGAACGGCGCATCTTAGAGAAAAATGGTTTTCACCTCCCTATTTCCGTTTTTTATTCTCTATCTCAAAGTTACAATTCCCGGTTTAACATGTTAAATTTGAGTTATCGTATTTTAAAAAATTTTATATTTGGATGTCGACAGAAAACACCATGTACACAATTTTTAAGTACTTGAAGATTGAAGACAGTTTTTCTATCCCTTAACTTAATAGCTTACATTTTTGATATTCTAATTGATAAATACTTGTAATTTTATACTATCGTGTTGTTTCCAAAATTTTAAGAATTTTGCATTTTGTTTGTCACCGTTGCAAAAAAATTAAATGTGTTGTGCTTTAAGTTTATGGTTAATTTTTGTTTTTTCAATAATTAAAAAATATACCTTATTTTTAGTATTTCTTTGCTAATTTCATAAAGAATTTTTTGTTTAACAAGTATATATCTGTGGCTTGATACGAGAAGTGCATATGTCACTATTTTTCGTTTTGAGATAAATGTGCCAAAGTACTAATAAAAAATGTACATTTTATGATGACAAAATGTCGAAGCCCCTAGTATTATCTTAACCTCTTTTTACAAAATCATGAATGTTTATTTCATTTTACAAAAACTGACATATGCACTTCTTGTACCAAGCCACAGATATTATCTGTTTTATATTACCTATATTAGTGTATTTGTATAACTCACTTCAAGTTTCTTTAAATGTATGTATTTTTTTTATTATGAAATGTTTTTGATTGTCCAAAAAAAGGGTTTTTGGGCGTGGCACCCAAAAAAAATTTCGCCTTCGGCGCTGGCTCGTCGGTTTCCTTACCCATTTGCCCCCCCCCCCCCCTCCCCCCGAAATATAATTCTGGCTACGCCACTGATCTAATAGTATTTTTAAACAATATCGACGCTTGATTTGAGAGCTGTAAAAATTGGAAAAACCAAAATATTTTTAAAAAGTTTTAAATAAAAAGTGTAAAAAGTTTGCGTGCTGGGTGGATTTGAACGCGCGACCTTTAGAACAGAAGTTAACCGTCACAACAAAGGAAAAACTGATTTTAATAAATGTAAGAATTTAAAAAGCAAAGTTTGATATATTCTACTGTGAGAAAAGTTAGCTCATCAGTACGTGTTACGAATTGTATTACTTTGTATCGGTTAAACTATGAAAAAACTATATTAGAAATTTAAAATGAGAAGAATGTCAAGAAAAGTGTTAGCAACTTTGCAATTTTAACGAGGCGGCCAACTAAAACGTTTACATTTTTCCGAAGGTAGGCGTTACTCAAAAATATTTCGGTTGGTAATAATTATGATTTTTTGAAATGACATTGTCGAGGACGTGCATTAAGATTTGTATTAAATTGCCTATATGTAAATAGTTTACGAGAAAGTGCAGTATTAATAACTATCAAAAATGCAAAAGTGAATGCTAAGTCCTCAAGTGAACCGCTTAAAAACAACAAATAAAAGCAAGGTGAGATTTATAATATAATATAAAAAATAACATTAGGAAAACGTATATATTACAGCTTAAACAGGGCGTGTATGTTACTTTACAAGGTAAACATATTTATAAAAAAGTGTTTAGCAAGTCGAATACTGAGTAAACAAATGTTCGAGCTGGAGAAGAAAATTAAACTGAGCGGGAAAAATGCAAAAATATTAATACTGACAAATACATTTTAATGGCAAGTATCCAAAACAAAGGGTACATTAGGTACGGGGTAGTTAGGAGTCAGATATTTTTTTACGGTTATATTTTAATGGATTCGTCTGTGTAATTATTTTTTAGAAATCCCAGTCTCCGAGAAGCAGGCTGAATGTCTTTAGTATTGGCAACTAATTTTACTTTGTTTAAATAACACCAAATTATAGCTAAAAATAGGTCGTGACTTATCTCAAATGATCCTGATCGGGTATTTAAAATGTTTGTTCTCTTTTCTTTTTCTAAATTGGCATTTGGATAATTAACCGCACGGCCAGTCACAAAGTAAAGACTAAATGGGGAGAAATAATACTCTGAGTCGACCTTCACTAGGATATATTTGAAGGAAAAATATTTATTTCACTCTTTACATATTTCGAACGTGTAAACGTTCATCTTCAGGAGAAGCATAATTCATATTGAAAAAGTTATTAGGAAATTGACAGTGACATCCTCATAGAGCTTTTGAGAAAATTAATTGAATAAAGAAGAGTGTTGAAGAACTTCCACAGAAGTAGGAGAGAAAAACATACTACCAAGTTATAATAAAGTTGGGATAACGGTTGATAATTTTCAAAAATTCAAAGTGACGAGGTGAGAAGCATTATGTGGAAATGATACTGAAAAATGAAAACGACTTTAGTGGTGAAGCATATTATTGAAGAAAAATTCTTATTATGATAAATACAATTTAAGGATGCGACTTTCACGATGTATAAACGGAAGTAAACTGTATGTCTCACTTTGGAGAGACAGTAATAGCGGAGGGAAAAAATGGATTTATTTTCATGCGGTGATGAACTTTTAAATGCCATATGTTCGTTTATTCAATAAGACATAAAGTCGAGCTGGATATAAATTCGAAACAGACATTTTTGTAAAGACCATCCCTGTGGAACCAAGGACAAATCCGTCCTTTTTTAACTTAATTTTCTACTATCAAATAAATGGCCTAACAGGGAGCCCAAACCCAAGACCAGAGCTGTTGTAAATATCGATAATATTATTGTTCTGGAATATAAATAAGTACATATTATGTATAGTTAGACGTATTTGAGTATTAAGAACGAGTAACATAGAACACAGGCAAAGAGAAGCAGATATAGTGATCGAAATAGAGTTTTGGATTTGCATTGTCTTTATTTGTTTTGAATCACTACGTTTTAACTGGTAAGTATCTCCAGTCGTCTTCAGGTGAATACTGATTACTACGATCTTAGGATTATGACTGCAGAGTGTTATGTTTAGTTTAGGCACCGATAATAAAATAAAGTAACGGATATCTAAGGAAAAGAGTAAAAGAAACACAAAATAGAGGACAATTAGTTAAGCTTGGCTTATAAGACAATTTGATCGGTTTTTAATACATGTATTTTACTTAAACCAAAGTCTATTATTAAATTCATTTACGTTGAAATAGTTATTAATTAATCCTTCTCACCAGAGAACAAGATGGACAGAGTTGATAACCTGTAGTACATCCAGGTAACTGTGGCCTACATTCGATAAAAAGAGAACCGCAGAGCTATTGAGACACAGTCGGAAAGACGTGAAAAATATTACTGCGGTTGTTATCGGACATTGCCTCTTCGGTAGACATGCCAACCGTATGCAAATGTCCACTAACGACTTCCGCAGAAGTTGCAGAGATGAGGAAGCGGAAAAAAGTATTCAACATTTTCTGTGTAAATGCCTTAGCCTCGCAAGAAGAAGGTTCACTGCTCTGGGTAAACCATTTTTCGATAGCCTGGAGTAACAAGGCAACTTACAACTTGGACGACTGAGCAGGTTTCTGAATAGTTGTGGCTGGTTTGAATAGGTTGTTAAAATCCTTCTGCGGTGTATGCCGCACTAACCATCAGAGTTCTGATCAAGGTGGGTGTTATGGAACACGTGTGGTATCACAAAGGACCTAATAGGACTACGTGAGACTGTTTGGACAGAACCAAATCTTTCCTAACCTAATTCTTACCCTATTTTCATTTATTTTATGTGCCTATAACCTACCCGTTACCACAAAGTAAACCGAGATTGGCTGTCCTTAATTATAACCCTATCAAAAGTAACCTTTAAACTTTTGAAAAGTATCTTTAGTTATTAGTTATCAAGGAAGGTTTGTGTTTTTAGGTAAATGACTGATATAAAACAGGGTTAAAAATAATCTTATGGAATAACCAAAGTACCAGCTTATCGTAATTTTATAGCTCACGATTACAATAACAAATAATTACTTTCTAAGTTTACAGAGCAGAGGTTAGAGTTTATTTATTTAAAAATTGCTGTTGTTTTTAATAAGAGCAATAAATTGTAGTGAGTACTTTTCCTTATCAACTATATGCCTTCAGTAGCACATATAAAGATAAACAACTAAAAGCAAACGAGTGATTTCTTTTAATTAATTTATTAAGGACTCTATGTTTTACGAACATCAGATTTATGACCATTTAGGTCAGTATAAGAAATATATAGGGTAGTTTTTTGCACATGTCTTATGGCAAAATTTTTTGTTAGTTTCCCGGTCTGAATCATCTATACCGTAGCACTAAAGATCTCCACCGGTGTACCATTGTTCTTAATTAGTCAAATATACAGGGCGATTCCTAAGTTGATACTTCTGTTTTAGCTGTGTATAGAAGGCATTAAAATAAACAACATTTTCAAATACCTTTTTTCAAAAAACTCAAAAATAGGCGAGATACAGAAGTAAAAAATCTAAATACGGGCCTGGTCTTCAAAACATAGCCTAATATACTTTATGCTGTTTTTGTCTTATTAGTATTTATTAGTCATGCAGTTTTAATACAATACATGCAAAATTTGAAAACAATGAACTAGTAGATATGAGGAGCTAATTTACTGTGAGTGTGGCAAAGTGCTTCGAGATTATACGCAGAACGCGCGGCTCATCCTACACCCAGAAGTTTTCTTAATGTTATTCAACGAACAAGTTAGGCAGGACCGTATTTGATTCATAGTGTAATAAATGAATGTAAGTACCTTATTTTTGCGTATTTTGAAAAAAATTATTTGAGAATGTTGTTTATTTTAATGCCTTCTATACACAGCTAAAACAAAAGTATCAACTTAGGAATCACCCTGTATGTATCAGATGTACATCTGTTGTAAAGTTAGTATTTTCAAAAACTGGCTATTGAGTAGGCAAAATATATTTGATATGACATCATAGATGAAAATTACAATAATTTAAAAAAAAAACTACGAAACTAAGAAATAGATCGATCAAATAAATAATTTTTATAATTTTAAACAATCCTCGTTTGCACGGTTGAGGCCTAACAGTCCAGAAAAAGGTATCAAAAGGCGGCTATTAATAATTTTTTTTTGATGCTAAACATTTACATTACAAACATTACCCTCCCCGGTTTAAAATCCTGTAAGTTTCCAAACTGTGTGCTATTAACAAAAAAATTGAATGGACTAAGTTGACTGGGAAAAATTCAGTACCTCCGAGACACAGTTAGTTAGAGCCTTTGCCTGAGGTAACCAAGAGGTTCTGGTTTCGATCCCCAACGAAAATATAAACATTCTTCAATTTACAAAAACTGTCGCCATTTTTCGATTATATTTAATAAAGCCAAATAAAAATTTATAATGAATATTGTTATAATCGCAGAACTAGGACTTTTTGACTGACTATAATATTTTGCAACCGGTTCATGTTTACTTTTAATGAATTCAGGAGTAAACAAAATAAACAATATTTTATAAAACAAATATTTTCAAGAGAACCAGAAATTTTAAATTGCATGCTTTCTGGGTGGCTTAATACTTTCAAAACTGTCCAACAATCGAACCCAAAGAACAGCTTAGTCTAGCTATTTAATTATAAGATGTTACCAATGTAAACACTTCTAAATCTAATTCCAATTGATTTTATCTTGAAGAATCGACCCACGATACTAAAGTGAGATCAAATAATTTAACTTTTGTTTTTCCCAATTAAATAATCTTAATGTTATTGACTGTGAAACAAATCAATAACTAGCGTAGTATTTTCCATTTTGTCAAAAATATTTTATGAGGTAAAGGAAAGTCGAAGTCTTCAAACAAATATTTATTAGGATATTTTTCCCGTCGTTTTTTCAGTGTACCTATCTATATACATATTTCATTTTTAAAAGTGCGTTGCTACTTTTGTATTTTTTTTTCACTTTAAAGAATTAACATACTAAAAACAGAAAATTTCGACATTGTATTAATAAGATTTTCCATTTTATTCTAAATTTTTATGTCAAATCCATTAACGAGGGTGTTTAGTTAGATTAGGAGAACATGTCTAACTTGCTTGGGGAGTTATTTGGTTGAAAAGTGACTGGCTGAATAGCTTAAGTCAAAAAAATTATTTATCGGCTGCCATTTCATAAAAAAATTCCTCTTAAGGGGTCCTTGACACAGTATTACTTTTAATACTAATTAAATAATGTTATTTATACTATTACTTAAGTAATTTTTACATTGATACCAGCATCACTGTCACTACTGTCAGTAGTACTGATCGTGAAGAGTTCATTAACTTTAATTAAGCCCTTATTTTTTGTCCATTTTTTCTTTTTGTTTCCTTTGGGCATCGTACTAACTCGCCCGTCACAAAATATTTACACTGCACATAGGGCACAAAAAAAAATGAACTACTAGGGTACTCGGGCAGACGCTGCCGAGAGTTATTTGTCTACTTAATACATTCCTTTAAAAGCAGTGGGCATCGTTAGGAGCGTACAATACTATTATTGAAGGACGGAGATGCGAAAAATAATCAAGATTGATCTTCCTTACAGGTAAGTCAATAAATTCTATAATTCTAAATTAAAAATCTTTTTATCGACTCTTCAACGCTCATAAATAAACTATGAAAATTTGGTTAATTTTAAACTATCATAAATAACTGTTGCGCTTTTTTCTTATCTGATTGATGAGGAGGTTAGAAAAAGAAATTAATGCTTTCAAGTAAAAACGCAGAAGGGTAGTCACAGTGCATACCCGTCTCGTAACGAGTTTGATTAGCAGAAAGTTCCTAAATTTTATCTATTTAAACGCCTTTAATTATGTTAAAACATTAAGGAAAAAGGATTATTTCCTTTTCTGTCTAAGTTTAAAGATTTCTCGCATTTTTAAATTTTTATCTTATTATAAAAAAAATTTCCCTTTTTAACATAAACATGAACTTGCTGACTTAAATGTGGCTCTTGAGCCCCTTATGGTGCTGATGATGAGGCAAGCTGACCCCGAAACATGCACACCAATATTTCTATCTTCCGCCCTACTTAACCCTTTTTAGGATAAAATAAAGAATTTTCTGGAGAAGATTTCGAGTTTCCTTTATCTTATATCTTCGCAGCTCAACTATGAGTCATGGACTACTTTCATAAGAAAATAATTTTTTTTTTGAGAGGTCAAAAGCTTTTTTTTAAATTTTTTTAAGTTACAGTCCACTGTTAACTGCGTTACCGCATCAATAGTCTAAAATTGAAGAAATTTATGAGCGTTGAAAAGTCGATAAATAGATGTTTAATTTAGGACTAGAGTGTTTTGCTATTATTACATAAATATATTTGACAAGCACAGTGCCAAGTGAGGTTTTTACCGTCTTTTAATTGAAGTTAATGAACCCTACACGATCAGTACTACTGACAGTAATATTGATATCATTGTAAAAATTACTTGCGTACTAGTATTCATTAGTACTAACGTTATTATTTAATTAGTATTAAACGTAATACTGTGACAAGGACCCCTTAGAGCAATTTTTTTATGAAATGGCAGCTGATAAATAATTTTTTTTGGTTTAAGCTACTCAGTCAGTCAGTCACTTGCTTTTCAACCAAATAATTCCCCAAGCAAGTTAAGCATGTTCTCCTAATCTAACAACCATTGGTACAAAAAAAAAGAAAGGTGGACGGGGTCACACGCTTCTCGTTCTGAGTCTAAAACTTTGAGATCACCACGAAAACTACTGAACAAAAACTTGGTTCGTAAAATTTCCTATTTTCCGGAAAAATTAAATAAGCAATATGATAATTCCTGTCTTCACCGACTTCTTGAGATATCTTATTGCTCATCGCCAAGAGTTCTCGGAAAAGGGCTGTTGCGGCTATATTTCTTTATATTCCCAACTTTCAATTAGAAAAATCCTTTTGATACATGTAGAATATAAAACATATTGTTTGATGCTTATCAAATAAAAATTCTTTGCAAGACTAATAAATAGGTTAATGTTGATAAAAATGCGCATTTTACTTAAACGAGCACGTGGTATGGAGAATAGTTTATTATTTCTTCTTATAAACTTTAACAATGACCTATGCACTATTAATGTTGTTTTTGATTTATTATGAATTTCCCTATTTAATTTATGCTATTAATATCTCTTCATTGGTGCAACTGGATTTCTTTATAGTGTCTGTGAAAGGTTGGAGACAATGACGTTTCTTGAACGGCAGTAGAGTTTTGGACTTGTATTGTCTTTATTTGTTTCAACTGGTAAGCATCTCCAATACTGATTCACTGTATTCACCTGCAGACGACTGGATATATTCACCAGTTGAAACGTTGTGATTCAAAACAAATAAGGACACTGCAAGTCCAAAACTCTACTGCCGTTCTGGAATTCTTTATATTGACATAAAAAATTTAGAATAAAATTGAAAATCTTATTATTGTAATGTCGAAATTGTGTTTTTAGTATGTTAATTCTTTAAAGTGAAAAAATCATATGAGAGTAGCTACGCACTTTAAAAAATGAAAGATACAGGTACACTGAAAAAACATCCTTCTAAATATTTCTTTTTGCTTAATTGAAAGAAAAATTGTTCGTCTTAAACATGTCTTGTTTGGGTGCCATAAATTGACATATTTGAATACCTATTTTCAAATATTTGTTTAATTATTTAAGCTTTAGGATAAATTAATAATTATTAAATAATAAAAAATATAATAAATAAATAAAGGATTGAGAGCTTTCTTACTTTGTTTTGTATGCCTACTCATTTAAATAATTTGAAATTTGGAAAGAAATCAATTAAGTATTTGTTTGTATTTTTATGGTTCAATCGCACACGTTGTGTGAAACAAATTGCGATTTCCATTAAACAAATAGAAATAAGTCGATTAAGTGATGAATTTGCATCAAATATGAAGTTGTTAGAACTTTATCAAAATAATATTCGTTTAGATAAACTACACATTTTTTTGACTGAATTGACATAACGGAAAGCATTAATATGAGATACATTTTTCAGGCAATTTTATGAAACATAGGCATCCACATACAGGGTGACAATTTGAAAACGAACAGCATTTAATATTGCCTCTACCAATGATAGTATGAAAATTTGGCGAAACACGTCAATTGATATATCGAGGGGGACATTTTTTAAGACATTTGTTGTCGTGTTACTTTTAACCCCCAGGGCACCTACCCCTAAAATTTTAAATGGCAACCCCTATTTATTTTGCCATTTTTGTGTTTCTTATAAAATTCTACATAAAATCATTTTTTTTCTTCAAAAAATGTAATTATTTTATTTTTTCTAGTGGCGATATCGAAGACGAAATGTAGAAATACATTCTAAATTCCTTTATTTATTTACATTTCGTCTTCGATATCGCCACTAGAAAAAATAAAATAATTACATTTAAAAAAAAAATGATACAGTTTATGTAGAATTTTATAAGGAACACAAAAATGGCAAAATAAATAGGGGTTGCCATTTAAAATTTTAGGGGTAGGTGCCCTGGGGGTTAGGGGGTTGAAAGTAACACGACAACAAATGTCTTAAAAAAGTCCCCCTCGATATATCAATTGACGTGTTTCGCCAAATTTTTATACTATCATTGGTAGAGGCAATATGAAATGCTGTTCGTTTTCAAATTGTCACCCTGTACACCTCGTGCAATATAGCTTGAGCTCTGACTTTTGGGTGCGCAGTAAACAGTTGGGAGGAGCTAGCCGAGAGCTCATTATTCTGATAATATTTGAGACGCACACTTCTGTACAGTCTGTCAGAAAAGTAGGACGTTCATTGGAAAAAAAGTTATTACTATATTTATTTGTAATAATGCCTTTTAAAAGTAAAGTCTTAAACCGAGTATTGAGCGGTCAAAGCCGTGAAATAGTTTATAATTTAATAAAATTTATGCAACAAGAGGCAGATACAGGAAGAAGAAATTGATATCAGGAAGGTTCACGAACGTGTTTCAGCCGCTACAAAGATTAGTCTAAGCGCAATTAAACGAATTAAGCAAGAAGCCAAAAATATCGAATCCGGAGCAGTTAAATCTTTTTCCATCTTAACCCTATTGAACTAGTGTGGGCACAGATGAAAGAGTTTGTGGCCACAAGAAACGTCACGGTTATCTAACAGATGTTATGAAATTAACCGATACTTTTTTTGAACAATTTTCGGTGGACCAGTGGAAATCACGTTGCGAGCGAGCAAAAAGATTTGAATTAGAGTATATGGAAAACGAACCCATTGTGGATATTGTTGTAAAAAACCTAATAATACATTTGAATGACACTGACAGCAGTTCAAGCGAAGACTCTGATGATTATGTAAGCGAGGGTTCTCTGTCCGGAATAGAAGAATTAGACAGATGAAACTGATAAATATTATATAATAGTCATACATGTACTTTTAAAACTTAGACTCTTAATATGTTATGTACATACATCTTTAATTATATAAAGCCGAAATTGTGTCGGCCATAATAAAATTATAAAAAAAAACAGGGATGCGAAGTAATAAATGCTCATTAAATATGGAAAACCCATTACTGAGGATAACCAACAATTTAAACACATATGAATAGATGCAAATATGTATATTGTTTCGAGAAAGGGCAGCCATAAAAGCATAATAAACACATAATTAGGCCATATTATGCAAAAAGCAACTAACCCTCAATGTATCTAAGTTTGCATGGTCAAAATATATAAAATAGTTAAGTTTAGTATTGAAAAAATTTCCGATAATTTAAATTATTATAAAAATAATTAAAAGGAATTAACTATTTTGTTGGTTGGTTGATTTTTGCATAACAGGGCCCAATTAGCAAACACGATTAGCAGTCACTACGGCTTTATCAATCAAATCCCACTTTTATTTTCTACGCGGACTGTACTTTACTAAAATTCGGTATTAGGTATCTCTGTTGTACACTGACTCTCCTTTTCTTTCATCTGCGCATCTCAGGGCTCATGCTACATTGCATGACCTGTAAGTACATATTATGTATCTATATAATAAGAACATAAAATAGATGATTTTTTACGAATGGAAATACAAAAATAGAAAATTTAAGATCCACGTGTATCATGGACATTTTTTTCTACGATCGTATTATAATTATTATTTATTGATTTTATTGCATAAATCGTGGATTAAGTATTTGGTTATTTGTTACTCTTAAAACTTCTTAAAATATTTTATAACAAAAATATTTCTTGAATGAGTGAAACACCATTCACCCCTAAAGGAAACTAGAAATTACATCCTCTATATTGAAATAAGTAGTACTAGCTTTTCAAATATGAAGAAAACACTAATAATGATGTTAAATTCCACTTTATTTAAAAAACACTATTAAAATAGTTGTTGACTCGACATGTTTCGCTACACAGGCACAGTAGCTTTATCAAGAGTATCACTCTACTACAACTATTTTAATAGTGTTTTTTAAATAAAGTGGAATTTAACACATTATCAGTGTTTTCATATTTTAAATAATGGAGTTCCACCTAGTAAAACCAGAATCTATTCAAGTACTAGCTTTGTATTTTAATATATAAATAAAGACATATTAGAAACTATTTACAACGCGTTGTATTCCAAAATCGACGTGCCTTTAAACTAACTGTTCTTGTTTCTGAAAACGAAAGTAGGTCTCTTGCTGTATCCCTTCCTAATATTATACAGTGTCCGCGGAAAAAATTGCACTATATGGGAAACTTTTTTAGATTTGTTTTTGACATTAGGTTCTTTATGACATTATGACCCATAATGACTCTGAACGTGCGGCGAAGGTGTCATTTTTTTAGAGATACGAAAAATATTATAATGTTTTCTCCAGGCATTTTAATTCGACTGTATTATTTTTTTTTTTTTTTTTTTTTTTTATGATAAAACACCTGCACTGTAGGAAAAATCCTTTAAGGCGCTCTGGGAGCGGTGCGAGTGCGAAAAAAGCGATTAACGTTGGTCTTGAAACGTTGAAGATTGTATTCATTGGGAAACACGACCTCAGGAAGATCATTCCACAAAGATGACGTTCTCCAGATGAGAGAATTCTTGAACAATGAAGTTCGAGGAGTACTAAGCTGAACAACATATGGATGAGCGGCAGTGGTTTGCCGTGTATTTCTGTTTTGCATTGCTCTAGGTGGAATCAAGTGGGCAATGTCAGTCGAACACCTGCCATGGAAATATCTGTAAAAGAGAGCCAAATCACCAACCTGTCTTCGATGCTCCAGGCTATCGAGGGTCTTGGTCAGCTCGGGGTCGCCGATCAGACGAACGGCTCTCCTTTGAATGGAATCCAGTAGCCGAAGGGTGTGCTTGGGTGCAGAGCTCCAGACATGAGAGCAATATTCTAATGATGGTCGAATCTGGGCTTTGTAGAGTGTCAAAAGTTGATGAGGTGTGTACAACCTTTTGGTGCGGAAAAGTACACCAAGTTTCTGTGCAGCTGTTTTGGCAATTGCGGCAACGTGATCATGCCAAGACATATTACCTCCCAGATTGACCCCCAGCAAATTAATAGACGGTGCCAGGGGAATTGCGTGTCCTGCCATGACTATATCCGGTTCTGCAATGTTAACCTTTTTGGAGAAGACTGCTGCCTGGGTTTTCTTAGCATTAAATTCGACTTGGTTACTGTCACCCCAAGCCAAAATTTCTTCCAGGTCCTTGTTGAGGCGCAATACTTCATGCTGCCTGCGAAGATGTGCGTCGGCAGCGGATGTTTGGGGAGTCAAGGTAAAAGATGAGACAAGTGTGCTGTCATCAGCAAAGCTATAAATTGGATTTTGGGTTTTCACTAAAAGGTCGTTAATATACAGTAAAAAGAGGGTAGGCGACAATATGGACCCTTGAGGAACACCGGCATTGATGGTGAAGGTGTCTGAGAGAGACCCGTCAATCGCCACTTGCAGAGAACGGTTCTTAAGGAAGCTGGTTAACCATAAACAAAATCCATTAGGCATACCGTAGGATCGCAATTTACTTAGAAGCCCATCGTGCCAAACACGATCAAAAGCCCTAGAGATGTCCAGTGCAACAGCCCGGGATTCTCCATGATGTTCGATGGTGTTGCTCCAAAGATGGGTGACATATGCCAGAAGGTCACCTGTTGATCTGGACTTTCGAAAACCGTATTGATGGTCGCTGATAATGTTAAGCCCTTCCAGATACTTTAGTAGTTGTTGGTTAATAGCTTTCTCCATTACTTTGGAAATTACTGAAAGCAATGCGATGGGTCGGTAGTTGCTTGGCAGGGTCTTTTTACCTTTCTTTGGAATGGGCTGGACACGCGCCGACTTCCAGCAGGATGGAAATATTCCTTTTTTGTAGGATAAGTTGAAAAGTCTACAAAATACTGGTGCCTAATAAACTCAACTAAATTTCTCTTTAAGCATTAGCATATTAGAGTTGTTTCTTCAAAGAACGTTTTGGTTGAGCTAAATTAACGTACCTTAGTCAAGATTTTCGACTATAGCCCCATTGTAAAACGTAGGTTGCACAATATTTTAATAGTGAATTTTAATAAGAACGGAATGGTTTTTTCCTAGGTATTTCTTTAAAATGTCTTATAAGCTTCATATTTTCAATATTTTGTATCTCAAAATAAATCTCTATTCTACTGAGCCTTATTCTGGTTAAAAAACTTTTAAAAGAAGCTGTAAAGAAATGTCAAGTTAGTAAACGTACCGTCAAAGATAAGTAAATATCATCTCACATTTAATAATTAAGCATTGAAAATTACAAATAATGTTCAGTTGTAAAAACATTGTAACGTAGTTTAAATTATTTGCCGTTTATTAAACTTTTTATACCTGGCAATTTACGGTGAGTTGAATATAAAAGTCTCTGAAAGGATTAGAATTATTTTATCATTGGATTTTATTTTTAATTCTATCTGAAGTTTTTAAAAAACACAGTATTTTGTTATAACACAACTAAATTCATTTATTTTTTGATTTGATCTAAGATTCTAAACATAATTTTGTATAGTCATGAGTCTAAACTGGGCAGTTTTTAAGTTATTATATCTAGCATTTTGAAAAATGGCATTGAATATTTGCACATTAAACCAGAACGTAAAAAAAGATTATTGGGAAATCATCAAAACCCAGATCCCCTTTTCATCGTGGTTACCTGCAGCGATAGCTGCCATAGGAACAGCCCCACCAATTTTTTTTTCTAATTTTTTTAACGTTACAGGCGTGTCAAAGTATAATTTTTCAATTACCTAATCAAATCATATCAAAACTATCTAGTTTAGACTTATGACTACTTATACAAAATATGTTTAGAATCTTTCGCAAAATTCAAAAATGTTTCATTTACAAATTGAATTATAACAAAGTAAAATTACACATATTGTTTTTTTGTTAAGTAACCGGCAGATACAGAAATGTTAAAACAAGGTATTAAAAAAAGTGCATAGGGAATTACGCTTGGTGCTTAGTTTTGACGTTTCAGATTTTATCTTGGCTTTAGATTTTTTAAATTCCTAATATCTACTTTTGAAATAACTTATATTTTGTTCCATCTGTTACGCCCTCAAGCGGCACTCGTACTACTTTAAAAATAATTTTCAGTATTTTATTTTCATCGGTTTACCTACAAAAATCTCCTTTATGCTTGAATTATATCTGGAAATGTTTCTCAGTCGCTAATTCCCCTCACCCCCCATTCACCATGATTGTTTTTTAAAAGTCTAAATCCAAAACAAAAATAGACTTTTAAAAATTGTAGGAATCATTTTAAAACGATTACCCAAAAATTTAATGTAGTCTGTAGGAATTCTGTATTTATTCAATTAGCCTATTATAGAGGTAACTACTGTTTCTTGCCGATATTAATAATAAACTGAAACATTTGTATCCGAACCATAGGCGTACCCATTTTTACAAATCTAAATTAAAAATGCAAAACAAAACGTACTCATTTACATTTTATATTGCCCAAAATCCTTGTGAAAATACCTTATGATGTTGTGCGAACGCTAATTTTGAAAACGTACGTGCTATATTGAATGTTGCGAGCCGCGCGACCCCTGATCCGTAGGTAAGTCGCATCTTATTTAATAAAACCAAACCATAATCGTAAAAATTTCCGCCGGTTCGCAGCGAATTTTCGTTAGTTTGGGGATCCCTATGCTGGTCATCCTTGCCCGCCCGTTGCGATGATTTGCTATTAACTACATCGTTGCAGCTTTAATTATTAAAAATTAATATAAAATGCACAAAACAACAATTATATGTTAAATATAAATTAATGTTTAATACATTTTAAAAAAACTGCCCCAAACGGCCACGTTAAAAAAGTCCCTTTCCAAGATTATTAAACAAAAAATTCCCCACATTTTTAGGGAAATATCGACAAATTTAAGAAATACTTGGAATTATAGAGAACCTCTTGAACCTGGCCACACTAATTCGCTTACTGTGGCATTCACACTGTCACCAAGCGACAATAGGTATGTTCCCACAAGCAATCACAGACAAGTTATAGACAGTTTGACAGTTCACTAGCCAATCCGAGCACACAAAATCCGCGTCCTTGTCTATTGCGCAGAATCCTGATTTTTACTGTGGGAACAAACCCATTATCGACAAGCAAAATCATTTTAAATTAATTTTATAGTAAACTCTGATTTTAGCTTACAACACGCATTTAAATTTATTTTATCGATAGCATATTATAATCTACATAATTATTGTTTTAAGAATTTTGTAATAATAAAAGTGGTTGTTAAACCACTGATTTGATGGAAAAACCTACCATAACACAGCGCCATTCTCGTTAAGGAGCCAAGAGATTTTGCTAAAATCAACACAGCGAAGTCTTAAGGCAACAATAAGTCTTAGTCCTTAAAATTACAAAATTGGCAGTCAGTCGCTCGGGCGTCGTAAAAAGGGGGGTTTCGGTGGAGGTTGTGGCAGAAAACCCTCAACGTCTTTTAACCAATTTCTGAGAGTTGACGATAATTTCCCTGTTCCAAGTATAATGGTAGCAGAACTTCATACTATTTATGAATACGGCAAAAGGCATTTGTACAGGAGTACATCTGGAGTCCGTGAAACACACTGTCACAAAAGTACAAATCCTGATTATCACAATAGGAAGATAAAACCGCGCGCTGCTTCGATTACTTCTAAGAGTTTATACTATTTTCTATCGCACGTGTTTAGAATATGATAATGATACACTTCACAGCAAAAATTAACAGTAACAACTGCCTCGATAAGTACACGTTTAACAAATGAATGTTGTTTCGATATAGCAAAGGCGCCTCAACTGTAGCTAAGTGGTCGTCCCCCAAAACAAATCCCCCCTCTCCAAGGAGCTGGCCATTCGACAATGTGATCAGTCTGATCAAACATGATCGTGGATAATGCGAATGCGTTAATTGTTTCATTTAGTAGTTGGGCTTTGTGTATACGCAATATTACTTGGGTCGTTCTCCACATAAGTAAACATTTTTCATAATAATACGTTATAGTAAAAGCGACCAAAAATGGTTTGTAGTGCATTGTTCGGGTCACATTTTTTCCTATATTGTTTGAGGTTGTCTATAGAGTATTTTTATTAGGCTAGCGCGATCTAAAGGTTTATTCGACATTCACTAGAAGAGATTTGGTTTATTTAAAATACAATTTTAGACAGATAAAAACATTAGGACACTGAAGAAAGTTTCGTTTAAAAAGGGAAAATGAATAAAGCGCAGAATACCATACGTTTTTATTTTTGTCAGTAAAGGCATACCGAGGCTCGTTTCAAAGAAACTACTGAAACTAGAACGCCTATAAACCTTTCGAGACAGTCGGTTTTATAACAGCGAATCTTTGATGCGGCATCCCTACGAAGATATGGACAATATTTTTGTGCATTTTGTGGCTGTGTTTCAATTCATAATATAGTTCAATTAGCTCTATCAAAACTACCTACCGGCCCTTTCTAATTTAATTTGTACGTTTTACGAATTTTTTTTTTCACCCATTGCCAATGCCGTAGGCACATAGCCAGATTCTAGCGTGGTGTTCAAACTATAGCATTTATACAGTAGAAATTAGCTACCCGTGTTAGCGTAACATTTATTATACAGCGTGTATAAAAAAGGCGTTAGGGGGCCCTTGTCACTAAAGCGACAAACCACTTAACTAACTACGGCTACAAAAAGGTTTTTGACGCCATAAAAATGCTGTATACTGTCAAAGTATTAAGTGTATTTTTTTTTTAATAACAAAAAAACACTAAAAACAAATTTAAAAAAGGTGATTTTAAATTATACCGTACACTTAAATAGAATTAGCATGTAAAGCCAATACGCGGTAGTGCAATCACACTATATATAAATATAAACATGAATTGCATTGCATAATTCAACTTTAAGTATTTAAAGCAAAACAAATTAAATACCTGTACCTAACTAAGCCTACCTGGGTCGTGATATAAAAAAGAGCAATATTTAAGAACGTACTTTCTTATTTTAATAATAAAGATATTTATTTGTAGAAAGGAAAAAACGTTGTATTTCAGTGTAACTATTTATTAACACTGACGCCACCACGGTATGGAAGCTCAGTGGTAGAACTATCGCATTCGGCCGCAGGTGACCCGGGTTCGATCCCTGGGACGGGTGTACGCTTAATAAAAAAAGTATACCCAAGATTTTAGAGGTAAGAATGCAGTATGGCACTGGTTGACTCCCGAATACGACCCATTGAGGGCGGATAGTCCTGCCTTTAGGGGACTGACGGATAAACCAGTGCATATGCGTGGTTTGGATTCCACGTGAAAAACTGTAGGTCCCGTCTGGCTGACATTACCCCGACGTTGAGCAAAAGGGATACAATAAGCCATTTGACTGCAGTATACTGACAACAGGTCAACCCTCCTTGAACCAACCAACCAACACTGATGTCAAGCGCTTTCGCCCTTATTTACTTAAGGCCATCGTCAGGGCTTAACCTAGTCAAATAGAGTTTTGAAAGTAATGCGTAAAAAGAGTACCTACATAATTAATGTTGGAACAATAACCTAAACTTGGTCAAAATGACATTTCAAATAATAAACACATTGACGTCGTGGACTAAACTTGAATAAATAAATAATTGTAATATAAATATGACATTTTACAAACAGACAGATACAAAGGTCATGAAAATTAAAATATTAAGACTACTGTTATTTAAGTAGTAGTAAATATAAATGTCTCAGAACTATACGTCATCGAGGCGTGTGATTGAACGAATACTAGCAGGTGTACGTCGGCGACGGCGACGGCTTCTTTGTAGTTCTCGTGAAATAATAATATAAATCTTTTATTTAATTTGTGTGTGTGTTAAAATAAAAGCTTGTCCGAAATAAATCTAGACACAGGTCATTTTAAATTTAATTTATATACATAGTTTTAGACTCGCGACAAGCTTTTATATCAAAAAATTGTATAATGTAACAAAATGGTGGGTTTGATTTACTTCAAAGTTTATTTTCTTCTTTTAAGCGCACTCAAATAAAAGCTTTTTTTATTTTTTTTTTAATATTAGTTTTTTCATATTGGGAATAAACTGCATTTTTTTAAAACATATTTTGGTCGAAATCGTATAACCAAAAAAAAGAGCTCATTCCCATGTTTTCAATAAATTATAAAAATGTAAATCTTAATTAGTATAGAAAATATTGTAGGTACACTTTTTTGTTTTAATTTTTGACTTGGAAAAATAAAAAACACTATTATAGCCGGTTTTATGTTCTACCTACAAGATGGCGTTTTAAGTTTTCAAATCCGACGTTTTGTTCTTTGGATACAACCGTCAAGTCATTTTTTTTAAATACGGACCTGGAATTTTAAATAGTTTGTTATAAAACATCTATAAAAAAATTGTTATACCATAACACAAAATTAAAACATTTCTTTAGCTTATAATTACTGAATCTAATATATTAGTTTCACACAATTTTTTCTTTTTTAGCTAGGCTCGCCGTAATGATATAAAAAGATAATTTAAAATGTGTTATTTGATGACTAAACGTTAAAATTTAAAAAAAATATTAAATTTAGAAAGCTTATTAGTCTACAAAAGTGTAATTAAAATTAAAGGTTCGTCTGTAAGATAATCAGCTCAATCTACCAGGCGGTGATTCGGTCACCGAGGGTGGCCCATACAGCATTAATGAAAGCGAGGAGGAAAAGCTGCTACGATCACCTGACACTAAGCAGGCGGATCCTAAGGACAGCAAACCTCACAGAAAGGTATCAGCTGGTACAAGAAAGATGCGACAGTGCCAAAGGGCTAGGCATCTTCTAGTAAAACTGGAAAGCAAACAGCCAGCTGAACTCTTAAGTAGGGACAATGGGACGATAAAGTGGGCAAGAGAACTCTTGGCCCAAGACCCATTCCACGTCCCCTATACGTATCAAAAACCGGGTGCAACCTTCGAGAGAAGTGTCGCTGGAAAGAGGACACGTTCTACAGACGATGAGAGCACCCCAAAAGAACTAAAGAAAAGGAAGTCCTTTCCACAGCAAGGCAAAGCTGGAATGTCTTCTAGGGGACTTACTGCGGAGACCAAGAAAGTCTCTGCGGAAGTGTCAAAAACGAAGAGTTCCGCTGCGCTTAGTAGTGGAGGGGGCCAGAAAAAGTCTGCTTTCAGGGAGCGGTCCGACAGTAGAACAATGTCGGAAGTGACCCGCAGCAGCCTCCAAGTGGCTGTGATTGATGCCGGCAATAAATGCTGGAAGATCACAGCAGACCGCTGGATCCTGGTTGAAAGGAGCCTAACGGAAATCCTTATGGAGTTTCTAATAGCCAATCCTGCCGACAGGATCCCTCAGTACGACACCTCAAGATGGACTAGAGGAATAAAGATCATCAATTGCACTGATGATTTTTCCTTAGCATTTCTGAAAGAGAGTGTCAAAAAGATCGGACAACCTTGGGAACTTGCCCAATTACAGGTCATCCCCCGCTCGGAACTTCCAGAGTGTCCGAGAGCTAGAATTTGGTTGCCAGTGCCAACCATTCCAGAGAAGTCCTTGCTGCCACTCTTGGCAGCCCAGAATCCGAAGATTCCTTGCAAGGAATGGAAGGTTCTAAAGATGGAGGACCCAAAACCCACAGGGAGGAGCGTAATCCTCCAGCTCACAGACGAGTCGCTACCAGCCCTAGAGGAAGCTCAGTTTAAGCTTCACTGCGGCTTTAATGCGATCGCTGTGAATATATATAAGGGCATCCCCAAACACAAGGGGATTGACCAGAAAGTTAATCTTGCCAAACCCAAGCAGGATGTCGGAAGGAAGGAGGAGACAGTGACATCTGCCACGGTAATGGAAGAAGAACAGAGTGCGGCTCCAGAGAAGGAGCCGACTCAAGAAATGGAAGTTGAACCACAACAGACGCCCAGCGATGTTGCGAGTGGTCCAAATCAACCTCCACCACAGTAAAATGGCCTCTAGCCATCTGGCTCTTCTCATGGAGGAGAAGGGCCTCGACATCGCCTTGATCCAGGAACCTTGGGTCAGAAATGATGCCATATGTGGATTAAGGCTAAGAAACTACTCTCTCTATTACGCCAGGGGCAATGGTAAGCCAAGAACTTGTATTTTAGCTAAAAATAAAGTATTCCTAATGCCTAATTTTAGTAACCAGGACATAACAACGGTCAAATTGGAGCGCAAAGGAGGGACACCAATAATACTGTCATCCGTATACATGGCGCATGACGTTCCAACTCCATCGGTAGATGTCCAAAATATTGTGGAATCTACCAGGATTTCTAAGCAAAGCCTAATCTTGGGATGTGATGCCAACGCCCATCACACAATATGGGGTAGCACGGACATCAATGACCGAGGTGAGTGTCTTTTTAATTTTATTATAAATACTAACCTTAGCTTATGCAATAACGGTAATACACCTACATTTGTCACTGCGAACAGACGGGAAGTTCTGGACGTCACGCTTACAAATGAATCCAACGATCTAAAGGTACAAAACTGGAGAGTGTCCAGCGAGGATTCGTTCTCGGACCATCGTTGGATTCTATTTGATATCAGTGAGTCCACGTACTTGCCTACACCATTTCGTAACCCTAAAAGAACAGATTGGGAAAAATTTTGCGGAATCATCTCTGGAGAACTGGCAAATCCTCCCAACAACCTCTTACCAAATAAGGCTTCAATTGATGAAGCAGTTAATAAACTAACAAATACCCTGGAAGCAGCATTTTTCAAAAGCTGTCCGATAAGCAGACCAGCGAAAAAGCCATACCCACCATGGTGGAACGCAGAGCTGGGTCAGCTAAGAAGGGACATGCGAAGGCTATTTAACAAAGCAAAGAGCAAACGTACTGAAGATGAGAGCTCTTATAGAGAGGCTCTAAAGACGTACAAGAAAGCGATTAGAAAATCTCAAAGAAGCGCTTGGCACAATTACAGCGAGCGGATTGAGAGTACAAACGAAGCCGCTAGACTTAGAAAAGTTCTATCAAAGGAGCCTAGTGCTCCCTCTTTTCTAAAAAAGGATGATGGGACATACACAGAGAGTAGTGGGGAAACCCTTGAACTGCTGATTGATTCCCACTTTCCTGGTAATACATCGGCCATAGAGCCCCTTATCGATCAAGGAGACGTTCCGGATTTGAATAGCATCAAATCAGTAGTCACTTACGATAAGCTAGAATGGGCGATTGACTCATTTGAACCTTACAAATCACCAGGATTAGACGGGATAATGCCCGCCATGCTACAAAGAGGGAAGAGAATCCTGACCCCTTGGCTCTTGGTGATATACAGAAGCAGCTTGCATTTTACTTACATGCCGGCTGACTGGAATAAGATAAAAATAGTCTTCATCCCTAAGGCTGGTAAGAGCAGTCATGTAACCGTCAAAGACTTCAGACCAATAAGCCTGTCTTCGTTCCTTGTCAAAACATTGGAGATGTTACTGGATCTGCATATCAAGAACTCGGTGAGAGAGCGAGAATTAAGCTCGTCTCAACACGCTTATACCAAAGGGAAATCAGTGGAATCGGCGCTACACGAAGTAGTAGGCACTATTGAGAAATCCCTTAACAATAAAGAGTACACCCTAGGTACCTTCTTGGATATTGAAGGAGCCTTTAATAACGTCACGACCGAGGCAGTGTGCGACGCTCTAATAGAAACAGGGGTCGATAACTACATCTGCCGTTGGATTAGGAGGATGTTGAAAGGCCGTCAAATCTGTTCCAGTTTGGGAAGTAGCGAGATGGTCAGATTTGCTGGAAGAGGAACTCCGCAAGGCGGGGTTCTGTCACCAACACTCTGGCTGAGAGTTCTAAATAAAGTTCTCATAGCGTTGGAGAAGGCTGGAATAAAAGTGATTGCATACGCTGACGATATAGTTATACTAGTGTCAGGTAAATTTGTAAACACAATAAGCGACCTAACAGGAATGCCGCTACGAATACTACAACAGTGGGCCATGAAATGCGGGTTAAAAATCAACCCCGAAAACTTCAACTCCCAGTACTCGACAATAATGCTTTGGTGCTTAAGGAAAAAGCAAAGTATTTAGGATTGGTACTTGACTCCAAGCTAAACTGGGGCATAAACTTGCAAGAACGAGTTAAAAAAGCGTCGGTAGCATTATATGCCTGCAAAAAAGCAATTGGAAAAAAATGGGGACTAAAACCCCACATAGTACACTGGATCTATACGGCTATTATAAGACCTATATTAATATACGGGGTCCTGGTTTGGTGGACCGCTTTGGAAAAAGCAGTGCACACTAAGTCAATAACAAAGATACAAAGGGCAGCTTAGGAATAACCGGAGCCCTTAAGTCAACCCCGACAGCGGCGCTAGAGGTCATGTTATATATACCCCCCTTGGATATCTATGGAAAAAGTATAGCTGCAAAAAGTGCCCTGCGACTAAAAGAGTCGAAATTCTGGAAGGAAACCAACTACGGGCACAGCAGTATACTAAAGATTCACCCGGGGAATAATCTACGAGACCCGACTGATTACTCTGTCCCAATAACATGCTTCGATAGAAGGTATTCTATACTCATTCCGAGTAGGGAAGAGTGGGAAGGCAATCAGAATATAACGAAAACATATCACGCAATCTTCACAGACGGTTCAAAAATGTACGTTGGTGTGGGAGCCGGGGTCTTTTCCGAAAGTTTACAAATACAGAAATCGTATAGACTCCCCAACTATTGTAGTATTTTTCAAGCGGAAGTACTGGCAGTAGAGAAGGCGGTCAATATCCTGCAAGAACACCTTGGCTTGGGAGTAGCCTCGTCAATCACCATCTTCAGTGATAGTCAGGCGGCGATTAAGGCAATCTGTTCCAGCAGCGTTAAATCAAAGCTCGTAAAGCGATGCCGCAACAATCTATGCACACTTGGCAACCAACATCGGGTTATTCTGTGCTGGGTTCCTGGACACTCCAAAATAGATGGCAACGAGGCTGCCGATGCGCTCGCAAGAGAGGGCGCAGGCATGCCAGCTGATCTAGCAGACAATACAGTGAACAAACCACTGGGATTGGTCAAAGAGGAGATTGACTACACGGCCAAGCAGCTTGCACAGAACAGATGGACAGGGTTGACAACCTGTAGTACATCCAGGCAACTGTGGCCCACATTCGATAAAAAGAGAACCGCAGAGCTATTGAGACACAGTCGAAAAGACGTGAGAAATATTACTGCGGTTGTTACCGGACATTGCCTCTTCGGTAGACATGCCGAACGTATGCAAATACCCACTAACGACTTCTGCAGAAGTTGCAGAGATGAGGAAGAGGAAGAAAGTATTCAACATTTTCTGTGTGAATGCCCTGGCCTCGCAAGAAGGAGGTTCACTACTCTGGGTGAATCATCTTTCGATAGCCTAGAGGAACTAAGCAACTTACAACTTGGACGGCTGAGCAGATTTCTGAACAGTAGTGGCTGGTTTGAATGAGTTGTTAAAATCCTTCCGCGGTTATGTCGCATAAACCATCAGTGATCTGATGAAGGTGGGTTCTACGGAACACGTGTGGTATCACAACGGACCTAATCAGGACTACGTGAGACTGTTTGGTCAGAACCAAGGGTCTGCCACTCTTACCTAACCTAACCTTCGTCTGTAAAAAACTGACTTGACGGTGTTAAAGATAAGAGGCATGAGGATAAACACTTTCCTTCATTACATGAAAGGCAAGGGCCTGTCGACATATTAAGCACCGGTTCTCGCAGATCACCGAAGTTAAGCTGTGCCGAGCGCGGTTAGTACTTGGGCGGGTGACTGCTTGGGAACACGGCGTGCTCTTGCCTCAGGGAAGAGTGTAAAATGAATCGACAACTAGCCATCCTATTCACGCCGGACAGGCCGGATGAGATCCGATTTCTCGTAGGATGAAGGTGCCGTTTCACACTCCCCAGTCGGTAGACCACATTTGTGGTCGATGACCGGTTCAAGATGGCCTCCGTAGTCGGCGAACCGTAAAAAAAAATCACTACATGAAAAATTTTTCAAACATTTGTGCATGCCTTTTTGCACACCGCCTAGATCCCGTGTGACCAGAAGGCTTTAGTATGGAATTATTTATCAGTCTTTCTTACAACAATTACACTCTTATTCATAAATATTTTTCAAATGGCTTCAAAAAAGAAGGATATTCTTATTCGACCTGTCTAAATGTATGTTTTTTATTGTTAAAAACATATATGCCTCTGCCGAGCTTTAAATCAGGAATATCCATATAACCAAACCAAATATCAGTGTTTTGTTGTATATTAAACTTAAATTATCGTGTCACTATACAAGTATTTTGAACTGCAAACAAGGCTATCAGTAAAATAATTTGTTATAACTATACAACAACTTTTAGTATAACAATTAATATAATCTTGGGCAAACGTCTAAATAATTAGTCCTTTATGTTAAAATAAATAGTCTACTAATGCTTATACCAGGTTCTTCATAACACATAATGTGTTATTTTTATTTCCTTTTTGATGAAATATGCAATTTTTGTCCATTTTTGACGCTATATATTTTTAATATCCATGATGACGCCTTAAGAATCCAAGGCATTATTTTCGAAAAATCATAATTCTGTTAAAATGAAACCTCCACGGAACTTGCAAAGTATTTTTTTAAATTGAAAATTCAATAATTCATCGGACATACGAAGCTTTAATTTTGGTCCAATTAAATTGTAGAAGTCCCAAATAATCTATAACATTTAATTTTTATCATCAAAACGTTAGAACAACTTCACAATTTGTAGCCAAAAACACCCATTTTAGGCTAATTTTGACAGCGGTATTTAATTTCAATAGATACTAATATAAAATAAAATTCTATTCGTATCAGAGTTTGTTTGAGATTTGAAAATTTTTCCTATCCCCGCTATCAAAATGTTTATTTTTGTCAAAATAAAAAAATAAATTGATAAATTAGGATATAGGGAGGCCTTGAGAAAAAGTTGGAGAATAAAATAAGCCTAAAAGGAACTGTGTAAGAATATTATTGTAAAAAATATAGTCTATTAAGTAAAAATTTTGATACAAAAAAATCTTTAAAAAATCAAAACATATTTTTTTTAAAATATGAAATGTATTGCTATTTATCCCTTTGAACAATAGAAAATCAAAATGTAAAATACAGAATATCAGTGGCGTAACTTTAGTTATACATTCAATCGTTTATTGTTCTTTTAGTAAAAAAGAGTTAGTAAATAATATATTTCCGGTGTATTCCGACAAGCTCTTTCAGATAAGGCATATGCATACTATTTAAATGAAAAATTAACTTCAACACGAAAAAACTTAAAAACCGTAAAAAATTTTGGTCTAAAATCATCACTTCCATCCAAGTTTTCTCAAATTTTTACGATTTAAAATTTTTTTAGGTATAGAACCATGTACTGTGAAAAAAAAAGTATTAAAGACGGCCTATACGGCTGTTTAAACGGAAGGTATGTCGGGCATAGAGCATTTTTCGATTTATAAAGATTGAAAAAAATTACTTCCCATTTTCTAATCTCCTTCAAAAACAATAGGGTTCTCCTCTACAACTGTAAAAAGTTAAAATCGAAAAAAATAATTATATATTTTTTATTTAAATATTTTTGCATTTTGACGTTTAATAACTTTTTTCCGTCACACACTGTATAGTTGAATTTTTTACTGAAGATGCTCCTATTATTTCGCTTTAAACCCAGAAAGTTTGAATCTTTCGCCTTAAACCGTTTTCTAGAAAAAATATCGAGAATATAAAAATGTCAAATGTAACACATATTTTTTAAAGAAAACTCCCATGAATGCACAAAATACTGAAAAACACAACCACAAATGGCACTAAAGGATTTCCGACGAATATAACACTCTGGGTAAAAATTTCTCTTTTCTCTTTGGAGAGAAATATTGACCAAACGCAGAGTTTACATTTACTGAGATTCCGCCTTCTTTTTCATGACATTTAAATTTAATTTATTTAGTTTTATTATATGTGGTTATAATATTAAATTAACTAAAAGTTACAACTTTCGATTTAACATGTTAAACCGTTAAAACAGGTTTTTTGGTTTAACATGGTAAATCGGAAGTGGATATAGAATAAAAAACTAAGATAGGGAGGTGAAAACCATTTTTCTCTAAGATAAACCGTTCCAATGTTACAGCCTGTCAATGTCTCAAAATGCCATATTCTAAACGTCAATATCTCAAAAACTGTTGAACTTAGACATATGACATTTACAAAATTAGCGTAGAATTTTGTGGGGAATCAAAAAATAATTCAATATATAGGGTGTTCCATTAAAAAAAAAAGTTAAATTCGCCACGTTTTTTAGGCCACCCCGTATACTCCAGCATAATTTTAAAATGTGCACCTCAATGGTGTCTACAACTTTTGTATTTCGAATTTTTAACTTATTCTTAAGATAAAGGCGAAAATGAACTTTACTCTATTGTTGACTCACCCTGTACTAAAGTATTACCTAGAAAAGAAGAGTCTACAAGTTCATCAAAGTGAATAGTTTCCGTAAAGTTTTTGCCGAGATTTTCCGTTTAATTACTTTTTGTCAAGAAAGTTAGTAAACCAAGGAGTTTTACTTCAGCCCTTGACCGTTTCTTCAAGAAATTATTAATCCGTTTATATTATTATAACCCCTGGTTATCATAAGAAATGTCTTATTAATTATTATTTTTGATAATTAAATTAAATTACAACTTACATACAACGTTGGCCTAAAAATGCCAATATCTAGATAGTTTTTATGTATTTTCAGAATTGCACACATACTTTTCAAATTACCCTTTGTTTTATAGTTACCCCGTCCGCGTCCCTGTATTTGTTCAGTTAATACCGTATAGAACAATAAAACTTGATAAACCAACTTCTTCTTTTAGGTCAAAAGAGATAATTCAGTAGTTTTTTGAAAGCATGGTATATGTATATAGACTAATAAAAATAAGAAGTCAAATAAATAAAATAACAAATATTTATATAAAATGTCCTCGTTCAACTCATTATCAGAGCTTATTTTGGGAAAAATAAAAATGTATGGAATATTTATCGTAACCGTGACCTGTTTCGAAATATTAAGCTTACCTTCACACTTGGCTTAAAACACAAAATAATGGGATAGTTTAAGAAACGATTAATAAAACGTAATAGAACGTGGTGAAGTTTCCAGCCTCTTTTATAGAATTTCAAAAAGTTGCAATCAATTTACTAAGAAAATGTTAAATAAATCTGCAAAGATCTACATTTTCTTTCTACAGGTACTCCTAATTCGCACAGCTAACCATATGGATGTTTCTATATTGTTCCTATACAGGGTGACAATTTGAAAACGAACAGCATTTAATATTGTCTCTACCAATGATAGTATGAAAATTTGGCGAAACACGTCAATTGATATATCGAGGGGGACATTTTTTAAGACATTTGTTGTCGTGTTACTTTCAACCCCCTAACCCCCAGGGCACCTACCCCTAAAATTTTAAATGGCAACCCCTATTTATTTTGCCATTTTTGTGTTCCTTATAAAATTCTACATAAACTGTATCATTTTTTTTTAAATGTAATTATTTTATTTTTTCTAGTGGCGATATCGAAGACGAAATGTAGAAATACATTCCAAATTCCTTTATTTATGCATGAAAAATTGTACTTTTTTGGAGATATCATGTCGCTTTTATTTTAAGTGAATAAGCAGTCTCGCAGCAAGCCCAGTGGCATAGCAAGGGGGGTTTGGGAGTCAACCCCCTTCCCGCTCCCAGAGGTTGTAAAGTGGCGTACCGAGGGGTTGTATTCACTTTCGGGTGGTGGGGTAGGCCGCCTTTACTTTTTTACGTCATTTTCGTTCTTCGTTCCAGTCGGAACAATGAGTAGTACCGGACGACTTTTTTTCTTAGAAGTCACTTTTTATCATAGTAAAAAAAAAGATGTGATCCTCCATAAAAGGAAAACATAAAATTAGTGTGTTTTAAATAAATATTTTTGTATATACAGATTACCAACATCGACTTAAAATCTACCTATTCTGGCTTTGGAAAGTGTGCCTACAGCTAGTTTTTTTGTTATCTAAAACTGCTATAATATTTGAGTTTTAAAATGGAATCATATATTTATTATTAAGTAAAACAATAATTTTTCATGTTCTGTAAATGGTAAATTAAAAATATTTGTTGACCAAGCATTATTGGTACTAATACCACGACTCTTGGTAATAATTATTTTATCATATTAGAAGTATCCATCCCTCTATTAACGACCTTTTTATTTCGTATATAGAAGAAATTTGAAACATTGGTTAGGGCCTCAAATTAACTAATGCGTAACATTTTATTTCCCACGTTTTTATTTAAAGTAGCTACCAATTATTAAATGATTCATATTTTTTGTGAAAATCACATAATAAGTGAATGCAATTTTTGGAGGATCACGGAACTGTTTGTTTTCCTAAATCTCGTCTGTGAACTTTTAAGTCACGTTCATCGATTGTATACTTTGCACAAAAGAGACATCAAATTTATCAGCTGTTAGAATGACAACAAAGACAGACTGAAAATAAAAAGAAATGGAGATTCTACTTTATTTATTTTCGTAAATGACAGGCGTCAAGCTGACATGTACAAAGAGAATAGAAATAATGGGTCCATGTTTCTTTTAAGTAAATGGGTATCTTCTAAACAGTGCTACAAAGTTGGTTAGATACAGAAAATGTGCAATTTTTAAAGCTTCTTCAAGATAGAGCGTGAGCCTCGTCAACAAAATTTGATTAATACGAATTATACAGTGTCCAAAATTAAATCAAATTTTTAAATCTTTAGGGCAATTTTGTTTTTATTTTTAATTGGAGCCCCTGTATATTTTTTGTCATATGCAGAATTGCAGAAGTATCCATGCGCGGTCAACATTTTCTGCTACCCGAACTTTGACTCCAGTTTTACTTAATTAAAGGACGTCCTTGTTTTATTATGACAGAATAATCACTTGATAAGTAAAAAAGCTTTATACATACTACTATGTACTTTAAGGTTATGTTAAATAAGTAATGGTAATTTTAAATGAATAGTATTACACATTTGTAAAAAAAATGTGTCCCTCCCTGAAAAAGTTCTGTTCTTGTTCCGCCCTGAAAAACGTTCTATGGACCCTTTTGATGATTTCTACTGAAGTATCTATGTTTGACACTAAAAGGTATAAATTAGATGCAAGTGCAAGTCAATGGTTGTTTTAAATGGAAAAACTTGCATTCGCTGAATAAAATGTCATTTTTAATCAGCTGATGCAAGTTTTCCTATTGGAAAAGATCACTTGCACTTGCAACTTATGGAAAAAGGCCTTAATACATATTATTGTGTTTGCAATGTTATCGTAAAGTAACTCTTTTGATTTTAATATTTATTGTAATATTTTAAAGTAAATTGATCAAATGGCAACAACTCCTGTAATAAACATTTATTTATTTATCAACTATGACATGTTCTATAGCCCCTAGCCTATATGTATTATAAGCAAACTGCTTATAAGTATTCACAATCTACTTTAAAATTCCTTCCTTATAATGAAAAAGTTTTATATTTACAACTTTTTGCGAAGCCTTCGCCTACTTTTCCGCTTTATAAATAAGCAACGACGTTTTACCATTATTTTATTGTTTGTATAACAAAAGATTATAAATAAACAAAGCAACCAAAAACCAAATAAATCATAAAACAAAACAAGAAAAAATATGTCAAGACAATCCTTGTGAAGATGCTACTCGCCAGCCGCAAAGACCTGGCCAATGCTTTTAGGAATTTCCCACGTTGCCAAATGGTAACCAATTGGACAGGGCGGTAATATAAATAGGGTTAGTTTAATTTTCTTTTTATTTTGAAATATAATGGGGGGCAAGGGCATGTCGACATATTAAGCACCGGTTCCCGCAGATCACCAAAGTCAAGCAGTGTCGAGCGCGGTTAGTACTTGGGCGGGTGACCGCTTGGGAACACGGCGTGCTCTTGCCTCAGGGAAGAGTGTAAAATGAATCGACACCTAGCCATCCTATTCACGCCGGACAGGCCGGATGAGATCGGATATCTCGTAGGATGAAGGTGCCGTTTCACACTCCCCAGTCGGTAGACCACATTTGTGTTCGATGACCGGTTCAAAATGGCCTACGTAGTCGGCGAACCGTAAAAAAAAAAGAAATATAATGGAATATTTTAAAAATAGCAGGTACAAAAGTAAGAAAAGATACATACAAATGACAGAATTTGCTTAGTTTTTAATTTGTTTGCCTATGAAATGGTTTAAATTGACTTTTAAATAATAACATCAGCATAAGTAACTAACCCACGATTTTAAAACTCATAATTCGAACTGCTTCCAGACATATACGATTTTACAACTTTTAGCAAAAAAAGAAACAAATAATTACACGTAATTC
The DNA here is from genome assembly GCA_935413205.1 of Polydrusus cervinus. Classification (NCBI taxonomy): domain Eukaryota; kingdom Metazoa; phylum Arthropoda; class Insecta; order Coleoptera; family Curculionidae; genus Polydrusus; species Polydrusus cervinus. The sequence goes on along the minus strand of OW284516.1, from coordinate 53,774,374 downwards.
TAATAAAAGAACTAATCAATCTGCCATAATCATTACACGGGAAATTGTTTAGCTGATAGAATGGCGAAGGTAAATTAATTATTTGTATGTCTAGACTACGTTCTTAAACTTGAAATTAAAATCCAGCGCATTCACTAAAAACAACACTATTCTTTCAAATGTACCAGCACAGGAACTATTCACCTTTTAGTTAAATAGAGATTCCAAATTTTATCTTACCTGCTTTGATAAGTTCATCGAGATCCACCAGATTCTCCAAGTTCTCCAGTATCTGGGAAGCCACCTCTGCCTTGGACTCGCAAGCCTCAAAGGTGTCATTTTCAAGTTTTAAGTCATCCAATGAAGTTTGATAGAAAGTATCATCAAGCAGTGACACCTCCTAAAATTATAGGCATTTTATATTTTGTGAAAGGACTTTACAAAAACCTACCCCTTAGACCAAAATAAGTTAATTTAAGTAACTTACTTTTGTTAAACCCATAATTTTTGTAAGGAGTTCACCAACGATGAACTATAGTAGCTACAGAGATTGATGGGGGAGATTTTTTAACTGTTAATCTAGACAACAAATATTGTTGGGCGAATCGAGACACAATAATAAAAATAAGTGAGTTTAAAGTTCATTATTGCCATGAAAAAAATTGTGTTTATTGCAACCCTGATTTAAAGTTAACAAAGTTTGAATTTATAAAGTAATAAAAACTCCCTTATCTATAAATGAGACGCTAGTCCTAGTAAATAAACTTAAAAATAAATTCAGTTCGGGTCATGATGAGATTTCAAGTGGCTTAATAAAACAGTGTGCAGAGGAGTTGGCAATTCCAATTTGTCATATTATAAATAACTCTTTTAAGTACGGTATCTTTCCTACTAATCTAAAATTGGCAATTGTTAAACCTCTGCATAAGAAAGGTGACCCTGCTTCTTTGGAGAACTACAGGCCAATTAGTCTATTACCTTCATTCTCAAAGATCTTCGAAATGGCAATGTGCTCTAGATTGTTGAGTTTTTTCTACTCTGAGAGGTTACTTAGTCCATCTCAGCATGGCTTCTTAAAGGGTAAATCTATAGAGACAGCTGTTTATGAGTTTATTGAGAGAGTCATTGAGGGGCAGGAGGATAAGAGCCTATCCTTGGGCATGTTTCTGGATCTGTCCAAGGCGTTTGACAGCCTTGACCATGCCATTATTTTAGAAAAACTGGAGGGTTACGGAATAAGGGGGCCCCCATTGGACTGGGTGCGCTCGTACCTTTCAGATCGTGGTCAGAAAGTGCTGATCGAGAAGGATGGTAGGCGGTACTTTTCGGAGGTGGGGCGCGTTCGTATGGGAATCCCACAGGGAAGTGTCATGGGTCCGTTGCTTTTTGTGTTCTACGTCAACAATCTGTCGCCTGAGGTACTGGACGGTGATTCTCATTTGGTAAATTTTGCCCATGACACCAATATTTTGGTACTGGGGTCCTCGCTGAATGAGCTTCTTGGAGTCTCTAGTGACTGTCTGGACAGGACTCAGGAGTGGTTCACAAAGAATAAACTAGTTTTAAACAACGACAAGACCAAATATGTGTGTTTCAGATCAAAACAAAGAAACGGTGACATTCCACAGGATGTCGTGCTCTGCTCCCGGGGTGTAACTTTAGCCATGGACACCAAGTTCTTGGGAATCTGCATTGACCAGAATTTGGATTGGGTGTCTCAGGTAACACATGTTTGCAACAAGCTAAATGCTGCCTGCTACTCTCTCAGAGTGATGGCTAAATATCTTGACCGCAGCACACTAAGAATCGTATACTTTGCAAACATACAATCAACATTGTGTTTTGTGGTTATATTCTGGGGTGGTAGTATTGAAGCTGATAGAGTATTTATAACACAGAAAAGGGCAATTAGGATTCTTTTGGGGTTGTCATGGAGGGAGTCATGTAGAGGAAAGTTTAGGGATCTAAATGTATTGACTCTGCCAGGTCTGTATGTTTATGAGTGTTTGATTTTTCTGTTTAAGAATAAAGATAAATTTCGGCAGCATGAGATACACCATCCATTTAATACCAGAACTATTGGTTACAATGTTCCTGTGCACAGGCTCACATCCACTAAAAGGGGTCCTACCTATTCATCTATAAGGTTTTTTAACAAATTGCCTGCGCATATTAAGAGTGAAAGGAATTTTAAAATGTATAAGAGAGCTCTGTTTACTATTGTAAAAATTGAACCCTACAGTATAAATGAATTTCTAGAATATATATTTTAATAGTACCGAGGTGTATGTTTTTAATGTGTATCTAAACAGTGTTGTATATACAAAATTTTAATTATTGTTTTATCTTTATTATATAAGTTTGTTGTGTATAAGAGTTATTGTGTAATATTATTGACGCCAAATCAACCAATTGGTGCTGCATTTTTTGTAAAATGTTATCAATTTTTTTTGATTAAAGAACTTTTGATTTGATTTGATTTGAAAAGGAGAAAAAGAAATATGAAAGAAAATTTCACAAATTTTTGTTTTTCACTTTCATTAATTCATCAATCAAAATTTCTTTAGCTCAAAAGTGTAGGTAATTGCTACTTAAGGACGACTATTTGGCCGCTTTTTAAATAAAGCGAAAAGGATACGAAATATTAATCAAAAAATGAAATAGCGATTGCATTACAAGACTTTTAAGAACTAGGGAATAACAAAAACTGGCCGCTAAAAGTAACGAATTTTCTTTCTTAAGTATTTACTAGCCAAACAAAATGATACCTAACTGTTGAAGTTTTAGATAAAGATATTATATATACATATGTGATTACCTCATAGCTGAGGGGTGACACCGGCTCCTCTTTCCATAGCATCACAGAGTGCATGTTGGTTCTCAGTGATGCAAATGGCAGATTCAATAAAGGAAGGATCGTTAAAGCTAATGTATAATGCCGATAAGGGTACGGCAAGCGAAAGGAACGGCATGATGGCCCTAAAATTAAGAAAAAATAATTTTATTTATGAGTAAAATACAATGCTCTGTGTATACCCAGTATTATCAGGTACATGTTCTTCCTAGCTTTTAGACATGAAGCCGAGAACTTAAGCAAAAAATTGAACCATAGTAGAGTTTAGGAGCTATTTGCCTGATAAAATGTCTTATGTTTAATTAAATAACACTAGTTATACAAATTAGTTTTATAAAAAAAGATGTAGGTACCCACCACGTAAAACTTGATAAATTTTTCAGGGAATATGTACCTATTTTGGGGCGTCGATTACGAATCTAAACTCCATTTTTGTCGAAAAAAGCATAATTTTTGAAATATTTCTTCTTAAAGTGCCAAGATTTCTGTTCTTTTACTTTCTTTAAAATCGAAAACATAATCAAATGCAAAGCCGAATGGAATAAAATATTTTTACATAGCAGGCTGTGAAAGTTCAAAAAGAAATGATAAGCCAATCAAGCCATTGCTGAATATTATTGCTGAAGGCAAAGTTTAAATTAAAAATTTTTAAGCATTGAAAAATACAGAAAATGTGTTTTTGCTGCCTTTCAATAAAGACCTCTACAAACTCGCACTTTAGGAATAGGTATTTCAAAAAATAGGCATTATCAACAAAAAAGGGAGATTCGCAATCTTCGCCCCAAAATAGATCTTATTCATGAAAAAATCATCAATTTTGGTGTTGAGTACCGGGTGTCCCACTAAGAATGACTCTCGGCCGTATCTCGGAAACTACTGGGCATAGAAACTCAGGGAAAAAAAATTATAACTAAAGTGGTCATGAGAAAATCCTGGAAATAATTTTTAAGTTCCGCATTTTGCCGCAAGAGGGCGTAATTGAAAAGTAAATTTTAAAAGTTTACATATCCGAAAATTCCACATTAAGGTATATCTTTGATAACACCATTGAAAAGCTTGGACAATTATGCATCATTTTGGTCTTATGCTCATTGGCGTACTGACTTTAATAAAAGGGGGGGAAGCGGTTGAATGTGTAATCAGTTAAATCGCTGTAACTTATAAACGACTTATCCGATTTTAGCAAACTAAAGACTGTTTGGAAGAGAAATGTATGCACTTTCACCAATCGTATTTAGTTGTCCATAATATTTCTCAAAAAAAATCCTAGAGGGAGAAATTTGTAATAACACATTTTTTGATTTTACTCCGAAAATATAAATCATACGGTATAATTATGATACCATAATCGAAAAGTAGATTAAATTTGCTAGAACAAATATTAAAACCGCAGCTCGATATCTCCGTTCGTTTCAGCGTTATCGCCAATAGAATAATTTTTAAAAGTAAGTGATTATATATGGCAGGTTAAAATGTTAAAATTTAACTCTTTCAGTATAGCTCCTTAGTTGTTCCAATGTAAGAATTATATACGGGGTGTCCGGTAACTTATTGGCCATAGAGTAACTGGAGATACTAGACATCAAACTAAGCCGATTAAGTCATATAAGTTTTTCGGATTGTTACTCGTTCTAGAGATACAGTGTGTTGAAAGTAAAAGTTTATTCTCAAAAATAAGCTATAATTTTAAAACGGTTTAATGAAGCGAATTGAAAGTTGGCAATAATATGTTATTATGAGCAAGACATAAGAATTTGTAGAAATTTTAAAGTTTCAAACTAGAGGGCGCTAGTTGCATACACTGGGCTTCATAAATCTATAAATTTTTTTCTTATCTGTGATATTAGGTGTTTTTCAATTATAGTTTCTTAAAAAGGGCATTTTCTGAGTCAAAAATGTGTACTTGATTGATCTTAATATCTTTAACGGTTTTCGAGATATTTCCCTTTAAACATCCCAAAGCATAAAAAAACATAGTAAATAATTAAATTAACAAAAAAAAACAAAAGTGACAATCCGAAAAAACTTATATGACATAATCGGCTTAGTTTGATGTCTAGTATCTCCAGTTACTCTACGGCCCATAAGTTACCGGACACCCTGTATTAAATCATTAAAATATACAAGAAATTGGTTGCATTGAATTTTTGCATTTTATATATAATATAAATGCAAATGGACATATTTTCTACAATATACATGTCCCCTTGCCTCCCCTTTTATATATGAACCATTTTTGAATCTATACATTTTCAATTATTGAAGGTTAGGTGTATTAAAACAATTTTTGTATTTAATATTCCAATAAAAGAAAACAAAATCATTGTGGAAAATAAGTTTGAAATGTAAAAAAAATTTGGCAATATTGTAAATATCTTCGTTTCAATACATGGTTTAGCATGCAACTTCAAAATTACTCGTAACTGGCTCATATCATGATACAACCAACTGTATCATGGTATTGGCTAAATGTCTACTTTCACATTGTGATTGTCTTTTACACTTCTGGGTTCTAGACACATCAGCTATAACAAAAGTCGGTTGTGTTCTAGGTTAACGACCTAATATCAATATCCTATCTCATATCATGAAATCAATCATGGCGTATTGGTCTATATTTGGAAATTTAATAGAATTGTAGAATATAAAAAATAAACCAAATTTTAGGTAGGTACCTTAACTGAATCATATCTTCCGATAAAGACTCTGTTTACATCAAGGCCAAATAAATATTCGCGTATATAGGCCCATCATCGATTTTTATTATTACCAGGAAATGTGCTGACGCAATCTCTTCCACCGTATTTTCTTAAAATATCAGAATGGAGAAAGATATGGAAAAATTATACTTACTGCATATTTATAAAGTTACTGGCACACTTGCGTGTGCAAACGGTTTTCTACTAGTAGCCCATTGCGCCCGGGGATGCACTTGCCTAAAAAAAAATTAACACACTTTACCCAGATACGAATGAAAGAATAATGAGAAAAACATGGCGGCGGTTCTAGTGTCACATGTTTTTTCCACTGCGCATGTACCCACAGTACCGCACATGTAATTATTTTGTTTGGCGGGAAAGAGAATGGAATAACGGAATAATTTGGGTCTAGGTTGGGTCCATGATACAACTATACAAGGTATGATATCAACAGGGTGCGCAGTGGATCGTGACGTCACATTGTGACGAATTTTTGAATTGAATTATAGGGCAAAGCGTAGTTTACGTTATTAAAAGGCAATTTTATATGAAATTTTTAATAAATTTATTTCAAACTATATTAGCATTAGAATTTGTACTGTGACTTAAATTTTGAAACATACATTTTAGATTGATTACTGTGATCATGAAAAATTGAGGTTATTGTTTTTTTCTTTTCTAGAAAGTGTTGCATCGTGTAATTTTGTACTTAGTTCTCTGATACGAAAATACATCCTACATCTAAAAAATAACATTTTTACCTTATCGGAATATAATACCGAGCTTAAACAACGGAAAATATCGCAATATGACGATTTTTAAGCCCAAGGTGACGTCACGAAAACCTACGCGGTATCATATTATATCTACTGTAGTTGTATCATGGGTTGGGTCTAGGCTCTAGGCAATGTTCTGTTTTTATAGCGATTTCGATTTACAGATCTCGGGCACTGTGAGAATGCTCTCCCCGAGATTTGCGTGTTCGAGTATTGAAATATCTCACTATATGGCTACGACAGATCTCGGGCAGATCTATGACGTCACAGAGCGCTCTCAGAGTGCCCGAGATCTGTAAACCAAAATCGCTATTAAGATCTAAAAACCTTGGGGTCTACGATTATTAGTAGAGATGAGATAAACGGCGACTCTCAGGTAACCGGTGACAGTGACCTTAAAGTCACCGGTATTTTTAGCAGCGACTGCAGTCCCAGGGTGCGTTCACAGTTATTAACCCGGGGGTAAAACTTCCAAACGTAAAATTTGTCCGAAGTTTTGGTCGAGGGAAAATTTACCGGATGATTTTTAACTAAAACTATGAACGCGACACGTCAATATTGTTGTCCCATTTTTCTTTAATATGATCGGCCCTTATTATCGACAATGTAAATTATGCTGTAAAAAAAATTTCAAAACATTATCAAAGCTTGGCTAGACCGACGGCTCTCGATGCAAGATGTAACGCAAGATGAGAAAAATTTATCAAAGCTTGGCTAGACCGACGGCTCTCGATGCAAGATGTAACGCAAGATGAGAACAATTTATCAAAGCTTGGCTAGACCGACGGCTCTCGATGCAAGATGAGAAAAATTTATTAAAGCTTGGCTAGACCAAACGGCTTTTTATTGTTGTCAAAATCGGGAAAAATGATTCATTTATTGGTTGTTGGGTAAACGGTTTAGTTTCTTTTATTTCTTAGTGCATTAGTGGGACAAAGAACCTAATAATCCGTTGATTTATCCTTACAGTGGCAGCGCCAGGATTTTTGGGATGGGTGGGCACAAGTGGGCCCGATGATATTAGAGTGCACACTACCAAAAAAAATGACTTCAAAAAAAGGTCAACTACCCCTACACAAAAGGCGAAGCCCGAAAACCACAACACTACACCTCCACAACCTACGCAAAGGGCAGAGCCCGACAAAAGTGATGAGCAAAAAAAAACAAAATTCCCCTCTTGTCCAAAGTGGCGTCTAAAAAAAGAGTCATCCTCGTTCTCTTGAAAATAACATACAATAAAACTTTTATAGTCAAATCCCCCTTCCCCCGGAAATTCCATTGCAATACCATCAATTTTGGGTGGGCACTAGGGGTAGGTGATGTTTTCAGGGTGGGCCGGTGCAGTTGAGACAGTCCTGAATAAAAAAGATCTTACAGATTCGTACCAATTTGTTATCCATTTCAAAAATCTTAATTTGTTTTTCGAAATGTTCTTTTATTTAGTATAGCTGCCTATGTTTCATAAGGGAGATGACGTAAGTCCTCCAGTTTTAGTTTTTAGACATCCATAGATTTCATCCCAATGTTTCAAGGAATGTGACAAATATTGATGGCGATACCAAACGAATAATGAATATGTGCCTTTATTGCAAGTAGTATGACAAATTATATTGCACTAGTGCATATACATACATAATATCTTTTCCCATAACCTATAATAATATAAACATACATAATCTATTAATTAATAAAGCGAAGAATTAGGGCTTGGTTTTCCAAACTCCTAATTGACAATGTCTCTTCTAGAGAGTATTTACGACTTCGTTACATATTCTATATAACGAACTTTAGCACACCAGGCCAAATATAATAAAATGAGTTATGCATCATGCTTACTTCTATTTACTTATGCTAAGACCGAATCGTAATCGGGTTCCTCATTTTTTAGCTTAAACTGCACCACTTTCCAAAACACTTCAGGGCCATAATAGAGCTCAGACGCAACAGAGTCTTCAAGCATAGCTTTTCTCCATTTGCGCAATAGAGAAATTTGGTTGTCTTGAATTGGTAATTTTGCGCCTAACTTAAGGACAAGACATCCGGCTCTTTCGGCCCAAGGCCACAATGCATAGTCCACCTGGAAAGATAAAATATCATGTACAGTGTCACAGATAAAATCCGCAGCATATGGGAATTTTTTTTCTAATCGCTTGAGGAAAATTTTGATTTTGCAATTCGTTGTTGCTTTAAAAGTAATATCAAATTACGTGCACATAAGTAGTCACGTAACTTTTTTTTAACTGTCAAATTAAAAATTTTTTAACAAACAATGCAAAAAAAAGGTGCGGAAAAAAGCTACCACAAGTTCCTGAGGCGTAAATATGACGATCTAACTCAACTTACGTCCAAAAGTGGATGATTTCTGAGATACAGAGTGTCAAAAGCAGTTCAATTTGGTTTTCATTTTTTATAAATACTTTTTTTAACAATTGGTGTATTGTCACAATATTCGGCTTGAGGGGGTTTTGCGGGGTCAGAAATTAGAATCTGCTTTCATTTTTATTGTAAAGGTTAGAGGGTGCCACCTGCAGTACCTTGCACACATTTAAAACGAAATAACTTTTTTGAGCCACCCTATATTTAACTTTTAAATACAAATTCGGATTCTCCAACGTCTTTTACCTAAAAAAGGTATACGTGGTAAGAGTTGATTTGAGCAGCTGTTTTTGAGATATCTGGATTTAAAAAATTCACTTCGTGTATGGCCAGGTCTAAATTATTGTTAAAATTAACAACACATTTATGTACCTAATTGTTTTTATTTTAGTTTTTAGTGACGGTATTTTAATTTACCGCCTACGCTTCAAATGTGTTTAATTTATTACAATAATTTAGACCTGGCCATACACGAAGTGCCTTTTTTAAATCCAGATATCTCAAAAACAACTGCTCAAATCAACCCTTACCACGTATACCTTTTTTAGGTAAAAGACGTTGGAGAATCCGAATTTGTATTTAAAAGTTAAATATAGGGTGGGCTCAAAAAAGTTATTTCGTTTTAAATGTGTGCAAGGTGGCGCCCTCTAACCTTTACAAAGAGCAGATTCTATTTTCTCACCCCGCAAGACCCCCCCCCCCCCCCCCCAAGCCGAATATTGTGACAATACACCAATTATTAAAAAAATTATTTATAAAAAATGGAAACCAAATTGAACTACTTTTGACACTCTGTATCTCCGAAATCATCCACTTTGGGACTAAGGTAAGTTGGGTTAGATCGTCATATTTACGCTTCAGGAACTTGAGGTAGCTTTTTTTTCGCACCTTTTAGAGACACCCTGTACATATAGGAAACTGCATGTCAACATTTTCAGAAATCCTCGCCCTCGGCGGCACGGGACAACGTGACCGGCGGGAGCTGAAATTTTGCACACTTTATTTTTTCATTGTAGAAAATCATTCTAGAGAAGATTTATTTTACACAGGTTTGATTATTTTTTAAAATCTCTAGAGAATCCAAAAAATTTAAATTGTACTAGAAACTTTAAAATTGGTACATACATAAAAAATTAAAAAATATACAATTTTTTCCTGTAACATCCCTCAAAATTATAAAACATAATGCCATATTTTGAAAAAATGTTAAATTTGACAGTTAAAAAAAGCCACGTGACTACTAATATGCACGTCGTTTGATAATAATAATAATAATAATAATATATGTATGTATGTTATTATAATATAATAATATAGAAGAAGTAGAAATTCATCCTATTAATAATATAAATAAGGATTTATGTTTTTGGATTCTAGGAAAAATTCCCATTGATTTATTTGTCATTTGCATGGTAAACTAATTTTTAGACTTTCTGAATTTCTGTAGCAATTAAAAACAACTTATAAAAATTACTATTTAGACTCGCTTTTTGTTACTTTTGGTTGACTTATTGATAATACAGGTTGACAGAATCTTTGAATATCCCCTTTCAAAAACAATATTAAGCAAATAAAAGAAAAATATTACCATGTTGGGCTTATCCCCTCCAAAGAATTTTGTGCCTCTTGCAGACAATTCATCTTCCAATGGTTGAAGGGGTTCCAGCAACTCTTTTAGCCATTCCTCAGGAGTTTTTTCGTCGTGACCAAAAAGACAGTGATTAAATGCAGCAACGGCAGGTCCTATTTTTTGAATAATCTCTTTATCTTTTTCTTTAGATGCTGGTTCAGCTGGGTACAGAGGATTTTCAAGAAATTTTTCATCTAAGTAGTTGCAGATATCTAGACTTTCAACAATCACTTTGTCGCCATCAAGTAAAGCAGGCACCTTACCTAAAAATTGAAAAAAAAAATAGGGAAAAAGATAAAACTTTTGGCAAGTAGGTAGCCTCACGGAGTTAAACAGGAATTCCAGTAGTCCTATGGGAAAATTGCCCTATGAAATGTGTTCAAGAATACAAGATCGCCATTTTTATGGGAAAAATGGCATATCCCCATGGGAAAGTCTACTCCCATGAACCAAGAATTGAGGCACAGGTTGTTAAAACTACTATATACAGATTGAGGTTTATTCTGTTCAAGATATATGTATTCAGTTAAATATTTGATGTATTCATGCCTTGTGGGACACATTCAGCCAGAATATGTTCACATGAGTGAAGGGCAGGTTAATTTAATTAAATAAAAAATATTGAAAATAAATATATTCATAAAAAATAGTAATGCATTACTGTATGTCAGAGCTGGGAATATTTCAGCACTCAAAAAAAGTGCTTCGAGCACCAAGCCCTTTGGAAAAGTAATTGCCTAGCAGCAAGCACCAAATGCTTTTGAAATTCTAAGTGCTTGCAACTATCAATTATAGAGGAAAGTAATTGCATCATAACTCAATTACCCAGCATCAATTACACAAAAAGTGCTTTAAATCATTGCTGATTATTTGCAGGTGCTTGCAAGCACTTGTTTCTCACATCAACCACCAAGCACTTATTACTTTTTCAATTGTTTCCTCCACAAATAAGCAAAGTGTTTCATTTTAAAATAAAAAGCAACGTGACGTGCATCTAGGGATGGCTGTTCAATACGGGAACTGATCCGGCGGATGTGATCCCTGTGCGTGGACTCATGGAACTGATCCGGATTAAAATTTAAAACAGGTACGGGTACGAGTCCGTCAAATTACATGAGACTGCGGACGCGATAGATCAAACCGTGGTATTCGCTTGTTTGTCGCCATGGACTTGAAATGTGAAATGTAACGGAGCAGTGGACTGGCACGGCACTTTCGCCAGCTGAATATTGGACTTGTAGTTGTAGAGTGTAATTTATGTTCATGTAGGTACTCATTCACCACGTTTTAATGAGTTTGCTTCTTTATTGTTGGTTAGGTTATCGAGTTCTGAGCAATAGGATAATTTACAGCGCCTTTTTATAGGTAAAATTATATATACTTATTATGTAAAAGTTATAAAAAAACGGTAATATTATTTTTATATTATAATTTATTTAGATTTATGTATATTATTATATAGAAAATAGGGAATTAGAGACGGCATGACGCCATTCCGGCATAGAAAACGCAATGGACTAGAACACTAGAACTGGACTGATATAGTGGACTCGTTGGAATTGAATCGGCCGCGGGCTCGGTGATACAGCATCGCCCTGCAGGCAGGGCCGTCCGGACTCGATACTGGAACTGATCCGCGGAGTCGATACTTGATAATTTGGGATCAGTTCCGAACTGATCCGCAAAAATTTGTGGATCATCCATCCCTACGTGCATCCAGCCAGTAATTGCAAGAACTATTCTCACAATCACAATTGCCTAGTTAAAAGTAACTAAACAACGAATGCATAAAGCATAAATCCATCGAAAACAGCATTACTCAGAGTTCAGCCTTGGCCTTTAAGAGTTGAGGTTATGTCATTTGTTTTGAAAAAATTTAAATTTCTTACCAACCTTCAGGGTGAATCTTTAGATACCATTCCGGCTTGTTCATAAGATTAATGTTAATGATGTCATGAGGAATTTGTTTAGCTTTCAAGACCAACCTAGCTCTATGAGCAAACGGACAAAATTGCATCGAAAACAGGCGCAAAAGACCTTCAATTCGTGGAGGCTCCAAAGATCCTAAAATGTTTGAAAGTGAAAGGTAATTTATAGTAATATTACTAAATACACATACACAAGAAAAATAGATACTAAAATTCATCCTACCTTTAGTTAAATGCTTGGACGGCATTTTTTGTCAACGAAGACAAATAAATAAACACAGAATAAATAAATAGATTTTTTCTTTTGAGGCTAGAAGCACAGAACTCGAACAAAATGAAACGCTATTAACGTGTTAAAATATAGGTGTCGCTGTGGCTTTGACATGACATTAATGGCGATGCTAGTACCGCGAAACGGAGTGGTTTTAAACTAATATTTGCAGAAGTCTGGTACGGAAAGCCATATTTTATGTTTTTATCTTTGAAGATCAAATTATTATTTTGAAATTTAAAATTTGTAGTAAATATTAATATTAATTAATTACGTTTTTATTAGTAATAAATACAATTTGCACTGCACGATTTGTAATAACGTATTTTTATAAAAAATTATTTAAAACAAATTTTAAATGTCTAAATATGAATTTACCTCGATGACAAATATTTTTGGTTTATTATTTTTAGTAAAACGATCAATAATACAACTTTTTTATTGCACCGAATCATTTAATTTATATAAAATAAAGTATTTTAAGAACGTCTCGAAGGAGTCTTAAAGGACGCCTTGAAGGATTCCTTAACCGACCTATACAAAAGCAGAAGCCAAGGAATTAACGCGGGCCTCCTTCAAAGTGTTCTCAGGCTACTACATACCACCCTCTACAAACACCCGCAGCATAAATAAATTTAGTGTCATAATCATTAAAGTTTAAAATTTATTGAATGATAGGATGAGGCTGAAACTAGCAGATAGCAGACGTGATGGAATTCGCGCGCTAAGTATATCAAATGTATTTGAAAGCAAATCTCTTATAAATAGTTTATTAAGTAACAAATGTTTATGATTTTTTACCCACACTAATAAAAAAGTACTAACTAAGTACTTAAAGGGTGAAAATAATTCTTGTTTCAAAAACACCCCTAGCAGACTGGGTTCAAAGAAAAATCAGTAAAATTCACATTTATAAAGTTTTTTTTGTAATTTTTGGCAGATATATGTATGTACCTAGAGTAACGTCCCCTAAACGCCTATAAGAGTTAAATAATTTGTGTGACAAAAATACCCCAAGCAGGCAGGCCACGCCCTTTAAATTTATTTAAAAAATCCTGTTAAACTATTTATGATTTTTTTTTGTAATTTTTGGTAAATGTACCTAGAATAACGTCTCCTAAACGCCTATAAAGGTTAAATTATTTGTGTGTCAAAACCACCCTTAGCAGACAGCTTTCAACCCCTTTCAAAGAAAAATCAACAAAACCCACATTTATGAATTTTTTTTTATAATTTTTGGCAAATGTCCGTAGAATAACGTCCCCTAAACACCTATAAGGGTTAAATAATTTGTGTGTCAAAAATACCTCTAGCAGACAGACCACGCCCTTTAAAAAAATAAAAATCCAACAGTATTTTATTGATGCATGATAGCGTCGATTGTTTTAAGGTGCAAATTTTTTTGATGGACAGGAAAAGGAACCTTCTCAAGGATAGAAAAGCTTGCTGCCATTGCTTGAAGATAGGACATTCGTCGAAAATGTGTCTAGGACGGCTAAAATGTATAGTATGCGCCAAATCACATGTCACTTTAATGTGTCCCGAGCTGTAAGTGATGGCTGAATAGCCCTAGCAGCTCAGGCCACCCAGTAACGCAAAACAGCTGTAAGTGAATCAAGAATCTGAACTTCGCGATTTTGAGAAAAGTAAGGACAGTAAGATCTGTGAAGTCGATGCAGCGTTATTCAAGTAATCACGTTTTTCTACAAACTTTGGGGGTAAAATTAATTGGGAAAAACAGATCGTGTGATGTGCGAGTTTTAGTGGGCTCCGGCTCTCATGCAGAGGTCTTATATTTTAAAGAATACTGCTGAAAGACTATAATCTGGTCAGCATGATGATCATTTCGGCCAATGTCATGTATGTCACAGTCAAACTTGCTGGTTAGTTAAGTGTGATTAAAATTTTGTATATAAGCCGACATTAGTATTAATAACACTTGTTAAACTCATAAAGTCATCATCAATCAAGTTCATCTTTATCGGTTACTCGTTCTAGAGATACAGGGTGTTGAAAGTAAAAGTTTATTCTCGAAAATAAGCCATAATTTTAAAACGGTTTAATGAATCGAATTAAAAGTTGGCAATATTATGATTTTATAAGCAAGAAATAAGAATTTGTAGAAATTTTTAAGTTTCAAACTAGAGGGCGCTAGTTGCATACACTGGGCTTCATAAATCTATGATTTTTTTTCTTACCTGTGATATTAGGTGTTTTTCAATTATAGTTTCTTAAAAAGGGCATTTTCTGAGTCAAAAATGTGTACTTGATTGATCTTAATATCTTTAACGGTTTTTGAGATATTTCCCAAAGCATAAAAAAACCAAGTAAATAATTAAATTAACAAAAAAAACAAAAGTGACAATCCGAAAAAACTTATATGACATAATTGGCTTAGTTTGATGTCTAGTATCTCCAGTTACTCTACGGCCCATAAGTTACGGGACACCCTGTATAAGCAAAAATAAATTAGGAACGATTTTACTTTCATTTTGATCCAAATTTTTTGTATTCCTCACCTTTTCGTCCCGGTTAAGTTTCACCGTGTGGATGACTATTCTTAATATATCAATGTTTTTGATTCTGCAAAAAAAAAACCAGGAATATGTATGAAAGCAGAAGGTGAACTCATGTCTTATTTAGTTAAAATTCCTAAATTATATATTGTTGCACTAAAACAGATTAAACTTAAATATTGCTAAATATAATGTTATGACATATACCAACAAAACACCACTTTTGATTTTAAATATAACATATCCTGGAAAGACCTACTGTGTTTAAGTAACATAGGAATTATTTTCCATAGAGAACTATCCTTTCTTCCTTCTATTGATCACGTCGCATCGTGTCCACCGCCTATAAATCACTTTTACTCTTAGAACTACTAGAGATTTTCAGTCACTTGACCCTTTAGTAACTTTGTATCGTTCTCTTGTTGGATCTAAATTGGAATACTCTTCAATCGTTTGGTCTCCGTTTTATAAAATCCACATTGACAATATTGAGCGTGTTCAAGGACGTTTTTTGAAAGCTTTGTGGTATAGATCTGATGGAGTTTATCGCGACAGAGGTTTTCCTTATAATCAGCTGCTGCCATGATTCTCGTTTGTTAGATTACGTGATAGACGCACATGTTCTACGTAGTTATTTTTACATAAACTGCTCAATAACAATATTATTTGTGAAGAGCTGCTGCACAAACTGAACTTTAGAATTCCTTTTCTAAATTCTCGAAAACCTTCTACTTACAACCTTCACGAACCAATGTCTTTAAATATTCTCCCATCAGTAGGGTGTGTACATGTTACAATGAGAATGTCCACGCCTATGTTGAACTCTTTAATTGTAGAGCTTGAGCGCTGTCACAAGACATTTTTATCACTATACTAATGGACGTATGTAGCTACTTTTTTCATTTCTTTTTGTATAGGATACCTATTATTACCACGGTATTGTTAGTTTTATAAATCTAGATATTCCTAATCTTTATGTTTTCATTTTACCTAATTAAATTCCGGTTTCTACCTGTTTTGTAACTGAGAAACTGTAAAACAGTGTATGGAATACATAAATAAAATAAATAAACAAAAAAGTTTTCTATATATTTTTAACTATACTGCATGTGTATATGTAAGAAATTATCGAAATACAAAATTATTTTATTATTTATCGAAACTTATTTTGTAAATTAGTCATAATTGAATTTCTTTGATACTTCACTTCTCTTCTACAAAACGAGGATAAGAAAGCAGGACACTGATAAATTACTGTTTCTTCGCAGATAGCTCCATTTGTGTGGTTTGATTGTGTAAATTTAAATTCACTTTCTGAATGCACTGAAAAAAGAGAAGTTGCGTTTTTAATTTACAGAGTAGAGGCTTTCTGAGGAGTTTTAAGAAAGACGACGTTCAACTCCAAAATCGCCAGACTGGACAAAAATGCAGAAAAAATAATCTCCTTTTACCAAAGTACCCTGGCACTATCAACATTTTCTACAAGAGCTTTATTTTCGCCTGTGACCCATTTTTTAATTTTTTAAATTCTTAAGTAGGTATATTTGGATGGATGGCTATAACAACTAGATGGCTTTATAACTAAAACTTTTTTAGTGGCTTTACCAATTTTTAATTTTGAAGTTTTCGCCCCTCTTGTCGCTCCCCCTAAGTCTATAATTTTAAGCAAAATAAGCACTCTATTACTTACAGCAATAAATATTGGCAAACAAGCAATTTCTATGAGTAGAATGAATAAAGAATTCATCCTTTTTGGGCGAAGCTTTAACTTGAAAATATGCTATGGCATAATTTGGAAGGTGAGGCCAATGGGACAGTCGTTCAGAATATTCGGCGGTATACTTCCAATGATCGTAATTTCCACTCTCTTCGACAATAGAGAAATCAACTCTAAAAATTATAAAAAAATTAAAACTCATCGTCTCACAACCCAAAATACATTTTCTACACAGAGAACTACAACCATAGTTTCTACAAAAAGAAATAGAATGTATTGTAGAAGAATATATTGTCACCACAGAAAACAACATTTCTATAATTGTAAACATGTTTTTGTAATTGGTTATTTTTCTATCACAGCATTTTGAGTTGGGTCTTGGGCCATAGAATTTCGTATATTAGTGTATTTTCGTCGTTTTTTATTCCACAGAGCAACATTTATGGCTGGAAAGGATACGGTTCAATTTGTGTGTTAAAACTGAAAATAACTGAGGTTGCAACGTATGTTTTTTTTTAAGTGACAAATGTAACAAAGTGACAAAATAACTATAGTTATAGTACAATATTTCCGAAAATGCCTTTGTCAAACTGTAGGAACTGATGCTATCAAAACATATGAAAAAAAATTAATTACCTATATAAATATTTCCTGATTTAAACCTTACTTTAAGAAATAAATGTTTTATACAGTAAATTAATTTCTAATTTATTTAAATACCCATTCCAATTCTTCAAAGGTGTTCCAGAACAACTAGGTTATTTCTTGAGAGTGAAAAATATAAAGAAATGTAGCACTACTATATTGGCACTATTTTATATAAAATTACTAAATGTTTATGATGGCATCCTGTTGATATATACATATATGGCTTTAAACAAGCATCAAAATAAATAATTATTGTTCTTTAATATCCTATTAAACATGTTTAAAACCATACGTAGTAAACAAGGTGACTACAGATATTCAAAGATTTTATATAAAACATTAGTTATTTTTTTTCATATATTTCACATTCAAGACATTCCCCGTGGATTCAAGAACATTTGTATATAATATCTAAATAACAGAGAAATATTGTTGTAGTAGGAAGACACTCTTTACTGCTAGGTAGGGGCGGTTCTAGACCCAAAATATTGGGGGGGCACCACATTGGCGCAGCCACAATTTTTGGTAGCCTTCGCAAGTAAATAACGCCGCAGCCCAAAATTTTTTAGGATCACGCCCAAATTGTAACAAATTATGTAAATAATAAAGCACCCGGAATTTTTTTTATCATTGGCATGAAATCATAAGTAAACTGCTGGACAATTGCTTTTGAGCATAAAAATTTCGCCTAAATTTAACAGTGAATATTTTCTGAACCAAATATGATATCGACCTACAGTTTTGAATGGTTGATAGATTCATCCCTTGGAAAACAATTGTCAATTTTGGATTTTCTATAACTGTCAGAAAATTTTATATACAGGGTATTATAGAAGACGATGATTTTTGCTCCAATTTTAATGGCGTGTAACTTTCACAATAACATTTTTAAATTTTATCACTCTACCTCAATTGAATCACTGGTTCATAGCAAAGAAAGTAATTTATCAAATTTTTGATATCTGCTATATTTTAAGAAATACCGATTTTTTTGAAAAACCTTGCTTTATTTTAACTTATTGGTAGCTAGATCTCACTATGCGTTGTATCGTGCAAACTTTTCGAGTGATTATTATACCTTATGAAAAGCTTGATTATGTTCAGTAACAATAGTTGTACCTAACTGTTATGATATACAGTGGCGTACTTATAAACACCTTTATGTCTATGCAAAGTTTTTGATATGATTACCTATCATGTTTCGCGAAGATTTTTGCTTCAATGCGAGGGTGCCTGAAACCTGAACTAGGGGCAAAATTTAAAAAAAAATCGTTTTTCTAATTGCTTTATTATTTATTATTATTCTGTGTATAAAATATATACCAAACTGATTGTATTTCTCTCGAGATATTTTAAAGTTTTTTCAGAAATATTGGGGGGTCCTGGGCCCCCCCAGGTCCCCCCGTATGACCGCCCCTGCTGCTAGGTAAATACTAGGGAAATAAATAAATTTATTTAAGATTCAAAAATAATAAATAATTTATTTTTTAACTAGGTATTAATGTTAATATGTTTTAATTCAAGTAAAAACATTATTACTGAAAATGCAATAGAGGGAGGATTAAAACCCGCCTCAACCCCCCTCACTGCGCCGCTGAACATCACCTATACATATCAAAATCACAAAAAAACGTTGCTGATGCACATTATTGTAAACCTTTATTGTAAACTTAATTTTATGGTTACTTACATTGTAGGATTTAAATATTTCATATTACTAAAATCTGCTACAAATTCCCATGGTTCATTCGGATGCACTTTAGGGAGAAACACTAGCATTTTGTGCTCATAGTTTTTTACTCTGACCACAAGATAAAGTAGAATCAACCCAAACACTACTCCTACAGTTCTCCGTGTTTTCCATTGAACTTTGTTCATTTTCTCTCTTGATTTCTAACCAGATATAAAATGTTTTAACAATACAAATTCCCAGTACAAGACTCTTCTCACATTCAAATTTGATTCGCAACCACTTTAAAATTCAAATGCATGCAAATACGTATAAAAATAATTTCTCTGGATTATAAAACGTATTTTTAACTCATCGGAAGTTGCTTATCTTTTGTGACTGAACTTTTTCCTATCGTATAAAGCTTTTTAAAGTTTCATATTACTTTCAGAAGGTCATTGCCTTCGGTGCCTCAAGCTATATACCGATGAATTGACGAAGGACGAAGGACACAGAGGCCTCAGTGGCGTATTTAGGGGGGGAGGGGCTGCCGGACGGTAGCCCCCCCCCCCCCCCCCCCCCCCCGCCTAGGAGCTCGCGGGTCTAAAAGTCTAATTGCAAACTAATTTTTCGTTACACGTTTGGACTTTTAATTTTTAAATAATGTATTTTTAGCTTAGATTACAAAGGTATTTTGAGAAACGTTTAGTTTTTAAACTTTACCTCCTAAAAGTCCTGTTTTATATTTTTCCCTTTTTTAGAGCTATTTTAAGTCAAAAAAAATATAACCCAATGCAATATTTTTACAACAAAAACATAAAAACAATTAAATTTATTTTTAAAGAGAAAAATTAAAGTTAAAATTTTAATTGAAACATTTTTTATGGAAGAAGTGTATAATTTATAATACAAAAAATAGTGCGGGAAGAAACGAGAATGCTTTGTTATGCATATAAAAAACGATACTTAAGAAGGAGTATTCCAAAACCCAAGCATTTGCACCAAAAACTGTTCTTAGATCTACGCTCCTAAAATACATGATTTCTGAAAAAATCAACAATTTTGGCGTGAGGAGCGATATTTACTTTATTTTTAATCATGAAAAACCGAACCCGAAAAACGCTGGTTAGAGTCATACATACGTATTATGTTAAAATTTTGGATTGACGCCAATATTTATATTTTTCACAAGTACCTATACATTTTTTTAAAATAAAGAGCCAGCTAGGAATATCGAAAAAACATTTACAAAAATAAATTAATCCAACCATGCAGAGGGGGAGAGGTAATAATTTAATTTTCGAAATTTGATAATAGTTAGGTGAATTTTAAATGAACTTTGGGCGTGGCCTCGAAAATGTTTTGCCTGCGGCGCTTTTCCGCCTTCTTCGCTAGGTACAATATCATGAAATACATGCAGTCCCGGCTGTCCCTCGTCCCTCTCTCCCGAAAAATAAATGTCCTACTTAGGCTCATTGAGCCCCCCCCCCCCCCCCCGAGCATATTTTCTGGCTACACCACTGAGAGGCGTAATTCATTTTCATTTAAACAAGTTTGTTTCTAAACAACTTTACTATTTTTCACTACTAAAAGAATATACAAGTATAATTAATTATTGTTAGTTATTCTTGTGGTGGTGTAATCTGGAAGAAATGTGCACCGGTACGGTGACGGTTGTATTTTTATTATACGATGATTTTTGCATTGGTTAAATAGTAGTAGGATCAATGATACCGAATAAATAGATTGGAGTAAAATAAAAATCAAATTTTCTTATAAAATTTTGTCCGGCGAGGGCATGCAACTAATTATAAAACCCTACATCTAGATCATCGACTATATTCGTTTGTTTTCTGTCTTTTTCTACTCGCAACTTAGATGGCCATGTATTAAGAAACAGGTATAAAAGATTATTTTACTGCTAATAAATGTTCTTACTATATACTACAAACAAAGGTTAAATCTAAAAATCCATTACATAAGAAAAACACTAAGTGTCACCAGCATTGTGTTGAGGGAAGGGGGGGGGGGGCTACAATTTTCAAGGCTCAAGGTAAAAAAAACACCCATTTTGTGAGGCTCAGGGGGGCACCCTAGAAACACGAGTGTCCACCCAAAATTAATGGATTCGGTTTTGCAATGTAATTTCCGGGGAGGAAGGGGGATTTGGCTATGAAAGTTTTGATGAGATAGGAGTGGTACCTATTGTATGTTATTTTCAAGAGAGCTATACATTTTTTTTAGTTTTTTTTTAGAAGTCACTTTTGATTTGGGTAGCGCCCACTCAAAAATCATCGGGCCCGCTTATGTCCATCCATCCCAAAAATCCTGGCGTCGCCACTGGTCGAATGGAAAAATTCTACAAAAATTGGTAGCAGCAGACGCTGGATATACTTAACTTACAGCAAAACGGATTACCCAACATCATCCGCGCGCCGCCAAGTTGTAACTTGGCCAGATAAAGCTCTACATGGCAAAGACAGCTGCTGAAACAAAAGGTTTTATAATTTCTAGCCAAGACCGTGTCATTCGAACTCGAGACTATGAAAAGGTCATCTTGAAAAGAAGTGTTGAAGATGTGTGCACAAAATGTAATTGCCCCGGAGAAACAATAGAACATATTACGGCGGGTTGTGGTGCCATGGCACCCAAACGCTTGAATCCCCTGACTATCTCTTATACTGGGAAATGCCAATATCAACGGATAGAACAGTAGACCACAACCGTCTGGATATTCCTCTTATTGAAAAGACGACCAAAAAAGCTTTCATAATCGATATGATCGGCTAACACACAACCTCTCTAAAACCGAATTGGAAAAGAAAACCAACTAGGTACCTACTCGAATTTGGCGATATCCGATAGAGATCAAAAATATATGGAAGCTAGAAAAATAGACATCACTCCGATCATAATATCGGCGGAGGGAGCTATGGCGCAAAATTTCAAGCCCAACTTGGAAAAACTTGATATTTCAGGTTATTTATACCAACAAATTTAAAAAAAGCGGCATTCTTCAAACGTGCCATAGTACGGAAGTTTCTAAACAGTGCCGGTTAAGAAGATGAATTTCTTCTCTGAACTGTAAATAAAACCAGCAATAACAACAAGAAGCTGTGAAACATAACATTGAAAACATAATTTGTCTGTATGAAAACTCACTACCTTCTAATTTTATTTTGGCTGATTTCTAAAAATACCTAACACAGCTTTGATTTAAAAATAGGACAGAATATCGCAGTGCTGCTTAACGAAATTTCGCTGCTGTGTGTGGATTAATATTTAATGTAAAAACTCGAAAAAGTAGGTATTTTTTGCAGTTTTTTTGCTTGAACTAACTTTTTACAAAAATGTTAGATGCTCCTCGGGGTTTTACGCAGTTTTAAAAATATTTTTCCAAAATAAAAAGTAAATGTCGGAAACAAAAATGGAGCAGCAGTGGGCATCATAAATATATGTACTATATTTAGATTTTCAGAGAGTTTTAAATAGTTTCTAATTTAGCTTGAAATGTAAGTCTTTTTTTAACTGGTTTGCTATAAAAAATAATATTCATCTTTCTGTTTTATTGGCTCAAAAATAATACGAATATAAAGCATTATCTAATATTATTTACTAACAATTTCTCTCAATCCGATAAACAATATCTCCACCATACAGTTGTGCTACACAGTTATTTAAATTTAGATCAGGCAATATATTTTATTTGTTAATAAGCTCACTTACTAGAAATAATATTGTAAGATGTACAGGGTGATTCAAAAATACTTTGACTTTAAATATACCTATTTGCTCCGTATCAGATTTGATGCCTACAAATATTTTCAAAAATTGAATCTAGCGATAGGTATTTTTGCATAAAAGGATTGTTTCATAACAGCCTATTCGATTTCATTTCGGCACATATACGTATCCAGGCAAAGACCTTTTTGAGTCTCTTTTGTTAACTATCTGCTCCGCTGTAACAGTATGTTCCACTGTAACAGGCAGCACAGCTATAACAGGTAGCGGATCGCTTCTAAAACTGGAAACAGAAAAACCTATCGGCCTAGATACAGGGCGATTTACGTAATTTTCATTCATTCATTGGAAGATTTTTTATTTCACGATATCTCATCGATATTTGGTAGCCGGCCATAATCAACTTTTGCAAGTCTAAATTATAAAATATTTACAAAATGGGGAACTTCGTGAAACACCGGAAATCGACGCTTTCTTGTTTTTTTTTAAATGGCCAGACCCCATTTCAATTTTATATTTGAATTCTGCATTTAGAAGGAAAGAACTGTTTATTTGACTACGTATTGTTAAAATACATTTGTAGCAAGTCAATTTTAAACACATATACATTATATTATATGTAAATTACAAACAATTTTATACTATCAGTAGTACTACTGCTACACGAAATATACATGTTAGAAATATTACATAACATTTAAAATATTATATATACATACTATACAAAGAGTTACAATATAGCGTACTTATTTAATTTTAAAAATGATTTATATTCATTCACGTGTAAAAAGCTTGTTTCACTAAAAAGTCCTTTATTTTTAATTTAAAATTTAATATTTTCAAATAAAATATTTTTCAACACATTTTGATGAATATAAAAGTAAATTGAAAGCATATATTTAAAGTTCTTATGCTACACACTTCGGGTGAAAATAACATTGTGTCTAACTCACACAGAGGTTTTATACAGGGAGTTGGATGTCAGGCAGGTAACCAAATAAAAAATTAGAGGAATGTAAATATGTACCTATACCCAGGGGCGGTTCTAGACCCAAAATATTGGGGGGGCACCACATTGGCGTAGCCAGAAAATATTCTCGGGTGGGGCGAAAAATTTTCGGGGCCACACCCAAAGTTCGTTTAAAATTCACCTAACTACTATCAAATTTCGAAAATTAAATTATTACCTCTCCCCCTTTGCATGGTTGGATAAAATTTTTTTTAATGTTTTTTTTGATACTCCTAGCTGGCACTTTATTTAAAAAAAAATTTTTGATAGCCTTCGCAAGCAAATAACGCCACAGCCCCAAATTTTTTAGGATCATGCTCAAATTGTATCAAATTATGTAAATAATAAAAAGCACCAGGAATTTTTTTTTATCTGTGGCATAAATTTTATAGTTTTTTTCAGAAATGTTGGGGGTCCTGGTCCCCCCCCCCCCCCGTAGAACCACCCCTGCCTATACCTATGTATAAAGTGATAAATAACAAACACAAATATATTATTTTTTGAAGATATTCACGGCTATTAGTACCTACAAGATCTAAAAAAACATTTATCACGAAGATGTTCGAACGAACAATAAGGGTTTATTTAGGCCTCTTTCAGACGAGGATACTGTATGCGGGATTCTGTATGCGAGATACCGAATCACAGCCGCATACTACCCCGATACTTCTTTGGGATACGTTTTTATTACACATTTCTTAACAAGCTTCAGTGCGGTGCAGTCGTTAATCATGAATATTGAAGAGTGCGTTATGTTATGGTATATATCTAATAAAAAGAAAAATCTTAAAAGAAGACGAACTCTGTGGGTTCATCCTATGGTAGAATTAAGGGAAGCTGGGCGGCTGATTTCAAGATTCAAAAATTCTGTCGCGCGATACTGTATGCGGCGTCGAATGCCGTGTGTAAGCTACAATTTAACTGCATGCTTTTTCTGTATCTGAGATACACGCGTCTGGGATACAGCGTCCTCGTCTGAAAGAGGTCTAAACCACATACCAGGCGGCTAATGTACATAATAAACTAGGTACCTGAAAATATTAAGGCCTCTTTCAGACGAGGATACTGTATGCGGGATTCTGTATGCGAGATACCGAATCACAGCCGCATACTACCCCGATACTTCTTTGGGATACTTTTTTATTACACATTTCTTAAAAAGCTTCAGTGCGGTGCAGTCGTTAATAATGGTATATATCTAATAAAAAGAAAAAAACTTAAAAGGAGACGAACTCTGTGGGTTCATCCTATGGTAGAATTAAGGGAAGCTAAGGGAGCATATAATTTACTTCATCAAGATTTATTACAAGACACTACAAAGTTTTTTAATTATTATCGAATGTCTCCACAATCATTTGAAGAGCTGCACAACATTCAATTACTCACTATCACTTCTGAATAAATACTGGCCGCCTCTGAAATCGAACTTTTTGCGTCGCAAAAGTATGCATGTCTGAACAGTTCCATTAGCCACCATGATAATTCTGTATCTCGGATACTACTTCGCCGCCGGGCGGCTGATTTGTCAAGATTCAAAAATTCTGTCGCGCGATACTGTATGCGGCGTCGAATGCCGTGTGTAAGCTACAATTTAACTGCATGCTTTTTCTGTATCTGAGATACACGCGTCTGGGATACAGCGTCCTCGTCTGAAAGAGGTCTAAAACTACAAACACCGTTACCAAATTAAAAAAATTGTTGACTAGATATTTAAAATAGTGGAAATTGGATATATTTATTATATAATTATATTATGTTATATACAAATTGTTAAAACTAGAGCGTTTATTCACTGTTCAAAATTTGTGTTATCCTTGTTACCAGTGTCTAGAACACTGCTTAAAGGATTTAGTCCTAAGAATTATTGTTATAACTTTTAAATAAATAAATTGTTTAAAAAACAAGCCAAAAGTAACTAGTTATAAAAATAGAACTCGTTACTTTTTTTGATCATATAGTAACGCTTACTTTGTAACGGGTCTTTAATTATTTTACATCACTACTGTTTTTAAGTTGGTAACCTTTATTCCGCAATGTTGGTTTTGTTTTTTTCAAAAATCGAAGGCCGAAATTTGATGAACAAGAACAAAACAAAGAATAACAGTACAAAATGATTTATTTAAGTATTCCTTGATTGATACCTTTGTTTTTAGGCTGAAATAGCCCGCCCAAACGATGGCGGAGACCGAAGGGGGTTCCGAACAGGACGATGTCTCGTTCTTGCGAACGGTAAGTGAGGGTTTTATAGGTTATTATTTTGTAAATAAATATTAAATACAAGTTATAGTTCTATTTTCTCACAAACTATTTAGGTATAAGCTAAAATAAATTTTATCTTTTTGCTGATATTGCTTAGGTATAGGGCAAAATTTAATCAATATAGAAGGAATACAGTACAAACAAAATTAATATATTTGTAGTTCTCTCGAGCTATGTACTATCATTATATAATACTTGATACACATTTATTCATTTATAATATGTTAAGATAAAAAAAATATTGTTGTTGGTTAAGTATTAAATTATTTGAATATTGTCGCATATCAAAATGTTAGACGACTGGAAAAACACCAAAGATGTTTAATAGTTTTATCAAAGCGAAGCAAAGCAAAACAATTTAAGATTACATTATAGTGAATAACACAAGTTTTAAAAAATAAAAATAAAGTAATTAAATCAGTAAATTTAGAGAGTTTTCTCTAAATAAGAGTTTTTCCCTTAAAACTTACATACAACTCTATTTCAAGTAAGTTCAAGAGAAACAATTTCCGCTTTACAGTAAATTCAGGCCAAAAGAGAAATAAACAATTTAACAATTAAATGAACATTTTTTTTTACGGTTCGCTGGCTACGTAGGCCATCTTGAACCGGTCATCGACCACAAATGTGATCTACCGACTGGGGAGTGTGAAACGGCACCTTCATCCTACGAAATATCCGATCTCATCCGGCGTGAATAGGATGGCTAGGTGTCGATTCATTTTACACTCTTCCCTGAGGCAAGAGCACGCCGTGTTCCCAAGCGGTCCCCCGCCCAAGTACTAACCGCGCTCGACACCGCTTAACTTCGGTGATCTGCGGGAACCGGTGCTTAATATGTCGGCAGGCCCTTGCCTAAATAAACATTACAAAGATCACTTACTCACTGGCTGGAAACTGCTCTGTTTCTGTTCACCACACAGCTACCATAAAAAGTCTCCCTACAAACCCGCTCTAAAGTCAACAGGGGAGCAAATATTTAGGCAGTATAGAACTAGCATGGGATTTCCTATGTTTCCAACCACGATTCACCTACTACAGTATAGGTACTATTTGTGTTTAAGTTTATTTATTTTTTTAGGAAGACATGGTCTGTTTGTCCTGTACGGCCACTGGTGAACGTGTTTGCTTGGCTGCAGAAGGTTTTGGCAACAGGCATTGCTTTTTAGAAAATATTGCTGACAAGGTATTAATTAAAATAGGTTTCTTGCTTGATACATTTACCTACTAAAAAATTATTTAATAAAATTAATTTGGAGAATCGTCATAAATTGAATTCACTCAGTTTGATCTTAGAATATGTTTTCATTAATGGTACCCACTCAAATTTTTTTGGAGTTGGTTCTTTTTTTAATCTATATAATATATACAGGGTGTGTCAGTAAAGTGTCTGTCTTAGATAGCACCTAAACTATCAAAGATAGGGAAAAAAGTGTAATACAAAAGTTAAAGGGTTTTTTAGGATGCATAATCTAAAAATATTTTCTAATCTACAGGGTGGTCCTAAAAAGTGGTACTGAATGATAAAAAAGAAAATTAAATGGGACACCCAGTATAATTTTCTAGAATATAATTCAATGAAATAAGGACTTTGCATCCCTATTAAAATTTTTGAAGTGAAATGCAACGTTGCCAAGTAATTAGTATTTTTCCGAAATTTTAGTAATTTTAAGGGTATCGTTAAAAAATCATAGCAACTTGTGGATTAACCCTAGGCAAATATAATTTACGTTGTAAGTACTTTAAGGTACGGTAAAATAATTTAATTTCGTCAACATTTTGTGCTTTATTACTGTTTAAATTTTAGTTTCCCGAACTAACTTTATCGAAATAGAAATATGCGTTATGAATAAAGTTAGTTCAGGAAACTAAAATTTAAACAGTAATAAAGCACAAAATGTTGGCGAAATAAATTTGCAATGACAGCTGTGACAAAGAAAATTATTTATTTTTTGTTCCAAAGCAATCTTGACTAAATAACTTAATTAGAACTTTCCTTTTTTACCCTGATTTAAGACAAATCCTAAAATATTTCAAAAACTATGATATTTAGATATATGACATGTTTAACAAAAAAGTAGGGTTTTCGAAAGATAAATTTTTTTGCCTAAAAAATTAGGGGGGTGCCATTTAAAAAAATTGAAATAAAGCATTTTTAAAACTATCGAGTTGTCCAACTTGTAATGAACGCTCTGTATAAGAGATTTAAAAAATATTATTATGGATCAATATATTGTACCTTAAAGTACTTACAACGTAAATTATATTTGCCTAGGGTTAATCCACAAGTTGCTATGATTTTTTAACAATACCCTTAAAATTACCAAAATTTCGGAAAAAAATTAATTACTTGACAACGTTGCATTTCACTTCAAAAATTTTAATAGGGTTGCAAAGTCCATTGAATTATATTCCAGAAAATTATACTGAGTGTCCCATTTAATTTTCTTTTTTATTATTCAGTACCACTTTTTAGGACCACCCTGTAGATTAGAAAATATTTTTAGATTATGCATCCTAAAAAACCCTTTAACTTTTGTATTACACTTTTTTCCCTATCTTTGATAGTTTAGGTGCTATCTAAGACAGACACCTTACTGACACATTCTGTATATATATAAATAAAAGGAGTTTAGCTTACAATTTATTTGAATATAACTAAATACATAGCACAAACTTAGCGTAGAATGTATTTGCCTTCTGATATTATACTTTCATGGATTATATACTTATACAATACCTTTTTTTTTAAATCAGGAAGTATTTTAAAACAAAAACATTCAATTTCACCCCTGCAAGATTATTTCTCAAATTCCTTTTTATTACCGTTTGATGTCTGATACATTTACCAACAAAAATGTAGTTTAAATTAAATTTTTTTATTGTTATGACTGTTAAGAAATAATTTTTTTATATTAAAATTTTTTTATTTTTTAGAATATCCCCCCGGATCTTTCACAATGCGTTTTCGTGATCGAACAGGCATTATCAGTTCGTGCTTTACAAGAATTAGTTACCGCAGCTGGTAATGAAACCGTAAGTAAACTAACTTTTAACTAACACTCAGTTTTACAAAGTTATGTTACAAGTTTATAAACAAATAACTGCTTATATATCAAATACTATTGAAACTAATAAAATTTGAGTAAGCTCTAATAATGACTTATTGGTGGGATAACTCGTGGATGCCGTGCCTTATATTATTTCTTTAAGCCAAATTTCAGATACCGACGCCGACAGTACATTTTTGTTATACTGTTTAACATCGAAAATACATCGCCATCTTTTTATTTTTTGATTTACTAATTTAAGGTTTGGCTATATGTATTTAATACCTTTAGATTATGCAAATTCTATTTTTTAGTTAAACTTGATGCAACTTTGGGGGTTTTGGTATCTTCTAAATGGTAATTTCTACCAAGTTCTTTGGATTAGTTGATTAATATTCAGTAGCGGCGTCACCGAATTTTGGGACACAGCGTGATTTGTTGAAAATGTCCAAAATTAATTTAATTAAAAGCATCGTATTTTTTTGTCTTTTAGAATCATCGTTAACTTTTTTTAAAATATGAACTTGGGACTTTTTTATTTCATTTCTAAGGATACTTTTACCTCAAATATAATGATCTATCACAACCCTATTCACTTACGTTTCGGAAAAAATTATTACAGAGTTAAATTTGTTTGATGCTTCTAAAAATCGGTAATAAACTTCTTAACTTCTAACTTCTTTAAAAAGCTTATTTTTTTAATGAAAATTAATTGTTACTAAATTATTATCGGCATTATTAAACGAATTTTTTTATAAGCGTCTAATTTAGTTAATTAAGTTGTCTTAATTTGTACCAATATAAAAAATAACAGTATCATCTGCAAAACTATATATTTATTTTAATATACTAAAGAACAAAACAACCTACTCAAATACCTAGTATAATGACCTGGTTTTCTCTTTTCTATAATTATTATGTTATAGACTGATACTATAAATAAAAGGGTGGATACATGTGTTTGCAACAGCAACGCAGGCTATACAGGGTGTCCATGAAATGACTGTACAACGCTTCACCATAAAATCCTTAACCAAAAATAAGGCGATCTAGGCAAACTTACCTATATGCAATGTTGCTTCGTATTGCCGCTATAGGGCGCTAAAGTTTTCAAATTAATATTGTTTTTTCGGAATAATTTCTAAACGCCTTTATCGATTTCCACTAATTTTGAAACAAGGAATGACCAGTATTAATAGCGTGTTTTGACGTATCCGCCATCTTTTTTTAATACCTGCAAATTTAAAAATGGCGTGTGATTGGTAATTAAAAGTTCCTCTTTTTGTTACCCCCCGTAGAAATGACTTAAATTATTTCTCTGGCACTAGCTGACTTCATGTTGAAACTTTTTTGTCTCTTGTAGAATTTTAGCCAGATATGCAGTTTCTCTGCAAAAAAATTATTTACCATACCGTGTAATTCATCGTTGCTGTTTATTCAGAACGAGAAACATGAAAAAATTTTTAATTCTAAATAACTACCAACTAGTTTGATTTTTATAACAATTGTTCGATTCTTTTTCATGTTTTGCATCGTAAATAATTTTTTTGCAGGGAAACTGCATGTCTGGCTAAAATTTTACAAGAGATAAAAAAGTTTCAACATGAAGTCAGCTAGTGCCAGAGAAATAATTAAAGTCTTTTATACGGTGGGTAACAAAAAGAGGAACTTTTAATTACCAATCACACTCCATTTTTAAATTTGCAGGTATTAAAAGAAGATGGCGCATACGTCAAAACACGCTATTAATAGTGGTCATTCTTAGTTCCAAACAGCGGCGGCCAGGGTGGGCACCAGCCCACCCTAGAAACATGAGTGCCAACCCTGGTGCCCCCCCAAAATTGATGGATTCGGTTGACTTGGAAATAAAAGCTTTTATGAGAAAAGAGTGATGTATGTTATTTTGAAGAGAACGATGACTTTTTTTTTTAGACGTCACTTTAGATAATAAGGAAGTTTTGTTCGTCCCCGCTTATGACGTAATAGAGCTTGGCGGGCGACGGCGACCTTTTTTTTTAAATTTTTAAAGTCACTTTTGATTTAAGTAGTGCCCACTCCAAAATCATCGGGCCCACTTGTGCCCACCCATCCCTAAAATCCGCGCCGCCGCTGATTCCAAAATTAGTGGAAATCGATAAAGGCGTTTAGAAATTATTCGGAAAAAACAATATTAATTTGAAAACTTTAGCGCACTGTAGCGGCAATACGAAGCAACATTGCATATAGGTAAGTTTGCCTAGATCGCCTTATTTTTGGTTAAGGAATTTATGGTAAAGCGTTGTACAGTCATTTCATGGACACCCTGTATAATTAATTTATTAGTCTGGGGGAATTGACAAAATGGTAAATAATACACAAAAGTATTATTTAAAATGTAACAAACACATCATGAAGAACTACTACAAAAATATAAGAATGGCAAAACACTCCTAAAATAATAAAATAGAACGTTGCGTTTTTTTAAAAGTTATTAAACTTATAGACGGAAAAGCGACCGTTGAAAAACTAGGTGTATTTCTAAAAGGATGAAATTTATTATCTATCGTGTCAAGACACTAGAGTTGCCTTGGCTAAATCTGCACGTATAGTAAGGGGAACCCCTTGGGGGTCAAAATTTAGAGAATTTTTTTACCTCCTTTCTGAAAAGATTAAACCTAGCTAAATTATAGTTCTTAACATCCTACAACGGAAAAACCCCGCGTCTATATCCCAGCCTAATGGCAGGCACACTGCGCATGTCAGGCGGATAGCGCGATGGCGGGATATTTGAAATTTACATAGGTAGAAATGAGTTTAATTATTACGTAATTCCAATAGCGACAAAGTCGATTCGATTCTATTAGATATATTGAACGAACTTCCACCCTTGGGCTGCCTCATCTTATCATATACAATGATCATTTTAATATTATTTAATAATATATGATTAGAAAGAACCTAAACTAACATTGATCTTGCAAAATAAACGAAGAAAACCCACATAATACATTTATTCGACTCAAACTAGATTTGGTCCGTAGAATTCAATACTGATATATTATAAAATATAGTGTTCAATTTAAAAAAGACAACTTTATCCTGGATTTTAATTTTAAGACACCCAGTAGAAGTACTTGGCATTAATTTTGTAATATACATCTTAGGTTTCCGTACAATTCTTGTTCCTAAGGTTTGTCCATAATAATCATTTCACATAGTAGTTGTGTTGTTTAGTGCAAGTTAAGATGCAACAACCCATTTTTTCTGTAATAGGATGAAAAAACTAAAATTCTATACAGGGTGTCCCGAAATTAGGTGACAATATTTTAAGGGGATAAAGTATATCCAAAAATAGGACTAAAATCCTCTATTAATATACCTTCAAAAACGCTTCGATATGGGGCTAGAGCCCCCCGAATGGAAGCTATGATAAGCGGTTTTTTCACAATATCTCAGAAATTGATTGAAGTATCAAAACAAAATTTGATACATGTTTTACCCATGACAAGACGCAATAAACGGTTTGTTTAGCTTAGGTGTATTTCTTCCAGTGGCGTCCCACTGGGTAGGTAGTGGGGAGAATATTGCCCTAACTTTTTTATTTGTAGGATTTTTTAACGCCAGGTGCAATTTTTAAAAGCACTAAAGTCTTCTATTGACAAAAGATACTTTTGCTTCATTTCGGTAGGATTCACCATTTTTCAGTAAAATCGATTTAAAAATTTTCGGTTTTTTACAAGCTAAGGTGTTTTTTTGCATATCTCAGCAAACACTTGCTATTAAAACATGAAATTTATTAGAAGTTCTGCTAGCGACAAGGCATATTTATTAAAGGATGTAACATTAAAATATTTTTCCAGTAGCGTCGCACGGGGTGGAGCCTAAAGTAAATATTACTATTTTTTTTTTATTTGAGGGACTTTCCTTTTATACCATTTTCAAATTCTCCGTGCCTCACAAAACATAACACGCAGGTCTAGATTTTGCATCTAACAAAATGGAAATCATTTCGAACATTTGCTTAAGAATTGGTTTCCCGTGTGATTTTCCAATTAAATTTGATTTGCAATTTGTTATTTTTTTTTGTTTTCTTTTAAGTCTCTTATACAAATAAATATTTAAAAAACAAGGTCTAAAAATCTGTTGAAAACCTTATATTTTGTTAAATTACAATAATTTAAGGTTTTATTAACAAAAAATTAAAAAATTTTAAAAAATTACATTAAAAGTAAGAAAGCCCCTCAAATTAAAAAAAAAATTGTAATATTTACTTTAGGCTCTACCCCGTGCGACGCCACTGGAAAAATATTTTAATGTTACATCCTTTAATAAATATGCCTTATCGCTAGTAGAACTTCTAATAAATTTCATGTTTTAATAGCAAGTGTTTGCTGAGATATGCAAAAAAACAC
The DNA here is from genome assembly GCA_935413205.1 of Polydrusus cervinus. Taxonomy (NCBI): domain Eukaryota; kingdom Metazoa; phylum Arthropoda; class Insecta; order Coleoptera; family Curculionidae; genus Polydrusus; species Polydrusus cervinus. The sequence continues at coordinate 53,740,861 of OW284516.1, read as the reverse complement.
CTTAGCTTGTAAAAAACTGAAAATTTTTAAATCGATTTTACTGAAAAATGGTGAATCCTACCGAAATAAAGCAGGAGTACAAATAAAAAGTTAGGGAATATTCTCCTCACAACCTGCCCAGTGGGCCGCCACTGGAAGAAATACACCTAAGCTAAACAAACCGTTTATTGCGCCTTGTCATGGGTAAAACATGTATCAAATTTTGTTTTGATACTTCAATCAGTTTCTGAGATATTGTGAAAAAACCGCTTATCATAGCTTCCATTCGGGGGGCTCTAGCCCCATAACGAAGCGTTTTTGAAGGTATATTAATAGAGGATTTTAGTCCTATTTTTGGATGTACTTTATCCCCTTAAAATATTGTCACCTAATTTCGGGACACCCTGTATAGATTTCACACAGTGATGAGGTTAGAAAGCTTCTGAATGTGATCCCCATGTGGCTGTCCGTACATGTTTAAACAAGGTAACCTTGGTATTTATGCTTTGTTACGATAAGTATACTGTCTTAGGTAGGTTTGATACTTTCAGAAATAGGCGTAGTTTTTGGACGGTTGTTCTGTTACCCGAAATACAAAATGATGGCAGTGTATACATAATTTCTATTGTCGCCACGATATAAGTAGTTAGCACCTATTTTTGTTAATTTGACATTGTTTAACCAATAATAAATAATTTTTTCATGTACTTAGGTTACATACATGTAACGTCCTTCCAATTACTGGCTGGATGGGGATGCACGTCATAACTCGCAAATAGATAATCATAACGGAAACAAAAAATAATGTAGCTCTGTTAATAATAATTTTATTAAAGGACCTGTCAATTGACATTGATAAATTAATAAAATCGTTTTAACAACCTTTGTGATTTCAAAGAACTTTAATTTTACACGTTAAAAGTAATTTGAAAGCGAACAATAATTGGTTGGTACAAACTCTGAACTGAAAATATGTCTAATTATTCAGAAAAAAAGAAATGCTTATATTAAAGCTTATTTCAGTCCTGATTAAATTGAAATAATATACGATTTAAACGAAGAACATGTCTCGAATAAAAAATTACTTCAGAAGCTGTGACGTGCATTCAGCCAGTAATTTTAAGGACTATACAGGATGATTCTTAAGTTGATACTTCTGTTTTAGCTGTGTATAGAAGGCATTAAAATAAACAACATTTTCAAAAAACTTAAAAATAGGCGAGATACAGAAGTAAAAAATCTAAGTGCGGGCCTGGTCATCAAAACATAGCCTGATATACTTTATGCTGTTTTTGTCTTATTAGTCATGCAGTTTACGGGTCGGTGATCAGTTATTTATTTAGCGATCTACTGCGGTGTGTTTTTCTGAAGCAAGTTAATTTTAAGTAGGTGACACGTGTAAATGGTAAAATTTGAAAACAATGAACTAGCAGATATGAGGTGCTAATTTACTGTGAGTATGGCAAAGTGCTTCGAGATTATACGCAGAACGCTTTCCCTTGCGGGCTCATCCTACACCCAGAAGTTTTCTTAATGTTATTCAACGGGCAAGTTGGGCAGGACCGTATTTGATTCGTAGTGTAATAAATGAATGTAAGTACCTTATTTTTGCGTTTGTTGAAAAAAGGTATTTGAAAATGTTTACTTTAATGCCTTCTATACACAGCTAAAACAAAAGTATCAACTTAGGAGCACCCTGTATAAATAAATTTAACTTATAAATATTTTCTGTATTGTTTTAACTTTTTTAAATATATCAATTAATTCAATTTTTCGTTTTATAAAAGGTCATAATTCTGAAGTAAACCTTTTGGAATTATGTTCTCCTCTTTTGTACACTTACAATACTTACCATATCTGTGTAATATTTAATTTATTTCACACCGTCTTTTCGTTTTCTCCTCGACCTTTGTTTCACCGCTTGATTTTTTTTTGCTTTTCAGGGAACCGACAACTTAGTAAGTAAACCGAATCAAAATTACGTCATGTTTTTAAAACAACTAACAACTGGTAATGTAAATTGTACATAAATATCTAATACTAACAAAAAAGTAGTTAATTGATTAATATTTTCTTTGCGGTAGAATTGTAATAAAATATATTTTTTTTTTGCAATATACCTAATAACGTTCAGAAACTTAAGCTTACTTTCATGTTGGCGACTTAATCGGGTCTATTCTCTTAATTTTAATAACAACATATACAGGGTGTCCGGTAACTTATGGGCCGTGGAGTAACTGGAGATACTAGACATCAAACTAAGCCGATTATGTCATATAAGTTTTTTCGGATTGTCAATCGTTTTAGAGATACAGGGTGTTGAAAGTAAAAGTTTATTCTCGAAAATAAGCCATAATTTTAAAACGGTTTAATGAATCGAATTGAAAGTTAGCAATATTATGTTTTTATGAGTAAGAAATAAGAATTTGTAGAAATTTTTAAGTTTCAAACTAGAGGGCGCTAGTTGCATATACTCGGCTTCATAAATCTATGATTTTTTTTCTTACCTGTGATATTAGGTATTTTTCTATTATAGTTTCTTAAAAAGGGCATTTTCTGAGTCAAAAATGTGTACTTGATTGATCTTAATATCTTTAACGGGTTTCGAGATATTTCCCTTTAAACATCCCAAAGAATAAAAAAACCTAGTAAACAATTAAATTAACAAAAAAAAACTGACAATCCGAAAAAACTTATATGACTTAATAATCGGCTTAGTTTGATGTCTAGTATCTCCAGTTACTCCACGGCCCATAAGTTACCGGACACCCCGTATACATATATATAACTTCAAAAAAATTAAATTTTTATATTTCTAATGTCGGATTGTACAAATATTTTTAATAATAATTAACTAACCAGCATCTTTGACTGTGACATTTATGACATTGACAGTAATATTTTTTTCACAATTACAGTGGCTTGGTTACTTAATTTTTAATTTACTAATCAATCAGCTTCGATTATAAGTACATAATGCCTGTCAATGTCACAGTCAAACTTACTGGTTAGTTATTATGTGTATTGTTAAAAATCTTTGTGCAATCCAAATAAAACTTTTTTGCCATAGGTCCGTTTTCAATAATGACATTAACCCTTATTTTCGTCTAAGAAGACAAGGCCATCAAATGATAATATCACCAATTATTTGCTCTAAATACGTTCTCTAAATATCGAGTTGGTGGGAATAAGGGGTCTCGTTTCAGTCATCGTTTTTTTCACTGCATGGTTTAAATCCTTTTGTTGGCATAAAAAGTGGTATAAAGTTAAGCAGTGGTGTAGCTACCATAACGCCAAACCCCGCGGTGGCGGAGGGCCCGTTCGAGCCGAAAAAAAAACAATAATCTTAGTAAGACCTTAAAAAGCAACCCCAAACCTTAAAAATATAGTATGTAGTTAATTTAATTCTAGTTGGGCCCCTATTTTTAATTTTAAATATATTTGTTGACTATAATTTTTATATAAGGGTTCACAAAAGAATAAAAGATATTGAGCCTATGGCAACTTATGCACATAATTTAAATCTTGTAGTCACATGATGCCGTTTCAGAAGTTAAAGAAATCTCATCTTTCTTCATTATAATTGGTGACTTGTATTACCTTTTTCGGCTTCAGTTTTAACAGGTGAGACTGCTTCTTTTAGCGGGGAATCTACAATAAAACTGAAACATAATCCTACTCTATGGGCCGATAGGATTACATCTTAATTAGATGTGAAACTGCGACATATAGATATTGTCAAGGCCCTTACCAAAGTAAATTTAATTTCAACAAAAAAAGATGAACGTGATGAAGCATATAGATTATTGAAGGCAATTGAAAACTTTGAATTTGTAATGCTACTAAATATATGCTGTAAAATAATACAGGAAATAAATATAACATCTCAATTTTTTCAAGCACCACAGTTAGATTTAGCACAAGCTTTAAATTCTTTGGAATTCTCACTAGAAAAACTCAAAAATTACCGAAATAATTACGAAAATTTGACAACTGACGCTATTGGTACCGCTAAAAAATGGAATATTTCTCCATTATTTAAAGAAAAAAGACAACATAAGCCAAAAAAGCAATATGACGAATGTGATACAAATTATCTATTTTATAATCAAGAACATTATTAAACAACCGTTTTAAAGGCATAAAGGACATAGTTATCAAATTTAGTTTCTTAAGTCCGCCCATTTTGGTATCAATGACGGAGGAATAATTATTTAAATCAGCTAAAGCTTTGCAACAATGTTACCCTCGCGATATTTCCTCAGAATTTCCATTACAAACTATTGCCTTACCTCAGCCTCTAAAATACAAAATATATGTACATTTAAAGACATTGGAGAAGCTGGCAGATTTTTTAATTGTAGAAAATGATACCCTAGCATCAAATTTCGCAGAGGTATGTACTGCTCTAAATTCTTCTTGACGCTCCCTGTAACCGTGGCGTCTTCAGAACGATCGTTTTCGAAATTAAAATTAATAAAAAACTATCTAAGAAATTCTCATGTCCAAAATCGACCAAGTAATTTGACATTGCTTAGTACTATAAATAGAGGCAGCGGAAGCTGCAGTAATGGACAAAACAGAAATAGTTAGGGTTTTTGCGAAAACTAAGTCCAGAAGAAAGCAATTTCTTGGATAGTTTGATGTTTTATTGCAAGGTTTTTTTTCATAATTTATAATAAAATATATACGACTATTTTACTTCATAAAATATATATTTATTTTGTTTTGTTTGTTCTTGTTATATTATAAACGGTAAAAAAGTTCCATTATGTATTTTTTAAATATCTATGTTTTTTGTTTGTTTACTTTTTGACTAAATTATTAAGGGGGCCCAAAAGTTATGTTTGGCGGGGGAGCCCAAAATCTGAAGCTACGCCACTGAAGTTAAGTTATGTAGTGCTGTAAGGATTGAACCAAATCTTCACGGCCTGGCGATTAGGTCTATAAATCCCCCTTTTTGCGAATGTGGGTGAAGTAATCGGTTTTACCCAACGTATTACCAGTGGCGGGAAAATTCATAGCCTCAATAGTGCTTAAATTGAGCTTTAGACTTTAAATGCCAATATTTTCACATTAGCTCATGTCTAACTGGTGATATCTTTTATTTAAAAGAGTTAATACAATTTATTTGCGTTTGCTTAATCTAGCATTTAAATTATAGGTTTACAATAATTAGTATTAGGATAATAAAATCATCTACTAACACTGCATTAACATCCTGATTTCTCCCCATTATATTGTAAAATTAAATTACCCATACTTGGTACACATTTTCTTTTGGTACATATCCGTTAATCCAGAAAAAAAATACCCAGTTTAAGTGTTGTATCGTAGCATTGTTCTATTATGGCCTTTTATAACAATTTTAATGCGGTAGAACGTTGTCTATCTAACACATTTAGCTAAGTAGATAGAGATTCGAACATGTGGAAAAACATAACCTTAGATTAAATAGTACAAGTTATATGAATTGCATCAAGAGCTAACTGAGTTATTTTTGTAGTAACTTCGAAATAAGTTTTACAATAAAAATATTTTTGGAATATCATACCCAGACTGTTGTTCTCGTCGTGTAGAAACATGTGACACTGAGTTGTATTCTTAAATGTAAGAGTCAGAAGAAGAAAAAAACTTAGACCCATAATTCCGATTATTTTCTAAGGGAAACAAGGACGTGACATCATAGAACTAAAAAAAAACCGGTAGTGTGCGTGGTCATCTTCTTCATTGGGGTTAATTCCTACAGATGGCGATGTCGGGGTTTCACTACCTATTTTATTCTTAAATAAGCCTTAAAAGCACGTTTTCGTTGTTTGTGAAGTTGCTTACGGGTTATGACTTTCCGTAGAGTCCTAATAAGAACGAAACGACTGTCATTGTCTACCTGTACCCCAGGGAACCCATTGTTTTGGCGTACCTTTAACGTAAAAGACAGATGCACCACTTTGTCCGATTGCCGCTAACTGTTATCATAAAACATTATTTCCTCAACACACTGCATTGAGGTGGCTGTAATAGATCTTTGAAGTACTGCAAAAACAAATCGGTTATCTTTTGATGGAGCATTTTTATTTTGAAGTATGAAATATTTTGCAGTAGTAAAACAATAGATAAACTATATTTATGTCAGTCTATTTTCTTTGGTTTTTTCCTAATTTATTTGTGCTGGTGTTATTTTGTTCAGTATATTATTGATAATTGGATTTATAGGGAAAAGGAACTGGATCTGGACATCGTACATTACTGTATGGTAATGCCATTCTACTTCGACATCAAAATAGCGACATGGTGAGTGTTTATGAAGAAAATTATTCAATGTCTCTATGGACAAGTTTTTTATGACTGATTTTTTAAATTAAAATATTCATTTGAACGGTGTATTATACAACTAAAAATAACAGTAATTTTACAATTATTTGTGTTGTATTTTTCTTTAATAATTCTTCTGAGTATACAATAATAACTTATTTATATATGTTTCATTTTGTGTGGAAACACGTTATTTTTTATAACTTACAAAGATATTTTAAAAACATTCCAATTTTATAATGTATTAACTATTTTTTTTTAAATTTAGTATCTGGCTTGTTTATCAACAAGTTCAAGCAACGATAAGCTAGCATTTGACGTTGGTTTACAAGAACATAGTCAAGGAGAGGCTTGTTGGTGGACCGTTCATCCTGCTAGTAAACAGAGGTAAACACACTACTTATACCGTTTTCGGTTTGGCATTTTGAGAGTGCTCTGTGTGCGAACTATGACGTCATAGATTTTGCCGTCACCCCGAACGCGGTTTTTCTCGGACGGAGTGTATATATATGTATAGAATGTATGATGAAAATATTACTTTATTTTCAAAACATCCAAATAACCAAACGCGAAATTACAAAAGGACACCGTTGACAGTCTAAAAGAAAAAGTATATACTCCGTAGAAATTTGCAGATCAAAGAAGAGCACTCGCTAACGGATTCAGAGTAAACAGATTTGTAAATCGAACGTATTACCCAGAGTGAGAATACTTGCTTTTGAATCCCTAACAGCAAATTTCAGAGAGATCACGTAAACCGAAAACGCTGTTAGATCAATAACATCATTGAAAAATGTCCACATTGTTATAATGTTCGCTAAGAAGCAGGACCGGTTTTATCACTAGGTGCTTGCTTAGAGCCTCACATTTAAGGGGACATCTAAAAGGAAAAAAATATTAAAAACAAACTACAGCAGTATCAAAAATTTATACTAATTACTATCACTACTTTCTTAAAACAAAAATATGATTGAAAATTTGCCCCCTGTCTGTAAGTAATACCTCTGGAGAACGTAAATTTTACTTACTTAAAATTAACAATTTGTTACAGGAAATGCTAAACTTTTGATATTAGGTAATAATTTAATCCGAACTCTTACTCCAATTGATTTCATAAATAAAATTTGGTTCAACAGTATAAAATAGGACCTCAAATTTGTCAAGCACCTAGAGCCTTACTTTGGGTAGAACCGGCCTTGCTTAAGACTGTTTTCCTTCGACTGAAAAGGTAAAACGTTTCAAGAAGCTGTGTATAATTCGCCATTTTTATTATTCTTCTATTGATCTCACGACACGCATTTTGCAAATTAGTTAGTCTTAGAAGGTATTATTCTGCAAAATCTTTATCTTTATACGAGGAATTGTCGAAAACAGCTAAGTAACAAAGAAATACCTTCTAAAGACTAACTAATTTGCAATATGCGTTAATTTAAAACAAATCATATTTTATGATTTGGAACTTTTTGCCGGTCTCTGTACATTTAACTAATAAGTCAAAACTTGGTAATGAGACGTAAGTTTTCAACCACAACAACTATTACTAATTACTTTTTATCCTATCTTTACACATAAGGGTACTTTGTTCTTAGCGTTTTTTATATTTTTCTAAATTCTGAACACCAGGTATATAAATTTGAAAAAATAATATGCTTTTTGGTCGTTTGAGAACAAGCAGGAGTTTTTATGAAAAATAACTTTTTATCCGATTGTGTCAAAAAATGACGTTTTATAGATCAGATATTTGGACGAAAAGGTAACCTTTTTAATAAGGTATTGATTATTGCGCTGGTAGCTAGGCAACCTTTGTCGTCCTAGTCCGAAAAACATTTTGTCGGACACTAAAATATTTTCAACAGTTTATTTTATTCATTTATTTACAATATTTATATTAAATGTACAATTAGAACAATTTTGAACAAGAACGGGGTGATGTAAATTTGATTTTGAGGATGTGTTATTATTTTTGGTCTCCATTATGATATTATTCTCCAATGTTGAACTCGATTGGGAGACGGATTGCGACACCTGAGTCGAGACTGACTGCAGGTCAGATTGTGGAATGTTGAATATTTTCTTGGTCAGCTCTAACTTATTACTTAAGGAATCATCTATGTAGCCCTCGGCTACTCCCGAAGACTTCCAGCCTCCATGCCGTTTTAGAGATGTTATGTCTGCTCCCGCATCTACAAGTAATGTGGCCGATGTTCTTCTTCAGCAGTTTTAAGTAAGATGCTATTTCCTGAGGTATAGAGCCAAATTTGTGTATACCGACAACTTGCTTATGGCATTTTCCATTGCGATAAGACACAAAAAATCGCCCATCACTCATATTTGTTGGACGTAAAGCCAGATCATTTCTATAATACTTTAGATATTCTCCAGTCACCGTAAATGATCTCGGTTTGTTTGTTTTATTATAGGGAATTTTTATTAACAAAGCCGTTCCCAAATCTTGTATGTCATCAATTTTCATATGAGCCAGTTCTTCTCGACGACATGCGCCCGCGATTCCAAAAATAAAAGCAACCTGTAATTAAGAAAATTGTTAGTCAGAAATTTAAAATACTATTATATAGTTAAATTTACCTTCAACATTAAGTATTTGTCATCTGGAGCATGGCAAAGGAATTTGTGAACCTCTCCTCTAGTTAGGATCCTTGATTTCTTTGGACAATATCCAACACTTTTTTGTTTCAACAATGCTCGTAATCTCATGTATTAAGATATATTAATATTCTGTTTTACATTTACCACTGCACGTAGCATAGAATACTGCGACCACAGAGTAGATGACTTCATAGTTTTCGATAATTCCGCCATATAGACCAAGAAGACGTTTTCGGAGAACGACTGTATATTTTTTTCTTGCCGGTAATCCATAAATTTTTTATAAACTCTTTCATATATTTCCTTAGATTTTTGTGGCAACAAATGTAACATTACTTCCTTGGCAGTTTCTTGAATGTCTGGTGGTGTACCTTCTATAAGATCATCGACTATTTCCATTTTTAATTGTGTTTTTCAGGTTTTAAAACTAGCAGAATACGAAAGATTAGTTAAAACTATCGCCTGATTGATAAAACGTCAGTTGATAATATTAATTTAATTATTTGTTAGATCCGTTAGATCCATGGATACGCATATTACAGGTTTCATTGTTCAAACATTCAAGGGACAAAAAATTACAATGCGAGATGAAATATATTGGTTTTCTTAATTTTTACATTATTTTATAATCCGAGCAAAAACACAATCGGATAAAAAATAACGTATGTTATATAATATACTATTTTTTCATAAACCCACAAATAAAAAAGTTTTTCCTCTTCGATTATCACTGGTCAACAAAATTTAAGATTTTTTTTGTCCCACGAGTTGAAGTGGGTGTACTTGGTAGTACTTTTTAAACATATTTCATATATGTTTTCAGAATTTTTCCATCACGCAGGGTTTTAAAGTGACAAAGCAATGAATTTTTGTGAACGTATATATTATAATATGGGTATAAGTTATGAAAAAATAAAGTACAAAGTGATATATTTACTTAGAAAATGTGGTCATATATGACTTTCGACTGTACTTTGCATCAGAAACATCTCTCTTCAGCGTCCAGCAATAGTCTGCCAACATAGCGGGGCTCCATTTGCCTTGGTATCTCTTCTCCATGTCCGGAATGTCCTGGTGAAATCGCTCGCCATGTTCGTCACTTACTGCTCCAAGGTTTTTCGGAAAAAAGTCCAAGTGTGAATGAAGAAAGTGTATTTTTAGACTCATGTTGCAACCCATGGCTTTATATGAGACCAATAAATTGTTAACATTCTCTACGTAATTTTCGGATTTACGATTTCCCAAGAAGCCGTTGCAAATGTCCTTGAAAGAAAACCATGCTGCTTTTTCAACTCCATTCAGAGCCTCACTAAAGTTTTCATCTCGAAATAGCTCTCTGATCTGAGGTCCCACAAAAATACCTTCCTTTATCTTGGGATCACTGATTTTAGGGAACTTACTTCTCACATATGCAAACGCACTGTTAGTTTTATCCATACCTTTAACAAAATTCTTCATTAACCCAAGCTTAATGTGCAAAGGTGGTAAATAAATTTTTTGGGGATCAACAAGTGGGATACCACTGACATTCTTATTTCCTGGTGTCAGGGAAGTTCGTTTAGGCCACTCTTTCTTTTCATAGTGATTTTTCCTATCTCGACTGTCCCATTCGCATAGGAAACAACAATACTTTGTGTAACCGAGTTGCATGCCGAGCAAAAGTGAAACAACTTTCAAATCGCCACAAATATTCCACTTAAAGTCTATATATTTAATTTTTTCCAAAAGAAGCTTCATGTTGTCATATGATTCTTTCATGTTGCCTGCATGAGCCAAAGGAACAGAGGGGAACTTATTTCCATTGTGGAGTACTACCGCTTTCAAGCTTGATTTGGAAGAGTCAATGAACAAACGCCACTCATTTGTATCATAGTCATGCCCAAGTGCCTTTATAACAGAGCATACATCATTACAAAATACAAGCCCGTCTTCCATAGAGAAGAATTCTTCAAACTCTGCATGGCGCTTACGATAAAAAGCAACTTTTGTGCCACTCTGTAGAAAATTCCAGTCTTTTAATCTAGAACCTAGAAGTTCGGCTTGCTTCTTAGACAAGTTTAAATCGCGGACAAGGTCGTTAAGTTCTTCTTGACTTAGAAGATGCGGCGCACAAGAAGACGAATCTGGTGTAAATGTTGGATCCAGATCAATATTTTCGGCTGAAAAACTTTCGTTGTTTACTTCGTCATCGGCAGTTTCATTGTCGCTCGGTGTCATATTTTGTGGGGGGTCAGGCACAGGTAATTCCGGACTGTGCGGCACTGGTCTCAGTGCAGATGGAATATGAGGATATTTAACAGTATGTTTGGATTTAGAAGTTATACCACTGATATTTGTAAGACAAAAATAGCAATCGGTAATATGGTCTGATGGTTCCCTCCAAATCATGGGAATAGCAAAAGGCATATGTCGTTTACCTTTTGCCCACGCTGTAAGAAGTCTGACACACGTAACAAAGCAAATATGGGGAGCCCAGCTTTTGTCTTGATCGCCGACTTTACACTTGAAATACTGTTCATAGCATTTATTAACGAGAGGCGTGAAAGACCGTTTTTGAGATTTAAATGTCAGTTCACCGCAGATGTAGCAAAAAGAGTTCGGGTGGTTTACACAATTTCTTGGCATTTTTACAGGTGAGTTACACTACAATAGCTTAAAATGCACCACAGCACATTCTTCAAAACGTTAAAAAAGTCTGCGTATATGTTCATTCACCGAGCTCTAGCCGATAACTAAAACAACAATAAATGTTATGTAGGACTCGGAACTGCTTGCAGGTCTCAACAAGCCAAGACACACAGAGCACACTTTGTTATTTCTAGTCACAACAAGTTATTGTTACAATACACAAATAATAAAATAGCAATGCCTGACACAAGTTTTTTGTTAGATGACTCTTATAGTACAGACATATGCGTGCATTTTATAGGTAAATAATCACATATACTGAAACATAAAAACTAAGGGTGATGGAGAAATTCTGAAAAACATGATTGATTTCAGCATGCAAAATTATATTGAAATCAGACATTTTTGCGCTTGGGACAAAAATCTTGTTAACCAGTGATCAATCCATGGACACACTGTATTTTGCTGTAATATTGTTAGGAATTTTCCACACTTTGTTGTTTGTAATTTTATCATTTAGAGATTTACTTGGCTTTAATCGTTTGCAATTTTTGTTTATAGATCTGAGGGTGAAAAAGTAAGAGTTGGTGATGACCTGATTTTGGTGTCTGTGGCAACTGAACGATATTTGGTAAGGTTTTTTTTTAAAGAGCATTAGCTAAATAAAATTAAATGGTTATTAAAATTCAATACTACATACAGGTATTAAGGATATTCTATAATAGAGAAGGAAAAAAATAAGAACACATACTTTGTGTTCTTATTTCTTTCCTTCTGAATTTCCACTACACTTTAAGTATGGACTATTTCTTCAAACTATTATTAATAGTTGATAAATAAAGATAATAATTTATTATTAGGCTAACATTTGTTTTGAATATTTTTATTTAAATAATGAATATTATAATACATAGGAATATATTTTTCTTATTTTTAACGATATAAAAAAGTTATGCAAAACTACTTGAAATTAACCAAAAATCAAGAAAAGACTATATTACAACAGAAAATAACAAAATGATGGCTTATTTTAAATGGACTACCCGAAATTTTATTATAATTCTAAATTCTAGACCTACTTAATGTGGCGTTCCCTTTTAACTGTTTTGTTAAGGTACTAGTTTTACTTTTCATACTTTATTTATTAGCATACTACGAAAGAAAACGAATTGTCCATAGTAAACGCAAGCTTTCATGTTACTCACTGGTCAGTCCAACCCTATGGAACCGGTATTTCGCGTATGAAATACGTAGGTTATGTTTTTGGTGGAGATGTTCTTAGATTTTTCCATGGAGGCGACGAATGTCTTACTATACCTTCGACATGGAGTACTGAAGAGTCACATAAGTAAGATTTTTTGAAGTTATTATTATTACCATGAAATTCATATAATGGTCACTACAGGATGTCCATAAAATAACTGTACAACGCTTCACCATAAATTCCTTAACCAAAAATAAGGCGATCTAGGCAAACTTACCTTATATGCAATGTTGCTTCGTATTGCCGCTACAGGGCGCTAAAGTTTTCAAATTAATATTGTTTTTTCGAAATAATTTCTAAACGCCTTTATCGACTAATTTTGAAACAACGAATGACCAGTAATAATAGCGTGTTTTGACGTATGCGCCATCTTTTTTAAATACCTGCAAATTTAAAAATGGCGTATGATTGGTAATTAAAAGTGCCTCTCTTTTTGTTACCCCCCGTATAAATGACTTTAATTATTTCTCTGATACTAGCTGACTTCATGTTGAAACCTTTTTTGTTTCTTGTAAAATTTTAGCCAGACATGCAGTTTCTCTACAAAAAAAATAATTTCGATGCAAAACATGAAAAAGTTTCGAACAATTGGTAGTTGGTAGTTATTTAGAATTAATTTTTTTTTCATGTTTCTCGTTCTGAATAAACAGCAACGATGAATTACACGGTACCGTAAATAATTTTTTTGCGGAGAAACTGCATAGGTATCTGGCTAAAATTCTACAAGAGACAAAAAAGTTTTAACATGAAGTCAGCTAGTGTCAGAGAAATAATTAAAGTCATTTCTACGGGGGGGGGGGGGGGGGGGGGGGGTACAAAAAGAGGAACTTTTAATTACCAATCACACGCCATTTTTAAATTTGCAGGTATTTAAAAAAGATGGCGCATACGTCAAAACACGCTATTATTACTGGTCATTCGTTGTTTCAAAATTAGTCGATAAAGGCGTTTAGAAATTATTTCGAAAAAACAATATTAATTTGAAAACTTTAGCGCCCTGTAGCGGCAATACGAAGCAACATGGCATATAGGTAAGTTTGCCTAGATCGCCTTATTTTTGGTTAAGGATTTTATGGTGAAGCGTTGTCCAGTCATTTGATGGACACCCTGTATAAGAAAAGTAATATCTTTGTCTGTAGTCTTACAGTAGTTTTAAAATTAGTTGACATTCTAGTATAATTGGGACATTGCATATAAACTTTTCCTAAAATTTGGTCAACACCCAAATTAACACAAACTAAGTCGAAAACAGAATAAAATGTCTTGCAGTGCGCGTCCTTGCCAGTTGCATTCTATAGATTTTTCTCATAAGAGGGCCGGGCGCGGATAAAGCCTTTGGAACACAGGTCCGAAGCTACATTGTTACACACAACTGGGTAAATAAAAGTTATCTTGGTACAAGAACAGTACCGATTTTAAGTTTTAAGCCCCTTTACTAACTAAAGCTGGTTTTTTCGTACCGTTTTTCCAGTGAAATAAATTGCAAAATTTTAATAAATACAACAAAAGCAAATTTATAAATTTTCTCAAAGCGAAAGCGGATCAAACTTCCTGATGGCGGTAAAATATTACTCTGGAACCTGCCGATTACATAAATGAAAAATCATCTTCTGTTTACCAAGGGTAAACATCGGCCCAGACGGGGCGTGGCCTCGTCGACGTGTCCTGGTTAGCAAGCTAATCCAGCAGAACTAGTATTAAGGAATATTATGTAAATAATATTATATAGTAAACAAAATGATATGTAAAGAACAAAATCAATGAATAAAGTATATTTTAAAATGAAAAATGAACCCCTTTACTAAATATGGAGGTAAATGTTTTCATCGAAATCATTGGGAGTAATAAACCATTTGTTTTAGTATTGTCATCTATGAAGGTGGCAGCGTTATGTCCCAAGCTAGATCTTTATGGAGGTTAGAATTAGCTAGAACGAAATGGGCTGGAGGTTTTATAAATTGGAGCCATCCAATGAGAATAAGGCATATTACCACTGGACGATATCTGGCTGTCAATGAGAATAATGAGCTTTACCTTGTCAGCAGGTAAATAAAGTTTTTGTGTTTTTTTTTTGTAGAGGAAAAGTAAATTTTAAAAAATATGTATTTAAGAATGCTTGCAGCCTTGTGAAACAGCCGCGGAACGTTTATATTACTTAAAAAATCATACGACACCCTCGTAGGTCAAATCAGCTAGAAATGTTGGTGTCATTTTTTATTATTATTGGACCTTTATGAAGTTGATAGATTAGTTTAATAAAAGGTAATTTTTGGTATTTGGTCGAATGAGTAAAAATAGCGAACGTCGCAGTTTTATAAGCCTGCGTTTTTGTAGAAATGTCCAGTAAATTTAAATTGCTTTTGTTTAAAATTACAGAGAAGAAGCTACTACAGCTCTTACAGCCTTCTGTCTCCGGAACGAGAAGGATGATCAGAAAGTAGTTTTAGAAGATAAAGATTTAGAAGTTATTGGTTCTGCTATTATTAAATATGGTGATTCTACAGTTATCGTTCAGCATTCTGAATCTGGTCTGTGGTTGTCATATAAGGTAAGAAATAGTAAACTATGTTTTTTCTACTCCCACATGGAAATTTGCTGTTTCCTTTACACTTAAGTGGCGAGAAAAGTAGGCTATTCCGGTTAACTGTGCGGGAATATTTCATTTCCATCCTAGATAGGTAATGAAACTGACCAATCACAGTGGTCAATTACAAAGAAACCAAATTTACATGTTACAATAGGATGTACAGTGTTGCAACCTTTAAAAATAAAATTTCCCATTTTTATAGAAAACTTTCACGAATGCAAACAATACTGAAAAAGTCTTTTATTAGCAGATTACAACCACAAGTGATCCTAAAGAATATTTTACAAATAAAACACTGTGCGTAAAAATTTCCCTTTTCCCTTTGGAGACAGCGCCGACCTATCATTCCTCTGTGCTTTGTTCTCACGAACCCGGAAATTTTCCATTAGTTGACACATTGTTATGAAAATTACATTTCTTTATTTTCTTTGTGGTGTATTTAAAAGCACTGACCAATCACAGTATATTATATTTACTGAGGCTCCGCCTTCTTTTTCAAGACGCTAAATTATATAATTTAAGTGCATATGGTACAATTTGTTATTAATTTGTTCAATATAATAAAATCTAGACGCATTTATAATAGATTTATTAATAATGCAACCGGCTGCATGAGCATAAAAAATTAATTTCATGTAGCATCATTTATCAGTTGGCTTTCTCACAATTAGCTTATGGTCTCGATAGTCGAGAAGGGCGTTGTACTATGGATCCAATGGTCGTGAGTTCGAGCCCGACAACCGGAAAACTTTTTTTTACATTTTTAAGTATAAGGTTTGTAAGTTTGGTCGGAGAAAAAATATACTGTTCACCTCGAGTGGATTGTCCATATTGCCCTAGGAAGTTTGAGCACTCCGCCTACGGCGTCGTGCTCAATTTACTTCCTCGTGCGATATGGACATCATATCCACTCTTGTTGTACAAACTACTATACCAGCAATAAATTTTCTCAGTTTTTTTTTTGGCAAGTAGGAATGAATAACGAACTAAAACGTATTTGTAAAAAATATATTTCCTATTTGATATTTTTGGTCGTTACTTGGTGGAAATACATAATAATTTTGTTATATTATAGAAAGTAAAACAACTTTTTTACTTAAATTTCCACTGGTGTTTTTGTTTGACAATATGACATGTTTCACTGCATTGCAGCTTCGTCAGGTAATGTACAGTGTATTTTACATTAATGATATTTATATCCAAGTACTAACAAGGGAACAATGGTAAAAGTGGTAGTTAACAGGTTGGGTTTTCCTATTTTATAGTTATTTCTTTAGAATAAATTATAATACGAAAAACCCAACCTGTTAACTACCACTTTGACCATTGTTTCCTTGTTAGTATTTAGATATAAATATCATAAATGTAAAATACACTGTATATTACCTGACGAAGCTGCAGTGCAGGGAAACATGTCGTATTGTCAAATAAAAACAACAGTGGAAATTTAAGTAAAAAAGTTGTTTTACTTTCTATAATATAATAAAAATATATTTCCTATATAGCGATAGTATTTACGTACGTTAAGCTTCAAACACTTTCAGAATTTTTTAAATGGTTCTTGTTTTGAGTTCACAGTGAAACGCGTTGACACCCAGAGTCCGTTAAGAACAATACATCATCAATTAATTGTTATTTTTGTAATATTTTAGGCATACGAGACAAAAAAGAAAGGTCTAGGTAAAGTCGAAGAAAAACAAGCAGTACTACATGAAGAAGGAAAAATGGACGACGGTTTAGACTTCAGTAGAAGTCAAGAGGAAGAATCTAGAACCGCCAGAGTTATACGAAAATGCAGCTCCTTATTTACTCAATTTATTAACGGCTTAGAAAGCTTACAAATTAGCAGGCGGCACTCAATGTTTTTCCACGTAGTGAATCTTAATGAAATGGTCATGTGTTTAGAAGATTTAATTAACTACTTTGCTCAGCCCGAAGACGATATGGAGCATGAAGAGAAACAGAACAGGTTAAGGGCCTTAAGGAACAGGCAGGATCTGTTTCAAGAAGAGGGTATTCTTAATCTTATTCTAGAAGCTATAGATAAAATAAATGTTATTACTTCTCAAGGATTTGTAGCTGCTTTAGCGGGAGATCAAAGTTGGGAACAAATTTCGGGTTACCTCTATCAACTTTTAGCGGCGATAATCAAGGGTAACCATACCAACTGTGCCCAATTTGCTAACTCAAATCGGTTAAACTGGTTGTTTTCAAGACTGGGCTCTCAAGCTTCTAGCGAAGGCACTGGAATGTTAGATGTACTTCACTGTGTCCTTATCGACTCGCCGGAAGCTCTAAACATGATGCGCGACGAGCATATTAAAGTAATTATATCTCTTCTTGAGAAACACGGTAGAGACCCCAAAGTATTAGACGTTTTATGCTCATTATGCGTAGGAAACGGTGTAGCCGTGAGAAGCTCACAAAACAATATCTGTGATTACCTTTTGCCTGGGAAAAACTTACTCCTACAAACTCAATTGGTAGACCATGTAGGTAGTGTTAGACCAAATATTTTTGTCGGTAGAGTAGCGGGTAGCGCCATATATCAGAAATGGTATTTCGAGGTTACAGTGGACCATTTAGAAAAAACCACTCACATGATGCCTCATCTGAGGATCGGATGGGCTAACTCGAAGGGGTACATTCCCTATCCTGGAGGGGGTGAAAAGTGGGGAGGAAATGGAGTAGGAGATGATCTTTTCTCTTTTGGATATGATGGTGCCTTTTTGTGGACTGGTGGAAGGTCTACGCAAGTTGTGATGCATGCTGTGGAGCCTTATATTAAAAAAAGTAAGATTTTTAGATACAATAAAATACAGTGTGTTCAGAAAAGCATGAAACGTAAAAAGCTTTTTATTAGTGATTCTTCAGAAAAAAAAACTTCGTCGAATGTCGATGGTTGCCTTAAAACAACTACAAATTTCTACTTTAACAAACGCCTATAAAGTACATGGTTATTTTAGATTTTTTCTCACCAGGTAAAAATGATAAATAAATTATTAGTTCTTTCACACAACAGGAGTATGGGTTCATTTGTGATTTTTATTAAAATCAAAGAGGGATTTGAGAATGTAGTTTGGGAAAAAACACCGTTTAATATAAGTATACTAATATTGTTTAAATAAATATATTAGTATTGTCCCATAAAAAAAACGAGAGGAAAGAATAAACATTGAGTTACAAAACGCAAAGTTTGGAAAAAAAATTATTTATCGATATAAACCATCGAGGAGCTTTATATAACTTATTTGAGCTGGACTACATTCTTGGTGAAACGAAATCTCCATTATATCGAAAATAAAACAGTGGTTTCTCCAAAAATCTAAAAAGATCTAAAAACGTGTCAGGAAACTGAATAAAAAACTGTGAAACATAACAATTAACCACTGTTTTATTTTCCATATAATGGAGGAGCATTAGTTTTATCAGCGTTATTCAGATTTACCACCTCATCTAGAGTGAGCTCATTTCTCTGATCTAGAGTGAAGGGATTCTCTGGATGGAGACATTTTTACACGAGCGCCAAAAAAATACATTTTTAACGTTTTTTCTATCAGTAAAACAAAATTTCGTTTAGAATAACTGATTGTTTAAAACTTGTTGGGCCAGGTAGATGCCGGCTAAACTATTTAATGCAGCCGACCTTTTTATAAATAAATTTTCGATGGTCTCTTCTATACATGGATATGTTAAGAAATATGGATTATCGTAAAAATACCTAACATTTAAACAAGATTAAGGCCCAATTGTACAATTACGACTTAAGGCTTAGTTCAGTTGAACCAAGCTCGAACTTCATTTTGAAAACCACTTTACATTCTTGTTGGTTGTCAAAATGAGCTTGGTTCAACGTTAAACTAAGCTGAATTCCCGGAGTGGGCATACGTACAATAAAAGAAAGTATGTCCGAAATTGTACATATCCAACATTTTTTAATTATTTTGAAATATCGAATAGCCTGAGAGTTTAATTATCTTATGCAACTAATGTGTGAAATGTTAATTTTATTTGTACCTTGGTAGAGAAATATAACTTCTCGTTAGAGAAATAAAGGCGATGTCTCAAGTTAGTAGTTAAAACATTAATTTATTAATATTTTTTTTAGATGACGTCATAGGATGTGCCTTGGACTTGACAATTCCCCAAATTTCATTTACTTTTAATGGTCATCCAATCGGAGGAAGTTTTAGGAATTTTAATTTGGATGGTATGTTCTTCCCGGTTATCAGTTGCTCTTCCAAATTAAGGTAAACATATTATTTACTACTAATCTCTACCATATTTATATAAAATCGTACGATGACTGACTCACTGAATCATCAACGTCCAACCAAAACTACTAATTCTAAAAAAATTAAATTTTTCATACGCTTTGTAGATGTCCACTACGAAAGGATATTGCAAAATTTCCCCATCTAAGGGGGTAAAGTCTTTAAAAAAAAGTTATCTTAAAAAAATTGAAAAACTAAAATAAATATTACTAATTATAATGAATTCTGATTTTCTTAATAATTATCAATTATACTTATTTTCTTGAAAATTTAGAAAAAGTGAAAAATATTACAGAAAAGGTTCCTAAAAATGTTTATTTAATAACGATTATCTTTATCCTTCAAGAAAATTATATTCTGAAACAAAAAAAATATACATATTAGACATCTTTATATTTATAATATCTTAATATTGATGAAACGAATTTGCGCTCTCGTTGGTGCTAAAAATAAATACCCTTCAAAACATTTAAAAAAATAAAGTTTAGTCAGAGTTTTAAGTGCTCAGTTTTATGTCTTCAGGTGAATAATGTCTTCAGTATTCACCTGAAGACGACTGGAGATGCTTACCAGTTGAAACGTAGTAATTCAAAACAAATAAAAACAATGCAAGGCCAAAACTATACTGCCGTTCAAAAATTTAGAATACTCATAAAAAAATATTAAAAATCTTAATTTTTTAAATTTTATTAGAGTGTACTTAAATAAAATTATAAATCGAATATATATTTTTTAATACACGATTGAGTATTTACTCCAAATAATTTTTTTTTTAATATTTCTGATTTTATTATATTATTTAAATTTTAGTTGTCGTTTCTTATTGGGTGGAGACCACGGAAAGCTCAAATACAACCCTCCTGAAGAATTCTCGCCTCTTGTGGAAAGCTTGCTTCCTCAACAAATTCTAAACCTCGATCCTTGTTTCTATTTCGGCAACATGATCAAGAACGTCATCGCAGGACCATTATTCATCGAAGACGATACAGCCTTTGTGCCAAATCCTGTGGATACATCCATGGTTACCCTTCCTAGTTACATTGAATCGATTAAGGATAAACTTGCAGAAAATATACATGAAATGTGGGCTATGAATAAAATTGAGGCTGGCTGGTCTTGGGGCGAGTATAGAGACGATATGAGGCATATACATCCTTGTCTGGTTCCGTTTGACAAGTTGCCTCCTGCCGAGAAGAGATATGACTCGCAGTTGGCTGTACAAACATTAAAGTAAGTGATGTTTATTTAATTTACGTCTACGAGGATTTAATTCTCATTTATAACGCTTATTACTAAATTTAAATTATTTTTTATCGGATTGACTTTCTTCTTGAAGTTTTTTTTTTGTTTATTATTTTCTATATTGTCATTATCTATGTAATGAACTATATAGCGTTTTCGATTTACTGATCCCGTGCACTCGTGAGAGTGCTCTCTCTGAGATTTGCGTGTTCGATTATCAAAATCGAGTAATCTCACTACATGGCTATGACAAATCTCGGGCAGATCTATTACGTCTCAAAGCGCTCTCGGAGTGATATTCGAAAACACTATAAGTTAGAACCATAATCTTTAAAAAAAAATATCACCTAATTGTCAAAATAGCAAAAACTTTTTTTATTTTAACGCTTAACGTATCATTAAAATATCATCTCTAAAAAAATCGTACATGTTTTCCTGCAAGGGTTTTTTAATTTCCCATAATGTTTCCTTGGAAAGGATGATTAGGTCCCAATTTTTTACCGAGTGCTTAGGACTTAAAAAACAATTAGCCTGTATTTATAACTTTATTTTATAAGAATCCGATGGATACAATAAAAAAGTATAATCTGGTTAAAGAGGTTAATCAGATATACCTTTGTGTTAGTTTTAATTGAGAATTTGTCGGTTAGTTAACTGACTGTTTAACTTGAAGAAGTAGTTCATACTTGAAGTAAAGTGGCAAGTTAAATGGTAAGAAATAATACTCTTAAGTCAACCTTCACTAAGATATATTCAATAAAAAATCATTATTTTACTCTACATGTTTCGAACGTATAAACGTTCACCTTCAGGAGAAGTAAAGTTTATGTTGAGATAAAAATAGGAAAATGTGAGTGACACCCTCATAGAGCTTTTGAGGAAGTTGGATTATTGAAGAAAGTGATGAAGAACTTCCATAGAAGTAGGGGAGAAAAATACTACCAAGTTCTATAGATAAATATGGGAGAATGATTGATAAATAGTATTTTAAAGTGCTGAAATGAGAAACATTATGTGAGATTGAATATATCTTAGTGAAGGTTGACTTAGAGTATTATTTCTCCCCATTGGACTGTTTAATGTTGAGAACTGCAAGCCGCAATGTATTTTTTTAGGACAATTATAGCGTTAGGTTACTACATAACCATGGATAAGCCACCATCAAGAATAAAAACGGTCAGGCTTCCGCATGAACCTTTCATGCAAGCTAATGGCTATAAACCTGCCCCATTGGACCTCACTGCTATTAATTTAACACACAAGTTGGAGGAACTTGTCGATCAACTTGCCGAGAACACCCATAATTTGTGGGCCAAGGAAAGAATTCAGCAGGCATGGACTTATGGCCTAAATGAGGTATGCGCTTTTTCTATACTAGAAATTCAAGTAAGAAAATTGAATATTGGTCATTTTTGGCCAACAATTATTGTGGAAATTTTAGAACTTGACAGGAAATTTACAAAGAATCCGTAACAATTATTCTTTTAAATGAACTGAATTTCTAAATAACTTCACAATTTTACAGCAGTGAGAAATTCTAAAAACCCGCCAATATAGTTACTGTAAATTTACGAGTATTTTTTCATGATTATTACCAAAAAAGTGTTGGAAATTTACAGTGTGTCATTTCGTACCGAAAACGGTGAAGAATAATCATGTTATAGAGTTTACGAACTAAAAGAATTCCAATTATTTTGTGTTTTTTTAGGAAATTGGGAAAAATTATTATGTTCGCTAAGGTGCCCAACAAAATAACTGTATTCCTTATATGAAAGCTAGTCACAAACAATTGTAAGACGTTTTTGTTAATTTTTTATTAATATAAACTCTAGTCTGTACTTTTCAGAAGATAAAACAACAAACTAAACGTTAATTACGTAATATTTTTTAAATTGTATTAAAAGTTAATTTTTCAAAACTATTTAATATTCGTCCATGAAAGGATTAGATTTTCTGGTCTCCCAGTTGTATTTTTAGCTGGGCATTGCGTGCCATTCTGCAGTTACAAATTAGCATAAACACTGCAAAAGTTTTACAAGTCATGTAGAAATGCCAAGTTGAAATTTTTAAACAGCCATAATGCAAATAATTTGATTGCCATGATTTTGATACCTTTAAAAAAAATTTCCAAAACTCGAACTTTGTTTTATGTTTAAGAAACCTTTATAAGGTAACGTTGTAAGTATAGTTACGTGAAATGACATGTAAATATACAGGGTGATTCCTAAGTTGATACTTCTGTTTTAGCTGTGTATAGAAGACATTAAAATAAACAACATTTTCAAATACCTTTTTTTTTAAATCGCAAAAATATGGTACTTACATTCATTTATTACACTACGAATCAAATACGGTCCTGATTAAACTTGCCCGTTGAATAACATTAAGAAAACTTCTGGGTGTAGCATGAGCCCGCAAGGGAAAGCGTTCTGCGTATAATCTCGAAACACTTTGCCACACTCACAGTAAATTAGCACCTCATAGCTCATTGTTTTAAAATTTTACCATTTTCATTTCCTTGTCAAAACATTGGAGAGGTTACTGGATCTGCATATCAAGAACTCGGTGAGAGAGCGAGAATTAAGCTCGTCTCAACACGCTTATACCAAAGGGAAATCAGTGGAAACGGCGCTACACGAAGTAGTAGGCACTATTGAGAAATCCCTTAACAATAAAGAGTACACCCTAGGTACCTTCTTGGATATTGAAGGAGCCTTTAATAACGTCACGACCGAGGCAGTGTGCGACGCTCTAATAGAAACAGGGGTCGATAACTACATCTGCCGTTGGATTAGGAGGATGTTGAAAGACCGTCAAATCTGCTCCAGTTTGGGAAGTAGCGAGATGGTCAGATTTGCTGGAAGAGGAACTCCGCAAGGCGGGGTTCTGTCACCAACACTCTGGCTGAGAGTTCTAAATAAAGTTCTCATAGCGTTGGAGAAGGCTGGAATAAAAGTGATTGCATACGCTGACGATATAGTTATACTAGTGTCAGGTAAATTTGTAAACACAATCAGCGACCTAACAGGAATGGCGCTACGAATACTACAACAGTAGGCCATGAAATGCGGGTTAAAAATCAACCCCGAAAAAACGGAGGTAGTTCTATTCACACGCAGAAGGGTGATCGAGAACTTCAGACTCCCAGTACTCGACAATAATGCTTTAGTGCTTAAGGAAAAAGCAAAGTATTTAGGATTGGTACTTGACTCCAAGCTAAACTGGGGCATAAACTTGCAAGAACGAGTTAAAAAAGCGTCGGTAGCATTATATGCCTGCAAAAAAGCAATTGGGAAAAAATGGGGACTAAAACCCCACATAGTACACTGGATCTATACGGCTATTATAAGACCTATATTAATATACGGGGTCCTGGTTTGGTGGACCGCTTTGGAAAAAGCAGTGCACACTAAGTCAATAACAAAGATACAAAGGGCAGCTTGTTTAGGAATAACCGGAGCCCTTAAGTCAACCCCGACAGCGGCGCTAGAGGTCATGTTATATATACCCCCCTTGGATATCTATGGAAAAAGTATAGCTGCAAAAAGTGCCCTGCGACTAAAAGAGTCGAAATTCTGGAAGGAAACTAACTACGGGCACAGCAGTATACTAAAGATTCACCCGGGGAATAATCTACGAGACCCGACTGATTACTCTGTCCCAATAACATGCTTCGATAGAAGGTATTCTATACTCATTCCGAGTAGGGAAGAGTGGGAAGGCAATCAGAATATAACGAAAACAGATCACGCAATCTTCACAGACGGTTCAAAGATGGACGTTGGTGTGGGAGCCGGGGTCTTTTCCGAAAGTTTACAAATACAGAAATCGTATAGACTCCCCAACTATTGTAGTATTTTTCAAGCGGAAGTACTGGCAGTAGAGAAGGCGGTCAATATCCTGCAAGAACACCTTGGCTTGGGAGTAGCCTCGTCAATCACCATCTTCAGTGATAGTCAGGCGGCGATTAAGGCAATCTGTTCCAGCAGCGTTAAATCAAAGCTCGTAAAGCGATGCCGCAACAATCTATGCACACTTGGCAACCAACATCGGGTTATTCTGTGCTGGGTTCCTGGACACTCCAAAATAGATGGCAACGAGGCTGCCGATGCGCTCGCAAGAGAGGGCGCAGGCATGCCAGCTAATCTAGCAGACAATACAGTGAACAAACCACTGGGATTCGTCAAAGAGGAGATTGACTACAGGGCCAAGCAGCTTGCACAGAACAGATGGACAGGGTTGACAACCTGTAGTACATCCAGGCAACTGTGGCCCACATTCGATAAAAAGAGAACCGCAGAGCTATTGAGACAAAGTCGAAAAGACGTGAGAAATATTACTGCGGTTGTTACCGGACATTGCCTCTTCGGTAGACATGCCGAACGTATGCAAATACCCACTAACGGCTTCTGCAGAAGTTGCAGAGATGAGGAAGAGGAAGAAAGTATTCAACATTTTCTGTGTGAATGCCCTGGCCTCGCAAGAAGGAGGTTCACTACTCTGGGTGAATCATCTTTCGATAGCCTGGAGGAACTAAACAACTTACAACTTGGACGGCTGAGCAGATTTCTGAACAGTAGTGGCTGGTTTGAATGAGTTGTTAAAATCCTTCCGCGGTTACGTCGCATAAACCATCAGTGATCTGATGAAGGTGGGTTCTACGGAACACGTGTGGTATCACAACGGACCTAATCAGGACTACGTGAGACCGTTTGGTCAGAACCAAGGGTCTGCCACTCTTACCTAACCTAACCTAACCTACCATTTTCACGTGTCACTAATTTAAAATTAACTTGCTTCAGAAAAACATACCGCAGCAGACCGCCATATAAATAAGGACCACTGACCCGTAAACTGTATGACTAATAACTACTAATAAGACAAAAACAGCATAAAGTATCTATCAGATATCAGGCTATGTTTTAATGACCAGGCCCGCACTTTTTACATCACATTACACCGATTTTTTACTTCTGTATCTCGCCTATTTTTAAGTTTTTTGAAAAAAGGTATTTGAAAATGTTGTTTATTTTAATGCCTTCTATACACAGCTGAAAGAGAAGTATCAACTTAGGAATCACCCAGTATATTACAAACAAATAAGGAAGTTTTAAAAGTAGTAGTAGTAAAGTATTTCGATTCGCTTTTGATATATTATTAATTTTTAAACTTATTAAAAATACTTTATTTAATGTTACGTTATATAAGTTAGTTTATTATTTCCTGTAATGAACTTTATAGTTGTTTGGGAATAAAGATTTTTAAAAAAAAGTATTTATTTTGATATATTTTTTTGATATATGGACCTATTATTAATTTTAAAAAAAGTTATATTCTGTAAGTTAGTTTAATATTCCCTGTAATGAACTTTATAGTTGGTTGAGAACAAAGATTTTTTTTTTATATTACTTTTTTATTTTTTAGGATCCTGAATTTTTACGTAGTCCCCATTTAGTGCCTTACAATAAAGTAGACGAAGCTATTAAGAAAGCGAATCGTGATACTGCATCTGAGACGGTAAGAACTTTACTTGTGTATGGTTACATTATAGACCCACCAACTGGTGAACAGCAAGAAACACTGCTGGCGGAAGCAAGTAGATTAAGACAACAAGCTTTCAGAACATACAGGTAAAAATTGAACAAAGCATTCGTGTTTTCTTTATTTTACTATTTTATACAGGGTCCTGCACCTCACCTCCCGTCTTCTATAGCTCACTTATTAATTAAGTTAGGATTTTGAAATTTTGCATACTTTACTTGTATTCTAGGGCGCATTTCAGGAAAATATTTTTGATTATACGGGGTGGTTCAAAAAAGTATAATGTCATAAAGATCTATTTTTTTAGATTACATGCTATATATTGTCTTACTTATTTGGATGCCTTTTATTGTTGCCCACATACCCCCAAATTTTTGATGAAATCGGTTCTGTATTATAGGCAAAATAAAAACTAAGAAAAATCAGTTTTGCACCACTGGTTTTAAAAATTAATACAAAAATAAAAATAACGCATCGTTAATAAAATTATACAAAGGAACCTAATAAATAAGGTCGAACAGTCTCGTTAACCAAGTTTTGGTTAATACGAATTGTACAGGGTGTCCAAAGTTTAGTGTCAAACCTTAAAGCGATTTATTTTTCTTATTTCAAATTGGAACCCCTGTATATTATTACGTCATTCGATGCATAATTAAAAATCAAACATTTGTAAATAGAAAAATGTTGTTGCCGGCGTACAGACTCGATTAAAATTAAAAAAAAATTTGTATGCCTCCGCTGGGAATCGAACCCAGAACCTCTCGATTACATGTCAAGCGCGCTGCTAATTACGCTACGGGGGACCTTAAATTCTCACACCAACTTCGGTCATATAACTTATTCAATTTTATGTTAGTAGTAATAGTGTGGAATCTCCTGTGATTCACAGACAAGACAAGTTGGTGAGAGAATTTCAGGTCCCCCGTAGCACAATTGGCAGCGCGCTTGACATGTAATCGAGAGGTTTTGGGTTCGATTCTCAGCGGAGGCATAAAACTTTTTCAATTTTAATCGAGTCTGTACGCCGGCAAAAACATTTTTCTATTTAAAAATTATTTACAGACGCCAAAAACCCTATCGCAATTTCTAATGCATCAAGACTTATTTGCAGGAAACTCATTTTATCAACTATTCCACCAGTCAGTATAATAAATAAATATCGGAGGAGGCTTTGCACAACAATGTATTGGTATTAAAGTGACAAAAACCCATTTTGACTTTAGTTATTATATAGTTTCAAATATTGTTAATTATTTAAGCTATATTATTTTTTGTGATGAAATACAACCAAGAAGAGCTCATAGATATGATTTTCATATTAGGAGCATGCAAAAAGAATCCTTTTTTGTCACTTTAGTAAACGTTAATACCAATAAATTGTTTTTCAAAGCCACCTTTGATACATGTGGCTTGGTACAAGAAGTGCATATGTCACTATTTTGGGTTTTTGAGATAGATATGCCAAAGTACTAATAAAAATGTAAATTTTATGAGGGAAAAATGTCGAAGCCTCTAGTATTAATCTAAACCCCAATTTATTCATAATAATGACTGTTGGAATAGTTGATAAAATGAGTTTTCTGCAAATAAGTTTTGATGCGTTAGAAATTACGATAGGGTTGTAATTAGGACAAATGTTTGATTTTTAATTCTGCATCTAATGACATAATAATATACAGGGGTCCCAATTTTAATTAAGAAAAATAAATTGTTTTAAAGTTTGACACTAAACTTTGGATACTCTGTACACTTCGTATTAATTAACTTGGTTAAGGAGAGTGTCCGACCTCAGTTATTAAGTATCTTTGTATAATTTTAATAACGAGACATTATTTTTATTTTTTATTAGTTTTTAAAACCAGTGGTGCAAAACTGATTTTTCTTAGTATTTATTGTTTTTCGCCTATAATACTGAACCGATTTCATTAAAATTTTAGGGGTATGTAGGCAACTATAAGAACCATCCAAATAAGTTAGAATATATATAAACGCCTGGACAAATTTAACGCAACATCATAAATATTCCACTTATTTGACGCCATTTTTTTTTCTGAACCTAATATCCGATTTGAATGATTTTTTTTTGAATTGTAGGTTGGTTCCATAGCAATGTCATAGTTTTCACTATTTGTGATAAAAAGTGGATTTTCATATTATACCGGGTGTAATAAAAATGTTATGTTTTTTTCCGAAAATTTAAAACACCCTGTGGTGTATAATAGCAACTGTAATACATCGCAGTTATAATTACCCTGTAGGACCATCTTTTTCTAATATTCTCTTTTTTGGTTTATTCAATTTTATCTGTTATTAGAGGAGATATACCGTTTTATAGCTCCACATGTTTTTAAAACCTTTTTTATTCCCTACGTTCATTGTTAACTGTTTTGCAAGCATGCCGTGGACCTGCTTTGACGTTTAATAGAATATGTCAACAAAATCTTGTGTTTTAAAGTTACAAAGGTGAAATAAAGTTTGACCTACTGCCAAAATCTGTTCGAAAACTACTTATTTTTCATTTGTTTAGTGTACCTAGTTGCGATTGCCTTAATTTGAAATACTCGTATATTTCAAATTAAAAAATGGATCGACCAAAAAATTTGTCAGTGGAGGAAGCAGTAAGAGCATTAACTTTAGTGGATGAGGGATATTCAAGCTGTCATGTCGCTAATGTGATCGGAAGACATCGTTCCACTATAAGTCGTCTGATTGAACGATTTAACGAGACAGGATCTTACTCTCGAAGGCCAGGACAAGGGCGAAAACGATGTACCGATCCAAGAGATGAACGCTTTCTCAGGCTAACTGCTCTAAGAAGTAGAAGGGTTACTAGTACTGTATTAAAAAGTGAACTTAGAACGGTTCGTCATCATGTAATATCGTCTCGAACAGTCAGAAGACGTTTGAATGAAGCTGGTCTAAGCAGTAGAAGACCGGCAAAGAAACCATTGCTCACCAGACAGCACAGAGTAAACAGATTGCGTTTTGCCAGAAACCATCAACATTGGACTGTTCATGATTGGAAGAAGGTCTTATTTTCTGATGAAACAAGAGTTAGTCTCAGTTCTCCTGATGGGCGCGAACGTGTTTGGCGAAGGGCTGGAGAGAGATTTGCAAGTTGTAATATCTCTCCAAAAATCCCGTTTGGTGGAGGCTCTGTTATGTTTTGGGGGGGAATTTGTTTCAACGGACGCACAGAATTAGTCCCTATACGTGTAAGATCAATGGATGCCAATTTTTATTTAGGAAACATTGTAGTTGAACATGTAGTGCCATTTGTTCCTTTTTTGGGACCCAATGGTTTATTTATGCAGGACAATGCTCGTCCCCACGTGGCTAGACAAGTCATAGACTACTTAGACCATGTAGCTATTCCGTTGATGGAATGGCCACCTTTAAGTCCCGATTTAAATCCCATAGAGCATCTATGGGATGCTCTTAAGAGAAATGTTCGAAGCCGTGATCCCGCACCTGTTAATCAAAATCAGTTGGTGAATGCAGTAATTGAAGAATGGGAGGATATGCACCAGGATACAATTAAAAATTTAATTTCCAGCATGCCGAGACGTATGAATGCTGTGATTCAAAGTAGAGGTGGACATACACGATATTAATATCACATTTAAATGACTAATTTTATGTTTTCGATGAATTTTTGTTTTCGTGTTTCAAAAAAAAAAGTTTGTATTTCAAATATGAAATTTCAATTAAAATTTTACAGGTTAGAATTCAATTCAATTAGTTTTAATATTGTTATTAAGTTATCGTTTTTAAATAAAGCTACTTGTTACTTTTATTTTTATTTATCAAAACAACAAGAATATGGAGCAAAATAAAGTGTTTAAAAACATATAACGGTATATCTCCTCTAATAACAGATAAAATTGAATAAACCAAAAAAGAGAATATTAGAAAAAGATGGTCCTACAGGGTAATTATAACTGCGATGTATTACAGTTGCTATTATACACCACAGGGTGTTTTAAATTTTCGGAAAAAAACATAACATTTTTATTACACCCGGTATAATATGAAAATCCACTTTTTATCACAAATAGTGAAAACTATGACATTGCTATGGAACCAACCTACAATTCAAAAAAAAAATCATTCAAATCGGATATTAGGTTCAGAAAAAAAAATGGCGTCAAATAAGTGGAATATTTATGATGTTGCGTTAAATTTGTCCAGGCGTTTAGCATGTAATCTAAAAAAATAGATCCTTATGACGTCACACTTTTTTGGAACACCCTGTATAAACAAAAATAATTTCCTGAAATGCGCCCTAGGATACAGGGAAAGTCTGCAAAATATCAAAATCCGAACTTAATTAATAAGTGAACTATAGAAGACGGGAGGTGAGGTGCAGGACTCTGTATAACCATGACTTTTGGTATTAAAAAATATGAAAACTGATATTTTTTCCTGTCTGATTCATTCTAACATTCTCATGCAATCATATGATATGTGTCTTTAAAAACATGATCGACAATCAAATAGGAGAAAATAATATACCAGGTCTGACAAATAATCCTTTTTTTAATAAAAATCATAAATCAATTTGATTCTTTATAACGACTATGTTTAGAGCTGAAAAGAACTATGCTGTGAGTTCTGGCAAGTGGTACTTTGAATATGAAATTTTGACTGCTGGACCAATGAGAGTGGGCTGGGCCAAGGCTGATTGTGCGCCAGGTTGTATGTTGGGTTCAGACGAAAACACATGGGCATTTGACGGCTACAATGTAAGTTATAGATAGAGTTAATAAAAATGACGAATAATATAGTGTTTATTCTTTATACGTTTTCTTAATGTTGTGAAGAATATTTTAAAAATTCACGTCGAGCTTGCATTAGAACTTTTGAGAAAATTACTGAAAATATTTTTTTGAAAATCGGTAGGTTTAAGTTTATCGATATGCTCTCTTAAATTAAAATATTAACATGTGTCTGTCACTTCCGGTTATACCGGAAGTAGCTTAAACTTTCATTTTTTAAATACAACATAGCATTTTTTATTATATTTTTGGTTTTTGCATTAAATTTTAATAACATTTTATGGAACACGTTTTTTACCTAAGTCTACTCATTTCTGAGATATCTGCATAATTTGTAAATGCATAGCGATGAAATTATCCATATATATTTTTTGCCTTAGCTCCTGGACTAAAATTCTTTTGTTTTTGTATAGTTAAAGAATCAACAAAAATCAAAAAATAATTAAACTTGGCATAAATATACAGGGAGATCACAATTAAGGGCTCATTTTAAAAAAACATTAAACACTTTCTTATTTTAAATGGAACACCCTGTATGTTTTTATTATATATGGTAATAAATTAACTGCTTCCTAAAATGCTATAACTTTTTCTATACCTATATCAGCGCATTTTCTTAGAATATCAGTTTTTTTTTTTAAATACGATTTTTTCAAACTTGCCATGAAAACAAATATACAGGGTGTTCACTTGAAAACTTTCCACCAAGGATTTATCGAAAACCACTGATTAAAGAAAGAAACGCCGAGACACGTTAAAAGATGTGCCAAAGGGGACAACTTTTTAACCAAAGACTACTTCACCCCCTTTTACCCTCTGCCCCCCAGGGTCATCCCCTTAAAAATTTTAAATGACAAGGAATATCAAGTAATAGCTTGTTTGAAAGATCTTTCAAAGTGCTTTATTTTGACGTTTGAGTTTTTTAAATCGGTCGATTCATTTTCGAGAAAATTAGAAAAATCTTTATTTATCTTAATTCATTTTAAAAATATTATCAGTAGTTTTCCCAAAAGTTCTAATGTAAGCTCGTCGTGAATCACCCGGTATTTCCTCTCCAGATATTACGTAAATTATCTGAAAATATTGTTCTTTTTTTCGCAGTTACAGGGGTAATAATAATTATGCATAACTTTAATGAAGTATGTGTAGGCATTTATAGAGAGATAATATTTAAACATTTCCTATATAGATGAAAAGATGGCATGCCGGAGTTGTGGAACAATTCGGTATGATCCGTTGGCAGGTCGGGGATGTAATAGGTTGCTTTATTGATATAGCTGATGCAACTATAAGTAAGCTTATATAAAAATCGCCAATGGGTCTGTTTCATATTTTTATGAGTTTATCGTAAAGGAGATAACTGGTTTTGTTTTAATATAAATCCCTAACCAGTAAAAGTATTGATCTTTTGCTAGCACTAAATTTTAATAAAGTTGACTAGGAAAATGTTTTTAGCCAAAAAAAAATGGTTCTTAATTTATCTAGTACGTACCCATTTGTCAAGTATGTTTATTGGGGTGAAATGAAAAAATGTTTTCCTAAAATCGATCGAAAATATTACCATTTCTGAAATAAAAAGTCAATATATCCTTTTACTTAGTCGTTGCTAGAAAATGGAAAATAACTGTTAGAAAATGTGTTATTTAGTACTGTAAGGAAATATTATTTTTGTACAGTTATTTGTAAACTAAAATACGTCAAGTTTGACAGTTTAGTATTAGTTTATTCCCATTAAGCTTGGGAGTTCGATACAAAAAGGGGAAACTGTTGAGGGTTGTCATGTTTATACTTTGATGACAGAAAATACTTTTTTGAAAATTGCTACACGAAAAGTTTTATAGAAGTATCGTACAAGGACATTTTTTTTTACGGTTCGCCGACTACGGAGGCCATCTTGAACCGCTCATCGACCACAAATGTGATCTACCGACTGGGGAGTGTGAAACGGCACCTTCATCCTACGAGATATCCGATCTCATCCGGCCTGTCCGGCGTGAATAGGATGGCTAGGTGTCGATTCATTTTACACTCTTCCCTGAGGCAAGAGCACGCCGTGTTCCCAAGCGGTCACCCGCCCAAGTACTAACCGCACTCGACACAGCTCGACAGGCCCTTGCCCGTACAAGGACATAATAATATAGTACTTGCTGAGGAATCGATTCCCCCCCCAAAAAAAAAGAATAGTTTTAATAATTATTTATAATGTTATTAAA
The DNA here is from genome assembly GCA_935413205.1 of Polydrusus cervinus. Lineage (NCBI taxonomy): Eukaryota > Metazoa > Arthropoda > Insecta > Coleoptera > Curculionidae > Polydrusus > Polydrusus cervinus. Next base: position 53,707,436 of record OW284516.1, on the reverse strand, counting down.
CCTTTTACACTTAAATGGTTAGTTATTTTGGAAAAAGGCCCTTATATTATTTATTCTTTCTGAAAACTCGACAGCACCTCAAATATAATTTTATTAGTCGTAACCAGGGTGGGCATGTGAAATTATGTCAATTTTTTGTGTCCTATTTATTGAGCTATTCATTTGGAAAAATAATTATATGCTGATTTCTATTATATTTACATATCGATGGTGTAGCGCACAAATGTTGTAAGCGCTAAAAATTGATTTTTGAAATAAATGAGTTTAAAGTTTGGCGTTTGTAAAAAAATATTGTAGTACTTGTTTTAAATATTTACCAGTATTATCAGATACATATGAGTTATTTTTAAGTTAGTAATCGGTTGCTGAGTGTATATTACTAAAATGTGACATGTTTTAGATACAGTTTGTTACTTACCACATATGTGCATAAAAAATTATTGATTGGTATATTATAAAATCAATAACTATACAACAAAAAATGTCAAATTAACCAATATTTATTCAAAGAAAATATCATAAGTTACAAAAGTAGGAACATTTAAAAAAAATAATATATGCCGTGCTTACTTCACTCATCATTAAGTGACATTGGTTGGTTAACTGAGGGAATTTCATTATGATAGTGGCTATAATCACTTAGTATAATTCCAGAACGTATAAAGGATAAAAGATCTTTTTTCTTTTTTTCTGATACTGGTAACCTTGTCAAGTATTTTTTTGGTAGATCTAGAAAATCCCATGTAACAGGTCTTCCTCTGGTTAATCGCTTTTGGCTAGAGACATCCAGTTCCAAGAAATTTTCATTGGACAGTTCATATTTATACTTTATTATAAGTGGGTTTTCTTTCTCAAATCGTAACCATTTTATTTTAAGCCACTGTACTCTTTCTGTGTTTGTGTTAATTGTCATATTTGGAGCCATAATATCCAAAAAATTTTGAAAATCATAAAAATCGTCATGTTTTAAGCTTAAAACAGAGAATTGTGGAGATAATTGTTTAGGCTTTATTCTTGCAGTCGCTACTAATACACCCCATTCTCTAGTGGTATAAATTTTCTTATGCTTTCGTGCTCTCTCTATAATAGCATGCATCGAGTCTCCTTCTAAATAGGACTGGCCACTTTCCTTAAATTTTAAATCAATTATTTTTAATGATTCTATTTTGTTTACGGCATATAACATCGCCGCTGCTAGAAACTTATTTCGGTTCTGTCCTTCACATGTATCACTAAATGTAGATACATGTGAGACAGTTTGTGAAAGTTAATAAAGATATTTTAAAAGGCAAGTAGCTATTTCTGTACTGCCCTTCTTTCCTTCTGTCTCATCCCAAAGATAGCAGTATCCATTAGAATTTGACGCGTCAAAAATAGTAAAATTATATGCATTAAGTTTAAGCTTCTAGAAAATCTGATTATCTCCTGCAAAAGGTATGGATAGAATGGCTTGTAAATCAAATGTTATTGCTCTGAAAGTTTCACCTTCATCTGAAATAGCTTTTTCTTTATCACTTTTTTTTCATTTGCATAGCATCCTTTTCTCTTTTTTTGTGAGTATCAAACTCTTGCTTTAATGGTTCTTTGTCTATTGCTGTGTTGTAGGCGTTACATTTATATCACGTGTTGTGTGTTAACTGCACACTAAATTTAATCTGTGTTATAAATTTGATAGCACAAATGTGGTAAGTAACTTTACAACATATGTGCATGGGGGTTTCACACTAGTGGTACTTACATCTTTCGGTAGATGGCCCTAGCCGCGTCAACTTTGAATAAATAGATACCACATTTGTGCGTAGACATTTTCCACAAGCAAAAGATTGCTTTTACGCGCTTAACTCATTTTAGCCAAACGCTGTACTTACAACATTTGTGCGCTACACCATCGATATTTTAATCAAGTTGAGTGAAACAGACCCATTGTTTTATTTCTGTATTAAGTCGTCCTTTTTAAAATTATGTACTTTAACAATAAAATGTTGCCAGCCAATAGGCCTTGTTATGCTTGTCAAATACGTATTCTTGTTTGAGTTTGTTGTTGCATTTTTTAATATTGAATTGTTGCGTCTGTGATTTCTATAAAGCAGTTCTAGGTATTTCGTTTTTATACCACATCTACATCATTTTAAACACTTTTATTGACATATATTTACCATAATGAAAATGCTTAGGTTATCCGGATAATTTCTCTTCCAGTTTTTCAGAAATATATTTTTATTTCGTAGGAGGAAAAAGTTTATAGTAATTCAGCCGAATCTTTTGGAAAACAGTGGCAAGTTGGGGATGTAGTCGGTGTTTTCCTAGATTTGATAGATCACACTATAAGTAAGAGACGCTAAGAGTCGCGAGAATAGCTTATGCCTAATTTTTTGCTATACAAAATACCATACATGTATTATACTATTATACCTCAGACGAAAAAGCAAAGAAAGACAAAGCTTTTTACATTTCTTCATAGGAACGTATTGCGGTCACAATAGTTCTCTGGTCACAATATAAGAATTTACTGAAGGGTCATTTCATATCAAATCAACCAGAGGTTTGGCAGGTGACCTCTCTGATTTTGATCATTTTTGGTACATTCATTCTACCCATCTAGTAGATGAAAAATCCAAAATTTGAAATTTTTCTGATGAGCAGTTTTTTTTAAATTGATTTTTGAAAATCAAAAAAATGACAAATTTCTCAAAACATGTACTAAGAGAAATCGAGATTTCTAAAGAACTACTTACACTAGAGCATTGAGTTATATCTCATTTAAAAGCTCTTGAAAATATCTTTTAAATGAGGTATAACTCAATGTAATTGTTTGGAAAAAAATATTGAAAATTTTGAAAAAAAAAACAAAATTTCAAATTTTTCAAAAAAGTATTTTTTTATTTTTTTGAAAAAATTATATTATTTTTGTCAATATTTTAGCAAGATATTCACAAATTTTCAGGATGGAGAAATAATGGGAACAAGGTGAAAACAAATATTGACACTAAAAATACAAGCAAAAAATGGTATTTATTTTGATAACGATGCAACGCAAACAACGTCTTTTACTTTTAATAGAAATTTTTTTTTTTAAATCCGAAATACATACCTACCTATATTAAAATTAGATTTTAGCGTTAATTTTTTTTTCTAAAATTTTTGAATAATCTAACATTTCTTCTTTAGAAAGTGTGTAGGTTCGACCTGTAGCAGTAACCGGCTAAACCTTCTTTAATATAGAATCTCTTCTAATCACTAAAATGTCTGCTTTGGGCGTAGGATAATAAAATGAACTAGATGGTCCATTTGGATGAAAAAAACTAATTTTAAGCTCATCAGATTCTTCATTTTTTCCAATAATACACGCTAACCACCACAATTCATCATACTGAACAGTAACAAAACCAGATTGAAGAAAGATCAATTCTTTTCTTGTAATTTCAGAACACCTCACAAGTTCCTGGGTTTTTTATTCCATGCTGAATAAAAGCTTCTCGTTATACCTACACAAATCGGTTGAATCAGACCCCCCCCCCCCCCCCCCCACTGGCTGGAGTGGTAGAGGGGGGAGGTAGGAGGTAGAAGGCCGACTTACCAAATTAGATGCGCGCGTGTCAGCAAGTTTTAACAAGTTACTGCTTGAAAAATAGCAAACATCGAAACTTTTTGTCTTATTGAATTTTTATCTAGGAAGGCCCCCCCCCCCCCTTCCGTGAAGAAGGATTGTTAGGTTTTTGTACAGACTTGACTTTAAAAACCCGAAAGGAAGTTAACACTTTACCAAACTTTGTAAACACCTCGGTAAACTGTAAAAGTGGCGTTTTAAATAAAACTTTAGTCATTTTTGCTATGTTTTCAAGTTGTTAATATTTTTTTCACCTTGTTCCCATTATTTCTCCATCCTGAAAATTTGTGAATATCTTGCTAAAATATTGACAAAAATAATATAATTTTTTCAAAAAAATTAAAAAATACTTTTTTGAAAAATTTAAAAATTTTTTTTTTTTCAATATTTTTTTCTAAACAATTAGATTGAGTTATACCTTATTTGAAAGGTACTATCAAGAGCTTTTAAATGAGATATAACTCAATGCTCTAGTGTAAGTAGTTCTTTAGAAATCTCGATTTCTCTTAGTACATGTTTTGAGAAATTTATCATTTTTTTGCTTTTCAAAAATCAATTTAAAAAAAACTGCTCATCAGAAAAATTTCAAATTTTGGATTTTTCATCTACTAGATGGGTAGAATGAATGTACCAAAAATTATCAAAATCGGAGAGGTGATCTGCCAAACTTTCTTTAATTTTGGTTGATTTGATGTGAAATGACCCTGAACCTATAAGAAAGTTTTGCGATTGCGTCAATCCACCTAAATCAAGCAGTCGCTTGGTCTATCCTCTTAATTTTCTTCAGCCCTTTAAAAGTGTTCCGTCACAAATATAATTTGAGTAACCTTCACTAAACGAATCACGCTTTATCTTTATTTCTTCGTCCGAGTATTATCTAATACATTTAACGCAGTTTCTTACGTCTTAATGCCTAGCTAAGTAAAAAATTTATTTGCCTTAAATATTCAGCTATACATTGAATAGCTTAGCTTTTTTATGTTACTGTATACTTTTCCTACTCTTACCATATAATTTTTTTTGTGGGTTAGTATTTCTTGTGAAGTGTTATCACCTAACTTTAGCCATACTTTTTTTTTTAGCGTAGATTTTCATTTTACTAAAAAAGGTGCAACTTTGATCGTATAGGTATATATAGACTTGACTAGATTGTTTTAAAGTTATCTAATTTTTTATACTCGTTTTATTCTCCTGAGATTAACACTTTTTTAATATCTTTTTTTATACTCGTTTGATTCTCCTGAGATTAACACTTTTTTAATATCTGTTTAATTTTATCAAATGTTTTTTGCATGAAGATGATAACAAGTTTTTGTTGGCTTTTGATCGATTAGCAAGATTTTTATCAACAAAATAAATAAGAGGGTTCGTATATATAAACTAGTGCTATAGATATCAGAAGCAGTACTTATATAAAAAAGCTTTACATTTTTGAAATTTTTACCTTAAAAAAATAAGTGTCCACTAGAGAGATTTATCACTTACAATCGGCCGAACCACGTCGAATAAAAAAATGTATATTAATAAAATAGACGACTTTTTAAAATTCTATTCTTTAAAAAACATTCGTATGATGTATTTAGTGGGCAAATATCGTTTTATTGCAGATTATACAAATGTTGTAACCGGCTGAATAAATGGATATGATTTTGCGAGGTTTATATTTTTTAGAGTAATACTTTTCAACTTTATTAACTTGGATTAGAAAAAGTAAAATCTTGTAATGGCAATGATTTTCTGTAGAAATAACTGAACATTTTTTGACGGAACAAATAACGGTAGTTCTTAGCGGGTAATTTTCACTCTTTGAAGGATGAGTTGAAGGAACGGAATTGAAAATCGCACTTAGTTTCATATTTATGAGGTAAATAATCACTGTAATCACAAAAACGTCTACTCTCTACTATTTAAAAACCGACATCCTGGTTTTGTTATTGTAGAAATTAAAATTATAGTTGGATATCTGTTTTAGTTCTATTGTTGTACCAAGACCTTCTCGATTACACTCGATATACCGTGAGCAAATATTATTCATCTCTCCAAATTTTTTAATCAATTTGTCGTTAAAGTTAACCAAGAAATGATTAACATTTACTAGTTGCATAATATGTTCCAAAATGTAAATAATTATGAATGACTCATTTGCGAGGCTATACTTCTCCCCGTATCTCTCACTCTTTTACATTAAGAAGTTCATGGCTTTTCTTCATTGGCGTCGGGCTGATTTTAGGGATCCCCTCCCCACTTTTTAGGTGGTCGATTTAAAAAAAAAATATTTTTCTAGGACATTCAAAAAATCACCCATTTAAATATAATTCGTCAATTCCATACCACCATGTATACAGTCCATTTCTTTTGCTCTTTTTCTATCAAATTATGCCAGTCTTGAACTTTTTTGTTTTTGTTTTTAAAGATTAAGAGAAAAGGTAGGTTTAATTTTTATTTCTTAACTTAGAGCATGTGGCGAATGGCGCTAACTGCAGCCGACGCCATAAAGAAGTGAAGAAGAAGAACTTAGAGCATTTAATCACTTATGACTAACCTATATTAAATGGTATCTCTTATCTTGTTACTATTTCTTTACCACTCCTCCAGTGGATGCTTGGTCAAGCCACAATACCAACAAAATAAATGATGAATTTTCTCGTTTATTGTGGTAATTTAATATATTGTATATATTTAAGAAAATATTTTCCCTTGAATGTTTCAATATCAGGATTTACGGATTTAAATACAATGAATTCGATATTTGTAATTCTTAACATTAAAATTTTTCCTTGATTAATAAAATATCTCTTATACCTATGATACCATGAGTTTCCCGTGTTAAGAATCCCGCTAATCGATCAGAAAAGTGTGTTTTGTTTGAGGGATAACATATCGCATTTTTTGTTTTATCAAGGTTTCTCCCTTAATGGCGAACTCCTGATGGACGCCCTGGGAGGGGAAACGACATTCGCCGATGTTCAAGGTGACGCTTTTGTACCAGCTTTTACTCTGGGTGTGGGACAGAAAGCTCGACTATGTTTCGGCCAAGACGTGAATCAACTTAAGTTCTTCACTATGTGTGGTTTGCAGGAGGGATATGAACCATTTTGTGTGTAAGTAATTTTAAAACTCTTGGTTATACTTTTCTTGTAATATTACCAAGGATGGTTGGAGACAACGATGTTTCTTGAATGATAGAAGAGTTTTGGATTTGCATTGTTTTTATTTGTTTTACATCACAACATTTCAACTGGTAAGTATCTCCAGTCGTCTTCAGGTGAATACTGAATACTCTAAATAATTGTATTATATACTCTAGTATTCACCTAGAGACGACTGGAGATACCAGTTGAAACGTTGTGATTTAAAACAAATAAAGACAATGCAAGTCCAAAAGTCTTCTATCATACCAAGGAAGCACCATTTTCTAGTGCTATTAAGAATAGGACTCCTGGTAGGTTTAATAAATTGATCATAGAATGATGTTTTGTCCGTTCTCCATAACTATTTTATTCGCTGTAAAATATCTATGATTATAAATAAAAAGTCATAAGAGGGACAGTCCACGTTAGTGACATTTCTGGTATTCAGCAGCCTTTGAAAAAGTAAACAAAAGTGTTTGAAATGGTGCAAGCTATTGTAACTAATGGGAAGAAAATCCTGAAATTGAGGGTTCGCTAGTAATTAGTCAGGGACGACAAAATTTACCCAAATGTGAGAATAAACCAAATATACTATTGTACTACATTGTAAAATAGCTCAAATTTAATTTAATAAAACATGAAAATGAGAATAAAGATTTAAAGAATGATTATTGTAAACTTTTTTTAAAGCTTTTATTGTTTGTTATAAATATTTGAATAAATTTATTGTTCTTTTCTGGATTTTCCGATAAATTTTCCGATTTATCCAATTTTTGAAAATATTTATAATAGAAGCACAACAGGTATACATGTAAATCCGTATTCGATGTTCTAAAGTAAATGTTACCGTACCTCCTCGTGACGATACTTTTTTTGTAGTAATATGAATCGTGCCGTAACATATTGGTACACCAAAGACCAGCCAGTTTTCGAAAACACTGATGACATGCCCGATACTAAAATCGACGTGACAAGAATTCTAGCAGGATCTGACAGCCCTCCATGTTTAAAAATCAGCCACAACACCTTTGAAACAATGGAGAAGGCCAATTGGGAATTTTTAAGACTGAGTTTGCCTGTAATCTGTCATTCGGAATTTATTGCGTAAGTAGAATTTATGCATGATTGTGATTTTTATAAGAAGCGCCACAATTTGAAAACCATATAAAGCTTTATTTTTAAACAATTCTTAGCAGCCGTCTTGCATGAATTCATGTTTCTTTTAAACCTTTTGATTTAAATTATTGCATTAAAAGTATACAGGGTGATTCCTAAGTCGATACAGTTTACGGGTCGGTTGTCAGTTATTTATTTGGCGTCATGTTGCGGTGTGTTTTATGAAGCAAGTTAATTTTAGATTGGTTACACGTGAAAATGGTAAAATTTGAAAACAATGAACTAGTAGATATGGTGCTAATTTACGGCGAGCGTCGTCAAAGTGCGGCTGCTGCTTCGAGATTATAAGCAGAACTCTTTCCCTTGCGGGCTCATCCTACACCCAGAAGTTTTCTTAATGTTATTCAACGGGCACGTTAGGCAGGACCGTATTTGATTCGTAGTGTAATAAATGAATGTAAGTACCTTATTTTTTAATTTTTTGAAAAAAGGTATTTGAAAATGTTTTTTATTTTAATGCCTTCTATACACAGTTAAAAAAGAAGTATTAACTTAAAAATCACTCCGTATACTCGTTTCCTATGAAATAATAAATGCATTTTATGGAATCAAAAAAAAAATAACAGATTCATCCTCTCATTAAACTAATAAAACTTTAAAATTTTCCCACATAAATAAAAATATTTGTACTTAAAAAAACAATAACAATAAATAAATGACTAACTAGCAGCTAATCACGATACAAAGAAGGAAAAAGGTAAAAAGAAACAGAGACAGTCAAAAAATTACAAACCACTAAATTATAAGAACTTCGATGAAAAATAATATGAGATCTCAATAATTAGCAAGTATGTCAAAGTTAGAAATAAACATTATGAAAAATTAAAGAAAGGGTTTTGGTGGTTCTGCCAAACATGGTGCTATTTTCTGATGGAATTGTTATGTCCAGTCACTGTTGTTTATTTTTATTTTCTCTTGCAAGGACTCTCGTCTTATATGAACTGCCATTTGTCTAGTATCGGCAATTCCTATAATACTATTGAGTCGGCACTTTATTTAATACAGCCCAAAATATGTATAGGAATGAATCATCAACAGACCAGACAGTCGACTTAGTTTCCTATTACATTTAAAAAAAAATATTTCTCTTTAAATTTATTAAGAAAAAGTATTTTAATACGTACTGTGTTCTTTACTAGAGCTAAAACTATATTTGCAGCAACATCCCAGTAAATTAATCATGTATTCTAGGGAAGAAGATAAAATGCGACGGTGGAATGAAATTAAAATTAGGCAACATAGATTAAGGGCTGAAGTAGAGCAACATATGGCACAGCAGGGTCCTAGTCCGGCGCATATTGAAAATATTATGAAGAGTGGATTCTCTATGAGTGATATTAAAGGTACGTAAATAATTACAATAAATAAATGTATCCTTTAGAAAAACACTAGTGAAAAAGAGGAAATCCTACTGAGGAAGCTCTATTTTCTAGTGCGATGACGAATAGGGTTGTTTTAGTAAATAGACCATTTGTGACCACGCCTTAATCTCTCCCAATACCAGTAAAACCCCGCCTGAATAAAGCATCAAGTTCATTAGTTATAGATAGTGGAGTACCTCAGGGCTCGGTGTTGGCTCCGATATTGTTTTATTGTATTTTAATGATTTACCTAAATTAAAAATAAGGGGCACTTTTACAAAATTTGCCGATGACACCACTATATTATGGCGAGGTAGAGATTTGGACGAATTAAAAGTAATTATTCAGGAGGATCTAGAAGAAGTGGTGTCACTCAAATTGTCTGTGTTTAAATGTCGATAAGACCAGCATTCTTACTTTTAAAATCAGTTTAAGCTCCTCTAATAACAGAGATAATGAAATGAACCAACAATGAGAATGTCAAGAAAAGATAAAGCTACAGTCTAATTTTAACTGCTATACGTTACGGTTATTAGTATACTCCACAGGGTGATACAAATTTTGTATAAAAAAAAACATAATATGTTTATTAAACCCGGTGTATAACGAAAATTAACTTTTTATCATGAAAATTCAATAAAAACATCATTCAAATCGGATCATAAGTTTAGAAAAAATATAGCAATATGTAGCAAATTTATGATATATCGTTAATTTTGTCTTTGGATTTGTTAAAAAAAGCTTTTTTATGGTATTTAAACAATTGCACCAAACCACATCTGACCTACTACAACAATCTAAATGTGCCATCTATTTTGGAGTGTCCGGGAACCCAGCACAGAGTAACCCGATGTTGGTTGCCAAGTGTGCTTAGATTGTTGCGGTATCGCTTTACGAGCTTTAATTTGACGCTGCTGGAACAGATCGCCTTAATCTCCACCTGACTATCACTGCAGATGGTGATTGACCAGGCTACTCCCAGGCCAAGGTGTTCTTATAGGCCAGTAGTTCTGCTTGAAAAATACTACAATAGTTGGGGAGTCTATACGACTTCTATATTTGTAGACTTTCGGAAAATACCTCTGCTTCCACACCAAAGTTCATTTTTGAACCATCTGTGAAGATTAAGTGATCTGTTTTCGTTATGTACTGATTGTCTTTCCACTCTTCCGTACTCGGAATGAGTATAGAATACCTCCTATCGAAGCATGTTGTTGATACAGAGTAATCAGTCGAGTCTCGTAGATTAATCCCCGGGTGTATCTTTAGAATACTGCTGGTGTCCGTGGTTGGTTTCATTCCATACTGCAGTGTCCCTAATGCTTTTACATAATATTCAGCAAAAACAAATAAACCTAAAGTACCTACCCATTTTAGGTTTACATCGTAACTATTCTGAGGATGCAGTAGAATCCGATGAAGTCATGAAACAGCAACATCCACAGCATTTGTCTAGAACGGCCACCAAGAATTTGCCTTCTAGGCCGCCGCGGAAAGGGTCACTTTCCAGAACTAATGTTAATGGATATGATGAAAACTGTAAGTACAAAAATTGTAACTTTTTCTTCAAACTTAATTTGTTTTATGTTTAATATTATAAAACATTAAAAATAATTAGTTTGCTATTGTCTTGATATTGTTCATACGTTTTTTTGTTTTGATATTTTCATACGTTACCTGGCAGTAAACTTAACACTTTTAATATAATATTTCCTAGTTATTCGCAGTCGATTAAGTTTCTAGTCATTCCATAAAGAATCCAAGTAGTAGTATTTAAATCGAGCACTGTTTTTCTTGTATTCTTATTTTCGTTGAAACTCTACATATCGTCGCCCGAGAACCAGGTTATTCTATGTCCATTTTTTTAAATTTTACAGTAGAGCAATTTTAAAATTCACCAGCTTTTATTGGGTACATCTTAATTATTTTTTTTTCTAAAAGTGTAATTTAGTTAGGTTTAAGGGTTTATAAAAAGTGGGTAATGCAAAAATATACTAAAAATTTTGACTAAATCCTATTGGTTGGCGAGGACATAGACTAAAATGGTCCGAATATGAAAAACTTTATATGGACATAGTATAAGTTCGAATCTTTGTAAGTAGTGAACCGATTGGCACAGAGTGACATGGAATAGCTTGGTCGATAGAGCTTCGGATATAGAATACTTTGATGATAAAATCTCAATTTAAAAAAAAAAAGGACATAGAATAACCTGGTTCTCAGGCGACGATATGCTTTCCTTTATACAGGGTGATTCCTAAGTTGATACTTCTGTTTTAGCTGTGTATAGAAGGCATTAAAAAAAACATTTTCAAATACCTTTTTTCAAAAAACTTTAAAATAGGCGAGTTACAGAAGTAAAAAATCCAAGTGCCGGCCTGGTCATCAAAACGTAGCCTGATATACTTTATGTTCTTTTGTCTTATGCATGGTCAGTTATTTATTTGACGATCTGCTGCGGTGTGTTTTTCTAAAGCAAATTAATTTTAAATTGGTGACACGTACAAATGGTAAAATTTGAAAACAATGAACTAGTAGATATGATAGGTGCTAATTTACTGCGAGTGTCATCAAAGTGCAGTTCCTGCTTTGAGATTATACGCAGGACGCCTTCCCTTGCGGGCTCATCCTACACCCATAAGTTTTCTTATTGTTATTCAACGGGCAAGTTAGGCAGGACCGTATGAAATGAATGAAGTACCTTATTTTTAATTTTTTTTTGAAAAAGCTATTTAAAAATGTTTATTTTAATGCCTTGTATACACAGCTAAAACAGAAGTATCAACTTAAGAATCGCCCTGTAGACTCGAATTATCCTTGGCCCGAGAATTTTAAGTTAATACTTACAATTATTACCAATAATTTTAATGCTTCCTCAAGATATTTATTACAAATAAATACCTTATAAAACAAGACCTAAACCTGGTTTAATACTTGAATAAAACTAGTTTCTATATTTCAAATTTTGCTATTTTGTGCTTACAAGGTGATAATACAGGTCAAAAGAGATTTTATCTGCAACAATAAAAAGTAGGCCTTCCATTTTTTTTTTCAGGTGAGTGTCTTAAATTTGAATACCATATAAACTTTCTTTCTTTCAATAGAACTTGGCAGAAACTTTAAAATTGATCATCATGACGTGACATAATAACTTTGACACCTCTGCTACTAGCTTCTAGCCGACAAATAGCAAACATTTTATAGAGCACAAAAAGTGTACATAGCATAGCATACACACATACAAAAGCATTGTTAGTCCACTTTACTTCAATCGCGCCTAGTATATTCTTGAAGTAATTTAGTAACCTTTGAAATAATTACATATAATAAAATGGACTACCTATTACTTTAAAGACTATTAATAAAATAGTGGAATTTAGTGTCCATTAAAATATATAAAAAGAAGCTTAGCGGCAAGCAGTATTCCACTATTTTATTTATACTTACACACTGCATGTACGGATTAGTGCTGCAAACCAGTGGGCAACTGCAGCGCGATCTAGATCAGAATCTACAAAACCGTAGAGATGTGTAGGAAGGCAAAAATGTTTCCTATACTGGTTAAGTAGTTGTTTCGTGTGTGGGGTAAAAATAAGGCTCTACCTTATTTTACCTATTTCTGTTATATTTATAATGTTATTGAAATACTCATTCCTGAACCTTGGTGACAATATCCTATTTCTGTTTTTTTTTTTTTTTTATGATAAAACACCTGCACTGTAGGAAAAATCCTTTAAGGCGCTCTGGGAGCGGTGCGAGTGCGAAAAAAGCGATTAACGTTGGTCTTGAAACGTTGCAGATTGTATTCATTGGGAAACACGACCTCAGGAAGATCATTCCACAAAGATGACGTTCTCCAGATGAAAGAATTCTTGAACAATGAAGTTCGAGGAGTACTAAGCTGAACAACATATGGATGAGCGGCAGTGGTTCGCCGTGTATTTCTGTTTTGCATTGCTCTAGGTGGAATCAAGTGGGCAATGTCAGTCGAACACCTGCCATGGAAATATCTGTAAAAGAGAGCCAAATCACCAACCTGTCTTCGATGCTCCAGGCTATCGAGGGTCTTGGTCAGCTCGGGGTCGCCGATCAGACGAACGGCTCTCCTTTGAATGGAATCCAGTAGCCGAAGGGTGTGCTTGGCTGCAGAGCTCCAGACATGAGAGCAATATTCTAATGATGGTCGAATCTGGGCTTTGTAGAGTGTCAAAAGTTGATGAGGTGTGTACAACCTTTTGGTGCGGAAAAGTACACCAAGTTTCTGTGCAGCTGCCTTGGCAATTGCGGCAACGTGATCATGCCAAGACATATTACCTCCCAGATTGACCCCCAGCAAATTAATAGACGGTGCCAGGGGAATTGCGTGTCCTGCCATGACTATATCCGGTTCTGCAATGTTAACCTTTTTGGAGAAGACTGCTGCCTGGGTTTTCTTAGCATTAAATTCGACTTGGTTACTGTCACCCCAAGCCCAAATTTCTTCCAGGTCCTTGTTGAGGCGCAATACTTCATGCTGCCTGCGAAGATGTGCGTCGGCAGCGGATGTTTGGGGAGTCAAGGTAAAAGATGAGACAAGTGTGCTGTCATCAGCAAAGCTATAAATTGGATTTTGGGTTTTCACTAGAAGGTCGTTAATATACAGTAAAAAGAGGGTAGGCGACAATATGGACCCTTGAGGAACACCGGCATTGATGGTGAAGGTGTCTGAGAGAAACCCGTCAATCGCCACTTGCAGAGAACGGTTCTTAAGGAAGCTGGTTAACCATAAACAAAATCCATTAGGCATGTTATTATTTATAGTTAATATAAAATAATATACCATCACCTTTGGTAGAGGGTTATACCCTCGACAATATCCTTGTTATTGACACCAAGGTTCAGGAATGATTATTTCAATAACATTATAAATATAACAGAAATAGGTAAAATAAGGTAGAGCCTTATTTTTACCCTACACGTGCTTGATTTATTTATATTTCTATATTTTCACGTTAGATGGCTATCTTTTGCATTGATTTGATTCCTACTGATGGCGTTACTAGGTTTTCATCACATTTTTGTTCTTAAAAATGTCTTGAAAAAATAGTCTCGCTGTACTGGGAGTTGCTTACGGGTTATGACTTTCTGATGAGTTCTAACAAGAACGAGACAGCCTGTCATTGTCTACCTGTGCCCCAGGGGACCCATTGCCGCTAAGCTTCTTTTTAACTATTAATAATGTCAAATGGTCCTTAAAATAAGATTTTATACTAATTTTATAATTAACTTTTGTTATTTTTTAAATATATTTTTAGATCTAAACATGAACGGTACGAGAGGTGTCCATAGATCAACTAGTGAACTAGACATGAATAGATACTATGACACCGCCCCGCAAAATACAGAAAAGGGCGAGGATAAAAAAAAGCGCGGCAGATCACCATTTAGGTAAGATTTTGTGAATTGTTTAAACAAGTTGTTTGTGTCTGATTGAATAAAGAAAAACTTATTGGCATTCTTTAATTACATTAAGCTGTGACAGCTTTGTAAGGTAATATCCGTAAAATATTTGAAGTAGTAGTTAATCGTGTCTAGATCGTAGTAAAGTAGGGTTTTGTTAATTTAGTATCAGATCGAGAGTTATAGTCATACTTTCTTTAAATAGTGTATATAAAAGCGCCTCTTTTTCTTAGGTTTTTCTCGAAGAAACGTGGAGATACTTCAAGCGCCGAGCGAACTAAAATAAAAAAATCTAGAACTCCTGAACCTCATTCAGTCAGAATACGTGGTGATTCTGGGATGAGTCCGACAGCTCGTTCTGTAGGACTGTCCAATACAATGCTGACTAGAAATCCTACACTAAAGCAACAATCACAGGTAATTTACCAATTAACATTTGATCAAATTCGGGTTTTGCGTGTTTTTATAACAATAATGTAATACGTCGTTATTTTCTTTTACAATTCTATAAGTCATGTCAAGGTATACAGGATGACCCATTTGTGTGACAACGTAATATACCATATTTACTATTAAGGATATCCAGAAAAAGTTTTTGTAAAAAATAAGTTCTAAAATTATTTTTAAATATCCACCACGACCACCATCCTATGGTTCAGATAAGTAGGACAATAAAGATTCGTTTTTTTAATATATTTTAGCACTTTTGTTTCCTCACAAAATTATTCATAAAACGCCATATTTAGTTTTTTAATTTTTGCAACTTTGCCAAACGAAGTGAAAAATTCTTAAAGTTTTGAAAAAACATGATAGTACAAAATTACCTATATATCGACATTGTCTCACTCAACCTAAGCTTGTTTGGAAGAGAAAGGTAAGTACTTTCAATTGTTGTATTCATTTGTACACAATACTTTCTAATAAAATTTTTAAAGAGCGCAAGTTGTAATTATAACAGTTTTTTTAATTTTATCCCATAAATTTAAATCATATGGTATAACTATGACATCATAATCGCCAAGTGGATTAAATTTTTAATCATAGTGCCGTAGTCAAGCATTCCACGACAAAAAATATTTTTAAACTTTATGATTGTGTAGGTTTGTTACTCACTATTCCATGGCCCAAAAACGACTTTAGAATTAATAATATAATCAAGGAAAACTTCTAATTAGGTACAGCATCTAGATTTCTTTTTTAAAACACCATATTAGAAGTATGTCTACCTAAAACCTACATAATAATAAAGTTTAAAAATATTGTTTTGTTGTAGAATGCTTGACCACGAAACTATGAAAACAATCACTTCTTCAAATAAGATGTTAAGAATTATTTTTTTAGCTATAACTCTGAAATAAAAGAAGATTGAACTACAGTTTCTTAATGCCTACTATATTTTAACCCATTTCTTAAAGAACAAACAAATATCCGAAAAATGCATTTACCTACATTTGTCTATCAGTTTCTATATTTGACTTATACTTTTTTAGATTTAATAATATTCATACTATTTTACACTGCTCTTGGGTTACTTTTTCTTTATAAAAATGTATCTTATTTATATCGTATTTTTTAGGGTGATACTCTTCAAGTACCATCCGTCCCAGACCGTCAACAAAAACAGCTGTCCGTACCCCAAACGTCTGACGTAGAGGCAGTGGGAAATGAACTTTACGACGCAGAATGTTTGAAACTGATTAACGAATACTTCTATGGTGTCCGAATATTTCCTGGCCAAGATCCTGTTCACACTTATGTTGGGTGGGTAACCACTCAGTATCACTGTTTCAGTAAAGAATTTAATCAAGATTATGTCATGAAGTCTTCTGTCGTTATTGCTGATGAGTATGGCAGGATTATAGAGAGGTAAAGCTATTATTAAATGTAGACTTATTTTTATTGAACATTCACTCGCATAATGCGAAAAGCAAAAAAAAATCTATATCAAGCAAAACAAAGTAGTGGTAAAATTCACTGGGACCGAAAAGTAAAGAGACAAATAATTTTATTATTTCTTTATTTTATTTCACAACCGCACATATTCTATACCATCTCCCAATTTAATGGCGGTCGATGATTCATCATTTCTAGTTACATTCTTTTTACAGTAATTTTGAATAAAAAGTACAAGCTATTTACTACAACAACAATATTTAAAACTACAGGTGTGTGAATGTTGATATTTGTCATGCATTTAGCCGCTAATCTTAAGGCGCTGTTTGTTTATAAAATAATTTCTGAAAGAAGAAAATATGATAATCTGTTTATAGTTTAATAATTTATTTAAATATATTTAATAGTCTAAACCACACACATATAAACAAAATTGGTGTATCTGATCTTAATAGTACCGAAATTTACATACCACTAATTTCTTAAAAAATTGGTAATCAATAAAATATTGAGCACAATCTAATTTAACTATGGATCTAAAGCTCTGTTAAGACATTCACCTTTTCTTTCCTTTATTAAAGTTATTCCAAATAAACAATATGTTTAATAAAAATAATATTTTTTATATTTAAAATTATAAAGCTTTTCTATACTTTTTTCAGCACTGACAGACAGTCATGTTACATGGTAAGAGCAGACGAGTTATACAATCAAGTAACTCAAGATGCTTCTGGTAAAGGGGCCTCCCAAGGAATGTTTATAGGATGTTTTCTGGATGCCGCTACTGGTATTATTACTTTTACTTGCGATGGAAAACCGACTTCGCATAGATTTAAGGTAAATAAGATATTATATCGTAGGTACTAAAGCTAGGCTGTCACTGTAAATTCTAAAAATTGAAATATGCATGAGTTAAATTGGTTATTACCGTAAAACGGGGTTACTTAGGAATCCCAGTGCTCTTGGGAACCCTTGTATTTTTGGTTTCCTTTTTGTTTTTCAGTTGTTTCCCGTTTGTGTCGTGTGTCGTTGTATTTCACTTAATTTTACGTTTTATTCACTAAAAATAATAATTAAAAATTGTTATCTGCATTATGTTCAATAAATGTTACTTGGACCATCTAAAACTGGGGTAACTTTGGCACAATCCTACATTAATTGGAAATTAAAACGTATTTTATAAGGTGCCAAGTAGTACCAAACCTGGCTGTCCATTTTATAATTTTTTTTCTAGACACTGTTTACATTTTTTTGTGTTTTTTTTTTGTCAGATGATGCCCTTTAGTTATATTAACGCAAGTATACACGTATACTCTCATTTTCTCTCATTAATACCCTTGTTATAGTTTAGTCCTGTTTCACTTGCAAATAAATAAGTTACTGTTGTTATCAACTATGACCGTTTCGCTTTGCAATACAAAAACATTTTGGAACCGATTGTTTTATTTATTGTAAACCCAAAACTG
Organism: Polydrusus cervinus; assembly: GCA_935413205.1. Taxonomy (NCBI): domain Eukaryota; kingdom Metazoa; phylum Arthropoda; class Insecta; order Coleoptera; family Curculionidae; genus Polydrusus; species Polydrusus cervinus. The sequence continues at coordinate 53,689,363 of OW284516.1, read as the reverse complement.
TCTTTTGCTGAATGATATGCGTCCTATTCCGAGTCACCGTAACCATTGGAATTTAAAATAGCGGAAATTTTAAGAATATTCATAATAAAAAAACAATAGGCACAATGCCCTTACCGTGTTTTTTTCTACATTTTAAAATGTAGAAATTTGTTATCACTAATCGAAAATAAAATAACTAAACCACACGTTAATATGTTCTTATAAAGGGGTTTCTTTAATATTTCAGATGGAACCAGAAACAAAACTTTTTCCTGCCATATTCGTGGAAGCTACTAGTAAAGAAGTATTACAGATTGAGTTGGGCAGAACGTCCACCAGTCTGCCTTTATCAGCAGCAGTCTTGCAGAACAGTGCTAAACATGTGATACCTCAGTTTCCACCAAGACTTAAGGTTCAATGCTTGAAACCGTACCAGTGGGCAAGAGTAAGTTTCTAACAAAGTAATATGTTTTTAATAAAAGAACATTTACTGTTCTACGCCATCCTAATAAACCGTATTGTCCCAGCCCTATCTTTCAAAATATCACTTATTCTCCTAACACTACTTTACGTGCCAAATATCATGTATTTATTTTCTTTTCAAATTAAGCTCAACCCGGCTTCTGATTACATATAACTTGAAAGTGCTGAACTAATTTGGTATAAAATTGAGTGTACGTAAACGTACGTATGAATAATACGAGAAAATCTAATACCCGCAGCTTCGCCCGTGGTGATAGATAAGCTATTTTTGTCTTAAAAGTTAGGAATAGAAACAAATAAAGACAATGCCAGTCCAAAACTCATTCAAGAAACGTCATTGTCTTCAACCTTTAAAGAACTATAAGTTTATTACAGAAATAAGTTAAAGTAACTTACATATCAATATAAAACAAGATTATTCTAATTTAGTATCTTAATCTATAATGTCAAAGTCAAAGTCAAAAAATCCTTTATTGTTTAAAGAATAATAAAATTCTTGTTAACAAAGGTCAAAAATAAAAATGAATAACTTTAAAGTACATCCATATACATGCCTATACACTTAATATTAAAATAATACACACAGATTATCGTATCACGTATCATTAAAAAATTCATCCAAAGTGTAGTAAGCTTTTTCAGTCAAGAAACGCTTAGTTAATTTCTTGAACTTTTCAAAATGTGCCTTCAATGTGCTTTCAAAATGCCTTCTTAAAGCGAGCGGAAGATGATTAAATATTTTCTTACCACCATATATAAAAGATTTTCTAATTTGTTCTGAATGAGGTATAGGTAGGAGCTTAAAAAAAAGATTGACGCGTATTATAATAAGAAGCCAACAAAAGCTCACTTTTATATTTTTTATATACAAGACAGGCAGTCTCTAAAATAAAGATAGAGCAAAGAGTTGCATGCCTTATAAATGGTGGGCGACAAGAATCCCTAATTTTAGCACTACACATGTTCTTATGTAATATATAATACTAAATAAAAATCCTTTTTCTAGGTGCCAAACCAAAACCTCCAGGTTCACGCCCTTAAACTATCCGACATCAGAGGCTGGTCAATGCTTTGTGAAGACCCTATTTCCATGCTGGCTCTTCATATACCAGAAGAGGACCGTTGCATAGACATATTGGAACTAATTGAAATGGATAAATTACTTAGTTTCCATGCGCACACGTTGACATTGTATTCTGCTTTATGTTATCAGAGTAATTATAAGGCTGCGCATGTGCTCTGCAAACATGTCGATCAGAAGCAGTTACTTTATGCTATCAAGTCGGAGTATATGAGTGGTCCTTTAAGACAAGGGTTTTATGATTTGTTGATTTCGCTGCATTTGGAAGCCACAGCCACCACTATGTAAGTGTTATATTTGATTTTGATAAATAGGCAAGTTTAAGAAAAATACTACTTATGTTCTCTAATATAATTTATTGAACTTGTCAGGATAAAAAAATCTGCCCTTCTCTGTGGTAATCCTTATAGTCTAGGAGGCAGTGACGATTTTCGGTACTTATTTTCCCAGTCAGCAAACATGGATAGAATTATTGGGTTTGTTATTCTAAGCAAAATTCATATATATGTAGGGGGGGGGGTCCGATGGGTTGAGGCGGAAAATGCGTTATTAATTTGCTGGGGGTCAATCTGGGAGGTAATATGTCTTGGCATGATCACGTTGCCGCAATTGCCAAGGCAGCTGCACAGAAACTTGGTGTACTTTTCCGCACCAAAAGGTTGTACACACCTCATCAATTTTTGACACTCTACAAAGCCCAGATTCGACCATCATTAGAATATTGCTCTCATGTCTGGAGCTCTGCACCCAAGCACACCCTTCGGCTACTGGATTCCATTCAAAGGAGAGCCGTTCGTCTGATCGGCGACCCCGAGCTGACCAAGACCCTCGATAGCCTGGAGCATCGAAGACAGGTTGGTGATTTGGCTCTCTTTTACAGATATTTCCATGGCAGGTGTTCGACTGACATTGCCCACTTGATTCCACCTAGAGCAATGCAAAACAGAAATACACGGCGAACCACTGCCGCTCATCCATATGTTGTTCAGCTTAGTACTCCTCGAACTTCATTGTTCAAGAATTCTTTCATCTGGAGAACGTCATCTTTGTGGAATGATCTTCCTGAGGTCGTGTTTCCCAATGAATACAATCTTCAACGTTTCAAGACCAACGTTAATCGCTTTTTTCGCACTCGCACCGCTCCCAGAAAGAAAGTACGAATATACTGCACTTTTTTTTCCAGTGATAAAAATAGTTCTATTAGTGAGAGATACAGTGAATTTAATAAAAAAAATAGTCTGGCTAATCTGTGAGGATGGGTAATATGCCTGGCAGGTGGAAAATTGGAAACAATTTGGCGAAACCATTGCCCTTATTTTCGTAGTCCTAAAAATTTGTCAGATGATAGTTTATATTATAATAACAGCTGAAAATATAGTCTGGCTAATGTTGAACACCCCGACAGCCTTGCCAGACTCGACCAACGCTCGACAGGCGCGCTAAATTCGGCATGTTCAATTCAACCTTGCCGAGAAGGTAGCCACGTAGTTATAAGCCATAACTACGATCTCTAAAATCTAAATGGGAGTAACTGACAGAGATAGGGATATAAGGGACTAGGGGCTACGCAGCTGCTCTCAGGTCACTCGCATTCCAGCGTCGTTACCTAAATACGCACCTGCCGCTTCCTCTTCTCATTTAACTATCCGACTTGTGACTCTGGCGGGGCTTTAGTGATTGTAAATGACAGCCAGACGTGTATTTTCTATAAAATTATAGTATTATTTATCATGCGACAAATTTTCAAATCTGGGAAAATAAGAGCAAAAATTTTGTAATTTTTACGATTTTCAAGATGCCGCCAGACTCATTTGCCAATTTCGTAAATCAGCCAGACTTACTTTTGATTATAGTTGATGATCGTACCAAATGATACGATAAATTTCAAGCATGGGAAGATAAGGGTTACCGATTTCAAAAATCGGTCAAATTTTTACACCCGTAAATTTTCAGCCAGACAGACTTTCCTCCACTTGGGATGCGCCAGACTGTTATTTCCGTTAATAAAATTACTCACTTTAATTAATGTCAAATATTTATGACTGAGAAAATAAGTGGACTTGACTTTTTTTTTATCTCGTGCATCCATCCGAAAATTTTAGCCAGACTCACAAATTGTCGTTTTGTGTCACCATCCGAGCAGACTATTTGATATTCACCGACTGGGAAAATAAGTACAAAAAAAAATTCACTGCCTCCTGGTCTATTAAAGGTGTTGTTTTATCGCTTTAGGCTATACAAATTCCTTTTTTCCATTTTATTTCTATCCTGAAATAAAAATTGGACTCAATCTCTGATTTTCATTCTTGAAAAGAAGTCTAAAATATTTATTTATTTTACAAATTTGACGGGTTACCCGATTTTCCAATAATATATACTGTTATATATTATTACACTAAGATAGTGGATAAAACAAAACAAAATAAAAAAAATTCAATTTTTGAGGCGTTTTGTAAGAAAAGAAAGGCGTGGTGCCAAGCCCTCTTAATGTAGAATGATGTTATTAATAAGGCAGCTTATTCTAAACTGAATACAAGGTTAACACCAGCACATGGGATTTCTAGACATGACTGTAAATTTAAATTTGAGAAACCTTTCTTTAAAACTTCATTCGGACTCTTTTCGCCTTTGAATAATGACCTTAAAATTTGGAATTTGTTGTCACCAGTGTCTTTTAATAACAACATTTTTAATATTAGAACATTTAAAAGAAACATTTCGTCCGAGATAACATTACGCCGTTTGACAATTTCAGGTTAACGCTTGTTACTATTTTATTGATGTGATATAAAAAATAATATTATTTTGCCTGGTATCTCTTTTAGATTTTTTATATTTTGTAAATTTTATGTTATAGTGATCAACTTATTAATAATTATGTATTACTATCACTGGCCAACAGACCACTTTATACAGTGTGTCCACGGATTGACTATCGAAGAGGAAAAACTTTTTTATTTGTGGGTTTATGAAAAAAAGTTATTTTTCATTAAAACTTCTGTTTATTCTCAAACGACCAAGAAGCATATTATTTTTTCAAATTTATGTACCGGGTGTTCAGAATTTAGAAATATATAAAAAAAAGCTAAGAACAAAGTACTTATGTGTAAAGATAGGATAAAAAGTAATTAGTAAAAGTTGTTGTGGTTGAAAACCTACGTCTCATTACTAAGTTTGACTTATTAGCAAATGTACAGAGACCGGCAAAAAGTTCCAATTCATAAAATATGATTTGCTTTAAATTAACGCATTTTGCAAATTAGTTAGTAGTAGATGTGTTTTCAACCCCGTCTCGTCGGGAAAATGTCCGTCCATTGTCATCGAAAAGTATACAAGAAAGCTTATACAATTAAATACCTTCTAATGACTAACTAATTTGCAAAATGCGGTAATTTAAAGCAAATCATATTTTATGAGTTGGAAGTTTTTGCCGGTCTCTGTACATTTAGCTAATAAGTCAAAACTTGGTAATGAGACGTAGGTTTTCAACCACAACAACTTTTACTAATTACTTTTTATCCTATCTTTACACATAAGGGTACTTTTTCTTAGCTTTTTTTATATTTGTTAAATTCTGAATACCCGGTATATAAATTTAAAAAAAAAATAATCTTTGTGGTCGTTTGAGAACAAGCAGGAGTTTTATGAAAAATAACTTTTTTTCATAAACCCACAAATAAAAAAAAGTTTTTCCTCTTCGATAGTAAATCCGTGGACACACTGTATAAACTTAAAAATAAATAAAAAAAATTTAAGATATTTCTTATATAAATGTTTATTGAATATATAGGGAGGTGTGTAAAAATGAGTACGTCATTCCCATTGGTCAAGAACTAAAAGACATGTATGAAGATCCTGAAATGGGACATAGTTTAAGAAAATTAGGAACGGAATCTGTTAGACCACAAATGAAGACTTCTGATATCAGGTACATTTAATAAATTGTTTTTCAGTTCTCTTTGAGTTTTGTAAAAATAATAAACGTCCAGAACGATTGTTAAAGCATATTTATTTTTACATTTATTTTAGTGATAATATTGACAGCATCAAGAATTTATATTCGCCATACTTTCCACTAGATATAGTTAGAGACTATGTGATGACGGCGTTGGCAGAATCTGTCGAAACTAATCAAGTTCACAACCGCGATCCTATTGGAGGATCCAATGAAAACTTGTTCTTGTAAGTATAAATTCAAGTTTTATATGAACTTTTTTTTTGTTTTAATAAAAATGTCAAATTCTAAATATAGCAAATTATGGAAATGACAAAATTATCTCTCATATTGAGTCTCCTTTAAAATATATCTACTCGGCAACAAACATGTCATTTCAGCCCAGTGGATTATATGTTGTTAAGACATTTTTAAGTATCGTTGCTTACGTAATTTATGCGCCGTATTTTATACCCCCTCCATTTGTTATACCCTGTGTGTAAAACAGTAATTTTCACAGCACGTTTTACCATAAAAATCTGTATACAGGGTGCTACAAATTCGTGTGCGTACAAAGGGATCTTTAAAACGGTGAGAGCCGAAGATGTTTATTGAGGCCAAGTTGCGTATTTTTGGGCTTAATAATTTGGTGAAAGAAAACTGCAAATATTCCGAGTGCTTTCGGAGATATCCGAAAAAAACCTACATTTGTAGTTTTGGTTTTTAATATTTTGCGCTTTCATTTTTGACTCAGGAAAAAAACAAAAAACACTTTTTTATAGCCGTTCTTTATGTTCTACAAGATGGCGTTTTTAGTTTTCAAATTGGACGTTTCGTTCTTTATATACCAACCAACTCATTTTTTTTAAATACGGACCTGGAATTTTTTAAACAGTTTTAAGCACTTCTAAGCTTTGGAAATTTAATACAATTTAAAGGTTTTAAAAATTTTATCGTTTTGTCATCAAATAACACATCACTAGCATTTCAAATTATCCTTTTTTTACTTTTACGGCCCTGGCAATTATTTGTTTGATTACTTAAATAGTAATATTACATAACAGAAAGTTATGGTGTTTAGGCTGTTTATTTTTTCAATAGGATTAACCGTCACAATACTCTAAGCAAGTTTTTAAGGCATGAGAAGTAATTTATTCTTTTATTATATTTTATTAATATAACATATTAAGTCCTATGGTTTTTGCCTTAGACCTAGACCGAAATACTGTAAAACAAACAAAAAAAAATTATTGCTTCCGAGTGAAGAATAGGTAACTGGAGAGTTAGTCTAGTTATGTTACTGTGATGCGCTTATGTTTGTTTCAAAAACAATTTAAAAAAAAATTTTTACTGTGTAGAAGATCTGGTGATGTTAGTTTCAGGCAAAACATGTAACAAAAATAAACAGACCTAGATATTTGAGGCCGTGACTTTGGGTCTTTTCTCTTACAAAATATCAAATATTAGGCCTCTTTGAGTAAAAATGGACGAATTTTTTAAATCAAAAATACAGTGAAACTTCTCTTAAGCGGACACCTACGGGACTGTCTAAATGTGTCCGCCTAATAGAGGTGTTCGCCCAAGAGAAATTTGTTATTAGGTAATATGTAAATTAGGTTATTAGGTAGTATGTACAAATAAACATTTATTTAACATAACAAAAATACACTAGTTTTAGTTAGGTTATTCCTAGTACTAAAAGGGCGCGACGTTTTTCTGTCATTGTTTACGATTTAACCTTACAACTCACAAATAAGCGGCGGACTGCTTTCGGGGAATCACACTACATTCATTCGGCAAAGTCCTTTCGCGCTGCCACGCATACGCGATTGGTTGCCGGTCTGTCTTCAGAGAGTTTTTGCACCGTATTTATTCTTCTTCCAAATACTTTTTAAAAAAATTCTCCGTTTAAAGGAGGGTTTTCGCACTCTTTGTGTGAAAACAGCCTGCCCGCGTCCGCCCAAAGGAGAGGCCGCCCAAGAGAGGTTGATTTTCATGGAATTTTATATACCTAGTTCCGGACTATGAAAAAATGTCCGCTTATTAGAGATGTCCGCTTATCAGAGGTGTCCGTTTTTTTTTTTTTTTTAATGATAAAACACCTGCACTGTAGAAAAAATCCTTTAAGGCGCTCTGGGAGCGGTGCGTGTGTGAAGAAAGCGATTAACGTTGGTCTTGAAACGTTGAAGATTGTATTCATTGGGAAAGACGACCTCAGGAAGATCATTCCACAAAGATGACGTTCTCCAGATGAAAGAATTCTTGAACAATGAAGTTCGAGGAGTACTAAGCTGAACAACATATGGATGAGCGGCAGTGGTTTGCCGTGTATTTCTGTTTTGCATTGCTCTAGGTGGAATCAAGTGGGCAATGTCAGTCGAACACCTGCCATGGAAATACCTGTAAAAGAGAGCCAAATCACCAACCTGTCTTCGATGCTCCAGGCTATCGAGGGTCTTGGTCAGCTCGGGGTCGCCGATCAGACGAACGGCTCTCCTTTGAATGGAATCCAGTAGCCGAAGGGTGTGCTTGGGTGCAGAGCTCCAGACATGAGAGCAATATTCTAATGATGGTCGAATCTGGGCTTTGTAGAGTGTCAAAAGTTGATGAGGTGTGTACAACCTTTTGGTGCGGAAAAGTACACCAAGTTTCTGTGCAGCTGCCTTGGCAATTGCGGCAACGTGATCATGCCAAGACATATTACCTCCCAGATTGACCCCCAGCAAATTAATAGACGGTGCCAGGGGAATTGCGTGTCCTGCCATGACTATATCCGGTTCTGCAATGTTAACCTTTTTGGAGAAGACTGCTGCCTGGGTTTTCTTAGCATTAAATTCGACTTGGTTACTGTCACCCCAAGCCAAAATTTCTTCCAGGTCATTGTTGAGGCGCAATACTTCATGCTGCCTGCGAAGATGTGCGTCGGCAGCGGATGTTTGGGGAGTCAAGGTAAAAGATGAGACAAGTGTGCTGTCATCAGCAAAGCTATAAATTGGATTTTGGGTCTTCACTAAAAGGTCGTTAATATACAGTGAAAAGAGGGTAGGCGACAATATGGACCCTTGAGGAACACCGGCATTGATGGTGAAGGTGTCTGAGAGAAACCCGTCAATCGCCACTTGCAGAGAACGGTTCTTAAGGAAGCTGGTTAACCATAAACAAAATCCATTAGGCATACCGTAGGATCGCAATTTACTTAGAAGCCCATCGTGCCAAACACGATCAAAAGCCCTAGAGATGTCCAGTGCAACAGCCCGGGATTCTCCATGATGTTCGATGGTGTTGCTCCAAAGATGGGTGACATATGCCAGAAGGTCACCTGTTGATCTGGACTTACGAAAACCGTATTGATGGTCGCTGATAATGTTAAGCCCTTCCAGATACTTTAGTAGTTGTTGGTTAATAGCTTTCTCCATTACTTTGGAAATTAGTGAAAGCAATGCGACGGGTCGGTAGTTGCTTGGCAGGGTCTTTTTACCTTTCTTTGGAATGGGCTGGACACGCGCCGACTTCCAGCAGGATGGAAATATTCCTTTTTTGTAGGATAAGTTGAAAAGTCTACAAAATACTGGTGTAAGTTCATCGGCGCATGTCTTGAGAACAATGATAGGAATTTCGTCTGGACCAGAAGCTTTATTGACGTCGAGTCCTTTAAGAATCCGTTTAACAAGACGCTGACGGAACACGATTTCAGACATTTGCGATTGAACTGAGGGAATGTTGGGTGGTGGTTTTCCCTGAAAGTCTACAGTGGAATGCGAGGAAAACAGTTCAGCAAGTAGGTTTGCTTTATCCCCGGCTGTGGTTGCTATGAGAGGTTTCACTGTATTTTGTCTTTAGTTTGCCCCTAAATGTTCAGGACCGTAATGAAATGAAAAACATACTTTGAAAAATGTGTTAAAGATGACAAAACGTTAGAATTTCAAAATTGTGTACATTGTATTAAATTTCTAAAGCTTAGAAATCCTTAAAACTGTATTTAAAATTCCAGGTCCTTATTTAAAAAAATTGACTTTAGGTTGGTAACTAAAGAACGAAACATCGAATTTGAAAACTAATAACTCCATCTTGTAGAACATAAAAAATGGCTATGAAAGAGTGTTTTTTATTTTTTTCCCAAGTTAAAAATAAAAGCGCAAAAAATTAAAAACCAAAAATAAATATTTTTTTTTTTTATATCTCCGAAACCAATCGGAATAGTTACAATTTTCTTTCATCACATTATTAAGCCCCGAAAATACGCAACTTTGCCTCAATTTAACCATCTTCGTATCTCTTACCGTTTTCGAGATCCCCTTGTACGCACACGAATTTGTAGCACCCTGTATGTTGTCATGTTTCAGTATGCTAACAACATATAAATAAATAATTTTCAGGCCTTTACTCAAACTAGTGGACCGTCTCCTGTTAGTAGGAATGTTATTCGATGAGCACGTCGAAAAACTGCTCATAATGGTCTGTCCCGAGACTTGGGACTCGACTTTCCAAAAAGACGGAAAAGACGAACATCGTAAAGGTTTGCTTCAGATGAAAATGGCAGAGGGCGCCAAGCTCCAGATGTGTTACTTACTACACCATCTTTGCGATATACAGTTACGTCATAGAGTCGAGTCTATTATAGCTTTCAGCCATGATTTTGTGGGCGAACTTCAAACCGACCAACTTAGACGATATATCGAAATCAAGCAATCGGACTTACCTTCGGCGGTCGCGGCTAAGAAAACAAAAGAATTTAGATGTCCGCCAAGAGAGCAAATGAACGCCATTTTGTGTAAGTTCCAGGAAGAAGGTATGTATAAATTGGCCAACCACAAAAGAGCGTAAGACTAAATGTAACATTGCTTGCAGATCGATGTCATTGAACTTTTCGGTGTACTTAACAGGAGATATGCTTAACAAATAACATTTATGTTATAAGCCAGTAACCTTATAAATGCATAATATTTTATATTCATTCATTCTAGAAGTCTCGGAAACATTTTTTAATCATTGAAATCGATTTATATTATTCTATAAAATAAACTCTGTATTCGTAGGACAGACTTATTATATAAAAATGAGTTTGAAATTTAGATAATTTTTGTAGTCAATCACGGATTATTTGAGTGTGCATTTTACTGATCCTCTGTTCCCTTATACCATACGTTTACACAAATCGACAACAATTTTTTTATGAAATAAGTAGTGTGCATTACTTATATCGTACAGTAGCGGCTTTCCCCCTCCAAAAAATATTTTAAACAATGCAGAAAATATTCTGTATATGAATACCAATTAGGTACTAATTTATTACGATTGATTCGGTCATAGGTAATTATATTCATGAAGAGGACTGGAACCATTTTTCTATATGTACCAATAATATGTCTGTGGTTTTACTATGAATATTTGACACTAGGAGATGTTTTCATAAATAAAATTCATTAAATTAAAAATGTACTTTTAAACACAGTAATTTTTAACTAGTTATTTAAATATTGTCGCAGGAGGTTGTTACAACTGATGCTTTGTATCATTATTAAAGGATTAGAAAAATAATAACTATAGGAGACGAGCATCGACGTTACAATAAATTATAAACCAAAATATTACTTTACTTCAGTCGCGACCTCTCGAACGATTGCTTGGTTATTTAATAAGCAATCATCTATTGGTAGACAGTGATATTATCATCCTTAGATGGAAAGTCGTTAAATTTATTTATTTTTTATCCTCTAATGTCTGCTTGCTGCGAAAACTCACTAATAGACTTTCCTATTGGGCTAATTTCTTGTGATAGACTAGACAGTTGTTTACGTTGACTCCTTTATAGTAAGTAAAACCAAATCAACGTGGACTTTTAACTGAACTTAATTTTTGAACAATTTTCTTAGTTTACTCTCGCGAATAATGTATGTTAACTTCTTATTACACTCTACTACTACTCACTGGATAATCCGTTTGATTTTACAAAATGGCATAATCAAAAATTGATTAAATACTTTAATTTTAAATTGTAAAAATATAATAAATATATAAAAAAAATAACAATTCAAGTAAAATTTTTGCGGCTCCTGAATAATTTTGCACGTTCAAACCAAGTTAATGGTTTTTAAAAATTCTACAATTAAGATAATTTTAGGGTTACTGGCACAATAAATGTACTAGCACTTAAATACCATTTGCAAGAGCTAAGAGTTGTTTACTAACGCTTGTCGCCTAGTAGCACAATAAAATAGTACTTTTTTTGCACCCGAAAGTAAAGTTAAATTTTTTAAAGCCATTCAACACGCAATCAACTTTAAACAAATGCAGTCCTCAGAGTTCGTCAATGCTGTTTACAAAAACGGGTTTTAGAGCATTAAATTATCTATAACTTTGTTCCCAGGGTAACTTTTGTAAAAAAGAAACTGTTTACGAGTTAAGCGAGCCAAAAAATGGCGAATTATCTTAACTGTTAAACATAAATTAAAATATTAAATAAACTATCTATTTGGCGTTCTAATATAGGCCTAACAGTTTTCGAGATAATTAGATTTTTGCAGAGATTGACGCGCTGTAACTCGTAAAAGGCTTGTTTAAGAAAATTAATTAAAATTCTGGTAATCTTCAAAATGTTTGAATGATAGATGAATTTTGGACTTAAATTGTCTTTATTTGTTTTACATCACAACGTTTCAACTGATAAATATCTCCAGTTTTGTCTTTAGATGAATACTAAATAAGTAAAGTAACTACAGCTCTATTTATACTAGCTAGATACACTGGAGTATAACTGCACCCATCTCAGTTGACTTGAAGACAAAACCCATCTATCATTAAATGTTTGCTGTACCATTGACGATTTGTAAAGTGTTTTGCATTGAACTCTTTGCGAAGTTGATTGATATTTAAACACTTTTTATTACTTTTCCTTTTAACAATTTTTTTATCTTTTTATATTTAACAGTGTTTAAAATACTAACGTTAATTTAAGAGCATCTTCTACGTTCTTTCAGATTTGTGCCTGTTGTGCTCTCATAAATATTGAATACAGGGTGGTTATTTGTACACGAAAACACTCTAATGAGGAAGAAATTTGAAAAGTTATTCCAATTTTCAGAAAAACGATTAAACTGTGGAAATATTGTAAACAATACAATCTAACAGTTTTATAAAAAATAAAAGGGTTTGAAAAACTCGCTTTGTACTTGAAAATTAATTCCAAAATTAACTGTTTAAATTATTTTTTTACCTTTTTTTTTTACCTACATAGTATTTTTATAAAAAATGAAATAACTTTTTAAATGTCATTGTACTTTTCCGGCTTATTAATTAAACATTTTCGATTTATCTATAGCAGCCTTTCCCAAAGTGGGCGATAACGCCCTCTTGTGGGCGTTGCAGGCCTAAAGGGGGGCGGTAAGAGATCAAGAAAAAAAATGGGGGCGCTAAAAAATAATTTAATCTCTAAGTGGAGAGTAGACAAAATAATTTTGGGAACCCCTGTTATAGTGGTTTTTAAATAGGTGAAAAAATGGGGGCGCTAAAAAATAATTTATTTTCAAAGTGGGCAGTAAGTAAGTTTGGGAACCCCTGATCTATAGTGTGGTATGAAAGATATTTTTGTACAAATAATCACACTATATCGAGTTTTCAAATATATTTATAACAACGCAACATACATGAATTTAAAGAATTGCACCCGTTGCGTTGGTAAAAATGCTTTTTAATTAAAAGTGTTTATTTCAAATGTAAATGTTTTGAACTGATAAATTAATAAATTTTACTTATATTTTGAAAGTAGACGTCCAAATAATCCAAATATGTTTGTTACTTACGGCACCTTTTTTAGTTTTGTAAGCTTATTGCACCATTTTTAGTCTTATAAATGTTGCACTATAAGATGTATTAGAACTCATCGGTTTTAAATCACATCTTTACAACACTTTTTAAGTATTGTAGTATAAGTAAACCAGAGTATGATAGAATGTAGTTATCCCTGTAGTAAGCTATTTGCAAACCTGGTTTTTGGAAATGGTATAAAGAATTACCTAATAATTATATGTAGATGTTTCTTTATGCTCTACAAAAAAAAAACAACATGTGTTTCGTGTCACATTTCCACTCATCAATATGTAGTGAAGTAAGTACGTATATTAAATATTATGTGGTTTGCTAATTTAATTTTGTAGGTTTAGAAAATTTTTGTGTAGAATTTATCTTCGCTTGAATTAATTCCGTATTGATTTTCTATTCCCTGTGCCATGCCTTGTTAGTAGTTAACTATATTGAATCTTTAAAATAGGGAATTTTATTTAAATTTGGACTTTTTGTTAAATGAATACTTATGGATTTATTTATAAGTTATTCATTGTGTGTGATGGTCCCAATATTATTTAAAATTATTGACTCGCGCCTATATCTCAACCTATTGGCGGCACACTGCGCATGTCAGGCGGATAGCGTGATGGCGGGTTATTTGAAATGTAGGTAGAAATGGATTTCATTATTCTTTTTACGTCACGGTGTTGAGTCATAGTCGAGGTATTAGGTTTTCTTACAAGAACAGTTTGCCAGTTTCTTATTTGTGGCCTATAGCCTGTGGCATAATTAAAATGGAGGGACAGGTTATTAATCACAAAGTTAACATTTTAATGGATTTTGTTTATGGTTAACCAGCTTCCTTAAGAACCGTCCTCTGCAAGTGGCGATTGACGGGTTTCTCTCAGACACCTTCACCATCAATGCCGGTGTTCCTCAAGAGTCCATATTGTCGCCTATCCTCTTTTTACTGTATATTAACGACCTTCTAGTGAAAACCCAAAATCCAATTTATAGCTTTGCTGATGACAGCACACTTGTCTCATCTTTTACCTTGACTCCCCAAACATCCGCTGCCGACGCACATCTTCGCAGGCAGCATGAAGTATTGCGCCTCAACAATGACCTGGAAGAAATTTTGGCTTGGGGTGACAGTAACCAAGTCGAATTTAATGCTAAGAAAACACAGGCAGCAGTCTTCTCCAAAAAGGTTAACATTGCAGAACCGGATATAGTCATGGCAGGACACGCAATTCCCCTGGCACCGTCTATTAATTTGCTGGGGGTCAATCTGGGAGGTAATATGTTTTGGCATGATCACGTTGCCGCAATTGCCAAGGCAGCTGCACAGAAACTTGGTGTACTTTTCCGCACCAAAAGGTTGTACACACCTCATCAACTTTTGACACTCTACAAAGCCCAGATTCGACCATCATTAGAATATTGCTCTCATGTCTGGAGCTCTGCACCCAAGCACACCCTTCGGCTACTGTATTCCATTCAAGACCAACGTTAATCGCTTTTTTCGCACTCGCACCGCTCCCAGAGCACCTTAAAGGATTTTTCCTACAGTGCAGGTGTTTTATCATAAAAAAAATTCGGATGATTGTAATACCCGAAACATACGGAATCGGATGATATATTAATCATTCGATTCCGGATGAGCGGCACGGCGCGGTATGGCCGGAAAAAATTGAACACAATTATTGAAAGTAGATAAAAGGTATGCGGGTACATTTTACCCGGAATAAAACTCGATTCTCTTTGCGAATGATACATCACTAGCTAGACTAATTTGGAATTCATTATTTCCACAACATTTTTAAATTGAAATATCTAAAGTTGTGTTTTGTCAATTGCACTCCTTGGCTTCTTACCCCTCTTATTATTATATTATTTGGACTTTAAATTTAAAAGGCTTTTTAACCTTAACCTTAATATTGTAAAATGCTTACAGAATGAAAGCTAAATTTTTATATACTCGTAGGCTTTAAAAACTTAGAAGAAGAGGAAAAAGAGAACTGTCCTCTAGGAGACGATTTGTGTGACAGAATGAACACCTTCCACCATCAACTTATGGGTCACGTGTCCTTACAAGCATTGCAGGCGCCTCAGGATGATGAAAATGCGGCCGATAAACTTAAGAATGGACCCTTAAATAAATTTTATAACATCATTAACGCTGTCAAAGAGCTTGAAGAGGAACAAAAAGCTAAACCAGGTAAGTAAATAAGAACACCAGTTTATTTTTATTTATTCCCAAAAAAGAAACTGCTGCTTCGCTACTTTTCTTTTATTAATATTACATTCATTTTTTGTTTTATCCAAAAAGTGGTCAAACACCGGTCTGCAGGACCTCATTATTAATTTTAAAAATAATTAACAAAATCAAAAAACCAACTAAAACTGTAGTAGAAATGATCGGGTGCATAGCCAAGGAGGAGGGGTGATAAAGTAAAACCCAATTTATCAAGGTAAACAATCTTAGCACCGACAGAGCAGAACAAGTATGGGTTAAATTTGAATATAAGAAAATAAAAAATGTAGTTGAAGTTCTCTACAGTCTGCAGGACAGGACCCCTTCTTCCGCAGGAGTATCTGATTTTTGCGCTGAGTTTGAGGAGAATATTTGCAATTATTGCCAGATTGTGTGTTCGTGTGTACCGGTAACATTATTATTACCGTAATGGCTATTAACTGTACAGCTCGTGCAATATAGCTTGAGCTCTGACTTTTGGGTGCGCAGTAAACAGGTGGGCGGAGCTATCTGGGAGCTCATTAATCTGATGATCTTTGAAACGCACACTTCTGTACAGTATGTCAGAAAAGTAGGACGTTCATTAGAAAAAAAGTTAATACTTACTGTATTTATTTGTACTAATAATGCCTTTTAAAAGTAAATATGTTGTTCGTTTTTTGTCAATTCTATCTGCATATGATTTAAAACAGCTAGTAGACGAGCTTACCAGGCATGGACTAGGTGATTTAACACTTCTAGACTTCATCATATGCTCTAACAATAATTACATAACTTTTTCCGTTGTTGATTATACGTATCTGATCATCTCACTTGTAAGGTGCGACTTTAATAAAGTATATATTGATAAACCCAGATCTTTTTATCATACATACAGGGACTTCCGAGATTTTGACAAAGATATTTTTAATGTAGATCTTAGAAATGTTCCTTTTTATAGGATTTATCGATTGCGTGATATTCATGAAAAAGTAAAGTTATTTAATGATCTTATTCTAGATATTTTTTATGTGCATGTCCCAAGAAAAACACCTTGGATTACACAAAATGTAAAATACCTTATACCTTAGAAATAAAGCTCTCTCAAAGTATAAAAAAATAAAATAACCAAAATTGGGAATCTTACAGACAGATCTACAATAATGTATTCATAAACTATAAGTTAATAATTAATCCGTTACCCATGACGAGTCTGTTTAATTACATATTTTAGAACCTGAGAAAAAGACTCCAGAAGAAGTATTCAGGAAGGTTTTAATTAGCACCATTGTGAGATGGGCAGAGGAAGCTCAGATCGAAATGCCAAATCTAGTGACAGAAATGTTCAGGTAATCACCAGAATTTCACAATGATTTTTAGTTGTTCATAGTTATTTATGTACCAATGCAGTAAAGTGATTCTTTATCGGACGAGTCTGAAATTATGAGATGTGCGAGCGAGGCGAATAACAGGCGAGTCGATAAAAACACTTTACTGACGTGGTGCATACAAAATTTTATCGCCAACCGTTCATCACCGTTTTATGTAAGGCAGACCGCTCTAAGAAAATAGATGTTTTTTCCCCCATGTTAAATTAATAGAAAAGACGAGCTGTAGACCTATTTTCGAATCGGGTCTGCGTAAAATATTTAATAGTTCTTGCCTTATATTTGTTCAAAATGTAAAGTAGAAGTTTCATACTACCTATTCCATCCCATATTTAAGCTCGAAAGGTTAAAATAGCTTTACAATTCGACGACAAAAAAACCCATTTTGGCCTAAATTTGACACATCAGAAAATTTTGGCCGACCACGTGCGTATTCCAAAGCACCCCTCAAAAAATTTGACCTACTATGAGAAATGGCAGGGTAATACTTTATCTGCCGCATATGCGGCAGATAAAGTATTTTATTTTACAATAAAATAAAGTGTTCGTTTACTGCCGGAAAACTCTGATAATGTACGGCTTTACTGTCTGTTGGCGATAAAAGTTATTTAACTTTGATATCAATAACAAGGATACGACCTAAACGGACGTGATCTTTTTTATTATTAATAATATAAGATCACTTTCGGTCTAGGTCGTGCTCTTGTTATTGATGTCAAAGTTATACAAAATAGACATTTGCTTTATAGAAAATAATTTTTTTTAAAAATATATAATTTTTAAATAAGATATTGCTAGAGTTAAGTGTTTATATCTGTCAATAGTATTTTAAAATTAAATTTGTTGTGATTTTATTATATTTTAGCCTCCTCGTTAGACAATATGATTCTGTAGGAGAACTAATTCGAGCATTAGAAAAAACTTACATTATCAACTCAAAAACCAAAAGCGATGTTGCAGAAATGTGGGTCGGTCTTAGTCAAATTCGTGCACTTTTGCCAGTCCAGATGTCTCAAGAAGAGGAGGAACTTATGAGGGAACGCCTGTGGAAACTTGTAAACAATCATACATTCTTCCAACATCCTGATTTGATCAGAGTATTAAGAATTCACGAGAATGTAATGGCTGTTATGATTAATACACTTGGTAGGAGATCCCAGGCTCAGTCTGATGCTAGCACACAGACTCAGAACACTGAAGGAGAAGCTGGAGCTAAGGAAAAAGTAAGTCCTGATGTCAATTTAGAGGTTTATTGTGATTTAAATTTTCTCTATAATAACCTATTTATTTCTTATTAGGATACATCCCATGAAATGGTGGTTGCCTGTTGTCGCTTTTTATGTTATTTCTGCAGAACGGGCCGGCAAAATCAAAAAGCCATGTTTGAGCACTTCGATTTTCTTCTAGACAACAGTAACATTTTACTTTCCAGACCAAGTTTAAGGGGATCGACTCCTCTTGACGTAAGCTATTCATCTCTGATGGAAAATACTGAACTGGCCTTGGCACTGAGGGAACATTATTTAGAAAAAATTGCCGTTTATTTGTCACGTTGTGGACTACAATCCAATACGGAACTTATAGAAAAGGTGTGTCCCATTTTTTATTTTAAATAAGTTTTATTATTGTTATTTTTTTCTAGAAACAGTTAACGCAACACTGCGTGTTGTTTTTTTTGGTTCAATTATGTTATTTGCCACAGTAATACTGTTTAATATTACCAGGTCAAAATGAATTGAGATGTCTTTAAAAATATTACTTTCTATACTGACTATACGGGGTGGCGCACTGAAAACTTTCCACCCAGGTTTATTTTTTTGTTAATAAATAAATCAAAATTCGCTCGAACACGGGAACTAATGTTCGCGAACATTTTAAACAGTGCTTTTACAATTGCATGGAATGTTGGAGGTGGACATTTTCAACATTTACTTGATTGATACAAGCGGTAACAAATTTTATTACTTTTAATTTTTTTTTTCTTTTTAGCCCTATTTCTCAGTAACTATTCACTCGATTTAAACGAGCAAGGTCGCGTTTAAAAGGCAATTCAATTCCCTTTAAAATAAGGTGTCACTCGACCCCCCTTTCCATTTAAGATTTTAAGGGTGGAAGCCACCCCGTCGTGGGGGTTCCAGCAGGGGGGATGAAAATAGCAAAAAAATATGTCCCCCTGAGAACTAAGGTTCCCGTGTTCGAGCGAATTTTGATTTATTTATTAACAAGAAAATAAACCTGGGTGGAAAGTTTTCGGTGCGCCACCCTGTATTATGCTTTTGTTAAAACTCATTTAAATTGCGGAGTTTTACATTGTGGAGAAATAAACAGACCTTTAGTTAAAAAATTATAACTATTAAAACAAAAGGTTTCTAAAAATTTTATTTAATAAAAATAATCTTTGTCCTTTAAAGGAATTATATTCAGAAAGAAAAAAGATGAATTGACAACTTTCGTGCAAGGAAATATTGACTTTTTTTTTTTTAAATTTTATTAAAAATGTCAATATTTCCAATCGATTTTTGGAAAGTTTAATTATAGGATTTTTCCAATAAAAAATTGTTCATAATATGTATGTATTTTTAATATTTCAGGGTTATCCAGACTTAGGTTGGGATCCAGTAGAGGGTGAACGATACCTGGACTTTTTACGGTTTTGCGTTTGGGTAAACGGTGAAAGTGTTGAAGAAAATGCAAACTTAGTAATCAGGCTGCTGATCCGAAGACCTGAATGTCTTGGTCCGGCGCTTAGGGGTGAAGGAGAGGGTTTATTAAAGGCCATAGTGGATGCGAACAAGGTAAATAATTAAACTTTTTTAGGAGTTGATTGTTATTCATTGACAAAAGGACGCACTGGCAAACGTAAATATATTATACATTCGTCACTCGGAATAAACTATTTAGATATAGGTTTTTTTTGGTATAAAGTCAAAGTTAAAAAACGCGAATGTTGTCGGCAACGTTGCTTTTAGTAAATTTTCGATGGAAATAGGTTCTTTGTATAATGCAGTTTCTGAGCAATTAATTACCTTCTCAATATTTTTCAATAGGGCAGAAGTCCCACCAAGAATGGGTCATTTCATTGGGTTGGTGTGATTTTATTTATCCAGTTAGAAACAATGCTGCTAGGCTTCTTTTTAAAAAGTACACCTTTTAAGATTTTGCGTA
Source organism: Polydrusus cervinus (assembly GCA_935413205.1). Classification (NCBI taxonomy): domain Eukaryota; kingdom Metazoa; phylum Arthropoda; class Insecta; order Coleoptera; family Curculionidae; genus Polydrusus; species Polydrusus cervinus. The sequence continues at coordinate 53,669,315 of OW284516.1, read as the reverse complement.
TTTTGTGGCTGTAATTTTTTTTTATGGAAAGCCTAGTTATATTATCCTGATAGTCGCATTACCGCAGTAGTCAACCGGCCAATCTGATCGATTGCGACGTAAAATTGTTTTTCCCTACGACCACCTATGAAAATGAGAAAAAAAGCACGGTTAATTTGTCTAGAAAGCGCCGTATATCACACGCGCGTGGAAAAAAATATTTCAACAGTAGTGTTGAAATACAAGGCACACTATTTAATTTAAACATATTATGGTGCCAATTTGACAGACAACCCCTATTTATTAAAAAGAACAAATTTTAGAAAGCAGTAATTGTAAAGTGTTTACCTTATTTATCATGTATTTTCGAGTGATTCAGAATTAGAGTGTGAAAATACGCCATCTGAAATTATAAAAAAAGTTTATAAATTACTGGAAAATCTATTACCAGAAAAAACAAATCGCGCTGAAGAAAATGTCACGTATTAAACAACAAATGTTTATCGATAGCCATAGCGTAGAGAATAGAGCTCTAGCCTCCAGATCGCAAGGTCACAGGTTCAAATCCAATCAGGTGTATTTGACTTTTTTTTTATAAAAACAATAAATAATTTATAGAATTATTTTGAATTCAAATGTTCCTTGTTGGGTGGACTTTTTAAATTTATGTTTAATGCATCTTTCCTTGATTAAGTTAAAAAAATTTCATTCTAGTTAATCTAAAAGTCAATCCAGGATTAGTTCTTCCTATGATATACAAAATATGAAAAAATGAAAAAGTTAAACTACAAATAAAGGAAAGGGCAAGGGCCTGTCGACATATTAAGCACCGGTTCCCGCAGATCACCGAAGTCAAGCGGTGTCGAGCGCGGTTAGTACTTGGGCGGGTGACCGCTTGGGAACACGGCGTGCTCTTGCCTCAAGGAAGAGTGTAAAATGAATCGACACCTAGCCATCCTATTCACGCCGGACAGGCCGGATGAGATCGGATATCTCGTAGGATGAAGGTGCCGTTTCACACTCCCCAGTCGGTAGATCACATTTGTGGTCGATGACCGGTTCAAGATGGCCTACGTAGTCGGCGAACCGTAAAAAGGAAAAACCTATTGACAAACTATGAAACCAGTTATTAAATGGAACATAATCCTAAGTATGCTATTTTCAACACTAGTGTTGTTATAGTTTTTTTCACAAATCAAAGGCTTTTTTAATAATTCTTTGTGGTCGTAGAAAATATAGTGTACACTACTCGTGTGAAGATTATTCTAAAACTCAGAGTCTCCTCGTTTGAAAAGTATCAGTTTCATCATTTGTTATGTATTTTATTGTGAATTATGAATTATATTGTATTTTCACAACTTACATTTTATGGCTATAATTTTTTACAAGAAATCATCAAATTACAAGTATTCATAATTACTTACTTAGCGGTAGCATAAAAGGACGATGACAACAGCTTTAAACTAAAAAAAACTATTTTACGTAATAAATAAATTTATGAAGGGCAGTAGAGTTTTTGACTTGCATTGTCTTTTTTTGGTTTGAATCACAACGTTTCAACTGGTAAGCATCTCCAGTCATCTTCAGGTGAATACTGAATAAATATCTCTTTTTTAACCTAAACAATTATTATGCTTATTATGAATTAGTATTAATGTTACCCTCTATTTCCTATTATTGTAGATGTCGGAGCGACTTTCTGATAGAAGAAAAATGATGGAAGATGCTGCTGAGGGAACAGTCAATTTGGCTAACTTTACGCATCCTCTGCCTGAGAACGAGGAAGATGAAGATTATATAGACACTGGCGCTGCTATTTTAAATTTTTATTGTACGTTAGTTGATCTTCTTGGTAGATGTGCTCCGGACTCGGCTGTTATGGCACTGGTAGGTCACCATTGTCATTATTTAATTATGACTTAATTGCATAAATTGATTTGAAAAGATTCAACTAAAAATTATTTATAAATTGAAGGAAACCGCAGTACACAAGTGTAGTCTTACGATAATTGTAAATGCTTCTGGTAAAGGTTTTCTTTTATTATACATATACATAGCACACTCTTTACCAGCACCTCAACAAAAGTAATATAACTGCTTAATAATTTATCATACACGTTCAGAATTCATAGGGTCGTCTGATAAATATACAACAAATAGAAAACTTTTTGTTGATTTCTTAAAAAAATTTAATATTGATATAAATGTAGCCTAATTTAATATATTTTAATATTATAATATTGATGTCATTGATTTAACCCACACATTTAAACCACCACAAAAAAGTTGCGTACCGATCTACTAAGTATATATTTTTACACCCGTTAAAGGGTTTTAAATTTAGACCATCGCAATATACAGGGTGTCCTTGAAATGACTGTACAACGCTTCACCACAAATTCCTTAACCAATAATAAGGTGATCTGGGCAAACTTACCTATATGCAATGTTGCTTCGTTTTGCCGCTACAGGGCGCTAAAGTTTTCAAATTAGAATTGTTTTTTCGGAATAATTTCTAAACTCCTTTACCGATTTCCGCTAATTTTCGAACTAAGAATGACCACTATTAATAGTGTGTTTTGACGTATGCGCCATCTTTTTTTAATACCTGCACATTTAAAAAGGGCGTGTGATTGATAATTACATATAATTTTTGGCACAAATAAATATCTTAAATATCACTAAAGGCATGACATTAAACTTACAACAGCTGACAGTGGCGGATTTAAGACATTGGAGGCCCTAGGCAAGGCTTTTCGAGCGGCTCCTACAACCGGGATGTATTTTCTAAAATTTGGTGATTGGATGTTTTAAAATCACAAGTTTGTAGCCTATCCAATTCAGAAGTTAACTACTTTAAACTTTAAGATTAATATTTAGATTATTTTGATATGTAAAGTGAAAAAACGGAAAAAGCGGCTTTTTCACTCTATGCGGGTGAAAAGTCAACAACTCTTACTCTTAGAAGTGAAAAAGTAATTTTGTTCAATTTAGAATGTGGATTTGTAAAGTATTAACGCACAATGCCAAAATGAACTACAGTATATTGTATTATGCTCGGTCAAATACAAATAAATCATATAATTTTATACCTAAACTCTAAACTTTTCTTGCTTTTTGATCTGCAAACTCTTTAATCAGTTCATCAAAGTCCAAGTTATTACAAAGTTCAGCATTAGCTACAAAACTTGCTAAACTAGACAATCTTGCGTCAGAACTAGCATTTCGTAAATAATTTTTTATCCTTTTTAAAATGCTAAAAGATCTTTCTCCAGACGCGTTTGAAGTCATCATACACAGTAAAATTCGCAGGGTCGTGTCCAAATTTGGGAAGAGTGTAGTTAATTGTTTGTCACGAATAAGTTGTAGGAACTCCAAAGGTAAAGTTCTGTGCTTTGTCTTTTCTTTTTCTCTTTTACTTTTATCTTCTTCAAATAACCCTTTAACAAAATCCTTAAAGTGTACGCATTCTTCAGGAAAATCACTCCCAATGTCTGATTGGTAAATGTTTCAGTTTTAGTTGCTTTTTCTCTTATTTCTTCGTTTGCCATTACACTTAAATTGTTCAAAAACTGGAATCTCTTATTTAAGGTATAGTACACATCTGATCTTTTATTTAATTCTGTTGAAAGCCTATCAATTACAACCAAGAAAGTAATAATCTTCATTTCCTCTTTTCCTCTAAACACAACTTCGGTATCACGCCCTTCTCTAACTTCATCAGCCATGGATTTTCTTTTTGGCCGTCTCTTTGTTTCCAGATCAATAGCATAAGTTTCTGTTCTTGACAACTCAACACCTTTAACTATCTCTCAGTCCTTCTACATATTTGTTCAAAGATTGGTACACATGACAAGTGAGTAGTTATTTTTTCTAGAGTTTCACTGCTTTTGTTAAACCGTTCTAAAATATCGTACCACATGTTAAGCATGATAGCTATTTCTAACTTTGAAAACTCTTTGCAGAGTCCGTTTGCTAACTAGCAACTAGCATTGCATTGGCGCGCAGCTTATTAGTCCATTGAAATGTTACATTTTTAAGGCCTTACCTTGCGTTTTTTAGAGGACGCAATTTTATTTTTTAGATTTGTAGGGGGGGGGGGGTCCGTGTAAGGTTAAAAACCAAGTTTGTGGGGTCGCCAGCCTTGTCCCAAGGCCGCAATCTTGGAAAAAGGGGTTAAAATGGTTTTTACGGTTTATCTCGTAAACTATTGGTCTCATAAGAAAAATTTAGAAACATTTTTTATTGCAAATTAAATTATCTACAACTTTTGTTATAAGCGAAAATGTACAAAAATTAGAGAATTTTTTTTATATATATAAACATATATTATGTATTAATGATTTGCACTAATTGCACTGTAACTATTGACTAAATTTAAAAATGTTTTGAGTTAAAGTTGTTCCTCAAAATACGATCTACAAAAATGGTCTTGCCTACGGCCCTAGGCGGTTGCCTAGTCTGCCTAGTGGTAAATCCGCCACTGGCATAGGCTTCTAAAATTTTGACATATTATTTTTTTACTGGGAAGTGAGCATCTTATTTTAAAAGATAAGGGTAGTTTACTGTTGCATTATGCTTTTTTTACTTTTACGTATATATGTATAATGTATACCCCTTTCTGTTCAGGGAAAAAACGAATCTTTAAGAGCCAGAGCCATTCTAAGATCTCTAGTTCCTTTGGACGACCTGCAAGGTGTACTTAGTTTGAAATTTACCCTTCATAATCCAGCGCAAGGCGAAGAGCGACCCAAGTCTGATATGCCATCTGGTTTGACACCGCCACATAAACAATCTATAGTACTATTTCTGGAAAGAGTTTATGGTATAGAAACGCAGGAATTATTCTTTAGATTGCTTGAAGAAGCTTTCTTACCAGACTTAAGATGCGCTACTATGCTTGATAGGGTAAGCAATTTTATTTATTGTATACGTATGTAAATAATTAAATATTTAAACTAATCTTTATAACCTTAACAAACTATTTAGATTGTATTAATTATAGTTTTTTGTTTTCAGAATGACGGCAGTGAATCGGATATGGCACTTAGTATGAACCGCTACATAGGAAACTCAATTCTTCCCTTATTAATTCAGCACAGCAAATTTTACGGCGAAGCCGAGAATTATGCCTCTCTACTTGACGCAACCCTTCATACAGTCTACAGATTATCAAAAAACCGAATGCTGACTAAAGGACAAAGAGAAGCAGTTTCAGACTTTTTAGTTGCTTTAACTAGTCAGCTACAACCCTCGATGTTGTTGAAGCTGCTCAGAAAGCTAACAGTCGACGTTTCGAACTTATCAGAATATACAACTGTGGCTTTAAGATTATTGACATTACATTATGACCGTTGTGCTAAGTATTATGGTTCAAATACGGGACAAGGCATTTACGGGGCTTCAAGCGATGAAGAAAAGAAACTGACCATGATGTTGTTTTCCAATATTTTTGACTCTCTTAGTAAAATGGAGTATGATCCTGAACTGTTTGGAAAAGCTTTGCCTTGCCTTACTGCCATTGGCTGCGCTTTACCACCCGACTACTCATTGTCTAAGAATTATGACGATGAGTGGTACTCGAATAAGGCTGCTAAGACGGGACCCGATGGTCCTTATGATCCTCAGCCCATTAATACATCGTCAGTGCAGTTAAATAACGACCTAAACAATATAGTCCAACAGTTTTCTGAACATTATCATGATGCTTGGGCATCTAGAAAGCTAGAAAACGGGTGGAGGTACGGTGAACAATACTCCGGTTGGGAAGGAAATAAATTACATCCTAGACTTAAACCTTACTCAATGCTGAATGAATATGAAAAGGAAAGGTATAAGGAACCAGTAAGAGAATCTCTTAAGGCCTTGTTAGCATTAGGATGGTCCGTAGAACATACAGAGGTCGACTTGCCGTCTAATAATAGAAGTTCTCAATTTAGAGGTGAAAGTTCCAGTGCATTTGACTATAATCCTCATCCGGTTGATATGACTAATTTGACACTTTCCAGAGAAATGCAAAATATGGCGGAGAGGATTGCTGAAAATGCGCATGATATTTGGGCCAGGAAGAAGAAGGAAGAACTTAATACTTGTGGAGGTAACAACTATTTTTAAAGTATTTAATCAACATGCAGGTCTTTTTGATCAAAATCATCAAAATAATTTTCTTTATTATAAAAAGGAGTTCTTTTGAATGTATTATGTAACAAAATCAACTGAAAAACTAAGAGTTCGAAATGGCGGTACCTACTCTATATTGGATTTATGAATTACAATAAAAATCAGTTTTGAAATGTCAGTATTTCAAAAAATTATTTATGTATGTAACTAAACATCGACGTTGTTAAGCTTAATGGGATATCAAAAATGATATTGGTACACTATTCAAAATGATAAACTTATTTTTGAATGTCATTTGTTGTTAACCGACTTCATAACTTTTTTCTATTTTTTGATGATTCGTTTGCATGTGGTTGAGTATGTTAATTTCCGAAAAAAAATTAACTGAATAATTTTAAGAACCCAATTTTTCATTAACTTGCAAAACAATATTTTAGTAAATTGTATATTGTCACAAAAGGGAACCATAAGATCATAATATTTCATAAATCAATATTTTCCATTTTTATAAATTGTTCACGTTTAACACAGGTCATTCCACGCAACATGAAACCGGTATCAAGTTTTCCAAAATAAGTCGCGCACAGATTTAAGGGTGCGACGAGGGCATAAAGGTAGCTACGGGACCTTAGCGACTATCAGTAAAACAAAGTAATTTTGAAAACAAATTTATTACAAAGCCAAATATCATATAATAATATTTATCTGAAAGGTTTACAAAGAAAATCAAACTTAATAAATAACTTGTATTTAAACCTTTATGATAATTTTAAAATAAAATTGTACTTACATACATTTTGAGGTCATCGCTGGTGTCTTGATAATTTGGAGACCAACAAGTTGTTCACAATTTTTAGACGTGGATGTCTCACGGACTCGAGCACTAGTGCCGTCAGATATTTTTTCTGCCAATAATGTACCGTTCTATCAAGTCAGCAATTTCTCCCCCTTTTAGGGAAACGACGAATTTAGGTCGTACACCTCATTTTTGCTGACTCGATGACTCGACAATAATTGATAGATCGGGAAGCCCGTATTCCTAATTGCAACTTTATTAATTTGTTTAATAAACTTGATATCGGTTTCATGTTGCGTGGAACGACCTGGTTAAACGTGAACAATTTATAAAAATGGAAAATATTGATTTATGAAATATTATGATCTTATGGTTCCCTTTCGTGACAAAATCAACTGAAAATGATAGTGCTGATATAAAAAAAAACTACTTGGTGAGTTAAGTATTATTATTGAAATTATATTATATCCTGAAGTAATATTATTTTATACTTTGCAGGATGTTTTAAAGTAGGTTTAATTTTTAATTTAAATTTGTATAATGTTTTCTCTTTAAAAAATTTAATTTGCATACATTTTTAGTAAAAATACCCTTCCTTAAACGACTGGAATGAAAAAGTTTATTAAATTTTCAGGCGGTATTCATTCACAACTTGTACCTTACGACCTACTTACCGACAAAGAGAAGAAAAAAGATAGAGAACGTTCGCAAGAATTCTTAAAGTACCTTCAATACCAGGGCTACAAACTGCATAGACCCAATCGAGGAGGCCCACAAGAAACCGAGCAGTCCACAGCTGGTCCATCGATTGAGCTCCGTTTCGCGTATAGTTTGTTAGAAAAGCTGATTCAATATCTTGACAAAGCTACAATTAACATGAAACTCTTAAAGCCCTCTCAGACATTCAGCCGAAGAAACTCGTACATTAAATCTTCGCGCGACATCAAATTCTTCTGCAAGGTGGTTTTGCCAATCATGGAAAAGTATTTTTCTACACATAGAAACTATTTCATAGCAGTGGCTACAGCAACGAATAATACTGGTGCAGCCAGTCTCAAAGAAAAAGAAATGGTCGCAGCTCTTTTCTGCAAATTAGCTAGTCTTTTAAGGTCTAAGTTAGCGGCATTTGGTGCTGACGTCAGAATAACTGTCAGATGTTTACAAGTTTTAGTGAAGGGAATTGATGCGAAGTCTTTGGTTAAAAATTGCCCAGAGTTTATTAGAACTTCTATGTTGACGTTTTTCAACAACACCGCTGACGACTTGGGACATACAATTATAAATTTGCAGGACGTAAGTACTTTTATGTTTATATTTTTTTAAATTTACTCCCAAAAGTCCCTAACAACTATATAAGTTTATTACAGGGATAAAATGTAACTTTTATTCTAACTCAATATTCAAAAAATATGTAAATAAGACATTTTAATAATATAAAGCTTTGTATATAATATATTTTATAAAATGTGGTATTCATATTCAGTTTCATTCAGTCAAATTAAAGATTAATTTTTTGATTGTAGGGAAAATACAGTCATTTAAGAGGAACACATCTAAAAACTTCCACGTCACTTTTCTATGTCAACTCGGTAATCCTTCCAGTTTTAACAGCAATGTTTGATCATCTTGCCAACTGCGAATATGGAAGTGATTTGTTATGTAAGTTTGATATTTAAGCTCTACGTGACTGGGATTTATTATGTAGTTTAGTCCAATTGTCCAATCGTAAGTTAACAAAGTAGTCTTTACCGCTCAATATGTTAAAAATTTGGTGGTGATAACCATAACTTGTGATCGGATGTTGACCGTACATGAGTCATTAAACTGTTCTGTTCACATTATTGCAAATACGAATAGGGTGATTTGTATAATATGAAAACGTTTGCGACAAGAATGATTGTCGCAAAATACTGCGGCACAAAACTGTATTTAGGAAGTGACTATACTAAAGTCAAGCAGGCATGTTGGCAAGCGTAAACAAAACCACGCTGCCAACGCCTGCCTCGATCCTGCAGTTTACTCCCATGGTAGTTTGTTTATGCTTGGCGACATACTTTAGTATATAAGAATGGTATTATAACGTGACTCAGTCAGCGTCAACTTCGGTATTTTAATGAAAAAGGGTTTTTATTGCAATTTTGAATATTTCTCAAACTTCATAATATATTTTGTATAGTAAGTTATCCGTCTAAAATGAATAGATGTTAAAATACAATAATATTTAAAATGTTTAGAAAGAAGCTTAGCGTCAAGCGGACAGAGTAGTGCGTCTATCTTTTGCATTAAAGTACACGGGGACGCCAAAGGTAGTGGATTCCCTGGGGCACAGGTAAACAATGACAGACTGTTTCGTCCTTGTTAGGACTAATCGGAAAGCCATAACCTGTAAGCAATTTCCACTACAGCGAAAATATGCTTTTAAGATATTTTTACGAATAAAAATTGCTTACAGGTTATGGCTTTCAGATAAGTCCCAGCAAGGACGAAACAGCCTGAAATTGTCTACCTGTGCCCCAGGGAACCTATTACCTTTGGCGTCCCGGTGTACTTTAATGCACAAGATAGACGCACTACTCTGTCAGCTAAAATAAAATGTTATAATTATTGTTGTGTCTTAGGATTAAATTAATATAAATAAAATCCTATTAATTACGTGACAAATTGGCGGTTGAAATAAAACACTGTGGTAGCATGCAGCTAAGTTTATTTCGTACTGCCTGTAAGTAAGTAAAAACCTACACAAATGGCCAGAGATCGCATCGCGTTTTTTGTTGCTTTTAATATAACGTAAACATATTCTAAATAAATACAAACTATTCAACAATCATGTATATTGTGAATCTTTAAAAAAAAACCGTTTCATAGTTTATTATTGTCAAAGCTTCAATATGATATAATTACTAGTTAGAAACAATAAATCTGACTAAAAACGATAAAATCTAGTAAGAAAAATATAATTTGGTCCCTGATTATAATAAAATCATATCGAATCCGACAACCGTTTTTTCATATAATAATACTAAGTATACATGAGCTAAAATTAAAAATTCTTGTGAAGCCATTATTTTATTATTTAGAAATGTTCCTACATAATTTTTTGAAATAAAGAAATATAGCTTACTTCATTTGGCATTTTGTCGTCGTAGAGCCAGACTCTTTTGTACTGCACTTTTATCTGAAACATGTTTCTGCTACCGCACGTACTAGTGTTTGCTAATCTGGAAAACTGTTTGTACATTCGTTCGTATATTCCTATGAAATTCCGAAAGAATATATTTTTTATTCATATTTAATATTTTAGAACTACCCTTATAATCAATTTTATTTCCATTTTTAGTGGATGAAATTCAAGTAGCATCTTACAAAATCCTTCAAGGCCTCTACCATCTAGGCACGGATGCCACTCTCCACCATGATAGAAAATATCTGAAAACCGAAATGGAAAAATACAAACCTGCTCTTGGTTCCTGTCTAGGGGCATTCAGCTCTTGTTTCCCAGTCGCGTTTTTGGAACCACACTTGAACAAAAACAACCAATTCTCTTTGCTCAATCGTATAGCCGATCATTCCCTGGAAGCTCAGGATATAATGGCCAAAATGGAAGCGTTTATGCCAACGTTGGAAACTATTTTATCGGAGGTTGATCATGTTGTAGAAAGCGATAAAACTTATGCGGACGCACCTCACATTATCGATGTTATAATGCCAATGTTGTGTTCGTATTTACCGTTTTGGTGGGCTCAAGGCCCCGATAACGTTAGTCCAACTGGAGGGTAAGTCAGATATTTCCAAATGAAGGAAAAACATACTGTTTATGAAGCTGTCCAACTAACCTAAGCCTTATTAAGAAATTATACAAGAAAAAAAAATTAATTAGAACTGGTGTCTTAAACAAAAACAGAAATACCGATGAAATAAAAATGTGTTTAATTGTTTTTGTCGCGCAGAAAAAGGACATTTTTATCTTGTTTTACGTGTAAATCTATGGCTTAAACCGGGCCCCAGTTTAGTTATTGTAAAAACAGACCCTACATGATCAATCAGACTGACAGTCGTGATAAGGGAATGACCGTAATGCTGATTGTGTAGAACTGTTTTTATAATTATTAAAACATTTTGGCACTCCTTAACAAAAAAACACTTCTACAAAAAGGCCAACAACTTGCTACCAAATACTAAGCTTTTTTATACAAAAATATGATTCGTAATCTGCGTTTGAAACTATTGCATTCCCAAAAAAAGGCGTTAATTTTGGCGTAGAGTTGATGTTATTAACCTAGCATTAATATCTCTGGATATTTAGGAAACTGCAAAAATAACATTTTAAACTTTTCAGTCAGAAATAGAAAGTAACTAGTACAAAAATATTATTTATTAACTTGTTTAGAATTTAAAAACAAATTACAACTGAGGTACCGGATTCAACAGAACTTTAAATGCATTTATTAAATTAAGAAATATATATTACATTTTTGTAAAGATTCATCCTCTCGAATACATAAACCTAATACAAATTTTCATACTTAAATAAAAAAAAATATCTGGTGCTTACAAAAAAAAACCAACAACAAATAACAATAAATAATTGACAAACTAGCAGCTAATCACAATACAAAGAAGGAAAAAGATAAACAGAAACAGTAAAAAAATTACAATTAACTAAATGATAAGAAGTTTGATAAAAATTAGAAACATCAGGAGATCTCAATGAAGTAGGTAGTAGATAATATGTAACTACTGTAAAACAGAGACCACAAGAAAACACATCAGGCTAACATTTTTTATTTACTAAGTATGCTGTCGTGGAAAAATTATAGTGTTAAACTTGAATGAGATTTTTAATTTGTATACCGGGTCCGCCAACGAAGCGGGGACGGAAATTTAAATCATTATCGAGGAACTTATCAAAATTACTAAAGCAGCATGAGGTATGGACTTAAAAGCGACATATTTTAAAAATATTTTACATTATACAGGGTGGCTCAAAAAAGTGTGGCGGACTAAACTTGCATTTTTTTAAATGGAACACCCTATATATTATATAATTTTCTAATTCCCTATACAATTCCACGTATATTTTGTATAAAATGTCATATGTCTAAATTCAATTGTTTTTGAGTAATTGACGTTTAAAATATGGCATTTTTTGACTTTGACAGGCTGTAACATTGGAACGGTTCATCTTAGAGAAAAATGGTTTTCACCTCCCTATCTTAGTTTTTTATTCTCTATCCAAGGAAACCAACTTCCGATTTACTATGTTAAACCGTTAAAACCGTTTTTTTGGTTTAACATGGTAAATCGGAGGTTGATTTCTTTGGATAGAGAATAAAAAACTAAGATATGGAGGTAAAAACCATTTTTCTCTAAGATGAACCGTTCCAATGTTACAGACTGTCAAAGTCAAAAAATGCCATATTTTAAACGTCAATTACTCAAAAACAATTGAATTAAGATATATGACATTTTATACAAAATATACGTGGAATTGTATAGGGAATTAGAAAATAATATAATATATATTTTAAAAAATGCAAGTTTAGTCCGCCACACTTTTTTTGAGCCACCCTGTATAATGTAAAATATTTTTAAAATATGCCGCTTTTAAGTCGATACCTTATGCTGGTTTAGTATTTTTGATAAGCTCCTCGATAATGATTTAATCTTCCATCCCCGCCACGTTGGCGGACCCGGTAGTTGTAGCATTTCTCTTTGGCTCTTGCCCAACTTTTATACATTTTTTTTTATTCGTAAGAAATAAGTATCATTGAATATCAAACACTCCATGCTCGTTATTTACGGCAAACAATATTTTCAATGTCCTTTCATTGTCCTAATTGACCCAAATCCCCGTAAATTTAATTTTTTTTTAAATTTTCGATCTGTATTTAGATGCGAAGTCGTTATAGACATGCCAAGTTTAGCTCTACATGAAGCTGACTCTGGAAAAGAGTGTGTTTTTTTTACAAAAAAACTAAAATGAAAATATTTCCTGTTTCGATAAATGTCATAATACAGATTAGGTAGATTCTGTTATTTGTTTATAGGTCATACGTGTCCATGGTCACAGCAGAGCATATGAATCAATTGCTGAAGAACGTTTTAAAACTGATTAAAAAGAACATCGGAAATGAAAATGCGCCTTGGATGACAAGGATAGCGGCCTATACACAACAGATTATTATAAATAGCAGTGAGGAATTATTGAAAGATCCATTCTTACCACTAGCCGAGAGAGTGAGAAGGAGAACTGAAAGTATGTTTCATAAAGAGGAAAGCTTAAGAGGATTCATTAAAAGCAGTACTGACGACACTTCACAGGTAAGACTTTCAACAAACGAATAAAAAATAGCCGAATAGAATGAACAGTGCTCAACGTATAAACCATGTTTTTTTAGTAGGTAATTTTAGGTGATTTACCCAAGTCAGAAAATATTTTATTTGAAATTCAAGTTTTTTATCCTAGTTTATAACTCCTTTTTTAATTAGTACCAGGACTTTTTTTGACTTTAAAACAACTTTATTTGTTCCATAGTAAGTTACATGCCATTTTTCTCTACTGATAAATACATTGGCTAGAGAAAGAGATTGGGTTTTATTGTTTCATAAAAAAGGCCAGTACCAGTAACCCCATACTCACTAATAAAGTAATATTTTTACCTTTCGCTTATAAGATTTTTTTTTGGTTATGATTGTTGTTGATTCATTGGTGTTTGCTGGAAAAACGTTTAAAAAAAAACAGCGTAACGGCTATTTTAAAATTGTTTTTCTCAAAAAAATTTTTTTTTCGGAGTATACAGGGTGATTCCCAAGTTGATACTTCTTTTTAAGCTGTGTATAGAAGGCATTAAAATAAGCAACATTTTCAAATGCCTTTTTTCAAAAAACTCAAAAATAAGGTTACATTTATTTGTTACACTATGGATCAAATACGGTGGTTCTGTCTAACTTGCCCCTTGAATAACATTAAGAAAACTTCTGGGTGTAGGATGAGTCCGCAAGGGAAAGCGTTCTGCGTATAATCTCGAAGCAGCAGCCGCACTTTGTCGACACTCACCGTAAACTAGCATCATATCTACTAGTTCATTGTTTTGAAATTTTACCATTTTCACTTGCCACCAATTTAAAATTAACTTTCTTCAGAAAAACACACCGCAGCGGAATGCCAAATAACTCACCTCCGTAAATTGCATGACTAATAAGAGTTAAGACAAACAACATAAAGTATAGCAGGTTACGTTTTGATGACCATCAGGCCCAAACTTTGATTTTTTACTTCTGTATCTTGCCTATTTTAAAGTTAAACAAAAAAAGGTATTTAAAAATTTTGTTTATTTTAATGCCTTCTATACACAGCTGAAAAAGAAGTATCAACTTAGGAATCACCCTGTATATGGTACCTCCAATTAAATCAGAACTATTGTTAATTTGTTTCTTAGTGTACCTACATCGTCGTTAATTAGCAAATTAGTATTTTTTCCACTTTTAAAATCATGTAAACAGAAAAACATTTAAACAATGTTTGCGATTTCTTTTAATGGAAAAGGTACTTATTATATTTTTTTTGAATTATGGTTAAATTTCTTTGCCTTTTTTTATTTAATACACTCTTATGTCGGGTTTTATAAAGATTTCGAAGCACATTTAACTAACCAGCAAATTTGACAGTAACATACATGACATTGGCAGAAATAATTTTCTCACCTTTGATTGTGAATAAACAATACCTGTTAATGTCATTTATGTCACAGTCAAACTGCTGAGTAAATTGTGGTTAAAAATATTTGTGCAACCCAACATAAGACTACCCTATATTTTATTATGTCAAACCTTTATAGTTTAGAGGTACTGACGTTTAAAAATGACATTTGTCACACGTTCACAGTTTATAGCGTTCGACCAGAGGAAAAACTAACAAAGTATTTTTTCAGAATATACTTTTACAAATTATTCCGAATACTTTAGCTAATAACTGAAAACATATTATCGCGGTTTGGATAGACGTATCTGTCTAGTTCATTTATTTGAGTCTCCGAGTTCCATCGTGAGACTATTAATGCATTTAAAATATTAGTAAACTATTTTTGTAGATTGAAGCCCAAATTCAAGAAGATTGGCATTTGTTAGTAAGAGATATCTACTCGTTCTATCCTCTGCTAATAAAATACGTCGATCTTCAAAGGAATCACTGGATGAGACACAATATTGAAGAAGCAGAGCATCTATATAATCACGTAGCCGAGATTTTCAACATTTGGTCTAACTCGCAGTACTTCTTGCGTGAAGAACAAAACTTTATTTCTGCAAATGAGATAGATAATATGGTTTTGATTATGCCAACTGCGACTAGGCGAAGTGTTGTGCCGGATGGAAGTCAGCCAGTAGGGAAGGTAAAGGTTTTTACTAGAGATTACTTTTAAACAACAAATAAGGATTAGTTGAAGCTTTTACCAATGCGTAATAACGTTATTTTACCTAAAAAAACTAATCTTACAATGTGCATCTTGGTAAGCCCAATGGGTCATATTCTGAGATAAAACAGATAAAAAAGGCATTATTTAATTTATTATTATTAGTATTCTTTATTCCTAATCAACTATGAGGTTTATTACGGGAAATGTTAAACTAACTTACATATCATAGAGAAGTAGATATCGAAACAATAAATTAAGTGATATAAATCGTCAATAAGTTCAGTTGAATTTTTTTTCAAAGTTGTTATGTTTAATGAAAATTAACGTTTTTAACACATTGATCTTACTTTTCCCTAACTTATGACCTGGACGAAAGAGTTAATTCCGCTGATTTTTGCGTTTCAATTTTTATAATGGTGCAACGAAGTTTATATTTTTTCCTCAGAATATATCCCATTATTATTTAAGATAACAAATCGCTTTTTTACTTTATGCTTTTTACGATTTCATAAACTGGTAAGCGAAGATATTTTGTTTAATTAAATATATTTATCCCGATAATCCTCTGTGCTAAAGATGATATGAAAATAATAAAAGCATTAAGAAATAACGAGTTTATTATAAATTGTATTTACAGTTAAAATAATGAAAAAAAAATACTAATTATGCGTTAACTTCAACATTTGAGCTTTTAGAACGCTTATATAAATCCATAATTTAATGCAGAAATAAATTTGCGGACTTGTTTGCAAAATAAGCAAGACTTTGTTTATAATATTAAACAATCGCAACCCCTTCCTTTACTTCTTTACTAGAAAACGCGAAACCGCGCCTCAACTGTCTATATAAGCGTGAAACTTTCGGTGCGCATTTCCTTGAGAAGAAGTAAAGGAATGAGTTAATCCTTAAAATAAAATTGGCATGTCAAGTCGTAACATACTCAAATAACGAAATAAATATCTATCCGTCAAATTAGTTAATTATAATGTTTACTTTAGTCCATCCATTGAGGGTATTATATATGTGGGGAAGTTAGGTCCTTTTAGTAACTAAGACTAAGAGATTTGGCGGAACACCAAGCACGACATCACGGAACACCGGTGTGCCGCGGAACACCATGGCCTAAGCAATCGTGCTATAAAGGTTTTATAGGATTATACTTTAAAAAAAAAAGAAGTAAGCGACCCTTTACCATATTTTTAATCCACTAATTTAAAAATGATAAATGTAGCCGCACCATCAGTCTCTGTGGTTAGTAGTTATTTATTAGCCTTTTTTCTTAAGGCCCGTATTATTAATCTCCTGGTAACTTTACCAGCCAGATAATTTCTATGGAGACAATTGTCTTAACAATGGTTTCTTTGGAAATTATCTAGCTGATAAAGTTACCAGGAGATGAATAATACGGGCCTAACCCTCATAAAAAATGTATGGGTTTGTCATTAGAAAATTTTTTAAATTCCCCTAATTTTTTTAAAGGCTTTGTTTTTCTTGTCTCCTAAGATTCTAGTAGCCACAGACACGGGGTGATCAACAAGGGCGCTTTGTTGGCAATAAAAAAACTCTAATCAGCTTTGATTTTAAATGATCATGACTTACATTTTTGCTAGGAATCACTGGAAGCTATATTAAAGGTAATAAAACGTCTACTCCTAAAACCCTTATACAATTAATCAGTGGACATAACATTGTTTTCCATCTGATTATTGTGTACTCATCTATTTTGGCGACTTTTGCTGTAGAAAGAAATTATAGAAAGGTAGCAGGCATAATGGCTTTTTAAGTTCCATTATCATGTACAATAAACATTTGTAGGTTATTTATCAAAGTGGAAAAAAGATACTTTGTTTTAGGTGTAAATGCTTATTTGTATTAATATTGTAGCTGAGCGCTTTCGGCTTACACCATCATCAGTGCTTGTCGTTAATTACACAATGACGTCCACATTCAGGTAGAATGGCATTTCGTCCACTATAATATTTTAAGAACAATCTTAAAACGAAAACAAGACAATACGAGACAAAATGTAAAACATCATTAACTTTAAAAAAAACATCCTAAACAGGGTAAATGCACCGAGACAAAAGTCAGAGCGTCAACGAACACCGTCAGCTATTTATATCCTGGATATGATTTTCACTTCCGTTTTAGACGCAACTTTGGGGTCTGTCTGTTCATTCGAGATGATCTTTGCTGCCAACGGGAGGAGATACTGGAACCGAAAGACTTTGATGTAATGTGGTTTAAAATATCTTCACAAAAAATCACTAAGTTTATATGCTGCCTTTACCGTCCTCCAAGCGACATGCATTACAGGGTCCTCTTCTCATCACTAGCCAACACAATCGACTTCTTGCAAACCAATCATCCGAATGCCGAAGTTGCTATCTTTGGCGACTTTAACGTCCACAATGTCAACTGGCTTAAATACTCAAACACCAACGATGAGCAAGGCCGCGAGGCCGAATTTTTTGCGATCAGTTCTGGTCTAACTCAACTCGTAGAAGAACCAACGCGGGTCCCAGACCGAGCTGGGGATTTTGCTAGTCTTTTAGATCTCTTTTTAACTTCAAATCCAGACCTATATAGGGTCACCGTACAACCACCATTGGGCTCTTCCGATCACAAACTTATTTCAACCCTAAGCGAGCTGCCAATTAGTTCTGAACAACCTCCTAAACCCCGTAAGATTTGGCACTATACATCAGCTAAGTGGGAAGACCTAAAGGACCATTTTCGCAACTTTCCCTGGCTAAGCGTATGCTTTTCTTCGGATGATCCATCTGTTTGTGCAAAGGAGGTCTCCGACGTCATTCTAACTAGCATGGAGGCCTTTATTCCTTTCTCCAAAAAGCGCCCTTCCAACGGCAAACCCTGGTTTAGCAAGAATTGCGAGCGTGCTGTCAGATCTAAAAACCTGGCTTACCGACAGTGGCGTAAAAACCCTACTCCTGAAAATCGCGCCATCTTTGTTACCACCCGAAACCAATGTAAGCAAATGATAGACCAAAGCAAAGAAGCTCATAACGAGAGAATCAAAAACAAACTTCTTGCCAGTCCTAACGGATCAAGGTCCTTTTGGTCAGTCGCTAAGGCCGTCAGCCAAAACTTTACCAAGTCAACTATTCCACCTCTAACACGTTCAGACGGCACAATAGCAACCACAGCCGGGGATAAAGCAAACCTACTTGCTGAACTGTTTTCCTCGCATTCCACTGTAGACTTTCAGGGAAAAACACCACCCAACATTCCCTCAGTTCAATCGCAAATGTCTGAAATCGTGTTCCGTCAGCGTCTTGTTAAACGGATTCTTAAAGGACTCGACGTCAATAAAGCTTCTGGTCCAGACGAAATTCCTATCATTGTTCTCAAGACATGCGCCGATGAACTTACACCAGTATTTTGTAGACTTTTCAACTTATCCTACAAAAAAGGAATATTTCCATCCTGCTGGAAGTCGGCGCGTGTCCAGCCCATTCCAAAGAAAGGTAAAAAGACCCTGCCAAGCAACTACCGACCCGTCGCATTGCTTTCAGTAATTTCAAAAGTAATGGAGAAAGCTATTAACCAACAACTCCTAAAGTATCTGGAAGGGCTTAACATTATCAGCGACCATCAATACGGTTTTCGTAAGTCCAGATCAACAGGTGACCTTCTGGCATATGTCACCCATCTTTGGAGCAACACCATCGAACATCATGGAGAATCCCGGGCTGTTGCACTGGACATCTCTAGGGCTTTTGATCGTGTTTGGCACGATGGGCTTCTAAGTAAATTGCGATCCTACGGTATGCCTAATGGATTTTTATTATGGTTAACCAGCTTCCTTAAGAACCGTTCTCTGCAAGTGGCGATTGACGGGTTTCTCTCAGACACCTTCACCATCAATGCCGGTGTTCCTCAAGGGTCCATATTGTCGCCTACCCTCTTTTTACTGTATATTAACGACCTTCTAGTGAAAACCCAAAATCCAATTTATAGCTTTGCTGATGACAGCACACTTGTCTCATCTTTTACCTTGACTCCCCAAACATCCGCTGCCGACGCACATCTTCGCAGGCAGCATGAAGTATTGCGCCTCAACAATGACATGGAAGAAATCTTGGCTTGGGGTGACAGTAACCAAGTCGAAATTAATGCTAAGAAAACCCAGGTAGCAGTCTTCAGTCTTCTCCAAAAAGGTTAACATTGCAGAACCGGATATAGTCATGGCAGGACACGCAATTCCCCTGACACCGTCTATTAATTTGCTGGGGGTCAATCTGGGAGGTAATATGTCTTGGCATGATCACGTTGCCGCAATTGCCAAGGCAGCTGCACAGAAACTTGGTGTACTTTTCCGCACCAAAAGGTTGTACACACCTCATCAACTTTTGACACTCTACAAAGCCCAGATTCGACCATCATTAGAATATTGCTCTCATGTCTGGAGCTCTGCACCCAAGCACACCCTTCGGCTACTGGATTCCATTCAAAGGAGAGCCGTTCGTCTGATCGGCGACCCCGAGCTGACCAAGACCCTCGATAGCCTGGAGCATCGAAGACAGGTTGGTGATTTGGCTCTCTTTGACAGATATTTCCATGGCAGGTGTTCGACTGACATTGCCCACTTGATTCCACCTAGAGCAATGCAAAACAGAAATACACGGCGAACCGCTGCCGCTCATCCATATGTTGTTCAGCTTAGTACTCCTCGAACTTCATTGTTCAAGAATTCTTTCATCTGGAGAACGTCATCTTTGTGGAATGATCTTCCTGAGGTCGTGTTTCCCAATGAATACAATCTTCAACGTTTTAAGACCAACGTTAATTGCTTTTTTCGCACTCGCACCGCTCCCAGAGCGCCTTAAAGGATTTTTCCTACAGTGCAGGTGTTTTATCATAAAAAAAAAGTAATCACTTGTTGTTTGCATACTCAACGTGTACACAGCCATAGCTAATTTAAATATTATCAAAGTGGCAGAGGGAAGCTAAAAAGTACGATGCCGGCTCTCCTCTGATCTTGACATCCCTTGCCCATTCGTCTCTCGTGTGGATTATATTGAGAGATGAATTATAAATTTAATATAAACTAGACAATCTACCGCCTTTTGCTGTAGTAATGAAACAATTAAACGTTATAATAAAAAAACCGGGAACCCAGTAACACCACGACTCCGAAGGAGAAGTGGTGTTGCTAGTAACGCCTTGAGTCTCAGGTAACAGTATTAGGTAATCTCTAAACATCGAGTGGTATTTAAAAAATTATATAACGAAGTATATGTTTAATAATTTATTTTTTATTATTATTGATAACAAAGCTATAATTATTGTATGTCAAGATTTTTTATGATCGTTTTTGTTTTGCATAAGTAATAAGTGATATAGAAATATGTCGATGGGCTGAGATTTTGTTTTTTTTATAAGAAAAAAGTTTAGCAGCATCTCAGTTTTGCAAAATGAAGTATCGTGTCCTCAACTATTTGAATAATGATTATTGTGTCAGTCAGACCGAGCGCGGGACCGGGTCTATTGGGAAAATAGGCCCTGCTATCGTTGGAGTGATATTAATAATTTGAACACTGTCTGCTTCACTCATTTATTTTCAATTAATTAAAAATTAAAACTTATTATGGTTTTGGGTAGGTACCAACTAACAATGATTTTTATTAGATAGGAGGACCGCCAAAAAACGAATTTATTATGGTGCACTGAAGCATAACTGAGATGGGTGCAGTAATGCGTTTATTTTGTGCGCGATCTTATTCTAATATTAAATGTACTTAACAAGGGTTTCCAGATTATTATTATGTCTGACTAAAACAACCTGAGTTTTGGTATATGGTGACAACTTCCTTGAACTTTCTTCAGTGTGGTTCTTTTTGCAGGACTTCAGCTTCTGTCCACTTGATATGATGGCCGTTAACCGTTGTGGAGTTATATTTATTAAAACTTTTCTTTATACAATGACCTAAAATGTTACACCTTAAAACATTAGTATGTCATTAAGGAACACACCGTATAAAAAATGTAAGCCGTTGTGGCTTTATATTTATGAAAATTTTTTTTTATAAAATGACCTAAGGATTCACATCCTAAAATATTAGGACGTCATTAAGGAACAGACTGTATAAAAACCTTAAGGCGTTGTGGACTTATGGTATATATATAACGAACCAAGCACCTTCTTAAGGAACACACTGTATAACAATTTAAGCCTGTGTGGATTTATGTTTCTGGAAACTTTTCTTTATAAAATGGCTTGAGGCTTCACACCCTAAAACATTAGCACGTCATTAAGGAACACACTGTTTAAAAAATGTAAGCCTTTGTGGACTTATGTTTGATATATACGAGTATATGATGGCCGTACGTCCAGGCGTGGTCAGCTGCGCCTGATGACTGGACGCACGGCCATCATATCATGTGGACAGAAGCCGAAATCCTACAAAAAGAACCACACTGGAGGAAGTTCAAAGAAACTGCCACTATACATCAGAACGCAGGTTATTTTAATAAGCCCTCATTAGATCGAAGAAATACTTCGAAACTATTGTTAAGTAAATAATATAATCTTAGATTAAGACCGCGCATAAATTATGTTTTCAATCCAATTTTTTAGTTTTTATTATTTTATGTTTGAGATTCCAATCAATCCAGCTTTGGTAAAACATTTATTAAGTATTTTTATTAAAATAAACGTTGCCAAACTTCCGGGTTTCTGTTAAACGACCGATTATTTTCGGCTTCGTAACATTTGTTGTATTTCCGAAGTGTATATACATTTTTCCGTACCGCCAACTAGTGGCAGTTACGGATCAAACAGTCCTAAGCAGCCCGGGCTTCGGATAGAAAATCGCGTTTCTATGGCCACCTATTGTACTTTCAACAAATCCGTAGCAGTCATACGAAACTAGAACGGATATACAACCTAATGCACTAACCGGAAATTCCGAAAGATAGCGCCTGAATTTTACAAAATGCATTACAAAGTTGGGAAGCCCGAAATGGGGCTTATTTATTTACTTTGCATTAATTTTGGCAAAAAAATTGTGTCTTATTGACTAATTTTAGGATTTTATAATTAATATGTAGTATATGCGGTGTTGTATATCACCTCTCCCCCCCCCCCCCAATTTTTTTTACCACCTTTCAAATGCACAGGTACCTACTTTTAAAAAAATGCATGTAAAAAATTATCTCCTCCTTCATTAAAAAATAATTACCTTCCCCTTTTCTTAGAAAAATAGGTGTCTTGGTTTCACTCCTTAGTTATAGTATTTTAACAGAAATTATATATTTGCCTATGCTATAATCTTGTTTAGGACGGGTAATGCTTGTTTTTTGCGATTTTTTTTTGGCTAGTTAGGCATCATCATAGAAATGTAGAAAATAGACTAAGAATAAAACTATTTTGTTTGTATTGTTTATTTATGCTTTTATAAACATGTCCGTAGAAAAAGAAAAAACATCGTGATAAGAAACGAGACAAGGACAAAGAAATACAGGCATCTTTAATGGTTGCTTGCTTAAAGCGTCTTCTGCCAGTAGGTCTTAATTTATTTGCCGGCCGAGAACAAGAATTGGTACAACATTGCAAAGACAGATTTTTGAAGAAAATGCCCGAGTATGATATTATAGGTAAGGCTGGATGAAAAAGTGAATTAATTTGGTTTCGGAAAAAATGTAATCTTTCTCTTTGTTTTATTTTAAAAATATTGTTCATTTAATTTTCTTTCTAACGATGCATCACAAGTTAAACTTATTCATTAGGTAATAGTAGAAATTAACAAGAAACATCATAAATATAATTTCTGGACTCAAATAAGCTATAAGAAGTTTAGCCAAGACCAGTCTAGTATGCCGTGAAAGACAAAAATATTATTTCTGCATTTATTAGACCAAAACATCAAATGATTATAAATAATAATTACGAAGATTTAAATAAATGAATTGTTTTCCTTGACATACTTGACATAACTTTTCATCAACATGCGCATTAATGATCTTGTATAGAAGTTTAAGATCCCTATCATCTCTTCTCTTTTTTAAAGTTTCTAAAGAGAATGTTTCCTGAAGCATATTGAAGTCAAAAGTGTAATCGATTGGGTTGATATTTGCCTTAAATGAGATATATCTCAAAAATCTACGCTGAACTTGCTCGAGTTTATGGATATGGCAGGCATACAAGGGATTTCAGACAGAGGAGGCATACTCTAGGTGAGGTCTGACAAGACTACAATATAACAAGCGGATGGCAGACAGGTTGCTAAAGTCCTGCGTGCATCTTTTAACAAAGCCAAGCATCTTAAGAGCCCTAGAGACAACCTCAGAAATGTGAGGAATGAATGACAGTGAAGAATCAATGATTACCCCAAGATCTTTAATTGAGGAAGCTTTTGATAACGTGGTATCACCGATTTCATAATCAAACTGTACAGGGTTACGATTTCTTGAGAGACATAATGCATGACATTTTGAGGCATTAAGGTCCATACCATTCTGCTCGCACCAAGTGACAAGTCTGTTAAGGTCAGCTTGTAATTTTTGACAGTCATCCGCTGATGACACAGCTAAGTAAAATTTTAAGTCGTCTGCAAAACATACAAATTGTGAGTTATGGAAACAGGTGAATATGTCGTTTATAAAAATATTAAAGAGAAGGGGCCCCAAGTGAGATCCCTGGGGTACCCCTGATGGAATTTTGATTTCCTGTGACCTAAAGTTATTAATCTTTACAATCTGTGACCGGTTTGTAAGGTAGCTAGCCAACCACTTTAATAGCGCGCCTCCAAATCCAACCTTCTCGAGTTTATTAAGCAGAAGAGCATGGTTGACTCTGTCAAACGCCTTGGAGAAGTCGGTGTATATTGAGTGAACCTCCCCACCACCATCCAAGATAGCCGATGCGTAATCAGTATAAGTAATAAGATTCAGCTCGGTGGACTTACCACTCTGAAAACCAAATTGTTCATCTATGATGGTTCGATGTAGCAACGATGTTAAATGTTTGGTGACGAGATTTTCAAAAAGTTTAGGGACAACACTGAGAATACACACCGGTCTGTAATTAGATACATCCGCCCTGTCTCCAGCCTTGTGAATAGGTATCAAATAACCTGTTTTCCAGAAGTCAGGAAAGTTACCTGAACGCAGAGAGGTATTAAAGATAATAAATAGTGGACGTGATATCACAAAACTGCAAGACTTTAGGACACAAGGCGGAATACCATCCGGTCCCGGTCCCTTAAATGTATCCAACTTGCAAATTTCTTCGAAAATACTAGAAATGGGGATAGAATAGTTACACAAATTATTATGACTGTACGAGTGCACTGGTGTAAGAGGACAGGGCTTCTCCGAGTAAACTGATTGAAAATACTCGGCAAACAGGTTAGGAAGATCGGGGCCTAGCTGGCAGCGTTCGTCGTTGTAGAACATCTGTGAGGGTAAACCGTTATTTTTACGCCTAGAGTTTACAAGATTCCAGAAAGTTTTGATATTTTTTTGGGTTAGAAGAGCGCGTTCAGAATTTTCTATAAAATCTTGGTAACACTTCCCAGATAAGGATTTACACTGTGAGCGTAATGCAGCAAATTTGTTATAATCATCTCGGCTACCTGAGTTTTTAAAGGTTTTATGTGCCTGCTTTTTCAGTATGGTTAAATGTTTTAAATGTGGTGAAAACCACCTTGGAAAATTGCACCGGGATACCTTTTTTTGAGGCACGACAGCATGAATAATTGAATAAACAACGTCGTAGAAAATGTTTATCATGTTATCAAGAGAGTGCTGTGACAGCAAAGCATCCCAGTCAATCCGTCCAAGATAGTCGTTGATTAAGGTAAAATCAGCAGAGTTAAAATCATAGTAGTATTCATCCGGATGGGGGCCCTGTGAGTTCGTGTGGTTTTCAGAAATCTTGAAGAGTATGCTTAAAGGAGGGTGATAATCGTCAGGTTGGACCAGCTCATCATCAGCCAAGTTCACAGTACAGTCTGAACTAGAAGTAAGCACCAGATCCAAAATTCTGTCGGCATTGTTAGTTACAATTACACTTATGATATTTTTGTTAATATTTTATTAATTTAAAAACTATGAGTGTTTAAAAATATGGAATCTTTAAAATGATAAAATTATAGGCCTCGGTGCCGGTACTATTTGTCTTGAGGTAATTTTTAAATAAATTAAAAAAATGAGATAAGCCGAGTTGTAGATAGATTTTTATATTAAAATAATTCATTATAATTTATTTTTTATACCCTATTAGTTGTTCTTTTAAATTCTTTTATTACTTCTTTTGAATTACTTTCATTACCGAACATACATTTTCAAATATACAATTATTTTTCATTACACAATCGGATTTTGTGACGATGTTTTTACTGATTTAATTTTACAGATTCAATTTGATTAATAATAACGCTGAAACGAACGGAGATATCGAGCTGCGGTTTTGATATTTTTTCTAGCAAATTCCATCTACTTTTCGATTATGGTATCATAATTATACCATATGATTTATTCTTTCACTGTAAAATCAAAAAATGTGTTATCATTACAAATTGCGCCCGCTAGCACTTTTTTTAGAACTATTATGGACAACTAAATACGATTGGTGAAAGTGCATACATTTCTCTTCTAACCAGTCTTTAGTTTGCTAAAGTCGTTTATAAGTTACAGCGATGTAAAATGATTACACTTTCAACAGCTTCCCCCCCTCTTATTAAAGTCGGTACGCCAATGAGCATAAGACCAAAATGATCGATAATTGGCCTAGCTTTTTAATGGTGTTATCAAAGATATACCCTAATGTGGGATTTTCGGAGATATGTAAAATTTTAAAATTGACTTCTCAATTACGCCCTCTTGCGGCAAAATGTGGAACTTAAAAATTATTTCCAGGATTTTCTCATGGCCACTTTAGTTATCATTTTTTTTTCCTGAATTTCTATGCCCAGTAGTTTCCGAGATATGGCCGCTCCGTACTCTTAACTGATCACGCTGTATATTATACAAAACCAATAAATCTAAAACATTAAGATCCGGTTGTAAAATTACGGCTTAAGCTCAGTTCAGCGTTGAATCAAGCTTAAACTTCATTTGTACGACCTCAAAAATAATTTAAAGTTTGGTTCAACACTGAACTAAGCTTAAGGCGTAATTGTAAAACCGGGCCTAATAGTATCCTTTCTAAACTGTAATTTTTTTAGACTTTGCAAAAAATCAACTGACTCTACCAGACAAAATCGATCCAGCCGATGAAATGTCATGGCAGCACTATCTTTATAGTAAGCTAGGAAAAAAAAGTGTCACCGTTAATACACTGGACAGTAACGGTAAAAATCAACTGGAAGAAACTGTGGAAAGAATCGTAGCAATGAGCAAGGTGTTGTACGGTTTACACATGGTAAGTTTCATATAGATTTTTGTGTTTTATTTTATTATTAAATTTATTGAAGTAGGTTGCTTGGTAAAAAAAAATTATCGCAAAACGGCTTGGTTAAGATCAGTTATTCTTTTGCACTTTCAGGTAGTTTTTCAGTAAATTTTTAACATAAGCTTTTTAGAAATATTTATTAGATACGTTCAGCTTAAAAAGTGCTAATTTTTAATAACTATTGCTTGAAATAGTTGTTTTATTTGACATTCTTTGTTTTTGTCTAGTTTTTTTTTTAATTTTCAGTAATATGTATTACATTTACTGAAAATACAAGGATGAGTTATATCGTAATTTCATATAGTCGAAAACGTTAACGAAAAATTTCGAACTTAAAAACCTAATTCTCAGTAACCTAAAGTTTATAAAAGAGCGATTATAATTAAATCACAATATAAATTTTCAGTAAAAATTATGTTTTTTATATAGTCATTTAAGTTAATTAAATATATCCCTGTAATACATTTATGAGGTTATTTGGCAGTAAATAAAAAAATAATAAGAAGTAAATATAAAAATACAAGAAAATATTCAGTACTAAAAAGCTAAATTCAAATTTGGAAAGCGTAAAAATACTTACAAGTTTTTTCAAAATTTAAGAATGGAGAGGAAATGTCTTGTTCTCTTTTTCAAAATAAGTGACCAGCTTTAAAAAAAGTTTCTAGTCTTAATTTCAAATATTTATAACAGTTAACTTAGAAAAGTTGTTTCAATTTAAAAATTTCGCTTTCGCGTAAAATTTCTCAGCGAACTCAGCGGAAATAATTATTTTTTGTAAAAAAAATAGATCATAGCTAAAAAGTAAGTTCGTCCTATTTCACAGAGACCTTTTTGTTAAATAAGGTAACATTCCATTTAAATAGGCGCGTTATGGACTATATTTCAAATGTCGCGTTTCACAAAGAATTTTAATAATAATTATTTTACCGGCAAGTTTGACTGACATAAATGACTTTGACAGGCATTTTATACTCACATTCAAAGGTTCGTGATTAGTAAATTAAAAATTAAGGTAACCGGGCCAGTATGATTGTGGGAAAATTATTTCTGTCAATGTTACGTCTTGTCACAGTCAAACTTGCCGGTTAAATAATTATTATTAAAATTCTTTCCGAAACCCGACATAAGAGTATTATTGCGGTATATGAGCAGCTGATGTTCTATAAACAATGATAATTGGTTAACAATTTATTTAAAACTGACAAACATACTGAAAATGATCGGCACGGGTCATTGAAATGTCTCTGCAATTAATGTCCCATTGGTGCATTCTTATTGTTGCAAGAGGTTGTAGTAAGAAGGTTGTTAATTTTGATTAATAAATTAAATAAACAAAGTTAATATAAAAAAATTATATAAATAAAACAAATTATATTACGTTTCAGATAAAATATAATAAATAATATTACACATTTTAATAAATCGGGTGTTGGATTTTAATTTTCCTGAATCAATCATTAAACAATATCGCCTTTTCCTGGATATATTTGGCCCGAGAATGATAAGACGCATTGTTTAGCACAATTAGCGATGGTTCGTCCAAATTTGTTATAATTTTTTCTCTGATCGACTTTTCAAGAAGCTCACAATCCATGTTGTAGTAGTCCGAGCTCTTTTATTTAAAGAAAAATCAAACTAGCCCCCTTTATAAAACCGGTGGATGAGTCAGCATTTAATACATTATATCTTTTCCCCAAACCGTAATCTTTTTTTTCGTTCCGCTGATTTCACCGAACGCCATGATTGCCATGATTTAGACCCACTTCCATTTGAAAATACCCAAGTTTCATCTAAAAAAACCCTTAATTTTCAACATATTAGGTTCTATCTTTAATTAAGCCCATTTTTTCGAAGCATCTCTCAATACTGGAAGCGTGATGTTAATGTCTGAGGCATACAAATTATATAACATTCTGCACCTTCATTTTTATACGTTCCTGTAAAGTCTGTCTTCTGTTTGCTTGATAATCGTTGCGCTTTTTTCATTGATATACCTCGACTACTTTTATGAACAATCCTCTGTATAGATTTTAAACTTAGTTTGTTTAACTTGGATTTGATATTTCGCCCGTTTCAGTAATCTTCGTCTATTTGTCCATTTTCCATTGTCCATTTTCGAAGTACTCTATTAGGGTATGGGAATGTGAAAGATTTGCAAACTACATTTTTTTAAATTATAATAACTGGTACTTTTGTAAAATCTGTTCCATGAAATTTGATGATTCAGTAACACGTGTAGATGTTCACATTTTCATAATCACTGGAAATTATGGATGCTTTTCTCACCGGTTCGTGACTGACCAATAAGGTTATCTCGTTTATATTAATGCACATCTTATATAATATTATAGTTTTAAACTTGACTTGAGTAAAATAACACACTACACTAGTTTGTCTTTGATAAATTCATAACCCGCCTAGCTAAATGGAATCTGAGTATAATGGTTTTAACATCGGTCATTTAAACAAATTCATTCTTTTTTTAAGGTTATTTAATTAATAATTGCAAAATGAAAAATCATGTTCATTAATTTTATTTCTGTTCTGCCGTCTTTACTATTTAGATTATTATTTTTAATTTATTTTTTTACGTTGCTTTCTGCCAGATCGATCACCCTCAGCAACAGCAGAAAGGTGTTTATAGATCTATCGTCTCCACCCAACGAAAGAGGGCGGTACTATCTTGCTTCCGCCAAGCTTCTTTGCACAGTTTGCCAAGGTTGGTTATTATTTTTGCCTTTTTTTGATGATTTTAACGGCTCTTTTTATTGTGTTGTTTGTTAGATTAAACATTTTTGAATAGCTTACTACCAACTACTGACACCTTTACTAAATCTTAACAGTACATTTTAGGTTTGTTCATATGTACCGTTACATGGAACAGCACTTCATTGTATTAAAAAATATCTTTTGTCCAGTTGTAATTACTGCGCGGCATAAACACGCTTGAAGCATTCGTTATTTAATTTGTTTGATCGACATTTAGTTTATGTTTTATTTTATCTGAAAAGCGACCAAATACCCGTTTTTAGATAGCAATTACCTACCGTTCAAATTTTGATTGATAAATTAATAAAAGCAAACAACGAAAGTTTGTCAAATTTTGATGCTATTTCTTTTTCTGCTTTTCCTACTTTATAAATTCAAACTGCTTTAACTTCAAATTTTAGGTAATTATGTTCCAAAGATGGTATTTAGACGATTTTTGGATAAAGCGACTAATTTCTAAAATTGTTAAAAATAATAACTTTGAAAGTTTTCTGAATGACATCGAGGTCGTCACTACGGCTGAGGTACTTACGACTGAAATAAATATATGTTGCTAAAAAGAAGACATATTTTTTCAAAGCCATCAGTATAAGTCTTACTGTCTCAGTTTCGATTAAAGAAATCAGAATTTAAGTAGGTACTAATGTCAGTTTTTAAGGTCTGTTGACTGCTCAGGATGCGTTTATTTTTTTGTTGTTTGTTATCTTTACATTTCACATTTGTTTGAAAATTAATTGGTTGCAAATTTACTTTCCAAAACTGTTGAAAAATATAAAAATTACTTTTTGTCACATCTGTTTATACCGGTAGTTTAGGCCAGCTTTGATTTTTTTTAAGTATTTCTATACCATTAGTTAAGACAATGTTTGATTTGGAAATATTTTAAAGAATGGATCATTAAGCCAAAAAAATTAAAGAATAAGCCAAGCCTTGGTGGAAGTCCATTACAAATCAAGTGAATGAAGGAAAAGTTACTCTGATCTCCACTTTATTCAATACCCTCTGAAAAAATTAAAACTATGCCATGTTTCTCCACACGGCAGCTTGTTCAGGTAATGCAATTGATACCAAAATGGTGTATATAGTAATAATTTTGATAGAACTCGCATAATCGTGTCTCAATCGCGTGTCATGAATGACATAACTTTATTCTTAAAGGTTCCGCTTTAATATATGTATTCACTTTAATATGACTGCCGGCGGAGCCCTACCGGAGTCTTTGCGGAGCACCTGGGTTCCGCAGAGCATACTGCTACGCTGCTTTGGAGGATTGAGGAAGGTTAACGCGATTACAGCATTAATGGAGTAGTATTGGATACAGAGCTGTGAAAGTTACTTCAGAAAAGTAACTAGTTACTTTTTCGATACTCGAATAGTTACTTTTACCTAAAAGTAACTTAGTTCTTAGTTACTTAGTTAAAGTAACTATCTATAGTAACTAAGGTACTTTTAAAGTAACTAGTTACATTGATTGTAACTACGATACTCTAAAAGTAACTAAGATACTTTTAAAGTAACTAGTTACATTGATTGTAACTACGATACTCTAAAAGTAACTAAGATACTTTTGAGTAACTAGTTATTTTAATTGTAACTACAAAATTTTAAAAGTAACTAAGGTGCTTTTGAACTAGATGCCATAAATTTACCAGGTAGTGATAGCATGTAAATGAAAAGGGTATAACGAATACGAATTTATTATACTTACAAACTTAATACAATAAAAGTAGAAAGAAAAGATAAGTAACAAAAAACCTATTAAATAAATATAAGTAACAAAACTAAATAAATATAAATGAAGTAACAAATCCAAATATACTAGGAACTTTTATAAAGAACCAAAAAAATTCAGAACGTTTTTAAAAGGCCCTGTTGGTATTTAAAAGTACCAACCTTTCAATATTCTCATTTAAGAGGACATGTCTTTTTCCCTTTCATTGATTTCCTTAACAAACACAAAAATTTCCTCCTACATGCACCTACGATCTACATACTTTCCCACTCTTACTTACTAATCTTGATAGTCCTTACTAACCCCCAACCTCCAATAAAAAAATAATTATAGAATGTTGTGCTAACTTCCTTGTCAAAACAATGGATCACATCATATGCCGAACGAGCCATACTCCTTTTCCTGTACACACTACCACTATTACCATAAGAAAACTAAACTAAGAAGTGTTAATTCGAACAACGAACAAGTAGAATAAAATGCTTTCCGAGAAATTTCATGTTCCAACCAGTTTGCTGTTTGACGCTCGCGACTCGCCGCTCGTCCTTCGTGAAAATCTGATTAACGGCCGCCGATCGTCCCTTGGTCATCATCTGATGGACGGCACGTGTGCATTATTGGTATCCTAGAGGAACTTTAAAAGTAACTTAGTTACTTTAAAAGTAACTTAGTTACTTTAAAATCATCTTAGTTACTTTTAAAGTATCTAGTTACTTTTTAAGTGTATAGTTACTCCTAAAAAGTAACTAGATACAAGTTACTTTTCAAAAGTAACGAAGTTACAGTTACTTTTGGCATGATTCCAAAAGGAACTAAGTTACTAAGTATCTAGTTACTTAAAGTAACTAGATACTAAAAAGTATCTAATTACTTAAGTTACTCACAGCTCTGATTGGATAAAGTTGCCAATATTAGAGATCTCGGAGTAATTTTAGACAACCAACTAGCTTTCACTGATCAATTTAATGTTGTAGTTACCAAAGCTTTAAAAATGATGGGCTTCATTCAGAGAAATTGTTGTGATCTTTCACTTGTATCTTTAAAATCACTTTACTAGTATGGTCCATAATGGAATACTCTATAATAATACTAATACTCTCGTTTTATAAAGTGCATAAATACAGCTTGGAGAATGTTCAAAGTAGATATCTACTGTGTGCTTATAAATGAGGGGGTTAGAAGTAAAAGGGTTCAAGTGCACATTTTATAAAAAACGAGTTAAGTACATATTCCTATAGTTAAAAGCAATTTTTATTTGGTAGTGAAAAGATTGAAGTGCATTTCGTCAAACTATTGCCGGTAGAAAAAACGTAATCAAAAATTCTTTCTCCACGTGTGGAAGTAAACGGATTCAGGTGCACTTGAACCGTTTTACCGCAAACCTAACCTAAACAGATACTACTATTGTGTGATGATCCTTTGTAACGTACAGTAATTATTGTGTTGTCTTTAAAATTAGTTTAGGGCAATATTGAAAGCCAGTCAAGTGAAAATGAATTTTTACACGTTACTCCTTTAAAAACAATATAAATAATATTTAAAAAGTTTTATTTGACAGCTGTAAAAATTTGACAGGTAAAGGTCTGGATTTTTTTGCTATTTTTTGCCTCGAAAATTGTCAAAATATAACGCCGGATCTTGCTTTCCGAAAAAATGAATCTCAATATTTTTTTTAAGAGACAACTGTCAAATTTTGACAGGTAAAGTCAAATATTTTTTCATCAGTTTTCATCCGAGAGCCTTCGCATTCACTTTGTACAGTTTCAATTTTTTATCATTACAAATAAAAAAGTTTAATTTGACAGCTGTCAAAATTTGACAGATAAAGGTCTGTTTTTTTTTGCTATTTTTTGCCTCAAACATTGTCAAAATACGATGCCGTAGTTTGTTTTTAAAAAAAATACTCTCAAAATTGTATTTAAGATACAACTGTCAAATTTTGACAGGTAAACGTCAAATATTTTTTCATCATTTTCTTATTCATCGTAAATAAAATTAAGTTCCAAAATTTCAAATTTTGTCGTTCATAAATAAAATAATTTTAATTGACAGGTGTCAATTTTTTCCCAATGACAGATAAACATTTTTAGGTTAAATTTCATACTAAAAAGAAACGGTTGGGTGGTTTTTAACATAATTAAAAGATCGTAGGACCCAACTATTTTTGTAACCGGCACTTTTTTTTTTTTATAAGACACCTGCACTGTAGGAAAAATCCTTTAAGGCGCTCTGGGAGCGGTGCGAGTGCGAAAAAAGCAATTAACGTTGGTCTTAAAACGTTGAAGATTGTATTCATTGGGAAACACGACCTCAGGAAGATCATTCCACAAAGATGACGTTCTCCAGATGAAAGAATTCTTGAACAATGAAGTTCGAGGAGTACTAAGCTGAACAACATATGGATGAGCGGCAGCAGTTCGCCGTGTATTTCTGTTTTGCATTGCTCTAGGTGGAATCAAGTGGGCAATGTCAGTCGAACACCTGCCATGGAAATATCTGTAAAAGAGAGCCAAATCACCAACCTGTCTTCGATGCTCCAGGCTATCGAGGGTCTTGGTCAGCTCGGGGTCTTTGGAATAGGCTGGACACGCGCCGACTTCCAGCAGGATGGAAATATTCCTTTTTTGTAGGATAAGTTGAAAAGTCTACAAAATACTGGTGTAAGTTCATCGGCGCATGTCTTGAGAACAATGATAGGAATTTCGTCTGGACCAGAAGCTTTATTGACGTCGAGTCCTTTAAGAATCCGTTTAACAAGACGCTGACGGAACACGATTTCAGACATTTGCGATTGAACTGAGGGAATGTTGGGTGGTGGTTTTCCCTGAAAGTCTACAGTGGAATGCGAGGAAAACAGTTCAGCAAGTAGGTTTGCTTTATCCCCGGCTGTGGTTGCTATTGTGCCGTCGGAACGTGTTAGAGGTGGAATAGTTGACTTTGTATAGTTTTGACTGACGGCCTTAGCGACTAACCAAAAGGACCTTAATCCGTTAGGACTGGCAAGAAGTTTGTTTTTGATTCTCTCGTTATAAGCTTCTTTGCTTTGGTCTATCATTTGCTTACATTGGTTTCGGGTGGTAACAAAGATGGCGCGATTTTCAGGAGTAGGGTTTTTACGCCACTGTCGGTAAGCCAGGTTTTTAGATCTGACAGCACGCTCGCAATTCTTGCTAAACCAGGGCTTGCCGTTAGAAGGGCGCTTTTTGGAGAAAGGAATAAAGGCCTCCATGCTAGTTAGAATGACGTCGGAGACCTCCTTTGCACAGACAGATGGATCATCCGAAGAAAAGCATACGCTTAGCCAGGAAAAGTTGCGAAAATGGTCCTTTAGGTCTTCCCACTTAGCTGATGTATAGTGCCAAATCTTACGGGGTTTAGGAGGTTGTTCAGAACTAATTGGCAGCTCGCTTAGGGTTGAAATAAGTTTGTGATCGGAAGAGCCCAATGGTGGTTGTACGGTGACCGTATATAGGTCTGGATTTGAAGTTAAAAAGAAATCTAAAAGACTAGCAAAATCCCCAGCTCGGTCTGGAACCGGCGTTGGTTCTTCTACGAGTTGAGTTAGACTAGAACTGATCGCAAAAGATTCGGCCTCGCGGCCTTGCTCATCGGTGGACTTAAACCATTTTACCAGAAAAAAAAGTAAATGTTAATTTGGGTTCAAGTACATTTTTGCAAAATAAACAATATCTAAAAAAGGTTTACAAAATATCGATTTTCCAATATTATTTCAGAAATATAAATTAACTGATTCACTAAAACATTTTTTATATATTAACTGTTATTTTGAAACACTCATAAACTTTAAAGCTAATTATCTCAGAACAATGAAAATTGCACATAAACCTTTTTACTTCTAACCCCCTCAAATTAAATATACCCTTGTAGATCACGATTATAGTTTAATTAGAGATATAGTAGGCCTTGACTTGTTAGCTCATAGAAGAATATTTATTAATAAATTTACGGGTAACCCCATTTATACAAAATATTCGATAAACTATGAATATGAAACATAATACTTAATGCTAAATAACATAAATATATGTTTTGAAGAAGTAGTCCATTCTTAAAGTGGAGTTAATTTATGGGAATAAATAAAAAGCATGAAGTCTTCCTCCACTGGTTTAATAAGGTAATAAAATTAAAATATGGTAGACATTCTACATGTTTCGGGTGTAGAAACACCCATCATCAGGAATGAGATACAAAGAGAAAAAATAGTTATATTAAATGAGAGGAACAAAGTTAAATGGTAGTGAACATCGATGGAGCTCTCCTGGAGCCATGAAAGATAAAATAATATGAAATGAGTTAATGATTAAAGATTGGGATACTTAATTCTTAACACTGACCATGGGCAACAGGTAACAGTGATAAGAGGGGCCCGTTTGGGCAAAGAGAAAGATATAAGAAAAATGGAGACTCACAGGTCAAGAACTTTCATCCCGGAAACCGGAATTTCTTGACCTGAAGAAAAATGGAGACTCACAGGTCAAGAATATACCGCTAACTCGAACAGACGCCCTATAGGAGCGAACAAATAGTATTTTATTTCAAGAAATTAAGTTAAATACATACTATAACCTCTACAAAATAAAAGTGATAAACAAAAGTATTTGAGGTGATATTAGGGCATTAACTTAACTTCTTTTTGACATTTTTAAAGAAATGTTTTATGGCAAAATGTATGCAATATTAAACCCAGTGTGCTTTGCTTTGATGCGAGCTTTAGAAATCTTGGCGTTTTCATGGTAACAGTGATGGCAACAAGCGAATTTGATTTTTGACGTTCTACGCGTCTGATTTAGTCTTGGATTTTTAATTAATTCTTAGTTGTGGCGCGTTTATAAACTTTAAAGTAAATCGATGTTTGTATATTTGCCTTTATCACAAATAGCCTTTATTTCGGGTTCAGTAAATTATCCAATAAAATACACCTCTAAAGGCGGCATCTTATCTTCTTACCTTTGTTTTCACTCGAAACTAAATTTTCTAAGAAAATTATCACTCAATATAATTTTTACTTACAATCAAAGATAAGACCCTCGAGCTAAAGCTCTCGGGATCATATCAGATTATAAGTAAAAATTACATTTTATGAAAATCGATTTCTTGTAAAAAACAGCGGTGTTACCGATACGACACCGCCTCTATCGGTATATTACTGTTGATAGTATTATTATAGTTGTTTGTATTTAGCACCAAATTATTTAAATAGTTAGTATTCAGTTATTGTTGATATTATAACGGGTTTTGCCAACAACTCCTAAAATTTTAGGAGTTATTGGTTTTGCCCGTATTTTTTGCGAATAAATAAACAATACTAAATTATTTAGGTCTAATAAAATGGGTCTATAAATACAGTAGCTTTTTGGTATTAATTTCATCACGTGAAGGCGCTGCCGTGGCTGATATTGGCCCCAGTAAAACCATAAGTAATATTTTTTATATACATGTTTTTCAGGAAAAATCAAAGTCGTCACTATTTTCGGTATTATCGGAAGTAAGAGATATGTTTTTCAATTGTTTAGATTTACCAATTATAGTTTCAGAAAGATGATTTGACCCGTTTTTGAGATATATATAGTCACCGTGAATCACTCTGTACATACTATATAAATTTACCAACAGATTACCAAAAATGACAGATTGATTTTTTTACATCATGTTTTGGACAAAACATCAACGACCATCCTTGAGTAAAAAGAGATTAACATTAAAAATAATCTCTTTTTTTTATAATAATTGTATCCTATAAATTCTTGTATTTTTAATAATTATTAGTTTAATCAGTGTGAATCAGTCAAATGATCTTTTTAATCTATACCTTCTCTTCAAATTGAAATTGCAAGTTATAAGTTAAATAAATATTTTAGATTCAATGAACTTATAGATTGTTGTAAACAAATTGTACTAACATTTTTTTTAATTTTATTTTGTGTGTTACTAACCAAAGGCTTCAAAACCGAAAACTGGTCGAGACGGATGGAAAAAAGTTTTGAACGCAGCCAGGAAAAGGGCAGCACTGGCTTGTCTTAGATGTACACCTTTGTATAAACTTAGCAGGTGTGTTTTCTCATATTGATTTAATATTTATAATTATTGCTTAAATTTCATTTTGTGTCCATTTATTAACTGAAAAGACGTTCTTGCTATTATTTTAATAACATCTTAATAGAACTAATATTAACACGATTTTGTAGGGCCCTTGTGTTTTTGGACCTTATTGCCTCATGTCCTGATGATGGCCCTTTTTGTCGAGACGCGTAGGCACTAGTTTTGTTTTTAATAAATTTAAGAAGGAAGGAAGATAGGGCTTTCTTTCCAAACCCCTTATTTTTTTAAATAATATGAAATATATGTGTTAAGTATTTTTTTTTGAAAAATAATATAATAACACATATTTATAGACTAGAATTATGTATAAATAGATTTAAAAAAATGAATATAAATTTTAATTAATAAATTTATGTTGTTTAGACACCGGGCAATCAATATATTCATTCGTACCTATCGAGATTTTTGGCTTCAAGATGAAAATGTCGGCCAGGAAGTTATGATCGAAGATCTCACTCAAAGCTTCGAGGATTCGGAACTCAAAAAAGTCGAGGGGGAAAATGAGGCTGATAAACCAGATCCACTCACTCAACTGGTTACTACCTTCTGTAGAGGAGCTATGACTGAAAGGTAAATGTTTTTTTAATGTAAGTGAAAAAGGCGGAAAATACTAACAGAATTTGAAAAATTTTCTCGCAGCATTAAGCTTTTTCCACCCCGGAACTACAGACGGCAAGTAATGTACCATGTATCATTACCATACACAAAAAAGCTTAAAGTTAGCCAAACACTTGCCATGCCTTAGCCCACTAAAAATACCTATCATTTTAATTTTAATGAATTCATGTCTACACTATACAGCAGGGGTTCCCAAACTTATTTTGTCTACTGCCCACTTTGAGAATAAATCATTTTTTAGCGCCCCCATTTTTTCACCTACTTAAAAACCACTATAACTTCAAATTAAGTTAATTAAATATTGTGAGCTATATTAGTGGAGATTAAACATTCATTCTAAACGAGTCTTTTACTATAACCCGCAAGAGTTAACTTGAGACCTTAGCGTAGTAGGTAGTACACAACGGCGCTCAGATCTCAAGTTAACTCTTACGGGCTACACCTGCCAATGAGAATGATTATTGAAACGCAACTTTATAGTATTCAGGCAGAGTATCTTTTATTAAAAATAAAACATAATCGATTCTTATATAAAAACTAATGTGAAGGATGAATCTGATGCTGTTTAATAAGTTTGTTGATATCAGGTTCCAATTTACTCAAGAACAGCCCCATTGATACAGGAATGCACAAATCGGGTTATTTAACAAAAACTTGTTAAAAAACGCGGTCTATTTATCTACGAAAATTACCTATCTAGGAATACTAATAACTATTAAAATGCGAAAGTGTGTCTGTTGCCTATTTATTTGTTTGTGTTTGTATCTGCTTTCATTTCGAAACGGAGCGACCGATTGACATGATTTTTATTTTATTTATTCAATAAAACAGGACAGATATATGAACTACGCGGAGAGAAATATCGAACCTAGTTTGATTAATATCTTAATTAATATTAGTTAATGTTCACAAGTTGTAGTCGAGAGCTCAGTCGGTGTCTAAGAATCCTTCTAGCTAGATGAAATTACAAATCGCCCTCCAAGCCTCTACACAACCCCACCTTTTTTTCTGGGTCTCTTACCGCCCCCCTTTAGGCCTGCAGCGCCCACAAGGGGGCGTTATCGCCCACTTTGGGAAAGACTGCTATACAGGGTGCTACAAATTCGTGTGCGTACAAGGGGATTTCGAAAACAGTAAGAGATACGAAGATGGTTTAATTGAAGCAAAGTTGCGTATTTTAGAGCTTAATAATTTGGTGAAAAAAAAAATCTAATTATTCCGAATGCTTTCGGAGATATCCGAAAAAACCCGAAATTTTCATTTTTGATTTTTAATTTTTGGCGCCTTCATTTGTGACTTGGAAAAAAAATAAAGAACACTTTTTCATAGCCGTTTTTCATGTTCTACAAGATAGCGTTATTAGTTTTTAGTTTCGTTCTTTAGTTACCAACCTCAAGTAAATTTTTTTAAATACGGACCTGGAATTTTAAATGCAGTTTAAGGGATTTATAAGCTTTAGAAATTCAATGCAATATACTAGTTTTTAAAATTTTAACTTTTTGTCATCTAATAACACATTTTTCAAATGAGGTTTTTTATGTCATTGCGGTCCTGAACATTTAGAGCCAAACTAAAAAAAAATAAAAAATTTTTGATTTGAAAAATCCGTCCATTTTTACTCAAAGAGGATTTATTTTATAAGAAAAGAGACCCAAAGTCTCAGCCTCAAATATTTTCGTCTCTTTTTTTTGTTTCATATTTTTGCCTGGAACTAGCATCATCAGATCGTATACACAGTAAAAAAATTTGAAACTAATATAAGCGCATTAGAGTAACCTAACTAGACTTACACTCCAGTTACCTTTTCTACACTCATGAGCATTATTTTTTTCCTGTTTTACTGTATTTCGGTCTAGGTCTAAGGTAAAAACCATATGACTTAAGATATACGTTATATTAATAAAATACTAATAAAAAATTAAATTACTTCTCATGCCTTAAAAACTTGCTTACTTCCTAGAGTATTGTGACGGTAAATCTTTTTGAAAAAATAAACGGCCTAAACACAATAACTTCCTGTAATGTAATTTTAATATTTAAGTGATCCAAAAATAATTGCCAGGGCCGTAATAGTAAAGAAAGAATAATTTGAAATAATAGTGATGTGTTATTTGATGACAAAACGTTAAAATTTTTAAATTGTATTAAATTTCCAAAGCAAAAAACCAAAAAAAATTTCATTTTTTTTCGGAAATCGCCGAAGGTATTCGGAATATTTACAATTTTCTTTCACCAAATTATTAAGCTCGAAAATATGCAACTTTGCCTGAATTTAACCATCTTCGTGTCTCTTACCGTTTTCGAGATCCCCTTGTACGCACACGAATTTGTAGCACCCTGTATACAAAAAAACATGCCGTGTGTCACACAGTTGCGACAAAGAAAAACTAGTTTTTCACAACATACTAAAAAGATTGTGGGTCTATAGAAAAATGTTGAAATTCTCTTAATTTCTCTAGGGGGGTTGGAAAAAAAATGTTTTTCATACATCTAAAGATAATGGACGACTAGGACCTATAAAGATTAATGGTGGACAAAGTTTTAGTCAGCACCACCAAGGCAGCATCCTTAGATAATGTAGTACTTTTGACACATGATTATTTTATTTTGTATCGATTTATTTTGATCAATGTTTGGCACGTTAAAAGTGACAGTAGCGTAAGTTAACTGTTGGCATGTTGTAAGTATCGGATTAAAATTCTGGTGTATCAAAAGTGTTAATCGGGACTGAAAGTACCCGCCCTTAATGTCTGATAATAGTTAAAATAATCAAAAATAAAATAAAGGCAGTTTTTGCAGGTGATTAAATATTTATGCTTACTGAAAGGCATTTTTTGGTCTGTGCAATTAAATATTTCCGAGAAACGTCTTTAAATGTAACGTGTTCTTTAGGTCGGGTGCCTTGCAAGAAGATCCTCTGTATATGAGTTACGCAGAAATTATTGCTAAGTCTTGTGGCGAAGAAGAAGAGGAAGGTGATGATGGGGGTGAAGAAGGCGGGGAAGGAGAAGAAGGAGGGTCATCTATTCATGTAAGTGTATCAAATATTCTTGGTGGTAATATAGATAATATACTTATTTATTTATAATAATCAATTTAAGTAGTATATTGTATACGACATTTGGAAATCATACATATTTCTTCTCCGGTTCAAGTTGCGAGTGAAGAATTCTCACGTCGCACAATTCTACAAAGCTAGACAGACAGAAAATTTTTATTTCCGGTATTTGATTATTTTATCAATATGTATATATAATATTTTCATGCTGAAATCTTTGGAAAATAGTTATAAAATATTATTTTTGCAGTTTTGTCAATTTTATTTCAAATAGTTTAATTTTTGGTTCAGACAAAAGTTATGGTTTATAAAATGTCAAAAATGGCGGACTACATTTGATAATTTCTAAAATACATATAATACTCGCCATAATACAAATTACTTATTTGAAATACATTTAGTCTCACAATTGTGTTTTCATCGTGGCATTATTTTATATGCCATATAACGCTTTTGTGTTAATTTGATTTTTTTGTAATTAAATTGTCTTACCGATAAATAATTTAACCGGGATGTTGTTGCAAATAGAAATTTTTTAGTTCCATTGAAGAACACAATATGTACTAAAATACCATTTTCTTTATAAAGTTAAAGAAAAATCATAAAAAATATTTACAATACTTCTGTCTGTCATTTTAAACCTAGAACTGTCAAATTAGGACGAGATTCAATTTCTCTAGTGAATGCGGCTGTAATATTTTTAAAATTTTAAGTGAGGTGTCAAATGTCACTAGTTTTTATTTTATTTTTTAAATGAAATGTAATACTTCCTATTTCTCAAAAGTATTACTTGCAAAAAACTCTCATCTACTTATTATGTCTAAATTTAGAAGCAAAATTGAAAAATGTCATCGTTTATTTGCAGCCCTAATAATATATATTTCCCTATGTTTATGTCTGCCTGGTAGAGGGCAATTCGTAAACTTAAGGTAAGTTATTATTTAAGTTTAATAATTTTTTTCCACTACAACTTTCATTTAAATAAAATTATCACTATTCTCTAATCTAAAAAGTAGATATGTCTTTATCAATACCAATCGATCTCTCTTGAGAGACGGAATCTTGTGAAACATATCATCCTATTCAAGACGTATTAAAGAATTTAATTTTAAGTAGACCGCCCTCAAATTTTTCTAAAAGGGCCACAAGTAAGTTCAGACAACAGGAAAAAAAAATATTTCAAATAATTCAAGAAAAAAAGGAATTTGAGTTTAACTAAGATAATCAAGAACCCCACAAAACCAATAGCAACTAAAAAAAAATTTTAATGACTATATGTCCTTGTGTAACTGTATTCTTAGCGTATATAAATGGAGAAAAAAATTAACAGACAATGGTTTATTCTACCAAACACAAATATGGTCTCTTAGTTATCTCTACCTTACTATTCTTCCAGCATAATACCATCCGCGATTTTGATATTTTTATAAATGTATATAATTTATTTACAGGAACAAGAAATGGAAAAACAAA
This sequence comes from Polydrusus cervinus, assembly GCA_935413205.1. NCBI lineage: Eukaryota > Metazoa > Arthropoda > Insecta > Coleoptera > Curculionidae > Polydrusus > Polydrusus cervinus. The sequence continues at coordinate 53,626,817 of OW284516.1, read as the reverse complement.
AACTACTGTTTAACCAAGCCAGATTAGCTAATCGAGGCGTAGCCGAAATGGTTCTCCTTCATATCTCCGCCTGCAAAGGCGTGCCATCCGAGATGGTAATGAAAACACTTGAGTTGGGCATCTCTGTTTTACGAGGTGGTAATAATGACATACAAATGGGCATGCTCAACCATCTTAAGGACAAGAAAGACGTCGGATTCTTTACTAGTATCGCTGGGTTGATGAACAGCTGTGGTGTGTTGGACTTGGACGCTTTTGAAAGAAATACGAAAGCTGAAGGTTTAGGAGTAGGATCGGAAGGTATGAAAAATATTATTGTTTCTATATTACACTTACTCGTTCCGCAAAGAATCTAGAGGAGGTGAAACTGCAATTTTTGCGAAAGCAGATATGAATATCCGAAAAGTGCGTTTGGACATAACTTTAACCGGAAAACATTGTGAATTTTTGGCCTTCATTTAACTATAAAATATACACTATAGTTTGCACTTACAGATCGCCCTGAGATATCCGGACATGTTTTTGGCTACTCTCGATGATATTTTAAATTCAGTGTACTCAACCAGCAAGTACTTGGTGGTCCTCGGGGACTTTAATGGTAATTTTCTTATAAGCGATGAAGAATCCTTCTTCTTATTGCAGCCAATGGCAGGTTATGGGCTGAAACCCCATGTCCAGGGCGTAACAAGGATGGGTTCTACCACGGGCACCCAGCTTGACAACATTTTTAGTAACATACAAACAGCACACAGTGATATCGTCCAAACAAATATTTCTAACTACTTTGGTCAGTTTTTCAAGATTTCCTCTAGCCACAAACGTAACGAGGTATTTTTCGCAAAAAAACTTTTTTTACTGTGGCAAATATAAACAACTTTATTAGTAAAATTCAACTAGAAACGTAAGCAGATAATTATAGTTCCACTGGAGTTGATGCCAAATATCAAGCATTTTTTAACATCATTTTCTACTACTTTGACCTCAGTTTTCCCCTCTGCACACATAGGGCAAGAAGCGGAAATCAGTGTTGAGTAAGCACGGAAATAAAAAATTATTCCAGCCATATAAGAGACTTGTATGTCTGGTGCTCGAACAATACAAAAGGGAAAGGCATGAATACCGTCGTTTTCTTTCACAGTATAAAACAGCCCTTAACTTACTGGACAAATGCTTATATAATTTTAAGAGAAACTAGGAGCTCTATTATTAACTCCAACCTCTTTTCTTCTATACTGGAAGCATTGACAGTTTCTTCTCCATGACCAAAAGTATACTATAATTGGTCATATTTTTAATGAAAATCGCCTAATAAGTAAGTGTGTTTTTTTAGAGGAACACGGAACGGTTATCCTTTCCTAAATAATAAAAATAAGTCGATGGGTTTGCATAATAAGTGATTTTTTTAAAAGGTTCATACTATTTTAAAAAGTACTTTGTTTAGATTAGCTATACAAAATTCATTTGGAAATGTATTAAATCCTGTCCTTATCAAGAATCAAAAAAGTTGATGTTGATACTAACCTTGTATAACTGGAAGTGACAAAAAAGTTAAAACTTATTGTTTTAAAAGTTCAGAGTGAATTATGCACAATTGCAGAGTACTAAAATTTCAATAAAACATGTCCGAGATTTTCTAATACGTCACGCCATCACTCTGAATAGCCTAAGAAAATCACTAAGTACTGATATTATTCCTCCTATATTAAATATGAGATCGTTAATAGCCGATTTGCATTATATCTTAAAATATCTTTATTTTTTAGGTGCGGCTGGTGAAAAAAATATGCATGACGCAGAATTCACTTGTGCTCTGTTTAGATTTATTCAACTAACTTGTGAAGGTCACAATTTAGGTAAGCTAAATTTTGGTAACGTTATGAACTAGATTTCTTTGTCATCTCAGTTTTAATTACTTTTCTATTTGCATATATAGGTCTTATGTTCATAACTTTATACATATATTTATAAACTTTTTATTAATATTTTCACTAATTTTTGGACTGAAGTATGGACAGTATTAATATTATTAAATTAAATCCCTTAATACACTTACTCCCGGCGAACAAATTTTAATATTTTTTTACAATTTTAGCTTAGTTTGTCTTTGAACAATAGTCGCATACTTTGTGTGCAAGCAACTATTTGGGTAGAAAAATCACATCATATTATTGGACCTTCTCACTAATTTTAGGTTATAATATATAAAGAAACAGAGGAATCGATCGAAATTTTTCGTGTTCTTACCTTTCGATATTATCTTTAAGCCATGAGAAAATAAAGGAGAGTCGTGACTTGTCAGAGAAAAACGCCCACTGAAAGCTTTGAGAATAAATCGTCCTTTTTAAACCTGGCTTCATTATTAAATAAATAAAAGCAATAAATATTTTAATCCGAAATAAATTGAAGTTCCACACTAATAATTCAGATGTTAACATAAACACTGACAAGAATGACAAGTGACAGGCTGCCATTGTTCTCCAGCAGCAGCGCAACTTTAAAATCTACGCGATTTATCGTGCCGGTTTTGAGATTTTAAAAATTGGTTGAATTTGAGCATCTAGCGACAATTTTATTGATAAAAACCACTTGTTTTAGGAATTCACAATGCAAAACTATCAATATTAAAAATAGCAATCGTCCGAGATTTGGTTTAAACAGAGGTGCGTTAATGTAAAACCTATTTTTAAAAAATATTTTTGCCTCTGCATGAATACAAATTGCCTTGGAAAATATTATTTTTATATTATATAAATCTTATAGAATCTGATTACCTTGTAGCGAGATGCGGTTTCCTTTTGTATTTTTGCCGAAAAACTCACTACGTTCGATAGCTTTATTAATATTAAAAATCTGTTTGTTTGTGAAACATTAAAACTTTAATGAAATTAAATTCACACATCAAAAACGACAACTATAACTTAAATAATATGTTAATACTAAACGTTCCAAATTTAACACATTTTGCGTTTTATGTTTTATGTGTTTACGCGTCGACCTGTTGCCGAGGCGGGTGGTCAGAGATGCCTTTTTCACCCTCGAGTCCCTTGCTTCGATCCCTTATTTCTTGTGCGGTTCGCCCCCTTTCCTCCTCAGGTGGCGGAGAAATCCAAGCCAGACCAGCGCGACGCATTAGACGAGTCCACTTTTACTGTCTCTCGGGGGGAGGCCGATCACAAATGTGAAAAGTTTGTAGAATGCAATTCTTAATTTTGGACATACCTAGCAATAAGAAAAGGGGTACCACAGGGATTGATTCTGGATCCCCTCTTGTACATTTTATATACTTAAGAACTACCAGCAGTTGTACAGGAGGAATATTATAAACTACATAGGTACTAATATAAAAATTTAATAAGTTATAATAATACTATAGCCAAATCGGTTGACAAGAACTTCCGTGAAGCAATTGGTAGGGCGATTGCCCTAAGAGCTCAGCCAGTGACATAAAACTTTTTCAGTTTTGAAAAAAACTTCTTTGCACACCGAAACACATTTTCAGGTACCAAATACATTATTTTCAGAGTGGCAGAATTACCTCCGTACTCAAGCTGGCAACACGACAACAGTAAACGTCGTAATCTGCACTGTCGATTACCTTCTGCGGCTTCAGGAATCCATCATGGATTTCTACTGGCACTATTCTAGCAAAGAATTGATAGACCCGGCCGGTAAAGCCAATTTCTTTAAGGCCATCGGCGTGGCCAGTCAGGTGTTCAACACCCTCACTGAGGTCATTCAGGGGCCTTGTCCGTTGAATCAACAGGCGTTAGCACATTCCAGGTTAGTGCGATTTTTTATTTGCTGATATTGTGGGTGCACGAAATTACGAGCGGCACCAATTCTTTTTCTCTTTATACAAATTTTTTCGATAATTTTATTTTATAACCTCATTTTCTTTAACTATGCTGCCACGACATTATTCTATTAGGAAAAACTGATTCTTATGGGGCTTCAAAATACGCATTAATAGGCTCTTTTAGACGGGTTTTAATCCAGAAAATGACGTCATCTGGTACTTTTTCAAATTTGTGAATAAATAGAAATGAAACTAAGAAGGGGAGATCCTTTTTGATTTAAAGGGCTGTAATATTAAAAACTATTAAATGTCGGCAATTGTAATAAAATCAGTACAATTTTAAGAACATTTTTAAACGCAACAAATCAAGAACGGTAGTTATTATGTAATTCTTTAAAAAGAAAATATTATTGTTTTGCTTTAACAATATTTTTTTAGGTTATGGGACGCGGTAGGAGGTTTTCTGTTCCTTTTCTCCCATATGCAAGACAAATTGTCAAAGCACTCTAGTCAAGTTGACTTGCTGAAAGAACTGCTTAACCTTCAAAAAGATATGATCACTATGATGTTGTCAATGCTTGAAGGTAGGAATAATTGAGTCGTTTAAGAATGAAGCATTCGTGGTATGTGTTAAAGCATATCTACCACTAGATAGCTACATAACATAGTAAATTGCTGTATAGGTAAAAAAACTTAACCCTTACAATATTAGGAACTAGTGTTTTACTCATATTTTTATTATGTAATATATTAAGCCCATAATAGGGGCTAAAAGTTTGTTTTTTGAGTTATTTCAAATATTCCAAAAATGACCAAAGTTATGGGTTAATTACTTCTAAGAAAGAACAAATGAAAATTATCAGTAAACTTCAATCACTAATCTGTAATTTGAAATATTTTTAGTGATGTCAATTAATAATTCCAGGTAACGTGGTTAATGGTACAATTGGTAAACAGATGGTGGATACGTTAGTAGAAAGTGCTTCCAATGTAGAACTAATTTTGAAATATTTTGACATGTTTTTGAAGTTAAAGGATCTGACATCATCGGCCAGTTTTCAGGAAATCGATATTAATAATGACGGATGGGTTTATCCGAAAGATTTTAAGGAAAAAATGGAACAACAGAAGAGTTACACACCGTAAGTAACAACCTCATCATCATCATCATAGGGGATTCGCCACAGTCTTTCTTTATTGTATCCGTATGTGTACCAGATTCGGTAACTACAGTATAAACAGGTTAAACTAACAGTTTAAAACATTTTATATAACAATCTAGAAGTTGATAGAATAGTTTTGGACTTGCATTGTCTTTAATTTGTTTTACATCACAACGTTTCAACTGGTAAGTATCTCCAGTCGTCTTCAGGTGAATACTAAATAAGTAAAGTAACTACAGCTCTATTTATACTAGCTAGATGTACTTGAGCATGACTGAGATGGGTGCAGTCATGCGTTTAATTCTTGTGCGGTATTTTAAGTTTACATCTACTTAACAAAGGTTTCCAGATATTTCTTATATCTAGTGAGGGCTTACTAAAACAATCTGGGTTCTGGTATATGATAGCAGCTTCCTTGAACTTCCTCCAATGTGGTTCTTTGTGCAGGATTCGAGCTTCTGTCCACTTAATGTGATGACCGTGTGTCCAGGCATGGTCAGCTGACCCTGATTTTTCGGTTTCTCCTTTAAGCGTGTTGTTTCTGTGTTCCTTGACCCTAGTTTCAAGTGGCCTTAGAGTCTCACCAATGTAAGATCTGCCACATTCGCAGGGGATCTGGTAGACACAGTTTTCCTGTCTTTTTGACTTGTTGGTTTCGTCTTCGTCAGGTGGCTTCTTAAAGTGCCTTTTGAGCTGAATACCGTATTAATGTTGTATCGTTGTCCTAGTCTTCTAATTCTCTCAGATACTCCTTTGACATACGGAATGTTGAGTGTTGATTGTGACTCTACTGGCTTCTTTTGTGTATTTGACCGATTCTTGCGATTTTCCATTAGTTTATCAACTAGATGCCCGGGGTAGCCATTTTTGTTGAGGTCGGTCTTGATGTAGTTAGTTTCCTGTTTGAGGGCTTCATTCGAATTACAGATGGTAATTGCTCTATCCACAAGCGTTCTTACTATGCCATGTTTTGTGCTATTTGAGTGATTTGAGGTGTAATTCAAATATTGACCTGTATGCGTGGGTTTTCTGTACACTGAAGTATGGATGGTGTTGCCATTTTTCTTTACGTTTACATCCAGGAAAGGTAATTGACTGTTTTCTTCTCTCTCCATGGTAAATTTGATTGTCGGCGCCAGGCTGTTAATGTGGTATAGGAATTCCTTGAGTTCGTCATCGTTTCCATTCCAAATAATGAAGGTGTCGTCCACATATCTCAGCCATGTTTTTGGTTTCTTTTTTGCTTGTTTTATTGCTTCGGATTCAAACCATTCCATGTAAATGTTGGCGATTATTGGTGAGAGAGATGAGCCCATCGGTAGTCCGTCCACTTAACTGAAAAACCTATCTTTTTCCTGAAAGTAAGAATTATTCAGGCAACATTCTAATAGTTCCATGATGGCCTTGATAGGTAGCAGTGTTCTTTCTTGTAGTGTCTGGTCTTCCTCAAATCTGCTTTTAATAACCTTTAGTGCAACGTCTCTGTAAAAGATGCACTAAAGGTTATTAAAAGCAGATTTGAGGAAGACCAGACACTACAAGAAAGAACACTGCTACCTATCAAGGCCATCATGGAACTATTAGAATGTTGCCTGAATAATTCTTACTTTCAGGAAAAAGATAGGTTTTTCAGTTAAGTGGACGGACTACCGATGGGCTCATCTCTCTCACCAATAATCGCCAACATTTACATGGAATGGTTTGAATCCGAAGCAATAAAACAAGCAAAAAAGAAACCAAAAACATGGCTGAGATATGTGGACGACACCTTCATTATTTGGAATGGAAACGATGACGAACTCAAGGAATTCCTATACCACATTAACAGCCTGGCGCCGACAATCAAATTTACCATGGAGAGAGAAGAAAACAGTCAATTACCTTTCCTGGATGTAAACGTAAAGAAAAATGGCAACACCATCCATACTTCAGTGTACAGAAAACCCACGCATACAGGTCAATATTTGAATTACACCTCAAATCACTCAAATAGCACAAAACATGGCATAGTAAGAACGCTTGTGGATAGAGCAATTACCATCTGTAATTCGAATGAAGCCCTCAAACAGGAAACTAACTACATCAAGACCGACCTCAACAAAAATGGCTACCCCGGGCATCTAGTTGATAAACTAATGGAAAATCGCAAGAATCGGTCAAATACACAAAAGAAGCCAGTAGAGTCACAATCAACACTCAACATTCCGTATGTCAAAGGAGTATCTGAGAGAATTAGAAGACTAGGACAACGATACAACATTAATACGGTATTCAGCTCAAAAGGCACTTTAAGAAGCCACCTGACGAAGACGAAACCAACAAGTCAAAAAGACAGGAAAACTGTGTCTACCAGATCCCCTGCGAATGTGGCAGATCTTACATTGGTGAGACTCTAAGGCCACTTGAAACTAGGGTCAAGGAACACAGAAACAACACGCTTAAAGGAGAAACCGAAAAATCAGGGTCAGCTGACCATGCCTGGACACACGGTCATCACATTAAGTGGACAGAAGCTCGAATCCTGCACAAAGAACCACATTGGAGGAAGAGGAAGTTCAAGGAAGCTGCTATCATATACCAGAACCCAGATTGTTTTAGTAAGCCCTCACTAGATATAAGAAATATCTGGAAACCTTTGTTAAGTAGATGTAAACTTAAAATACCGCACAAGAATTAAACGCATGACTGCACCCATCTCAGTCATGCTCAAGTACATCTAGCTAGTATAAATAGAGCTGTAGTTACTTTACTTATTTAGTATTCACCTGAAGACGACTGGAGATACTTACCAGTTGAAACGTTGTGATGTAAAACAAATTAAAGACAATGCAAGTCCAAAACTATTCTTTCATTCAAGAAACATCATTGTCTCCAACCTTCAAACAGAATCTAGAAGTTCTTCCTTCACTAAAATCCAGCACTAGCAAGTTACTGGCATCGCGTATATTCGCCTTTACCTATACATAAAAGTTACTGGCAATTACTTTTACATTATTTTTATCCCATTGTTAAAACTCTGTGGCAGAATATTTTTTCCTTACCTGTGTCAAAACACTCAAAATATATTTATCTAATAACATTACAATCACAAAGTTTTCTTTGATTATTTTTACAAATAGACTCCAAGCCCCGTAACCATTAAACAAATTCTTCAAAAGCTTTGTGTTTTTATTTTTCCCTCTAGTATCTTGCAACTAGGAAATTTACTTTTGATTGGTTACAGGCGCGGATCCAGGGGGGGCGAAGGCAGGTTCGCCCCCCCCCCCCCCCTGAGTCTCACAAAATGGGTGTTTTTTACTTTGACCCTTGAAAATTGTAGGTCGTGTGAAGGGTCAGAATTTTTTTTAGAAGTCACTTTTGAAAGTAGGAAGATTTTTAGAGCCGGCACACGCTCTTTTTTTTTAGTCGCCCCCCCCCCCCCTCAACAAAATCCTGGATCCGCCACTGATTGGTTAAGGGATTTTTGAAATATTATATATACATTTTATATAACAAGTCATGCATCTTCCTCAACGAAATAGTTTTATCAAAGGATATTATTAGATTTTAACTGACTTCGCTCCATAACTTCTGAGAGAAAAACGCCAAGCGCAGTAGTTTTTCTTTCTCTATCTAAACATGTCTATTTTCGAATAAATTTCGGACCGGAATAAAAATGGGTAGAAATAAAAAGCAAGAAATTCCCAATTATTTTGTTTCTAAGATTTGAAATGTCGAAAAGCGTTGTCTTCTAAATGTTAATATGTCTAAAACTATTCAGTTTGGATGTACGATTGTTAGTAAAAAAAATTCCATGTTGGAACTATACAGTATGTCCGAATTAAAGTTCAGTTTTTCACAATATTTCTGTTCTAAAATTAAAGTTTACAATTGGCCACCATCAATCTCTTTGGCTACTAGTTGTTCATTCTTGGAGATAAAGAAAAACTTTCTACAAAAACTATGGGTCCATAAACAAATTTTGAAATTCCCACAATTTTTCTAGAGGGTTTAAAATAAAAAATGTTGTCTTATCTCCAAAGATGGGTAACTAATAGCCGCAGAAATTGATGGTGGCCAAATTTAAATTATTTATTTTAGTACAGAAATATCGTTAAAAAAAAAACTGAATTTTTATGCCCTAAAAGTGATAAAACACCCTAACGGGTGTAATTTAGTAGAAACCAGACCGAAATAAACTATTATTACACTTCCCTACATTAAAGTTGACAAATACTTCTGGAAAGTGACAAAAAAATAAATGCTCGAAAGCCTTAAAAGTCCAAAGGTTCAAGATTAGAGTTTACAGTAGTTTTAAGAAAACTTATCGCGTAACATATTATATAAAAAAATCTACTTAAAGCTTTAATTTTTTTAGTGAAGAAATTGAATTTCTACTAGCTTGTTGTGAAGCTAACCATGATGGCAAACTTGACTATGTAGGATTCATAGACCGTTTCCACGAACCAGCTAAGGAAATTGGGTTCAACTTGGCTGTGCTGTTAACCAACTTGTCGGAACACATGCCGAATGAACCCAGGCTGGCGCGCTTCTTAGAGACTGCTGGTTCTGTTCTAAATTATTTTGAACCATTCCTTGGACGTATTGAAATTTTAGGTAAGATAAAATTTGAATTTGATACACTAATGTTAGATTGCAGAAAGATTTTTAGCAATAACTAACTAACCAACAACTTTGGCTGTGATATAGGAAGGCATTTTTTACTCACAATCAAAGGTGCTTGATTAGTGATACGTTGAACATAAATTTAAAAAATCCACCCAACAAAGAAGATTTCAATTTAAAATAATTCTATAAATTATTTAATGTTTTTATAATAAAAAGTTAACCTGTTGAACCTGTGACCTTGCGATCTGTAGGCTAGGGCTCTATTCTCTACGCTATCGATACCAATAAAAGTGTGTTGTTTAATACATGACACTTTCTTCAGCGCGATTTGTTTTTTTCTGGTTATAGATTTTCCAGTATATTATTAACATTTTTTATGATTTCAGATGGCGTATTTTCACACTCTAATTCTAAATCACTCGACAAACACATGATAAATAAGTTAAACACTTTACAATTACTGCTTTCTAAAATTTATTATTTTTAATAAATAGGGGTGGTCTGTCAAATTGGCACCATATGTTTAAATTAAATAGTGTGCCTTGTCAACACTAGTGTTAAAATATTTTTTTTCAACACGTGTGCGATATTCGGCGCTTTCGAGTCAAGTGAACCGTGCTTTTTTTCTCATTTTCATAGGTGGTCGTAGGAAAAATCTATTCAATTTTAGTACATATTTATTTTATGACTGATATTTTCATATTTATTATATGTACTATTTTCAGTAGAAACCATAAATTCCCTATTTGTTTATCATAAAAAAAGCTTATATTTACTTGACGGTACACTACAGTGTCATCTTCGAGCGAAATATTGACCAATAAAATTTCTTGTGTAGGTGGCAGCAAACGTATCGAACGAGTTTATTTTGAAATTAAGCAATCGAACATTGAACAGTGGGAGAAACCACAAATCAAAGAATCTAAGAGAGCCTTTTTCTACTCCATTGTAACTGAAGGCGGCGGCAAGGAAAAACTGGAGGCCTTTATTAATTTTTGCGAGGACGCCATTTTTGAAATGCAGCATGCGAGTGGTCTTATGGCAGCAGAGGATAGTGGTGGCGGTGGACCCACTAGAGCAACTACGTATAGTTATATGACTGATGAAGACGAGCAAAGGTAGGTTTGGTTGCATAACTACCTAGGGTTATAACCTTAAGAGAAGAATTAAAATGGACGAAACTAATTATTCATGAATCGGCTTTTGTCTTATCACTAACAGTTTCCAATCGAATTACACTTCAAGCGCATTGCAGAAATAAGTAAATATTATAATAGGGAGACAAAGACAAGGGCATGTGGGGCATGCCGGAAGATGGAAGGTATAGCACTTGCGTCGACTACCCAATTGACCATTGAGAGTTTGCAAAATCGTATGGATGTTAATAGATATGTCTTCCTTTTGCTTATTATTCTGTGGTTATAACATGTAAAGATTCCTCGGTGCTATGAGGTTTCCCTCTTCTCTGGGTTTAAGCTGATATATTGCTGTAAAAAAATACTGGAAATTATTTATAAAGGTGTAGATGGCCGCTAGAGGGCGTAACCGACCGGACAAATCACAAAATTCAAGTTACTTTAAGGTACTAGTTTGATATTGGGAATGAAAAGCCTATCCATTCTTGCGGTAGTTAGACCCTAAAGATTTTTTTATATATCCAATAATAAGGGTGGGGAAAGCTAGTAAACAAGTTATTACTAAAGGCTCAGATACTTAAATTCTGCTTAATTCTGTTTAAATAATAAGGAAACTACCGAACTCAATATTAATCAAATGGTAAGTCATATGTCATTTTCAAGATTGAATATTGAAGAAAAAAATCAATTTTGAACATTAATTCTAAAAAAATTCCAAAGGATTAGAATATGAAATAACAATGTCATTTTCGGTAATATTAAGATCAGATAACCCAGTTTTGTTTAGAATTAATTTACATAGTTATAACTACAGAATAAGTTATCTTATTTTTTTTTAATTACCTTAAACCTTTAGGAACTTTATTGTTGTAGTAAAATTTACCCGTCATTTTTGACCAAACTTTTAGTTCTTTAAAAAGAATGTCATTAGGCAATCCAACGATGTGTCCAAATGGCGGCTGGCTAGCAAATACTGCTTTGTAATTGGTGCACGTGACCATTAAAATAATGTTGCTGGTGGAATTTAACTGGTGACTCGATGCTTTTTGCCAGCCAACCGCCATATTGAATCACGTGGTTTGGATTCCCTAATTAGAAGTTACGTGTGTCATCGATAGTCAATAAGTTGGGTTGTGGTATAGACTATACCGTCAAAGTTGCCAAAGCAAACCATTAGAAAACTTTTTTTTTATCAAAATGATCTTCACAAAATAGTGGAGTTTTGTAATTCTTTACAAATTGTTAATATTTTATTTGCAGGGGTGCTAAGGATCCATTTAGGCGCACTTATCAAGCAGTTAAGGAAGGAATTTATTACGGATTGTCAGCTTTAAGTCCCAGTAATATTAAGCATAAGATTAATGAAATGCAACAAATGACCATTCCTGAACTTTTTATTGGTAATTGCTTTATTTTTTAGAATTGATTTATTTTCTTGCATCTTTACTTTAATGTTGGTCCCTAATGAATTCTATAATAAATATATTTTTCACTTTTATAAGGTGCAAATTAAAACTATTGTTTTAACGTTGTAGAATTTTAACCCAACTTAAATAGAATACGTTTTTTTTTAAATCTTGCTAAGTAAACTATTCTAACGAAACTTAATGATAATAATGTAGATTGTGATACACTCGGTGATGTATCAAATAACCCAGTTTACCCAGTGAATTGTCATGCTCCACAGTTGATTGAACAAATAGTAATGTGGAAGGGAAAACAATAATAAATAAAAATAGTAATGTGTCATAGTAGTAACTATTGTGTCACATTGTATGAAGCTTCACCAAACTTATTTTATTTTTTAGGCTTCTTTAAACTCTTATTTTACACGTTCTACTATTCTGGCTTTGGCGTCACATTAGTAATTAAGTATTTCTTTGGCATTTTAATGTCTCTCATGAGAGGACCCGTAGTGGAAGAACCTATAGTGGAAATAAAGGAGGAAGAAAAGGTCAGTTATCTGAGAATGTTACCGCCACTACCTCCTGCAGATGACCCAAATACGCAGATACAGGCTTTCGGGATTGATGTTACGAAAGAGGATAACGGACAGTAAGTGTTAAATTTGTTATTGCTATAAATAAATACACACTTTTAGCATGACGATCTACTAACTGGCGTAGTTTTATTAAATAATTTTTTTGCTCTTTTAGATACAAAATGGCCCCCCATGAATCCCCTACAGGAAGTCAACCATCTTCTGGAGAAGGTGAAGAAACAACACCGGAAGAGGGAGCGGAGCAAATAGAAGTTGAAACTCCCGAACAGCCATTATCACTGTCTGATCTTTTAGGGTAAGTTAGATATGTATGTATATTATATCGGAGCAGTTTTTTTTATGAGCAATGTCTATAATAGTTTTTTTTTTAATGATCCAAGGATTAAAAAATTCTGTTCGTTATATTATTCAACTATCGACCAATGTTTTTTACTATTTGATTAATGCCATTTTCTTTAAAATTTGAATTTGTTTACTTTTTTTAACATTGATGGATGGCCTGACACAGCCAACTTCACGTACCTTAGATTTAGGTGGTTTAGATCGTTGCTATCGCTTCTTTTTCTAGGGCAGCCCGGGCTAACTAACGTAGCCGTAGAGTGGTGTGGGTAAAGCGCCACCTGTTTTAAGCCCTCGGGTTAAAAAGCAGTGATGAAAGATAATAAAAAGGAAACAGGAAAGTTCAAACGTTCACGAACTAAAACAACAAAAGTTAAACTTGACAAAATGATTTTATTACAATATTGTATAATATGGTTATTTAGCAATCGCAAAAACAGAACAACTTTAACGTGAGGGGAGTTGGAATTAATATTCAAATACTAATTACTAATAAATCTAAAAACCCCGCTACCTCGCATATACGTATATACTTAGCTTACAATGTCATAATATTTCGAGTACTATTTAAATTTAGAAAACTTGGTGATAATTTTTTTTTTTATTTAAAAAGTGACTTGTACCTCTACGCTGACGGGTAAATACCTGTGCCGGTTCCCAATTCTACGTTGACAAGGTGGAAATTCGTGTTGTCCGTCAGGTGTGGTTTCTTTCTGACACTTGGTTTGACACAGGTTGTCAGTCAATTTAGTAACAAAAATACCAGGTTGCACGGAATCCAATCCAAGAGGGTTAAAATATAAACTCAAAGTCAAAGTAGAGAAATAAAGCGAATTACAGCTAATTAAAGCGTATTAAAGCGTAATAAAGGCCTAAAAAGAAATAAAAGTAACCGTTATTATTATTCAACTAACTTATAATAATCTAAACTTACCAGAGGATGGTGTGTTGGCCTTCTTAAATGAAATCGAAATCCGGTTACCTTTTTATTTCTACAAATCGATTTAATTGCACCAGCAAAGCAAGAAGAAATAAAGGTCCGGAATTTCTAAATTGGAACTAATTGTTCATGAAATTAGGGAATCCAAACCACGTGATTCAATATGGCGGTTGGATGGCAAAAAGCATTGAGTGACCAGTTAAGTGCCACCAGCAACATTATTTTTATGGTCACGTGTACCAATTACAAAGCAGTATTTGCCAGCCAGTCGCCATTTGGACACATCGTTGGATTGCCTAATAGCACGGACAGTTAACCCTATAATATCACTTCGTTTTTGATTATTTGAGTGATTAGAATAAAAGTTTAAATATCTTACTGACCATGTGGGTTCATGTACCACTCTGTTAATATTTTAATGTTTTTGCGTGTGAGAGTCATATCCAAGAAATTTATTTTTTTTTTATTATTTATGGAGAATGTGATTAAGTTATATCATGTCACATTTGCCATTCGATATCCGCAAAAACAGAAACCATCACAATGTGCTTATTAATAATGTTTAAATGGTAAGTGACAGCTTTATAGATTTTTTAGCATTTGATTGTTTTTCAACGCTGTCATGGCCAACTAAGAGTAACTGAACTTAAAATCTGCAACAATATCCCCATATAAAAATATTAAATTGGCAATACTTCGAAAACTAAGAATTTTTGGAATATACAATCTTATACAAACTTACCCTTATTTTTTATGCTAAATAAGAAATAATTATGAAATTTGGGTGTTTCCATTTGAAAATCTGGACTTTTGACAGTTTTTTCATTTTTAATCTTATTTTTTAAACACCCTGTATTAATAGTTATCAAAATATTATAAAAAATCTATTAAAGCAGGTCCTTTATAACAAGGAATCCCACTTAAATTAAATAAATAAGGCTTCTTTATTCTAAGGCTTGCAAACGTCATTTTTGACATAAAAATTCAAATATGTCAAAAACGTTTAGACATAGGTATAGGACATGGTATACAAAATCTGCCTAGAATCTTGCGTAGAATGCAAAAATGTAATAATATATAGGGTGTCCCATTTAAAATAAGCAAGTTGACCCTTTTTGTTCCGGTATAACCGGAAGTGCCACCATTATGAAAATATTTTAGCCCGGTCGCCCCCATCAGCATACTGTCAAATTTTCAAAATTTTCCTATGTATAGTTTTCTATATATAGATCGATTCGGTTCCCGGGGGGACACCCTGTATATGTTACCCGCGAATGGGTAAATGTGGTTTGATTGGTTAAACTATGTCTTCAACTCGACATAGATCTGAAAATATATAAAACATATTCAATAACTTTAATTATGATATTTGTGATTTGTGCAGAAATCTTTGCTTTTTGTCAAAATATGTCATTTACATCTCTTAAAGCACTTTTTTATCCGAATTCTTGCCCTTACACAGCTAGGAAAACAAACTGAATTTTTTTACTGTAAAAACAAGCCAGCAACATTCAATACAAAAGTATTATATTTATGCAAAGGTAAAAAATATTTTTTTATATTAAATTTAATTGTAATAGTTTTGAGTTTAAGTTTTTATTAATATAGAAATGGTATAATTTGTAAGATATCCATTTTCTTCCGTACTTATTTATCCTTCTGGCGCCTCTTCAGCTTCTTCGCCACCTTCTGCAGCTTCTTCAGCTTCTGCACCTTCTGCACCTTCTGCACCCTCTGCACCTTCGCCACCTTCTGCGCCTTCTTCTCCACCTTCGCCTTCTTCGGCTGGTGGTGCTGGTGCAGGTTCCTCTTTCGCGCCTCCATCACCTCCATCCCCGGAATCCATGTTCTCCAATATATCTCCTATCTTCTGTTTGATCACATCGTAAGCCGCCTTTGCAGCCATACCGAACCACCACAAGACCCACATAAACGGAGGGTGTTTATAATTTTCGAGATCACATATATCCAAATTGTCCAAGAATGAAACAGGGCAAAGGGCTTCTGGTGGTTCCTCCATTTTTTACTGTTTAAGTGCTTTAACTCAACCGAAACGAAAATGAGGAAAGTAAGTTTTTAAAATGAAGAAAATGGGCTTTTGCTGTGAATTTACACTGGAATTTTGATTTTTTTTTTGACCGAATGTTAATTACTTGAAAAGAAATTAAATGTCATCATGATAGATGTTTCGCTACCTTGCTGGTGGATTTAATTATTGCTCTTATCTCTAGCTTCCTTGGATTAAACACATAAACATACCGGGTCCGCCAACGAAGTGGGGACCCGAAGATTATCAAATTTTATATATCGAAGAACTTATTAAAAGTTCTAAAATAGCAGGAAGTCCGGAATTGAAAGCGATATATTTTAAAATATTTAACTCAAAAAACTTGTATTTTTTAAATTAGAACTTCGTGTATATTATAAGTCCAAAAGATGGCCATGAAAGATGGCTGATGATTTAATATAGAGTTATTTAACCACCGAGAGAGTCTTTTGAGTCAGGAAAGAAAAATGTAATCAGTGCCCCAATAGTTTCTCCAAAAAAATTGTACAATAAAATTGGGACTTATGAAAAATTTTGTAACGGCCATCTTTGGTAGTGCTTTTAGTTATTTAAAAGAAAAGTTCCCTAGAATCAGTGAAGCAAAAATTAAAGAGGGAATATTTGTGGGTCTCCAGATTAGGAAACTTTTCGGAGCTACGCAATTCCATTCCATACTTGAGGCAAGGACGCTTATTATGCCTTTCAAATGTTTGCAACAATTTTTTTGGGAAACATAAAAGCAGAAAACTATAAAGACTAATTAGTATTCTCAAAATGAATTTCAATATTTTTAGTATTCTATTAATATATATTATATAGCTAGCTCAAATGAATTTAAAATTATTAAATTTCATAATCAGAATAAAACTACCTTATGTCCACTAAACTATATAATCAACTCTCCATTACTTAGTAATTGTACATAAAGAATTTTTTTTCGGTATGCTACGTTTACACTATCAACAAATTTACTTGAACTGTTTAAACGTTTAACGAATCTATGTACTAAAGAAAAAAATGTTCTTCAGAAGCTTGTTTGATATTAAGTATTCTTGTTACTGGCATTCAAAGACCATTATTATGAGGCTCAACCCCCGGAACAGTTAACATACTATAGCGTATCAAAGTGCACTAGATAAACGTTCGGCCGATTTTTTTACAAATTCATAATTTTTTTTTAAATAAAAACTTTATAATTCTATTTATATTGATCATCTGACAAGACAAAATTATGTACCATTAAGTACGTTGAAAAATTTAAATATCTTTAAAAGAAATATTCCTAATTTTCCGCTGTAGTGGTACCAAATGTAATGTCTCTATTTGAATGAAGAAGCGTGTTAAGTGAGATAATTCCCAAAATAAAGAAATTGTGAAAGAATCTGCACAAAAGTACTTTCCGCCAGCGCGAAAACCAGTGTTTCGAGTAAAACAACTTTAAGGTTCCAACGGTGGCTCACAACAAAATAGTCTCACTGTCACTTAGTCTGCGATGCCTGGCCCGTAGATTACACCCTCCTCTTCCTCGAAAAATGATAAACGAGCTGATTTTTCCTGCCTCTTTGCGAGCCTGGCCTGATTGGTCGAGATGATGTCGCTGGCGACAGAACGTAGCCCTGAGAACGCGGCTTAACTCAAAAGCGGCTAGTGGCGAGAACTGACCGGCAATCATAAAATTGTGTGTAACTTTTTTTTGGAGTATTTGGTAAAAACGTTTACACACGGTTATTCTAGAGACTATAGGGAGTGGAAAAACGTCGGAAAAAAATTTCGATTTTTTGAAAACTATCACAGTAGAAATCCCCCTTAAGTTGTTTTTCTATTAATTGTAGTAGATGTTTTCTAAAAAACCCTTATTTTAAAATGTTTTTAGTGGTGAACAAGCGAAGCTAGCAGCCCAAGAAAAAGTAGAAGCTCAAGCTGCCCAGCAAGCGGTCATGCAGGCTATAGAATCAGAAAGTAAGGTCAAAACAGTCACAGAACCGTCTGCCATGCAACAAATAAACTTCAGTGATTACGCACATAGAGCCGTGTCTTTCTTGGCAAGGAACTTCTACAATCTCAAATATGTTGCATTGGTTTTGGCTTTTTGTATCAACTTTATGTTGTTGTTCTATAAGGTGGGTATATTAAACATAAATTTACCTTAATAAAGGAAAAACACAAACTCCCGGTCTGAGAAAGTTATGAGTATTTAAATGTTAATGGTTAAACGTGTTTCGCCCTTTCGGCCATCATCAGTCCTAAAATAAGATACCTAACTTACAGAAGAGAAGTTAAAATTAAAATGTAGAAACATTCACTACAATGAGCATGGGTCATTATTTTTTTGAAACGTGTTTTAAATATTTGTTCCCTTAGGTTTCTATATTGAGTGATGACTCGGACGGTAGTGGTAGTGGCAAGGGAACAGATATAATCGAGGGCTCAGCGGAAGGAAGCGGATCAGGGGCATCGGAAGAGGAAGACGATCCGCTGGAACTAGTTATGGTCGACGAAGATTTCTACTACATGGCTCACGTGATGCGACTAGCTGCTATTCTACATTCGCTTTGTTCATTGGCCATGTTGATCGCTTACTATCACTTAAAGGTAGGTAATTTATTTAAATAAATATAACTGTATACCTAGCTCTAGTTCTGGGACCCTAGCATTAAGCTTTCCTAAATTATCTATGATTTCCTTATTACAATAAAGGTTTCTTAGGTTCATAAATGATTTGTGGACAATTAGTTTTACCTGAGTTTTAAAGCTTGAATCCTTGTCAATATTTACCCCTGGACTTTTTACTGTATGTTTAATTACTCCATTTATAATGACTTCCAAGTCTGCATCAGCTCCGACCATGGATTTTTCAAAGGTTATAGTAGTTAATTTGCTTGTATTTAGTTTGAGACCGTGTTTAGAAAAAAAACAGTAAATTAAGTAATAAGCTCAATAGCATCTCCAGCACACTCTTTGGCATAGCTAAAGTATACGTGGGTATCATCAGCAAAATGATGTACTAAAAAATTGTTAACGTTAATAGGTTTGACCAGGCCATTAATTTGTGAGTGATTTAGATTCTAAGCAATGACTGGCCAAAATTCAAATTTATTTTTAAAAATCTAGAAAAATAACTAGAGCGCTCTGACGTCTACAGACAGAAAAGTGCGAATACCTGTATATTATTCTGTTTATTTTGTTATTGTCAATTTGGCAAGAAAATATTAAAATACTTAAATTAGAAGTAAAGCTGGTGAATTTTTAAAAATTTTTAATAAAATAAGTTTTGTTTCTTTTGCAAAATATTTTTTATGGCTTCCTTGATCTTTACTACGAATTTTTGCAATAAATAAAAATAATACAAAGTTTATTTATAAAAGGAGCATATTTTACAAATTTTCATTTTAGGGAATTTTAAAGAAATCTTTGTTGGGGGGTTCCTACTTCTTTTAGACCACATTTTTAATTGACCGAAATATTAATTACGAAACCTCCGTAGAAGATTCTCCAATACCTTTTGTCTATATGACACCGTTCTGGATAGAAAATTTTGATCAACGGTTTCACAATCTGGAACATCACTGTTTCCTAAGAAACATCATTGGTGTTAGAGGCCTAAGTTCACTGGAATCTTCAGAAGGGCAACTAAGTGGTCTTGAATTTATGACTACATACTTCAACAGTCACAGATGACGGTCGCTATTTTTCATAATCTAGACATTGGAGTTCTAATACGTTGCGCAATAGTTTTTTTTGACGCCCACAAGTCTCTCCCAAAACCCGCCGCCACCATGCGGCCATCGAGTCGGTGGGTTTAATCGCCACTGAATGCGCTCGGAAATTTGTTGAAAGTTCACTCGGGAGAAAGCATTGTCGGTACCAACAAAGTTTGCCCCGTTATCACTATATACAGTCTTCGGTCGACCTCGTCTAGCAATAAATCGTCTCAATGCTTGCATACAATTGACCAGCAATAGGGAAATACAGAGTGTAAAGAGACATATACCATACCTTTTCTCCCGACTTTGGATACAAAGGACCGCAAAGTCCACACCAGTGATTTCGAAAGCTACCGCATCTTGGTCACGATTTATCGGTAATGGTGGAGAACTCGCACTAAATGGCTTCGTATTGTATCTTATACAGACGACAAAACTCGAAATTGCAGATTTGATAACTCGTCGACCGCCTAGAATCCAATAATTTTCACGAATAATACTCATTTCACTTAAATCCGTAAAAGTTCTGTCACAGTCGCCAAATGTCGGGTATATTGGTATATAGCTACCCTTCTTATACCAAGTACACGGTTCGATTTAAATGAAAATCAAAATCCACAAAAGTAACAATTCATTTCTATTTACGAGAAAAGTGATTTTATGCTTATAATCGATTGAATTTAAATATGGCGTCAATAATAAATAATATTTTTAAATCATTAAAAAGATAAACAAGCTCACGGCGCGGTAATTCAATCTGCTCGGTGTTCTGGAGCTTGCTTCGACCGACTAAATACATAAAAAAAACGATTCCTGACTTCCCGAGGTGGCAAGACTTTGTTTTTAACAAAAGTGACAAACAATTTGTCACCAATACTTTGGTGAGCCACATGGGTTCTTAATTTACCATACAGAGTGACCAAATATGGTTCTGACAGTCTTCATCTATCAGTTTTTTAGACGCAATGAAATATCAGTTGTATAGTTACTATTTTATGACCTCTAACTAACTCTTTTAGGTACCCTTGGCTATATTTAAAAGAGAAAAAGAAATTGCCAGAAGGTTGGAATTTGAGGGACTTTATATTGCAGAACAGCCGGAAGACGATGATCTTAAGTCACATTGGGATAAACTTGTGATATCAGCAAAGTAAGTTGTTATTTTTGCGATAAATAATATTCAGTTAAGCTGGATATTTACGATTTAGGGCCACTTCTATAGGTTCAGTTTAAATTTCAAGTGACAGTTAAACTTAAGTGTGGCACTTAGTGTTAGCCAATTTTTTATCTTTGGTTTCACTTTTTTTAGATCTTTCCCGGTGAACTACTGGGATAAGTTTGTCAAAAAGAAGGTACGGCAAAAATATAGCGAAGCATATGATTTCGACTCGATAAGCAATCTTTTGGGCATGGAGAAAACTTCGTTCCAACAGCAAGAAAGTGATGATGGCCATAAAAGTATTTTTTGGTAGTAAGTAAATTTTTACACTGCGCTTTAGAAACAAAGACACCCCTGGGTCGTGTCAATATATACAGTGTGTCTGCTTAAGTTCGCACCATATGGGAAACGTATTATTAACTCTATGAAAAAAGTTATTCTTTATAAAAAGTTCTGCATGGTCCATAACCTAAAATGCAACCATCAGATGTTAAATTTTTTCAGTCATATACGAGGTTTGTCAAAAAAAAAATGAATTTTTCCCAAGAGTAAAGTACCTTTATTTTTGACAATATCGAAAACTATAATTATGAAAAGTTGCCCGGAATGTAAAACTATATTTTAATATGAATCCCCCCTCCCCCCCCCCCCCTGGAAGTAATGTATTTTATGTTTTTTCTTTTTTGTAGCATTATTAACATCGATTGGCGGTACCAAGTCTGGAAATCTGGAGTTACCTTCACCGACAACTCTTTTCTTTACTCTCTCTGGTACTTTGTTTTCTCTATTCTCGGCAACTTCAACAATTTCTTTTTCGCAGCCCACTTGCTGGACGTAGCCGTAGGTTTTAAAACGCTCCGAACCATTTTGCAGTCCGTAACGCATAACGGAAAACAGTTGGTTTTGACAGTATTGTTGCTGACCATCATCGTGTATATATACACTGTCATTGCCTTTAATTTCTTTAGAAAGTTTTACGTTCAGGAAGAGGATGAATCGGTGGACAAGAAGTGTCACGACATGTTGTCTGTAAGTTAATAGTGGAAAAAACCTTTCTTTCATTAAATGTTTGGTGTAAAATTAATAATAATCAGTTCGACCAAATCCAGCTCGGTTATAATTTTATATGTATGTAAGTTTGGTACCTAACGAGGAAGTAACAAGACATAGGTACCGTTTTTCGTTTCAAAAATGTAACCTCTAGAAATATAAATGAACAAATTTATCATTTTTTGTACGATCCTATTTATTCGATTTTTTTTATATTTCTAATCTAAAATAAAAAATTTAAATATTCATGGTTTCTAGCCCTTGATTCTTGAAAACAAAACATTTTTTCTTCACAATTATATATTTATGGATAATATTCAGGTGAATACCCAGTATTCACCTGAAGACGACTGGAGATACTTACCAGTTGAAACGTTGTGGTGTAAAACAAATAAAGACAATGCAAGTCCAAAACTGTTCTATCATTCAAGAAACATCATTGTCTCCAATCATTAAATTATTTATTTTGAATGGCATGAGTGGACATCAAATTATTAGTGCGAAAGGGGATTTTTTTTTACCTAATTCCGCATATTTAAATATTTAGAGAGCCGTTCAGTTCTAAAACCTGTCAGACCTGCCTGTGTAGAGCCTTTTCTTCCATTATTTTTCCAAAATGCTTTTTTTTATTATAAAATGTGCAGAGGCAGGTTCTTTCACACTAAAAGTTTATTTCACCTTTCACTATCATAAATTAATTTCACTCTATATTTTTAGTGTTTCGTCTTCCATCTTTATAAAGGTGTCAGAGCTGGTGGTGGTATTGGAGATGAAATTGAGCCTCCCGATGGCGACGATTACGAAGTGTATCGTATCATGTTTGACATTACCTTTTTCTTCTTCGTCATCATTATCCTATTGGCTATTATTCAAGGTTAGTATTACCAATCTCAAAAGTACAATTTTTATCCTTAATAATAATAAAAATTCAAAAAAATATGATAGCAGCAGCAGCGTGTGTAACACCACAAATGGACCGTGATAACTACACCAAAATATTGGTGTTGCTTAAAGCATAATAATATAGTCAAGTTGGCGGGCTGAGAAAAAGTCAGCAAAACAGTTAGAAAATATGCCGAAGGAAGTGATGATCGCGTAAGCCTCAAGTGAAATCGCACTAGTTTGGAATAAGTTACTTGAATATATGAAAAGTGACAGAGAGTTATTGTAACTGACTTAGGAGCAATCCCAAGGTACCCTGGCTAGGGGAGTCCCTGAACCTAATATTATTCGTGTAAACTGTAAAGGTACACCTAATGCCTGGTCACTAGTTACGCAACTGCTCTATTTATAAAACAGAAATTGCTATACAAGACATCAAGGCCAAAGAAAAACCAACATCTAAAAGAAAAAAAAAGAAATATTATTCGAATTCCAAAGAACATTTCCTCATGCACAAGCTACTGAAAAAACAAAGTCTGTGACAGAAAACAATATTAATCTAGAAAGACTCATCAAATTAAGGTTTTCAAAAGATAAAATCTTTTGCCTAGAAAAAATAAGGTTGTCCCATTTAAAAAAATTGAAATAAAGCATTTCTAAAACTGTCGAGTTGTGAAAGATTTAAAAAACATTAATATAGATATATCAAACTTTAAAGTACTCACAATGTAAATTATATTTGCCTAGGGTTAATTTACAGGGTACAATGATTTTTTAACGATACCCTTAAAACTACTAACATTGGATTTCACTTCAAAAATTTTAATAAGGTTGCAAAGTCTTTATCTATTGCATCATATTCTGGAAAATTATACTGGGTGTCCCATTTAATTTTCTTTTTTATTATTCAGTATTACTTTTTAGGACCACCCTAAAGATTATAAAATATTTTTAGTAGTAAAAAGTTTTTGATAGCATGAGATGCCTATACACCTTCCAGATGCCTAAATATTTTAAAACACACAATCGCGTGGCCTTCGCAAGTAATATTCTCTCCATTTTTCTTTGAACTCCGCATGATTGGCTGTTTTTCCTCTTAAAGGAGTGGGGGGTTACCTGTTTCGGAAATGTTCCTTAATTTTTATTTATTTTTTGGTAAATTTATAAATATAGTAATAATTCGATTTGATCATTTCAGGTTTGATCATCGATGCCTTTGGTGAACTTCGTGACCAGCTTGAAAAGGTCATTGAAGACATGGACTCTCATTGCTTTATTTGCGGTATAGAAATAGGTTATCTAGATAAAGTACCGCACGGGTTCGATACCCACGTACAACAGGAGCATAATTTAGCTAATTACATGTGAGTTTTTGTATATGTTAAAAGATGGTAGTATTTGTATTAATTTAACTCTCATCCAGTAACCTGAAATCAATTGCATTGATTCTGAACCTTTGCTTTACAAAATTACCTATGTTATGAAACGTCATTGTAAAATAATATTAATCTAGGTTAGAAGCTATCATCAAAAGAGAATTAAGTATTAAACATAAGGTGTTAATAATAAAGTTTAAACCATAATTTACTTTTTGGTTTGTATACTAACACCGTAATTTATTTTTAGGTTTTTCCTTATGCATTTGATTAACAAACCAGACACGGAGTACACAGGTCAAGAAACATACGTCTGGAATATGTACCAACAAAGATGTTGGGACTTTTTCCCCATGGGTGACTGTTTCCGTAAACAGTATGAAGAAGAAATTGGCGGAAGCGGAAGCTAAATCATTCTTTAGATCTTTAGAATATAATTGTTTTCAAATGATATTTGTTCTGCTCAAAGTTTTTAAGTAAGCGTGATTAAATCATTTTTTGAAAAAATTCCGTTCGATATACAGTAAACAGCAGAATATAATACAATAGCGGCCTTTAAACGGAAAGTTTTAACCTCGCGAATTTAGACACGCACGTTCATTCCCATGCGTAAACGTTTATTTCTATTTTCAGAGTTTTGAACGCGCGATTTTACAACAGCAAGATACTTATCTTTTATTAGACGGAAGGTATAACCGCACAAATTTAAACACGTACCAATTTTATATTTTAAGCTTCTTTTCGGCATACTGGTTAATCATGCTGTTATAATTTACTGGTTAATCCTGCTGTTATAATTGTCTATTATGTTATATTCTACGAAGTCCTAATGTAGTGATGCGTTTTGCATGCATTTTTCAGTTTGTATTGTTCTCTGCTCTTATCTGTAAATATACGCTTGTGAGATTTTAAAAGGAATACATACCTGTTAAATAGGGACCGACGGAATAAATGGAATGACTTACTTTAGTGCTATAATTAGCATTTGTAGGTGGAAAGTTTTTCTCGTAATAAAAATCCATATTTTATTGTTAAAATTGTTTTTTTTTAAATTAGGTTTTAATGAAAGTATAATACAGGCTGTCCTTGCAATGACTGTACAACGCTTCACCACAAATTCCTTAACCAAAAATAAGGCGATCTAGGCAAACTTACCTATATGCAATGTTGCCTCGTTTTGCTGCTACAAGGCGCTAAAGTTTTCAAATTAATATTGTTTTTTCGGAATAATTTCTGTTACACTGGACATCTCTACGGCTTTTGATTGTGTTTGGCACGATGGGCTTCTAAGTAAATTGCGATCCTACGGTATGCCTAATGGATTTTGTTTATGGTTAACCAGCTTCCTTAAGAACCGTTCTCTGCAAGTGGCGATTGACGGGTTTCTCTCAGACACCTTCACCATCAATGCCGGTGTTCCTCAAGGGTCCATATTGTCGCCTACCCTCTTTTTACTGTATATTAACGACCTTCTAGTGAAAACCCAAAATCCAATTTATAGCTTTGCTGATGACAGCACACTTGTCTCATCTTTTACCTTGACTCCCCAAACATCCGCTGCCGACGCACATCTTCGCAGGCAGCATGAAGTATTGCGCCTCAACAATGACCTGGAAGAAATCTTGACTTGGGGTGACAGTAACCAAGTCGAATTTAATGCTAAGAAAACCCAGGTAGCAGTCTTCAGTCTTCTCCAAAAAGGTTAACATTGCAGAACCGGATATAGTCATGGCAGGACACGCAATTCCCCTGGCACCGTCTATTAATTTGCTGGGGGTCAATCTGGGAGGTAATATGTCTTGGCATGATCACGTTGCCGCAATTGCCAAGGCAGCTGCACAGAAACTTGGTGTACTTTTCCGCACCAAAAGGTTGTACACACCTCATCAACTTTTGACACTCTACAAAGCCCAGATTCGACCATCATTAGAATATTGCTCTCATGTCTGGAGCTCTGCACCCAAGCACACCCTTCGGCTACTGGATTCCATTCAAAGGAGAGCCTTCGTCTGATCGGCGACCCCGAGCTGACCAAGACCCTCGATAGCCTGGAGCATCGAAGACAGGTTGGTGATTTGGCTCTCTTTTACAAATATTTCCATGGCAGGTGTTCGACTGACATTGCCGACTTGATTCCACCTAGAGCAATGCAAAACAGAAATACACGGCGAACCGCTGCCGCTCATCTATATGTTGTTCAGCTTAGTACTCCTCGAACTTCATTGTTCAAGAATTCTTTCATCTGGAGAACGTCATCTTTGTGGAATGATCTTCCTGAGGTCGTGTTTCCCAATGAATACAATCTTCAATGTTTCAAGACCAACGTTAATCGCTTTTTTCGCACTCGCACCGCTCCCAGAGCACCTTAAAGGATTTTTCCTACAGTGCAGGTGTTTTATCATAAAAAAAAACGCCTTTATCGATTTCTACTAATTTTGGGAATAAGAGTGACTATATTAATAGCGTGTTTTGATTTATACGCCATCTTTTTTTAATACCTGCAAATTTAAAAATGGCCTGCGATTGGTAAATAAAAGTTTGTCTTTTTGTTACCCCCCGTATAAATGACTTTAATTATTTCTCTGACTCTAGCTATCTAAACGGGAACTATATATTTTCCACTAAGACATAATATTAATTGTGTAATGTCCGCACGCATGCGCGAAACCAAGAACTTCGTCGACCCAACGGAATAGAAAGAGGGAACCACTGGAACCAGTCGATTTTTAGCCACCCAAACGGTACCTGTAGAGCGTTTTCACACGGCACCATACATCGCGCGCGACAAATGGTCGCAATATTGCTTTTACACTAAATTATGTGTTTTCTAATGAGCCATTTTTACACACAAGCGATATTAGAGAACACATAATTTGGTGTAAAGCAATATTGCGACCATTTATCGCGCGCGATATATGGTGCCGTGTGAAAACGCTCTTATGCTACGTTCGCTTTCGGCTTAACAACGGCTAATCGGCCATATTGTAATCCCTACAAAATGTAAGAAAACGTAACTGTGATAAATATAAAGTAATAAGTATAATCTTTAAAAGGACATCTTTTATTTAAAAGGCAGACACCGATTGTGTTAAAATTCTATAGCCAAATCAATGTTTTGTGCCTTATACCTTCTTTAATCCAGTACTACGACAGTTCATCAAATTTCATTGGTAAAGGGTTTTTGTAAAAAGAAAGAGAGATAAAATATTTAAATAAAAGGCGGATTAGTTGAAACATTTATTAAATAAATTTAAGAAGGGTTAACACCCAAAACCTACAACCTTTATTCTTAATAATTAAAAACCTACATGTAGGCCGACGTATACAATATTTACAAATCTAAAAAATTCTACTAAATCATAAAGTTGGTAACATGGGTTTATTATTTATTTATGTGGAAGAGATATATTAACATTAACAAATTCTCGTGCTATTTCTTATTTGGCAATTATGAAGTTTTCAAAAAAAATTCTTTTTGTTAAGAAAATTTTACTCGAAATAGGTTTTTCATCCTATTTTCTACGACATCAAAATTATTTTACCCAGGAAAAATATTAGGAAATATTAAATAGATAACATCAATCCTAAAGTCATTTTCCACTTGAATGGAAATTACATTTCTGGACATATTTTAGTTATTTATTAAATGTTTGATTTCTATTGATAACCATAAGCATAGTTGGTAATTATTTTGGTCTAACTAAAATTATTTTTAATATTAATGTTTTAAGAATGGCATAATGATGTAACGGTACCTTAAAGAAAACATCGTAGTAATGAGGTCGATATCCAGCTTAACGGGAAATAAGGATTTAGGTTAGGTTAGAGTGGCAGATCTTTGCCATTGCCTAAACAATCTCACTTAGTCTCATTAGGTCCGTTGTAATATAACACGTGTTCCGCAGAACTCGTCTACATCAGATCTTTGATGGTTAGCGCAAAATATAACGCAGAAAGATCAAGAAAAGCTCATTTAAACCAGCCACTCGTGAGACTATTATTGATATACCTGGTAAGTCGATGAAGTAGTAAGTTTCACTAGCCTATTGAACAATGGTTTACCTAAGGCATTAAACCTTACCAGACCAGGACATTCGCACAAGAAAATGTTAAATACATTTTTTCCTCTTCTTCATCTCTGCAACTTCTACATAAGTAGTAGAGTAGAAATAGTGTTAGAGATGGAACTAGCAACAACAATTATTCTTGTAAATGGTAGGTAACACGCTCCTAATCAACATACTAAAAATGTATATCCGTACTGTCGTGAAAAATTAGTTTCAATCTCGAAAAAATAAAGAATATTTTTTTTTTTTAAATTCATACTGAAAAAGAAATATATTGGTTTTTATTATAAGTAAAATGTTAATAAGGGAAAAAATTATACATATATATGACCCTGTATTTACACCTTAACTGTTTAAATTATGTTATAGCAATAAACAAATTTTTTATAAAGTGGCATTCGTAACTTCATAAATTTTCAAAGCGTAAGCGGAACAACAAAATTCTTTCATGGCAGTGAATGGGTTGCTGAAACTGTCCGAAACAACTAAACTATAAGTCATTTCTACCTACCAAGAGTCAATAGCAGCCCCATAGGGACGCGATGCTTGTCCTGGTCAGTCGCCAGTATTCAGTCAGTTTGTAATATGTAGGATACTTATAGTGTAGTTAGTAGTAAAAATTACATAGAATAAATATAGATATTTTGAAATGAAATATGCTACATTACATTACACCTTTACCTGATGCTGTGAGATTAATTTAAATTTTCTTTATTATCTGTGTCAGGAAGTGTAATGCGGGGTTAGATTGAACCACGGGATAGCAATAATAGTTATTTACGATATAAGTGTTGTAAAGATTCATATTACAACACGAGATGTTAAAGTTGTCAAACGAGGCGTGAGCCGAGTTTAATAAAACATCGAGTGTAATAATATGAATTTACAACAAGAATATTGTACAAAATTTTATCTACTTTCATCTATGAATAAAAATATTTGCACCTTTAAAAATGCACCTGCTATTAAGTTTACTAATCAAGTTTTTTATGTTACCTTTCGCATAGTTACTGGTTCGCATGGTTACTGTCGAAACTTTGTCAAACAAATTCAAAAATATAAAAAGCGTTTTTCAAAATGAGAGAATTTTGATGGAAGTTTACTCTCTGATATAGAAGCAGCGGCAAACGAAGCGATCTCAAGTTTAGTTCCGACAAAATCCAAGGCGCGGTATGAGTTGGAGTATCAGAAGTTTGAAGATTGGTGCAAAGCTAACAAAATAAAGGAGGTGTCTGAGAAAATCCTTTTGGGTTACCTACTTTTCCGTAAAGCAACGCTCCCAGAAACTATCTACACTATGGACTCACTACTCAATGTTGAGAACTATGATTTCAGTCAAGAAAAATCAAGATATAATTGTTAATAATAAATCATTCTTCTAAAAAGTGTGGTTTTATTTAACAGCAAAATTTTAATAAAACCGTTTTTTCCATTACAGCACTAGTGCTGTAAAGGCATCTATTACAGCACTACTGCTGTAATAGATGCCCTTACAAAACGATTTACAGAACTGTAAAATTCATATTATTAAATGAAAGTAGATAAACAATTTTACAACTAACTTTTTTTTTTTGACTTTACCCTAATTTTTTTAAACTCTTAAATAGCACCTATTGTATTTCTTCCATGTATAAAATGTGCTTAAAAATATTTAGAGTATAAGCTAAACTGTGGTAAAAGTGTTCAATGTTATCCCGGGTTTTATTGTAACCCCGTATTACGGTGGAGGGAATCTTGGTTTTAAGTGAATAAATCATCATAAGAAAAATAGAAGGAGAAAAATGTTTTTCGTGTTCCAATGTGTTTTGTGATACAAGTTACCCGTTCTACCGCTGGAACTTTTGGCTATACTTTATTTTTAAAAGATATATTCCCAGTAACATTAAGTTTTGAAAGAATTATAAGAATTGAGACAGAAAAACTTAATTATTTTTGCCATTTTATAAGAATAATTATTTAAAAACGGCAAAAAGTATTGCCTCAGCCTCCAATCATGCCATGTGGTAATATGCTAAAAATATACGAAGAACGTTCTTAAATCTTAAAAAAAAGTACCATATTTTTAAAAATATTGTATGATTTATACAAAATTTTAAGATACATACATATATATAAATATATTTATATATCTTAAGATGGAAAGTTCTTGTGTATAAACATCTAATTTGAAATTCAGAAAAAAGTATTTCCTCGAGCCGGATTCGAACCGACAACCTCCGTATATCCAGTACAGAGCGCTAACCAATTGCGCCATCAAGGAAGTAGGTTCACAACGGCAAGTCGGGAAACACTTTCGTCCGAAAATTTCAAATATTTACTGAAATACGCACAGTGATAGATATTGTAAATCATTTTTACCCTTTTTAAACAACAACATTACCGTTTCGGCAACCAGATGTATGCTTTTCAGGCGGCTGATTAATACCTATCGGTTCTTTTTCGTAAGAAAACGGTAATGTTGTTGTTTAAAAAGGGTAAAAATGATTTACAATATCTATCACTGTGCGTATTTCAGTAAATATTTGAAATTTTCGGACGAAAGTGTTTCCCGACTTGCCGTTGTGAACCTACTTCCTTGATGGCGCAATTGGTTAGCGCTCTGTACTGGATATACGGAGGTTGTCGGTTCGAATCCGGCTCGAGAAAATACTTTTTTCTGAATTTCAAATTAGATGTTTATACACAAGAACTTTCCATCTTAAGATATATACATACTTTATTTTCTTACGAAAAAGAACCGATAGGTATTAATCAGCCGCCTGAAAAGCATACATCTGGTTGCCGAAACGGTAATGTTGTTGTTTAAAAAGGGTAAAAATGATTTACAATATCTATCACTGTGTATATTTATATATATATATATATATATAATATATTTAAATAGTATTTTTTTAACATTACGAATTAATTTAGATTATTTGGCAAATCTCAATACATCAAAGAATATAGCTAATTTTGTTATGTTTATAAACATACTTATATATTTTTTTTTTGTTCCATTAACACAGACCACTTTTATTGCAATTGTCGAGGTGTCTAACCTCATATAGAGTATTAGATAAAAGGTAGGTACACTTTAAAATTTTATTTTTAAAAGCAAAATACTAAAAAAATATACCATTATTTGGTTTTAAAAAGAGGTTGGTATTTTTTACCAAAATTTTAAACATTAAATTGTTTAATAACTATGGATTTTTAACATTTTTATTTTAACATGTTACTACTTAAGAAGTATGTATATTCGTACCGTATCTAACCTAACCAAATTTTTAGAAAATATTGCCAAAAACGAGACCAGAGTTGTTCGTAACTATGTGATCAATTTATCTTTCATTATAAATATATGTATAGATATATAAATTTCCAACGTACATACATAATCTATACTTTATTAAGTTATTTAGAATATTTAGATAAAATTTGAACCACAGCAAATTTAATACATTTAGAGTATTAACATAGAAAGAGAACAAAACATATTATTTTAGTCGATGGTAAAAAATTTACGTTTAGCAACTTTGGATGAACAAGCCTTGGCATAAGTACTATGTATGGATTAATTTTTTTGTATAATATGCGAATAAGCAATGGTCATCGTCGTGTGATTATAGTTACTTAATAAGCGCATTACCTCGTCATTGATGTAATAAATGTATTACTCTTTTATCACTAGTACGGCAATAAATCTTATTAAGTAACTAACAAAAAGTGTAGCCTGTAGTAAGACTTCTGAACAGTGGAACAATAAACCGCCGATCGACAGTATCGAGTGTACTTCTTTCCGAAAAATATTCCCGCCTTTTTAAAAGAAAAAGTGCAGGCATACTACGTCTCTCTTCCTGTCTGTCTTCTCAAAAATATACTGCTTCCTTTTCCCCTCCAATATTATCAACCATGCAAAATTTTATTCTTATCGTATTAAGGTTTATTTACACATTATCGCCAAGGTTAGTGCTGTGCATCAGAAGGTGCTAACAGTAAACAAACTTACGTACTAATAGTACATATATAGTCATTGTCACATTCTTTGGCCTCCAAAAGGCCGCAGAACTCTTTGAGTTCTGTGGCACTGTCGGATTTCAAAAGTGGTATATTGTCTGAGGAAGCGATACTGATCACTTCAGTAGCCGAGGATGGGGGGTCTTCGTCGATTTTTTCTTGTTCTGATTCCTCTTCCATGGAGTAGTCTAATACTGGTAGGAGAGTTTTTCTCTTGTAGAACATAAACCAGTTCTAAAAATTAAGCCATGACATTTTATAAATATAATGATTTATAATTTTTTTTTAAAAAGGTTATTTATCTTAAAGTTATTTTACATTCACTTTTTAGTTTTAGAATAATCACTTTCATCCGAGTAATGTACTTTATTTTTCCTACGACCACAAAGAATTATTAAAAAAACCTTTTGTGAAAAAATATTTCAACACTAGTGTTGAAAAAAATATATATACAAGTATTAAAATTAGCATACTTAGGATTATGTTCCACTAAATATCTGGTTTCATAGTTTGTCAATAGTTTTTTCCTTTATTAGTAGTTTAACTTTTTCATTTTTTCATATTTTATAATTATATCATAGGAAGAGCTAATCCTGGATTGACTTCTAGAATAATCAAAATGAAAAATTTTAAATTTATTCAAGGAAAGATGCATTAAACATAAAATTAAAAAATCCACCCAACAAGGAAGATTTCAATTCAAAATAATTTTATAAATTATTTAATATTAAAGTCAAATACTTCTGATGGAATTTAAACCTGTGACCTTGCGATCTGTAGGCTAGAGCTCTATTCCCTACGCTATCGCTACCGATAAACATTTGTTGTTTAATACATGACACTCTCTTCAGCGCGATTAGTTTTTTCTAGTTAGATTTTCGAGTATATTATTAACATTTTTTATAATTTCAGATGGAGTATTTTCACACCCTAATTCTGAATCACTCGACAAATACATGATAAATAAGTTAAACACTTGTCAAATTAGCACCGTATGTTTAAATTAAATAGTGTGCCTTGTACTTCAACACTAGTGTTGATTTTTTTTTCAATACGCGTGTGATATACGGCGCCTTCTAGCCAAATTAACCGTGCTTTATTTCTGATTTTTAAAGGTGGTCGTAGGAAAAGTTTTTTTTCCAAACTCCTAATGAAATATTTTGGCATTCAAGTGCAGTTCAAAATTCTTTTTCTACGTGAGAAATATTTCTTTAGTATATTTTTCATAAAATAACTCATACTCTAACTAAGTAACTATTACCTTACCAATAGCATCGACGTTGTGCTCTGCAAGTATGGTAACTCCGTACCTTCGTGACTGGCATCTAAAGCCACCGGAGTAATGAACCAATTTAAAACGAACATAAGCTGCATGACACACAGCGATTTTAGACAGTTTCTCGTCGCTTTCAAACTTGATAACTCTTCGTCTACATAACTAATACTTTCATCCTTTTTTTCTTTAAAACTTTCTAGTTCTTTGTTTATTGCTTGTAAAGATTCGCTTTGATAATGATAATCCAGCTTTGCAACTTCCAAATTTTCAATTTTTATCATTGCACTAATAGCGTATATTGTTGTGAGAATCAGTAAGATGCACATGGGTATCATAAAGTTTAGAATCATGCCTCTATGCATCGATTTAAAGCAGAATTTTTTAGTCTCGAAGCTTTTGGGTATGGAATAGTAGGTTGTCTGAAATTTAAAGATTAAAATAATAACTTTAAATACGGTAGAGTTATTAGAAATTTATTAGATGACTCCAACGCTATGGGGGCTAGAGTGTAATTTGCAAGAAACGCTGTTGGATGCCCGGCAATCAAAAATTTTCGAAATTTTGAAACCGTCTTTGTTTATTAGCTAATAACAATTTGCTATCAAGTCAAAGTTTGATGCCTAGTCAAATAGAGTAATCAAGAAAATGTATCAAATATAGTATAAAGTATACTATATCAACCGTATGATATACAAAAATTCTTCTTTTCCTTGCGATGTGCAACCAACTCTCCCCGCTACTTTTTGTTAAATTTATTTTTCATTCGCCCGGGAACAGTTCTGGATCCGCTACAAGTAGGTTTTATTTTATTTTTTGAATATTTTAAAATTTTGGAAAAATACACAGAGTGTCAGAAGACTGAACAGCTGCAAACTTTTTTTTATAACTCATTTTTCCTTATATTTTTAGATTCCTCTTATAATTCTAGACCTATTTTATATTATATGTCATATGTCTAAAGTCGACTGTTTATTAAAATGAAGGGCATCACATTTTTTTTGTGTATTTGCCAGTCCTTTTTTAAAAATGGTTATGACAAGTTATACGAAATAGGTCTAGAATTTTATAAGGTATCTAAAAATCTGAGGAACAATCCCATATACAAAAAAAAGTTGACAGCTGTTCAGTTTTCTTGACGCACAATGTGTATTTTTCAGAAATATTGTAAAACATGCAAAACATAAAATAAAATCGACGTGTCCGAGCTTTTTCTGTTCAGGTGGTTTCTGTATTTTTGACGTTGGTGTCCATTTTTAGGGATAAACAACTTTTTTCAACCCCACTAGAAGAACTTTGGCTCCACATGCCAATTTATAAATTCCCACAATTTTTCTAGGTGGTTAAAAAATGTTTTTCTTGCCTTCACAGGTTTAGACTTTATATATCTTTTGTAGGACAAAGATGAATTTCTATACCTTGTGGGCTCTTTGAATATTAAAAAAACACTCATAAACAAAATATACAAGTAATAAATTAAAACCTTGTTCAAAACTTTGCTTTTATAAAAGACAACTTAATTCTCTCTTTGGTAAAATAACGTTTTGTTTTGAATTAACTTACCATGGTTATTATTGGTGGCAACAGATGAGTAATCAATGTATACCAATTCATATTCTTAAAAATAAGGGCCACCCAAGTTCTACAAAATTTCTTGTAGATGTATAGACAGTATAAAAATATCCATATTGCTGTATGATGGTGGAATATGTTTATTAGAATAGCTATGAGCAAACAGTTTTCAACGTTTTTGGTGGACTAAAATATAAAAATCTTCATTAGGCATCCATATAAGATATAGTAGATTATTACTCTAGCAAGATGGAGTCAGACACGGATAATATCGGGCCATCTTTTGTAATTTTAATGGAAAATAAGATTTTAACGTGAATAGCCGTAATATTTCTATTTTTATGTTCTGCATGGCGGATGATAATATAATTAGAAATAAGGTATCATTCGCCAAACTAGAAGTTCTTGTGAACCCCTTAATAAAATGTTTGTATTAAATTTTCAATTAGATAAGCCAGGAAACGATGCCGCGTTTCACGCTAGTAAGAAAGGCTCTTAAAGATAATAAACAGTGAACGTAATATCACGAAACAACAGGATTTCAGGACACAAGAGGGAATGCCATCCGGCCTAGGTCCCTTAAATGTATCCAACTTGCAAATTTCTTTGATATTATTGAAAATGGGGATATAATAATTACACAAATTATTATGGTGGAAGTGGACAAGTTTTCTCTGAGTAAACCGATTGAAAATATTAGACAATCCAACGATGTGTCAAAGTGGCGGCTGAATGGCAAATACTGCTTTGTAATTGGTACACGTGACCATAAAAATAATGTTGCTGGTGACATTTAACTGGTGACTCGATGCTTTTTGCCAGCCAACCGCCATATTGAATCACGTGGTTTGGATTCCCTAATTAGAAGTTACGTGTGTCATCGATAGTCAATAAGTTGGGTTGTGGTATAGACTATACCGTCAAAGTTGCCAAAGCAAACCATTAGAAAACTTTTTTTTTATCATCGCCATATGGCGGTTGGATGGCAAAAAGCATTATGTCACGTGCACCAATTACAACGCAGTATTTGCCAGCCAGCCGCCATTTGGACATATCGTTGGATTGCCTAATTCGGCAAATAGGTTAGGAACATCGGGACCAAGTTGGAAGCGTTCATCACCTGTCAGTTTACAAAATTCCAGAAAGTTTTGATATTTTTTTGGGGGTTAGAATTTTTTATAAAATTTCCACTTCCTAGAAAAAGATTTACACTGTGAGCAATGTAGTAAATTTTTTATAATCTTTTCGGCTACCTGAGGTTAATTTTGGCCTTAATAATACTAACATGTTGCCAGCGTCTCACAATACAAGGCATATAAGAACTGATTTTATAATAAGCCTACGACATATAAATATTTATGGTATAAAAATATACTCACGTAAACCCCCAACATAAAGATAAGGTTCGATAAAAACATAGTGAGAAAAATGTGAACAACAATTAACATCATACTAATCTTCCTTCCTTTATAGTATTTTTTGAGCAATACGCAGAACAGAGTTAGTAATTGAGCAGCGCAACTCATTACAGATCCTATAATTATTATTCCCGTTCCATAACTCTTTGTATTTTTCGCATTCCCTCCATAATAAACATACATTATATTATCTATGCAGTTATGATCTTTTAAATCTGGATCAGCCAGAGAATTATCTGGAAGTTCTATGTTCGGAAAAACATCTGCTGCATGTGATTTTGTTTCCATATTTTCTGGATTCGGTAATATTAGAGAATCTGGCTTAATACCATTGTCTTTAGTATTATTGCTCACGTCGTAGTCATAGTTCAAATAGTAGTCCTCATCCAAAGATTGTTTTAATGTAGAGGTAGAGTTTTTGACCAGAACATTACCTGACGAAAAAATTAAAATTCTTAATTAATAAATAAGTATCTAGTAAATTGCAAATGTTTTTTAAGGAAAAAAGTTATTTGTTACATTACTAAGTCACATAATAGGAAGCTTTCATAACTTGTAGGTAAATTACAAATTATGCACAAGACTAACAAGGAGACCACATAATACAGTCGGTCCCTTCTATTTTAAATACTTTTGATACACAATTAGAAAATCTAAAAAGGACACGTACTATTTAAAAATATCAGGATAAAACTGCATTTGTAACCACAGATGGTTTGTTCGAGTTAAACAGGCTAAGCTTCGGTTTAACCACATCACCAAGCACTTTTAAGCAGTTAGCAGTTGCAGACATGAAGTGGGATGAAACCATGACCTATTTGAGCGACATTTTGATTTATTGAAAGGGCTTGTAAGAACACAACAGAAACCTAAGGAAAATACTGTTAAAACTAAGAGCCACAGGTCCGAAGTTAAAACCCTCAAAGTGCCAGTTTGCATGTAAAGAAATAACAGTATCTATTAGGTTACACTATAAGTGACTTGGTGGACTTGCCACCTACTACAGAAAATTTATTGATAAATTCAGTGTTATAGCCAGGCAGCTATACAACTTATTAAGAAAGGATAAGTCGTTTTTATGGAAAACCGAACAGAATGAAGCATTCCAAACACAACAAAAGTACTCATTACCTTCCAGAAGCCAAGAAAGAGTTACACGAAGATGCATCAGATCAAGGTATAGCAGCAGTTTTGTTACAAAACCCACCCTATTTGCTATATGTCAAGAACTCTCACAAAGGTATAAATCTAGCGATAGTATGAGTTTAACGTATTTGACAATCTATATTTGGGGACAACATGTAAAAAAATTTTCAGATCACCAACCCCTATGTTATTTAAAAAGAATAAAAAATGTTATAAGCAGATTAGCTACATTGTGTTGCAAATTACAGGCCTACGAAATTATATATAAGTCAGGAAAATGCAATAGAGATTCAGACTGTCTGTCCAGACAACCCCAGTGGAAAGCTACAGAAGTAGATGAAAATAATGACAATGAAATACCGACGTTTTCACTACCCTTAATAGACATAACAGAGTTTCAGAAGGAAGATCCAGTTATCATAGATTTAATAAAGGCAGTACCAGATCCAAAGTATGGTAATTTACACAGGCCCTAATTTTGATTATAGGGGGCCCTAGGCCCCTTACGCAATCCGGGGCCCCTAATCATGAGCGCTCATAAAGCCAACTTCAGGCAGGAAGAGGGAGGGTAGTAAGCCAAAAAAAGGGTCGCGATCGTCGGTATCAAGAACTTCTCCTATTAAAAGTGACTTCTAATAAATTCTAATAGAATACTCGGGATCCATAGGGCAATTCCCCATGGCGCTCGTGCCCCACACAAGTGTTTTTTAAAATAATTTACGCAATAATATTTTTTATTATGCTTCAATGATATAAAAGAATTTTTTTAAAATTTCAAATAAATATGGTATACAAAGAAGCCGACATTATATCAAAGAACAAATCAATTGCCTTAATTTCGGATAAATTTCTTTGAAGGTTAAATTCTTGAAGTCATTTTAATCGAAATAAAAACTCCCTAAAGTAATTATTTTTATAAATATAAATAATATATTTTCCCAGAAACTATAAAGAAGCCGCCACCGTCGTCGAGGCGTGTAATTGAACGAATACCTGCAAGTGTGCGTTGGTGACGACTTCTTTATAGCGTTTAAATAATTTTAATTCATAAAAGAAAAAAAAACAAATTTTGTCAAATTTGCCCATATTTCTTTTTTTTGCTCTAAAAATATGAAGGTATTTCGCTGATTAAAAAAAAGGAAAAATTGAAATAACTTTTTTACCTTCGTTGTCCGAATTATCTATACCTAGTTCGATTTTACATGATGTTATTTGTTGATTTGCAAGAAAACAATTATTAATAATTAATTATCAAAATAAGTTTAATGGAATATGTATGTTAAATTTTGCGTAAAAAAATACAACACGCATGGGTACAAATACCTATTTTACCGATTAAAATTAAAAGCTTCAACCATTTTTATTGGATATTGTATTTTGATTTAGAGAAACATTTCTTGTCCTATGCAAAGTTTAGTGCATAAAATAATTTGTAAAAATCTAAGAATGTAGAAAAATATTACTGCAATAAGAAAAAATCATTAACTTTTCACTTTTTATACATTATTTTTTAAAAAATATTCGATCCTTAAACGAGGTAAATACCGAAAATCCCAGAGGGTTTTCCTTTTTTCGGCAATATAATTAAAAATGACCGCTAATTTTATTGTTTCATAAAGTAGAAATTTGTTCAAACGAAACAAGGGAATTGATGGTTAATATTTTTGATAAAACAAAAAGACGATGTTTGTACCAATGAAAATAAATAAATATATTATACAACTAATAAAATAATGAAGTTTCTACTTACCTAAAAATGATGGAAAAATATAATAACAAGCACATATTAGGTACAGCACTATCATCTTAAAAAAAACTAAAAAATTGTTACATTGGGATGCTGCTCAGCTCTAAAGGTTAGTCTTGGAAACAGTTGTCCAAGCGAGCATTGTTGGTTTTACCTTAGGATGAAAGGGATGAAAAATTATCTGGGAGCTGTTTTAGCGCGTGCGTTGTGACGTAATCAATAGAGCCAAAACGGGCCACATTTGCTGCTTTATGTGGCAGGGAGAAGGAAGAGTGGACACTAGGTATAAAACATGTTTTTTTTGGTGTAACGGGATTGTAGACACTATGACATGAATGAATACCGTAAAGATTGGTTTTCTAATTTTTACGGGATTAACCAGAATTGAAAACTACGATGTTTTTTTGCCACCATGAATCGTTTGAGAAGTGTAGCCTTTCCCAACTTACGTTTTAAATGGTAATACATAAGTATTAACATGAACGAGGTTTTTTGAGATAAAAAAAAACTAAAAAGATTGTTTAGATATAAACAAAGGTACCAACTAGATTTGGTACCTAGAATTCAAAGCTGTTTTAAAATTATGTTTTCAGTTATTTATCCTTGTGTTTGGAATTTAATTATTATATATGTATTCTTTAATGGGTATTAATTAAAATTTATTGTGAAGCTATAAAATTTGTATAATGCTGGATAAATAAAATTATTTTTGAATTTTGAAATTTTTGAAATAATACAACTTTGTCACGTACCTATCTTAATTTTAAGAACATATCAACTGTTTTCAAAATTAAGAAACTCAATGTATATGAGAGAATATGCTTTACGATAAATTAATGACTAATTAGATCTCGAAAACTAATAATCGATTGAGATGTTTATGCTACAAAGGGAAAAGTAAGATAACCAAGTCCCGGTCTCAACAAAAAAGACGATTTCTTCGATTTTCAAAATGCCAGTCAGGCTAAGCTCGTCCATCTCTACAGGAAGAACCTAATTACACGGAAAAATCTACTTGGTTTGATCCCAAGATTTGTTTTTGTTGAGACCGTGACTTGGTTATCTTACTTTTCCCTTTGAATCTATATCCGGTCTCTTTGAGAACTATGGACGATTTCTTCGATAAAGCACATACGTTAGGTCAGCGCTTTTTAGCACTCTTAAAATTGTCCAGAAAAAGGATTTAAGTAAGTGGGAAAAGAGAAATAAGTAGAATAGAGGAGAAAGTGTAGTGATATGAACTGTGTGTTTATTTAAGTAATTGATGTGAGATTTTTGTGTCGTGCTGGCGAGCAAACTGGGTGAAGGAATAATTATTTACCTACTTATTAACACTTCAGAAATATAAAATACTAAAATTACAGTTTTACTGTGGCTTTTTTTTAATTACATCAAACAGCTTTACTTTATTATTATTTTTTATATAATAAATCCTTACATCCTTTTGTTTGAAAAAATGTTCCTAGATCCTTAAAATTATAATTTCTTCTAATAAAAGGTGTTTAATGTTCTTAAGCGCTTAACCTTGACTCCCCCATCGAGTTTCTTAATTGTTAAATGTTATTTCTAAATTTCTTTTCTATATTTTTTTTATTTTAAATTTCCTTTTTTTTTGTCACTATATTTTTGACGGATTACCGACAATTAGACGCGGTCAATTGGGCGCGCGACAATTGGGCGCGGAAAATTGGTCGCTACGACAATTGGACGCGGTGACAGTTGGACGCGGCGACAGTTGGACGCGGCCACAATTGGACGCTGGGACAACTGGTCGCAAAGTATAGAATAATAAAACAGGAATAAAAGTGTCATATTTTATTAATAAAAATAACACATAAAATAAAAGCACAGAAGTTTGTCAAAACAAAAAAATCGCATATTTACACAATATAGACTATTAACAGAAGAAAGTGTATATATACAAATATTTGAAATTTAAAATTCCTTACACTTGCAATTGAAAATTGTGTGCAATGCCTCGCAGGTACTCTAAAACTGGTCTGTTGTTGTAATCAGCGACCACTGTTTTTATTCTTTGAGCAGTTTCTCGATACATCTTCTTTTGGGGATGCATTTGTCCAGCTATTAGTTGCTCTATTTTCAACCGATTTAGGCTGTTTTCTTTTTTTAAGGCATTGATAAATTTCCATATGGATGGATGGACAGCGTTGACGATGGACGAGAAACTATTATGCCAACCTTCAATGGCATTACTAGTTCGGGGAATGTCTCTTTCTACTAGTGCATAGACGTTCCATAGTTCAACACTGTACAGTGGCGGTCTTCGGCGTTGGCGTCCATCAGTACGACCTATCCAAGTGTCCTCAAAGTAATTTATGATAGGTACCAGCAAATCTTCATTCTGCACATAAAAGTTGCTATCGAGAATTTCTTGAAAAGCAGTTATTACATCGTTTGGTGGAACAAATGCTAAAGCTGGCAGTAAGCGCAGGTGTAAAGCAAACTCTGGATCCTTGCTGTATTTTTCTTGCAAGCCTGCCTGCTGTATATGCCTCCATATGCACTGGCTTAAATGGAAAAAGCATCCAAGTATTGAGGCGTCAGGAAATTCATCTTGTAGAGAATTTATTGCAGCTCTTTCAAAATCCACCATAATTGAAGCCGGTCGAAGGCCCGATTTAAGCGCTTTTAGAGCTTGAAAAAGTCAGACGTACGTGGCTTGTTTCTTATTTGGAAGAAGGGCATAAATCGTTGGTATAACGTTGCTATATTGAACACCATGTAACAAAAGAATTCGGTCATCTCCAGGGCCACTGTCAAATTGCAAAAATTGTTCACCTTCAGTTCGTGTGTACTCTTCAGGAATATCAAGCTCCACTAGATTTCTAGGATTTGCTGGAACATGGTCTGCTCTCTGTCGTACACGCTGTATAGTTCTCTTTAAGGAAATGACTGAAGGCAACTGAGCTGATACTGATGGTGGTAAACCTGAGGACATGGTAGCTACTATCGTCTGAGTGGATTGCTCGATCTGTTGTGAGTTTTTCTTCATTTTTTCAAGTGCTATTTTGGCTTGAACTTTGGCGGCATCAGCGACATGTAGATGAGCTGTATTATGGACAACTTCTTGTTGCACCGAATGCACTCTTCCTGGGCAGCGATTCTTATTGTAATCAGCACATTTCAGATTGTTTTTTCTCCGACAATACGCTCCCTTTTGTGTAAGAAACCATCGTATAATAGCATTGGGTTACCCCTTTCACTTTTTACAAACTCAAGAACCATGTTAACAGTAAAACAGTCTTATCACTTATGAAAATTGGAGTATTCGATCTTTGAATATATAGGCCATAGGCTATAATCCCTTTATTACCTATTTTAATGGTTTCCCTTATTACCTATTTTAATGTATGTTCTTACTTATAATTATTTTATTAATTATGCCTAATTATTTCTTTATTGCCTATTATACATAATGAATTTAATCCCTTAAATTTTGAAATGGTTTTTATTTATTATTGAAATAATTTATCCCTTTGTTATACCTACAGGTATTTGCAATAATACTTATACAAACTATTTTTATTTTTGCATGCGTCCAATTGTCGCATGCGTCCAATTGTCACATGCGTCCAATTGTCCCACGTCCAATTTTCGCACGCGTCCAATTGTCGCGCGTCCAATTGACTGCGACCAATTTTCCACGTCCAATTGACGCGAGACCATTTTTGACATACATTATTGTAATGATTCTTACTGGCTTTGATTATATTTGTATAAATAGGTAATTCTGCAATAAATGATTATTTAGATATAATACTTTTTTACCACTGACGTTGTCAATGTTCGCTTGAGAATGTTTTTTTAATAACAATAGAGATATTAATAAAGTAGTAGAGTTTAGTGTCCGTATAAGTAAAATAGAAAGACAATTTTAGGGGTAGGCGGACAAAATAGTGCGCCTATCGTTTGTATTAAAGTACACAGGGACAATGACAGACTGTTTCGTCCTTGTTAGGACTTATCACAAAGCCAAAACCTGTAAGCAATTCCCAATACAGCGAAAATATGCTGTCAAGATATTTTTAAAAATAAATATATGATGAAAACCTAAGTATCGCCATATGTAGGAATCAACTCAATGAAAAAGATAGCCATCAGACATGAAAACATAGAACTAACAACCAAGTACGTTAGGCCAACACATCCAGTATAGGAAACATTTTTGCGCATCCCTACACTTTGTTTACGGATTTGTAGATTCAAATATAGATCGCGCTGCAGTAGCCTACTGGGGTGCCGCACTATCCGTAGTACAATGCGAAAGATATTAATATTAGTTATTTCACCTCGACTTATTTCTCCGCATGGAAAGGTGCACGTCCCGTCACCTGGATCCTTCATTCTTTACGCACATCTTGCTTCATATTAACGGACGCGCAGCTTAAATAAGGAGGGTAAAAGTGGGGAACGGTATTTTTAATAAAACAACTATATGTAGAGATAGCTTTATTAACGACATAATCTTTAACATTACTTTAATGATAATCCCACCACGACATCAGTAAGTTTTCAATAGGTATATAAACTCGATACAAAATATGGAATACAAATAAATAATGAATAATGTTATTTGGTAAACATTAAAGATTTCATAATCGTGCTTAACCTAAAATATTTTGATGTAAACCTATTCTAATATGTACAAATATGATAAATGGTAGTGCAATAATCTATTACCTTAAAAGTAATTTGAACAAATAGTAATAAAAAAATATGTTGCAATAAATATCTGCAGTGAAAATCTTAAAAAGTCAAGTACATTATGAATGTTTACTCCAAGAGCTTGAAACCATGCAAATAAAACATGTTCTTTTTAAATCACAGCGCGCGTTTGATTCTTTAAGCAGCGACTGCTCCCGCTCAGACACAAGAGATCAAGCAAGTGATGATTATTTTGGTGACACCAGGGTAGAAAACAAATTAATATAAAATGTATTAAAAAAATTAACTAAATGATAATTTTATATTACAAACTTCAGACCAAAAAGTAAAATATATTAAACTATCCATTTACGAAGCGGACTTTAATTTGTTCGAATAATTACGATCGCAATATACAGCGTGATCAGTTAAGGGTACGGAGCGGCCATATCTCGGAAACTACTGGGCATAGAAATTTAGGAAAAAAATAATGATAACTAAAGTGGCCATGAGAAAATTCTGGAAATCATTTTTAAGTTCCGCATTTTGCCGCAAGAGGGCGTAATTGAAAAGTAAATTTTAAAATTTCACATTAAGGTAGGGGGGGAAGCTGTTGAAAGTGTAATCATTTAAATCGCTGTAACTTATAAACGACTTATCCGATTTTAGCAAACTAAAGACTGTTTGGAAGAGAAATGTATGCACTTTCGCCAATCGTATTTAGTTGTCCATAATAGTTCTCCAAAAAAATGCTAGAGGGCGCAATTTGTAATAATTACACA
Organism: Polydrusus cervinus; assembly: GCA_935413205.1. NCBI lineage: Eukaryota > Metazoa > Arthropoda > Insecta > Coleoptera > Curculionidae > Polydrusus > Polydrusus cervinus. The sequence goes on along the minus strand of OW284516.1, from coordinate 53,581,946 downwards.
TTTTTTGATTTTACTCCGAAAAAATAAATCATACGGTATAATTATGATACCATAATCGAAAAGTAGATGAAATTTGCTAGAACAAATATTAAAACCGCAGCTCGATATCTCCGTTTGTTTCAGCGTTATCGCCAATAGAATAATTTTATTAAACTTTAATGAAGAAGCGAGTGGGACGCCACTGATATTTTTCCATGTGGATATTATTTCTAATTAGCCTGGTCAATTCTGCATAAAAATGGTATCTTGCGTTTTTCTCCTCAGGCACACCGTTCTTAATTAAAATATTTAACAATTTTTATAAAACAAAATTTTTCATTCTGAATGTTAATAATAATAGTAGAGCTAATTAAATTTATTTATTTTATATATATATACCTTAAAGTGGAATTTTCAGAGAACAGGAGCCACGAGGTGGGCCCCTCGGCTAGAGAGGGGAGCGGTTAAAATAGAATTAAAACCCCCGTAATATCTATTTGTACTCTATGATGCATAAAAGTGGCCTGTGCCTGCACCCTTAAAAAATAATTTAAAGTTGTGCAAGTCTGATTCGTGATTAAACGGCTAATAAGACTCATACGCACTAAACTTTGATAATGTAACAAATATAATTTGGCAGGCAGGCAACTTCTATTTCAGTTTTAAATATCAAAAACACTTTTAAAAAATCATAGGGATTTTCTATTTAAATTTAATACTTTTTATGGGATGGCAGTAACAGTAAGCATGCGTGTGATCAAACACTGGCCGCCAATTTCAATCTAATAATCTCTTAATAAATCCGAAGTTATTTGTTTCCAACATAAAGAACTAATTTAGTGGCATGGCACGCTTATAACTAAATCCCGTGGCATAAAGTAGATGTGAATCCAAAATAGAAATGCAAACTACAGTTTCTCATTGCAACACATTTACATAAACTATAAATAAACACGATGAGAGATAGTTTGTACATAATCTTGGTTACAAACTAAAACTATTTACACAGTTTAAAAGATGAATCAGTCTTCCAGATTGTAGTAATCTACTACATAATTATACAAGTAATATTTTTTTTATTAATTTTCATCAAATAATTGACTGATTTATATTCATTTTCTATAATCTACAATACTAGTAGAATTTACATTTGGGTGTTTGCATGTTTTAATTTTAATTAAACTATAGGCAACCTTTGTGATGTATGCAGTATCTACGTCGGTATTAGGCATAACCACAATCGAAAAGGTATAATATTTAATTAGAACCCGGGGGTAAATTTTCACTAAAAATGTGTTTTACCTATAAATGTAAAAACTCTGACAAAATGCAAAAATAACAATAAAACAAAACACTAGATGTAACTATAACGAAGGGCGTAGATAATTTAATTTTTTTTATGAATAACTCAAATCAACGCAATAATACACCCGCTGACCGATGCGATGAGGTGACTTTGTAAATTGTTCAACTCTTTAAAAAATTAATTTCTAAGAAATAATGACCCGATATTGATAGCGGGGTAGATTTACTTCAGAAGTGCAAAGAAGAGACATTGCTTTGCAAAGGGGTAGATCTACCTTGAATGTTTCGGAAGGGGGATAGCTCCCCTTATCTATGGCCTTGAGCAGAACACATCGCTACAGGCAAAAGCGTGTAACTTAATTATTAGGCCAAACTTTAACGTCTATTTTTTAAATAAATTAACTATAACCTTAAGTCCAAAATTACTGTCAGTGATTCATCGCGTTCATATACAGGGTGTCCGGTAGCTTATGGGCCGTAGAGTAACTGGAGATACTAGACATCAAACTAAGCCGATTAAGTCATCAAGTTTTTTCGGATTGTTACTCGTTCTAGAGATACAGGGTGTTGAAAGTAAAAGTTTATTCCCGAAAATAAGCCATAATTTTAAAACGGTTTAATGAATCGAATTGAAAGTTGGCAATGTTATGTTTTTATGAGCAAGAAATAAGAATTTGTAGAAATTTTTAAGTTTCAAACTAGAGGGCGCTAGTTGCATACACATAAAATCTATATCATCATAAATCTATGATTTTTTTTTCTTACCTGTAATATTAGGTGTTTTTTCCATTATAATTTCTTAAAAAGGGCATTTTTTGAGTCAAAAATATGTACTTGATTGATCTTAATATCTTTAACGGTTTTCGAGATATTTCCCTTTAAACATCCCAAAGCATAAAAAACATAGTACAAAACTAAGTTAATAATACATAAATTATATACACCCTGTATCTCTAGAACAAGTAACAATCCGAAAAAACGTATATGACATAATCGGCTTAGTTTGACGTCTAGTATCTCCAGTTACTCTACGGCCCATAAGTTACCGGACACCCTGTAGAATGCAGCAGGTTGTATGACGTTAGAGAAAACAATTCCAGTGTATTTCTGAAATTCTAATAGAGAAGAATATTTATTTTCATGTATTTTTTTCCGCTGACTTCATACTACGCGCTGCTATGAAAGCGATGAGTCACTGACAGTAATTTTGAACCTGAAGTATAAACTATAAGACTGTATTCATCTTTCGTTACGGTGGTAACGTCTATTGTACTAAGATTTACTATTGTGCGAAATGTAGTGGTAAAAAGTTAAAATTAGGCATGTAACTGACCGTACTTTTTAAACCCGGCTGCATTGGGTATTCTCCTAATTAGGGTCTAACGAAATAATATACAGGTAATCAATCAGTTTACTAATTTTTATTTTTTTACAAGGCAGTAAGCAGCGTGGAATAAACTACTCGGATATAGGTCGTGTACTCGTTACATCCCTAGTTAAAATAATGTGTTCAACTATACATTCTACTACTTAAAAAGAAATAAATATTTAACTAATATAGTCACTAAAAACATACTTTTGTGTAATTACTTAAACCAATTTTCTGGAATATTTTTGAACTGTATAAAGTAGACTTTGGTAAACTCCTTATTCGATAAATCGCGGACGTTTGTCCGGTTTCGCTAGAGACTGGTTGGCAATCATTTTTGAACGTTAAATTATATATTATTTGACATACACTGACAGTGGTTAAGAAGGTCCCACAGTGGGTTACTTTTTGACGCCCATATTGCAAACTATTGGCTTCATTTTATTTATTATTTAAAAAATATATTCCTGGCATTGTAGGGTTTTCTAAATGCAATAATTATACCGAGAAAAGGGAAAACCATAACCAAGGTAAGGATAAAACGATGGGTCCCTTGCGGATCTCTAAAAGAATAAATTACAAATATAAAATCTTGCAATATAGGCGCAAAATTAGCACACAATTTTATGCGAGAAAGAGTTCCTTTATTTTGTTTACATTTATTTACATATTTGTAATATCTGTAATGTACATACAAACTAGTGGTAAACTTTATTATTATAATTTGGAGTGAATAATAGTTATCGGCCACAATTTGTGCTACTAGAAATATACGGGAATTTAGAATTATTATAACCATTTCCCGTATTGAACGTCACATCCGTAACTGTATACTTGATAAGTATACTTGAGCGCTAGTTTGCATTATGATCACATCGAGGTTACACGCTCAAATATAATTATCGGCTGATTAACAAGCCTGCCTCATATTATAATTATTGTGGTATAGTCCGCAGACGATGCTTTGGCAATAGTTGGTTTGTTACCAGAAAGTTTAAAAAGGCAGCAAACGTCGTATATTGTATAACATAAAAACCGATTGAGGAAACGAGAACGATATTCATATACCGTAAAACGGGGGGAAATTGACCGATTTGCAACTTTAGAAGGAATTATCTTTGTGTAAAATTAGAAAAAAGGGTATTGATGTGGGCTATATTACAGGCCTTGAAGTATATTATTAATACTTACATTAATTAAACACAGTTTTTTAGGTTTTGAGGTACAATTTAAAAAAAAATCTATATGGTCAACTTCGCCCCGCACAGGTGTGAACTTGACAGAGTATTGAATTTGCATGATAAATAGCTCGCATTACAGTGAGGGGCGTAGTTGACCACCGCAGTAGTCGTGAAAATGTACTGTTAAATATTTGCATTTTTTTTTCAACTAACACAAACTAGGTACAAACAAGTAAATAATAAAACAAATTAACATAACTATTGAACACTTCAAAATAATAAAGCAAAAACTTCATTGAAGACTGTAAATATCGAATAAAAATGCATGTCTATATGATATTGAATGGCAACAAGTAATTTTCAAAAGAAAGTTCGCCCCTTATGCCTATCTGAGGTTAATTAAACCCCTTTTTAATATTAAATATAGGCACTTCGTCAACGTCTTCTTTTTGGGACCACACAAATATGCTTAAATATTTTTTGGCAGCTATATTAGCACATAATGTCTCTTCTACTACCTCAGATCAACATAACTCTAAGACTCTAAGGTCGCCTGAGTGTACTGTTTAAGCCGCTTGGTGCCATCTTTTCATTGGTACACTTTTGGCATATTTTGCTAAGCGCTATTATAACCTAAAGCCATACAAAATAATATAACCTAATGGGTCCAAAAACATTACTATCAATTCGGACTATCGCAAATAGACGGAGTGGATGTAAAACGCGATGAGCTTGTTGCATTTCGGGTTTTAACTCGTCGTTTTAACTTGTCGGTTAATTTCACCCACGCGGTCAACTACACCCCAAATTTAAGAAAATTATAGGTAGTTTTAGACATTTTCTTTTTACTCAAAAAAAACTAAATTTTTTAAAATTTAGTTAGAGGGGATAACTTATGTAATAGAATAGAAATCATAGACGGGAACGAGATAACTATCACTTGACAGATCAAAGTTTGACCACCTTGTTTTTATGGCTTAATACAGTGGAATAAGGAGTATACAGGGTGTCCGGTAACTTATGGGCCGTAGAGTAACTGGAGATACTAGACATCGAACTAAGCCGATTAAGTCATATAAGTTTTTTCGGATTGTTACTCGTTTTAGAGATACAGGGTGTTGAAAGTAAAAGTTTATTCTCGAAATTAAGCCATTATTTTAAAACGGTTTAATGAATCGAATTGAAAGTTGGCAATGTTATGTTTTTGTGAGCAAGAAATAAGAATTTGTAGAAATTTTTAAGTTTGAAACTAGAGGGCGCTAGTTGCATACACTGGGCTTCATAAATCTATGATTTTATTTCTTACCTGTGATATTAGGTGTTTTTCAATTATAGTTTCTTAAAGAAGGGCATTTTCTGAGTCAAAAAGGTGTACTTGATTGATCTTAATATCTTTAACGGTTTTCGAGATATTTCCCTTTAAACATCCCAAAGCATAAAAAAACATAGTACATAATTAAATTATTATTTTAATTATCAAAAAAAAAACTTATACTAGATACTAGACATCAAACTAAGCCGATTAAGTCATATAAATTTTTTCCGATTGTTACTTATTCTAGAGATACAGGGTGTATATAATTTATGTATTATTAATTTAATTATGTACTATGTTTTTTTATGCTTTGAGATGTTTAAAGGGAAATATCTCGAAAACCGTTAAAGATATTAAGATCAATCAAGTACACCTTTTTGACTCAGAAAATGCCCTTTTTTAAGAAAAAAGAAACTATAATTGAAAAACACCTAATATCACAGGTAAGAAAAAAAATCATAAATTAATGAAGCCCAGTGTATGCAACTAGCGCCCTCTAGTTTCACACTTAAAAATTTCTACAAATTCTCATTTCTTGCTCATAAAAACATAATTTTGCCAACTTTCAATTCGATTCATTAAACCGTTTTAAAATTATGGCTTTTTTTCGAGAATAAACTTTTACTCTCAACACCCTGTATCTCTAGAACGAGTGACAATCCGAAAAAACTTATATGACATAATCGGCTTAGTTTGATGTCTAGTATCTTCAGTTACTCTACGGTCCATAAGTTACCGGACACCCTGTATAGTTTTTCACGTTATTTATATCCGAAAAAACTTATCCCAGAATATTTTATTTAGTTTACTAGGTTATTGATAGGAAAAAATGAAGAAAAAATATTTTAAAAAATTAGGGACGAACTTATAACCGAAAATATCTTTTCTTGTAATTTTGGTCAAGTTGACACCATCGATCAACTTCCCCCCGTTTTACGGTATACGTTAAAATAATTGAAATTTATTCCTCAAGATTGGCGATAGAAAAGAATCGCGGATAGAAAACTAGATGGTTTGACAAAATGCCGATTTTAATTATTATAAAGAAAACAAAGAATAGTGTACAAGTGTTAAAACTTTTTCTACTACTCTTCATCAAAATTAAAAGAAAAAAAAAGTTTAACTTCGTGTTCTTTTAAAGTTTTAATTTTGTTTCCCGTAATTTTTTTTACGCAAGACTGGTTACAACACGCGACTTGAAAAGTCATACAATCTTTTAATGTATAGGTACTGCACATACAGCGCTTGTGCAAGTATAGAGCTCGAAAATTTAAATGGTCTCAAGTCACCTGTGCAAGCCTAAACACTTGTGCAATAAAATGGCCTAATATAATTGCGCAAAACTCTAGCTTAAGCTTATTTGTTAAGATTGCAGTTACGCGTGGGGCACACATAAAGGACTAGAAAACACACATAATAAAAATAGTGTCAATTTAATGAGAGAAGATGGAAAGCCGAAATAAGAAAATAAAATTGTAAAATTCTTTAACTGAACTCATCAATAACATCGAACGTGCGGCGAAATCTCAGGTAAACGAATATAAAGATTGAATTATATCGCAAGGCAAATAGATACAGCAAATCCATGATAACCAGTGTGGTATCTGATGCAACTTATCAGACAATTATAAATCCGCATATAGCTCTAGGGCAACAATTTAATGAGTCGGTTTTAAAATTTGTAATGATTTTTATATATTAGGACATAATTCTACGCATATTGCTACGCTAAGCTAAAGCGCTTATTTAATGAGTTAAATTAAACAGTGGCAAAAGGAGAAAATACTGTTTCAGATTTTACGATATGCAAAATTTTGCACATTCTAGCCAGTTAATTTGAGAATTTTTAGTCAAGCCGGATGTTATTGATAAAGGATAACCTACATGGTGAGTATAATGCTTCAGCAGTGCATCTTTTCAAGAAACGTTACCAAAAGAGAGATAGCTAAATTAGGTAAAAAAGACAAATCAAGACTGCTCGAACCAACGGACGATGAAAAATTTCACTAACAAGGTAAAAAGTTTTGAAAATTGCGATTTTGTTAAAATTCCTTTCATTTTCAACGATGAACAGTGAGTAGCCGTAGAGGTTGACATTTTAATTTTAGAACAGACATTCATCACTAAAAATATATTCGAAAATGCTTTCTATGATATTTCCATATTGGAGTCGGTCATAAAAATTTAAAATGTAGTCGTTTTAGCGCGTTTTGATTTTTTTTATTGCCTTTTAAAAATTCAGTCTTAAAATGTGAACAGAAATAAAAGGTAACAACAGAATAGGTATGTTATTATTATTGGCATTATCTGGACCATAACTACACACCAAATTAAGCAAATCGATGCAGATAAATCACTCTCATTCTTTAGGAAATTAATTTTTGCCATTTGTAACATTTCTGAGTTTGGTTAGCATTTGGTAAAAAACTGTACTATTTTGTAACAAAATAGATGAGTCGAAACTTGGAATTTTTCAACTGTAATTTTATTAAATACAGCGACACTTCTCGCATTACAAACTTGGTACAAATCAATAGATTCCAATAGGAAGTTATGAAAGAAAGAAATGATCATTTCTAGCAAGATAGGGATGCACAATAAGCTATGAGGCTGACCATACTGTACCAACTGTAATAGTAGGAATGGATGATTTGGAAAAAAGTTAAAAATACAAAATATAAATGTACTTTTTCCACCCTAGCTCTGGTGGTAACTGACATTTGACATCACTTAAGGGTTTCAAATGAATAGCCACAAAAACAACCACATTATTTATTACGTTCATAGATAAGTAAGTTGACAATAGACGCAACATTCCTCATGTATCATTGTTACACAATATATTTCCAAAGTCTATAATAAAATTACCTACCTCTTTTACAGTTTCATCTTAAACGTCTCTGGGTACATCTTATCTGATTGCTAAGTTAGCTAAGAAACCCCTCCTTGGGCATTTTAAGTCGTATCCAATTAATACGCTAGAGAAAAAAATAGTTCTTTTTTATATTTGGTCCCAGACACCCTATAATTATATTAATTCTTTAATTCATATGTCAGATAAACACTAACCGATAAACCGATAAACAAAGACGACCGACAAGATAATCTAACAAAAAATTTGAAATTAGGTTATTTCTAAAAAATTTAAATGGCTCTTCTATAACCGTGAAAAATGATTCATTGTCATTATTTTTTTCCCATGACCCCGTGTGCAAAATATTTTGCATATTAGGATGCAAAATATTTAGCACATCATATAAGTACTTATTATAAATTGAAATATTGCTGTCGTAGAAATCTCCACAACGGTTATGTAAAAATCAAGTGGGTTGCCAAGTGACGTGGTTCGTAAAAATCAAGTTGTCAGTTTGTCAAGTAGTATGTCACGAACTAATCATAAAAAATAAACTTCTTTTAAAACATTTACTCTATACCGTGAAAAATCTCGCAGTTAGTATAAATCATAAAAATAACCACAACTTATATCTTCTAGGAATAATCCATGTCACTCCAAAGAACCAATTTCTAAGATATCTTAGCCCATATTCCTCCAATTTTGCACCGTTTGGCAAACTTTTAGTAATATTACTTCTCCACCAATGAATATTTCTGCTCAATCTTAAAACATTTAACATTTCTTATCTTGGTCAATTTAAGGTACACTTTATTGACCAATCTCCCACCTTTATCTCCAGGACTTGGTATGGTATGCTTTCGCTCCTACTTCTATGAAGGGTCTTCATCATTTTTCTTTAATAAATAATCTCCTTAGAAAGCTCTATGGGGATGTCACTAACAATTTCCTATTATTTATTCCAACACAGGCTATACTTCTCCTGAAGATGAATGTGTATACGTTCGAAACATGTAGAGTGTATTGAAAAGTTTTCTTATCAAATATATATTAGTTAATGTCGACTTAGAGTATTATTTCTCCCCATTTAACTTACCACTTCGCTTCTTTAAATATATTATAAGATCTATATGTATTGTATGCCATGGAAGGAAAACTAAGAAATTGACATTTTTCCAGCCCAGATAAAAAAATGTATAATTCATTTTCATATTTTATTTCTGAATGAAACATGCTTAGAAACAAACTTTTACCACATTAAAAATGTAAACTACGAAAAAATATATATCTTGTTTCATTGTCTTGAGGAATAAAATATATTTTCCGAAACGTCGGAAAATTAAAATGTTTCATTTGCCCCTTAAGAACGTAGTCTAGGCAACATTCTACCAATAATTAATTTACCTTCGCCATTCTTTCAGCTGAGTAATTTTCCTGGTAAATCTTATGGCCGATAGATTTTCGCTTTTATTAAAATTATATTATAATATTTCAGTTATTTTTTTTTTTTGACTAAAAGTTGTGAACTATAATACTTCTAATAGAAGTTTGCTCCAAATGACGAGATTCAAAACTGTGTTAGTTATCGTATTTTTTTATATTTAATAGTCGATTTAGGCCATGTTATAGGCAAAAACCTAAAAAACTGGAAACTTAAACATATTTTTTTATATAACTATTACTTCTGTACCTTCTATTCCACTAATAATTCATTATTTTTTTAATAAAACAAAAAATATGCTTATCGTCGTGTTTCTGTTAGCGGCATTTCCATAATGCAACGTAGCAAGTTAAATACGCCGAGCTGAGTCAGACGGGTCTTTCAGAAGGATGCAACATCTAAGCTTTTATTTTCTCGTTTTATAGTATAATATTATATACAGTACAATCTCGGTAACGTGAACACAAAAAGTTCTAAGGAGTTCATATTAACGGAACGTTTATATTAGCGAAGTTAACAAAAAATACATATCTAACAACTATTATTGTACCTAGCATACTACATAGTGTGTATTGATACAATAACCTAACCTAAGATACTTAACTAATCTTTTATAGCAAGATTTTTCTGCTTTTACCCTTAATTGAGCAAACGGAAGAAAAACATTTTGATTTTCCTTTTACATTGACCACTCTGTAGTATAAACAGTGTTATTCATACTACAGAGTGATCAATGTAAAAAATATTATGTTCACATTACTGAGTCGTTCATAAGAGTGCATATTCATATTACCGCGATTGTACTGTAATTTGTTTCGATTCGCTATTTTTACGCGGTTCATTGTGAATATTACGATGACAATGCATGATTTTAAAATACATTGTGAATAAGTAGTATGTTTGTTTAAAATGAAAACATACGTATAGGCTGGGGCTCCTATTTGTTAAAAGTAAAAGGGTGAGAGAGAAGAGGGAATAAAATGTGGTTCAGGAAAAAATGTCAAAAGGTTGGATGGAGTTGAGAATAGAAAAAAATATTTATTATTGATTGGTGTTAAAATTAATAATAAAGATTCAGAGTCGATTAGTTATAGAAATGTCAGTTTGTTGAGAAAATGCTATGAAGCTCAGATGTACAGGGTGTTAATAAATTAGAAAAACATGCTTTAAGATAAAAGTACCATTATTTTCTTAGCAAGAATTATATTAAAAAAATATTTTATAATGCAATATAAAGTCTAAATAGAAGTTAAAAAAAATCGAATGTCGTTTTAGAGTTTAAAAAGGACCAATAAAATAGTTTGATATACCCAGTATAAAGAAGGTAAAAAAAGCGCTGGTAAGAGGGAATATATATTTATCAAATGTTGAGTATCTATTGAACGAAATTCGGGCGACATGTGTGGAAATTGAAGACATTTTTCTTTTCAAATCTGTTGTTCAGTAAAGTAAGTAGGTGCGATTGGGTAGGCAGATATAATATGAATGCCGAATTTATGGAAAAATAATATTAGTCTATAACGAACTTCACTCAAGCAACTAAAAAACAATTAACTTGAAACTGGTGTAAGGTTGGGAGAAAAAGTTAGCAGCCAAAGTACCGAACATTGTCGAATGGTCAGTGGCGTCGGACTATTGAAAAGAGGTATATACGAATATAAAAAAAAACATTTGGATTGGAGAAGCACTAATAGCACTAAAGATTAAATTTAGGGGCGTTCACTCGCAAGCCGTTTCAAGTTTTTTTCCATTTTTGACTGCTGACTTATTTTAATTAATTTCTCGAAATCTAAATTATATTGCTTTAACAATTTAAAAGTTTGACACTTTGTATAATTCGTATTAATTAAACTTTGTTGACAAGGCAGTTAGATCTTATTTAATAAGTACCTTGTAGGATCTTCCTAAGGACGCACTATTTTTATTTTTCATTCATTTTTAAAACTGGTGGTTCTGATCTATTTTTTAATTTATTTTCTTTTCGCTAATATCACTGAACCGATTGCTATAAAATTCTTGTTAAATAAATAATAATAATATATAAAGTGCCCCAATTAGCAAGAAAATACATATATATGACATGTAATTTAAAAAAAATATATCATGACGTCACACTTTTTGGGACACCCTGTATAATTAAAAATAATTTTCGAAAACGCGTTCTAGGATACTGGTAAAGTCTCCAAAACATGAAAAGCCTAATTTAATTAATAACTCTGCGCCTCGTCTCAGATATTTTATACCTCCATGGACCACTTTCTTACCTGGATGATGACTCATCTCTCCGTATCGATTGTGGTGAATTTAAAAATTAAAATAAAATATTATAATTATGAATTTTACAGGTGTTGTTGATAGATTTGGCGTAAAGTATTGTTTGGATTAGTTTACATTTTGGACCGAGAGAGGCCGATGCAGTAAATCATGATATCCTTCTAGTGTAGACTTCGCTAAGTCCAAGTAACAACAACACAACAATGATATTTTTATATACAAAAATAACTGTTAAAATTTTATCAAAATCATCCCATCCTTTTTCAAAATTCCAAATTTCGAGTCAATCACAAGCCTCAAACTTTAAACTATACTTTTACTTACTATAAATTTAAAAATATTTGGGGCCAATTTGAAATTAGCCATAATGATTCCGACGCCGCCAAGTGGCGATTTTGAGAAACCTTGTCGGCTAACGACCGGTAATAGTTATTTACTTGTTAACTGCAAACATGTTTCTGGCTGCATTTATTCATTATTCATAAAAAAATGAATAAATTAACTGTAAGCAGCCAAAAGAACTTACAAAATTAGATATCTTCCTTGCACTAAACTGTCAATAATGTTTTTCAGAGTCATAATTTTCCACAAAAACGTTCACTATATATATGTATGTATAAACGTTCTAACTATTTACATCAACGCTCCAAGAAAACCCATCAATTATTCAAACACATACAAATGCCTTAATAAGATATTGCTTAATAAAAATAGGTACCTATTTAGGTTTTGAGTATTTCCATATGACGATAATGATGCATGAAATATGATGATTTCTCTGGTATAATACAGGACTATGCTATCGGCAGCCAAAAAACCACTTAGGTCCTTAGCAACTACCTGGGCGAAAATATGCTCATGGAGTTTGTGTTCGTCCTTTTTCTTATTAGGCGAGCCGATACTGAAAGAAAAGTTTGAGTAAGAAGATGGAATATTAACACATTGACGACCGACGCGACGGTCAAAATACGGAACTTCCTGGGAAACCATTAAAAGCGGTGGGTAATTACAAAAAAATTATATTTTTGGGTTGTAGGGCTTTTATAGATCATTTTTTTCGCACTCAAAATTTTCTAAAATACCGTCCAGTACACTGGAACCAACGAAATAAATCAGTCGAGTCTGAGGGTCCGCGCCAAATTTTAAACACATTTAAATGAGTTAAATTAGGTGTCCAGTAAACTGGACGCGGTCTCCACGGAAAGAACATGTCCAGTATACTGGACGGTGGTAGTCAATGTGTTAATAGAAAAAAGACAATATTATAGTAATTCAGCGATTCACGATGAGCGTCCATTAGAACTATTCGGCAAACTGCTAAACACTTCCTTATCAAATCTTCAAATTTTGCGTGTACATTTTAAATACAGGGTGGCGCATCGAAAACAAAACAGAGACATTTACTGGCAGCTCAGAGAAAAACGCTCAGACCCGTCGATTTTATTTTCGAGGGGGATACAAAATTGGCAAAAAATCACGTGCATTATGCATGTATTAAGACGACTCCTTAACAAAATAGCAATTGCAATAGTACCTGCTAGGTCTTGCGGCAGAAGCGGTCTGTCAATTACCCTTTCCAGCGCCTCTATCCAGTAATCCCGGTCTATCTCAGACTGTGCCGAGAGATTGTATACTCGATCTGGAGTTGTTAGCATAAATGAGAACCCTTGGTCTTTGACGCCCATTGATACTCCAATTCTTATACTGTAGCCATCAGCGGCGTGTCCTAAAAACAGGTTTTTAGATACAATTCAATTCAATCTTTGTCATTTCGAAGAACTTAATTTTACGTGTTAAAAGTAATTTAAAAGCGAAAAATAATGAATTGAACATATTCTGAAAATATGCCTCATTATTCATCAGAAAAAGAAATGTTCATTTTGAAGTTTAATTAAATCCTGACAGAATTGAAAAAATATACGATTTAATCAACGACATGCCTCGAATCAAAAATTACGTCAGAAGCTGTGACGTGCATCCAGCCAGTAATTGTACGGACTTTAGTCTGTTGGCAAGTGGATGCTGAATTTTGCTTCGGCTGAGAGTGCATTGCTTGTTTATTCGAATCAAATTTACAGGTTTTACGATGGAAGGCAGGTAAAAAAGTCTTTATTTACGTAATTGATTATAATTTTGTTTGCAATATTTTTCAAGAATAGATAATTAATTTTTACCAGATTATTTAGTTACTCAGAATAATAGATTTATCGAATCAAAAGTAATATAGCAAGAGGCAGCAAGGTCTTTATATCTATTTCTAATATTATCTTAGCTTTACTTAGGACATGAATTGACAGTGCAAAGTTATGCGGGTTTCCAAATATAAAAATATTTTGCTCACAAGCACCACAATAAAACGGGTAGTTTTTCTTCATATGGCACTTAACAACACCTAACAAGTATTGTATTGATACAAAAAATGTATGTTCAGCACTTTAACCTTGTCATTGAGCCAAGAAAATTAAACCTCATCAGCAAAACGCATGAAGATTACCCATATAGTTTTGTCCAGCTAGATTGGTAAAATTCCTTACATTATTTAATTTATTTCTAATTAAGCAATGTAGCATATTGTTTGTAACTGAGCACAAATATAAATTAGGTAAGGTCCGGACTCCACATGTAGCTAATTCGATGTTAATCAACCTAGTGTATGACTGAATGACATATATGCATTACTGTCAATTCTGATGACAACTTTCAGTGGTGATATTATATCTTCATTTGTTAATTATATTGATATGGTATTAAGTTATCATTAGTTTTGATGATACATGAACTAAATATAACTGAAACTTTTTTTTTGTTATTTTAAATTAAGATTTTTCGCATAAAACATTTAAATAACAGTTTACCCCAAAAAAAAATGTATATAGAAAGTAGACAGTAAAAAATGTATTTTAAGAACCTACCAATGAAAATTTCGCCTTTTGGATTTGCATCCATAGGATCATCATGGTACATCAATTTTCTATTATCTAACGTAAACCATCTTTTCTTAAATCCATCGTTAATCCGAGGGCCGGTTTTCCACAACCAACCTTCTTTGGCAAAATCTTCTGTCAGATAATTTACCAGGTCGCATTCACTTGCTGAAGGATAAGCAACCTAAAAACTCCAATTTATAAAAATCCTCAAAGTGGGTTGGTTATCCTCTTAATGCCAAATATATAGGGCGGTAATACTTTTGGTAATTAATTAATAGTTTCCTCAATTCACTCATACTTATTTCGTTACAACATCTTATTTGTTTATAATAATAATTTATATGTCATTTTATTTTACACTGTTATATAATTTCTGATTATATAAACATTTTTTACTAGCGACTGACTAGGACAGATATCAAGGCATGCCTTGATGGGGCTGCTGTTGCCCATAGGTAAAATAGAATTAACTTTTTGTTTGTTTTTGATCGGGCAGTTCAAGTAATTTACACACTGCCATGAGAGAGTTTGATTTAAATTGTATTGCTCAAAGGGTTTTTGACTGATTTATCAATTTTTTTGTGCTAAGGTTTGTTGAAAAAGCGTTCGAAAAAACAGCTTAATTTATTCAGGTAAGTGTAGCGTGTTTTGCTTTTAGGCTTGAAGATTTTTAGAAACTTCTAGGTAGATGGGAGTTGGGTGTGGGTGGGACTGTACATGTGTTTTGAGGTGACTATTTGGAAATTTGCTGATTTTATCTATCCTGGTGAAAATGAGAAGCCTGTGGTATATAGGTTTATGTACTGGGTTATTTGCATATTTTGTATGGGTTACATTTTGTGTAAACAGTGCGTTTGTATTTTTGTTTCGTAAAATTTTGTCGATAAGTCATGTATATACTGTCTTATGTAAAATGTGTTTGACATTTTGGTGCAAGTATCTTAGTGGTGTAGTCCGTATAACTGAAAGTACATGTCTTAGCATTATGTTTTAAAGTTTTTGTAGTCTGTAGAATTGTGTGTCTAAAATGCTGCACCAAACCGGTGCGGCAATGTCAAAGTCGGTCTTATAATGGGATTGTATATCGTCAATTTCTTATGTGGCGATAGTAAGGATCTGTGGATTAACAATTTATGTAGTTGTGCTGTCGCTGTGTAGAGTTTTCGTATAATGCGTGATATGTTGTGTATAAATAGAAGTTTTTTGTCTACGATTACGCCTATACACTTGAGCTTCTCTTTAGGTTCTATTGGTGTGTTGTTGATGATCATGTGTAGATCTATATCTGACATTTTTCACCGTTAATTTTCAATTTCCACCTCTATGGTTTAAAATGTTTTCTGGCCACGTTTGCGTGGTACGAACTTTCGTACAGTAGAACATCGTCCAGAAAAATGGCCAGATTGGAGTTGGGAAAATGAGGGATATCCGCTTTATAGAGGTTGAATAGGGGAGCTGCTAGGGTTGCACCCTGTTGCAGCCCCGCGTGTAGTTTTATAGTAGAGGATAAATCGTTTTCAATTTTACCTTTTAACGTACTGTTTATGATATGGGATATAGCAATGATATTAAGTAAAGCGGAAAGTTGTAAAATGTAGCTAATTTAAAGATCAGTCCGTTTATCCAGACACCGGCAAATGCTTTTTCGACATTCAGGGCCAGTAGCACAGTGCATTGTTCTTGATTAATTGTTTTTAACGCCTGTTGTGCCACGTGAGCTGCGCTTTTGCCGTCCCTGAAGCCGAATTGTTCCTCTGGAATATATACTATGTATATTTCAGGTTTATGCAAGATTAATAAACTGACCTGTAACCTGTGTAATTTTGCACATCTTATTGCCATGTACCAGTTTGTTATTTCTTCACCATCATCATGATAGACGTAAATATGTCGGGTTGTACCATCCTTTAAAAAAGTAATCTGAAAAATAATATTATCAATAAATACTTCATTAAAAAAGTTTGGTTATGAACAAACCCA
Organism: Polydrusus cervinus; assembly: GCA_935413205.1. Taxonomy (NCBI): domain Eukaryota; kingdom Metazoa; phylum Arthropoda; class Insecta; order Coleoptera; family Curculionidae; genus Polydrusus; species Polydrusus cervinus. Next base: position 53,565,321 of record OW284516.1, on the reverse strand, counting down.
TTTCACTTTTATTTGGAACAACTTATATTAGCTATAAGCAATATCGTCGCCTGACTATTCCATGTCACTCTGCGCTAATCGGTTTACTACTTACAAAGATTCGAACTTATACTATATATATAAAGTTTTTAATATTCGGACCATTTTAGTCTATGTCCTCGCCAGCCAATAAGATTTAGTCAAAATGTTTAGTATATTTTTGCATTACCCACTTTTATAAACCCTTAAACCTAACTAAATTACACTTTTAGAAAAAAAAATAAAGATTTACCCAATAAAAGCTGGTGAATTTTAAAAATCCTCTACTGTGAAATTTTAAAAAATGGACATAGAATAACCTGGTTCTCAGGCGACGATATAATATCTATACAAGGTGTAACAAAAATTTTTTTTTAAAAATGTCGATGACTTCCGGAGATATCCGTATAAAACCGAAAAAAACAATTTTTGTTTTTAATTTTTTTATGACAATTACTGATTACTTCTTAAGACACTTTTTTTTCTTTAAAAAAAATATTTTTCAGCATAAAAATTACCGTAAGAAAGTGCTTTTACAATTTAGTAATAAGTGTGACGCATAGTTCGGTTTGGGAGGTCAAAAGCTACTATACAGGGTTGTCCAGAAGTCCGGAATAAAATTAATATCAATTAAAGGAAAAATATCTAGGAAAAACGCTCGGACCCGTAAATTTTTATTTTTAATTGTGCATTTTTTGACATAAAAAAATATTATACAGGGTGTCGTATAGAACTGTCGTCACGTCTTTGACAATTTTTTTTAATGAAACATCCTAGATATTGTATTATTTTCTGATTCCCCACAAAATTCTACGCTTATATTGTAAAAGTCATGTGTCTAAATTCGATAGTTTTTGAGATATTGACGTTTAAAATATGGCATTTTTTGACTTTTACAGGCTGTAACATTGGAACGGTTCATCTTAGAGAAAAATGGTTTTCACCTCCCTATCTTAGTTTTTTATTCTCTATCCAAAGAAACCCACCTCCGATTTACCATGTTAAACCGTTAAAACCGGTTTTTTGAAGTAATGAAAATAAATTTTTCATACCTGTAGAGAATTTGGATATACAATCTTCACAGGTGCAAAGACCACATTCATCTCAGATATACGTAACACTGCCTTTGGTTCCTTATGCTCAATGACAAAATACTTTAACGTGTCGTCTGATTCTGACAGAACAAACTTTCTTGATCGGTATTTGCTGTCTTCCTTGCCCCTTTTCATTAAAAATCCAGAGTAGCGCCCGCTTGTATAGGTCTGGCGTTCTGGGTTGCGGAACTCTTCCCTTTGGTATTTAGCCCGGATCCATTGTTCCACTAATACTCTGTAAAACATGTTAATAATTAAACACCAGAGCATTTAGTGCATACGCCATCTAAGTTAAGGCGAATCATCGGCTAGAAAAAACATAACGCAGGTCAAGCAAGATCCGCGATTAAGAAAGTTGTTAATTGTTAATGCGGAAAAAAAGCAAGGGGCCCAGAATTATTCCTGATAACACTGCTTGACTGAGATCACAAAGCAAAAAAGCATTGTACTCCTTATTCTTAAGGAAGTGCAACAGTTCAAATTATAAAATCCAAGTCCAAAGCCGTATTTCTACCCTTCCTAAAACCAAACTGTGACGATGCAAAGCAATTGTTAATCTCAACGAAATTGGTTATTTGAATATCCATGCACTTTTCAAAAACCATAGACAGTATTGGCAGCAATGAAATTGGGAGATAGTTGAAGGGTTACTTCCTCTCACCCTGTTTGAATCGGCGCAACTATAGACTACTTTAGCGTCCCTTTAGCCCTCCCCAATGCATTGTTTTATTAGTTTAGTCAAAGGAATAATTATTTAGTTTTTATGAGTGCCACACCAAGGCCAAATATACCCCTACTCTTTTTGTTATTTAGATATTTTATAATTTTCCTGAATTTATTAAAGGTTACCTCTCTAAAGTCAAAAGTAGATAATTATGAAATATGTAATATGATATTTCCAAAATTCTGATGGTCGCATCATGTATGAAATACTATCGTACAAAATAGGCAATAACAATAAATAGGCAAGAAGTTGGAGCAGTTAAACTGGACTACAAAGATATTATTTAAAAAGCGTTTAGTATATAGGTGAGTCAAAGATTGTTAACCTCTAGAAGCCTCATTGTTTCTGCCTATATGTTTTGATACAGAATATTGAAGTGTCATGAATGTAAAATATGTTAAAAAATAGAAATGATTAGAGGAAATTTAAAAGATAAAGTTAAGAGAATGGATAAAAACAACTAAGTTATAGAGTGAACAAACTATGATACAGGTTTTCAGCTTATATTGAAAAAGGAGGCATCTTTGGCTTATTATTAAATTGTAATAAAATCGGACGTTCTCTTACAGATCTTTTAAACTTACACACAGAAGAACAAAATTAACGAGTGGTGAAGGATCCTTAAAAGTTATTTCCTGTCCTATTCTTGCACACAAGAATTAATAGTTATTTATTCCCATGGTAATAATACATATTTATATAAATAGTAATAAGGAATAAAGATAAATATGGATTTAAGTTATGCATATCACCAAAGTAATTAAGAAATCGTTTAGTGTGCTTCCTATTAAATTTGATAAAAATGGAAAATATTTATATATTTAACTTTTTGTGGATATACACAAATTAAAAAACCAATTAATGCTGAAATTAAAACTATTTTTAAATATATGTAAATACTTATTCCTAGTATGCTTTATAATAATAAGAGGACACAAAGTATTTTAGACTTATCTTTCTTATGAATTTAATTTTTCCTGTAAAAATAGATTTTTTATCATCAGCGTGTTTGTCAAAATTCTAAATATGCTGAATTTAAACATTTACCTTTTAAATAAGCCTCTAAATTATTTCACACAAAAAAAATATACGGATAGATTGCCCTTTAAAAATTTTAAATAAGTACATTTCAATGTTAATTTGATGACCTCAAATGTATCCTTTTTTTGGCATCACTGATGGGGAGCTGCTTATGTTTAACACCCCTCCCTAGTAGCATGCAAACTTTATAAGTAAAGCATATTAGGTAGTTGTTTGTGAAGGTCAGGGCCAGCAATAGAATCAGGAAACGTTAGAGGTTTTTCACGCCCAATGTGGATTTAAAATTAGTACATGACTACTATAAAAAAAATACTATTTATTCTGACTTAGCTGAAATCAGATATCAAAATTAAATTTTTCGAGAAATCCATAATAAAAAAGTTGTACTTTATTTTTTAATTTTTAACTCAAAAACTGCTGTTATTTAAACTACTGCAATTAAAATGATCTTTTTATATGATTTTAATGCATTTTTATTTCTAGGTTAGTTAAAAATGTGTCAAACTCTTGGTCAGTTGCGTTCTAAAACGCTTATTTTTTATAAAATACAGTATACAAATTTCCTCATTAGAAAAAAGTAATACCTTTGTAGAGTTTGATCTAAAACTGTATAGTGTTCATTTCCATTTTTATCTATCTGTGCCACCGATGCCCTTGAACAAATATTGGATCAAACTGTCCAATTAAATGTTGATGCTTTGTCAGTTAATTGCAAAAAGTTTACAATATATGTTAGAACTTACTGTGGGTCATCTTCCTTAGGCCGTCTGTAACAGGGTGGCACTCTCTCTTCATATTTCATTTTGGACTTAATATTTCCCACTTCTTTCATCCTTTCAATCTGCGAATCTTCCCATCTGTCCAATTTTAAATGTTTTACTTTACTTATGTGAACTCCCATGCTTCGGTGTACCCCTGAACAACGTGTGCAGATAAAAATACCCAAGTTGTATGATGCCCATTCTGGATCTAAGACACATTGTTGAATTAATAAACAAGACCTTTTATTTTTAAAGAAGATACGAGAAATAAAAACGTGGTTTTGCAATAGGTGCTACAGAATTAGTAGTCTATAAATAAAGAATATAAATAGATTTGAATAATTTGTTTATTAGAAATGTGTGTTATTTCTCCCCCATGCTTTTTTTCGTAAAGTGAATATTTATTGAATTTTGCGCAAATAAGTATGTGACGTCATACAAGTGTCCGTAAAAGAGAAAACTCGGTGCACGTCGATGTGCCCCTACTCACTGCATTTAGCGGCACCTTAAATTCTAAGTGACGTCATACATGAGTCAGCAAAAGAACAAAGTCGGTGCACATCAACGACCTCAGTCACTGCGTTATTCGCATGCATCGACTGTTTTGTGGTTATTGTTTACTATCGGTGCCAGTTGAAAATAAATACACTATAGCATATTCCGCTATTTATAGTAGGTACTTAGGTACCTATTCTTGAGGCCAGAGCTAATAAGCACCGATTTGAGAGTTGTGATGTAAATTGTATTAATATTATTTGTAACATACCTACTGTTAAGAAAAATTAAATAAAATAAAAAAATTAATTGTTATGCCCTAAGGACACGTAGGTGATAATTCTGATATTGATATTGACCTTGATAATCTGAGAAGCTTTAAAAAACGTATACAGGATAAATTACTTATAAACTAATTGTTGTATATCTGTGGCTTGGTACAAGAAGTGCATATGTCAGTTTTTGTAAAATTTATAATATTTGCTTTTAAAGTTTAAAAGTTCAAACTTTTAAATAGTTTGAAGAAATAGTCCATACTTAAAGTGGAGTGGAAATTCAGAAGGAAAGAAATAAGAACACAAAGTCTTCCTTCACTATTATATTAAAGAATCTCGTATGTTCAGAGAAACTTTTTATCTCTACATGTTTCGAATGCAGAAGCATTCATCTTCTGGAGAATGAATGAAAAAAAGAAGAAACTAATAGATATCACCTTAACGGAGCATCATAATTGTAAGTTCAGTAAATAGAACTGTGAAAAAACAATACACACGTGGTATTGTAACAATGGATGAATGAATATTTATTTGCTCAAATGTTTACAGTAAACAAAATATACCCTGAGGGTGTTGAACAATGTCAAGAGTTAACAATATTATTTACTATGACAATTCTTAAGTTTAATTTTCTACAGCTTAACAATATTAAAATTGAAATAAGAAAAACATATCAAACAAAACAAAGTAATTTAAAATGACATAAAATAAGGAATTTAAAATTCAAAATGACACTAATAAGTTTAAAGTCTAGCCTTGATCTGAAATAAACCATCTTAACAACATTAAAATTGAAATAAGCATTCATAATAATAAAAGTATATGGGATTCAGGCTCAGTGTGAGGAAGATGAAGTTATTAAATTATGTTAAAATTGGAAAATTATGTTAAAATTGGAGGTTTACAGTGGCAGTTCTGACAAAGTTCGTCAGATGAATACCTGAAAAAGAGAGATTTCTTTTAGGTTACATCGAATGGACAAATATTGTGAAAACTTACCACATGTCGATTGACAGTTAAGAATAAAAAAATTGGAAAAAGTAGATTTTGCTATGTTTATTCAGCATTTTCTAGAATAAAATGAACTTTTTTCAAAAAGACTTTATGGATTAAATAAATTATATGATTTATTATATTATCGACATGTGGTAAGTTTTCATAATATTTGTCCATTCGATGTAACCTAAAAGAAATCTCTCTTTTTCAGGTATTCATCTGACGAACCTTGTCAGAACTGCTACTTTAAACCTCCAATTTTAACATAATTTTCCAATTTTAACATAATTTAATAACTTCATCTTCCTCACACTTCAGTTTTCTGTTATGACCAGCCTTCAATTTCTGGATTAATATTATTAACTTTTTCTTTTCCACATTTTTCCAACCATTCTTCTCAGACAGAGATGTTATATTTTTTATTCTGCATATAAACTTTTACAGTGCCATGGGCCTGAATCCCATATACTTTTATTGTTACAATACCACGTGTGTATTGTTTTCTCACAGTTCTATTTACTGAACTTACAATTTTGATGCTCCGTTAAGGTGATATCTATTAGTTTCTTCTTTTTTTCATTCATTCTCCTGAAGATGAATGCTTCTGCATTCGAAACATGTAGAGATAAAAAGTTTCTCTGAACATACGAGATTCTTTAATATAATAGTGGAGAAAGACTTTGTGTTCTTATTTCTTTCCTTTTAAATAGTTAATAAATGAAATAAACATTCATGATTTTGTAAAAAGGGGTTTAGATAATACTAGAGGCTTCGACATTTTGCCATCATAAAATTTACATTTTTTATTAGTACTTTGGCGCATTTATCTCAAAAACGAAAAATAGTGACATATGCACTTCTTGTATCAAGCCACAGATATATAGGTCGTATTTTATAATTTCTGTGTTATACATACTTTGCTGAGCTAACTGTTATTGTTTTTATGACATTGTATTGTCAAAGTCAAAAAATCCTTTATTGTTTAAAGAATAATAAAATTCTTGTTAACAAAGGTAAAAAAATAAATCACACCCCTAAAATGAGTAACTTTAGTGTACATGCCTAAGCAGGCCTATACACTTAATATTAAAATAATGATTATAGACAACAAGTACATGTATTGCCTCCATATAATAAAGATTTTTTAATCTGATCAGAACGAGGAATAGGTAAGGCAAGTAGAAATGCTTGACGCGAGTTATAATGAGTAGGGATAAACAATTTACTCTTTTATACATCAAACATACAATTTCCAGAACAAAAATGCAACATAAGGTTAAGATTGAATATCTCAGAAATTGAGGACGACATAAATCACAACATCCCGCCCCCACAGACATATCTCACTGCTCGCTTCTGTAGCACGAAAATGGACAGAAACGAATACTGTGAACCAGATCCCCAAAAGCTGATGTCATAACGAAGATGGGCCTCAATCAGTGTATAATAAGCATAAGCCATGGAAAAGCCCAAATTATTTGATATTACCTTAATAGAGTAGCAACCTGAGGAAATTATCTGGCACAACCCTATGATATGGTCCTTAAATCGAAGGTTCCTATCTAGACAAACCCAGAAATGTATTTACATTAGGCATAGAGACCACTTTGTTTTCCAAATAAATAATTCCCATAAATATACTTAAAATTCAAGATGCTAAATGACAATAAATTTGAGTCACACCACTGCTTTATTAAACATAGATCATAATTAACCATTATCTGGAAGCGCTCGGTATCGTCAGCGAAGATAATAAACTTGTCTGCAATTGGAAGATGGGGTAGGTCATTAATGTATATGAGAAAAAGTACAGGACCCAACACAAAACCCTGTGGAACTCCAGCCCAGCTCTCCGGAGCTGCCATTATAAGATGCAACTGTCTGAACCCAAAAATGGCATCACTTGTACCCCTCGAGGCTTGAGAGCCAAATAGTTGCAAGCTTATAAGGTTGTGCCTGTTAAGCCAGGAAACCAATCTCACCTTCATAAGCTTTTCCACTGTTGATACTTTGAATAAATAAATAGATTGCTCTTAAAAGAGGCTGGTTGTCATTTGTTTTTGAACTGTCACAACCTGCTATGTAAAAATATTTATTTCATTCGGTTATAATTTGCATTTAAAATAGCTCTAAAAAGGTAACACAGGACAGAAACAACCAGACTATGTAAACTGTGGCTCTGTTTACTCATTCGTCCTCTAAAATTTCATCACAAAAGAAAAAAAACGAAGATAAGAGTTTTAGAAACATACCGTCTACAAAACGGCCTTCTTTCCTGAAAAAATCATCAATTTGGCATGCTGAGTGTAGAATAGATATTTACCAAAAGATTAATTAGGGTAATGAAAAAAATTAATTAGGTATTACTTAAAAAGCTGTAGAACCGTATTGAAAGAAATGGGTGTTATGACTGTGTGATGTATATATATTAAATTCAATGCTTAATGTTCTTTTTTAAACATAGCTAAATAGAATAGGAAAATGTTTAGGTATTATGCAATATAAATATGCAATTATTTAACAGTAGCAAATATTATTTTCATAGACTCTGAGCATGAGTATAGTACATGATCAATTATTAGATGTTAAGTATACCAGACATAGAGCTAGTATTATTATTATTTATAGGTAGGTAGTAAAATCCAAATTAAAAAGTTAACCTTTTAGCATTATTAAAATACCTAGATATACCATACATAATTCTAAAGTTATTAATAACCTTTGTGGAATAGTAGTGATAGACATTAAAATGAACATTTACTTAATTATTAGAAAAATAACTTTATTTACAAAAAGCCTAAACAGCATGGGTAGCACAATTGTGCATTTATTTACTTACTTTTCGATCCACAATCAGCACAAACGTTGTTTCCTGTCAATTTTAAGAGTTCTGATAAAATTTTCTCGTTTCTCTCAACCATTTTTTCATTTGATTGCACCTTATTTCAACACGAACGTCGAATAACAAACTATGCAATCAAAATAATAATAAAAAAATCGTCCATTTTAAATGTTGTTTTGACTGTTCTGAGGCTTGTTTTGACGTCCCGACAGTGTTGCCAGAATGGAAAAAATGTAAAAGTATTAAAGATGGGAAACACTGTTCTAGTATGGAACGTTTCATTTCATACCGCGACAGGAAAATTTCGCGACCAAATAACCGCCACTTTAGAACCAACTTTAAAGTCCTGCACGGAATGGGACTAATCGCCGTCGCCGTTTGGCCGTCGCCGGTTCGCCGGCAGGACAGTTCGCCGGCAGCTGATTCGCCGTCAATAGTAATTGATTAAATACGTAATAAGGAATATAATATACAGTGGCGTAGCAACCGCTTTATCAGCTGTATCAATGATACAGGGCCCACTGGCCTGGGGGACCCACCAAAAGGAGGCCACGGAAAGGAGGAAAAATGTCCTCTAGCCGAGTGGCCCACCACCTGGCTCTTGATACAGGGCCCATTCAATGCTAGCTACGCCACTGATAATATATAGGTATTTCTAAATTTAAATGTGGAACCTATATCAGAGAACATTAAGTGGCCAAGATCGAACGAACAACCATGCAGAGTGTAACCGTTAAAATTGGAATTAGGATAGGAATGGCTCATCCAACAATATGGAAATTCATTGAAGCAGGTATTAAGAGAGTTTAAAAGGGAAGAGATCTCTATTATGAACAACTTGTGGCTAGTAGTCTACCGTCTTTAAAATTAAAAAAGTATAGACTAGCTGATGAAAGAATTTTGTCGTTAGTAAATAATTTTAGAAACAATAATATGATAGAATATCATAGAGGTTTAGCGCATAACTATGAAATGTAACTATTTAGTGTTATATAATAATTATTATAGTACCTATAATATTCTAAGTTTATTATTTACTTGCAACATATATTATATTCTTTATTACGTATTCTATTAATCTCTATTTGACGGCGAAATGGCCTACGGCGAATCGGCTGCCGATGAACTGTCCTACCGGCGACGGCCAAACGGCGAAACGGTGACGGCGAATAATCATAGACCCGTCTTGCACGGGCCGGAACTTCACGACCCGAGCCGGAATTATGAGACGCGGCCCGATCCGGCCCGCTAACCAAAACCGAACCGCCCGACAAGCCCGAAAAAATTAAAAGAGCTTGAAAATTGTCACAAAAGAGTAAAATAACTGTCTATAATGCTTATTTTCTATCACACCTTATTTTCTTAATTCCTGTATGGGGCAACTGTGGTGTTGTTGGATTAAAAAAATTACAAAACAAAATATTAAAGGTTGGAGACAATGACGTTTCTTGAACGGCAGTAGAGTTTTTGACTTGCATTGTCTTTATTTGTTTAGAATCACTACGTTTTAACTGGTAAGCATCTCCAGTCGTCTTCAGGTGAATACTGTCACCTGAAGATGCTTACCAGTTGAAACGTAGTGATTCTAAACAAATAAAGACAATGCAAGTCCAAAACTCTACTGCCGTTCAAAATATTAAAGGTTTTATTTAATTATAATCGGCTTACTCGGACAGAGGTCTTAATTGAAGTTGGATGTTAGGCAGTTAACCAAAATAAAAAATCTAGAATAATGTAAATAAATACAGCGTGTTATATGGAATAGCCTTATTATATTTAATTGGGTGACTCCTTGGGTGTCCGTAAACAAATTGTGATAAGTCAAGTTGACTCTGAACATTTGGTATTTATGTCTAATTGCACCGTTCTACCTAACTGAGGAATATAAATTAACTGACAAGTTAAATCTTAACAGAAGATTAATCTCTAAAGGCTTGCGGTGCAAGTCAATTACAAAAAATAAACCCTTATTAAAATTTAATTTACTCTTAAACATACGGTGCAAGCGGCCATTAGTTCCTAGAATCAGAAGCCCAAAAGCAGAAACGTGTTTTTTGTTTTTATTTTATTTAAATTAAAAACAAATAAATATTTTCATTTTTTTATTCAATACGCGATGATCCATTCCTATTTGTTGTTATATTGTATATTTTTATGTGTTTTTTTATCACATATTTGAGAATTGACAATCATACCTAGATTTAATATATTTTTTATACTACACAACGCGAGTATTTGGCAATTGATCAAAGCTATAACTAACACAATTTTTTATTTTTAAAAGTAACGATTTACATAAAGTAACAAGTCCTAATACCCAAAGTAACGAACCGGTCCAAGTCCTTAAAAGTAACGAAAATTTACATCACTGTAGCCTACAGCCTAGTTCTCACGACTACACTCATTGCCAGTTTTGCCGATCTGTTACTATTGTATTAGATCTGTTACGTTTTTAAAGAATCTGTTACGCTGTTACGCCTTTAAGCAATCAGTTACATTTTCTTGAGCTGTGATTTTTTTGGGAAGGAGGAGAAAGAACCTCTTTTTGTGGTTTTTTAGTCATCGGGTTCGCCGTTTACGTACGTTGTGTAGGGATTGGAAGAAGAGATATATTCTATAACGCTGTTACTATTTTAGTTAATCTGTTACGGGTTTTAAGCTAACTTGTTACGATTCAAAAAATGTTTGCGGCAACACTGCTCATTGCTCCTCTAAAATCGTTTAAACTTTGGTGCGTATTAGAGGTGGGAAATACTGTTACCACCGATACGGAACGTTCCATTTCATACCGCGACTAAATAACGGTTACTCAGGAACGAACTAGGGAGCAGTGTTGCCACTAAATTATTTCTATTTCTTCTTCTAATCCAAAGTGACCTACCCAAAATAATATCACTCCTCACGTAATCGTAACAGATTGCTTAACAAAATACCGTTAAGGAAAAAATATCGTCAAGGAAAAATACCGTCAACCTCGAGACTGTTATTCATACCGTTTACTGCGCGCTTGCTGTTACGCACTCGCCATTCCCGTACGTTGTTAGGTTCGTACGTGGTGAAGGGCTGACCTTTTTTTTAGAAGTCACTTTTAAGAAAAAGAAATGTTCCATTCCATAAATACTGTTACTGCGGCCGGCCACTGTCGCTTTCTCTAGGTTCACATCGCTGCGTGTAGCGGAAGGACGATATCTTAATAGTTCCAGAGAGTAATCGCTTCCTTGTATGAGGTGGAGCGCGACAAGACGGTATTAAAAAATACGGTTCCAAAGTAGCAGTTACACAAATACCGATCCACCACTAGTGCGTATAACTGAGAAAGCCCTTGACTTATTGGTTCCTTCTAATAATAAATAAATAAATCTTCCATGTTCTACCGTCTTTTTCGTTTTCCATACAGCGACAACCCATTTAGTTTAACATCTGACAACACTGGCAGTACTGGCACAGTCACAAGTCAAAAAAAAAAGCAACATCATATAATTTCTTTTCTAGTCAACATAACTCAAAACTAAAAAAAAAGGAAATTTAAGGTCCTACATTTTATTAAACGATGAATACTTTAATTAGGCGATGTATTGCCACGAACTTCGTTCCAGTGTGTCGACGGACACTTGCCACAACTCCAACAAATACAGCATCTTTTAAAGTTCAAGATGATAAAGATTTTGTAGATAAAGTGGAAAACAGCAAAGATCTAGTCATTGTCGACTTCTTTGCTACGTAAGTAAACTTGCATTAGATTATGCAATTCATTTTTTAATATTTTGTGTTTAAAGGTGGTGTGGACCCTGCAAAGCTTTAGAACCTCGTTTAGAAAATGTCATTGCCCAGAGGAAAGGAGATATTTCAGTAGCTAAGGTGGATATAGATGATTTAGGCGAACTTGCAGCAAAATATGAGGTATGTTCTCTATTTCAAAACCCCTCTGACGAGAAGTTGACAAATAATCACTTTTCTAGGTTAGCACCATTCCTGCCCTTGTAGTTTTCCAAAATGGCAAGGCTAAAGAAAGACTAGTAGGATTACAAGACGAAGACAAGTTAAATGTTTGGATTGACAACGTGCTAAAGAAGTAAATAATACTAAAATAGACCATTTAAAAAATATGTCTTTTAAACAAGCTTTCAAATTATGACTTAGTGTAAATAACTAAAAATTAGAGAGAACATGCAAAGTTAATTATGAAAATTAATTACCAATGAAATAAATAAATATATATTTATGGATTTGGAATTTTGTGCATCCCTTAAAACGCCAGTGAAAAATATTTTTGTTATTATATTACCATAAGCATTAAAATGGGTTAGGTAACCGTGGTAGTTAGTGGCTCAGACAGAAAATCCATCCAGGGGAAGTAAGACTGTCATCAAAAATTTCATCAACCAATGGTAGGTACTAAAATAGCACTGCAAAATTTTTTTAATAACTTATTTAAGCAAGTTGATTACAACATAATATGGTATTTATGTATTCTATAAACACCATGCTAAAATTGGTGGTTTTTTCCTGAATAGTCAATTTTGAGGCATAGATTATAAATATGACTGACACCGATGATAGTACACAATAACCTAACTACAAAACACTCAATCCGATCTGCACAGGACTGCATTCAGCTTTCTCATTTCAATAAACACATTTTCTGATTACATTGTAGCTTTATATTGCACAACATATTTATTCATTTATCCTTTATTGTTAACAAACTTTTACAAGTATTAACAAAATCCTAAATATAAATCTATATAGTAAGTATAAAAATTGATTATCAAATTTTAAAACATTAAAAGATATTCAGTAGCACAAGAATACAGCAACAGAATCTATAAATAAACTTACACAAGACAAAAATTAAAATATTGTTGGTGGACACTCCAACGTAGAATTACAAATATTAACCACCAAGATATTCGTTAATAGTGTAAAATGAAGCTATAGCACCTAAGGGACTTTTTAAAAGCACGAAAAGAGGATTCTGATTTAATATTATTTGGAAGTTTATTAAAAACCTAACTACTAAAGCAATGTGGACTTTTCTTGTGGTGGATAGTTCATAGTTAGTAATTAAAATGTTGTCATTTTGTAGATAGCCGATTTCATGATTAAAATAGAAGGTAAAGTTAAAATTTTGTTATTTTTAAAAGTTGGTCTACATGTTTCTAACGGTTTGAGAGAAAATACCTTTCGTATAATTCTTTTTCTAACACGAAAATTCTGTTTAGGTCAGTGGCCTGATCCCAACATAAAATCATATACTTTAGGTGGCAGCAAACAATGGCATAGTAAACATTTAAAAGTTGTTTTCTTGGCAGAATATTTTTTAAGTTAATGATGGCAAAGTATACAGATTTAATTTACTGGATACACATTCAATATGAGCGTCCCATGTCAGTTGGCTATCAACATGCAAACCCAGAAACTTTCTGTCGCTCTCGTAATCTCCACTCCATCCATCTCAAGAACAAAGTCCGGAATAATTCGTCTTTTATAAAAAACTATATACTGTATTTTGTTTTCATTAACCATCAATTCATTCATAGAACACCAGTATTTAAATTTATTGAGGATTTGATTCGCGCGTTGTATAATAATATCAAGCAACGTCCCAGATATCACTATGGAAGTGTTATCGGCGTAGTTGACCAGGTCGTTGATAAATAACAGAAAAAGTAATGGTGAAAGAACGCTACCTTGAGGAACTCCGTAGTTCTCTCTCTCTCTCTCTCTCTCTCTCTCTCTACTGTTCTATTATTTTAAAACTTGTTATGATTTTGGGATAGCATAGTGAAGTGCTTGTCTTGGAGAATCGTCGAGAACCAGAATCAAACTAGGTCTGATCCTAGAAGGCGTTTTCATGGAAGGATATCCAAATCGATTCTGAAATTTTTACAATTGAGAAGATAACTAATTTATTTTAAAATGATTCTGTTGTTTTGTTATGTTTACAATCAATTTAAAATAATTGCATTAAACAAATGTATTTTATTTTTATTTCTAACTTAACACAAATTATTATTACATAAATTCAGGTCAAAACAAAAGGTAGCTTATGTTATGGCAATCTGACAGTTCCATTCTAAGTTGGATTCTGTTGCGTTTTCTTGACATTTAGATCTGAAGTACTCATTCGATCTTTGACCAACCGTGAGTCGGCTATATGGTTGTTCTAACAAAGTGCTACTTTTTGTAGAGTAGGGATGAAATTCTTCTCTGGATACACGAATCTTCATTCTTTTTTATATACTGTAGAAAGGGTAAAAATGTATGAACGGGGAAACGTTAGTATCCCCAGACTAACACAGGTATTCTCTAAGTCTCTAAAGGCCACAATTTTGCAATAATTCGAGTGACTTTTTTCTGTAGGACAAATATTCCATGTGCAACCCTACCCCCTACCCAGTATAGAAGGCCATATCTCAAAACCGAACAAGAGACCATTATACATAAGCATCAGTATTGAACGGCAGCAGAGTTTTGGACTTGCATTGTCTTTATTTGTTTAGAATACTAGTATTCACCTGAAGACGACTGGAGATGCTTACCAGTTGAAACGTAGTGATTCTAAACAAATAAAGACAATGCAAGTCCAAAACTCTACTGCCGTTCAAGAAACGTCATTCTCTCCAACGTTTAAACAGACACTAGCATCAGTATCGTTAAATTAACATTATTGCATATTTGTCTGAAGAGAAAGCAAACAGAACTAAGTTTTTTGCAAACAAAGTAAATGTGGTCTGACCAAGTCAATTTATGGTCCACGTATACTCTCAGAAATTTAGTGTTGTATACCTGTTCTATAGACTTTCCATTCAAATTCAGCAATTATTGACTCGTTTACCGAGGTGTTCTCAGTGCGAAAATTAATGAAATTGGTCTTAAAGTTATTCAACAGAAGCGCGTTCAGCCTACACCATTCAATCATATCCTCAACAGCACTTTGTGCCTGAGATATAGAAAGATTGAGCCCCTGCTCAGCTATAAGCATATTAGTATCACCCGCATAAATTACATTATCTCCGCTAGTGTTACAATTTGAGGATAAATCATTTATAAAACAGCAATGAAAACAGATATTGAGTTCGATTTGCATCCCAAGGTCAATTTGGATTTTTTTTTTCAATCATAGGGATCTAAATCAGAGAACTTAGTTCTCTGGAGTACTTAGGCATTAAAGGTTCTTCCTAAGGGAATTAAGATCGTATATAATGTTGTTAGAATAAAACCCCTACTGGTTCAATAGGCATACTACTCCGTGTAGAGGAATATTTTCTGGATATATTTTTAAATATTAAATATTTAGGTGCTTGATGGGGAATTTAAATATTATTTGTGAACTGCTGTGTTGTAATTTCTTATTGTAATATGATCTCATCACTATTAATTGTAATTTGTTCGTAATGTTTTTATCATAATGATGCAAGTATGTTCCACAGAACTCGAACGGTATGTTCTTTAACGAGAAATTTCTTAACCTTAATTTTGAACAAAGTAAGACTATTTATAGTTATAGGTACATACATAAATGTTATTGGGTAAATTCAATGGCGGATGGGCCCACCGGGACGCCGGGACATTTCCCGGTGCGCTGGTACATCAGGTGCCGCCACGCGTTTTTTATTTTTGTTAAAAAAGAAATCTAAGCTTAAACATAAAATTTAATAAATCAGAGTTTGAAAAAAATACCTACAATTTCTACTAATTTGGCAACTCTAAATCATAAGCAACAGCTAAGACAAATTGAACAAAATTTCAAAAATATACAAGAAACTAGCGATATGTTTGTTAAGTGGGCAGGAACCGAATTGGAGGATATTGATTCGGATCTAGACATTAAGGAAATTGAAATTAATTTACCAGCAGTAAGAGTACGAAGAGTGAAAAAAATGCCAGGAGAAGAATCCAAGGATAAAAAATTGAATGCCATTGACAGTTTTAGAACAGAAACCTATGTGGTCATTGATACAATAATTCAATCAATGGACGAAAGGTTCACCAAGAATTTTATTATTTGCAAAAATGTTAATATTTTAGATTCCAGAAATATTAATGACTATATATAGTTTTGAAACTCTTTCTGAAAAGCTCATAAAGATAAATATCCTTGCCACCTCCCAAAAACTTCAGGATGAGCTAGAGAACTTTATGGAAAACTGGGACACTTTAAAACTTAGCATCGATGAATTTTATACTTTCAATTTTAAAAAGGAATCTTCTGATAATGATGATGGCAATCAAGAAAACCGTATGCAATGCAAAAATTGCAGAAAGATGTAACCCAATCTCCCAGGTAGCCTTTGAGAGAAGTTTTTCCAAACTAAAAAATAAAAAAAAACAGACCCGAACAGGCCCGAAAAACGCTGGTTAGAGTCATACATACGTCCTATGTTAAAATTTTGGTTTGACACCAATATTCATATTTGTCACAAATATAAAAAATGTTTTTTTTAATAAAGAATAGGAATATTAAAAAAAAAACATTTACAAAAACAAATTTAATCCAATCATGCAGAAGGGGAGAGGTAATAATTTAATTATTGAAATTTGATAGTAGTTAGGTTGGACGTGGCCCCGAAAATTTTTCGCCTGCGGCCCTTTTTCGCCTTCTTCACTAGATACCATATCATGAAATACATGTAGTTCCAACTGTCCCTCTCTCTAGAAAAAAAATGTCTTACTTACGCCCACTGAGCCCCCCCCCCCCCCCCCCCAGCATATTTTCTGGCTACGCCACTGGTCCTGAGTAACGAGTCCTAATACCCAAAGTAACGAATCGGTCCAAGTCCTTAAAAGTAACAAGAATTAAAAAAAAAATGCCACTATGACCATTGAGAAACACTGTTGCCAGATGTAGCAAAATTAGACTATTGATAACGGTGAATATTGAAAATTTGTTAAAATGTATAGCGGAATGTGGCCGAATTTAAAATATTAGTAAATGGTGTGTGGCGAAAAATTAGTTTGCAATTAGACCCCGAGCTTCTGAGAGGGGGGAAAGCCGCCCCCCCCCTTAATACGCCACTGAACCCCCTTTAGTCAAAAACAATATCTTAGACCAGGTAAAAGAGAGGGGACGCGGCATTCTAACCCGATAAGTTGACACCAGACCAAGCCGGCCAGTGGCGTAGCGCAAATAAAAGTTTTTAAAGGGACCCAAATATGGTTTTCTTTAAATAAAAAAATATATAAGTTTTTATACAGATGTAGATTTAAGGAACGTCAGATTTTATTTGTGGAGAATATGTTGCATTAAGAAGAAGCGTTAGTTGCTAATAAGAATCGATTTATTATTATATCAAATATTTTTAATCCTTAATACAACTTTAGTTTTTAACATAAAAACCATGGTATCACCTACGATAGTTAGATAAGACATATAATATATCGTTTTAACAAAAGATGCTGTTACCTATGGTATATTCAGTGTAAGATTGAAGAAGATTTTTTTCTCTTTTAGAACTTTAATGAATTAGGTACTTTAGAAAAGGCGTCGGTTTATGTCAAAAAAAATAAATGAAAAGTAGGCATATCGTCGCCTGAGAACCAGGTTATTCTATGTCCTTTTTTTTTTTTTAATTGAGATTTTATCATCAAAGTATTCTATATCCGAAGCTCTATCGACCAAGCTATTCCATGTCACTCTGTGCCAATCGGTTCACTACTTACAAAGATTCGAACTTATACTATGTCCATATAAAGTTTTTCATATTCGGACCATTTTAGTCTATGTCCTCGCCAACCAATAGGATTTAGTCAAAATTTTTAGTATATTTTTGCATTACCCACTTTTTATAAACCCTTAAACCTAACTAAATTACACTTTTAGAAAATAAAAATAATTAAGATGTACCCAAAAAAAGCTGGTGAATTTTAAAATTGCTCTACTGTAAAATTTAAAAAAATGGACATAGGATAACCTGGTTCTCGGGCGACGATATCTTTAGAGAAAGAAAAATACATAATATAATATTACTATTATAAAAATAAAACACAGTGTAACTTTTAAAAATTGATTTATTGTAATAAAAAAACTTAAACCTATCATTACCTGCCCTGACCTACTGGCCTTTAAACAATATAATTCTTAGAAAGAAAAGTTATCCACAAGGGAACAATGGGACAAAGTGGTGCATCTATCTTTTGCATTAAATTACCCAGGGACGCCAAATAATTGGTTCCCTGGGGCATAGGTAGACAATATTTTGGCGTCCCTGTGTACTTTAATGCAAAAGATAGATGCACCACTTTGTTCGCTTGTTTGATAACTTTTCTTTCTATTTTATTACTGACACTAAACCTCTACTTTAAAATAATTTTTGTTAAATGACTTCGAATAGGTTTTGTTATTTCAGATTTCTGTTATGTAAATATCTTATAGAAACCAGATACATTGTTGGCCCAAGACTCTAATCAACAATAAAGAACGGAATTTAAAAAATCATGATTTGGAAATATATAAGGTGTACCATTTATTACCTGTGAAAGCTTATTTCGGTCTACTTTCGTTCGACACGACTTTTGCACCCGTAAGCCGGACAAATAACCATTTTCTTCAAAGATTAATACCACTGTTTCATTAAATTTTTACTGGAAACGCTAGAAACCAGCGTGGTGACACGTCGGATGTTTGGCACCAGAATAATGGCGGCAGCATTGCCACCCCAGACACATGTGACTATGGCGCCAAGTGTTCGAAATTATGGTAGGTACTTCATTCAAAATTATGGTAGCAAAGGATAAGGTAGATTTATGAAAGGAAATTGCGGGAATTCATTTGAATTTATACTATTATTCTTTGGTTTACATCACAAATGCATAAAACTAATATGAACTATTTAAAATAATGTTCTAATAATTAACATTCAACATCTTCAAATATAATGTCATCTGTTTCTGGGTCGTCTTTTTCACTTTCAAACAGCAACACACACAGTTATGGCATGAAAATGGCAAAACAGGAAATTATGGCATACCATAAAGAAAATTATGGTAGATGGTAGCAACCGTTAAATTATGGTATACTACCAATGCCGTCTGATATTTGTCGGAGGCTACGAATGCTACGATACTACCATTATGGCAAGGTTGGCAACGCTGAATGGCGGCTATCATGATACAACTATACTAGGTATGATATCAACAGGGTGTGAAGTCGATCGTGACGTCACATTGTGACGAATTTTGAATTAAACGCGCCGAATTATACGGCAAAGCGTAGTTTACGTTATTAAAAGACAAATCATATTAGCCTTAGAATTTCTACTTCATTTTTGATTTTTTAAACATTTTAGATTAATTACTGTGATCATGAAAAATCTAGGTTATTGTTGTTTTCATTTTTATTTTTTTAGAAAGTATTGCATACGTCTGAAAAATAACATTTTTGCCTTATCGGAACATATTACCGAACTTAAACAATGGAGAATATCGCAATATGGCGGTTTTTCAGGCACAAGTGACGTCACAAAAACCTGCGCGGTATCACATCTTTTGTAGTTGTATCATGGGCGGCTGTCTAGTTTTGGTCACACTTTGCCGCTATTGGCGGTAGATGCGCGTTCCGTGTTCCCTGTTTTACCTTGTGAAAAATAGTGTAACAGCACAGAGGAATGATAGGTCGTCGCTGTCGCTATACGTAAAGGCAGACAATTTACGATCGCCCAAATCGTGCTGACGATGCCAAAAAGATATCAAGAAGAAGAGCGACATTCTCGTGTTACTGTTTTTTTCCTCTGTGTGTTTGAGTTTCTGTATTGGGTTATTGTTCGTGAGTTGCTGTTTTTTTTTTCAGAGAAATAGAAATAGTAAAGAGTCCATGTCTGATTCCGAAGATGAAAATGAAAATTTTTGTTACTTTGGAAAACCTCTTGATCCATATGATGAAGGTTTGTAACGATTTACTAATTATAGAATTCGTGTCTGCTTCTGTTGGGATAATTTATCCTAAATATTCCGATTTCTGAAGTAGTTTTACATAATGTAGGTTTATACTAAAATAATCTTATTGTCGATGTTTCTGAACGGGACCTACTGGGATCTATACCTCGCTATTTTGAAAACAGAATAGGACATCATTTATTTATTTATTTACTGATTAATCTCTGTTATACAGAAGTTTACAATATTTTAAATTCGAGCTTAATATGAACAAGTAGAGTAACACAACAGAGACAGGTACAAAAATACATAAACATCACAGTTAATTAAAGAAATCAAAATTATTAATAAAGATAGGTAATATAGGTACAAGATGACCCTCCTGAGGCATTCCAGAGGTGATATCTATCGTTTTTGACCGGAAAGATTTAATTTTAACAATTTGCTTTCGATTTACAAGATATGACAATCCAGCAATGCACTTTATAAATTATTATTAACAAAAAATGATCAACCCTATCAAAGTTAACTTAAATATTTATATAATATTAAAAAGCGTGTTTGATGTCTTCTAAAACTACTATGCAGATGATAACATGATCTGTAAGCAATTAATTATTTTTTTAGACTCTTTTCCAAAAAAGCGCCCTATTTCTGTGGAGGAACAAATTGTTACAGACGCTCAAGGACGACGGCGATTTCATGGAGCATTTACAGGGGGGTTTTCCGCAGGTTTCTTTAATACTGTTGGCACACCAGAAGGCTGGACTCCCAATGAATTTAAAAGTTCACGAACTGAAAAAGCCAAAGGGGCTATTCAGAAACCCGAGGATTTTATGGATGAAGAAGACATTGGGGAGTATGGAATAGCCCCCCAAGTAGTCAGGGCTACTAAAGATTATAGTACAAGTAAAAAGAGGAAAAAACAAGTATGTAGAATTTATTTTTATAACTTTCTCCTGTTTTAGGCAGCTGTTTTATAGTAATGTTATTTAGCTCTTGTTAACTTTTTAATTACACTGACAAAAAGTATTTTATTCCAGAATAGGAATAGCACATAAAAGAAACATTTTGATCAAACTAGACGACTCACAAGTAATGTTCTTTCCTTTCTTAATTTCTTGCCTTTCTTAAAATGAGTATATTTATAATAAAATCATTATGTTAGAAAATGGGTTTGTTTTTGTGACCTGCAAAATTTTAGATTACTCAGGCAAGAAATAGCAAAAAATTTTTTGTGTGTTCTGAAGATGATGTTATAAACGTCGGCATTGAAACTTATTAGTTTCTTTGTTTCATTTGGCCCTTCCAACAAACTACCCACCATTAAAAAATATTTGTTTGGGTTTATTTAATTTCAATATTTTTTTAAAGGTTTTTTCTGATGGACCTATTCCTGGAGAGCCAGTTTTACATAGCATATTAAAGAGTGGAAATGAAACTGTGGGATATATGTTACTGAAAAACTTAAGCATTAAGGACAAAATCAAAACTGTATCAGATGGAAAAGTGTATGGATGCCAAATGCCTCAAACTTATGAGATATCAGAAGACATTGATCAAGACCAATATACCATACCAGAAATATACACAGAATTTCTTACCAAACTCAAAGCTAATACTTTTGGGTTAGGTTATGTAGGTTTAGATAAAAACCGTTTTAGTTTGTTTCCTACTCAAAGTGGCTCAAATTTTGGTGTAATTGATAAAAATAAAAAAATATCAAAAACTGGACAGGCCTTTGGTGTAGGGGCCTTTGAAGAAGAAGATGATGATATTTATATTAAAGACGACATGACTAATTATGATTTTGAGTTATCCGCAGAAAAGGAGCAGAAAAAAACTGTTACAAGTCATAAAAAGCTAGTATTTGATTTGTTTATACGCTCTGTAACACCTTTATTAAACAATAAATTGTATCATCCACCTCAAATACCACATAGCTTCATAGGTAAGCATAAGACAAAAAGGTCTAGGTTTGAGCCAATTTCTAAAGACGAAGAGAAACCTAGTACTAGTAAAATAAATCCTATTTTAAGAGCTAGATATTTAGGAGAAGAAACTAAAAATGAGATAACTGAATCTAAATCTTTACAACAGACAAGTTTAAAGGAGGACGTGATGGAGACTGCGTCTTCGTCAAACAATCATCGACATGAAATTTCTACTTCAAACCAAGGTACAAATAGTGGATTTGATATTGCATCTTTGTATCTAAATGATAAGTTTATTTCATCCTCAAAAAAAGAAGATGTAATCAACATTCTAGAGCCAGTGGAGAAGTTTGAAACCATTCACGGGACTGACCAAATGCGAGAGGCAGTAAGAATGAAGATGTTTGGTTGCCTTACAAGAATCACAACTGATTGGGTTCCTTGTTCATTATTGTGTAAGAAGTTCAATGTTCCAGAACCTTTTATTGAGTAAGTTAATAAAAAACTCTACAATTTTTTTTTATTTGAGAGTCCTAAAGGCTCAGTGGCGTAAGTAGGACATTTTTTTTTCTGGAGAGAGGGACAGTCGGGACTACATGTATTCATGATATTGTACCTAGTAAAGAAGGTGGAAAAGCGCCGCAGGCGAAAAATTTTCGGGGCCACGCCCAAAGTTCGATTAAAATTAACCTAACTGCTATCAAATTTCAAAAATTAAATTATTACCTCTCCCTCTCTGCATGGTTGGATTAAATTTGTTTTTGTAAATTTTTTTTTTTGCTATTCCTAGCTGGCTCTTTATATAAAAAGAAAAACATGTTACATTTTTGAAAAATATTGCTCACCACGCCAATATTGATGATCTTTTTAGAAATCATGTATTTTAGGAGCGTAGATCTAAGAGCAAATTTGGCGGTCTCTCAACTGTTCATTGTTTAGTTTTAAATAGTATTTTCTTTATATAAAATTAATCTGTTTTGAAACCAAGCTGTAACTATTAGGTTAAAGAAAATATCCACTTTTAGTAAAAGGTCTTCTACATTTTTGCTTCCGATAATTAAATTAGTATAATCGGAATATTTCACAATGTGCCGGTCTTCATCCTCCGTTATGAACGCCAAGACGTTGATAGATATATGAATAAAGGGAAAAGGGGGCCTAAAATCCTAACTTGTGCTATTCCTACATCATATTTTAATATATTTTATCTGATTTACATATTTCACCCACTTTAGTAATGGCAAAGGGTTGTTTTCGATCAAGGATATAAATGACAAGCCATTTTTTACAATTCCCCTTTGTTTACTCTTTAAAAAAGGTTTAGTAATTGGAAATTGTTCTTAAAATGGAATGATTTTTATTAAATATGAATGCTTCCTTTCCTAAAGCTACGGAGTGCCACGAACAGTTAATCTTTCTTGTATTGATAAACAGACCGAGAGTAACTCCTTGTGAATTTGACTTTGATTATCGCATCTCGGGCATCGCTCATCCCCCAACCACTCTGCAAATACCCTTTCCCACGGTATTAAATTAAAGAGTTTGACGATTAGAATAAGATAAGCCATGCTTTTTCTCAGAATAATGTTAGCGTTATTTTTGCTAAACTTATAAATAGAAAGAGTAAAAGAAAAAGTGAAATTTATATATTTTTTTCTTATTTCTTTTATTATTAATAAACAACCGTTTTTTTCTTAACCTACCGATATTTGCCGATTAAATATACCAAATTTAATGCTCTGGGATAGTTGAAAACACTGATACGTCTTCTAAATGTAAATCTAAAAAAAAAACGTTAAATGCTTGTTTTCATGTTTTTTGTTCTAGAAATATAAATCGTCATAACATAAACAAGCAAACAGAACGTACCATTAATATATTCAAATAAAATCGTTTTTATTTTAGCCGACCTGAAAAAACAAGAACGCGCACCAAGAACATTATTTTTGAATACCAAAGGCATGCTGAAAAAGAAAGTGATTTAAAGCCAGGTCTAATGAAAGAAAACGAAGAAATAAATATACCAATAACAAATGAACGCATTGTTGATTCAACTGAAGAAATAGACAATTCTGCTAATACCTCTATAAATCCTACAGAAATTAAGAAAGAATCTTCAGAAGAGAATATGCCGATAGATGTCACAGACAAAATAAACATAGACAAACAACAAGATTTGTATAAAGCTGTATTTTTAAGCAGTGATAGTGAATCAGATAGTGAAGAGAAAAAAGAAGTTGAAAAACAATCACAACAAAGTGCCGATACTAGCAATGACTTTAGAAAAGAAGAGATGAAATCTACAGTTCTGTCAGATCAGTTATTACCGAAAATTAAACCTTTGAATAAGGGTATTTTATCTGGCCTGAGCTTTCATAAGTTTTCTAAACATCAGCCTAAAGTTAAAGAGGAGGACAATGCTCCTAAAGACACTGATTTGATTACGCCAGTAGAACCAATGATTTTAAGTCCTAATTATGATGTCCATTTGTATGGTCCAAAGGTACCCGAGAAAATGCCCATCAATAATGAGGAAAACACAGCGGTTACAATATCGAGTGACAGCGAGGATAAATGGATAGAAAAGAATGAAATTAAGAATAAAAAGAACAAGAAAGGAAAAAAGCATAAGAAGGAAAAACATAAAAAGCACAAGCACGAGAAGAAAAGTAAGAAGAAGAAGAAGAATACAGGCTAGTTTTTAACTGTACTGATGAATTTAAAAATATTTTCAGTGACGTATATCAATCACATTACCAATATTTTGATAGTGCTGCTCTGAATTTAAAAGTATTATAATTTTTCTGCTGACGTCTCAAAAATAAAATTTTAGGTATGATTTATTAAATTGAAAGTACCACTTAACACATATTATGGTACTGAAAGTAGCTATTTTCGGGACGATTTTTTTCACTTTCGAACCAATTTCTTTACTTTCGGGACGATTCTTGTTACTTTCGGGACGATTTTGGATATCTATGTAGGCGGCTTTGACAATAACAGAAACTTTGTATTTTGTTATGTCACATAGTGGCGGCTCGCGGTCTTAAAATATGGTGAAGAGCTAGGTATAGTGCGGGTACTTAAACAAACATTGACTAAAACCCGTGTAACAAAACGTCCAAAGACTTAATGGAGTTTTCAACAAATTACAAACTATGTCATTAATTGGGTTTATTTTTAAAACACAACTAAGTAGGTACATACACTACTGAATTAACTGAAAAATAAAAACAAAACTTTTTAATCACACAGTAAATCACGTAAAAACGATATCTAGAACCGTAAGTTTCGCGAAGCCTCAAAATAAATACCTTAAGGTGAGGCGAACCGATGCTAAAATAATGGTGCATACGACTGATCTATTTTTAAATTGCCCTTCATCATGCCGTTTGCGTGACTGACGTCACGTAACCATAGCAACGGTGAATATCAAAGCCATGCGGGGTATTCACTTGCTTTGAGCTAACGCACACGGTGGGCTGGGGCGCGCCAAAATGCACGAGTGTTTATAATAATTATTGTCCATCGGAGTTAACCGTGGCCCTATTATGCATAGCTACATTCGAATTAAATTAATGCTATTAATTTGAACATAATTATTTTTTAAGGGCTAAAATGGTAGCTGTATTGGTACATTAATATTTAATACTGTCGAATAACTTTCCTCCTGGTTTTATTTTTTTCACCTACTTCACCTGACGATCCGCCACTGTAAAGTTCATACGTTATTATCCATCAACATCCTTTTTAACATACAAAACGGCTACGGCTAAAAAATATTGTATGTAACACGATCCAAAAGTGATTTTACGGGACTCGCATGAATTTTTCTACTTATCCCGTAAAATATCACTTTTGAAACTTATAACGTAAATTACTATTACCTGTATATGTTTGTTTATAAAGCCGCTTTCTGATTAAAGTAATGTTGTCAAGTTACTTCACTGAAAATATTTTTGAATTTATTATTATTATATATCTATTTTGACAGGCTGTGATATATTATGTCTCATATAAGTTTATAGTTTTTTTATATTAATTAATTCCTACTAGTGTTCACAAAATGGGTAGGTACGTACTATGTAGTTAACTTACATTATTATGTATTATGAATTCAATATTAAAATAATTTTAAGCGGGGTGTCCTCCAAAAAAGCAACAATTTAAAAAAAAATAAAAGTTACATTTTTGTTTTATCCAAATATACGGGCCGTTTCAAGTTCATTTATTTATTTTTTATTTGTTTAAATCGTAGCAGCAGTCACAAGACTTGTGGTTTGTGAACATAATACAAAGTACTTTAAAACATACAATAAGTATTTTAAAATATACAATGCGCTAATATACCTTAGTAAATAAAACACTAAGATTAGTTTAGGTAAGAGTGGCAAACCTTTGGTTCAGAGTTCAGACCAAACAGTCTCACGTAGTCCTATTAGGTCCGTTGTGATACCACACGTGTTCCGTAGAACCCACCTTCATCAGATCTCTGATGGTTAGTGCGGAGTACACCGCAGAAGGATTTTAGAAACTTATTCAAACCAGTCACTACTGTTCAGAAACCTGCTCAGTCGTCCAAGTTAATAAAACACTAATAAAATAACAATTATATCAGACTAATCAATTTTTTAAAACGGACTATGGAGGGCATGCCCTGAAGAAAAACATATTCAGGAAGGGTATTCCAAATTCTGACACCGACCACAACCAGCGAGTTAAGACCAATATAAAGTAATAAAAGCACAAAAAGAAATATGAGTGGCAAATTTGACAATATTTTGTTTTTTTCTTTTGTTAAAGCGCGGTCCTTATTGGTTAATTCGGAGTTGACCAGTGCAAATAGCATGCATCTATTTATATTCAATCTATCTTGCAAATAAATATCTTTGGCTATTCTACACGATCGATATTACTAATGTCAATCATAAAATAAATTAATTATTTTGTAAAGAATACCTTATAAAAATCATTCAGACTGACAGTCTTGTTAAGGCAATCACACTAATACTGATCGTGTAAGGACAAATTTTAAAAATTTATGTAATTAACATTATTCAGGACTATCAGCCTGCATGATCATGTAGGGTCTAATTTAGTAAAAGATTGTGACGGCAAAAAATACTTTTTTATGGGGCGTGTTTCACAGTCATGAAACAAATCCCGAAATTATAGGTAAATGTTGCTAGAGATCACGCGACATCTCAATTGCCTCCCATGGCTATTGAATATATTATAACTTTTTCATTTTTCTGGTTTTTAGCAGGTTTCTCGGTTATTAAAAGGCTCATGAGTGTATTGTGTCCCACTGACTGACTGAGTGTATTCAATATTAAAATTGTGAAACGTAGTGTTATATTTTTGATTGCGGATATGATTATTTAAACACTTGCTGAGTTAACTTAACTTTATAAGCTTATTTACAGTTATATTAAACTTAAAGTATAAAAGTAACAACATATGCATATCAGCGAGCGCCTGTCTCTTTTCCGACAGGTTCATCCCTTCGCTGCGGGTAAAAGTCCCTGTTAAGACTGCTGTTAAAAAAAGCTTGATTTTTTTCGTTAGTACCTACTTATCCATTAGGAAACATTCTTGTTTGGTTGTGTCAAATATAAAGAAGTGCAACTATAACTTTAACAAAAATATTGTTATCGCGGTCGACACATTGTTAATCACAAAAAAAATATTTTTGTAAGATATAGCCCATGGTGTGCTGTGGAACTTTAGTTTTAATAATTTTGAAATAATTTATTATAATGTTAGTGTATATCTTCTATGAATACTAATAAACAACAAACAAAATACCCCTGTATTTCCACAAGAATGAGCGAAAATAGCTGCTGGTTAACATAAAGGGTGTTTTGGAATTGCCTTAGTATATTTAAACCCGTAAATCCTGATATGATAACCTTCAAAAATAAATATTTTTAAGTGTCGAGAAATTCACCATTTGGGTTTTTGATCCCCACCCTTAACTGTCTTACTCACGCGCGTTTATTTTGATTTTGAACTGTCAAACTAAAGGAGGAAGGTCAGTGATTTTACAAAGTTGCATGACAGTGACCTACTAAATAGGAGTTCACTGACCTTATGTCATTAGGTACTTATATTCAAACTTTTTAACTTCAAAAAAGCAAACTGGTCAGAATTTGCCAAGATGCTTGACCAGAGAGTCGGCAACCTAGAACCGACACCGAAAAACTACGAACAGTTTACTGAGATACTTAAAGAGATCTCTAGGAAGACCATACCGAGAGGATGCAGAACCCAATACATAGCGGGTCTGTCTAACAACACTAAGAATCTCTTGAGTGAGTACACTGAACTCTATGAACGTGACCCTTTCAGCGAGGATACAATAAACTGTGGCATTGCATTGGTCCAGCAGCTCAGCTCCACAAGGCAAGAAAAATGGATCGAGAAACTGGAGAGTCTAGATATGACACATAGCAGCAAAATAGCTTGGAATTTTATTAAGAAGCTCAACGGAGACCCAGTTGTGAAACAGAACTCTGTTAATGTAACCCCAAACCAAGTAGCTCAACAACTACTCAAAAACGGCAAAACAGAGAAGAAGATCCAGATAGAAAAACTGCAAAGAGACCACGCAATGGAGACTAAGAGCCTGGAATCACCTTTTACAGTTAAAGAGTTGAACGAGGCCGTCAACACAATGAAAAATGGAAAGGCCGCTGGAGTGGACGACATATGTACGGAACAAATAAAGCAATTTGGTCCGGTGACGAAAAACTGGTTGCTAACTCTTTTTAACAACTGCGTTTCAGACCTTCAAATTCCAAAGTCATGGAGAAAATCTAAAGTGATTGCCCTACTTAAGCCAGGAAAAGACCCGGAATCTGCCAGCAGCTATCGACCAATCTCCCTTCTGTGTCATCTGTTTAAGGTTTATGAACGCCTGGTTTTAAATCGTATGGGAAAAACCATAGAGCCTAAACTCATACCGCAACAAGCAGGTTTTCGACCCGGAAAATCATGTTCTGGCCAGGTCCTTGCACTCACAGAACACATAGAGAAAGGCTTTGAAGAGAAACTTATCACGGGTGTTGCTTTCGTTGACTTATCCGCAGCGTATGATACCGTAAACCATAAAAAACTTTTAATAAAAACGTATAACCTTACCAAAGACTTCAAACTCACGCAAGTAATATCATCTCTACTACAAAACCGGCGTTTCTATGTTGTTCTAAATGGTAAAAAAAGCAGATGGAGAGATCAAAAAAACGGCCTTCCGCAAGGGAGTGTTCTTTCCCCAATCCTCTTTAATATTTACACCAACGACCAGCCTCTTGGGGAAGACTCAGAAAGTTTTGTCTACGCTGACGATCTTGGTTTAGCGGTACAAGATAAGGATTTTTACTTAGTTGAACTGAAACTAGAGGAAGCATTAGAACGGATGGCTCAGTACTACGAAGAAAATGCTTTGCGGCCCAATCCAGCGAAAACCCAAGTGAGTGCTTTTCATCTAAGAAACAAACAGGCAAGACGGAGGTTAAAAGTCAGTTGGCAGGGTAGCGAGCTGGAACACACGGATTTCCCAAAATATCTTGGTGTTACTTTGGACCGAACGCTTACCTATAAACAGCACTGTATTAAGACGAGGCAAAAAGTAACATCAAGAAATAATGCTCTCAAAAAACTCGCCTCTAGTAAGTGGGGTGCTCGACCTTTGGTGCTTAAAAGAACGGCAGAGGCGTTAAGTTTTTCCACCGCAGAATACGCCTGCCCAGTATGGAATAGATCGAGCCACGCCCAACAGGTCGACATAGCCCTCAATGAGACATGTCGAATAACCACCGGCTGCATGAAAGCAACACCTTTACCAGCACTCTACAGAGCGGCCGGTTTTGCCAGTCCCCCGATGCGCCGCCAGGTTGCTGAATACACAGAAAAATTTAAGCAGACCTTCGATGAGAGACACCCCCTATACGGGACATACGTGATACATGGAAGGCTAAAATCACGCAAAGGCTTCCTTAAAATGGTTGGTGAGGAACCTCCCGACAATTACCCACTATGTCAAAAAGATCCTGGAGGAATGGACCTAGACTGGCAAACGTGGAAAACATTAAATAGGATCAGAACTGGAGTTGCAGCTGTGAAAACCAACAAAATTAGATGGAACCAAACAGACCATCAAGACGCCTTCTGTGGCTGCGGAGAAGTACAGGACATGGCACATCTTACGAACTGCAGGAACTGCCCCAACACCTGCTCTCTAAATGATTTATGGAATGCAGAACAGAACGCCATTGACGTCGCCCAATATTGGGCGCAAAAACTATGAGTTGTTGTTTTGGACACGAAAAAGTAAGTATTCAAACTTTTTGGAAATTAAAATTAAACATACCTCAGCAAGGAACTGGCATAAAAACCATAATAAAATAAACAAATTCTTTTAAATCGAATCTGCGATTTAAACTTTGAAAATTAACCCCTATTTGACAACAAAAACAACACGTTATTTGTGTGATATACGATACGGCGCTTTCTAGCCAAATTAACCGTGCTTTTTTTCTCATTTTCATAGGTGGTCGTAAGAAAAATAACAAACTAATAATTTGTTCAAAAGTAAGTATTTTACTTATCATTACATACCTATATCGAATTTTAATAATATCTTCCCGAGTAAGCAGGGGACGGAGGACGTAATTTATGCAACCATATAAATAATAAAATACTTTTACTTCTTTAGTTGGTAAGTGTTTTTGAGTATTATGCACATGATCTCCTACTTTACGAATTTTTATAATTATGTACTTTTATCACAACTCGGTGGGTACACCAAATTTTATTTCACTGAAAACTTTTTAACTAAATAATACAGGAACTTCTTTTAATTTAACAATAAACAAAAAATCAATTCTTAAACAAATTATAACCTAAATCTTATTATAATTACATTATATAATATAAGTACTTATTACATTTCATTTTGTAATTTCTTCTTGTTATCCACATCTGGGCGTTAAAAAAAAATGATTTTATTAGATATAACCCTATTATAATAATCAGTAAAAGGTATTTTTACATTATAAGGTTGATAATAAATAGATCTATTTACCTACATATTTAAAGATTTAGTGCACCCACATATTCTATGGATATATTGTGCTCTAGAACTTGTAACAAAAGTTTGTAAATATATATTGTAAAGTTTCTTTCTTGGCAAATAAATATTTTTTGATTTGATTTTTTGAGTAGTTATAAAGTTAATTATTTTAAAACGACCTCCTAATTTGCAGTGGTAAAAAAGTCTCCAAGGCTCCAGCTCCCCTTTAAATACGCCATTCCCCACCCACATGGTGACAATGGTGACAATGTGTATGTTGTACCTAAATACATAGGTAGTACACATTTCGTGACTTTTAAGATTTTTTAAAATTATGACTTTCAGATTTTTATTAATAGAATGTTTAAAAAGTTATCAAACACCTATTTAAGCCACCTGTGTCATCACCAGAAACACCCCTTTGCTTATATTTCTTGTGGATTTCGGTACCTTGTCTATTTCACGATTGATTTATAATATAAGCGGCGCCGCGGTAAAAAAAACGTAGGTTGCCATGAAAACAAGTAAATACGATCAGCCATTTAAAATAGTATTAGGACGCTTTATTAATTGCAGTTGAATGACAAGTTTGTGACATTCTGTTGTTGCTAAAGTTTTTTCGAAAATTGTGCTTAAAAATTTAAATTAAAAGAAATGTTGAAATCCGAAGACACCCAATCTCAACCCCTAATTTTAAATGAAGCTAATAAGTTAGTGGAAACATTGGTGAGTCAAGAAACTAATCCTAATTTAACCCCCGTTTGTGTAATAAATATATTTCGATAATTTTTTTATAGTTTGTCCAAGGAAATTAAGTAAGTAGGATACGTACCTTTTACGACAGGTAATAAACCACAATACTATTTAGAGTTGAAATTAATATAGTCATCCAAACGGTAACTTAACCGGGGCGAAAAGGCGAGGAAACACAAAAAATTAAGTGTAAGATTTGAAGTCAAAGCTAAGACATTTTCATCTTATATCTTGTTTAATGTAAAGCTTTTACTTACATAATATTATTTAGATATTAATACTCATCTGTATGAGCACAGGTGTACAAGAGTTTAAGGTTATAGTTAAGTAGGTATCTCTCAATATTAGAGTCAAAAAAATGTACTATAAAATATACATTTACTCTGACTAATATCCGCTGATGTTTTAATCGAACCTATACGAGGCTACGAATATTACAACTTTAGAATACTTTAGATAAATATCTGCATATTCGACTATCTAGTATACGTCCACCAGTCCAAAATTAATGATTTTTCAGGAAATATGTATTTTGGGCCAGGGTGTAGATTACGAATCTCAACGCCGGTGTGCCGTTTTTGTCAAGCGCTTATTAGTTTTTGAAATATTCCTTCTTCCAGTGCCGTTTTGTAGATGTTACGTTTCAAATGTTTAATGAACTAGTTGGTTTTTAATTTTATCTAGTTGGTTCTTCTCAATAATTATTTATTATCGTCGGTATAATATACATTTACCTTTCTTCATTAAAAAAAACAAACTACCGACTCGTTTTCTGTTTTCCAATTAAAATGTTTACTTTCAATTTGTCCCTTCAAAAATAATAATTATAAATATTCTAGCATTGAAGGAGGTCATTTGTGTTTGAACTATCTCAGCCTGCTATATAACAATATTTTATTGGCATTCAGCTATGTTTTTAATTTAAAATAGCTGTAAAATAGGGAAAACAGGACAAAAAGGATCAGGCTATATAAAGTACTGCTCTTTTTACTATTTCTTCCTTTAAAATTGCATTACAAATAGATTACGACAAAACGGCACTAAGAACTAAGAAGGAGCATTTCCGATTAAAAAAGGCGTTTAGCTTCGTAATCTACGCCCCAAAATCCTGAAAAAAAAAATCATAAATTTTGGCGTGGTGAGCATATAGGTATAATAGATATTTACTCCATTTTAAAGCAACGTTTGCACACTTAAGGTGATTTTGATAAGGCAGTATGCTCTATGATATTGTCGCTCAAGCTTTGCCGGCGATGGATCGAGTCCGAGGATAATAATAAAAAAATATAATAAAAGCTTTGCTAAGAATTATATTTACATTCGATCAATATATACATAATTTATATAGTAATTTATATGTATAGTCTCTGATTTAAGTACTTTTGTGACAAAGCTGCAGGAACTTTTTTAAGGGAGTTAGTTTATTTCTGTTGTTGTTTGTTTTTGGGGACCGTTTATCGATATTTTGAGTATTTATCTTTTTCAAACCAATAGGGTCTTATATCGATACATTCATCCATATCGATTTGGTGTATCGGAACTCCAGACCACACCACCAACACTATATTTTTACCAGGTTACGACATAATACGCACAAAACTATTATTATGAAGAGCTTGTACGACTTAAAAGGAGCTTTACAAGCCCTTTGGTGGCTTCGGTAGCTCTTTCAGTATTTCAAGCCACCAATAAGCTTTGAAAGTCTTCAAAAAAAATTGAAGCCCATTTTTTCATTGACAGTTCTAAAGTCCTTTTATAAAGGCCTTCAAGACAAAAGCTGTCGTTTTAAATAGGGCTTTAAGCCATGGAATTGAGTTCCTTAAAAGGGCTTGAAACCATTGTTCATGTCACAAGGACTCTAGCTCTACCCAGCTCTGTAAGTATAATAAACTTTTCCTCAAACAATTTATTCCTAGTTTAGTATTTGTTTTTGCAGAAATCAAAACTATTTAAAAAAATCCAAATTTTAAACGATGTTTAGAAAATTTTGATTCCTGGTTTGGGTGAAATTCACCGTCTCAAACTAAACATGAAATTAACATGCATAAACTATTATCGTTATTAGGTAAAGTGCTAAAATAACGCCGCATGGGAAATGTATTGACATTGTCTGTAGTTTTCGGTTGTACAATTACGACTTAAGCTTAGTTCAACCTTGAACAAAGCGCAAGCTTCATTTTGACCACACCTTACCATTGTTGTTGGTTGTCAAAATGAAGTTTGAGCTTGGTTCAACGTTGAAGTAAGCTTAAGTCGTAATTGTACAACGATCTTACTTTTTTATTTTTTTATTGGTGGTAATTCGGCCTTAAGTTGTCTTTCAATTATTTGTAAATAAATTATACTCGTATACAGGATGTTAAACAATTTATAGGCGGATTAAATAATAATATTTAAAAATTATGAAAATCCAAAAAAAAATTATTACTTGAATTTTGGAAACAAACGGCCAGATATTGTTCCTATTTTAATATCTTGTAGTACCAAGCTATAGAGGAAACTAAATGGGCATAAGTTGATGTAGAGTATATTGCCTGGTATTTTATTTCTAAAAAAAAACTAAAATTCACCGACAACTTAAACTACTTTCATTTCTACGGTATAATTGATTCATTCTTTTATTATCCAAGCAGTAACATTTTTTTACAATAATTATTTTTTAAGACATTAGTAGATTTGCAGGGTTTGTTCCATCCAGTTATAATAATTTACTTTAGTGACAACTTTTAAGACTTCCTTTTCCACCAATAAAAAAAAGTTGATAGTTTTTAAAAAACGAGTGAAAACTCGAGTCAATGCATAAAATCTCAAAGTAAGAAGTTGCCAACTTTAAAGGGCCATAACTCAAAAACTCATAGGATTGGATTACGGCCATGGACTCTTAATCTTAATCAGGATGTCAAGATCTACAAAATAAGCTTTGTGAGGGTTCCTTCAAGGTGTCTGGAGCGCCGTTATTTATATGTACCTGTTTTGTTTTGGTGTGGCAAAGCTATCCCTCATACACCTAAGGTTGCCAACCGTTCTCCAGTCCGGAGAAAAAACCTCCTTTGAACCAAAATGTCCTCTGTTCTCCGCAACTACTGCGGAGAATGAAATTTCTCTTCCTACTTTACATCCAAATATTCTAAAATCCCGGAACACAGCCTGATTTACACTGCATCGCATCGTCACGTATGTTTGATGTCGCCGTCGCAGCGTTTGTAGGTCGGTTCGGTGGTTTTTTACCTTCTATAGTATGAGTCAGAAATAATAGTCCGTGACTCATCGCTTTCATATCGAGAGCAACGGCTTATTTGAAGTCAGAGGAAAAAAATTTCACGAAAATAAATATTCGGCTCAATTAAAATTTCAAAAAAAAACACTGGAATTGTCTCCCCTAACTTCGTACAACCCACTACACTCTGTATAAAAGCCATGAATCACTGACTATTATTTCCGACTCATACTATAGATATGTTCTTTGTGTTTGTGTGCTGTAAACGTTTGAGTTGAAATTTTAATTTTTAGGATGAGTGTAGTGGGACTAAGGGTAGTCAACAAATAACTCAATTTTATTTATCGCGCTTCGTTTTTTAATTAAAACTTTTTTCTAAGGTCAATAGTAGAGTTTTTAAGGCCGTAATTTGTCTTGCTCTTAATGGTATATATAAGATCATTTTCAGAAAAACAATGAACACACATTGTTGCGGACCCGTATCATCATTGAAGGCGCTACACTTATAAAAGCTTTAATTTTTAGTTTAAAGTCTTAGCTTGTAATTTGTAATAATCGTGGACTACAATATTTGTTTCATTATGACAAAAGCTTTTCCTTGTGTCCTGCTTTAGCTTTCTTTCGAGTTGGCAACCCTACCCATTCCTACTTTTGTATATTGGCCTTATCATTGATGGATTTTTAAAATGTTATGTTACAGGAAGCTAGTGATGACAAAATATATCAACTGAAAAATTTGCTAGACCAGAAGCAGAATTACCTCGAGCAATTGGATCAACATCACAAAGACGAACTCAAGTCTATTGCTAAGAAACAAGCAAACTTGTCGGTTCGAAAGAGTAGCACCAACATGGTGGACATGCAAAACACAGATTTCAGGAATAGGGGGAAAAAAGCATATGACTCGGTTCAAAAAGTTTTTCAACATGCCAACGCACTTGAGTCGGATTTTGCGGAATGTGAGGATAAATTTGAAAGCTTTGGTAAGTCATTAAGGTCTGTAAAGTAGAAAGCACATTAGGTACCTACACAGTTACTTTTTATTACAATAAAAAGCAGCGGTCAAATTATATTAAGTCCATTAATGAAGTGAAATTGAATTCAGCGGTCTGTCAACCCAGCTGGGGAAAATAACCTAAAACGACATACACAGATAAAATAACACATCAAGTTGATAAAAACGGTTTTGATACCGGAGAATTATTTGATTTATTTAGGCAGTATTTGTCTTATTATTAATAAGTTAATGCATGCTGATAAAGAATATTTTGGTTATATTTAACCATTTATAATAATCCGATTTTATATAGGAATCATGCATTTTTTCGAAATAAGTCGTTAAGGGTAAAATGACCTATATACAAGCCAGTCTAAAATGACACACCTATTATGTCATTTCATGCCGATAAAAATATTATATTATTTTCTGGAGAAGGTTGAAACATATAGAATATCTGCTCGTTAATGGATTGAATTTGGTTGAATTAAATTCAACCAAGATCAGAAGTCGGCATGTAAGTACTCGGTAAGAACTAAACTATTCCTCATAGAAACAAAACCCAAGAAAGTGATGTAAAAAATCCCTACTCCAATGTGGAAGACGACGACGATGCTATGGATTCTAATCACACATAAAACCAAGTGATTGATGTGTGGTTTCGATGTCAGTACTGCCAAAAATCATCACATGGAGCAGGTGCAGGTATTATTGCCGTACTATGTCGTTAATAATGTTTAAATAATTTATGTTGTACCTTATTTAATACTACGCGAATCTAGACAATATGTACCATCGCGCCGATAAAAAACTGGGACAGGAAATTTTTCTATTTTCTCCTAGACTATTAAGAATAATTTTACATCAAGCCTGGTACCAGTAAAATGTCATGAAAATTTGCATGTCAATAAAGATTGTCACTTTATGATTGACTCGTCAAACATACAATCATATATTATTTGTAAATATGCCACAATTAACCCCCCAGCAAAAGGCAATTATTTATAGTCGGTTGCGAGATAGTGTTGCTATTAGGGATATTGCAGATGAACTGGGAGTAAGCAAGAATACCGTGCTATTGACAAAACAAAAAATAGCAAGACATGGGACTATTATTAGGAATGCAGGTTCTGGTCCCCCTAAAATTTCTACTGATGATCATGATAGAAGACTGGTTAATTATCTAAGGGATCATCCCTTCGAAACTGCAATCAAGGCAAAAGAAGAGACGAATTTTCCAGGTTCTGCAAATACCGCTAGAGACAGGGTTCGAAATTCCGATATACGAAGCCGTTGTGCTGCCAATAAAAAATTTTTAACGGAAATAAATAAACAGGGCAGGTTAGAATTTGCACATGAATATATTAATCAAATAAATTTATGGGAAACAGTTATATTTTCTGACGAGAAAACTTTTCAGTCATGCAATAATGGGAGAATTCGGGTGTATAGGCCTTCCGGCATGCGGTATGATGAGAGATACACCCACAAAACCAACCAAAGTGGGCGTTTCTCCATAAATGTTTGGGGCTGGATTAGCGCTAGAGGACCAGGACTTTGCCAAATCGTCGAAGGAAGACTAACTGCAGCAGTATACGTTAATATACTAAACGAAGTGATGATACCATCGGTAAACGCTGTCTACGGTCAAAATTACACATTTCAGCATGATAATGCTCCAATACACATAGCGCGCATTGTACAAAATTTTCTCCAAGAAAATAACATAGCAGTTCTTCCCTGGGCTTCGAAGAGTCCCGATTTGAACCCGATAGAAAACATTTGGGGTGCCATGGTCAAATCTATGTATAAACATGATTTTCAACCTAGAAACAGGGATGAATAACGTCATAGGATAAATCAAGCTTGGGATGAAATAACTGTCGAATTATGTAGAAACTTAGTTTTAAGTATGCCACAAAGGCTCCAAAAAGTAATAAACAGAAATGGTTCTATGACCAAATATTAATTTTGTGTTGTTTTGACAAACTTTGTGTTCGCAATTTTTTTCTTTTTATTAAATGTATTTTATTACCTGTATTAGCTTTATTTATTATTTTGTGGTAATGGTAAATATAATAATTTATAAAATATTTGACTTTAAAAAAATCTAATAAATTTACTTTATCCATATTATATGATGTCTCTCAAATTTAACCACCCCGTATCGAAAAATACAAAACATTCCATTATGTAACCTAGGTTACTTTTTAAATTTTGAATGTTTTTCCTTTTTAGCTCTAGACACCTTTTATAGTCTAGGGGATATGTATTTCTTACATTGTTTTTGTAAATCTCTTGTCCCAGTTTTTTATCGGCACAATAGTACATACCTTTAATAACATACTTAGTAGCATATACATATTTAGGAAGAAGATGTTCCCTTTCGTTTCGCCAGATCCATCTCTAGACGCGTTTCGTCATATCATGACTCATCACTAGAGCTAGGATATATAATAAATAATATACATATTTACTGGTGTGTCCCACCAAATACTGCTTAAGCAGTTTTAAGTTATTCCTTTCGTCGAATCCTAGCTCTACTGATGAGCCATGATATGGCAAAACGTGTCTAGGGATGCATCTGACGAAATGAAAGGAAAATATTTTTTTGTTTTTATATACATATTGGTTTATAATAAATGTAACTTTTTTTAATGTAAAATGCTCACTAGGATATGTCATATTAGACCATATGTTCCCCTAATAGGTTCTAATTAAAGTCCCAGAAATTCAACAATTTATCCCTGTATTAGTTTTCACTAATTTTAATAAAAAGAAATTGCTTGAACCGCTATTAATATTATAAGGACTTATAACTTTGGTTTTTATAATATCTGTCTTTGCCATCTTGTAAAAAGTGTTAATTTCAGCGCTATTTTTACCTCTCTTTACCGATTTCCTCATTTTTCACTAATTTTATAATTTAAAAATGTTTAAATGTGGTATTACTATAGTACATTTCATTTGTGATATAATTTGCAACATTTTCTATTTTTTTAAGGTAACAAATTAAATAAGGATACTAATCAATACGAAAAAGATATTGATGAACTTATCAGGTTACTTGATCAGCTCACAGAAAAACGCAATACAAAGTTGGCATTCTTGAAAACTCAGGAAGAAAGATTCCTCGAAGAAAAAATTGAGTTAGAAGAACAAAGTTTAAATTACGAAAACCATATGGAATCCTTAACATATGATGATACTGATTCAGAGGTTGAGGTTCTTGAAAATGAAGTAAAGGAGCTTGAAAGAAAGCTGAAAATTTTAAACGATGACTGTTTAAGAATTGACAGTGAAGCAAAAAACTGTGAAAACGCAGATTGGGCTACCGGAAAATACCCTGAACTGGATGAATTGGAGAAAAGGTACGAGTAAGGATTTTTATCGCTATCTATCTACCTGATTATGAAAGTAAATACCCATAGCATTGTAGAATTGTATTTTTATACATAATATATACTACTTGTACTATTGTAAGATACACGACTGTAGTCCCTCTGTTTTTTAACTGTTAAATTCTTCCAGAAAAATATGCTGCTCGTATATAATCAAAATGCTCTTCTTATCCTTTTTCAGTTCATGATCCAAAAAGACCCTTCACTTAAGGTTATTTTTTTATCCAAAAAATTAGTGGTGATAATTCTTTGCTATAACCTATGCGATAATGATAGTGTAGACGATATTTATCCATGAATTAACAATATTAAATTTTGTTAGGTTTACCACAATTAATAACGAAGTAATACAAACAACCGAAAATTTGAAAAATCAAGAGTACGCAGAATCAGAGTTAGGAAAATCGGCTCTAACATTAGATGAGTACGAGGCAAAGTTAAATAAAGAGTTGGACGAAACTTTCAAATTCTGGAATGATTTGGATCTGAGCCCATACGAAGGGTTTTCCAAAATCGAACAGGAAATTAGTAAAATCAAATCTGACATTAATGAGAGGACGGAAAAATATGAAGATGTCAACAGTAGCGATTTAAAGTGTGCTGAGGTATGTTTATGTTTGTTACAAAAAATATAAGACTATAATTTTTTTTAATAACAAAAAAGTGTTTAGCCAAACGATGAAATTTGTACATTGTTAAAAATCGAATGATGGGGAATTCATGTGGAAGAAATCATGGAAGAGTATACTTCTTCTAGTTGTCCTTTATATTAGAACAAAACATAAAAATATAAAAGAACTGATGGTTGAGCTAATCATATATTTTTTATATGTTCTTCCCCAATTTTTGTAGAAAATATCACAATATCGCTTAACCCCACTGAACACGTATTCTAATATAAGGGACAACTAGAAAACAAGTATACTCTTGTATAGTGCCTTCTATAGGTATCTGCTATTTTTTGTCTTTTTAACAATGTATAGCTTTCAACGTTCTGTATCACCATTGGTGGTGTAAGGTGACTACTTGGTTTGATGAAGTAAAATACTTGTTTTACTGGTTAGGTATCAAAAGGGTATATTTGTTTCTTGTAGTTACATTATAACAGTCTATAATGGAACCTTATCTAATCTAATAAAAGCTAATCTACTATATTACAGCCAGTCTTATTTATACTACTTAAACTATGATAATAACCTTTGGTTAGAAGGAATATTATTGTTATAAGTATTTAAGAGTAATTACCACATCACGTCTGACAATGAGCATAACCCCTGACTTAACCTTGTTATGGTGTTCAATATTAAGCAGGAACTTATAACAATAATATTAAACAATTTGTTATTTTATAATAAAAATTAAAATAATGGATTTGGTAATTCTACCATAATGTCCTTATTTTTACCCTACAGTGATAATGTCGTCATTCATAAGCGTCGACTTTTAAATTGAAAATATCAATGGTGTTTCTGTCAAAGTAATTTCTAAAGAAAACGTGGTTCCTGTCATAAAACTCTTTCCACCTATCCAAAGTGACTTCTAACAAAACCGTCCTTGTCATCAAAATTTCTCTATAATATAAATATAATAAAGATATATTTGATGTTCGTTCACTATATTGTTTATATATCTGCATTTATGTTCACAAATCTAATAAATTCAAAAACTTTATAAGCCATACATACCGAACTAGGATTAATGTTAATAAAAACCTAGAAACACCTAATGCTTCTACCACAAAAAAAAATTGAGATCAAATTCTTATCTTGCACCGAAAATGTACAACCTATTACCACCGCAAATAGGACTTTTAAGTAATCAAAAAAAAATTCAGTGTAGCATGCAGGGAACACCTCTATGTAAATCTACACACATTTAAGAACATCTTTATTTAGTTTGGGGAGATTGGTCTGTTAACTACTTATTTATGTATAGACTCTCTCTTATTCAATTTTATGTTCAATCTTTCTGTGCTTTTATTTTATTCTTGATATAGTATCAAAAATAGTTTTTTGTATAATTAAAACCTACCAATACTACCGTGCACATACAGGTATTCAGTTACCTAGGTGTACTCTTTACATCAGGCATACATTTATCACATCTACAAGAGATACTATATTTGATTGTGAAAGTAGTAACCAATATGCAATATATATTATTATTGGAGGCAATGACGTTTCTTGAACGGCAGTAGAGTTTTGGACTTGCATTGTCTTTATTTGTTTAGAATCACTACGTTTCAACTGGTGAGCATTTCCAGTCGTCGGTGAATTCACCTGAAGACGGCTGGAGATACTTACCAGTTGAAACGTAGTGATTCTAAACAAATAAAGACAATGCAAGTCCAAAACTCTACTGCCGTTCAATATATTATTATTATTATCCTAATATAAACTTATCAAATTTGTCATACACACACATACGAATATACCCCGATTACTTCCGCAGATATTGAAGTACTTTTTCTGTCTACAAATAGTTATTCTCCGACAGACGACATAGATACACTCTGGAGCATTTTGATCAAATTTTAATTATATAGTTTTGTTGTACCTTGGCTGCAGTTTGTGAATGGGAAATTTTTTGTGTTTCAATACATTTATCCTACATAATTACATGAGCATTATTTGTTAATGTACCTCTTTAAGTTCACTGCATAAAAGCCTTAAGCCGTGTTCTCACTATTCAGTTTTACTGTTCAACTTTGACTGATTCAGTGATACTGAATGAATAATGAACACAATCTCACTCAACAAATATGTTCAGTATCACTAAATCAGTCAAAATTGATAAGTGAAACTGAATAGTGAGAACACGGCTTAAGATATATACTATTTTCATTATTAAATAGAAAATGTAATTAATCGCCACTCAGTACGACACTGTCATTTACGTCATGATGTCTAGTAATTAGTATCATCCCCGTAAATTTAAACCTGTTTGAAAGTGAATAAAATGTTTTTATAAATAAAATTACTATAAGAAGTTTTTTAATTTTTAGAAAATACATGAAACAAATGAGAGAATTAAAACCACCAGTTCTGAAGTCGAACAACTATCTTTGGAATTAAAAGAAATGGTAAACGTGCTCAATAATTTAGAAACTTCCACGGATTATTCCGAACAACATGATTTAATGACGAA
Organism: Polydrusus cervinus; assembly: GCA_935413205.1. NCBI lineage: Eukaryota > Metazoa > Arthropoda > Insecta > Coleoptera > Curculionidae > Polydrusus > Polydrusus cervinus. The sequence continues at coordinate 53,522,679 of OW284516.1, read as the reverse complement.
AGAAATAGAACAATTGCGCAAAGAAAAGGAAGAAATTAATAACTTTATTGCTACAAAAGAAAATGAAATAAAAGAAACAATAACAACACTGAAAAATGAAAAAGAAAAGGGCGACCTTAACCTCATAGCTTTCGAAAATAACAATTTGGTCGAAATTCGAAAATTTGAAAAAGATTGTGCACTAGTGGAGGGTACTAGAACTACTTTGCAACAGAACGCAAAAGCGGCAGAAAACGATCTTAAAGAACTTAGAGAAGAGAAGAAGAAATATGATGCGTTGCAATTATCGAACTCTGAACAGAACAAAGGACTGGAAGTCGCCATTAGAGAAGCAGAAGCATCAATGAAGCTCGCTAAAGCAAAAAAAGCTGAATTGAAGGCTAAACTAGGTACAATAATTTATTACATAATTGTATATTAATTTATTAGCAGTATAAGAAAATCTATGAACGGCAGTAGAATTTTGGACTTGCATTGTCTTTATTTTTTTTGAATCACAACGTTTCAACTGGTAAGTATCTCCAGTCGTCTTCAGGTGAAGACTAAATAAGTATGATAACCACAGCTCTATTTATACTAAGTAGGTGCAGTGCCGCATAACTAGTAAGCCGAGTCATGCGTTTAACCCTCATGTGGTCTTATTCTAAGATTACATTTAATTAACAAAAGTTTCCAGACGTTTTTCATTTCTGTTGCAATTATAATATAATATTTTACAAGTTTTTTGGGCACAGTTGCTTTCATTGGAATAGTCAACATCTCTATTTTTCCAATGTCACCATGTCTTAAATTCTTGTTTTGTTTCAAGTGAAGTATTGTACTCTTTCACATTTATTTGATGAGTGATCTCTAAATGTTTCATGTACTCTTGATAGTTGGAAAATGCTCCTATTACCTAAAAAAACAAAGCAACGAATATTGGCTATTTGGAGCCTAAAGGCCGAGGCATAATTAAAAATGAATTTAAGCAATAACCAACAGAAATAAAATTGGATACGTACAAATAAATCATACCATTAAGTCTTAAGCAAGAAGCAACAGGAAATAAAATTTATATTATATTTTTTTCAATGGAGGGAGTTTGTTAGGAGGGGTCAAATAAAACAGGGAAACCAATTGGTTTCAATGCCGACGTTTCGACATTTATAGCGTCATCCTCAGGGCACTACAATGGATGTAAATTATTAGTATTTTTGATTACATAAAAAAAATGGACAATAGAAGTAAAAATGTTAAACATTAGTTGCTTTAGTTAAATTTTCACAAACAAACAGAAAAATAATTATATTTTTTACCTGTTTCTTATTGCTTTACCTATAATAAAATTCAAGTACATAAATTTAAAAAATACATAGCATCATTTGTGAAATTGTAAACATAATAAAACAATACATTTTTATTATTATTTTCATTGGAGCGCTTAATACAAATAATATGACAGTTATGGCACTTTCTATTTTCCATGGACAAAAATTCTTAATCGTGGATTGTATTTGGGTAAGGTTTTAAATTGAAGTTTCGGGAAAAATTAATATTGCAATGATGGCATTTAAGGTCTTGGAATGATGGGCTATAAAAACCAGTCAAGGTAATTTGTGTCAATTGACTTTGGAAATTCTATAACAGATTTTACTCCTCCCTATAACGAAGTCGTATCTACTCTCCAGAAGGGACATGATAAAGTAGGGTTAGGAACAAAAAGCCCTATCTTCCTTCTTACAAATAAATATATTAAATTACCACCTACGCGTTTCGACCTACAAGGCCATCATCAGGGCGTACTGTAAGAAATAAACAACAAGTTGTATAAAATTAAAATAATAAAAAATGACAAAACTTACAGGTAATAAGGTCACCACATAAAGATTACAAGTAGGACGCACCCCAGTCAACAAGTCAATTAATAAAACATTAATTAATGTGAAATGATGTTTTATTAATTGACTTGTTGACTGGGGTGCGTCCTACTTGTAATCTTTATGTGGTGACTTTATTACCTGTAAGTTTTGTCATTTTTTATTATTTTAATTTTATACAACTCGTTTTTTATTTCTTACAGTACGCCCTGATGATGGCCTTGTAGGCCGAAACGCGTAGGTGGTAATTTAATATATTTATTTGTAAGAAGGAAGATAGGGCTTTTTGTTCCTAACCCCACTTCCTCCCTATAAGTTGAATTGTCAACAGAAAAAAATACATTCGAACAAAACAGATATGTACTTTCCTAATTCCCGCTCTAATTTCTGTAGTGGCTTGAGACATTGTCAATTGTAAAAAAAAGTTTTTTAGCGGCAGGCGCACAAGTGGTGCATCTATCTTTTGCATTTTGCTATCATTGCTTAGGGACGCCAAAGGTAATGGGTTCCCTGGGGCACAGGTAGACAATGACAGGCTGTTTCGTTCTTGTTAGAACTCATTAGAAAGCCATAACCTGTAAGCAACTCCAAGTACAGCGAGACTGTACTTTCAAGGCATTTTTAAGAAATAAAAACCGTGATGAAAACCCAGTAACGCCATCAGTAGGAATCAACTCAATGCAAAAGATATAGCCATCTAACGTGAAAACATAGAACTAATAAACCAAAGTACGGCGACCAACAAACAGTATAGGAAACTTTACGCTTCACTAAAATTTTTTCTACGTGTTTGTAGATTCAAATATAGATCGCGCCGTGTAGCCCACTGCCGCCTGCTGCTAAAAAACTTTTTTCTATTTACTTATACGGACGCTAAACTCTCTACTTTATTTTTAAAAACACGGCATTAAATACGGAATGGATCGGCACCGCCAGTGGGCTACACGGCGCGATCTATATTTGAATCTACAAACCCGTAGAAAAAATTTTAGTGAAGCGTAAAAGTTTCCTATACTGGTGTTTGTTGGCCACCGTACTTTGGTTTATTAGTTCTATGTTTTCACGTTAGATGGCTATATCTTTTGCATTGAGTTGATTCCTACTGATGGCGTTACTGGGTTTTCATCGCGGTGTTTATTTCTTAAAAATGCCTTGAAAGAACAGTCTCGCTGTACTTGGAGTTGCTTACAGGTTATGGCTTTCTGATGAGTTCTAACAAGAACGAAACAGCCTGTCATTGTCTACCTGTGCCCCAGGGAACCCATTACCTTTGGCGTCCCTGTGTACTTTAATGCAAAAGATAGATGCACCAGTTGTCCGCCTGCCGCTAAAAAACTTTTTTCTATTTACTTATACGGACGCTAAGCTCTCTACTTTATGTTTAAAAACACGGCATTGTCAATTGTATTTAGTACCAGGACCAGGACTTTTAATTAAATCAACAAAACCTATCTATTACGGAAAAATCTATATTTGTTCTTATTTATGACTAGATCACAACAGGTAACGTACAGGTTTTACATAATTTTCGTTTTTTCCTGACAATATTATACCCGTGGTACATTAGTAAATATATTTTTGTTGATATAACTAACACCTTTACCCGCTAAAGTAATGTGTTCACATACATTTATTCCTTAACGGAATTTAAACGATCACAAAGGAGTGAAAAGACACAAAGTCTCGATATTAGAAAAATTTGAATATTAAACATAAGTTTGTTGTGTAAGTTACCTGATATAAATCAGGTCTCTCTTTTTATATTAGGTACGGCCACTGTTCCTGCGCCCATTTACGTTGAAGCAAAAGATCAGAACTTTGCAAAGCCCAACACAAAAGACTTTATCAAAAAGAAAATGTCTCACAAGCAAAGTGCAGAAATACATAAGAGAAATTGGGATAGTGATAGTAGCATGGAGGCCGAAGAGGCTAAAATAGATGCTGTTCTAAAGAAAAAGTATAGAAAGGGAAAGGTATCAAATTTTTTCAATTGAAAATATAGTTAGCGACAGACAAGTTTTTTAAATTGTAAACGTTTTATGAGCCCTCTAGGAACCTGTAATATCTAGCCTTGTCGGCAAACGCTTGACATATAGTTATCTAGCAAAATAGATTTAGTAAGCTTTGTCAATTGAGAGCAGTGGCGTATTTAGGGGGGAGGGGAGGGCTGCAGCCCGGCAGCCCCCCCCCCCCTAGCCTACGAGCTCGGGTCTAAAAGTCTAATTGCAACCTAATTTTTCGTCTCACGCTTGGACTCTTAATTTAAATTTTTAAATAATGTACTCTTGACTTGGATCACAAAGTTCTTGTAGGAAACGTTTAGTTTTTCAACTTTTCCTTCTAAAAGTCCTGTTTTATATAGATATTAGGGGTTCGGACGCATATTGTTTTAGTTATTGATTTATGATGCAATTTTAAAGTAAAACGAGTAAAAATAATAATATTTTATAGTATTTTTCTGTTATATACTTGTCTGTTCCGTTTTCCTTTTTTTAGAGCTATTTTAAATCAACAAAAATATAACCCAATGCAATAAAATATTTTTACAACAAAAACAAAAAATAATTAGGTAGGTGTTTATTTTTAAACAGAAAACTTAAATTTTAATTTAAAACATTTAAAACATTTTTTACGGAAGAAGTGTGATAATTTATAATAAAAAAAATAGTGCGGGAAGAAACGACATTGCTTTATTATGAATATATAAAACGGCACTTAAGAAGGAGTATTTCAAAACCTAAGCATGATCTACGATCCTAAAATATATGATTTCTAAAAAAATTATCAATTTTAGCGTGGTGAGCGATATTTACTTTATTTTTAATCATGAATAACCGAGCCCGAAAAACTCTGGTTAGTCACATATACGTCTTATGTTAAAATTTTGGATTGACACCAATATTCATATTTTTTACAAATATAAAAAATGTTTTTTTTTTAATAAAGAGCCAGCTGGGAATAAAAAAAAGCGAAAAAAAAACATTTACAAAAACAAATTTAATCCAACCATGCAGAGGGGGAGAGGTAATAATTGAATTTTCAAAATTTGATAGTAGTTAGGTGAATTTTAAATGAACTTTGGGTGTGGGCCCGATTTTTTCCCCCGCGGCGCTTTTCCGCCTCCTTCATTAGGTACAATATCATGAAATACATGTAGTCCCTTTCTCCAGAAAAAAAATGTCCTACTTACGAGCACTGCCCCCCCCCCCCAGCATAGTTTCTGGCTACGCCACTGAATGAGAGTAATTAGGCTCCTATACTATATTTCTTGGGCAAAATATCACATTAAAAAAATATTACAGTACGGATACTTCGCCCCATTATAACTAAATGTTAGTAATACATAAAAACACAAGACTTTTCACCACTGCAAATTGGGAGGTTGTTTTAAAATGATTAACTTTATAACTATTGATTATTATAATAGGGTAAAACTAATATAATCACTTTTTTTAGCGCCCAGATGTGGACAACAAGAAGAAATTACAAAATGAAATGTAATAAGTATATAATTTAATTATAGTAAGATTTAAATTATAATTTGTTTAAGAATTGATTTTTCGTTTATTGTTAAATTAAAAGTTCCTGTAGGTATTTAGTTAAAAAGTTTTCAGTGAAATAAAATTTGGTGTAATAACAATCAAACAGGCTATTTTTACTGAAATCTATACATAAAATTGTAGAAAAAAGATTTGACCTTATAGCTTTTCGCCAAAATTAAAAATATTATATCGCTCTATTCGCCTTCCTATTCATTTTTTTTAAGGAAGTAGAGACATTTGTAGGTAAAATTGATTTTATCCTTACTTACTAGTTACTTCAGTATTTCTAAATAAACAAATATATCAGTTAGCTATATCAATGCACGGAGTAAGTGGAAAACACCCAAAATCAAGTGTACATTTTAAGTGCATTATAATTTCCAGGAATATATCTACAGGGTGCTACAAATTCGTGTGCGTACAAGGGGATCTCGAAAACGGTAAGAGATACAAATATGGTTAAATTGAGGCAAAGTTGCGTATTTTAGGGCCTAATGATTCGGTAAAAAAAAATTCAAATTATTCCGAATGTTTTCAGACATGTCCGAAATAAACTAAATTTCCATTTTAGGTTTTTAATTTTTTGCGCTTTCATTTTTGACTTAGGAAAAAAATAAAAAAACACTTTTTCATAGCCGATTTCTATGTTCTACAAGATAGCGTTATTAGTTTTCAAATTTAAAGTTTCGTTCTTTGGTTACCAACCTCAAGTCAATTTTTTTTAAATGCGGACCTGGAATTTTAGTTCTAGGGATTTCTAAGTTTTAGACACTAAATACAATGTACAATATTTTAAAATTTTAACGTTTTGTCATCTAATAACACATTATTTTTCATTTCATTACGGTCCTAAACATTTATAACTAAAAACAAAATATTTCTGATTTGAAAAATCCGTTTATTTTTACTCAAAGAGGCCTGATATTTAATATTTTATAAGAAAAAGACGCAACGTCTCTGCCTCAAATATTTTTCTGTCTCTTTGTTTTTGTTTCATGTTTCGCCCGAAACTAGCAATACTAGCATCACCAGATCGTATAAACAGTAAAAAAATGTTGAAATTGTTTTTGAAACAAACATAAGCGCATCACAGTAACCAGAGCTGTGAGTAACTTAAGTAACTAGATACTTTTTAGTAACTAGTTACTTAAAGTAACTAGATACTTAGTAACTTAGTTCTTTTTTGAATCATGCCAAAAGTAACTGTAACTTCGTTACTTTTGAAAAGTAACTTGTATCTAGTTACTTTTTAGGAGTAACTAAGTTACATTTAAAGTAACTAGTTACTTTTTAAGTGTATAGTTACTCCTAAAAAGTAACTAGATACAAGTTACTTTTCAAAAGTAACGAAGTTACAGTTACTTTTGGCAAAAAAGTAACGAAGTTACAGTTACTTTTGGCAAAAAAGTAACTTGTATCTAGTTACTTTTTAGGAGTTTAGGAGTAACTAAGTTACTTTTTAGGAGTAACTAAGTTACTTTTAAAGTAACTAGTTACTTTTTAAGTGTATAGTTACTCCTAAAAAGTAACTAGATACAAGTTACCTTTCAAAAGTAACAAATACTTAATGCACACAATCAGATGATGACCAAGGGACGATCGGCGGCCGTTAATCAGATACCTATCACCCTATAAACATGAGTGCAGGAGTGTTCCCCCCAAAATTGATGGAATTCGGTTTTGTTAGGGAATTTCCAGGAGCGATGACCTTTTTTTTTTTTTAGAAGTCACTTGTCACAATCTGTAGTGTGTACATGAAAATGAATCATCACTACCTGGTAAATTTATGGTGTTTTTATTTATATCTAGATACATTTGGGCAAAAGTATCGAAAAAGTAACTAGTTACTTTTACTAAGTAACTAAGAACTAAGTTACTTTTAGGTAAAAGTAACTATTCCTTATAAGTATCTAGATACATTTGGGCAAAAGTATCGAAAAAGTAACTAGTTACTTTTACTAAGTAACTAAGAACTAAGTTACTTTTAGGTAAAAGTAACTATTCCTTATAAGTATCTAGATACATTTGGGCAAAAGTATCGAAAAAGTAACTAGTTACTTTTCTGAAGTAACTTTCACAGCTCTGACAGTAACATAACTAGACTAGCACTCCAGTTACCTTTTCTTCACACGGGAGCATAATTTTTTTTCTGTTTTACAGTATTTTGATCTACATAGGTCTAAGGCAAAAACCATAGGACTTAAGATATTAATAAAATAAATAAAATACATACTAATAAAAAATAAAATTACTTAAAGACTTGCTTACTTCCTAATTGTGACAGTAAATCTTTTTAAAAACATAAACGGCCTAAACACTATAACTTCCTGTAATGTAATTTTAATATTCAAGTAATCCAAAAAATAATTGCCAGGGCGGTAATAGTAAAGAAAGGATAATTTGAAATACTAATGATGACAAAACGTTAAAATTTTAAAAACCTTTAATTGTATTAAATTTCCAGTCTCGTGTTTTTTTTTATATTGTGTGTTTTTACACATATTTGAATTTCAGAAAAATTTGCCGTTGAGAAAAGTGTGACAATAAACCTATGGTAGGTACCTAGTTAATACTATTCTTGCACTCTGTATGATCTCCCGATTATTAAAGAATCGTCTAAATAAATTACAAAGCATATCCCCTTTTCTCGTAGTCTCTTGACAACATGGCGGGCAGCTTAAACCAATATCTTAAATATTTAAAATGTGGCTGATTAATAATTGGTATCAGATGGTAAACATCATTTAAGTCTATTTTAAGCACAAAACAATATTTAAATAACAGTCTAGCTTCAGTTTTATTGTCTTCAATTTAAAATGATGACTTTTTACAAATTTATTTAATTTTTTAAGATTCAGAACGAATCGATAAGTCCCATCTGGTTTTGGTACAGTAAAAATATTGGAAATAAATTGGTCATGAGATTCATCAGCCTTGGACACTACGCCCGATTCTAATAAATTATTAATTAAGGGGATTATAATATTTTGTTCCTTGCTTGACTACTTATTTTCCCTAGGCACAATAGTTTGTACAGGTTTTATTGTGAAAGGAATATTAAGTCCTTTTATATAAGACAAAAGTTGTTTATGCACAGGCAGATCCTGCCATCTGTTTACAAATAATTTTAGTCTTCTACAAGGCTTTCTAACCTGTCCTTGTAGTATTGACGATACCTACCTCTTGTCGCCCCTCTCTGGTATTCTCTTGTAAGCTTGGCGTGATCGTCGATCCTGGTTGACAGGCACCGGAGCCCGATAGAAATGTTCCCTCTTCTTGGCTCCATACTTCTAGAAAAGGTGACCAGTGTTTGAGGCGCAGATCTGTTTGTTTTTGCCCTGGTTTTCTAATTCTTTCGCTGACTTAATGGTATTGTGAAGTTAGGCCCAATTTTTCAAGTAAAATTAATTTAACATTGTGGATGAAGAGTGTTATAAGATAAGAACTGACGTCTGCGTAATAACACCATATTTTATAGTTATCCCATACAATTTATCTTACAAGCTGTCTCGTACAAATAACGACTTTTACCTGGCCCAGTTACTTCCTTTTCTAGGGGTTCTGCTTCGGATTTTTCTTCACTACTTTCTCGATCATCCCCTCTCTCTTCTTCTAACGCATAAGAACTTTTCTCATTCTTTGAGGGAACAAGCGAACGACTTTGACTCTTTCTTCTTTTAGGCATATTTGTTTTAATTTTCGATACTAACACACGGAAAGATTATGCACTTTTTTGGTCCGTACTTAAACAGTCCGGCACAAAGATGAAGACTAGCTCCTGTGTTCCAGATAATAATATGTCGTCAACAATAAAACTATCTTTTCCGTAATTTTGTCAAGAAGTTACTGCCTTTGAACAATGTTATCTTTAAGCCCTAGCCAGACTTTAGGGGCGGGAGGAGAGAAATATTTTCGGAGGGCGCCATGTTTTCGATTTTTAAAAAATCCTGGGGCACCTCCAAACGACAAACTGGCCAAAATATATTTTTTACAGTTGCCTTGAAAAATCTTGTTAAACTTTTCTCAAGAATTACATCCCGTTCTCACAAATTAAAAATATATTTTAACCAATATTTTCGGATTTCAAAATTCTAAGCGTTAAAATAAAAATATTTTGGATGGTTGTTTTAAGAAACACTCAGCCTAAACTTTTCCCAGGTAGGTACTTATTATTACATTTAAATATAATGAATAAATTGGACGGAATAAATATTATTCCGGGAAATGCTCAACGACTAGAGGTGCCCCAGAATTTTTTTAAAATCCTAATTTTTGTAAAATAGATTTCTTTGGTTTGTTTTAAATATTGAAAAAAGGTAGGTACATAAGGTTGGCTATTGCGTATACAACGGGTATAGAACAAACAAGATATTTCCTTTTATGATTTTTTTCTATCTATTTTTTCAATACTCAATCTCAATCTGGAAAATCAATCTTTTGCATCTCCTTAATTAAGTAAACTGAGCATCTTTTAAAAAATCAAAGTTCATCGTTTTGAAAATCAAAGTAAAAAAATCGGCACTATAACTACGCTAATATTATATAAAGAGCGCCAACTACTTTGAAATTATAAAGTCTAATAGCGATTTCGGTTTACAGATCTCGGGCACTCTGAGAGTGCTCTCCCCGAGATTTGCGTGTTCGATTATCGAAATCGAGATATCTCACTATATGGCTATGACAGATCTCGGGCAGATCTATGACGTCACAGAGCGCTCTCAGATTGCCCGAGATCTGTAAACCGAAATCGCTATAAGTAGATTCGATTCAATGCGCGTCCTGCTAAACTAGAAACGTTTTCTACTTTGCTTGGTGTTATTAATTTATAACAATTTTGTTAAGTACTTCTGATTTCTACATTTTTACTGCATCTTTAAAAATGCTTAAATTGAACATTTTATAACAGTGTCTCGTCAGGTAAAGTAGGTGAATGGGCTATTTCACCAAAAAGAAAATAAAACCAGGAGGAAAGTTTTTCGACAATATGAAATATTAATGTACCAATACAGCTACCATTTTAGCTCTTAAAAAATAATTATGTTCGAATTAATAATATTAATTTAATCCAGAATTAAAAACAGAACAAAAGAATATTTTAGCGAAATCTCGAAACAGAAAGCAGGATACCAACCCAGAGAAGAAAGTTTTCTCACAAAAAACAATGGAGAACTTATAACCAATGAAAAAGATATTCTAAATACCTGGAAGAAACACTTTTTCGAGCTATTAAATGAGGAGGAAAATACAAATACGCCAACAACAAATATAGCAACGGCCGAAATAGAAATGCAGCCACCGTCGTACGAAGAAACAGCGAAGGCAATAAAGAAATTGAAAAATAACAAAGCTTCAGGCAGCGACGGCATACCTGCTGAGTGCATAAAATCTGGTGGAGAAACACTCCATAGGGCCATACACAAGCTTATGCAAATCATTTGGAAGACAGAGGCCCTACCGGACAAATGGAAGGGAGGAGTAATTGTCCCTATCCACAAAAAAGGAGACAAAAATAAATGCACAAACTACCGTGGAATAACTCTTCTGAATTCATGCTATAAGATACTCTCCAATATCCTGCTGGAAAGAATGAAACCGTATACCGAAGAGATTGTTGGGGACTACCAATGTAGTTTTAGATCAAATAGGTCCACCATAGACCAGATTTTCACCATTAGACAAATAATGGAGAAATGCTGGGAATTCGAAAGAGAACTACACCAAATGTTTATTGACTTCAAGCAGGCATTCGACAGAATATGCAGGTCAAAGTTGTGGCAAGCAATGCAAGAACTTGGATTCCCAAAAAACGTATATCGACGATAAAAGTATGCATGGAAGGTACGCGATGTAAAGTAAGAGTGGGGCAGAACCTCTCCGACCCCTTCAATATCAATAATGGTCTCAAGCAAGGCGACGCCCTCTCACTCCAACTCTTCAACATAGCATTGGAGTACGTAATCAGAAACTCCAAAATCGAGAAGCCAACTGCTATCTTCCATCAAGAGGGGCCCAACCTGCTCCTAGCGTTTGCAGACGATGTTGATGTGATTGGCAATAGCAGGATCAACCTCAAAGATTCCTTCATAAAGTTCGAAAAGGAGGCAGAATGGATAGGCCTCAAAATAAACGAAGACAAGACCAAGTATATGTACCTCAGCAGAAATAATCGGAACCGAGATAGAGTAGGACAAAACTTTTCTATCGGAGACTACAACCTTGAGCGGACAAGACAATTTAAATATCTGGGTACAAGAATTAGCGACAACAACGACATCACAGAAGAGATAAATCACAGGATACAGGCTGCTAACAGATGCCTTTTCGCCCTTCAAAACCTAATAAAATCTAGATTACTTACAAGGAAAACTAAGCTGAACATATACAAAACAATTATAAGGCCTGTCTTAATGTATGGATGTGAGACCTGGACACTAACGGTTGCGAGCGAGGAAAGGCTTAAAGTCTTTGAAAGGAAGGTACTGAGGAAAATATTCGGCCCAACCAGAGACGAAAACACAGGGCAATATAGAATAAAAACCAACCAAGAACTCAAAGAACTCCACACTGATACCAACATAATAAACGAAATTAAAGCCAGGAGACTACAGTGGGCAGGACACGTTAAAAGAATGCCGGAGGATAGAATGGTGAAACTAGTGTGGGAGGAGGTCCCGGGGGGAAAACGTCCATTAGGTCGACCCCGCCTCAGATGGAGAGATAATGTCGCAAAGGACCTAAAAGCCATGAACATCGAAGATGGACCCGATCGGATGCTGGATAGAGAAGAATGGAGACGTGTGATTGAGTCGGCAAAAACCCACCCAGGGTTGTGAAGCCACACATGATGATGATGATGATGATGATGAATTTAATCCGAATGTAGCTAATAACTATGCATAATAGGGCCACGGTTAACTCCGATGTACAATAATTTATAAACACTCGTGCATTTTGGCGCGCCCCAGCCGACCGTGTCCGTTAACTTAAAGCAAGTGAAGACCAAACGCCCAACATGGCTTTGATATTCACCGTTGCTATGATTACGTGACATCAGTCACGCAAACAGCATGCAACAATTTGCATTATAATGAAGGGCAATTTAAAAATAGATCAGTTGTATGCACCATTGTTTTAGCATTGGTTCTGGTGATTTACTGTGTTATTAAAGAGTTTTGTTTTTATTTTTCAGTTAATTCCGTAGTGTATGTACCTCCTACTTGGTTGTGTGTTTTAAAAATGAACCCAATTAGTGACATAGTTTGTAATTTGTTGAACACTCCATTCAGTCGTAGGATAGATGAGGATAAGAGAGACGATTTGTTACACGTGTTTTAAGTCAATGTTTGTTTAAGTACCCGCACTATAGCTCTTGGTCATTCTTTAAGACCGCGAGCCGCCACTGTTTTATAAGTAGGTACTTTTACTTTTTATTTTAAAAATATGTATTTAAAATTATACCTTTACCCCTAGAAAATAAAAATATATACTTGCCTAATATTCTTATTTTTGTCAGTTGTTAAAACAAAAATATAAAATGTCTATTTCACTTTTAAATCTCTCAAAATATAATGCATAACAGTTATAAAAATACTAATTTTAAATTATTTTTATGTAAGTTTGAAAATGCTACCTTGGAATCATTAAGGAATAATAGGGGCTAAAGTTTGATAAAAATAATGATGGACATATACATTAAAAAAAAACTATAATTGGTATGCATAATATTTTGTTATATGTATATCCCCATCTTGACCTCTAGTTTACATGCATGCACTAAAGGTTCAGAAATGAACTACTTGAGTATTTTATTGTAGCGGTAAAATATTTTTTGGGAAAAGTACATTACAATTGGGGTATAAATTTTTGAAAATTAATGGGAAATTAAAGCAGTATTTTTGATTTTAATGGTAACTAATTTCAAGGAGGGGTTTGTTATACCAAATTTAGACAGTGGTTCATTCCCTTCATCTTAGGTATAAGCAGAACTGGGCAAAGCACTCCAAAAAGTGATTCGTGCACCAAGCGCTTTGGAAAAGTAATTGCCATCATCAAGCACTGGAAATTCTAAATGCTTGCGATTATCCAGAAAAGTAATTTTTAGTTCTTCCAAGCACTATTCATAAACGGTTTCAATTACCAAGCACTGTATTTTAAAAGTGCTTGCAAGCACTATTCTATTTGAAGAACTTTTTCAAGTACTTTTAAGGCAATTACTGCCCAGCTCTGGGTATAAGCATAAAAAACAATTTTGTTATGATAGAAGAAAAATAAAATTTTGTTGTTAACAATAATTTATTACATAAACAATACACAAGAACTGGTATAATATATTAGATTTTACGAGGTCAGGAATACCTCTTAAAGAAAGTTTTTTAAATTGCTTCAAGAACCTCTTCTTGCTGGTGGTGGTTGTCCATACCCCTTTCATCACATGCTTCTGTGATAAAGTAAAATTAGCAATACGTTAAGAAGTACCTAATGAAAATTAGAAAACTGAACTAAATTCAAAAGTAATGGAGAAAGCTATTAACCAACAACTCCTAAAGTACCTGGAAGGGCTTAACATTATCAGCGACCATCAATACGGTTTTCGTAAGTCCAGATCAACAGGTGACCTTCTGGCATATGTCACCCATCTTTGGAGCAACACCATCGAACATCATGGAGAATCCCGGGCTGTTGCACTGGACATCTGTAGGGCTTTTGATCGTGTTTGGCACGATGGGCTTCTAAGTAAATTGCGATCCTACGGTATGCCTAATGGATTCTGTTTATGGTTAACCAGCTTCCTTAAGAACCGTTCTCTGCAAGTGGCGATTGACGGGTTTCTCTCAGACACCTTCACCATCAATGCCGGTGTTCCTCAAGGGTCCATATTGTCGCCTACCCTCTTTTTACTGTATATTAACGACCTTCTAGTGAAAACCCAAAATCCAATTTATAGCTTTGCTGATGACATCATGTCTCATCTTTTACCTTGACTCCCCAAACATCCGCTGCCGACGCACATCTTCGCAGGCAGCATGAAGTATTGCGCCTCAACAATGACCTGGAAGAAATTTTGGCTTGGGGTGACAGTAACCAAGTCGAATTTAATGCTAAGAAAACACAGGCAGCAGTCTTCTCCAAAAAGGTTAACATTGCAGAACCGGATATAGTCATGGCAGGACACGCAATTCCCCTGGCACCGTCTATTAATTTGCTGGGGGTCAATCTGGGAGGTAATATGTCTTGGCATGATCACGTTGCCGCAATTGCCAAGGCAGCTGCACAGAAACTTGGTGTACTTTTCCGCACCAAAAGGTTGTACACACCTCATCAACTTTTGACACTCTACAAAGCCCAGATTCGACCATCATTAGAATATTGCTCTCATGACTGGAGCTTTGCACCCAAGCACACCCTTCGGCTACTGGATTCCATTCAAAGGAGAGCCGTTAGTCTGATCGGCGACCCCGAGCTGACCAAGACCCTCGATAGCCTGGAGCATCGAAGACAGGTTGGTGATTTGGCTCTCTTTTACAGATATTTCCATGGCAGGTGTTCGACTGACATTGCCCACTTGATTCCACCTAGAGCAATTCAAAACAGAAATACACGGCAAACCACTGCCGCTCATCCATATGTTGTTCAGCTTAGTACTCCTCGAACTTCATTGTTCAAGAATTCTTTCATCTGGAGAACGTCATCTTTGTGGAATGATCTTCCTGAGGTCGTGTTTCCCAATGAATACAATCTTCAACGTTTCAAGACCAACGTTAATCGCTTTTTTCGCACTCGCACCGCTCCCAGAGCGCCTTAAAGGATTTTTCCTACAGTGCAGGTGTTTTATCATAAAAAAAAAAAAATATTAAAAACAAAAACAAACACGCCCCTACAAAAAACTAACTACGCTCTTGCCTTTACACTAATACTATTTTATCAATAACATCCTGAAGTCTTGGAACGTGCCGTCTGCTATCATAATCATGAAAGATAAATGTTAACTTCACCACATGTAAAGCCTCTCTGCATCAGTAATATTAAAATATCCCGATGCGGGCCAGCACGCATAGAAAATATAACAACAAAGCCCGGTGAGTATCCCAGCTGGTGACTTTTTTAATACAGACAGGTGCACCTACTTAGCGGCAGGTGCTTTGATTTTTCCTTAAGATGGTGGCATTTTTAAAAAGGATAGATACCTCGTGCTGGCGTCATGTTATATGAGTTGTATTTGAGACACATTGGCGTAACTAGCAATCTGACCCGGAGGCTCGGGAGGCTACCTGGTCAATGATGCAGTGGCCAACAGTGTAACTAACATGAGTTTTTTTATTACTATAATGTTAAAACATTTTTAAACACATTAATGTTGGATTGCATAAAGATTTTTAACCATAATTAACCAACCAGCAAGTTTGACTGTAACATAAATGACATTGACAGGTATCATATACTCACAATCAGAGTTACCTGATTAGTAAATTAAAAATTAAGGTAACCGGGCCAGTATAATTGTGACAAAATTATTTCTGCCAATGTCATGTATGTCACGGTCAAACTTGCTGCTTAGTGAATTATTATTAAAGTTCTTTGTGCAACCAGCCAACCAGACATTATTACTTTTGGTTAGTCAGGAGAAGGTTTGGTGTTCTCGTTTAAACCTTTGATGATGATATTCCTTCCAACGCTCACCTTTTCATAAAACTTATACGGTAAATTAATTCCATATCTTTCCTTTCATTCTCACACAGAGTATTCACCAGAAGTGATTTATGCACAATGATTTGATATTTAGATTAACAAAAAATCTTACGACAAAAATGCCCACGCAAACTTGTACAAATCTTGTTACTTAAATTACAGAAGTAGATTTTTGCACATATGGCTGTCCTCAACTTGTTCGTTAAAATGATAAAAAACTAGATCACACAACGTTGTAATTAATCAAAATTTGAAAGCGGATACATTAAGTCTGACTAAATTCTTATGATCATTTTTCTCTTTTTGTTATTAGATTATAATGCCAAAGTCCTTTTAAAGGTCAACAAACCATTTTTTATGCCTTGGTGTGTGTATGGACTATGGAGCCTTACTATTGAACTTCAAATCATTTGTTTGGTTTTTTCTCTCAGCATAAAATTATTATCATTAATAAGTGTTATAGATAGTTATAAAAACAAGAACCGGTCTTGTGTTAATAAACTAATGATAAAGGAATCTTCCTTAATTTAACAATTAAATCTGCTTGAAATAAAATGTCAAAATTCAATAAAATTCTCCATTGAAAAAATCTCCGATATGCATAATCTTGATACTTAAAACCATGAACAAAATGTTATATTATGTAGATATTGGGCTATTCCACGTAATTTGTCTGTGCTACCAGCGCGGCTCGTATGAGTTTTTTTAAACGCAGTTTAGTGCATAGTTTTGCAAAGGAATAATTATTTACCTACTAATAAACACCGCAAAAATATAAAATACATTACATTTTGCTGTGAATTTTTTTAAAAATTACATCCAGCAGCTTTACTTTATTGTTTTTTCATATAAATATCTTACCTTTATGTAGTTGTTAAATCGATCCTTCTATCCTTTTGTTTGGAAAAATGTTCTCTTACCAGGTTATTCAAATTATAAATACTTCTAATAAACGGCTTTTCAAATATTACCGCACCGCTTGTTTTAAACTGTAATATTTCTTTAAGTGATAAAGTAATTGTTTTATCTACTTTTATTTAGTAATATGAATTTCACAGTTCTGTAAATCGTTTTGTAAGGGCATCTATTACAGCACTAGTGCTGTAATAGACCACACTTTTAGAAGAATGATTTACACTTTTTAGAAGAATGATTTATTATTAACAATTATAAAATTAATTACCAAGTATTAATTAAAATATAACACTTAAGGTTTATTATAAACATTAATAATACACCTTTTTACAGTTAGTATAGTAGTATAGTTGTATACCAGAAGTGGATGTGATGGAGCTCTATAGATACGTTCGAATTTCCAATCATTAAATCCGTGTCTGAAGAAGAGGATTTCCAGTCCCCATGACCCTTTAACATCTGCATATCTGCACCACCATCAACTAGAATGGTGGCTGAGGACCTCCTAAAACAATGTCCACTGTATCCTTCGGGATTATTCAATCCAAGTTTTGTTGCAATCTTTTTTGGTATACTTCCAAAACTATTAATTCCGACAGGCTGGGAGGTGCATTTTCCTTTTCCATAGAATACAAAAAACCGCCTGTGAGTTGCATTAAGAGGACGAAGTTTAGCATACTTTCGAAAAATACTTAAACAGTTGACACCTGTCACGTTTCCTTCTGTTATAACAAATTCTCGCATAATTTTGGTTTTCGAGAATGGAATCACAATTTTTATATACAAATCATTGTGTTTAACATGATCCAACATTAACTTAGCTAGTTCTTCGCGCCGACAAGCCCCAAAAATGCCGATTATCATAACAACCTTTAAAAGTAAATATGTTTCATCATCTGCAGTACTAAGAAACTTACATACGTCTTCCTTTGTGAAAACTTTGGGATTTTTTTGGCCTTGTAACCCTCTGAACTTCTT
This sequence comes from Polydrusus cervinus, assembly GCA_935413205.1. Taxonomy (NCBI): domain Eukaryota; kingdom Metazoa; phylum Arthropoda; class Insecta; order Coleoptera; family Curculionidae; genus Polydrusus; species Polydrusus cervinus. The sequence goes on along the minus strand of OW284516.1, from coordinate 53,504,702 downwards.
TTGAAAAATGCGATTAGTTGAGAAAATCTGCTTATATCTTGATTTTTCTTGACTGAAATCATAGTTCTCAACATCGAGTAGTGAGTCCATAGTGTAGATGGTTTCTGGGAGCGTTGCTTTACGGAAAAATAACCCAAAAGGATTTTCTCAGACACCTCCTTTATTTGGTTAACTTTGCAACAATCTTCAAACTTCTGATACTCCAACTCATACCGCGCCTTGGATTTTGTCGGAACTAAACTTGAGATCGCTTCGTTTGCCGCTGCTTCTATATCAGAGAGTAAACTTCCATCAAAATTCTCTCATTTTGAAAAACGCTTTTTATATTTTTGAATTTGTTTGACAAAGTTTCGACAGTAACCATGCGAACCAGTAACTATGCGAAAGGTAACATAAAAAACTTGATTAGTAAACTTAATAGCAGGTGCATTTTTAAAGGTGCAAATATTTTTATTCATAGATGAAAGTAGATAAAATTTTGTACAATATTCTTGTTGTAAATTCATATTATTACACTCGATGTTTTATTAAACTCGGCTGACGCCTCGTTTGACAACTTTAACATCTCGTGTTGTAATATGAATCTTTACAATACTTATATCGTAAATAACTATTTTAATACAAGTCACAACACACATAAGTACACGTCAAAGAAATTTTTTCTTGCAATTGTCATAACATATTTTAGGGATTGCTTGACAGAGAGAGCTGAAATTAGACGCTGAGATAGTTTGTGATGAATCTAATACAGGCGGGGATTAAAAAATTGAATTTGAAATTTTAGTTAGGTAATTAACAAGGTAACAAATAAAATTAGTCCCAGTCGCGTAGCAACACTTTGCCCTGTCCGTAAGTATAAGTTACAATTGAGCCCCCCTCCTAGCAAATTTCTAAAGACAGCGGGTGAAGAGGTCCTTACCTAAGTCCGACAAAGTGGCCAGAATAAGTACTTAAAATAATGTGAAAGTACAAATATACATATTATATCAATCACAAATAATGATGTATGATAGCTACGCCACTGTTTAGCCTCCAGTATAGGTAGGATATTAATACAGGGTGGCCCCCGCTTAACGTAGGATTCCATAGCATCTAAACTATTCAACTTTTTAATATCTTTCAATAACAGAGTTGTGACATTTTTTTTTATGATAAAACACCTGCACTGTAGGAAAAATCCTTTAAGGCGCTCTGGGAGCGGTGCGTGTGCGAAGAAAGCGATTAACGTTGGTCTTGAAACGTTGCAGATTGTATTCATTGGGAAACACGACCTCAGGAAGCTCATTCCACAAAGATGACGTTCTCCAGATGAAAGAATTCTTGAACAATGAAGTTCGAGGAGTACTAAGCTGAACAACATATGGATGAGCGGCAGTGGTTTGCCGTGTATTTCTGTTTTGCATTGCTCTAGGTGGAATCAAGTGGGCAATGTCAGTCGAACACCTGCCATGGAAATATCTGTAAAAGAGAGCCAAATCACCAACCTGTCTTCGATGCTCCAGGCTATCGAGGGTCTTGGTCAGCTCGGGATCGCCGATCAGACGAACGGCTCTCCTTTGAATGGAATCCAGTAGCCGAAGGGTGTGTTTGGGTGCAGAGCTCCAGACATGAGAGCAATATTCTAATGATGGTCGAATCTGGGCTTTGTAGAGTGTCAAAAGTTGATGAGGTGTGTACAACCTTTTGGTGCGGAACAGTACACCAAGTTTCTGTGCAGCTGCCTTGGCAATTGCGTCAACGTGATCATGCCAAGACATATTACCTCCCAGATTGACCCCCAGCAAATTAATAGACGGTGCCAGGGGAATTGCGTGTCCTGTCATGACTACAAATTTACAAAACATACTCTTTTTTAATGGAACGCCCATATATTATATTATTTTCTAAATCTCTATAAAATTTCACGTATATTTTGTCTAAACATCATATGTAATAAATTCTATTGTTTTAAGATATTGACGTTTAAAATTTGGCATTTTCAGACTTTGACAGGCTGTAGAATTGGAACGTTGTATCTTAGAGAAAAATGGTTCAAATCCCTATCGCAGTTTTTTATTGTCTATCTAAAAGTTATAACTTCCGGTTTAACATGTTAACATGGTAAACCGTAAAACCATTTTTTTTTGGTTTAACACGTTGGAGATGAGAACCATTTTTCTCTAAAATGCACCATTCCAATGCTACAGCCTGTCAAAATCTGGAAATGCCATATTTTAAACGTCGAATATCTCTAAAATAATTGAATTAAAATTTTTTTAAATATATTTTAGATTAAATAAAAAGTACCACCCTGTATAATTTAAAATAATATTTTAAATTGTAGATCTAATGCTTCCATGCTATGGAATCCTGAGTTGAGAGCGGACGACCCTGTATAAGTATATATTCTAAAAAAATAGTTTTTCAAGACAGTGTATCATTGTATCAAGCTAAAACTAGTTGACAAAAAATGAATATAAACCGTGGCAAACTATGTTTAAAAAAAAAGTATATCAACAACATACCTGCGTACCTACTCTTATAGGTAATTTTTTCTAAAACCACTCATATTACTCTATTAATTCATTTTCTTACCTTACCAACAAATTTGATTAAAACAAAATGTCTGTTTCGCCGTTCAAATATACGGTCAAACGGTCTGATTTACTATTAATTGACTATTATTTTTATTATATTATATAAAATTACTTTTTTTTTTCAATGTTAATGTACCTGTTTACTTTTAGCGATGACTACAATTTAAGTAATATTGACCTTGACTAGTCTATTCTAATAGTTAAATTATTAATTATATGCCATCTTAATGTGAACGACCTGCCATTAAAAAAAATAATCTCAATCATCATGCTAATTTGTGTGTGCGCCAAAACAACATTTTTGTCAGCTTTTCGCTTTTATCCGAAAGATGATACATTTCAAATAGATCTTTTAACTACATAGAGAAGGTTTGTTGTGATATTATGCCACCTCTCCTTTACTTTTACGTTGTTTCTATGAATATATATAATTATGCAAGATTTTTATTCTGCATGTGAATACAATATTGTGTTTTCTTCAAAAAAAAAACTGTTCAGACAACCTTAACCTGCGATACCACAATCCTGACAACGCTGAATGGAAGTGGCATTACAGGAGTTTCCGGGGCCGAAGTACCGATTTCAATAAAAATTTAAATAACGAGGTTTATCGCATTGCTTCTAGAAACTCCCAACGATTTTCTTCCACCTACATATTAGAGTAGGTCGAAAGAATCTAGTACATATCGAATGTGTGCAAAAGTTGTGTATTTGCATTCTAAAAAAATCATGCGTTGCATCGTCCGTTCGCACAAAAGGCCCGAAATTTGAAAAAATTACATTTACATTTCCGCTCACAATATACAGGTACATTGTTTTGGCTTTTAATAACATCTAAGAACTTCGTTTTAGTTGTCTGATGACAGAAATTTACATTTAGAAACCAAGCGCTACTTTTTCAGTTCGTGCAAAAGGCCTAAATCGCAAGGGCCTGTCGACATATTAAGCACCGGTTCCCGCAGATCACCGAAGTCAAGCGGTGTCGAGCGCGGTTAGTACTTGGGCGGGTGACCGCTTGGGAACACGGCGTGCTCTTGCCTCAGGGAAGAGTGTAAAATGAATCGACCCCTAGCCATCCTATTCACGCCGGACAGGCCGGATGAGATCGGATATCTCGTAGGATGAAGGTGCCGTTTCACACTCCCCAGTCGGTAGACCACATTTGTGGTCGATGACCGGTTCAAGATGGCCTACGTAGTCGGCAAACCGTAAAAAAAAAAAAAGGCCTAAAATTATAAAATTAAAGTAAAAATTAAAGTTTTTATCATCTTAACATAGGCGTAGTTAGGGGTGTACTTGGGGGTGCTAAGCACCCCTAAAATTTAAATGAGCACCCCCAAAAAAAAATTTTACATTTACTTTTATTTAAGGTAAAATAAAATACCTAATTAAATAAATACACACCATCTGTTTTTTTTTAGGACTTCAGCACCCCCAGTGTTGACCGTCTAACTACGCCTATGCTTACAAATACATGCACGGTATATTGTATTTTCAATTCTTAAATTTTTTGCAGCTCTTAGACAATTTCATATTTTTGTATGAAATTGCCCAGAACTCACCACGAGGAGGTGACTGTTCTATCCAAACCCTTTCCAACCATCCAACCAATTAAAGTGTGGTAAATTAGGTTAATTTAGCCAATACCTTAGGAGGTACTTTTTTCAAGTGTTATGCCCAGCTCTGGTATCTGGTTCGTAGTAGAAACTGGATGTGTATTTCCTCATTTATTAATTTTATCTTAGGTTTCTTGTAGTTACGAGATTAACCACTTATACAGGATTTCTAGTGTCTGTTTAAAGTTGGAGATAATGATATTTTTTTAAAAGATAGAAGAGTTTTGAACTTGTATTGGTCTTATTTGTTTTTAAATCACGATTCAACTGGTAAGCATCTCTAGTCAAGTTCAGGTGAAAAATTAATACGTATAGTACCGCACTTTTGCTGTTCTGCTTAGACATAATTGCTTGAAAATGGTTTAGTCCGTGGACTTCATTTAAAAAGGTATAAAAATATCTTGCTAGTAGTTGATTTCTAAATTCTACTTTCGTTTTCAAAATATGTATGACTTTTTTTTATCATTAAAATAACTCAATTTACAACTAATATTCAATAAGAATTACTCGAGCAATTATGTACCAGCTAAACCCTTGTAGCGGTTCTTGAAATATCTATTTTCGCAGCTAATCTGTAAATGTCTTCTTAAGGTAGAATGTATTAATTTACTACATACTCTATTTTTAGGTCTTCAAAGCAAATGCGTGAGGGTGTATAAGTACCGTTTGTATAAAACAGCACTGACCTCTAGGCAGTGGATGGCTTGACCTAAATCTGTATAAAAACGCAAGTGTTACGGGCTTTTCATACCACCTAATTTTTGTTGCCTTTTCATCCCCGCTCCCCAATTAACAATTCTCTATAGGTAAACGCTCTCGAGCAACACCTCCTTAAAAACATATTTTAGGAGGTGTTGTCTCGATCCCGAAGACAGGTGTGATAACGTCGATTTTGGCTTGGGAAGTCTGTAGCGTATAGCGTTTTGGTTCTGCATAGTCGGACCAAAAGTGTTTTCGGATACCTTTCGGTTCGCCAATGCGTTTTCCGATACATTTCAAGATAAGCCCAGTTTTGACTGAGTTAAGCTTATTTTGACTTCAGATTCGTTTCTTCAGTTGTGGAAATTACCACAAGATAAGTTCTTTTGTTTAAATTTTAAAAGGAATTTTAAGAAAGAGCAAAGGTTGCAAGATCTGCTCAATTCGCAAGACAGCTTCGGTCAAAAAACAAAGCCGCGAGGCAGTCGAGATCAGTGGCTACGCCAGGATTTTTGGGATGGGTGGGCATAAGTGGGCCACCACAAAAAAAAGGTCGCCGCCTTCCCCACGCTCATCTGCCTTGGCTTTCCGTGAAATCTAACATTTTTAGTCATATAGTTAATACCTCTACACAATCCGCCGAATTTAAAACTCGGTATTTCGGCAAAAGACAATTAAGTTTAGATTAATTGCTGCAACTTCTTATATTGGTTCAGCCGGTTTTCAGGAATATCGAGGTAACAATGTTAAGGAATAGCGTTCAAAGGTTTTCCAACAAGGAAATGTGCTGGAAACACCCTTCGCCCCCTCAGTTTTTATGTCTTACAGGAAAGCACCCTTCGTCCCTCAATTTTGAGAGCAGGCTTGCTGGGCGAAATACCTCATCATGTACCCTGTAAATGCAAGCAGAACTTTAAGAGCACATTATAAGTTATTTGGCACCTACTGCCGCTTTCGGTGAAATGGGATATTTCCATTAATTGGAGCCATGAGAACCACCCTCAAAGCTGCACTAGGCAGATTGCTTGGGATGCCGAACCTATTTGTCTGGATACAGTGGCATCCTTTAGACTGCGGCCTGCCAAGGCCTTGGAAATCTGTTACACCGACGGGTCCGCATGACTGGAATTCAGTCCTAAGGAGCAGAAATAAACAGAAAACAGACACCAGAAAGAGCTACACGCTAGGTGGTTTTACCACAGTATTTTAAGCAGAAGTTTATGCAATTCTGATCAATTCTGATATGGAGGCCTTGGATTAGCTCTCAAAGACAAAATAGGTTAAGCTAGTCTGGGTCCCAGGACACCAAGAAGTGAGCGGCAATGAAATGGCAGATAAGCTTACCAAGCTTGAAGCTTAAATATCTCACCAGGGACCGAAACCAGCAATAGGACATTCCAAGCAACAGATCTGCGCTAAAAGAGTGGACTGGCGACGTTCTTTGGAACAATGATTTTGTGATTGTTTACATAAAAAAATGGAAGAGAAAATAGAAGAAAAATTGTTACATTTTCAAGGTTAGATCTTGTAAGAATGGCATACGCTGTTAGATAACGCCAAAAGTGACTACTTATTCTGTTTTTTATTGCTCTTACTTATTGTAAATAGGCCTGCCCATTACGTTTCAGCGAAAACATATTTTCCAAGTCGTTCTGTGTTTTCTTGATCTTTCCCTTGCTATTTGCGGTGTAAATGGTTATATCTTATTTAATTGTTGTTTATTGTATGGACGCTTATTTGTTATTTTATCTTAATCTTATATAGGGGAGAGTTGGATAAAACCGGGTAGGTTGATAAAACCGGGTACCGCCTAATTCGTCTAAATTTGTGGTGCCATCTATCGAACGGTGGGTAAATTAGTGTCGTTAAACCGCCTAGAGTCGCGTGTGTTCATTTCTATATCATTTGAGTACAACGTGGTGGAGCAGGAAGACCTTTAGTGTATTTCGGTGTACCAAACTCGATTTTTAAGGTAGGTTTATAGTCCTTTTTTTCCTCTACTGAATAACTAATGACCGCTTTAAAATTTATTGTATGTAACCTAATACATTACCTATAATTTGATCAAAAATTTTGAATATTATCTCATAACCTAAAATTTTTACATACTATTTAATGTCTTGTTTACGAGTTCGACAAAACCGGGTAGTGCTGGTTGTTACAAAATCGGGTACCCGATTTTATCATACCTGTTGTTACTTCTACTTATTGCAGCGTTTTTTAATGTTTTTAGTGAACTTTAACATGTCGCGTTATAAAAGAAAAACTACTCGTCAGTCATGGGATTCAGAAAGCATGAAAAATGCAATAATTGAAGTCCTAGAGCATAGGATGGGATATAAAAAGGCCTCTCAAAGTTTTAATGTTCCCCAATCAACATTAGAAGATCGTGTCAAAAAAGCAAGAAATAGTAACTCTGTTGAAGAAGCTAGTAAGAAAGGTACAAATTACCTTGAATTTAATTCAGTTTTTTTATTTTAAATAAAGCGTTTTTTATATTAAAACACAATTGGGTTTGTGTTAAGTGTAATGTTTGGGGTTTTTTAGGTCTGGGTCGATACAAGACTGTGTTTAGCGTTGCCCAAGAAGATGAGCTAGTTTCGCATATTTTACAAATGGAAAGTAGACTATTCGGATTTACTTTATCAGAACTAAGAATTCTTGCTTACGAACTAGCCGTACAGAATAACATCACCCACAATTTTAATAAAGAAAAGAAAATGGCTGGGAAGTGTTGGCTTTATTCGTTTTTGTCGCGACATCCAAAACTTCGATTGAGAACTCCAGAAGCTACTTCAATTGGACGAGCTATAGGATTTAACCGAGCAGCAGTAGAAAAGTTTTTTACTCTATTAACACAAGTTTATGACCAACACAAGTTTCCTCCTGAGCGCATATGGAATGTTGATGAAACGGGAATTACCACTGTCCCCAACAAGCAGTCTAAAGTTATTTCTATGAGAGGATGATGATGTAGATGAAGTTTTTATTTGCGACTTTTGTTCATAGATTTTTGATTTTTTGTTCATATAAATAAATATTTTATTTTCTCCCTATTGACCTTTTTACATGGTATTTAAGTTACTACCCGGTTTTATCATACCGGTTGGACAAAATCGGGTATTTTGCAGTATTTTCATAATAATAATAATAATAAAAAAAAATATAGGAATATTTATAAAAATTGACATTGGTATATCAAACTTAACTCATCTGGGAATATTTCAATCTACAACCAAAGGTTTGATACTCTAAAATACCACGAGAAACAGTCAGTTTTTGAAGTGATACCCGATTTTGTCCAACTCTCCCCTACTTAATACTGTTCCACAAACAATTTTGCTTCTGTTTTTTCTACCATTGTTTTATACAAACATTCCCAAAAATACGAATAACCGGCGTATTGTGTAGATGTGTAGAGGTAATTAGTTCACTCACTATATCACGGTATTTTATTTTAGTTTTTCGTTTATTTACTATAATCACCCTATATATCATGAAACGCACATCATTGTCAGTTATGCCGGCATATTTTTGCAATGATATAGATCTAATAGAATAATAGTTCTTAACAAATAAAAAAAATTAAACGAAATATTAAATTTAAATACATACATCCCGTTAGCTAGAAGAAAGTAGGTGTAGAGAGGTATTTGCAGTAATCAGATGGTGTGTTTTTTTGCAACCCCCAGGGCCTAAGATATTACGTCATTTTAAAGTGATTTTATAATTAAAATAATTTTTTATTTCATTTAAATTAGCATCATTAACATACGTTGTTTAAAGGAACAGGAGAAATCGCTAAAAAAACTTGTTTTAATGGTATCTTAATTTAGATTTATTCACAGTTTTTAGCTTTAATGGATGATAGCTTCATTTTAAAATGGATGTTAGATTAATAAAACAATTTGCTTTTGGAAGTGTCTGTCGATTTCCTCTTTTTACGTCTTAAAATCTATGAATGAAATGTTAATGATTATTATTAGTAGGAACTATTATTATTATTATTATTATTATGTTTTCAATTCTATGTTTCACAGCTTTTTGTTTGTATTGCTGGTGTTATTTACAGTACAGAGAAAAAATTCATCTTAACCTGTACTGTTTAGAAACTTCCGTACTTTATGGCACGTTTAAAGAATCACGCTTTTCTGAATTTGTTGGTATAAATAAACTGAAAGGCCAAGTTTTTCCAACTTGGGTTTGATATTTTTCATCAAAGCTCCCTCTATCGATATTATGATCGGAATGATGTCTATTTTTTCTAGCTTCCATATATTTTTTTATCTCTATCGCCAAATTCGAGTACTTGGTCTTCTTCTCCGATTTGGTTTTAGAGAGGTTGTGTGTTAGTGGGCAACCCTATATCTATTATGAAAGCTTCATTGGTCGACTTTTCGAATAAGAAGAATATCCAGACGGTTGTGGTCTACTGTTCTATCCGTTATTATTGGCCTGTTCCAGTAGAAGAGATATTCAGGGGATTCAAGGACTGGCTCGGGTGAGTATTGGTAGTATGGTGACAGGGTTTCCCTTAGACCTAGTTTATGGGCCAGTTCCTTGTGGGTAATTTTTGCCACCTGATTATGTCTCCCCAGATAAGCGTTGGGTGCCATAGCACCACAACCCGCCGTAATATGTTCTATCGTTTCTTCGAGGCAATTGCATTTTCTGCACACATCTTCCACATTTATTTTCAAGATGACCTTTTTATAGTTTTGAGTTTGGATGACACGGTCTTGGATAGAGATTATAAAACCTTCTGTTTCAGCATGGAGCTGCCTTTTTTCTAACCATTCAGTGACATTTCTCTATCTATAAGTGGATTTTGAAGTGCGATAGGGTATTTGCTGTGTAGAGCTTTCTCTTGCCCAGTTACAAGCATAGACTTAGTTGTAAACACAATACGTAAGACACATATGGTTGAGAATGATACCTAATTCTTAACCATTATAAACTGACAGTAGACATAACGTCCAAAAAGTGTTTACTTTGTTGTGATGATGATGAAACAATTCTTCACCAGTTCAAGGAGTTATGGATATCTTGTTAATTTTATAAGAAAAATCGTTGGAAAAATAGCATTTAAATTAAATTAAAATACTTAACAACGAACTTTTATTGACGTTAAAATAAAAATTTGGAGTTATGTTATTTCATCTATCAGGCCGTTCTGATTTTGCGCATGATTATGTTGTATGCATTGTAAATCATTATAAACGGGTCCATATTATCCTTTAATTTAAATATTATGCCTATGCACTAAAGTTATCACATGAACGAAAATTATGTTTATGAATGGTAATAAACCCGCAATTAGACTGCTTTTTGGATGTTGGTGTGGATGTATGGTTGTCGAGTATTTTGAGGTGGTGTTTGATTAGATGTTTCGTTGTTATGCCTGTGACTGAGATGACAATAATTGGTAGGTACTTGTTACTTTTTCTTGTTTTCAGAGCTTTTTTATTTCAATTGCTAGGGGTGAGTATTTCGTAATATTTTCTTGTTTGTTATGCTCGTGTCATTTGGTATTGCGATATCTATAGGGTAGGTTTTATTTTCTTTTTTATCGATGAGAGTGATGTCTGATCAATTGTTTAAATCGTATTATCTTTGATGACCAGGCCCGCACTTAGATTTTTTACTTCTGTATCTCGCCTATTTTTAGGTATATGAGAAAGTTATTTATTTTAATGCCTTCTATACACAGCTAAAACAGAAGTATCAACTTAGGAATCACCCAGTATATGTCTTTATTATGTATTTTTAAATAATACACTAATTTATATAATAATCTGCGCCGTCACTGTGTTAGTTATATAAATTTTACCTTGTTTATCCTACACAACTTATTTGTACTTATATGTAAGAAGTTAAGGCACACCCCCTAATAAATGAACATCTTAAAAGTCTTGCAAATTAAAATGTCGAACAAGAAAGTGTATTACGGTACTTTCACCGGTTAATTTTCATAAAATCACATGACGTCAAGTTATTTATACTTGTCTGGTTTCTACATTTAATTTGTTTATAATGTTATTTTAAAAATATACCTAACTTTTTGTACAATATAATACAATAATTGTCTGAGAATTGCCTAATTAAATGTTTTCTTTGGCTGCGGTCAATACCTATTTATTTGGAAAAGAAGAAGATTTTCCCTTTCGTTTCGCCAGATCCATCTCTAGACGCGTTTCGTCATATCATGACTCATCAGTAGAGCTAGGATCCGACGAAAAGAAAAGGGAACTCGAAGCTACTTAGGCAGCATTTGGTGGGACACACCAGTAAGATGCCACATCCTATTTATTCGGGTTAAGTTACTATGCTAAAAGATTGATGTTGATGATACCACGTAATCTATTTCAAATATACACCTAGGTACTTCAAATAATAGGGAAATTATAAATAACTAGTTATGCAGTATTCTGTTGATGCAATCGTACACTGTTAAAAAAACAAATTTAAAGAAAATTTCGGTCCACTGTCGTTCTTTTTTAAATTTGAATTAAACCGTTTAATTTTGAAGAAGTAGTCCATTCTTAAAGTGGAGTTAATTTATAGAAATAAAATAAAAAACATAAAGTCTTTCTCCACTGGTTTATTAAAAATAAAGTTAGAAGGTGGTAGATATTCTACATGTTTCGGGTGTAGCAACACCCATCATCAGGAACAAAATATAGAGAAAAATTCATAGAAAGGAACAGACGTAAATGGTGAGTGATAATGAACCTCGATGGAGCTCTCATCGAGCCATGGAAGATTAAATGTTAAGAAATGGGATAGTGATTAAAAGAAAATTGACATATTTAAGTCTTAGCACTGACCATGGGCAACAGGTAACAGTGGTAAGAAGGGGCCCGTTTGGGCAAAGAGAAAAATTAAGAAATGTAAAAAAATGGAGATTCACAGGTCAAGAACCTTCATCCTGGGAACCGTGGAGAGAAAGAAAATTTATTAATTTTAATTTAATCTTCCATGGCTCGATGAGAGCTCCATCGAGGTTCATTATCACTCACCATTTACGTCTGTTCCTTTCTATGAATTTTTCTCTATATTTTGTTCCTGATGATGGGTGTTGCTACACCCGAAACATGTAGAATATCTACCATCTTCTAACTTTATTTTTAATAAACCAGTGGAGAAAGACTTTATGTTTTTTATTTTATTTCTAAACCGTTTAAGTTAAACAGTAGGTAACTGATCAGTGGCGGCTCGTCAGGTGAAGTAGGTGAAGGGGCTCTTCAAAAAAAAAAAAAAACCAGGAGGAACGTTTTTCCACAATATTAAATATTAATGTATCTACCAATTATGTTCGAATTAATAATATTAATTTAATCCGAATGTAGCTATGCATAATAGGGCCACGGTTAACTCAGATAGACAATAATTATAAACACTCGTGCATTTGGCGCGCCCCAGCGACCGTGTCCGTTAGCTCAAAGCAAGTGAAGACCCAACGCCCAAAATGGCTTTGATATTCACCATTGCTATTGTTACGTGACGCCAGTTACGCAAACAGCATTTAACAATAAGAGCATATTTTCTAGCTACGCCACTGATAAGGTCATATGTAGAAGGGGGCCATAACCCCCCCCCCCCCCCCCATAAATCCATTAATATGTGGGCCACTAGGCTGGAATTTCCCGGGCCACTTCAAAAAACTCGTCCAACCCTGGAGACACCGTTACACTTCCCGTATACGTATGAGGCCCTGGGAAGACTGAGGCGCCAAGTCTTTGTCTCGAAGTTTCCCCTAAGAGGGCCTCGCATGGAAGGATATTCTGACATTCATAGAGAGATCAGGAAGTTTTGGCGGGGGCGCAGGTGGTTAGAGTAGTTGGGTAAAGAGTCACGGAAAGACAAAAAGGATCGCCTTGGTCTACTTGCCAGACAACTGAGCCTCCCCCTAAATACTACTACTACTAGATCATATGTTTCCAAATTGATATTTGTTCGCCTTTTAACGGTATTTTCGTCCATCTTTTTCAAATGTAGCAATTATAAAAGTAAAAGCCGCGCGCTGTTGAAAAACGTCAACCTTAATTTCTAAATTGGTGATTTCAAACGAAGTAGCCGCCAAAGTCCAGCCAAAATATATTTGTGTAATGTGTCAATAACCGGCTTCGCCGAAAACAGTCGTCTGATAACGTCTGGTCATGAAATGCAGACTGTTCCAGAGATGACGCGACGTTGTCCGGAGGCCGAAATGTTTCAATTGAAGAATGGCTAATGGGGATTAATAAATTAGTAGATATTTATGGGAAAAGGTTTTTTAGTTTATTTGGTAATATACAATTTTTGTTGTTTTTCAGGATTCTGAGTTGGTTCTCATTAAATAATTAATAATTAAAGACCGGAATTTGATCTAAGTTTAAATCAGGATTATTTCTTTGCATATTAGCGTGCCAGTATGGACTTTTTAATGACAATAAAAATAACTAGGTATTTTTACCCATAGGTACTACGGAAGACGCAAAACAACAATTTATTTTACAAGTTTATCATGCTTCGAGAGTAAAACGATTAAATATGCCGGGCGATATTCAAGGTGACTTGCACTTTTTTCATTCAAAAAATTAAAAAATGTATATCAGTACCTAAATTTACGTTTTTCTACTCCCACATAGATATTGTCTGTTTTCTTAACCAAGTACCTGGATAAATAATCTATACCAGTCAACTGAATGGATATAATTTCATATCCGTCCCTGTTAGAATATATAACTGACCAATCACAGTGGCAGATCCTTCGATAATTGAAACTGTATTAGATATAAAAATAAACAAACTTGTTTGCCTCAAGTCCTTCCTGGTTTGCCATATTATGCATTTGGTCGTCAGATAAAAGGCAAATTATAGAAAAAAAATGTCTGTTTACATTTACTATATACTATTTTCTGCTAAGAGGAATAAATAATATTTAGCTATAATTTACTAGAATCAAATATTATCTGATCAAATTATTGTAAAATTATTTTATAAATTTACCTGGTTTTGACAAGAATGAACATAAAATGCGGAAACACTTCTATTGATAATTGTCACTTTGACAACGCAATTTTTTGAAATTCAAGATTTGAGAAGATTTTGTGAGTTTATTGAGCATATGATAATATATATAACAATGGTTTAGGCTCTATACTCTATATTTAATGTACCTGTCACTGTCACTCATTTGCAATTTAAAACCATTGGTATAAAATAATCAGAGTCATATAAATAAATAGAATTCAAAACTGAATAATTTGTATATCACATAATTCTTAACTAATGATGACTTCATTTTCCAAGGATCTGTTCTTTATTGTAGCCTTGAAAACGGAGAAAATAAATTTCCGAAAGCTGGGCGTTTGTAAAAAAGAAGTTTGACCTCAGCTCAAGACTGCATCTCCAAGATTTAGAATCTGTTTTTATAAATCTAAAAAGGATTTTTCGCAAATAAAACAACAGCCACCCTCCTCCGATTGAAAAAAAAAATTAAAGTACAAAATAAACAAACAATATTAACAACATTGAAAGATGCGTAAAACAAACGCGTGTAACAAAAACGAATATACCTACATATAAGTATTTTTTTCAGCAAGCATCTTAACCTAAAATTAGTTATTTCACGGGGGAGTTCACGGTATACCAATATACCTTTTTTGATACATAACCAGTTACCAAGTATTTTACTTTATCAAACCTAGTAGTTACCATATACTTTGTTGTTTTCCAGAATCGCTTGAGGATAATCTACCAAACATGTGCAACGCTTGATAACGGTCGTCTTTTCAACGACGATGAAATCTTCCTCAAGTTATTATCGTTATTACGTATTCTAGCGCTGGCAACCCATAATATATACATATTTGGGACAAGACTCGAAGTAATGCATGGCAATGGGTAAAGTAGCCATAAAATTAAAACGACTTTAATTAGTGTTTGTGAACAGTATAACAAAATGATATTGTATTTATACCAAGTGTACAGTTTTTTAATATTTACTTCGGAAATTTTCATTTATCAATCAATGAACATATTTCTGTCAAAGACGCGAAAATTTGAGTAACATATTCAGCAGAATCTCTGCGGGGGACACGGACATTTTTAGTTTCAACTTTCATGACCTTAATTCAATACAAAAAAAGCGTGTTCCAAATAAATTCATTTGGCACATATTTAACTATTTGTACACGTGCCAGAACTTAATTTTTACTTAGAATTCTCTTAAAACATGAAAAAAGTAAATAAATAGACCACTGGTTACTGAACCGGCTATAGATAGATTGTACTTATGCTGTATCGCGTCATTCAAAATTTTTTTTTGTAAAACAGAGTTGATAATCAGCTTTTTATTGTGTTGTAAGGAAATAATAGTTTGTACAACAAGCAACAAGAGTGGATATGATGTCCATATCGCACGAGGAAGTAAATTGAGCACGACGCCGTAGGCGGAGTGCTTAAATTTCCGAGCACAATATGGACAATCGACTCGAGTTGTACAGTATATTTTTTCTACGACTTAACTTCCGAACTTCATGCTAAGAATTTTAAAAAACTATTATTATTTAAATTAGGCATCATAACTTGTCTTTTAAGTTGGCCATGAACTTGTGAGAACGAAAATAAAAAACAATTGAACAAAAATTTATTTTGATGGCAAACCCATGGACCAAATTACACTGTAACATATTTATCGATTTGGGTAAGTTCTTATATTTAAACAAACTCATTTTTGAATATACCTATCTTTCTCACATTCGACTTTTTGCTAAATAACAGACAAAAAGCGATATATGTATTGATAAAAACGAACAATTTATTTTCTCAACCAGGTATTTTGATTAATAATTGTTTTACTGAAATGCACAGAAGAAAAATAGGTTTGTCGGATTTATTTCTGCTTGCGTAAGAATTATACCTCCGAAAGTACAACAAAATAGCTGTAGAATTCGTTTTAAACAGTTAAAAATGGATGTTGTGCATTAATATGAATTTTTAATGTTCGCTATGGTAAAATTTTTCAAAATAATCGCCAATTTACAAACTAGCAACACTGTTAACGTGGAAAGAGGTGGTAATACTGTAAGTAGAACTAACATAACCTTAAAAATTTTAGTAAAAAATGGCTTATTTTTCTAGCAATCTTTTAGTTTCGTCTGTTTTATCGGGTTATCTTTATGTAAGAATTACAGTTAATTTTCTATGTTTGTTGCGTATAATAAAAGTTTTAAGATCAACTGGGGTTGGATCCCCGTTCAAAATATATCGGAAAATATCCCCGTGCACAAATATTTATAATAATATATTATTTATATGGAAGAAATAACCTAGGTTAGTAAGAAAACGTTCATTTGGTAGATATATAGTACATTTTATGCAAAGCTTTTGTAGTAATTGTCTAGAAATGGACGAAAATAAAGATATTTTTGAAATAAGAAAGTGCATCTGTGCGCAAATCTTTAGTTCGGTCAGAAAATAACAATAATTTGGTAGAAATATATTCTGGTAATAATTTTGTTATTATACCTTCGATTTTTGCACCATTTCGTGTACTAATATTGTGTATACATAGACTCTGGAATAAAGGTTTTGATTTAAATTTAAAAAGAACAAATTTCATCTGACAGATTTGCATATTTTTGAAGCATATTGTTAACCTAACTTCTCTCAACTGTCAGAAAACGAATTTATAACATGTAAATTTGGCTTTTCTGTAATTGCCTACTGTGATTGGTCAGTTTCATAACCTAACTAGGATGGACATGAAATTTTGCCCCACAGGTAACTGGAATAGCCTACTTTACCCACCACTTGAGTGTAAAGGAAACAGCAAATTTCCATGTGGGAGTGGAAAAATAAGCATTTTTTACCACAATGGCATCGCTTGGGTATATTTTTTGTCCAGAATACAATACATTATAGCATAATATAAAGAGCAGGCTTTCTTTCAAGTTAAGTCGGTGTTCAGGTCGTGTCTCTTGTACATTGCATACAATTTGTATCGGATATTACGCTATTTTCGTTTGTAAAGTAACCGTTCTTGTATTAAACAACTTCATCAGCTAATAATTTATCGGCCATGGCATAATCTCCAATAAAAATCGTACGTAATGTACATACAATAAGAGACACGGCCTGAACACCAAAACAATAGGAATAGTCGGACTGTTACTATTCCGATATCCAATAAATATCAGTTTGTGTACAAGCACACAAGTCCAAAATTACTGTTAGTGATTCATCTTTTCATATAAAGTGCAGCGGGTTTTACAAAGTTAGAGGAAACAATCCCAATGTAATTGTGAACTTCTAATAGAGCAGAATATTTATTTTCATAAAACTTTTTTTCCTTTGACTGAGGACTGAGAACGTGTTGACTTGTGCACAGATTAAAATGAAAGACATTATGAACATTTACTATATTTTAGTCTAGTCGCCTACGTTTGATTTTAATAATAAAACTTTATTTTTAAACATAATTTATGAAATTTGCAATTATTTCGAAAACGATTAAAAATAACTTATAATGCTTATAGTACAAAAAAATGCTTAAGAAATTTACATTAAATAGTTAAATATAATACAGGGTGTATTATTTGAAAAACTTGAGAAAAAATAATTTAAAATGTGTCGTTTTTTAACCTTTTTATGAATAGGTACCCTAAAATAGATTAAGACTATTAGATTCATAATATCTCTAGTCCCCTTGTCATAAATTTAACCCAATCATAATATGAATTAAAAAATAAGTTTAGGTGTTTTTTTCAAATTTTTTTCCCTGGACCGTAAAACTTTTTTTAGTTTTTAACTTATTACTCTTAAACTACCAAAGCAAACTTAATAAAATGTTGGACAATAATAAAGGATTCTAATAAGAACCTAAACATGTAATAAAATACGGGGTGTTCCATTAAAAAATACAACTTTCTGGTATCACACTTTTTTGGGCCACCCTGTATATGGAAAAATATTTTCCTTTCACCGTATGATAAAGTATTAGTCTGCATAGGAATAAAATTTCTAACTTAATTCGTATAGAAGCCATAGAAGCCTAACTCACTATTCCAGGACCCTGTATAATGCTACAGGCAGAAAGTTTGCACATGGGACAGAATATTTTATTTATTAAATGCAAGAAAAAATATTTATGGCTGGAATTTTTTTTTAATTGACAAAAATGAAACAATTGTCCTTTATAGAAAAAATCGTTCCACTTTTTGATCCATCCAGTAAAACATACATATAATAATTTTGCATTGTAGTGTAGACCTATTGGCACGAGTAGGTACAACAAATGCGGTCTTAAACTTCGCTACCCAAAATGGACACCCTGTATGTGGGTTGTACATAATGTAAATGCCATTTTAAATTTTAAAATATTCCACAGCAGCCGAATAAAGTAAACCAGGAAAAGAACAAACCTTCAAATTTTTTAAAATAGATAACACAAATATACTTCTTGGCAGACAATCAAGCCATTTTTTATCTATATCCTACTCATACTTAATTTTAAAATACATAAACTTACCTATCAAGAGGTCTCGTGAATTCTGCGTGTGTAGTTATATTATGACATTGGGATTTTTATAATATATATTATTAAGTTTCATCCTCGATAATAATTTGTATTTGAATACATCATCATACGTCAGCATTATCATTAACTGCTTTATATCTACTGTTGAAAGTTGGTACAGAAACTACGCATTTTCCAAACTTATAATTTATCTGCATAAGAATTAGTATTTTAAAATACAAGTTTATAAACGCACACGCCTATTTAGCAAACCAGCCGCGAAGCAGTGTGTTTTCTAAAAAGGAAAGTGCTATCTGTTTAAAGGTTAAGACAATGACGTTTCTTGAACGGCATGGCAGTAGAGTTTTGGACTTGCATTGTCTTTATTTGTTTTGAATAACTACGTTTCAACTGGTAGATAAGCATCTCTAGTCGTCTTCAGGTGAATACCAAATTTGCCCCTGAGAACAAAAATCTTTGAAGTTAAAACATGCAAATTGAGGTCTATTATCACTATAGATTATTCTTGGTTTGCCATAGCGAGCAAAGTTTTCTTTTAACCCTAATAAGTATAGAGTTTTCTGCATTTTCTACATAAAGCTTCTTAATTTTAAAAAAATTACTGAAATAATCAACTACTTACAAATACGAGTGACTTTTAAAGTAAAAATATCAACTTATATACAGGGTGTCCGGTAACTTATGTGCCGTAGAGTAACTGGAGATACTAGACATCAAACTAAGCCGATTATGTCATATAAGTTTTTTCGGATTGTTACTCGTTCTAGAGATACAGGGTGTTGAAAGTAAAAGTTTATTCTCGAAAATAAGCCATCATTTTAAAACGGTTTAATGAATCGAATTGAAAGTTGGCAATGTTATGTTTTTATGAACAAGAAATAAGAATTTGTAGAAATTATTAAGTTTGAAACTAGAGGGCGCTAGTTGCATACACTGGGCTTCATAAATCTACGATTTTATTTCTTACCTGTGATATTAGGTGTTTTTCAATTATAGTTTCTTAAAGAAGGGCATTTTCTGAGTCAAAAATGTGTACTTGGTTGATTTTAATATCTTTAACGGTTTTCGAGATATTTCCCTTTAAACATCTCAAAGCATAAAAATACATAGTACATAATTAAATTAATAATACATAAATTATATACATCCTGTATCTCTAGAATAAGTAACAATCGGAAAAAACTTATATGACTTAATCTGCTGAGTTTGATGTCTAGTATCTAGTATAAGTTTTTTTTTTGATAATTAAAATAATAATAAACATGGGGAGCGATAATTTTCGAAACTAAAACTTATTAAAACCTACTTAAGATCAAATATGAGCCAATCGAGGCTAACAAATTTAGCAGTAATTAGTATCGAGGAAGATATTTGTTCCAGTATAGATGTTACAGATTTAATTAAAGAATTTGCTTTAAAGAAGGCAAGAAAAGTAGATTTTAACATTTAAACCCATCTAGGAGTTGGAATATATTTTTGTTATTTTTTCGTTTTGTTTTGATTTTTTCTTTTCTTTTACTACCTTAAGAATGTAAATTTTATTTTCATTACGTTTTTAAATATTTGTCAATAAATAATGTTGAAAAATGTGTTTTTATTAATTTTCCCAATCTAAAATGCAAACAGTAGGTGCGTCATACATACACCTCAAAATCGGCATTGAATTATCCAATTACTCCTATCTGCAATAAGATCTAGACACATTTGCTGGATAGAGACGATTTTTTACTAATGAATATTTTCCGGGGGAAGGTAGGTACTTTTCTATCCGACTAGACTAGAAATTTACTTCATATCTCGCCTCACTAATCAAATTTCGACTAGGTACGCTAATAGGGCGGCATATTTTGTTCTTGCACCCGGGCGGCGGATACCCTAGGCTCGGCCCTGGCAATTTGGACACATAAACAAACTGGTTTTCTTTGATTTTCAAAGCGAATTCGACATATTTAGTCTTTTTTGAGTAAACAGTATTAATGTAAGGCGAAAGTGAAAAATAGCCGACAGCGATCGACCGACAAATTATAAACACTGATATAGTATTAAAGTACTTTTCAAAAATTGGTAAATTACACCAATTTCAACTGTAGAGATAAATTTTACTATTTGCACATTTTATTTCACAACTAGGTATGTATATACATTTTGTGATCAACAGCAGGTAAGCAAAAAACCTGGGTTAAATTTGAGCAAAAGTTATAAAATTAAATAATCTTGCTATTCTTTATTGATTTCTTATAATATTTCTGTCTCGGTACTTATAACTATTATTGGCTAAAAATAATAGCCTATAAAATTTATTACAGTTTTCTCCCTACATTGTAAACACCGTAAAGTTTCAGTAATAAAATGACAAAATTGTACCTACTTTGGTTTTAAATAAACGGAAGAATAAGGCTTAAATATAGTTATTATTGATGTTGGACAAGCCAAGTTAGGTGAGAGGTAATAATTGAAGTTGGGTACCATTGGTAAAGTATTTTATACGAACTGAAAAAGCCTAAAAATCTTACACTTGATTTACAATTTATGACACAGGCACACAGAACAGTAGATAACTAAATCAATTACTTATTAATATGAAATAAATAAAATCCGTACAGGAGCTATGGAAGCCTGCGTCAATTGCAGGACCCGATATAATGAACTATATTCAGCGTTTCTCAAACTGGGGTCCGCGGACCCCTTGGGGGTCCGCAATCAACCCGTTAGGGGTCCGCGAGTTATGTAACCACTGAAAAAAAAATCCTGGAAAATTGGATAAGGCCGCAGCGCCACTGCAATTAAATTACGTACTTATCGTTTAAGCGCCAATGACAGGCCTAGACTTGTTTGGCAGCACGATATAATAGTTTTATATTTTAGTCATTAGAAGTACCGGTTGCAGTTATTTTAAGTTAATACAAGTTAGAATATTTGGTTAAATACGATATTGTGTGGGTTCGAATAGGTTGTGAAGGAATTTTTTTTATATCTAACATGGATATGTGGCTAAAACGGCCCCTGCTAAGGAATTGGATCAAATATCCGAAGGTCCAAGGTAAGTATCTTAAAAAAGTGTATATTATTTTTTATTTACGTTGATTCATTTCCAGCATTAAAACAGTTTTGGAAGAAGAATTAGAGAGGAACATACCCGATCAACTTTTTAATGAAATCTATCAACATTTAAATGACGTGCTTTATTCAGTAAAAGAGTACTTTCCAGAGAGCCAGGAAAAAACCTTCAAGAATATAAATGGGTTCAAAATCCCTTTAAAGTAACTGAAAAGCCAACAACCCTCCTAGCAGCTCAGTATGAATCGTTGATCGATTTAACGTCTGATTCAGTTTTAAAGACGAGATTCATAAAGGAGCAATTGGTAGATTTTTGGTGCAATATTGAAGGTGAATACCCAGATCTGACTTAACAAGCAATTTCAGTCCATTTGCTGCCATTGTGACAACATACTTATGTGAAGCCGGATTTTCGACATGTTGCAACAAAATATCGTAATCGAATTAATGCAGAACCAGACATAATAAGGCTGCAGCTTTCTTCAATCAAACCCAACATAAGGAAATTATGTGGAAGTAGAAAGCAGATCCATCCATCTCACTAAAAACATTTGCTGCAACCAGCTTACTGCTTACTGATGTTTTTTGCTTTGTTAAAAAAAATAACCTTTGAATAAAAATGTGTAGATTAACTACTAACTGTAAATTATTGGGAATATCATTCTGTACTGTATCATTTTGTACTAATGTAGCAAGCGCGGGATGGGGGTCCACAACAAAATTCCGAAATCAAAAGGGGTCCGTGGTCAAAAAAGTTTGAGAAACGCTGAACTATATGAAAACAAAGTCAAAAATTTGTAATTGGCTTTTAGAATGTAACTCAACAAGAATATTATTAAAAGTGATAATTGTTAGTATTTTTTTAAATCAGCTAATATACATATATACGCATGATCGATTAGTATCTAATAATGCCATTACTAATATTAATATATCAATTACACATTAAGAATTAAGTACCCACTATACCATTACTATACATTACTGTACACTATATCAATAATTAGTAATTTTTTAACTAATTATAAATTCCATGGATCTAGTTCTAGCAGAGGGAAAAAAGTCGTTAGCCAAAAGTATTTAACACAGGAAACGATCCTGATGGGCCGAAAGGATATTTTAAACATCAAGTTACATAAATAACTTTTTTTTTATCACAGGCAGCTCTGAATTGTGGATAGTGGACCAACGCAGTGCTATTTATTCTAATGACAGTGCTAGCCTATTCTTATTATAAAAGTACCACATCACAATGTGTTCATAACAGAATGGTAAGAATTAACAGTGGCGGGCGGTGAGATTTAAAGCAAGGAAAGCAAAATAATGATGTAAGACTTCTTGACTTGTATTATCTTTATTTGTTTTGAAATCACTGCAATTTAAAAACAAATAAAGACAATGCAAGTGAACACTTTTTTAATCTTTATCTCTCTTCTATCATTCAAGAGACATCATTGTATCGAACCTTTAAACAGGCAAGAGAAGCAATCTTTCACAATGTTTATTAAACTATTTTTCTTTTTTTTTATTATAAAACACCTGCACTGTAGGAAAAATCCTTCAAGGCGCTCTGGGAGCGGTGCGTGTGCGAAGAAAGCGATTAACGTTGGTCTTGAAACGTTGAAGATTGTATTCATTGGGAAACACGACCTCAGGAAGATCATTCCACAAAGATGACGTTCTCCAGATGAAAGAATTCTTGAACAATGAAGTTCGAGGAGTACTAAGCTGAACAACATATGGATGAGCGGCAGTGGTTTGCCGTGTATTTCTGTTTTGAATTGCTCTAGGTGGAATCAAGTGGGCAATGTCACTCGAACACCTGCCATGGAAATATCTGTAAAAGAGAGCCAAATCACCAACCTGTCTTCGATGCTCCAGGCTATCGAGGGTCTTGGTCAGCTCGGGTTCGCCGATCAGACGAACGGCTCTCCTTTGAATGGAATCCAGTAGCCGAAGGGTGTGCTTGGGTGCAGAGCTCCAGACATGAGAGCAATATTCTAATGATGGTCGAATCTGGGCTTTGTAGAGTGTCAAAAGTTGATGAGGTGTGTACAACCTTTTGGTGCGGAAAACTACACCAAGTTTCTGTGCAGCTGCCTTGGCAATTGCGGCAACATGATCATGCCAAGACATATTACCTCCCAGATTGACCCCCAGCAAATTAATAGACGGTGCCAGGGGAATTGCGTGTCCTGCCATGACTATATCCGGTTCTGCAATGTTAACCTTTTTGGAGAAGACTGCTGCCTGGGTTTTCTTAGCATTAAATTCGACTTGGTTACTGTCACCCCAAGCCAAGATTTCTTCCAGGTCATTGTTGAGGCGCAATACTTCATGCTGCCTGCGAAGATGTGCGTCGGCAGCGGATGTTTGGGGAGTCAAGGTAAAAGATGAGACAAGTGTGCTGTCATCAGCAAAGCTATAAATTGGATTTTGGGTTTTCACTAGAAGATCGTTAATATACAGTAAAAAGAGGGTAGGCGACAATATGGACCCTTGAGGAACACCGGCATTGATGGTGAAGGTGTCTGAAAGAAACCCGTCAATCGCCACTTGCAGAGAACGGTTCTTAAGGAAGCTGGTTAACCATAAACAAAATCCATTAGGCATACCGTAGGATCGCAATTTACTTAAAAGCCCATCGTGCCAAACACGATCAAAAGCCCTAGAGATGTCCAGTGTAACAGCCCGGGATTCTCCATGATGTTCGATGGTGTTGCTCCAAAGATGGGTGACATATGCCAGAAGATCACCTGTTGATCTGGACTTACGAAATATCGAATAAGATTTTGAAATCTTGTTGGTTTTTTTATGGGTTATTTAGCCTTACTTTTATATACTTTTATTAATTTTTCCATAAACCTAAGTTCAGAAATTCCGTCTTTTAATACCATTTATCCACCTCAAAGCTACTTGAACATGAAGTAATTTTCCGGTGCATGGAATTGGCGTCCTCAAATCTCTTGACAACTTGGTTAAAGAAATATTCATATTCGCCGATACACATATACCACGGGTCGCATCGAACTAGCCGACTGAAAGGCAGCATGTCGGTCGTATCCGACTATGGTCGTGATTGTTCGCAGCTAATGTCGGAAAGTTAACACCCGCGTAAAAATAACTGCTTCATTTTCTACAGGAGCTTCATTCCCTAAAATAAATTTTTGTCAAAATTGCAGATGAAGAAATTTCCGAATACTTCCTTACTCAAACGTAAGGCATTCCATTGGCCACAAGCGATAAATGTGAAATATTTCTTAAAATTTTAATAATAATTTAAATACCCCTATAGAGCTTTCCCAACTAAATATGGGCTCAATAACTAAAAAAATTTTAATGGCTAACAACTTTTAATTTTTCTTTAGAAATTAATAAAAAAAATACATTTTAAATTATACGTAAATAAAAAATCTGCCATATTTTTTCTATCAAATAAAAATTTTTACACCCTTAGGTTCAGCGCATGGGGTATTGCAAAGGAGATAGGTACGTGGGTTGGAGTTTTAGGAAGGAAGTCACGATCGGAGATGAATTATAGGGAAGAAGACAAGTTTATTTTTTTGTGTTTTTTTAAAGTAACTTTTGATCGAGGAAGTATGTGTAAGTAAGTAAGTAAGTGTGCCCATCCTAAAAATATCGGGCTCATTTGTGCCCACCCAGTGCAATTCTTCTGGCACCGCCACTGGTCTCTGTCATGTAATTTGATTAATTGCTTAAAATATGTAGATAATTGTATCATCATATTGTTCCCCTGGGGCATTGTTTGATAATTTAGTAATTGAAATATTCGAATTTAAATATAGGTACACTACAATATAATATTTAGCATTAAAAAACTTTCGTTCATGGGCTAACAAATTAAATGACTAGTGGACATTGAATTTTTACAATGTCTTATCTAATGCGCTCAGCTATTGTAAGTACCCGTAAAATGTACTTAAGTAGTTTCCAAAAATTTAAGAGAGAGATTTAGGCATTCAAAATACTGCCAAATACCCGTCGTTGGGTAGCAATTGTTACGAAGTTACATAATTTTTACATGGTTGTATACGTTCAGGACGCTCAAAAGAAGCAAAAGGTAGTCTTATATTGCGTAGTTGATCGTCTGTTTTTTTTGTACACTATAACAAGGCCCCTTACCACATGAATACAAGAGGTGGCGCCCAAGATACCGCTGGAAAAGAACTTCACAAAGCATTAGGTGGATCCTAAGGACAGCAGACCTCACAGAAAGGTATCAGCTGGTACAAGAAAGATGCAACACTGCCAGAAGGCTAGGCATCTTTTGGGGAAACTGGAAAACAAACAACCAGCTGAACTCACAAGTAGGGACAAGGGCACGATGAAGTGGACCAGAGAATCTCTTGGCCTAAGACATGTTCCACATTCCCTATACGTACCGAAAACCGGGTGCAACTTTCGAGACAAGTGTCGCTGAAAAAAGAACACATTCCACAGACGAGGAGAGGACCTCTAAAGAAACAAAAAAAGGAAGCCCTTTCCACAACACGCTCTGTTATATCAATCAAGTCTTAAACCTATAGGTTTAAAAAGGATTAAGCGAACTTTATAAATTTGGGCCTTAAGTAATGATGTCACCAAAAGAATTGTTATATTGGAATAGAGTTTATTACGTCTCTAGATATAGAACTATCCTTTTCGCTGTATAAATATATGTTTTCCTCGTATTTGAAACTATGGTGGAGACATTTTCATTGCAGCAGATGTTTACCCATGCACATCCCAATTTCTAAACTCATCTAGATATAGTTTAGGGATCAATTACTTAATAAAACGAACTGGCCGAACGACATAGTAGTAAAGACCTATACATTTTTTCGTTATTCCAAATATCGACAATAACTTGGTTATATAATATACATCCAATGTATTAAAAATAAAACAAACGAAATTAAGATATTTCTTACTGATCACCCACATATCTGTGTACTTCTTATTATTTCTGAACACTGGCTAAGTTGTCATGAACGGCGTTGCTTCCCAATTGGTGGTTTTGATCTGGTGAGTTTCTGTTGCTATTGTCGAAGGGATGCCAGAAATGGTGGGGCATGAATGTATGCTTGAAGTGCGTTTAATAATATGGATGTCTTAACTTTTCTGTAGAGAGTATGTGAGATTGCTGCATGCTTCTTCCGAAATCCTAATCTTTTATCTATATAGCTGTCCACAGGCCACCAAATTCTGATCTTGTTGATCTGGATCTGGTTGAATGTTGTATTTGACTTTGTCAGTAAGTTTAGGAATAATGTAGATGTTCTAGAGGGAGGGGATTTTAATATAGAAGTCGGATAAAAACAACTATATGTTAATAGAAACCTTTGCTTCTTTTGGTTTTGTTAACACTATCGACTCCTACACCATCAGGCATCAGGGAAAGACGAGCTAGCTATTTGGACAATATATGTGTAAATTTTGATATTTCAAGTAAAGGTATATGACTCTAGACTTGGGTGTATGTCTAATTCTGGTCATTAATTGTGAAGTTTGACAATAACTTTATAAATGGAGATGATAAACCCATGCCAGTGCCCAAAAGAATTCATAGCTATAACAACATTGCACATTTCAATGACACCTTACATAATGAAACCTGGTTCGATGTATATTAAGCTGAAACCGCAGAAGTTAAACTAAAATGTTTCATAGATACTTTCAGGTTATATTATGACATATTTCTATCCAAAGCAGTCATAAACACACGATCATCATAATTCTTGGGTAACCCCTAAAATCAGAAAATCAAAGGACCTCGGTTTATTTTTTCACGAACGCTATAGGCAATATCCTACTGAAAATAATAAAGCTATAAATCGAGAGTACAAAAAAATATATCGCTGGCAACTTTTGATAGCTAAAAGGATCTACTATAGCAACAAAACTCTGATAATAGGAGCAAGAGTGGAGTGGGAATTATGGGACCGGTCCGGCCGCATGCAGTTTACGGGTCGGTGGTCAGTTATTTATTTGGCGATCTGCTGCGGTGTGTTTTTCTGAAGCAAGTTAATTTTATTTATTTATTTATTTATTTATTTATTTGCTTACAAACTCTACAGTAAATCCAATTACAGAGTAGGATAGTTGACAGAGAGTAGAAAAAAAACTAAAATACTTCATTTAACATTTTCCTAAGCCTAACTTTACTAATATTAAACAAATCACATTGGTTTTGTATTTGATTGTATATATTGCACATTTGCGTAATGGGTGAATTCCTATAGTAATTTGTACGGGCTTTATCAATATACAATGTCAGAGGATTTCTTGTTCTGTAAGACGGTACATAAAAATTTAAACAAGATAATAGGCTAGTGTCATCAATTAAGTTATTTACTAGCTTGTGCAAAAAAAGAACAGAAGCTATTTTCCTTCGATTCTCTAAACTCTTAAGATTGAACGCTTTCATAACATCCATTTTGGGTATATGCATCTGATATACTCCATTTTCTTTATAATAGATATATCTTAAAAATTTATTTTGAATCTTTTCTATGACATATGTATGGTTCTTATAGTATGGGCTCCATACAATTGAGCAATATTCTAAAACACTTCTTACATACGCAACATATAGAACTCTTATACATTTCATACTTGTAAACAGTCTGCAATTTCTAACCACAAATCCATACATTCTAGACGCTTTTTTTGTTATTTCAAATAAATGAGTTTTAAAAGTTAATTGAGAATCAAAAATGACTCCAAGATCCCGCATCTCCGTAACCCGAGCCAATGCCGTTCCATCAATTAAATATTCATAATTTATTATGTTTTTTTTCCTTCCGTAGCTGAGAACATTACACTTGCTTATATTAAAATACAACCGATTTTTAATTGTCCATTGATAGAGTGTATTTAAATCTTCTTGTAGACGTTGACAATCATTGGTATCTTTAACCATTATATAAAGTTTTAAATCGTCAGCAAACATTAATACGTTGGAGTGTTTAATTTCTTTAACAAGGCTGTTGATGTATAAAAGAAACAGCAATGGCCCTAGGTTAGAGCCCTGCGGGATTCCAGAAGTAGCCAAAAAATAATTGGAATTATATCCTCTTACAACTACCCGTTGTTTCCTATTTTGCAAATAGGATTCGAAAAATTTCACCATGTTTTCATGAAATCCAAATTCAGACCGCAGCTTTTTAATGAGAATAGCGTGTGATACCTTATCAAACGCCTTAGCGAAATCAGTGTAAATCACGTCTACCTGGCATTTTTTGTCGAGACTTTCAGCTATGTATTGAGTAATATTACATAGGTTGGTAGTGGTGGACCTTTTATTTAAAAATCCATGTTGCCAATCCGTAATCTTATTTCTGACATGGCTGTACACATACTTATACATAATAGATTCGTATATTTTAGCCGGACATGACAACAAAGCGACTGGTCTATATATTGGTGACACGTGAAAATGGTAAAATTTAAAAACAATGAACTAGTAGATATGAGGTGGTAATTTACTGTGAGTGTGTCAAAGTGTTTCGAGATTATACGCTTTCCCTTGCGGGCTCATCCTACACCCAGAAGTTTTCTTAATGTTATTCAACGGGCAAGTTAGGCAGAACCGTATTTGATTCGTAGTGTAATAAATGAATGTAATTACCTTATTTTTGCATTTTTTGAAAAAGGTATTTAAAAATATTTATTTTAATGCCTTAAACAGCTAAAACAGAAGTATCAACTTAGGAATCACTCTGCATTTGAAGTTAACTTGTGCGAACTTAATAACCAGTCATATATTAAATTAAAATCATATCTAATGCGATCAATTATCAATGATAGATATACTTATATCCTTCGTAAGGGTCCTGTAACCATGACCCCATAAATAATCAACATAAAACAAATTTAAAAATAGTAGATTTTTTTGTTTTGTAACGAGAACAACTGTGATTATATGACTATAAAGCTAAAAATCTTATTTTCCCAGTATTATTATAAACTTTTTGTTTATTTAATATTTTTAATGTGACTAAGTAGGTAGTCATGGACTTACGGATTTCGTAAACTTCTTAATGAAAATAACAAAAGTACTATCAAGACTAACAAACCATGTGATGTAATAATAAATTCCGTAAAATAATATGTAAAATTATTCAAGTTAATAAACAAAAATAATAACATGTAATTTTTTAATATCCATATTATAAAAAATGCAAACAATAACATAAGTTTGTGATGACGGCTGCGTTTTTTTCTACCTCATGGCACAAAGCTGGGTGGTCACGATCAAGGACTGTACTTTCTGTACTTTAGATACAAATGGTGTACTAAGTCCAGTGGCGTAGCCAGGGGGGGGGGGGGGGGGGGGGGAGCAGGGGGCCCAGGCCTCCCACCCCCGAAATCCGAAAAAAAAGAAGATATAAAATATAATTGGGCAACATAAAAAATCTTTGACTACAACGCTATGAATAACGCGCCAAATAAAATAACAAATTATCCTCCCAGTAGCTACAGCTTCAGCAGAAAGAAGTTTTTCCACTTTAAAAAAAATAAAAACATATTAGAGAAACCATTCAGGTGAAGAGCGTATACAAGTTTAGTTTTAATAAGTATTCATCAAATACTCCACATTGATATATGAAATAATAAATATATTTTGTCAAAACAGGGGACGAATTACGGTTTAGTTTTAGGCAAAAAAATATGTTGTGCTTTTAGTTTATGGTTAATTTTTGTTTTTTCAATAAATAAAAGATATACCTTATTTTTAATATTTTTTTGCTAAATTATGCTTATTTCATAAAGAAGTTTTGGTTTAACAAGTATATTATCTGTTTTATATTACCTATATTAGTGTATGTGTATAACTCATAATAAGCCTCTTTAACTTATATGTATTTTTTATTTTGAAATTTTTTTTGATTGCTAAAAAAAGGCACCCAAAAAGATTTTCGCCGCGATTTGACTGGGGCGCTGGCGCACGAGGCGACAGCCGAGTGTGGAAATTCTCCGAGTTTTTGAATAATCACTTTCACACGAGTAATGTACACTATTTTTCCTACGACCACAAAGAGTTATTAAAAAAGCCTTTGATTTGTGACGAAAATATTTCAACACTAGTGTGGAAAAAAAATAAGGTCAACACTAGTGTTGAAATTTGCATACTTAGGATTATGTTCCACTTAATATCTGGTTTCATAGTTTGTCAATATGCTTTTCCTTTATTTGTAGTTTAACTTTATTTTTTATATATCATAGGAAGAACTAAACCTGGATTGACTTCTAGATTAACTAGAATGAAAATTCTTTAATTTAATCAACCAAAGATGCATTAAACATAAATTTGTTACTTAGTAACGCCCAGTTGATTCCTTATGATGGCGTTACTGGGTTTTCATCGCGTTTTTATTTCTTAAAAATGCCTTGAAAGCATAGTCTCGCTGTATTGGGGGTCGCTTACGGGTTATGACTTTCTGATGAGTTCTAACAAGAACGAAACAGCCTGCCATTGTCTACCTGTGCCCCAGGGATTCCATTACCTTTGGAGTCCCTGTGTACTTTAATGCAAAAGATAGACGCACTTCTCTGTCCGCTTGCCGCTAAGCTTCTTTTGTTTATATATTTTAATCGACACTAAATTCTACTATTTTCTTAAAAATAATATTCACAATCACACACGAAGTATATTTTGTATCAAAAGGTATATGTCTAAATTAAATAGTTTTTCAGTTATTGACTGTTAAAATATATACATTTAAGGTTGGAAATCCAATTTATATACTTAAATAAATGTATATAAGTAAAGTTTGGTTTATGAATGACAATATCAGCCAAATTATGCAAATAGGCAAGACAAAAGGACATATAAAATCTTTACAATGCTTTCATTCTTAAATTCCATTATTTACCTTTTTCTTTTATAGGGGAGATTTACCCATATTCCCTCGAAAGAACGGCGGCCCCTTTGACAAATCTACCTGGGATAGTTTCTTTTTATTATTTATTACCTGCTGACTCCAGTAAATTGGGTATTGCCTTGAATGATAAGATTGGCTTGTGCTGCTAAACAATACCGGTATAATTTAGTGTGACTCTCCAAGGGGGATAAAGGGTCGTTCTTTAAGCACTTATTCGCTCGTAAAATAAACTGGTGTTTATAGTGAAATATGACGGCTTGCAGTGCAATAGACTGTCATTCATTCTGTATACTTCTCGAAACCTCAAAATCTACAATTCATGCCAGCAAAATGCATTTAAATTGCTTTTTAAGCGTTGTGAAATGATTATTTTTAACTCGTATGATGGTATGTAAGTATTTGGGGTTGTCTACTTCCTAGATAACAAAACTACGTCCCACGGACGTACCAAAGTCTCCGGACGTATAAACGTCCATAGGACGTACGTAATATTATTTTTTTTCAATCGACCGGAAAACGAGCTCTTTCTAGATAATTTTTCGACCGGAAAATATCACTTTGTTGGTCTAGACCGGAAAGAAATAAAATAGGGACCGGTAAAGTACTTTTCCGGTCTCTCTTTTTTTTCTTAATAAATACAATTCAATACCCCACAAAAACATAACAATTCAAAAATAGATATTATCAAATAGAATTAAGAACCTACGTACCAAATTGTACTTATTATAGTTATTATTAAACATAATGTTATAGTAAGCCATTATTAACATTTTCTCGTACGCCACTGGTGTCTTGTGTCGACTGCAAAAAAAATATTGTCAACTCAACCGAAAAGTACGAACAGGACTGGCCTGCTTCTTCCTGTAAAATAGTACTTTCCGGTCTTGTAACGTAATATACTATTTTATACAGACGTGTGGAAAACTCAATTTTCCGCACGGATATCAGTGCGGAAAATTGATTTATAATTTACAGTGCACGCGTTCTAATTATTTGTTTCCTTATTTTGTCCATTTTGACATTTACACATACGAAATCAGCCACCCTTGGAAACAATTTGGTGCTGGTTTTACGTATGCTTTAACATTGCCCCGCACCTTACAACTGTCGTTGGAGGAAATAGATTTGAAGTAACAGTTTCGAAATATTTCCGAAAAATGTACATTCAATAATTATCGAGTTGTTTTCTAGTTTTCATGCAAAATGAGCTTAAATTTACAAAAATCTTCAAAAATAAGGACAATTTAAAAAAATCTGTAAATTCATTAACAACAGTACCTATATACTGGGAGGCAAAAAATATTTTAAGGTATCTGGTATCTATTGCAGACTAAATCGATCATTGGGACTGACATTTCTGAATAAGATCAATTCTTCGTCATTCTCGCATCGGTCTTATTTCTAAGGAGAATTTCCGGCCTTCAATCCTTGAAGTTTGTCCTTGCGCACGATCAGTATCACTGTCATTTCCATGACTGTCAGGCTGAATGATCATATAGGGTCTGGATATAAGCAAAAATCTGATCTTATGTAGAACTAATTGTTTTAGCTGGGCGAAAAAATGTACGGCTCTTTTACTGACGATGCAAAAGAAATCCACAATATTTTTTAACTTTACAAGAGAAATATCCTGCTAAAGTTTTTCTGCTAAAACTTACTCTGCTAAGGAAGCATAATATTTTTTTTACAAGATACTGATTTTTTCTCATCTATCGATTTTTCCGAGACTTAACCTACCGAGTTTTATGCTATTGGGCTGGCAACTCTGTCCCTAAATGACTGGGACGCGTCTAATAATGATAAATTAAGCAATATAATGGACAGTGAAACAAACTACTTACCTGGCAACCATTAAAAAAAAAAAATTAAAGGTCACATCAGATCTCCCATTAGTTGTCTGCGCTCCACGTTCTCGCCCATTGTGATTATTTATTTGAAAACTATTTTTTAATAATTCTTTTTTGAGGACTGGAATAACATTTTTTAAACTTTGTTGATATTGTCCAATAGTCCAACTACATAAACGGCAGTAGAGTTTTGGACTTGCATTGTCTTTATTTATTTATAATCACTACGTTTCAACTGGTAACCATCTCCAGTCGTCTTCAGGTGAATTCACTTCGAAGTGATATTATTACCTAAATAATAATAACCGTACCAAGGAAGGCGAGCGGACCAAAGGGTCCGACAAGCATTGTGCCGCTTCAGGCGAGGGCCGGAAATCTCGATTTGTTCTTTGATCTATATCGGATTCTTTGTATATTATATTTATCAAAATTTTTTAAATTATTTTTTGGTTGTATGTTAAGATAGTTTTCCAGACTTAAATACTAATTATTATTTTTTATAAAAAGCATAATTTTTAAGGATGTGGGGAGCATGGGCACCCACAGTAAGGGCCCCGGATTGCGTAACGGATCTAGAGCCCCCTATAACCAAAAATAGGCACTGGTGGGGTGCCGCTTATCAGGCTAGTAGGTATAGCCGTTTTCAGGAATAAACTATCCTTTTTACGGGACGTCTTGGTTATTGCATACTTAGTAAGCTTCTTAGGCACCGATTGTTAAAAATTTGCTGCTTAAAAATGTTGATTTCATGGTAAAAATGTGTAAAAAAACCTGTAGATTTTTTTTCCGTCAGATAATTTATTGTCGCATTCCTTAAGCGATGTGAACGATCTGCTTTTAACGTATTATTTTGCCTGGTTTTAAATAATTTTTATTGTAAAAATAAATATTTTGTATGCTATTAAATTATTTTTTTGTATTAAAGTGAAAATTTGTGAGAATTTAATTTTTGATTTTCCAATTTTAAAATCGTTGGGTTCAGAAATAGTTAGCAAAAATTCGTTTTTACGGCTTAAAATTGATTTATTTTACAAATTTTTTTTTAAAAGAAAAAATTTGCATTTTGCTTTTTCGGGTTTTACTTTTTAACCAAAATTTGTTGTTTTATTATTCCCAAAAATTGGTACGTAGTTTTACATAGTCACTGTATTTTTTAAAACTCAAACATCACATTTTTTTTTTCATTTTTTTTTCGTACGCCGCGAGTCACAATGCATTTTTCAGTTAAATGGAGAAATTAAGGGTTTTACAAAGCCATACAAGGAGCACAGCTAAAAAATAAATCGGGATTGTTCAAGTAATCGTAGCCCCCAATGCGGAATTATCGACGCCTGTTAGCCAGTCAACCTCGAGGAGGTCACTGGTATTTAATAGCATAGCCCACCGGAAGAACTCTTTACCGCTGAGTGTAGCATGAAGTAACAGCAATTCAAAACCCAAAACAGAAAAAATGTCGGACGAAACCAAAACTTCAAAAAGCACGTTAGGCCCATAACAATCGCACGCCGGTTTTACCGTCTTTTGTAACTCCAAGCAGTTTTAACCCGGACATTAGTAGTTTGAAAATTTCTTTGGACCGATATGAGCAATGTGCATTGTTAAACAATTTAGGACGCAAACTTAAAACTTCTGTATTTATCGGGTCAAACGCAAACATGGTTGCAAATGTATGCATTAAGAAACCCCGGATCGGATTGGACAGCAACAATAGGCGCTTTAAAAGAAAAATTTTCATATAACACGCACTTGACAGAAGCAAAATTAAGGCTACGATACAGAAGACAGCAGCCAGGTGAAACAGAGGTTTGAAAGGGAAATTTTAAGTCTATGCGATACAGTAGACTCAAAAATAAGCGATCATCTGCGAAGAGAGAATTTTGAGCAGGGGTTGTTACAGGCATATCAGATGGAGCTAAAGCGTCCGCAATCCTTCCAAGAAGTACAAGACCTACTGAGGACAATAGAAGAGGCTGAAAGAGAAGTCAGTCAAGCGAAAAGAAAGTACACAAAATGGCCGTGCAATAGATGAATTGAGAGAAAAAACAATTTTTAGCAGTCGGAAAACTAGCAAGGGCAGTGCCACCACACCACACGTCAACGCTGTCCATCAGAAGCGGAATACAAAAGATGTAATTTCAGAAGTGCTGTTAATAGAAGGAAGCTTACATAATGTTAGTGTAGATGTAATTGTAGATACTGCATCAGTTAAAAATATTGCAGATAGTAATTTTGTATGTACATAGTAGAACATAATAATTTCCCGCTTATTTCACATGTTGTTGTTGTTGTCTGGATAACTAATGGCCCCTTGTATACATACTGTTCAATCAGCATTATTTTCAGACCCGACACGCGATAAGGATTTGTAGACGCTCATACACACATATCTTTAAATTATCTTTGTAAACGGTACGAGATACATCTAAGCAAGGCCGCGATAATCCATTAGGCCAGTTAGGCAATGCCTAAGGGCGCCCAACCGGGGGGGTGTTACGTTTTTTTGAGCCGTCGTGACTTTTGGGACGTCAGCAGCCTTTAAACAGGACGATGAGGACCTTTTTCTTTCGAAGTTAGTTTGGACAAGAGGGGGGAGGTTTATCGTTTCTTTTATCTGATTACGTTTACCGCATATTGCATCGGCGACCTTTTTTTTATTAGAAGTCATTTTTGATTTGGGTTGTGCCCCTCCAAAAATCATCGGACCGACCCATCCCAAAAAAATCTTGCTAAAAATGCTGTTACTATTTTAGTAAATCTGTAACATTTATAATTTCTAGAATGCTGTTGATATTTTGGTAAACCTGTTGTCATATGATGAGATTCGAAGGAGCGAACTGTGAAGGGCACATTCGTTCGTTCTCGTTTGAATTCGATGTCACTGACTTCTGCGTATATTTATTTTGAATTCCGATTCATATATAGCCTTCTTGATTGAAAAGGAGTGAGTGAGATCCAGCTTTTATTTTGCCATTTTGACGGATCCAGGTGCGGGGACGCATACTTCCTTTACCTGTATCAGTAGCTAGCAGGGAGAGAGTATTTTCAAGGCTCAAGCCAAGCTAATAAAAACGTTTTAAGGTCGACAACTAGACAAGAAAGGTTGAGAGTAACCTATCAATAATTTCAATTAAACATTTGGTTTTAGATCCCATCGAGGTCCAACAAATTGTAAATGATTTTGTAAAATCAAATGCGGTAAAAATAACTTTTTCTACGACCACCTATGAAAATGAGAAAAAAAACACGGTTAACTTGGCACGAAAGCGCCGAATATCACACGCGTGTTGAAAGAAAATATTTCAACTCTAAAGTGGAAATACAAGGCACACTATTTAATTTAAACATTATGGTGCCAATTTGACAGACCACACCTATTTATTAACAATAATAAATTTTAGAAAGCAGTTTATTGTCTAATTTATTTATTATGTATTTGTCGTTTGATTTCGAATTAGAGTGTGAAAATACGCCATCTGAAATTATAAAAAAGTTAAGAATATACCTACTAGAAAATCTATTACCAGTCAAACAAGCCCCGCTGAAGAAAATGTCACATATTAAACATAAAATTTTTATGTGCTGCCACAGCGTAGAGACTAGAGCTATGGCCTATAGATCGGAAGGTCACAGATTCAAATCCCATCAGGTGTATTTGACTTTTTTTTTTATAAAAACATTAAACAATTTATAGAATTAGGTATTTTGAATTGAAATCTTCCTTGTTGGATGAATTTTTTAAAATTATATTTAATGCATCTTTCCTTGATTAAATTTTAAAAATTCATCCAACAAGGAAGATTGAAATCTTTGAATTGAAATTCAAAATACCTACCTAATTCCATAAATTGTTTAATGTTTTTATAAAAAAAAGTCAAATACACCTGATGGGATTTGAATCTGTGACCTTCCGATCTATGGGCCATAGCTCTAGTCTCTACGCTATGGCAACACATACAAATTTTATGTTTAATATATGACATTTTCTTAAGCGGGGCTTGTTTTGACTGGTAATAGATTTTCTAGTATATCCTTAACTTTTTTATAATTTCAGATGGCGTATTTTCACACTTTAATTCCAAAATACATGATAAATAAGTTAAACACTAAACTACTTTCTAAAATTTGTTCTTTTTAATAAATAGGGGTGGTCCGTCAAATTGGCATCATATGTTTAAATTAATAGTGTGCCTTGTATTTCCACTCTAGAGTTGAAATATTTTTTTCACAAATCAAAGGTTTTTTTAATAACTCTTTGTGGTCGTAGGAAAAATAGTGTACATTACTAGTGTGAAAGTGATTATTCTAAAACTCGGAGAATTTCCGCACTCGGCTGACGCCTCGTGCTAAATATCTCCTCGTTTGAAAATTATCACTTTCATCACTTGTTATGTAATATACTATTTATATAAAAAGGAATGTTATTTATTAATATGCTTCTTATTCTTTTATTACTGTAACTGTTTTGGTTTAGGTTAACTAAATTTTTCGTTTTCTAATTTCTGTGTTGTTTCAATATATTTTACCTTTGCACATTTTTTCAGTATTTTTTGATATTATCTTATGTATGCATAGTTTAAGTACACACATGTTAACAAACAAATTTTACTTTTTGATTTAATATATCGTCGCCTCAGATCAACAGTTAGTAGGTCAAGTAATTTTTTTTTAATACCTATTTACTTTTTTTTTTGCCGGTTGGTACTTTCATAAGAAGCTCAAAATCATATGTAACTAACCAAAATTTTATTTAAATTCATAAAAAAAGAAAAAGGTATTAAACATTGAATTCCCGCCAAATTTTTATTTGCATTTTTCTCATAACCAATACTATACTGTTGCTTGGAGGCGACGATATTTACATCATTTTTCTACTATTACGTTTTTGAGTTCTAAAAAATGCAAAAATAAAAATATATTGATGGTCGTTATTATTTTGTTTGCAGAGAATAGGGGGAATAGGACGGTCAAAACTTTTTTGCTAAAGGGCGGCTACGGCTTTGCATCTAATATTAATTCACGATAAATAATTTGTTTCTTAAATGCAAATATAAATTATCATCTTGATCAATCTTTACCTATTTTAAATATACAGGGTGATTCCTAAGTTGATACTTCTTTTTTAGCTGTGTATAGAAGGCATTAAAATAAACGACATTTTCAATTCAATATCTTTTTTCAAAAAACTCAAAAATGAAGTACTTACATTCATTTATTACACTACGAATCAAATACGGTTCTGCCTAACTTGCCCGTTGAATAACATTAAGAAAACTTCTGTGTGTAGGATGAGCCCGCAAGGGAAAGCGTTCTACGTATAATCTCGAAATAACATCCGCACCTTTACGACACTCACAGTAAATTAGCACCATATCTACTAGTTAATTTTTTTCAAATTTTACCATTTTCACGTATCACCAAGTTAAAATTAACTTTAGGCGCCTGACACCACATCACAGTAAGCCTCCACACCTCTATGACTTGCCGAAGATACATAAACAGAACATGCCTCTCAGACCCATAACGAGCTCTCGAAACTCTCCTACCTACGAACTTGCGAAATTCTTACTACCCCTACTTCAACCACTCCAAGGAAATAGCACATCATTTGTGAAAAATTCTCAACACTTCGTACAACTTATTGGCGGGATGAAAGTACAACCAGAAGATCAACTTGTCAGTTTTGACGTCGAAAGTCTCTACACTAACGTCCCTGTAAAAGATGCACTAAAGGTTATTAAAAGCAGATTTGAGGAAGACCAGACACTACAAGAAAGAACACTGCTACCTATCAAGGCCATCATGGAACTATTAGAATGTTGCCTGAATAATTCTTACTTTCAGGAAAAAGATAGGTTTTTCAGCCAAGTGGACGGACTACCGATGGGCTCATCTCTCTCACCAATAATCGCCAACATTTACATGGAATGGTTTGAATCCGAAGCAATAAAACAAGCAAAAAAGAAACCAAAAACATGGCTGAGATATGTGGACGACACCTTCATTATTTGGAATGGAAACGATGACGAACTCAAGGAATTCCTATACCACATTAACAGCCTGGCGCCGACAATCAAATTTACCATGGAGAGAGAAGAAAACAGTCAATTACCTTTTCTGGATGTAAACGTAAAGAAAAATGGCAACACCATCCATACTTCAGTGTACAGAAAACCCACGCATACAGGTCAATATTTGAATTACACCTCAAATCACTCAAATAGCACAAAACATGGCATAGTAAGAACGCTTGTGGATAGAGCAATTACCATCTGTAATTCAAATGAAGCCCTCAAACAGGAAACTAACTACATCAAGACCGACCTCAACAAAAATGGCTACCCCGGGCATCTAGTTGATAAACTAATGGAAAATCGCAAGAATCGGTCAAATACACAAAAGAAGCCAGTAGAGTCACAATCAACACTCAACATTCCGTATGTCAAAGGGGTATCTGAGAGAATTAGAAGACTAGGACAACGATACAACATTAATACGGTATTCAGCTCAAAAGACACTTTAAGAAGCCACCTGACGAAGACGAAACCAACAAGTCAAAAAGATAGGAAAAACTGTGTCTATCAGATTCCCTGCGAATGTGGCAGATCCTACATTGGTGAGACTCTAGGGTCAAGGAACACAGAAACAACACGCTTAAAGGAGAAACCGAAAAATCAGGGGCAGCTGACCATGCCTGGACACACGGTCATCACATTAAGTGGACAGAAGCTCGAACAAAGAACCACATTGGAGGAAGAGGAAGTTCAAGGAAGCTGCTATCATATACCAGAACCCAGATTGTTTTAGTAAGCCCTCACTAGATATAAGAAATATCTGGAAACCTTTGTTAAGTAGATGTAAACTTAAAATACCGCACAAGAACGCATGACTGCACCCATCTCAGTCATGCTCCAGTACATCTAGCTAGTATAAATAGAGCTGTAGTTACTTTACTTATTTAGTATTCACCTGAAGACGACTGGAGATACTTACCAGTTGAAACGTTGTGATGTAAAACAAATTAAAGACAATGCAAGTCCAAAACTATTCTATCATTCAAGAAACATCATTGTCTCCAACCTTCAAACAGACATTAAAATTAACTTGCTTCAGAAAACACACTGCAGCGGATTGCTCAACACCATCCGTAAATTGAATGACTAATAAGAGATAAGAAAAACAACAGAAACTATAACGGGTTATGTTTTGATGAACAGGCTCGCATTTTTAATTCTCTATCTCGCCTTTTTTTGAGTTTTTTGAAGAAAAGTATTTGAAAAAGTTGTTAATTTAAGTTATTTTAATGTCTTCTATACACAGCTAAAAAAGAAGTATCAACTTAGGACTCACCCTGTATGCCTCTATCACCTATGTTGACTTTGAAACATAATTTTCACTTACCAAGTAAATTCTTAATTAAATACGTAGAAAACTGTCTATCTAGCATGTTAAAGAAATATAGTTTCGTGTAAATGTTAACTTATAGTTTTGTTAATAGGATAGTGTGTATATATGTGTTATTCGAGATATTTGACTCATCATTTAGTCAAATTGTACAGGGTGTTCCAAATTCGATGCTCATCATGGGTATCTCGGAAACTATAAGAGATACAGTATACAGCATCGGTCAAATGGGGAGCAAAGTTGCGGAATTTTGTGCTCAGTAATATTGTAAAAAAAATTGTTAGCTTTATTTTTTAATTTTTGAAAAAATTGATAAAAACTAAAACTTTGAGTTTTTGTTTTTTAATTTATCTGACTTATTTTAATCGCTACAAAAAAAGAAATACAGTATTGTTAAAGCAACTTTTTTGCTTCATACTACCGTGTTTCTAGAATTCCGGTACAATATTTCGTTTTTGTGGAATTGTTATCAATTCTATTTTTTTAAATACGGACCTGCATTTTTTATTTAATTTTTTTAAGACCACTTTAAGACGTTTTGATGTCATCTTTACATCATCAGATGTGTTTGAGGTCTAAATATTCCTGTACAAATGTCGAATATTGTATTTTAAACACAGGATTTTCTCTCCAAACTTAAAAACCGTTTTAAAGCATTTGTTCTTGAATCGCCTAATTTAGTTGGTGGCTTTTTAATCGAAACTTTAAATCGTCCATCACTGTTTATTTTTGTATTTTGTTTAAAATGTTGCTCACATTTAAGTTCTTCAGCAAAATAAAATTTAATATTTTAATAATTTTTAGCTCCCAGAACTTAGATAGCTAGTCAACAAGGTAGGAGAACAGAGCAAATCAATGGGCTTAAATATCAACCCAAAAAAAACAAAATTTATGATTATCTCTAGAAACACAAATATGTTTGAAACTCCACCATAACATTCAACGCAAAGCCCATAGAAAGAGTAGATAAATTTAAGTACCTGGGCATCTGGCTTTCCGAAGACTGGACATGGACTGGACTAGGAAATAAAATGTCGCATTGAACAAGCTCGACAGGCATTCTTGAGGCTCCGAAAAGTACTTACCTGTTCCGATTTTGACCTTAACCTAAGACTCAGATTCAGTAAATGCTATGTTTGGTCAGTACTTCTTTACGGTATGGAAGGTTGGACATTAAAGAGGACTGCAATCAACAAATTGGAGGCTTTCGAGATGTGGCTATACCGCAGAATCCTTAAGATACCTTGGACGGCTAAACTAACAAACAAGGAAGTCTTAAGACATGTCAACAAACAACGTGAACTGTTTGAATTGATCAAGAAGAGTTAAACGGCTTATCTGGGACATATAATGCGAAATACAAAATATCAATTCTTGTACCTGTTGATCGAGGGCAAGATCGAAGGCCGGAGAGGAATCGGAAAAAAAAAGATGTCTTGGCTGCGAAATATCAGACAGTGGACAGGGCTACACGATGTGCAGTCGCTAATACACACCGCAAGGAATAGAGAAGCAATGGAAAATGTTATCGCAAATATCCATTAGTGGATACGCACTGTAAGAAGAAGAAGAAGAAGAAGAAGAAGAAGAAGAAGAAGAAGAAGAAGAAGAAGAAGAAGAAGAAGAAGAAGAAGAAGAAGAAGAAGAAGAAGAAGAAGAAGAAGAAGAAGAAGAAGAAGAAGAAGAAGAAGAAGAAGAAGAAGAAGAAGAAGAAGAAGAAGAAGAAGAAGAAGAAGAAGAAGAAGAAGAAGAAGAAGAAGAAGAAGAAGAAGAAGAAGAAGAAGAAGAAGAAGAAGAAGAAGAAGAAGAAGAAGAAGAAGAAGAAGAAGAAGAAGAAGAAGAAGAAGAAGAAGAAGAAGAAGAAGAAGAAGAAGAAGAAGAAGAAGAAGAAGAAGAAGAAGAAGAAGAAGAAGAAGAAGAAGAAGAAGAAGAAGAAGAAGAAGAAGAAGAAGAAGAAGAAGAAGAAGAAGAAGAAGAAGAAGAAGAAGAAGAAGAAGAAGAAGAAGAAGAAGAAGAAGAAGAAGAAGAAGAAGAAGAAGAAGAAGAAGAAGAAGAAGAAGAAGAAGAAGAAGAAGAAGAAGAAGAAGAAGAAGAAGAAGAAGAAGAAGAAGAAGAAGAAGAAGAAGAAGAAGAAGAAGAAGAAGAAAAAGAAGAAGAAGAAGAAGAAGAAGAAGAAGAAGAAGAAGAAGAAGAAGAAGAAGAAGACCGAATGGACCGAATAATGGAATGAACACGAAAAGTTATCTTTTCACTAATTTGGTTAAAAACCAGTAACAGAAAGTTTTAATTTTTCTTTCGATAGTCCTAAGAAATTGTATAAAGTCGGACATAAAGTTAGATTCACTACTATTATCAAGTAAAACGCGACATAAATGTGGGGTTGCCAACCCTCCAGGTTTGGTTTGGAATCTCCAGGTTGAAACAGTGTCTCCAGGTCGAAACCCTCTGACTCCAGGGCAGGAGGGGCAACGGCCCATCCTAAAAACAAGGGCGCCCACCCTAGTGTCCATCCAAAATTTAAGGATTCGGCTTTGTAATGGAATATCCGTGGGGAAAGGGGATGTGAATATTAAATTTTTTGATGAGAAAGATGTGTTATTATAGAAGGATGTAAGAAGAGATAAAGAGAACGATGATGACTTTTTTTTTAGACGTCAGTTTGGACACGGAGGGAGGAAACCTTCATTTTGTTTATTCTGGTACTGCCCACACTAAAATCATCGGGGGCCCACTTGTAATTAGGTTTGCCACCATTTTATTGTGGAGTCTATGCAGCGGGCACTATCCAAATCAAATATAACTAAAAAAAAAGGTCGCCGCCTCCCCCCACGCTCTACAACGCAATAAGGTGAGGCAAACAAAACCGCCCTCTTGTCCATGTGACGTCTAAAAAAAAGGTCACGGGGGGGGGGGGGCACTTATGTTTCTGGGGTGACCCAGTGCCTGCAGTCACCCGTAACCTGGAGTCAGAAGGTTTCAACCTAGAGACTCCAAACCAAATCAGAGGGCAACCCTACTCCACCCATCCCAAAAATCATGGCGCCGCCACTGCCCCTCTATGGACGCCTTTAGTGCCCCCTCCCCCCCAGTTTCCCGGCAATTTTGCGCGTATTTTATGATTCAAGAACTGTTTCGCAACATTGTTTACAACCGACAGCAATAAAAATTATTTCAATCCAATAGTGTCTTTCTTTACGTACACAAATAATTTACAGAAACTACGACACATTTGGCAACGCTGTGTCTCATCGAGATTTGCCGCCGGTTTTAGGAACGTGTGGCGTGGCGTATCCCGCCCACTCCGCCTCGTAAAGTAGTCATATACTTTTATTCATTTTTCATTGATAGTACTGATCGACACCTTGTAAAACATAGATACAAATAATTCTTATAATAAATTCAGTACATTTTTGGTATTGACAATA
The DNA here is from genome assembly GCA_935413205.1 of Polydrusus cervinus. NCBI lineage: Eukaryota > Metazoa > Arthropoda > Insecta > Coleoptera > Curculionidae > Polydrusus > Polydrusus cervinus. The sequence goes on along the minus strand of OW284516.1, from coordinate 53,460,669 downwards.
TTTATAAATGCTTTTAACTGAAAAATCCTAATGATTTCTGACGGAAATCTCCCGGCTTTCGCGCATGGAGCATTGACAACCGGCAAATCGAGCGACGAACGAAGTCGTTTTTAACAGACTCCTACCGGCATCCGCAGCATTTAGTCAGACTTGGGCCGCTCCATTTCAAGACGTTGACGTCTAATTGCTGGAACTTTTTTTCTATAGTTTAAGAATGTATACGAAGTTGACCGTGCAAATTAAGAAAAGTGTTGTTAATAAATCGATCTTCTTAACGTTGTCCTCAGACATTTCGTTTGTGTTACATATTCCGTGTGTGAGAAAAAAACTGTTCAATTGAACTTTATTGCTAAATTGTTGTGCTTCAGATTTACTACCTCAGGATTTAAGGTAATAGTAATGACAACTATCTAGAATAAACAAGTTGTGGTGCTTCTTAAGAAATAATAAAGTATTTAGCTGCCTAAAGTTATTTCGCATATGTTTGGCTGTCGCCGGCTACGTGGACGTTTTCGAATGCCGGCCGGCATTTTGCCTGTGCCGGAAAGTAAAAGTAAACTAATAATAAAATCCTAATTTTAATAACGTCTGTTAGTATTGTAGTCATAACAGCAATAAATTAGTAATTACCATTAAGTATTAATATTTTTTTCTAAAATTCACCAAACTAGAAATAAAACTTTTATGGCTTATACTTAATTATTATTATGGGAATACCGGTGACTCGCGCACTTGGTAAAAATGCTAATTTCCATTGAGTACTTCATTCTTAACATTCCAGATTGAATAGGTAGCTGTTTTTGCCATGAAAGTAATGTATCTAATAACTTCCTGGTATTACTTATAGCGTTTTTGCAACATACCTAGCTACTTAAGAATTACCCTAATTTATTTATTATTGTAGGGCAGACAGACAAGGGAGGTGCTAAATATTTGCTAAACTTTTTTTCAATTTTAATTTAATAGGTACCTATTTATCTATCATTTATACTTTCTGTTTTATCGTTTAAACTCACATTATTTGTTTCTTTTCAATGACACTGATACATTTAGGGATATTCTAAAGTGTCTACTGTAGTAAGATGAGTGTAAAAGTGTAGACATAAAAATTATTATAAATTAATATAAAGGTAGGTAGTACTTATAATATTTACCTACCTATTTTAAAGATAGATATTTTATTTACTTTATTATATTATTGACCCAGTTCCCAACAAATTTTAAAAGCTTTTCAACTTTATCAGTTTAGATAAGAATGATACTTACTTAATACGTTAATAATAACATTTTTATTATAAGCACTAATTTAATATTATGTAATATCAACTAGGTACTTGCCTATAATATTTAAAAAAATAGTACCTATTTAAGTCACTATGTGAATGGGTCAACTTTATAAGAGTAAAATAAAACCCCTGTATGCTATATGTCTATATCTAGGTAAGTGTGCATAGTATGCACGTACTAATAACAAAAAAATTAATGAGTTTTGTACCGTGTAGATTGTTTGATAATATGTGACATTCCTAAATCCTTAATGCAAAAGTCAAACGTCTGATAAAAATATTTTCCAGCAAATGAATAAGTAAATATTTATTTGTCCAAATGTATATAATAAACAGAATATACCCTGAGGGTGTTGAACAATGTCAAGAGTACAACCTACTACTATAGGTAGGTATACTATGACAGTTCCTAAGTTTAATTACTTACAGCTTAACAATATCTATACAAAGATAAGAAAAAAATTAGAGTACCTAATTCAAAATTGTCAAAAAAATTACCTAAACAATTAAAAAAATATATCAAATACCTAAAGTAATTTAAAATGACAGTTTGAAATAGGGAATTTAAAATGACAGTAACAGATTTAAAGTCTATATTGATGTATAGAAAGAAAATCGTCATATTATGTTATTTTCTACCGTTTCCTATATTTAAATTTTACAAATGTTTAAAGGCGATTTTTACTCGGATCATTGAAAAATGCATTATTATTATTATTATTATTATAAATTTAGTCTTTGGCAGGTTTCTAATGCAGGTTTCTAATTTTATCTGAAAAGGAGTTAAGTAATTTTTTAATACAATATTTTACATTTTTCACAATCAGCAAAAAGATCTGTTTTCGGACACGAACGAATCCAGAATGTACATTATTATTACTGTCAGAATAATTTTTTTCAATGAATATAGGTTTACAACTTTCCTGATATTTCATTCCAAAAATACTACGATTCTGTGTATGTCCGGTGAATCTCCCCAATATATCACTCCATATCTTGACCGGTAATGGCAGCTTCAGTACCGACATGATTAGATATTATAGGGCGCAGGGCAAAACAGTATCTAGATATGCTACCTGCCAAGTTATGGATGTGCGCCCTCCAATTTAACTTCCCATCAATCTGTACACCCAGGAATTAATGTTTAATGTTCCATTAAAATTACTAATTTCTTCAATTTCAAAAGTTTGGTTAGCTTTTTATCACTCTTAAACTAGTAAAGCTACCTAGTATAAGTTTAGGACATCCCATTCTTAATAACGATGGACCACCAAATTTCAACCGACAACAACACTTGCACAATTTTACTTACCTAGTTTTTTATGAGGTATTATACCTACTCCCTTTTTCCTTAGTTAAAAAATCATAATATTATACAATATTTTAAGTACCTAAGTATTGGATATTGACTCTTAATACATTTTTTAAATTACATATTCATAAAATATCTGAAAACTCCACATACATACCTAATTACTATCTGAAAAATCAAATTACCTACCTTATCAAATAAAAATGAAATACCTATAATAGTTTATTATTATCAGATGTGTTCTAATATTTTATTTACTACCATTTTTGTAGTTTAATTGTTTATTTTTTTTTCGCATCCGTACTTATATAAACAAAACAATAACGCGCAAAATGTTGCCGCATTTGAACCAACATTGTGCAATTTTGTGTTGTGGGTAGTGGACGGGCAAGTTTTTAAATTCATTATAGGTAATTAATTTCCATGTTCTCTTTCTTCAGTTAAATCAGGGGTTCCCAAAGTTTTTTCTATGGCACCCCCTTTTGGGAATCAAGAAACGGTCGCGCCTTCCTCCCCCTCCATTATACAGATACAAGTTGTATTAATTTTGCAGTTTTTCAGAGCTCTCGTGCCATCTCTAATGCTGCCCCAGTTTGGGAACCCCTGAGTTAGATGGTACCTAATTTACAAGACGATAAATATTTTTGATCATAGATAGTACCTACTTTTTTTGGTATTCCAGTAATTTAGTATAATGAGGTAGGGCCTACCTACCTTACGTAAGTACGAGAGTATTATTGTTAATATACTTAATCTTTTTTTGGGGAGATTGCAACAATTATTCAGGCTTGTACGTACTTGGTTGTAAGCTATTTTTTAGATTCATATTGAATGAATATTTCGGAATATTTACTTACACCAAGATAACCAATACTAAGGCCTCCGTTTCCGTTATGCACGCGTTTTTGTCGTTGCTGATGCAATTTTTTCTATTTAAAACGACCATTTACTTGCAACTAAAAGGCTTTTACATAATATGATGACATCCTACCACTGAGGCCGAATTTACACCAAAGCAATTGGCAACAAGCGATGCGCGATCTGAGTTGCGCTTGCTTATAAACGCATCGTATTGGATGCAACTTGTTCACATTGTAACGATAGCGATATCTCCTTACACAATATCGCCTCACGAACGACGATCCGTTAAAAACGAAACGTTTTATCTGAAAAATAAAATTATTTTCTTGAAGAGTATATAAAAGTGATCTTGATGGGTTTCAAGAAAGAAGAAACCAACATTGATTTTTTCGGATATCTCCGGAAGTCATCGGAATTTAAGATTTAATTTCTTTTTAAAAAATTATCAACAAGAAAATATGCAACTTTGCCTACATTTAATCAATCCGAGGGGTGAACCACTCCTAAAAAAAATGTACATGTATTGCGGAAATCTCTCGATTTCCTGGTGACTGTGGCGATTGCGCGAATTTCGGATGCGAATGCTGAGATTTCGGTTGCGATTTCTGCGATTGCCAGTGATTTCGTTTATGATTTCGGGGATTTCGAGCAGTCGCCACGATATCCAAGGCGATTTCGAGGATTTCCATGTGATTTCCATGAAAAATGTACATGTATTTCCACGTCGGTTCTAACCTAAGTTCTTTGCCGAAAGAGGGATTTCCCTGGCGAATGCTTAGATTTCCATGCGATTGCGCGGATTTCGGATGCGAATGCTGAGATTTCGGTTGCGATTTCTGCGACTGCCAGTGATTTCGTTTATGATTTTGGGGATTTCGAGCAGTCGCCACGATTTCCAAAGCGATTTCGAGGATTTCCATGTGATTTCCATGAAAAATGTACATGTATTTCCAGAGTGGTTCACCCCTCGAATCAATCTCTTATACCTAGTTACCGAGATAGCGATGTTAATGCATCGAATTTGTATATTATAATGTTTAAAGCAACAAATACGATAATACGAATTAACAACTATTAAAATGTTTTTGTGTCACTCTCGGTGTCACTACTATCACCATTGGCGGCGCCAGGATTTTTGGTATGGGTGGGTACAAGTGGGCCCGATGATTTTTAAGTGGGCACTACCCAAATCAAAAATGACTTTAAAAAAAGTTTCTCATCAAAACTTTCATAGCCAAATCTCCCTTCCTCCCCGGAAATCCATAGCAAACCCGAATCTATCAATTTCAGGTGGGCCAGTGCCCATCCTGGCCCCACCACCTGGCGCCACCGCTGACTCTTACCAAATTTCTTATTAAATGCTAACAATAAACAAATGATTTAAAGAAATTGAATAAAAATAATATTCCTTTTGAAACGAGAACAGGTGTTCATTGTTGGACTCCTTTGACTCGTCCGACCGCTTACTCGACTAGCGACCGACAGCGAATCGCTCTGAATACCGCACGTGTTTGGTCTATTATTGATAAGTATATTAAAACATCGCTTTAAAAAAAATAACCTATTAAAAGTCTTTAAAGCCAACAAAAAAAATTATTCTTTCCTGATTTCCTTATTTTTTAGGGTTTTAAACCACGAGCGGATTAAAATTGGTACAATTCTCTATTCTAACTAAGGGCGACTTAGAGATTTCGCGACGAAAAATAAGTGTAGGTACAATAAGGGCAATCAATCTATCACCTAGACCTAGATACTCACAGGACATAAAAGTTTTGTTGTTTGTTCTAAATTTACAACTTTTTACGACCTTTCGCCTACTTTTCCGCTTTATAGATAAGGCACGACGTGTTGCCATTATTTAAATGTTTGTAAAACAGAAAATTATAAATAAACAAATTAACCAAATACCACAAATCATAAAACAAAACAAGAAAAAACACGTCAAGATCTATCCTTGTGAAGATGCCACGCGCCAGCCGCAAAGACCCTGCTAATGCTTTTAGGAATTTCCCACGTTGTCAAATGGTTACCAAATGGAAAGGGCGATAATATAAATAGGACTAGTTTAGTTTTCTTTTTATTTTAAAATATGTATAATGGAATATTTTAAAAATAGCAGGTACAAAAATAAGAAAAGATACATACAAATACATAGTAAATTTTCCTAAGTTTTTAATTTGTTTGCCTATAAGATGGTTTAAATTCTGGCGGCGCGCGGGATCCAGAACTTTGGTGGGGGGGGGGGGGGGGGGGTCAAATTATGTAAATGTAGTGAAAATTGCGCCCAATGTTCGACAAGAAACGCGCCACCGGCGAAAAATTATCTAATAAGAAAAATTGCCAGGTTCGTTATCGACACAGCGCAAAATTAAGGTTTTGCCCGGAGCGCCAAAATGTCTAGGGCCAACCCTGCTCTTTAATGTTTTTTAAAATATTTTATTAATATAAACAAACGAGCCTCAGAGATAAAACCAAACTGTATTGAGGCTGATAGGACTATAATAAAGAGTAGTGCATATAATACGCCATCCCTTTTGTGAGTTTATTTATCCTCGTTATCTCATTCCACTCGGATTAATTGGCTGAAATTAAGTAACCGTGGAGAATTATTCGTGTTCACTCAAAAAATCATAAAAAGTTTAAATTTAATTAATTGGGGTATTCATTCATATTTATTCCGGACTTGCGAGCACAAGTGAACCTGGATGGCGTCGCGTCGGCGTCGAGGAGGAACGGTTTTCATGCGGATCCGTGTGTCTTATTGCGTTTAGGGTTTTTTTTTAATTAACTTGCTAATTATACCAGAGCTTAATAATAAGGTTTATTTTATTCTTAATAATTTGTAATTTAAATTTCAGTAAAAAAAAAACTAAAATTCGCGAGCATAGAAAGGGTATGTGATTTATAGATTGTTGTTTGTTGCCTTTAAAACAACGTACATACATAATATTGGGAGAATTCAGTGGCGACTCGCGGTCTTAAAAAATGGTGAAGAGCTAGGTATAGTGCGGGTACTTAAATAAACATTGACTAAAAACTCGTGTAACAAAACGTCTCTCTTATCCCCATCTGTCCAACGACTGAGTGGAGTTTCCAACAAATTACAAACTATGTCATTAATTCGGTTCATTTTTAAAACACACAACTAAGTAGGTACGTACCCTACTAAATTAACTGAAAAATAAAAACAAAACTTTTTAATCACACAGCAAATCATGTAAAAACGATATCGATAACCGTAAGTTTCGCGAAGCCTCAAAATAAATACCTTAAGGTTAGGCGAACCAATGCTAAAACAATGGTGCATACGACTGATCTATTTTTAAATTGCCCTTCATCATAATGCAAATTGTTACGTGCTGTTTGCGTGACTGACGTTACGTAACCATAACAACGGTGAATATCAAAGCCATGTTGGGCGTTGAGCTTCACTTGCTTTGAGCTGGCGGACACGGTCGCTGGGGCGTGCCAAAATGCACGAGTGTATATAATTATTGTCTATCAGAGTTAACTGTGGCCCTATTATGCATTGCTACATTCGGATTAAATTAATATTACCTATTAATTCGAACATAATTACTTTTTAATGGCTAAAATGGTAGCTGTATTGGTACATTACTATTTAATATTGTCGAGAAACTTTCCTCCTTTTTTGGTGAAGAGCCCCTTCATCTACTTCACCTGACAAGTCGCCACTGAAAAATAGATAATTTCCGTTTGACAGTAATAAAAATATTAGTTTGCGATGCATATTTCACTTATCGGGGTTTCTAAGGTTTTTAAGTATTCAACAAGTTTTTGGATTTGCCCCTGGACTAGGGATGACTTGAATTCTCACAAAAATGTTTTGCAATAATTTAGAGGGTTTTTGATATTATTTGCCAATTTCGGTTTTAACAATTTCTTTTACGAAAACAGATTCAATATTACCCTACCTTTCACAAAAACTTTGAGAGAAATCTTTAAAATAAATAATAAATAAGTGATAAAATATTTAATTAATTTTCTTAGTAAAATTTTCGAATGCAGAACATTCCAGAAATGAATAAAATAAACGAAGCAGCTGCTCCTTGCAGACAACACTTTGTGAAATAGAAATTTGTTCCGGGGCAAGAAATCTGAACAAAAGTCGAAAAATAAGCACCCATCGAAGTGATCCATAAGTATAATGGGAAATAAATAAATTCTTGCGTTATATGAGGGCACCTTACTTCTAAAGAAAAGAGAAAAAAAACGGTTTTTGGGATCGTTAGAGAAACCTTATTTTAATTTGTTTATTATACTGGTCAGATGAGCCTTCATTGCTATTTAAATAATATTTATAACAATTTATACTTGGCTCAGTTACCAGTGCACAGTGCTTTAAGTTTTAAGCAGAGGCGGATCCAGGCACTGTTTTAAAAAAATGCAAAATTATCTCCCTGAAAAAATATTAGGAAGGTATGCCTTGGACATCACGCATTCAAGCCAAATAGTACTTAAACTGTCGTACTTATTTAACTTCTTCGCTGAGGAATGTATAAATAAGTTACTTATAAGTATATACCTATCTAAAAATATTTTTACTATTTTTATGCGGCGGCGTCCCCAGTCCTCTCAAATGTCGCATTGCTTCTTATAAAAATAACTTCCTAAAAATACGCAGGAAATTTATGTGCTAGGAAAATGCATCTAGAAGATTCCTTTTATTTTAAAACAGAAAATGTTATATAAAACAAGTTATACATGATTTTCCAGGGTATAGATTTGGAATAAAACCGGCATAAAAAAATTAGAATGTTTTTTATTAATTTAAATTGCAAGGTACCAGGGTACTTACTATAATATTTTTTATGCAAACGGTCTTGGTGTGATTGGAGTGATGACGAGCGTTCTTTCGAACTTGTAGGAGAATCACTGAAAATCAATTTTTGAAACTTTATTATTAATATTTTAAATGCACCGCGAGGTTCAGGAATAGATCAACCAATCCTTCTTTTTAAAATTTCACTTTTAATTTCTTTAACCACTCATTATTATTTATAGTTATTTTATGTAAATTGGCGATTGCAAGTTTTGATCTATTTTTTAAGTTGTTATTTCTGATTTAATCAGGAAAAAAGCTGCATATTAAATTTGAATGCATTTAAGCCTATTAGGTAAGGTATGTCCCAGGTTGCATTAAAAAACGATTAATCGGGCCGTGATTAAAATGTGCTGTAGATGTAGCGAACGTTAAAAAAAGGCACAGTTTAGACCCGGTTAGCTTATTTATTGATTTGCTGATTAGGCAACTGTGATTGTGAGTAAATAATGCTTGCCAATGTCACAGTCAAAGTTGCTGGTTAGTTAATTATTGTTAAAAATCTTTGTGCAACCCAACATAATCGTTTTATCTGATGACAGGCTAAGATTATTGATTTTTTATGACTGTTTAGAAAGGGAATAATGTCTACTTTCTTTTGCAGCAGCTGCTAACTCGCAGAGAGCGACGAGGGAGTTCCCCTGCCAGGGAAAACTTGTGATATTAAAAATAGTAACAATAGAATAATAATAGATTTAGCCAGACTCTTAAAAAATAAAATATGATAGATAAAATGGCGGATACTTATTTTGATACGATGCTCCCCATTAATATAGAGCAGTTCCGCACAGGGTCGGTGATAAACCACTCTAGCAGTGACGAGGACGAACAATTTTCCCAACAAGACTACCATATGTTATCCGATGATCATTGGAAGAAATTTGAACTGGATTTCCCTGAATTATCAGATATTGACGATATATTTAAAGAGCTCAATGGTAGCAGTAACCCAAGCAGTGGGTTACTCGATGTGGATAATAAGGATTGCTTATTCCTTAACCACGATTGTATGTGGGCTGGACACTGCAGCAGTAAAGAGCATGCCGAAGAGCCTAGATCGAGCTTAGGTTGCATTGTTCCAAAGCCAATAGTGATTAAAAAAGAAATGTGTCCCCCTCCACCTGTTGTAAAACCCACTGGTACGGGTCAACAAAGCTTATTAAAGCCATCTATTAAAGCCGCGAACACCATGACTACATGTATACCGTCAACTAATTCTACAAATGTTATTCAACACACTCCTCAGACACCTCCAGAATCGGATGATGAAGAAAATAAAGCCCACACCACAACTCTTCTTAAAATTTTAAATGATGCCATAAATGAATGTGATTTAGAGGATGACAGCGATCTATGCGAATATTTTGAAGATAAAGGTGTTGAAGTTAAAGAGGAACCAATCGATATCAAGGAGGAACCACTAAAGATTAAAATGGAACCAGAAGATACCGAATCGGAACAAGATGAAATGAATTATCAGCAATATATAATACGGACCCAGCTGGCTGCTGAAAATGATCATAGTTATCACAAAGATAAGAATGCAGTTATGAGACATAGCAACTATGGCCTCGACACTCCGTCAGATTCCGGTAAGTGTCTTGAAAAATGTTTTATTATTAAGTATCGGTTTATAGGCTGGTGGAGTCAAGGGGTGACTTTGTTTTTAAGACGTTTTAAGCTCGTATAATCGAGCCTATAAATTGTACATACCATTATTTGAACGGTGGTCCATCAACAAATTTTGATTAAAAGAAAGTAAGTACCACACTCGCGTCTGAGATATCTCAGATATTAACAGTACTCGTTGTGGTGTGGTTCGTTATTTTTACAGAATATTTGTTCCATGTCAGTTTGTAATGTGTGTTCCCGTCTGGAGATGATTTTAACAATTGTTTTCGACTTATGTTCCTTGACTTTGTGAAATAGCCTTGAGAAAGACCTAATAAAGGTCGAAACGTCGGCAATTTTTTAATTTAGAGGAATTGTTTTTTATTGTCCTAAACCCACAAATACCTACCTACCTAAATTTTTAATATTACGGTATTCTATTTATATTTTTAAATCAAACACTTTATTTTTTTTTTGTTTTACGTTTCAAAAAATTCAAAGATGTTACCGGTGTTGACAGTCTACGATTTTGTAATTTCGACTTTTTGTTATGAGGGTCATAGTTAGAAGAAATCTCGAAGAAATCATAGGGTTTATTGTTGTTTTTAGTGCATTAATACCAGAAATGCATGCCATGTAATTGTCTTTAAAGGTGATCGTTTGAAGACTGCGTTTTCTTTTCATGTAAACATTAATATTTGTTTTTGTACCACATTTCATCCCACACTCTGTGCACACATAAACTGTTCTACAATTTAAAAAATTACTGTTAGGTTTTTACTTTCAAAATATTTAATATTTTGTGTCAGCCGCATTCCATAACAAAACTTACTGATTAATAACCTGCCCCTCCATTTTAATTATGCCCCACAAGGCCACAAATTAACAAACTGGCAATCTGTTCTTGTAAGAAAACATAATACCTCGACTATGACTCAACACCGTGACGTAAACATTTTTTTTAAATCCATTTCTACCTATATTTTAAATGTCCCGCCATCACGCTATCTACCTGACATGCGCAGTATGCCTGTCATTAAGCTGGGATATAGACTAAAATCAAAAAACTACCGCCTACAGGCCGATTATAATTGGTAATAATAATGGTTGCAAACTGTAATATAAATAACGTGTCGGCGTAAAACAAATTTCTCATAGACTAACTCCGGGACCAAAATGTCCCGTTAGATGCATTTTTGTTGTTGGCGCAAAATCGTTTCAGATCAGTGATTTATGTACCACACACGACGCAGCCTCCATGTAAATACCGAGGGGCATTAGAGAGCTGTTGCCGCACGGTGGTAATTAGCACAGTTTTAAATATTTTGTTCTCCAATAATCAAGCTTTAATCGAGTGCAAAACGTAGTAGAACGGAATTCGATTGGCGCAAATTTCGCATTTTATGAAAATATTCGTGTCCCGATGAAGTATTAATTATTGTGGAAATGGTTTGATTTAGACCAGGAAGGCGCTAATGAGGCGAGGTGTCTTTTTTTTGAGGTGCGTAATTAATGAACCCTAATTGAACATATGTGCGGATTGGATGACATAATCTTGGGTAGTGCCTAATTTGGAATAAAAAGGATTTCAGAATTTTTTTCAAATTAGTCCCCTTTTTGAGAGAACCTGGGTTTGCACAACGAACTATATTTTATAAAATTAAGTTATTTTTCACTGAAAAAAAAAGTTTACCCACTTAATTAGTTTATTTTTAATTACTTAATCAACAAACGGCAAATCTGTTACGTACTTAATCAAATAGATGTGTTCAGCTTGAAGTGAAACGATTAGATAAGTTGAAATTATTACACGATTGATTTTAACATTGAAGTAAGAATTTTTGGTGGTTGGAATTGTTACATGTCTTTAAACTGTAAATTTTATATAAATAATATTCTCTTATCATCACACTATATCATTTAGCTGCTAAGTTTTACATAATATTCAATTTATCCTTATCAAAGGTGTAAAGAGTGTTTACCTGTTTTTAATAAACTTAAACTGAGTTCACTGCTCTTTAAGATTACAGTTCAAATGAGATACTAATCACTGGAGATTTTTGTCCCGACTACAAAATGCCTGTTTCTTATATATTATTTTGAAAGCTGAAAACAATTATAATCATAATAATAATAATAACGTGCGTATGTAGCGTGTCCCCGAAGAGCTATTTATACTAACCACCTGCTACCCCAAGCTGAAGTAGATCAAATCCGGCGTAAAGTTGGCAGAACGTTGCACAACCTTCAGCAAGTAGCAGGAAGTAACACACTAGCAAGATCCAACGATACAGTCTAATACGGACAAAACAAACCAAAAATAATTGGAAAATTTGTCCCTATTTGAAAATAGTGACCCGACCTTGAGACCGAGTATCCCTAAGCTTAGATTTAAGGAAGGAACCCACGAAATACTAGTGAGAGTAAACCTAGCAGCAGGGATGTCCTTAAATAGAACTGAGGACCTCGAGGCGTTACCCAGTGGGTTATATGCAGCAACAGCAAGTGTAATTGAACTTAGTGGTCAGGCACTATATCTGAGAACTGAGATAACAATAATACCAAGAAACAAGTGGTACCTGCTTGGAAAATGAGACTTGAAAAACATTGGAGAATATCTGAATAGAAACTGTAGCAGAAAGGTGGCTAAAAAGGTTAAAAATATACTGAAAGCAGAGCGTATTCCTTTAGATAGTCACGATGTAAAACGGTTGCTAACAATCATAAGAGACAATATTAGACAAAAATGTAAGGCTAAAGGAGCCCGTTTAAGGCGATACAATAAAGCCACAAAGAGGAAGGTTCAAAACCAACAGTTCAGCAGGAACCAAAAAACCTTTTATAGGACATTGAAGCAAGCTGGGTCGAAAAAGTTGAAGACGAGGCTAAAACTTTTCGAGAAATTCCTGAGCTGCAAGTAACATTATTTGATATAAGGGATGCCACTAAGAATTTGGCTAACTGGAAATCATCGGGACCTGACCAAACCCATAATTTTTGACTCAACACTTTCACCAACTTACACCCTGTAGTTGCAAACTGCTTTAACAAGGCTCTTCTAAGCCCCGAACAGCTCATCTTGCCAGTGGAAATACCTTTCTTTTGTTTAAAAAAGGGCAGGTAAATGATCAAAAAAATTACAGACCGATCACCTGTCTGTCAGTGGTGCATAAACTGTTAACAGCGGTCATGTACTCAAAAATATACACACATTGTATAAGTAACAACATGGTAGCTGATGAGCAAAAGGGCTGTATTCGGAAAGCTTTGGGTTATAAGGAACAGCTTACAATCATTCCGGTATTATAAAACAAGCAGAAGTTCAAAGGCGAAATCTTAGTATATTGATTATAGTGAAGCATTTGATTCTGTTCCTCACTACTGGCTAAGAAAATATTGCAAATCTACAAAATACACCCCTCAGTATAATATGGACACCACCGCCAAGTCACTCCTCCTCTTTCTCCATAAGATTCCATGCATTTTTTCCATAGGCTTCTATGCGTGCCGTTGCAAACTACTCTATAATATCGATGGAGGGAGCTATGACGAAAAATTTCAAGCCCAATTTGGACTTGCACGTTATTTATACCAACATAATATTCAGAAAAGCGTCATTCGTCAAACGTGCCATATAGTACGGAAGTTTCTAAACAGTACAGGTTAAGATGAATTTCTCTGTGTTGTAAATAATACCAACAATATCAACAAAAAGCTGTGAAACAACATTGAATACATAATATACATATGTTTTTAGAATTTATTCATCACCCTTAACTTTTAAGCTCGTCACTAATGAATGAATGAACTCTAAGGGGTATTTAAAAGCTGTGTGAAAAACATTGGCATATTATTTCGAAACAGTCGTTTCTGATGCAAACTGCCGCCGAAAATCATATATATTCCGTACATTAATTCAGTAAATTTCTCATTTTTTACAACACTATTTATTATTTATTGATAAATAATATAATCTTGCAGAAAATTATTGGTTTGTCCCTTTTAAACCCTGCCCGATAAAAAAAATTCATAACAGAGTTTAAATCAATGTAAAAAGGTTCACCTACTTTATTTACCTCTTAAAAGTAGAAACTAAAAATTAAATTTTGTTCTTCATAGTAATTGTAGATTTAAATAATTATCGAAAGAAATATTTTTTTTTCCATTTTTAAAACGTTTAAAGCGTTTTTGAGCCAACAATTTCCTGTTTTTTGGCTTTGTAATGTCGCTCGGAAAAAATTATGTTCTGATATAACCTATACACGACAATTTCAGTTTTTATAGGGTTAGAATCAAGTGCTCAATATAAAATATACTTAGGCTATAAACCCCCCGACAAAGTTTTACGTTTTAACAACAGTGTTTGTTTATGCTATTTGTTAGGCTTGAGCACGTACCTACCCGTTTAAAATCTTTTTTTCTGACCATTGGAGGGGCACTAGTCAAACATTTTGCGGTTAACACACAGTGCCTTATTCGGAAGGATTTATGGGTCTAACGGAACACAAAAGAAACAATGGATTAGTAAGAAAGTTTTTGCAGATGGGATTTATAAAATACTATGTATCCTGAGTAGGGCAAATAAGATAGACCCCTGAAAATTTAAGTCTTATTGATTTCGAAGGGTGAGTGAACCCAGGTAGGCTAATTAGCTATTTTATATGAAAATTAGTTTCTGTTGTGGATCTAATACGAAATTAATGGTTCGGTTTCGATGTCACGCTACTTTTAATTTATTTATATCGCCCAATATCCAGTACAAATAATTTTACTCTATTGGAATCGGTAGTGGCATTTTAGCATTGTCCGTCGTTTTATACTACCTCTATGTGTAAACATAATATACCATTCACAGCAATTAAATTAATATTAGGGCGTGAAAACAAGTTTATTTACTTCATTTATCAAAAAAATTGTTTTAATTAAACTTGACAAGAGATACCCCCATGTACACATTCTCTTAATTTGGATGTGTATGTGTAATGTACGTACTTTCATTTTCAGTTTTTAAATTTATAAGTTTGACATAAAAAGTACGTTTCACCAAGCGTAGCGTTGCGTTTTGTTTTTGGTTATGACAAAACCATAATTTTTTCCTACGACCACCTATAAAAATAAGAAAAAAAGCACGGTTAACTTGGCTCGAAAGCGCCGAATATCACACGTGTGTTGAAAATAAATATTTCAACTATAGAGTTGAAATATGAGTCACACTATTTAATTTAAACATATGATGCCAATTTGACAGACCACCTCTATTTATTAAAAAGAACAAAATTTAGAAAGCAGTAATTGTAATGTGTTTGCCTTATTTTTCATGTATTTGTCGAGTGATTCAGAATTAGAATGTGAAAATACGCCATCTGAAATTATAAAAAATGTTAATAACATACTGGAAAATCTATTACCAGAAAAAACAAATCGCGCTGAAGAGAGTCATGTATTAAACAACAAATGTTTATCGGTAGCCATAGCGTAGAGAATAGATAGAGCTCTAGCCTATAGATCGCAAGGTCGCAGGTTCAAATCCCGTCAGGAGTAGGTATTTGACTTTTTTTTATAAAAACATTAAATAATTTATAGAATTATTTTGAATTGAAATCTTTCTTGTTGGGTGGATTTTTTTAAATTTGTGTTTATTGCATCTGTCCTTGATTAAATTTTAAATTTTTCATTCTGGTTAATCTAGAAGTCACTCCAAGATTAGTTCTTCCTATGATATGTATATAAAATATAAAAAAATGAAAAAGTCAAACTACAAATAAAGGAAAAGCTTATTGACAAACTATGAAACCAGATATTCTTTGTGGTCGTAGGGAAAATAGTGTACATTACTTGTGTGAAAGTGATTATTCTAAAACTCGGAGGATTACTGCACTCGGCTAACGCCTCGTGCTAAATATGTACTCGTTTGAAAAGTATCACTTTCATCACTTATTAGCCTATTCTTATTAGTTATGTAATATACCATTATATTTTATTTTGAATCTATAAACAATAAAAATAGAAGGAGAATCTGTAGGCGCAACCTCAGTGCGTATTTATTGATTTAAGTTGATTTGTATAGTTTAAATATAGGAAACATGACAGTAAAGTTTAAGAAGTTAAGAATAATTTTTAGAAGACCATACCTATACATTATTGAAATAAATATTTTTTTTAAACGCGCTCCTATAAAAATGTTAGTACCTATTTATAGGGTCCACAATAAGCTTTATTGAGTTTCCCAGTATTTTTATTAAAACCAATATAGCCATCTTGTATTTAAACTTACATACTTGGTAACAAAAAATCAAAGCCATAGTTTATTTCAGTCTCATTGCTTAGTTACCCTATCTTCAACTATATAATTTAATAAATAGGTACTGAACTTTCTACCGCCACATATTGTGTTCTCAATTTTGTAATAATAAAAATTGACAATGTTATTTATTTAGCATTTATTAAAGTATTTTTTATTGTTACCAGACGAGTATAATGACCCCAAGTCGATTTATCATAGATAAGAAATAAAAATTTCGACCTCGTAGTTTCGTTTGTATAAGAGATTTTATCTCATTGTATCAAAATCCAGAGAAATCGTTAAAATACATCCATGGTGTTAACATTTTTTTGTGCAACAAGTGAGTACCTTTTACTCAATTTATTGGTACAGATATCGGTAAATTATTTAACAAGCTTTTAGTAGATTTTTTCGTAACTGAAATAACCTCGGTAACACCAATATTTTTAAAGTTTCTTAAAGTTTTACGTCGTTTTAACCTATTTTGTGATAATCTTAATGGAAAATTTGATTAAATCTGTATTTTGTAATGTTGAAAATAACACGAGGCGGTACTTATGTTGCTAAAATTGGTACAAAGTACAACATAGTTACTACTTTAAAAAATTATAATTTAAAAGTTTCTTATTTTACAAAAAAAAAGTTTTTATATCTGTATATAAAATAACTGAAATATGAGACTAGTTTCTGTTTGAAGGCTGGAGACAATGACGTTTCTTGAACGGTAGTAGAGTTTTGGACTTACATTGTCTTTATTTGTTTTGAATTACAACGTTTCAACTGGTAAGTATCTCCAGTTGTCTTACACCTAGCTAGTATAATAATAGACCTGTAGTTACAATACGTATTTAGTATTAACCTGAAGACAACTGGAGATTCTTAGCAGTTGAAACGTTGTGATTCAAAGCAAATAAAGACAATGCAAGTCCAAAACTCTACTGCCGTTCTAGTTGTAAGTTTGTGTCAGATATTAAATGGAATCGGGATGTGAACGAACACGTGCATGTATTTTCTGTTTTCTTTTCTTCTCTTGTATAGTTTTTCAAAAAAGTTGGTGAAACTGTCTGCAAAATTAAAAAATGTATTGGCATGGAATTGCATTGGTAAAATAATTAGAAATGTTTGCTATTTAGCATTACTCAAAATTACAAGTAAACTCATAAATGCAAGTGGTTAAATAGAATCCTATTAATCAAAATAAAAATAAGAATATTTTACCCCAAATTAAATTATAATCGAGATATTTGCGAATAGGGAACTTGCATGAAAATTAAATTTGGAAAATAATCATCAAAAGAACCACAGTTCACAAAGAAATGTTTTTGATTCCTCTGGAAAAAAGTTTGCGGTTTTGACGTTAAAGCGTACTATACTACATACCACGAGAGCGGGATATTCATATCACGTGACGCTATACACGGTGAACTTTAATTATTTATAAAAATTAAGGAGTGATATTTAAGACGTAATATTTTGCATATGTTATTTTTTCATGTTTCAAGGATATTATATAATATATATGTATGCCACAAAAAACTAGTTGGTCGGAATACCTCTCTCTCTGCTGTACAATTTTTAACAAAATACAATAAGGGCTAATTGTATAGCTATACAGTTAAACTTAACTTTATGTAGTGCATTACTGCATAAACTGAAAACTGAACCTATTCAAGAGGCCCTAAGACAAGCACTATACAGGATGATTCCTAAGTTAATACTTCTGTATAAAAGGCATTAAAAAAACATTTTCAAATAACTTTTTTAAGGTACTTACATTCATTTATTACACTACAAATCAAATACGGTCCTACCTAACTTGTCCGTTGAATAACAATTAGAAAACTTCTGGGTGGAGGATGAGCCCGCAAGGGAAAGCGTTCTGCGTATAATCTTGAAGCAGCAGGCGCACTTTGACGACACTCACAATAAATTAGCACTTCATATCTACTAGTTCATTGTTTTCAAATTTTACCATTTTCACGTGTAACCAATTTAAAATTAACTTGCTTCAGAAAAACACACCGCAGCAGATCGCAAATAAATAACTGACCACCGACCCGTAAACTGCATGACTAATATAAGAAAAAAAAACAACATAAAGTATATCAGGCTATGTTTTGATGACCAGGCCCGCACTTAGATTTTTTACTTCTGTATCTCGCCTATTTTTAAGTTTTTTGAAAAAAGGTATTTGAAAATGTTGTTTATTTTAATGTCTTCTATACACAGCTAAAACAGAAGTATCAACTTAGAAATCACCCTGTATATAGATATAATTTTGCATGGAGCTGGTAACTTTGGAAAAGAATTTAGAAATATTGTTCTGATCCACTTAATGGAAAATTAATATCAATGATGGTCAATGCACACTGCCCAAACCCTTAAATTAGCGAATACATTTAATTTTGGCAGTAAAGTTTCATATGTTTGTTTATATAAACATTTTTAATATTCTGTGAAATGATCTATATGTTATATCCTCCATCTCTATTCTAAATAATATTACAATTCCAATGAAACAGACTATGCACCTAGACTAGAAGTTAATGACTGCCAATAATGTTAGATCCGTTATTAGAGCTTATTTCCGTACGTTGCAACCTTGAGTAAAAGCATGCACAATTGAAATGCCAGAATAGTATTTGAAATTGTTATAGTATTTAAAATACTGTTCCTCATGACCGATTTTTCCTACAATAGCTTTTGAAAGGTTGGCGGGATGTTGTAGTGTACAATATAAATATTTTGTTCTATATCGTTGTTGGCAATGCAATGTCGGTGCCAAATAATGCTTTGCTTTTTCCAATCTTTTTACAACCTAACAGAACACTAACCCCGAACAGTTGGTTAACAGGTAACAGTAGGTAGATACCCAAAGGGTTTTTAAGAAGGGTGGATTTGCACCGTAGTGTTGTTAAGTTTGTTAACTAATCATTGTATTTATGATAGCTGTCTTATCTTGCGCTTATTATGCTAATTTTAAATCTTTATATTAAAATATAAAATATGTTCCTTATTGTTTATGAAGGTAATGTGCCTCTTTGATAAGTAGTAAGTATTTTATAAGTAGCCGTGTTCGTGTTTCCCTTAAGTTTATTATTATTATTATTATTATTATTATTATTATTATGTTGTAGCTTCCATTTAGTGTCTGAGGTTAATTACTACTAATATTTTCTTTATTAATTCTTTCAAATTATAATTTAGCATAGAACTAACACACAACCAGTTGCTAGAAAAAAAGGCGGGTGATCACACCCTATCAAGTATAACGTTCAAATTTGCATGAAATTAAAGTTTGATCAAGTAGATATACTTGATTTTGCGTGACTGGCAATCTGCGGAATAAGTTAACTTAAAGACTAAATTGATTGTAGATTCTGTCATCTTGATCCATCCCCAAGCTTCCTGCATACTTGAACGTGTGCCTCTGCTGCGTCGTCATTTTAGTCCTAACTGACTTATTTTTATTATTAGTTAATAAAGTTACTTAAGAGAGAATCCATCAAAAAAAGTTATTTTTATGATTTTGAAGCTTCAAAAGTAATAATTCAGTCATCGGTACTTTGTCGTACTCTACAGACGCGATTGTGCTTGCGCGGTGTGATGGACAATTTTTGAACGATATATTTTTCCTGGGGAAAAAACATAAGCTCCACAGTGACTGCTGAGTGCAAACAAGAGCGAAATATTTTTTTTATGAGTATGAAGATAAAAATGTATTTCCAAAGAAAATTATTTTATTATAAGTTATGCATCAGCATCCTAGAACATTATTTCTGATGGTAAACAAGGTTTTCCACTGACACGTAGTATTAAACCTCGTGCTTTAGGTTATATAACACAATAATTAGTGACGTCGGCGCCGGCGTCGGTTAGTCGGCGCTGTGGTCACGTTGCATTATGCATTGCTAATTACAAAAATGTTCTACTTGCAGAATGACTGAGAGATTAGTAATAGAAAATAAAACTGCAAACAACTAACCGCTAAGCACAGAGTAAAATGTGCACTAAACGATTTAAGCGTCATCAAGAATTTAAATCTTACTTTTTCGTAGTGTAACCATCATCATTTCCTGGACGAGATACAATTTAAAACAAAACAGTGCCAGTTATGCCTGTTTGCGTAAACAAGTTTTATATCTATTTGGATTTAGTAAAGAAAACCGCACATCAGACGATTTTTATTTTTTAACTGTTTGAGTCCTTTATTACTTTATTTGATAAATCATGACATCGTAACTGTTCAAATCAACGACTTTGGCTACCTCTTACAAAACACTCTTTAAAGCAGCGGTGGCGACAGGGGGGGGGGGAGAGGTCCACCCTAGTGCCCACCCAAAATTGAGGGATTCGGGCTTGTAACAGAATTTCCGTGGGGAAAGGGGGATTCAACTATGAAATTTTTGTTGAGAAAGAATATAGAAGGATATGTAATAAGGGATAAAGAAAACGATAATGACCTTTTTTTTATTTAGACGCCAGTTTGGACGGGGGGAGTTTTGTTGACCCCGCTTACGGCGTTATAGAGCGTGGTGGAGACGTCGGTCTTTTTTTTGGAAATCATTTTTGCCTTGGGTAGTGCCCACCCGAAAATCATCGGGCCCACTTGTGCCCACCCATCCCAAAAATCCTGGCGCCGCCAATGCTCTTAAGGTATAAATATGTCTATAAGTACTACAACGCAGTTGAGTTGTTATTTCCTAATAAAATTAAGTGTTTTATGCATATCTCAAAGTACACACGTAGCTTTCGCGCCTAAAGCGCATGCACAACGTACTACAAATACTATTCTAATATCAAGTCTAGCTAAGCAGCGCGAAAGTGTTGCACTGCAACCGGCTAATCTGGCTGACATAGATCAATGTAAAGTAAATGTACTTTTAATCGAATGAAGTTGTTGCAGGAATTTACGACCACGGTTCACTCGAAAGGCGCATTTTGCCGATTTTGCGAATCGGCGTTGCCAAACTACGCAATTCTTAACGTTTAATATGATAAAGTTCAAAGATATTTTATTTACTAAATATCTTTGCCAAAGCTAATGTGCTGTGATGACTTACGATGACATACAGTGGTGATCAAAAAAATAAGACTAAAAGATACATATTATGAAGTTTAATTTACCTTTATATAAGTACAGCTGCAGTTACCAGAAAATTAAGCTTTATATTTGGTGCATCTTCATCTACGTAAATTTTAAGAAATAAGTTAAAGTAGTTTTCGCCCGCAATAAAACTTTTCACAACTGCAGAGAAAGTCATGTCGTTAAAAAGGAAGTGTAAACATGTGTGTCAGTCAAATTGTCTAATTAGATGTGGGTTTTGTGTATCAAAATCTGCATCGTAACTGACAGCTATAAAAAGTTTTTTTTTCGTGCCTCTGAAGTCGTTCGAAAACAAACTTAATCTAAAAATAAAATGCATTCACCTAGTTACTTAATGGTAGTTTATAAATTTGCGAACGATTCATCTAATTTAAATAATTAAGTCGTTAAAACATCCAGCTGTCTTACCATCTTGCAGACAACTCTTCGCATGTTCTTTTTAAAAATGATATACAAAATAACATTAATTTGACCTCATACAGGGCCTTCGTAAATTGAGTCTCCTCATGCTAAGTGATGATCAATTTAAGATACAACAGTTAATTTGGGTTTGTTCGTAATTGGAGTTTCTTAATTCCCTTGTGTACATTTTTTAACGTTCGTAGAATGAGCGTCTTAAGCAAAATGACTTAAAAAAAGTTTTATGTAACGGGGCGATACAAGTTTAATACCGATTCATAAAAGACCCCCCACTTTATACCAGACGATAAAAAATATCTCCAAGGTCTACAAAACTAATACTCATTCATTTCTTGACAGAACCACTTTAAGAATCGTTGTTTGGGATCGGAAGTTTTCTGAGAATTGTTTGGGTTACCGATTATGGTAGACCCAAATAGAGCGGCAAAAAGTACCGGGTTTTATTTGCATAACATTGGGAATGCAATAAAAAGACGCGAAATTTCTCGGTATTGCAGTCCAAAGTACACGACTTCATTCTTTTAGAGTTGAACGTTTCCGTCAACCGGATGTTGGATAAAAGTTGAAAATTTAACTTGCCAGTCAGTCCCACCGCACATAAAGATCAAATTATCAATTTACGACGACAAAAATATAAAATGATTTTATTCACTATTCTGACCAAAAATGCATATAAGGAGACATACACACATATTAATAACTTTCTTTCAAGAAATACCTAATTCGGGTTAATTGGGTCACATGCTTACAGTGGCGGCGCCAGAAGAATTGCAATGAGTGGGAGAATAGGGTGGACACAGGATCCGCTGAACTTCCCCGATCAAAATTAACTTCTAAAAACAAACGTGTCTTCCTCCGTAAAACTCCTCCCAGATCAAAAATCAATAAAAAAAAACGTGTATCCCTCCGTAAAACTTTTCCACGATCAAAAGTAACTTCTAAAAGAAAAGTAGACCCCCCCCCCCCCAAGTCTTGCTAAAGTGAATATTTTTGAACACAAATATTAGTCCATGAAACATTTATATCTACGTACCAGACGCCTCAATATCAATGGTAAAAACTTTGCGATTTTTAATTTAGAAAAAAAAGACGAGCATAGTTAAGATGACTCCTTACACCTTTAAAACGAGATTCTTCCCATGGGTTTATTAATCGATTAAAAAAAAAATGTTGCACTTATATAAGAGTTTGTAGACTTTAAACAAATAATATTGGAAAGTCCTTTTGGTTTGTGATATATTCATTATATTATGTCTGGTTTTAGGGATACCTAGGTACCAAACTTATTTTTTGATTAATTTTTTTATATCATACCCTAAACAGTAATGTAATTACTGGTGTAAGGGGGTCTTAAACTCTTAAATTAACAATTTATTTTATATATAATCAGATATTTTATTTAAATTCATTGCTTAAATATAGTAAAACTATTTTAGGTATTCAAATTCTTTGATTGCAGGTACTTTTTGCGATAACGACACATAATAAGTACGTAATGTTTCCTATTATGCTCAAGGATTACCCATATAAATATAACACGTCAAATCCATAACACCCTGGATTTACTCCCTACTCTGATAAGTATCGCTATATATGTAGTAGCTTTTCGGTTTTTATACTTCTTACATACTTATACAGGGTGGAATTTTTAGCTGGGATAAATTCAGTATTAGAAAGTCTCTTTATTTGCTGAAAAATATAGAATTACGGTTGCGTTTTTTCTAGTTTGGCATCTTCATGAAATTTACCTCTCCTTTGTGGGTAGAAACCATCCCCAACTTTTTTTCTTAATTTTAAAGGTTGTATTGTGCTCGTTGGAAAGGGCACAAAAAAGGAAATACGACCCACTATTAACTTTTGCATTGCGGTAATGTAGACGCAATTTGTTTTTTGTAAAAATTGTTGGAAATTTTTTTCTTAACAAACCCCTAATCTGAAGTTAAATTAATTCTTGACATTATGGATCCTATCCGGGGTTATTTAATGAATTTCATGTATAAGTCGTTTCCTAAGTTCTCCTTAAAATTGTAGTATCAATTGTTCCTAAGAAAACCGTCGATTGTCGATAAATATTAATCGATAAATTCGATATAGATCAATAAATACAATTATAGATATTTTTTTCAGTGCGGTCATAAAAGCAGTTTACCTTTTAGAAATTACCGATCAGTTAGGTACATGATAACCATGCTAGTCCTTGGATATTTAATAAAGATATTTGTCAGTTTTGTGAGAATTTGTAATTTTCCGTGAAAAGCCAGACACTTAAAGCGCATAATCATGCAAATATAATATCAAATGCTTCAAGGCCGCGTAGCATTAATGATTTTAAAGCTCATCTCGTCTTATTGTTAACCATTTGTGCTGGATTTAAAAAAAAATTCAATAAAGGTGCAAATTAATAACCGACCTTCACACTTTTTCTCGTTATACAATATCGTGCGTTAAAGTTACGTCTGTCCATAAATGATATCGTTTAAGTAAGATAAGAGCGATTTTTTGATTGATTCGTCTGGGTACCTATGGGATATTATTTCCTATATACACATCTGGCACAATCCACATAAATAAATTATACACTATTGGCAAACTCGAATCTGGGGTGCGAAATCTCTAATGAAACCAAGAGAGAAGGCACATATGCGAAAAACCTTCGGTTAAAAAGAGACAATAACTACTACATTCCAACTGAAAGGGAGGATATGTGTGTGGTGTGGCCGAGTCGACGTATCGATCGCTCCCGTGCCTGCTTCGACCGCGTGTTCTAAGGAATGGAAGGGGATAGTGTGTTCTCTGTTTAACGTGTTAAACGCTACTAATTATCTCTGTCTGATGCATTTATATCGGCACCTTAGATTAAAGTTTGCCAATAGTGTACATTACAACAAGGCTAATTAATTTTTATAGTATGAATATAAAAAGGTTCAAAATTATTTCTTTTTTCGTCAATGAATCCAACTTTTGTCTTTTATTCATATTTTGTTTTAATTTTCCTAATCAAAAGTTTTTAATGCCGAATACTTTCATTTAAACTTTTTGATTTCCTGCTAACTCTGCTTCGGGATAACCGGATATTCATAGAAGAAACTGTGGGTAGTCAAAATAATGTTGCAGACGGTTTTACTCGGTATTTAAATAAAACTCTAGTGGGAGTGTTTTATTGTCACTTTGTATATACAGCGTAAAATCATTTGCATATAATAAAGACGTATGGTTTGGTTATTGTTGGAACAGTTATTGGCATTTCCGACATTATCGCTTTTAGAAAGATAAATATTTTTTATCTTCTACATAATTAGTTATAGTTAAGTTAATTGTCACATTGCCATTTTCACTGCTATATTTGTTTATAACGAATAAGGAAAGAAATAAGAACTCAAAGTCTTCCTCCACTGTTATATTAAGTGGATCCGACCGCGCAAAAATTCGCCGTGTAAATTTGCCGTTTCTTTTGAAGTGAATTACAAAAAAACTAAGCAACTTTTTGTATTTTTTTTTTCTTTAATGGAAAGGTGGTACCTATGTGGGTGTGCGAAAGTTATTTTTGTGCAGAAAAAAAAATCGAAGAAAAAGATACGAGGTAATGAAAACCAAATTTTTTTTTACTCCCCAATTCCTGTAGAGTCTAACTAAAAAAAATTTTTTAAATCCATTAAAAAACATGGTCAGGATTCACTTCAAGAAAACGCAATGTTTTTGGTCTCTAAAATCAAACGAAAATAATTTGTCTCTGTTGAAAATCGACATTTGGTTTTTGCTACACGTGTTGTACTTGGGGTAGTACGCCTAAACATTAACTTGGTTTCAGACCAAAAATAAAAAAAATTATTAGTTTACAACATCCTTGGTACCTTTGTGCATGCTGATTAAAATTCAGTTTACCGGAGCAAATAGGAAAATTTTGCTGCTATTGTAAGAACATGTTTTTTTATAATGTTCTTAGTTTTTGTATATTAAAATAGTTAGGTACATTCCTGACATATTAAATATAAATAGTTACATTTTTGACATTATGTCATTGTTCAATACCTGAATGCATCAAATCAGTAAAGACAGAAATTAAAAAACTTTAATTTAAAATTAAAATTTTTTTTATTACATCGTGGTTAATGCTACAAGATTTCTGAGAATATTAAAAAATAATTTTGAATGGAGATAAAAAAAACATTCCAAATTTTAAAAATCCATCGTCATAATATCCGTAACTCACACTGAAAATGCTTTGCGTAATGTATTAGCTTATGTACTGCCGCTCTTGAATTGAAGAGAAAGATCGCCGTTCAATACCTGAATGCATCAAAGGAGTGAAGGACTAGTGTTGTAAAATTTCCCGAAATATATGTTTGGAAATATTTCCGGAAATATTTCCTGAAACATTGGAAATATATGGAAATATTGGAAACAAATTAAAGACTAAAAAAAAATAAGGAAAAAACTAAATATTTATTTAAAAAATAACAACAAAAAATAGAACGCTTCCTATACACGAACACAAATAAATGTTAAACATCAAAAAAATAGAAATAGGGTCAAATTTGTAAAAAAAAATATTTATTTTTTACAAACAAGTCGAGCAAGAGGCATATCTTCATCGCTGTCGTCATCATCCTCAATATTATCTTCGGCATTAGGGTCTTCTTCATGCCAGTCAACTTCTTCAAAATCTTTAACAGTGTCACTAGTGTCAGTGTCGGAAATAAACATTTTTTTTCGTGGGCGGCATTTCGACATCAATAGCAAGTAGCTGTAAAACTTGAGGTTGACGGTACTGGTGGTAGTATTTCTGATACTGAGCGTTCTGATTCAGAGGCAACAACAGTGGAATTATCACTCAAAATGCTTTCATTTACCAAAACACATTCGTTGTCGCTTGATGAGCCGTTTTCTTCGTCATTTTCCATAAATTTTTTTTTTACTTGCTTGGGACAGCCTTTACAAACTTTACTTAGATGTGCCTTCATCCTGGACGCATTTTTAAAGAACGTTTTACTGCAATTCATGCACTGGTAAATATTGTTACCTTTAGAAATGCAATACTTCCAAACAATGTCTTTTGTTTTCCTCATTTTAAAACTCACTAACAGTCGACACTATCAAAGAATCAAAAATATACTTTAAAAACTTGCACTGCTTGCTTTAACAAATTATACGATATTTTTGTCGAACGGGAATTCTCCGATGGGCTCGGGGCTTCCCCGCTTTCCAGATGCCAGCCGTAGAAATCCAATGTTGCCAATAAATCGGAGAATCGTCTAGCTGGAGATATTCATATGTGTTTGTGAAAACTGTATTATTAGTATAGGGTTACAAAATATAAAAGATATAATAATAAACATTTGTTTTGAATCATTTAGAACAAGTTTTAAATATTTTTTAAAATATTTCCAATATTTCCAATATTTCCGAGACAAGTTCGGAAATTTCCAATATTTCCATTTCCATGGAAATATTTCCAACGGAAATATTTCCATTTACAACACTATGAAGGACGATAACTGGTACGACGAGGAAGATAATTAGGTATATTTTCTCATAACGTCGTGCTTCGAGCCGGTAACTTGGGAAAAGATTTTAGAAATATTGTTCGGATCCTCTTAATGCAATTCTTATGGTTTAGAAAACTTCTCTACATGTTTCGAATGCAGAAGCATTCATCTTCAGGAGAATAAATGAAAAAGAAGAACCTAGTAGATATCACCTTAACGGAGCATTAAGATGTAGAATTAGAAGAAAAAACGGTTCAATGAGTAGAACGGCGAGGAAATACGCACGTTACACTGTAAAAAAGAAAAATATATAGGTTTGAGGCTTAGGTTGGTATTTGAAATTACGTGATAATTAAGCAGTTAACGTAACGTAACCTACCTATAAGATGTTTCCATCTACGTTAACTACTGAATTATTACATAATTTCCAATACATTTTATTAACATTTATTTTCCCCACACTTACATTCACTTCTTTTTCCACATTTTTCTTTTCTTAAATTATTCTTCACGTTTCCATCCATTTTAATTTTTCATCTCTATCAACAGTTCTTCTCACATATAGTTGTTAAATCTTTCATTCTACATTTAAATTCTTATAGTGCCATAAGCCCTAAACCTACATATTTTTCTTTTTCACGGTGTAACGTGCGTATTTCCTCACCGTTTTACTCATTGAACCGTTTTTCATCTAATTCTACAATCTTAATGCTCCGTTAAGGCGATATCTACTAGTTTCTTCTTTTTCGTTTATTCTCCTGAAGATGAATGCTTCTGCATTTGAAACATGTAGAGATTTTTTATTTTAAATCAAAAATATTTTATTAATATAATAGTGGAGGAAGACTTTAAGTTCTTATTTCTTTCCTTCTAAATTTTCACTCCAGTAAGTGTATACTATTTTTTCAAGTTGAATATATGTACTTTATTTTGATTTTACAAGGTTAATAAAATCAATTGAATAGTTATTTCTTTATGCACAAATAAACCAATTTTGGCACTGCTAAAAAAGTTTCCGTGGTGCCGTTTTTAGAAATAAAATGTTAAATTTTAAAGAAAACTCTATTTAAAAACTTTAAATACTCAAAATTAAATAAATACATTTGTTAAACCTCTCGCCTTCAATCGACGATCGCCCGTCTCTCTCTGCCGTCGCGTCGCCGTTTGCCACCTCTCACCGTTTTCAGATTTGCTGACCTACACTCCAAAATTACTTATAGTGATTCATTCCTTTCGTATAGAGTGCAACGGGTTGTACGATGTTAAACGGAACAATGTATTTTGGAAATTCTAATAGAACAGAATATTTATTTTCATGAAATTTTTTTTCTTCGACAACCCGCTACTTCTGATGAGCGATGAGTCACTGACAGTCATTTTGGACCTGAAGTATAAGTAAGCATACCGAACTAGCGCTATACCGGGTGATCTAAAATTATCTTCCAATATTTTCTACAGAAGTTCCCAATTTTTAATTATTGTTTATTTTAAAAGCTGTCCATTGTACGATATTTCTGAAAATTATTAGGTGCCACTGGCCTATTATAGTCGGGTGTGGAGGCGCGCAGCGAAAGGGGAACTAAACAATGCTACCTTATTAAAACATATTGCGTGGGAATGTCTGCCTACTAGTTATAGTAAAATATCTAGTTTAATGCGTTTTAATAATCAATTGCATTATTAGACACATTTTTTCACAGCTAATCATAAATTATGATATAAACTATTGAAAAATATGTATCTGAATACCTGCGTAGTTCAGGGAAACCGTTAAAACTACGGAGTTTTTATTTTGCGACTTTGTTTCGCTGAATGAACTGCGCTTTGCATATTAAGAAACGTTTTAACCGCGACAATAATAAAGTTTTATCGTTACATGGAAGGTGCGTTTAGTATTTTAATTAATATATTGGTAGACGCATATAAGTATCTACATTAAACAAATATTCACGCTATGTTCACGCCAAGATATACATATGTATGTATTTATTAGTACTTTCTTACACAATCTGGAACATTACTAGGCGGTTCTATACCGCTAAGCTCTTTTAAACTTGTTTTCAGGCATTTTACCTTCTTAATTAAATTAAAATGCCACTCAATATTGGCCCTTAATTATTTATTTTTTTAAAGTTATTAATTCTCAAATGATAGGTCATTGTCATTGTTAACAACTGTGACTAAAAGATTATTTTTTTTGTAAATCTAAAAATGTATATAAAGATATGTTTAAATTTAAATTTTTAGAAAAATCATAGTCTAACCCTTCATTACCTTACCTTATCTCCTAAAATATAATATAATGAAAATCAGGAATGCATGATACTAGGTCCAAAATAACTGTCAGTGACTCATCGTCTGCATATCGAGAGCAGCGGGTTGTACAAAATTTCATGAAAATAAATATTCTGCTCTATTAGAATTTCAAAAATACACTGGAATTGTTTCCTCTAACTTCGTACAACTCGCTGCACTCTATATGAAAGCGATGAATCACTGAGCAATTTTGGACTTACGGTATAGAATGAATACGTTTTCTGAATAAACTTTATTTTGTCACTTACCCAAAACCAATGTAGATAAAATAAATTTATTTTACTGTTTGTTTTACACTATTTGTGTTTACGTACGGTTACGACATTTTTATTTCTTTAAGTACATAATTCAAAAGTTATTTAATGATTACGAAATCATTTTTTTTTATATCTTTTTTGGGTGATAAATAAATATTAGTACTGAAAGATTACCGAGAAGATTACATATTTCCGAAGATTAAATATTTCCGAGAATTTGTTCAGTTTTGATGGATTCGACTATTTTTTTTTTATATAGAGTTATTCACTCAATGTTGGAAACATCTTGGATGTCATGGAGTATTTTTTTGGTAAGATTACTCAATGTCTACAGGCAGAGTATTAATTGCAGAGTGAGGTTGTCCCTTTGAATTAGCGGACACGGCGGAACCATAATATGCCATACTAAAAGATATTTGATAATGGAAACCTTTTTGGGCAAACAACAAATGCAGTTCATCTGCAAAGCATTAAGTAATAAGCAAATGGGTTCATGTAATGGGCGAGTCCTGTTATAGGAAAGCAATATTCAAGGGAGATTTCAGTTCACAGTATATCTGTACCTAATAGCGCTTATAATATATCAGTGAAATACTACTAGAAAAACATACTGTTCTTATTGTTATTATACGAAAATAGGGTGCAGGAAAAATTAACAAAGTTTTACCTAAATTAATTTAATGGTATCTATATAGATTAACATTAATAATTAATTAATAAAGAAAAATTGAGATCAAGATACCTTGTTTTCTCGCTCGATGTTCCCACCAAAAAAAAAATGTTACATTGTCTGACATTTCTGCAATTGGTAAACTCGTTTACCAACGGAGAAATTCAATTGAACTGTCCGACTCGATTTCTGATAATTATATAGGTGTGTTCACCTACAGAGTGAATCATATTTGGCTTAGAGACGTCTAAGATTCGGCTCACATTAGATCACTATCTGGTTCCCACCTGATGATGTTTTATATTCTAAGCTGGGTATTCTTAATTTGTTGAAAGACGCGAAATGATTCGATACGTAGAACAGGCATCAATTCTGCCGAACTCTATGACATAAAGGGTTTGTATTAAAAATTAATTTACAAAAATCACACCTATCCTACCACTAAGCCCAGTGGAGATCCAGTGCCTACACTATGAGTCGGACTGATAGTCCTGAATGATATCAATCCTTCGTAATTTTTGCATTAGTGTTTTTTCTTATTCTGTTTGTAACCATCTATTCATTCAATATAAGTACACTATAATGGTTGTTAAACTTAGTTATCAATTGGCTTTATACCATTTACGTAATCCTCTGGGGACAGTTAATTTTTGGTATATATCTACGAAGAAAAAAGCCAACCATTAGATGAAAAATATTGATTGTATCAAAATCAATTTAAGAGGCGCAATTAATTTAGTTTATACGCCCCAGTATTGATTGCGAATTGAGTAATTTTAAAGTAATTAATTAAATATCAGTTCTCACACTTCTTAAACAGATGGTTGCCATTATGTAAAAAATGTATGTATGTATATATTGTTATCGGTAAAGCCAAATTTCATTAAGTCTGTGTATCTAAAGACTAGTCTATTATATTCCAAAACCAGTGGCAGGCTTTTACATTATATTTTGTATGTTTGTAAAAGAATAAATAATAATAGTCTAATAAAATTTAATTTTTAATCGCGAAGCATTGAAATACAGTGATCGTATAGAGTCCGACCGACCCCCCGCCCCCACCCCCACCTTTTGCTTTGCTAACTCGACAATGGTATTATTTAAATTTTGTAGATACGTTTGTAAAATATTTACTTTTGAACCAAAAAAATTGTTGTTTTGTTATTCAAGATGGCAGATCTTCGCCGGAGAGCAGATCTTCGCCGGAGAATGTGTTTTTTTAAAAAAATTTTGAAATGGTACCTTTTGGATTATTACAATTACATGGATAAATTGGACGTAATAATACTTTTATAATGAGGTATCACTGATGGACCCTCCGTTCCATTTAAAAATGTTTTACAAAGGAAACAATTATTTTTCATTCAGTAAGGATTTTACCTGTCATTTACCACTACCAAATTTGAATAATAAATCTCAAGCCATTCCTAAATTAGTAAGGGGGAGGGGGGGAGGACTTTATGTAAACACTGTACCGTATATAAAAATAGGTAAACGGGGTTTCTTGTGAGAAACACTCACATCTAATTAATATTTTCTGGTACACAAACAAAATGCCACATAACACAAGGTAAAGCTGTTGGATTGTCCTGGATTTAGTCATTAGATTTTCCATCTTAACCAAAAATTGGAACAAAATGAGGTTCGGCATTCTCTTTGTAAGCCTGCATAAGATAAGCAATATAATAAATTAAGAATACTATCCTTCTGAACGTTTCCAAAAAAATACCAAATTGAAAATAGCCAAAAATTCACATTCGCGACGTTGGCATTGAACCGAATATGTGGTTTGGACGCCCATGAAATAGTTTAAACACCCAAGTGGGCATCTAAAAACGATGTTCATTGCACTTTCATGGTCAAGGAATGGCGTTGTTGGACCGCGTCTCTAAAATTTATTTCGAAGGTTAAAATATTCGGCGTCCAGTGCGTTAAACTCGCTATATTCCTCGCGTGGATGCATACAGAGCGAACATAGGAACTAATAAAAAAATACTTACGTTGTAAAAACTGAGTTACGTAAGAATAACGATAAAATTATCTGGTTTAGGGAATTTGGCAGAACAATTAGTGTTAAAAAATCGAATAGACGAACTTATTTTAACGCCAGATAGCATTTACGTCTATACATACCTAAAATATGTATAAAAAGAAAACATTAAACAAACTGCCTAAAGTTTTCTCTTTTTTTTTACGGTTCGCCGACTACGTAGGCCATCTTAAACCGGTCATCGACCACAAATGTGATCTACCGACTGGGGAGTGTGAAACGGCACCTTCATCCTACGAGATATCCGATCTCATCCGGCCTGTCCGGCGTGAATAGGATGGCTAGGTGTCGATTCATTTTACACTCTTCCCTGAGGCAAGAGCACGCCGTGTTCCCAAGCGGTCACCCGCCCAAGTACTAACCGCGCTCGACACCGCTTAACTTCGGTGATCTGCGGGAACCGGTGCTTAATATGTCGACAGGCCCTTGCCCAAAAAAAGTTTTTTCTATAAAGTAATATAATTCATTCATACAAAATTAAATTGTATAACAAGTTATTTTATTATACAGGGTGGAATTTTTAACTGGAATAAATATTAAGAAGCTTTTTTATTTGCAGATACAAATACATAACTTCGGCTGTGTTTATTTTTAATTTGACATCCTTTTTTTGTGTCTTCATGAAATGTATCCCTCTTTTTTAAATGTATATTGTAATTTCGGTAATGTAGACGCAATTTGTTTTTCTCATAGATCACAACAGGCCATGCCAGACGTCAACAGAATAAAACATTTGATTAATATTATTATATTACCAACCTTTAACAAATTTAAAAAAAAAACTGTTTCGTAATAGATCTATTACGATACTGAAAACGGTACCGTAACAGATTTCTTATGAAACAAAATTCGAAAAATTATTTTACTGTGTATACAGGGTGTGTCAGTAAGGTGTCTGTCTAAGATAGCACCTAAACTATCAAACATAGGGAAAAAAGTGTAATACAAAAGTTAAAGGGTTTTTAAGGATACATAATCTGAAAATATTTTCTAATCTACAGGGTGGTCCTAAAAAGTGGTACTGAATAATAAAAAAGAAAATTAAATGGGACACCTAGTATAATTTTCTAGAATATGATTCAATCAAATAAGGACTTTTCAACCCTATTAAAATTTTTAAAGTGAAATGCAACGTTGCCAAATAATTAATTTTTTTCCGAAATTTTAGTAATTTTAAGGGTATCGTTAAAAAATCATAGCAACCTGTGGATTAACCCTAGGCAAATATAATTTACGTTGTAAGTACTTTAAGGTACGATATATTGATTTATAATAATGTTTTTTAAATCTCTTATACAGAGCGTTTATTACAAGTTGGACAACTCGATAGTTTAAAAAATGCTTTATTTCAATTTTTTTAAATGGGACCCCCCTAATTTTTTTAGGCAAGAGAATTTATCTTTCGAAAACCTTACTTTTTTGTTAAACATGTCATATATCTAAATATTATAGTTTTTGAAATATTTTAGGATTTGTCTTAAATCAGGGTAAAAAAGGACAGTTCTATTTAAACAATTTAGTCAAGATTGCTTTGGAACAAAAAATAAATAATTTTCTTTGTCACTGCTGTCATTGCACAATTATTTCGCCAACATTTTGTGCTTTATTATTGTTTAAATTTTAGTTTCCCGAACTAACTTTATCGAAATAGAAATATGCGTTATGAATAAAGTTAGTTCAGGAAACTAAACTTTAAACAGTAATAAAGCAAAAAATGTTGGCGAAATAATTTTGCAATAACAGCTGTGACAAAGAAAATTATTTGTTTTTTGTTCCAAAGCAATCTTGACTAAATTGTTTAAATAGAACTGTCCTTTTTTACCCTGATTTAAGACAAATCCTAAAATATTTCAAAAACTATAATATTTAGATATATGACATGTTTAACAAAAAAGTAAGGTTTTCGAAAGATAAATTCTCTTGCCTAAAAAAATTAGGGGGGTCCCATTTAAAAAAATTGAAATAAAGCATTTTTAAAACTATCGAGTTGTCCAACTTGTAATAAACGCTCTGTATAAGAGATTTAAAAAACATTATTATAAATCAATATATCGTACCTTAAAGTACTTACAACGTAAATTATATTTGCCTAGGGTTAATCCACAGGTTGCTATGATTTTTTAACGATACCCTTAAAATTACTAAAATTTCGGAAAAAAATTAATTATTTGGCAACGTTGCATTTCACTTTAAAAATTTTAATAGGGTTGAAAAGTCCTTATTTGATTGAATCATATTCTAGAAAATTATACTAGGTGTCCCATTTAATTTTCTTTTTTATTATTCAGTACCACTTTTTAGGACCACCCTGTAGATTAGAAAATATTTTCAGATTATGTATCCTTAAAAACCCTTTAACTTTTGTATTACACTTTTTTCCCTATGTTTGATAGTTTAGGTGCTATCTTAGACAGACACCTTACTGACACACCCTGTATATAGAAAATATTGCAGTTTTTATTAAACTCTTCGATATTTAACGAAAATCTTAATGCGCACCGGATTTATAGCCTGCATAAGTTTATTTCAGTATTGGAAATGTTGGACCTTGAGGTACTATTTTTAATGTTAAAAGTAAATTGTTATTTTTGCAATAGTTGAAAACAGGCCTCCACAATAACGAATGTAAAAGTTAAATCGTTTTATTAATGACGAAATAAATACCTCTAAAACACGTGTTATATCGATAAAACAGATCGTTTATTGCAGAGGCCTTAAATTTGGCATATAGTAATGAACACGATTTAAACATTTTTAGAAACTTCACGAAAATTTAAATTTCTCCGATGTATCTGGAAAAATAGAAAAGTAGGGAGATTTAAAATATTTCATAAATATTTTACTTATCAGTTTAGGACGGTTTTAAAATTGGAACCTTTAAGTCCCAATTTTATAAAGCCGTTATAAGTCGAGGTCCAGTTTAAATCGAAGAAATGTCAAAATTTGTCATTTTATAATGTGGGATTGAAAGCAAAGTTCGAGTTAAGTGTGATCAACCCGGTCATGTTATGTTACATTATATAAGTTATGACTAATTAAATTACTCGTGTCTGTTTGAAGGCAATGATCTTTCTTGAACGATAGAAGAGTTTTCGACTTACATTGTCTTTAGTTGTTTTACATCACAACGTTTTAACTGATAAGTATCTTCAGTCGTCTTCAAGTGAATACTAAATAAGTACAGTAACTACAGCTCTATTTGTACTAAACTGTTGGACAATTATTGTTTTCGAACAAGAAAAATTTCAGCTCTATTTGTACTAAACTGTTGGACAATTATTGCTTTCGAGCAAGAAAAATTTCGCCTAAATTTAACAGTTAATATTTTCTGGACCAGATTTGATATCGACCTACGGTTTTGAGTGGTTGATAGGTTCATCCCTTGGGAAACAATTGTCAATGTTGGATTTTCTTTAACTGTCAGAAAATTTTATATACAGAGTGTTAAAAAAGACGATGATTTTTGCTCCAATTTTAATGGCGTGTAACTTTTACAATTTTTAAATTTTATCACTCTACGTCAATTAAATCACTGGTTCATAGCAAAGAAAGTAATTTGTCAAATTTTTGATATCTGCTATATTTTAAGAAATACCGATTTTTTTGGTGTTTATAAAATTTTAACAAAGATAATTTTTTAATTTAATTTTTGGAAAAAATGTATTTATTAATTTCTAACTTTCTAACACTATACTCATGAACCATAGACATATAGGTGTTTATAAGTACGCCACTGCACATCATAACATTTAGGTACAACTATTGTTACTGAACATAATTAAACTTTTCATAAAGTATAATAATAACTCGCAAAGTTTGCACGATACAACGCACAGTGAGATCTAGCTACCAATAAGTTGAAATAAAGCAAGGTTTTCCAAAAAAATCGGTATTTCTTAAAATATAGCAGATATCAAAAATTTGACAAATTACTTTCTTTGCTATGAACCAGTGATTCAATTGACGTAGAGTGATAAAATTTAACAATATTATTATGAAAGTTACACGCCATTAAAATTGGAGCAAAAATCATCGTTTTCTTTAACACCCTGTATATAAATTTTTCTGACAGTTAAAGAAAATCCCATATTGACAATTGTTTCCCAAGGGATGAATCTATGAACCATTCAAAACCGTAGGTCGATATCATATCTGGTTCAGAAAATATTAACTGTTAAATTTAGGCGAAATTTTTCTTGCTCGAAAGCAATAATAATTGTCCAGCAGTTTAGTTAGATGCACTGGAAACTGGAGCATAACTGAGATGGGCGCAGTACTGCGTTTAGTTCGTGCGCGGTATTTTAAGTTACATCTTCTTAACAAAGGTTTCCAGATATTTCTTATATCTAATGAGGGCTTACTAAAACAATCTGGGTTTTGGTGTATGGTAGCAGCTTCTTTGAACTCCTTCTTCCTCCAGTGTGATTCTTTACGCAGGATTTGAGCTTCTGTCCACTTGATATGATGGCCGTGTGTCAATGCATGGTCAGCTGCACCTGATTTCTCTTTTTAGCATATTGTTTCTGTGTTCCTTGACCTTAGTGTCTCACAATGTAAGATCGGCCACATTCGCAGGGGATCTGGTAGATTCAGTTTTTTCTGTCTTGTTGGCTTATTGACCTTTGACATACAAAATATTGAATGTTGATTGTAACTCTATTTGCTTCTTTTGTGTATTTGGCCGATTCTTACGATTTTCCAATAATTTATCAACTAAATGCCATTTTTGTTGACGTCGGTCTTGATGTATTTATTTGCTCTATCCACAAGCATTCTTACTATGCCCCGTTCTGTGTTATTTAAGTGATTTGAAGTGTAATTGAG
Organism: Polydrusus cervinus; assembly: GCA_935413205.1. Taxonomy (NCBI): domain Eukaryota; kingdom Metazoa; phylum Arthropoda; class Insecta; order Coleoptera; family Curculionidae; genus Polydrusus; species Polydrusus cervinus. The sequence goes on along the minus strand of OW284516.1, from coordinate 53,423,343 downwards.
ATATTGACCTGTATGCGTAGGTTTCCTGTACACTAAAGTTAAACAAGTGAACAAAACATTCATGTTCAAATTTCACATTATTCATTCAACATTTTTTTATTAGCTTAAACAAATCAATAATTATGCATTCAAGAATACATTTTAAATCGATTTATCTCAAAAACCAGAACGGTGCATTAGATTCGTACAAAATAAATCAATTTTGGCGCCACCCTATATGTATAGGAAACGTTATTATTTAATTTTCCAATCTATTATTTGCTGAAATGTTTTTGGCAAACTGGCAGGTTCCAAGAAAAATTTCTTAACTTGTATTAGATAAAGTAATACAAAAATTTTGTTATTTGTTTTCCAGGAAGTATTTTACTGTCGGTTAAGTGCAACGTGCCAATTTCAGTTTCGATTAACAACTTTTAGTTACATTATGAATGACTAATAATTGTAAGTATCAGTAGGTATGAAGTGTCTTTTTTTTAAACCCAGTGGCGCCGGTCGGTCGGATGCTTATGATTTACCATACTCGGCGAACATTTAAATTTCATAGATAAACTTATTTTTGTTTGCGTTGCTATTATACATAAGTGTATATATTTACTTATATGTATGGGATACATGAGGGTCATAAAATGTATTTTATTTTGCTAATAAGTCGCGTCGGTCTCTAAGAACCTTACAGTGGGGGATCCAGAATTTTGTTGAGGGGGGGCGACTAAAAAAAAAGTATCCCGGCTCTAAAAATTGTCCTACTCTTAAAACTGACTTCTAACCTGTTACACGCTCTACAATTTTCAAGACTCAAAGTGCAAATCACCCATTATCATTTTCTGATAGTGTTCGATGGCGATTATATTTAAATTGTAACATTTTATGTTACAAAAAAATTATTTTATGCATTTTATAAGATAAATGTTACGCGTGGAAGTGACGTCATTAACGGTTATGCAGAATCGATAATTTCCACATAAAATGAATGAATGAATAAATTCCCGCCAATACGTCGCCGTTGTAAAGGTCATCCTACATGTTCACTTTTATCTTTCAAATTAAAGTTTTCGCATAGACATTTTTGTTGCGTATGTTGTTGAACTAAAAAAAATCTCTACCAATATAATAGGCAACAAAATATTTAATAATTGCGAATGTTTTAACAATGTGCAAAGGGTACGCTACCTTGTGACCCGGTTTTTATACCGCGTGATCAAGAGCAGCTGATCGATTACAAAAACAATTGAAGTGGTCCTAATACTTTGAATATTAACCCATATAAAGTTAATAGGCCTAATCGTGTCGCATATTTAAACAATTTGCAGTATGTACAGTATGTTGTAATTTTTTAAAATCTTGTTTAATAATATCATGTGGGGGCACTATGTTATGAACGAAAAGCGTGAACCTTTTTATGGACCACGCTTAATTGCTAAATTTGGTTCATACTTTATAATGAATAAATACCAGTCAGTCGTTTGTCCAAGAAAAGGACCTTCATTAAACCTTAATAACGCAACCTTTTATCAAAATACCTATTTTATTAAAAATACAGGTACAAATCAAGTACACATTATCCAAAAATAGAAATTTAAAACCCAATTTTTCCTACCGGACAGTATAATGATAATATATATAAGTACCGTAGGAACATAGGATAGGCATCTCTAAAACTCTTTAAAATAATATTTAAATGTAAAGTTTAAAACAAAACATAATGTAAACATGCTTGCATTAAAAACAATAGTAAGAAAAAAAAGAAGGAAATTTAAAAGGTATTTAAGAAGAAACGCAACGCTTTCGAAACAAACTTGCTTTTAAGAAAAGTATTCCAAAAGGGGGAGGGGGAAGTGCCCTCTCTTGCCTCATTCACAAAGGACATCCACGTGCATTTAAGAGGATTCCGTAGCACTAGAGTCCTACCTGCAGCCAAAACTACTGGTCATCGCGCGAGCGCCGACTCGAGAAAGAAACGTTGATCGAAATGATCTACAAATAATTAATTACAAAATTAATTTAACTAATAGATACTCCTGGAAGCTTTAAAAAAGTGCAAAATTATTCAAAAATAGTTAGAAATTCGCGATATTAAAGTCCAAATTACAAATACCAATTGGAAAAAAGTAGATTATAATTTTAAGATGTAAATTATTTTAACAGGAAAATTAGGTGTGAAATTTAAAGTCAAAGGAGGCCTAATTTATGTCTTTTGATGGCTAAAATATCAAACTGTGTAATAAAATTGATGGTTCTAAAATACGAATCTATGAAAATTGAATTTTATTATTGTGTTGGTTATTATTAGGTACTTACTGTACCCACTACAACGCAGTGCCGTTCGTGTTAATTAAAAAAATCGTTATATTATTTAAACTCACTTTCCCTGGTTTTCCAGGATAGAAAATATGAAAAAGGGTTGATTACAGCTTAATGTTAGGTACCTAATATACCCATTACAACTCGGTGCCGTTCGTGCCAATTAAAAAAAAATAATTTCAAAAATCGTTATACCTATAATATATATATATTATATTACATACAGCGTGATCAGTTAAGGCTACGAAGCGGCCATATCTCGAAAACTACTGGGCATAAAAATTTAGGGAAACTAAAGTGGCCATGAGAAAATCCTGGAAATAATTTTTAAGTTCCGCATTTAGCCGCAAGAGGGCGTAATTGAGAAGTAAATTTTAAAATTTTACATATCTCCGAAAATCCCACAATAAGGTATATCTTTGATAACACCATTAAAAAGCTTGGACAATTATCCATCATATTGGTCTTATGCTCATTGGCGTACCGACTTTAATAAGAGGGGGGGACGCTGTTAAAAGTGTAATCATTTAAATCGCTGTAACTTATAAACGACTTATCCGATTTTAGCAAACTAAAGACTGGTTGGAAGAGAAATGTATGCACTTTCACCAATCGTATTTAGTTGTCCATATTAGTTCTCAAAAAAAATGCTAGAGGGCGCAATTTGTAATGATAACACATTTTTTGATTTTACTCTGAAAAACAAATCATATTGCTAGAAAAAATACTAAAACCGCAGCTCGATATCTCTGTTCGTTTCAGCGTTATCGCCAATAGAATAATTTTTAAAACTTCAATAAAGAAGCGAGTGGGACGCCACTGATATTTTTCCATGTGGATATTATTTCAGATTAGCCTGGTCAATTCTGCATAAAAATGAATTCTTGTGTTTTTCTCCTCAGGCACACCGTTCCTAATTAAAATAACTAAATTAGCTCTACTATTTATTATTATTAACATTCATAATGAAAAATTTTTTTTTATAAAAATTGTTGGGAATGACCACCTTCATTTAATAGGCATGCTTGCGCCCATTTTATTTCCAGAATTTTCTCATGGCCACTTTAGTTATCATTTTTTTCCCTGAATTTCTATGCCCAGTAGTTTCCGAGATATGGCCGCTCCGTACCCTTAACTGATCACGCTGTATATGACAAGCCAAAAGGGCTTTCCAATATTATTTGTTTAATTTCTAAAAACGTTTATATACATTTTTTTCTTAATCGATTAATAAACCCCTGAGAAGAAAACTCGTTTTAGAGGTGTACGGAGTCCTCTTAAAAACAACCTAATAGGGAATTAAATAATAAGTGATTTTAAAAATCGTAATAATAAACTTTACTAAATAACAATGCGAATGTTCTTGACCTAATCAGGGTGTCCTTTTGAATGTTGCCCCAGTTTAAATTCAAAAATGAGTGTATATGTAGGCAAATTATATAGCTTTTGTATAAAAGTTACTCATTCAAATATATTCCACGGACAGTAAGCACTATAATCAACATGTTGGTAACAATGTATTAATGTTGTGAAATTTCTAAATTTGGGAAAAAGTAAATGAGGTCGATCAATGGGTCAAAAAGTCAAATGAGTTTCTGTTAAACGGTTGTATCAGCGTTTTTAAAGCCAATGAATTTAAAATAGATTTTAATGAGGAATTGTTTATCAACATATAACAACATGTATCTATTTTAAATAAAAGATGGCCTTATTAGAAAAAAATCAATAAACATTATATTATTGTGCATACAACGAAAACATAATTTGTGGTATTTATATTTATTGCGACTTTGTTACAATTTTTCGGGTATTTTACTACTTGATACCATTGCTTTGGGGCTTAGAAGAGGATATTAAATTATGCCTATAGATAATTAATGGATATTATTAACCTTTGCCCTCTTTTCACCCAATTATTTTAGACCATTCAAACGCACGTGACTTGGAAAGGACTTTTTTCTTTTAAGATTGATAAGAAAACACTTGACATACATTTTGTTTTATTATTTTTTACGGTAATTAAATATAGGAATTAAACTATAAGTTTATTATTTGCGATAAGATTAGAAAAATGTGTGCCAGTAGGAAGGCGCCAAATTTTTGCAAAAATGTTAGTAAAATGTGCGGTGAATTTAATTCAAGGTTTATTGCCAGTGACGGGTTCGCCAGTTTATTTCTTGCTTCGTCATTGGTTATTTTAAAAATATTTTCTCTATTAATCTGGCGATGATGACTTTTAGGGCAAATTATATGTTCTTTGGGCTTTAGAAAATCATAATTCATAAATATATTATCTCGGAAAACTGAACGGTTCAAGATAAAATCAGTAATTATTACGTTAATTTTGCTTTTATTATTTTAGGTTAATTTTGAAATTTAAGGGACTTTTTTATTTTCATAAGTTATATCACAAGAGGTGAATATTCTAAATAAAATATTTACCTCGAGTGGTATATGTTGAGATTATATACCAAAAAAAAAGAAAAAATACAACGAAATGCAAGATTTTTAAAATGATTTATGTGCTTTTTGGAATTCAGGATCTTTAAAAGGATCAAATTTAATGTTGTATTTATTGAAGTACCTTTCTTGAAGCAGTTGGGCTGTTTGGTTCCACATTATCTTGATAACCCCTTCCTTGTAGTCAGAACCATCTTTTTTCTTCATATTAAAACTCCAGTCTTCCAATATAGCGGCAAGCTGTATTATAGTTGTATTTTTGGTCAATATATACTGCCGTGTTTCGCAGAATTTCTCGAATTGGGTCCATATATATACTTTTTTGTTTTTGTTGTATTTTCTGGGATAGTCTTTTCAGCGTTTTTTCTTATATTTTCGACTGAAACATTACCGAATCGGCAAGATTCCATTTTTAAAAAAATGTGACATGAATCTGACAACATCAAAAACTTGATTTGTTGAAAGGGATTTTTGTTATTATAGAAACGGTCTATAGCAACCATCAAATATTTTAAACTTGTTATGATGTTGTTATGCATTGGCATTGTTGTGGCAGGTGGCCCGGGGTATATCCACTTATGCGGGGTATATTCAGTATAATATGCATCTGATTGGTCGCAAAACAGCGTTTAATTGGTCAGAATCGTATTGAGGTATATAATCATTAATATTGCAATATAAAAAAGGAGCATCTCATATGGTTATGTTATGTCTAATTCCTAATTACCGATATTATCTTTAGCCTACTTTTGTCAAACTTAGATACTGTAAGTATAGGTATAACTATACGTTTTATAGTAGTCAATTGTCACATTATTCCTAAATTACATTATTTTGGGGCTTCCTTTAATCTTTTTCATATGTTTGGACTTTTCCGCCACAGTACCCCATCGTATTTATTTTCTCCATTTTCCGTCTATTTATTCACTTGTTTCTGCCACACAATTTATTAGATGACGTGCCCCTAATCGGAATTTCTCGAATGAAGTCGGGCACCGGGAATTCTTGTCGTGCTATATCCAGTCTCGCCGTTTTCTCCCGATTAGTCATACATAGGCATTTCACGTCTTTAATGATTGCCAAAACTGCGTTTAATTAGTTTTTAACTTTCTTGTGTATTTCACGCGCCAGTCAATGAAAATGTTTTATTCATTACGTTATTTACTCATCCCGGAAAAAGCTGGCTTGCACCAGACCAGTTTTGACGATCCTAATATATAATTATTAAAAGAGTTAGTCATGGATGTGGCATTTTGCCATTGCCGCTTTTACTTTTATAAATGCTATTTTACACATACAAATGCATTTCATTAAAGTACACAGGACGCCAAAATAATGGGTTTCCTGGAGCCAGGTAGAAAATGACCGCCGTTTTTCCGTTCTTATTAGGACTTATCGGAAAGCCATAACCTGATGCAATCTCACAGACTGCAAAATCGCATTCTCAATGTTTATTTAAAAATAAATAAGGAGTCATCACGTGGCATCGCAATCTCGTAAGAACCGCGTGGCGCCTGTAATTATAAACTAGTATTTACTAGGATTTTTCTATAGATAATAACATAATTATATGCTATGATGCAAATACTGCTTGTTAGTTTTAATTAGTGATTGTTTTTATATTATGTATATTGATTTTAATTTACAATATTTATACAATATAAGTTTAATAAAAAAATTCAGTGTCCCCATTTACACTTTGTTGTAGGTAATATAAGTACTTGTCATTTCTGGTCATTCTTTCGAATTGGGCTTTTTTCCACTTCGTTCGCTGCCAGGGCCATTCTCGATGGGACCTACAGTTTAACGTGGGTTCCGAACCACGATCCTCAGTCATGCGACACCCCCCAAGGGCTATCACCCTTTGGTTTCTTGTCATTGCATGACCTACCGATTGGGGAGTGTGTACTTTCTTCCGCACCCCACGAGATGTCCGATCTCATCCGGCCTGGTTACCGGCGTGAGTGGGATGGGTTGGGAGATGATACATTTTACACTCTTCCCTGCATTCTTAAACCTACTAAAATTCGGACATACTTTTTTAATTGTGCGTATGCCCACTCCGAGGTTCGAACTCGGAACGCCACGGTCGAATGCCAGTGACTTACCGCTGAGTCACCGCCGCAGTCCTATAAGTACTTCAATAACACAACTTTGACATTGTATTATACTTATGTTTCCAGTGAGGGCAAGGGCCTGTCGACATATTAGCACCGGTTCCCGCAGATCACCGAAGTTAAGCGGTGTCGAGCGCGGTTAGTACTTGGGCGGGGGACCGCTTGGGAACACGGCGTGCTCTTGCCTCAGGGAAGAGTGTAAAATGAATCGACACTTAGCCATCCTATTCACGCCGGACAGGCCGGATGAGATCGAATATCTCGTAGGATGAAGGTGCCGTTTCATACTCCCCAGTCGGTAGATTACATTTGTGGTCGATGACCGGTTCAAGATGGCCTACGTAGTCGGCGAACCGTAAAAAAAAAAAAGTTTCCAGTGATGAGAATATTACACAGAGTTATCTAAAATATTCTGAATAATGTAAAAAGCCTGATTTTTTAAAATATATTTTAACTATAGATAATTCTAAATACTTGGATGGTTGCCAAAATACTTCAGCTGTTCATTCTTTTAACTGTTTTATTATTTATTTTTGATGAAATTCTGTTAGCGGAATCGTGTTCATGATTCACACCAGGAAACGTACCCAGGCTCATCTACAAAATATTTCTATTGCGAGCGATGTCTCTTAGTTTAATTAATTCCAAGAATTTGTATGTTTTAATGTTTTACTCGCTATCCTTAACTAACTTCCTTTGATTTTATATAACATTCTGGAACACACTATGTATAATATACACGCACGGATTTTGCAACTGCAGTACCTGTAATTACCCTCTGGAACGCTTTACATCACAAATGTAGGTTATGTTTATTTCTAGCCTACAAAAGCTAATGAAAGTCATAAATTTGATGAGATTGTTTAAATTTTCAGCCAACCAGATGAAAACAATACAATTAGACCTGTAAATCATTACATATAATATATTATGTGATGATATAATATATAGGACACAAACACGATTATTTTATTTTAAATAATATCAGGAGATATTCTTGGTGCAATAAGTGATGAGAGGTAAATCATTATGTATGACATATACTAACAATTATGGCTAGCGACAGCTGATGCTCTGCATGTGACATGATTATTAGGATGGAGCGAAAATTTTAAATATCAAAATGCCTACCATGTGAAAAGTGGTCTACATGCTTTTATTGCACGTGGTAAAATCTGAGCAAGATTTGATTCTGTTTAGCGGTAGCCCCGCCAGTTTGAAAATGCTAATTAAAATGCAATATCTATATATTCACTAATTCAAGTTGTTAATAAATAATTGATTGCACAAAGAATGTGGCCTTAGTTACCAAGTTTATCGTAAGCGTGCCCGCACATGTACTTCTGGTAGATCAGTTTTAATCATAGCATCCGTCTTGTTAGAAGATCTTGGAGTAGTTATAAACGAAGATAAGTGTAAAATAATATGGATAGAAGCAAAGCAAGGAGGGAAAGAAAGAAGATAATCAAAATAATAGATATTTAGTACATACTAAAAATATACTGTTAGCGGTGCTTGGTTATCGAGACCATAATGAGATACCTTGGCTTAAGACGTATTTTAAAATCATGAAGTGAAAATACTGCAATGGAAATCAAAATACCATCAATACTTTTTCATTTTGAGGCTAACGACTCACAGTCACAGAGACCAAAGAGAGATTTGTAATATGTCAAATAGCTTCTCGCAAGCTGTGTTGCGCAAATTTGAGACCAAAGAGAAAATGGTAGAACTCGACGTGCAACCACTATTTTAATAATAAAAAAATATAAAAATTTTTTAAAAGAATTCCAAAAAAATGGGGTGTCCCGGGTTACCGGAAGATACAATTTTGGGAAACCTATTTTTTGCATGTAAATAGTTTTTATAACCACTTTTAATCCATTAATGAATAACTGTTTTCCCCATTTTTACTCCACCCTAATGTCGTTGTTGAGTTTTAAAAATATTTTAGAATTCCTCTGCGTTACCTCCAGTTTTTGATAAATTGTAGGCAATCACAGAAAAACTTTTATAAATCTGAACAAAACTTCTAATAAATTTACTTTAACAATTAAATTTTATAAAAATATACTTTTTTGTTTACTGGAATGCATACTTTATTTTAGTCTCAAGTCTCAAGGTCCTTCTCGGCACGTGTAAAATTGAAGGTGGTTTTACGCAGAAATCGAGCGATTTACCAGAAATTAAAATTAGATCGTGTACCTAAATAAGTTTCCAATATACAGGGGCACCTTAAGAGATTTCGTACTATTACGATGAAGCTTTGCAAAGAATAAATTATTAGATTATTAATAGAGTACTAATAAAAAACAGGAACCAGGAATAGTCTTCAGTCAAAAATTTAAAAATAAAATAGATACTTACATACAGAAGATATTGAAAATATTTTCATTAAACTACGCCCTGTGCCTGCTGCTCAAAGCACTTTTTTCGAGTGCTTTGCCCAGTTCTGACGCATATCTACCGTGTCCGCAAAATTAATATGATAAAAAAATTAAATGTCGGCAATATGTAATTTAAAGCAATGTACGTATATAAAACTGTACATTTCATAAAAGGAACATATTTAAAAGAAAACATTACCATAACGTCTAGGCGAATAAATTAATTTTCAAATATTATCATAATTGGAAAGCAATTTTTTTTAAAGTCTGAACGGACATAAGCTCGGGTGCATATTTAAATAGTTATTGTTATTACCTATTCGTTTTTTTAATGAAGTTTTAAAAGCATGAATGAAAAGCCAAGGTAAAGTATCATAACACAACACATCATAAGAATATTGCTTATTTTAACCTTCTACTGTTTATGAAGTGTTTCCTGTAAAAATTGTTGCTTTTTTGAATATTTATTTCACAAGCTATAAAGGGTGTTTTATATAGCGGGAGTGGTGTATATTTTTTTTTACTGATACGATTACATTTATTTTGTACTTTTCCTCCAATAATTGTAGTATTAGAAAAAAGTTTTGTTTACTAAATCAAGGAAATATTAACGCATTCAACGCGTCGTAAAACTGTTGATGCATCTGACAGAACGCGTCGCAGGCGAAAGTTTTCACTTAAATTGTAAAAATGGAGGAAGTAACCAGAATGGAACGAAACGGCTAAAAATTAAATTACATAATGCTTTACCTCTATCAGAATTTTGTTCTAAAAACATTTCTTTAGAAAAGGAAGGGACATTATAAGTTATTTAACTTTGGTAAAGGAATTGGAATTTGGTAAAGAGTATAATCTTTTTTCTTGTGAGATATTATTCCATATTGCCAGATTTAACCATATTATTTCAACAATGCCAAATAAATACAGGGTGGCGCATCGAAAACGAAACAGAGACATTTACTAGCAGCTTAGTTCTTTTTTGGAAAAACGCTCGGACCCGTCGATTTTGTTTTCGAGGGGGACACAAAATTGGCAAAAAATCACGTTAACACGTGCAGCCTCCTGGACGGGAGTGGCACCACCCCTAAAATCTTAAATGAAAAGGGGGTCGAGTGATACCTTATTTTAAAGGTCTTTCAATTCCCTTTACTACTAAACTGAAGTACATGAATCATTATAAAGGGAATTGAAACTCGACCCCCCTTTCCATTTAAGATTTTAGGGGTGGTGCCACTCCCGCCCAGGGGGCTGCACGTGTTAACGTGATATTTTGCCAATTTTGTGTCCCCTCGAAAACAAAATCGACGGGTCTGAGCGTTTTTCCAAAAAAGAACTGAGCTGCCAGTGAATGTCTGTTTCGTTTTCGATGCGCCACCCTGTAGAGATCATATCGCGATAGAAAAGGACGTTTCGACAGTTGAAAGCCACAGATGACATTCACAGCTGATTCTAGTTCCGCCGAAAAGTTACTAGATTTAGTGTGGACCGTAACAAGTTCACATGTCAGTTCGCGTCCTATTATTTTCGTTGTTTTTTGGTGTTTTTTAATATTTTTGTGGCTGTTTTTTATATGGTTTATATAGAGTTTTCTGATTGAAAGTTAGAGTCATAACTAAAATGAAGAATGGTGATTGTTTTGTATACCAATATTTTAATCATATATACAATATTTTACGTATTCTACCTAGCTGGTGCAGTATTACCGGCATTTATTACATTCTTTAATATTCACGAGCAAAGGAGAGTAGTGTGTCGATAAGTTAAATTTTTTAAAAGCTTTGTCGATAATATTTATGTTACTAGTACATTACTTTATTGTAAGTAATTCCTATCACAATATGTAGGTAGTATTCAGTGGATACCTAATAGCTTCTTGACTTTTGTTCCAATTTGTATAACATCTCCAAAAGTTTCTTGACAACTTTAGTTAAAAACGATGATTTAAATGGAAAAATTTGTAAAGTCTTCTTTGATAAATTAAAATGGGAGATAAGGAACTTAATATTTAAATATTTTCTTAGTTAATGGAACATAAAAATAGTTCGGTCCTGTCTTTTTAGCCAACCTCTAAACGTAAAATAGACCAGACGTCAACAGGGTGCCATAAATGACAAGTGACTTGGCGTTTTCTTAAAAAAATTTGATTTTACCTATACTTTTTCAATAAAAAATCGAAAATTGATTAACAAGCTGCTAGCAATTTAAATTGAGTATTGTCAAACAATTTTTTGCTTAAAATGGTGCACATTAAGGAACATAGAACTATACTGTCCTATATTTGCTTTCTTTTCTGAAATTCGTTTTTGCAATCTAGTGCCCTACACTCATGATGCCCGACATTAATTGATACATAATGAAATATTCAATAAGACCTATATATGATGTAATAGATAGATAAGACAGTGAACAGTCAGTTTCAATAAATACAAATTGTTATTTACAATCTATTTATGAAAATGTACATTTTAAAATTAATAAACTCAGAGAAAGGAAACCCGCACAGGAAGTATAAACCAAAATCAAAATAGCAGTCGTATAAATATGGTGGTTTTTATGAATGGGTAGATAAGCCAAGATAAAACCTGAATCGGTGATGGTAAAATGGCTTGGGAATTTTTTAATTATAATTCTCCCAAACCAGTTGTAGATAAATTTATATATCGTATAGAATTGCATACCACATAAATTAAAAACGTTTTTAACGAATGTAAAATCTTTCTTGGAGTTGGAAAAATGATTTTTTAGTTTTCTAAATATCATGTCGTTAATCTAGCAGCACATCCGTTTTGACGCAACTCTTAAATCGCTAGCAAAAGATTAGTAATAAATTGTCCAATTTTCAGCGTCCTACACTTAAATTTAAGCCTCCATATTAAACGAGACATAATCCCACAGCTTATATTACATGTAAACTCTATGAAAGAAAGTTTAGTAATTAAAATTTCGATCAAATTTCATTCATTGAACTTATTAAAAATGCTTGTCGACAGAGGAACACTTTCATATACCACAACAGGTGACATTTTCGGCTGATTCAGTTTTTCGTCTACGCCCACAAAAAAACCCACAATTATTAAAGAATGATCCGAATTAGACAACAACGCCTTATTATTTATTAATTGTCTTAGCGAGTTGCTTGAGAGAGTGTTTGTTTTGTTTAGATATACATCCAGTGCCGGATTATACCGAGTGACGCCTATACGCTAAAATGGGCTTGCCGCCCACGTAAGGCTGGCATTTTCCCGAATTTCTGAGTGTGGACGAGAAAATCTTTTCCCCGCACCCCTGATGACGTATTATTTATATTAGGTCAGATAGGAGGAACTGATTCCACTTTTGGACTCAAGACAGATCGTCATTCCGCCGCCGTCCGAAAGAGACAATATTTTTTTCGCATCAGTCCATGCCGCCCCACCGCCGAGTGCCGCCCTACGCTACAGCGTATTTAGCGTATAGGTTAATCCGGCACTGTATACATCCCGTCCCAATACCACTACAGGTGGTCTGCAGAAAGCTAAATCTGATAATTGTTAGTGCACTTTAGTCTTACAATAAATTTTATCAATTTTTTTAATAGGTAGAGATAGATAGACAATATTACCTCAAAGTCTTCCTGTCAATTTTAGAAAATAAATGCTTATAGAAAGAAACGCATTGGAAATTTTAAGGTGGGATAAACAGTTTTAAAAATAAACTGCATATAAGGTCTTTTTGCTAGTTTAGCCAATATTTTAATAAATCTTCTATATGTAACTATGTTTTTGTGCATTTTTAATTTGTAATTTAAATCACCATCTATCTACTTAGTACTTACTTACCAGAGCTGGGCAGTAATTGCCTTGAACGTGCTTGAAAAAGTGCTTGCAACCACTTTTAAAATACAGTACTCTGTATTTGGTGATTGCCCTTTCTAAAAAGTGCTCCGTAATTGAATTTTGCATTTCAAGCCACTTAAAGTGCTTGCAAGCACTCAAAATTACTTTCCTATGTAATTGCAAGCACTTGGAATTTCCAAAGTGATTGATGCTGGCAATTACTTTTTCAAAGGGCTTGGTGCTCGAGGCACTTTTTTCGAGTGCTTTACCACGGTCTGCTTCCTACCTACCTACATTCTATATTATAGTAGTGCCTTCCATTAAGTTTTTTTTTATTTTAACAACTTACGCAACCTTTTTCGACCCGCTTTTACACACCTCTGGTTCTGGTACCATTCTCTCATTCATACGACTTTACGAGTACCAGTGTTGCCGCTTCAATATTTCGATAATATCCTACCATTGAAAAATAATAGCAGGGCGTAGGAAAAATATTACCCCACTTTAAAATTATTGGTTATGATTTTTATTACGATAATAATGACACTTGAAAAAGTACTCATGTATAATAGGTACAATTTTTCTATATGTCATTGTGATGAGATTTGTGCCTGTTGTGTTGTTATAAATATTTTCGAAAACAGACTAGTCTAAATACTTGCATACAACATTATGTTCTATACCAGTTTATAGATAATTTAGAAAATTTAATAAAAAATCCAAAAATATATTTATCTACTTTCATTTAGTAATATGAATTTTACAGTTCTGTAAATCGTTTTGTACGGGCATCTATTACAGCATTAGTGAAAAAACCGGTTTTATTAAAATTTTGCTGTTAAATAAAACCACACTTTCTAGAAGAATAATTTATTTTCTTGACTGAAATCATAGTTCTCAACATTGAGTAATGAGTCCATAGTGTAGATGGTTTCTGGGAGCGTTGCTTTACGGAAAAATAACCCAAAAGGATTTTCTCAGACACCTCCTTTATTTTGTTAGCTTTGCACCAATCTTCAAACTTCTGATACTCCAACTCATACCGCGCCTTCTATATCAGAGGGTAAACTTCCATCAGAATCGCTCATTTTGAAAAATGCTTTTTATATTTTTGAATTTGTTTGACAAAGTTTCGATAGTAACCATGCAAAACAGAACTATGCGAAAGGTAACATAAAAAACTTGATTAGTAAACTTAATAGCAGGTGCATTTTTATTTTTAAAAATGCCTTTTGCCAAATATTTTTATTCATAGATGAAAGTAGATAAAATTTTGTATAATATTCTTGTTGTAAATTCATATTACTACACTCGATGTTTTATTAAACTCGGCTAACGCCTCGTTTGACAACTTTAACATCTCGTGTTGTCATATGAATCTTTACAACACTTATATCGTAAATAACTATTTTGTTTAAAAAGTTCTAGAAGTAGGCTAATAAATATTCAGAAAATACTATGCAATTTAGAAAATATATTACAGAGTAAAATAATTTTTAAAATTTATTTTTACCTTAAAGTAGGTAGGTACAATCCCCCTTTTAAATTTTGCTTTTATAATGACGTTGAGTTACCTATATTTTTCTAAAAGCTTTCACAATAGGTACATAATAAGCTCTTTTCTAAGAATCGGTTTTTGTACTTCAATAATATAAAATTGAATTATAAAAACATGTTATTTGAACCATTCTTTAATTATAGCATAAGTTTTCTTCTAAAAATTAAAATTACTTTTTAAATTTCAGTGTCCTTTTCGGCTTTTGAAATAAATTTTCCGATTTATCCATTATAGTTTGATGACACATACATATTTTGTGCATAAATAATTATTGTTAACATCTAGTTTTTGAACATATTTATAATAAGACCACAACAAAAATACATTTGTTATATGTAAAAACGTAGTCGATGGACGCCCTTATAATTTTAAATCGGCGAACATCCTTTAACTTGAAATTTTCTCGTACGTATTTTATTTAAATTTATAGAAAAATTGCTAGAACTAGCAACACTGCTGACTGAGTGAGGAGTTTGGTCGATCTTTTCAGTCTCGAGCCGGTCTACGTCGCTCGCGGCTTTCTGACCTTCGCGGAATTTCAGGTCAATGTACGCCGGGCCGCGCCATCGGCGAAGGACACCGCGAAAAATTCGGCAGGACCGCCGACTCCTGATGGCGCCATCTATGGGAGGTTCGTGTCAGGTTAAGGATAGATAATATGGTGATTTGTATGCGAAATTGGGGGGCGTCATGCTTTGTAAAATACGTTTCGAAGAATATGTTATTACACATTTAAGGTTCCTAATCGATTTCAAAACCAGCAAGAGGCTATATAGAGTAAAGACCGATCAGAGCTGCAAGCCTATGAACCCAGGTACAACAACAATGTGAAATCTGGCTAGCAATCGAGCTCAAATAAATAAAATTATTGCTTTCCATCAGAAAAGCCAGTAATTACATAAAACTCCAAATGTATAGGTACCCACATCTTAAGACGGAAAGTGTCTTGTATTGAAAAAATGTTAAGCCTTCGCTGGGAATTCAACCCAGAACCACTCTCTCTAAAAAAAACATTGTCTGCTTTGACCGCTAAACTTTCTGTAGTAATAATAATTATTGAACGGCAGTAGAGTTTTGGACTTGCATTGTCTTTATTTGTTTAGAATCACTACGTTTCAACTGGTAAGCATCTCCAGTCGTCTTCAGGTGAATACTGATTCATTCACGATTTATTCACCTGAAGACGACTGGAGATGCTTACCAGTTGAAACGTAGTAATTCTAAACAAATAAAGACAATGCAAGTCCAAAACTCTACTGCCGTTCAAGAAACGTCATTGTCTTCAACCTTTAAATAATAATTATTGCCTAAATTTATTTCGAAAAACCATTTAGTCATGTACCATCAAAAAAAAAAGTAGACATTGACATGACGTAATGGTAGAATAATCCGCTTGCGTGCTTGAGGTCAAATTTTCGAACCAAAACGGCCAACCTAAAACAATCGCGGTCACTTAGGCCCAGTTTATAGAATAAATACACTGTATAAACTGTTACTTAAGTAGGTACATGATGCTGATATTTTTTTAAAACTGACTAGCTTTCACATACACGAAAATTTCTGTTTGGCAATGCTTTAGTAGATGTTTCTAATACAGTTTTACGTAATTGATTGATCCATATCTCCATATCAAAAATTATAAAGAATCAAACTTGACAGCTGATATAGATGTAGGTGTGCCGAAGTGGTTCGCTTATTCCAATTAAAATTCTGTAAGGTACAAGTTGTGTAAATTTTTTTTATTGCTTAACTAACAAATTGTTTCGAACTTAATAGGTTGCGAACATTTTTGCGTGAACTGGTTAAAGGTATTAATGTGTTGTAGGGCTGGACAATAAATTACCTTTAATTCCAACGAGGCGAAAGTTCTGTTGGTCACTACCTTTGGGTCCTTTGGCTCCATATTTCTTTTAGTTCTAAAGGGGCCATTACACTATCAATCGGATTGACGTTCTTTATGGAATAAATTAGATTGACGGATTTCAAAATTTCCTGAAATCTATTCGTCAATCCATCACAATTACACGATAAATTGTCAACCCTTGGCCGAACTGTCAATCCGATTGATAGTGAAAGGGGTTCATTAGAGACGTCTTCTGACCTAAATTCTAGGTTTAAAATATGCTATGTCTGAAAAGAGCTCGGAGATGTGTAATAGTGTCACTCAAGGCTTTGAGTGTTATTTTGGGATTACGATTTCATCTTTAAATACAACATGAATGTTTTGTCTTGCGCGTTAAGAACCTAATATTTCTTTCTCTAAGACTTTTTATATTTGTTTAGGTATGCACCTTCTTAATTAGGCATTGTAGAATATCTTAATCAAAAATGGGATTAGTAATTCTATATTTTTTTTTTCTAAAATGCTATTAATATAAGGTTGGCGGTTGGAGTAAGATTTGAGATTGACACGTACTTTAAGACTTGGGTAGATTACTAGTCTCTATTGTTGCTGATAATTTTTTCCAGTCTTAATTCTGCATTTGTACCTTATCTAAAATTCATTATGCGAAGTTTGGCCAAAAACCTTATCCGTCATATTGATCTAGGAATGTTCTGCGCATTTTTGCGCCCAATTATTGAAAGTACCACTTTTTATGCAGTTCGATAGTAAAGCTAGTTCCCTTGAACTAAATTCTATAATAAAAATGTTTCATTCTGAACGATTAGGCTTTACAATGAAATTTTAGCTTAGATTGAATGTCTGATTTAAAATGCCGCTTAAGAGTACCAATTAATAGACCCTTTAAAAGAGAAGCCGATGCATTTTTTACGTTGACATAACAAACATTGTTACCAATTTTCGTAAACCAAATTTAAAAAAAACAGGTATAACTAGATCAAGAACGTTTTAAGTACCTAATGTCGACAATATTTTTTATGCCTCTGTTATGTAGGCGCGCTACTCAATTCGCCTAAAAATACTTATTGCTAATTAGTCGGGTCTATGTACCGCGAATACGAATGGTACCGAACATACTTAAAATGCGTAATTTCCATTAGGTACTTTTATTATACGTCTTTTTATCACAAACTCTTGACCATGAATTTTAATAGAACCGAAGCATCGAACTTCTCAAGGTTAGTGCGGGGCCCCGAAAAATTAATTAGGTAGAGTAGTTTCTGCAACGTCGCATCGTCGCGTCGGTCGCCGAACCGTCTGGATTTGCTCTTGGTTTTGCTGCATAGACTAAAATTTAACCTTCACAACCCCAGACAACCTTACTTGTATTAATTCATTAATTCTTCAATAAATAAATCAGTCTGTTTGTGCATATTTTGAGCACTTGCCGTTCTGCCCTTCTTTCGAATTAGGCTTTTTTCCTCTTCGTTCGCTGCTAGGGCTATTCCCGACAGTTTAACGTGGGTTCCGAACCACGATCCTCAGTCATGCGACACCCCCCAAGGGCTATCAACCCTTGGTTTATTGCCATTGCATGACCTACTGATTGGGGAGTGTGTACCTTCTTCCGCACCCCACGAGATGTCCGATCTCATCCGGCCTGGTTACCGGCGTGAATGGGGTGGGTTGGGAGATGATACCTTTTACACTCTTCTCTGCATTCTTAAATCCACTAAATTTATGAACTATTTTTATATAATATATTTTTACATAATATTAGGTATTTCCCTTCAAATCGCATATTAAAAATAGGTTATTATTTTATTACAATTTGTGATGTAAATACTCGGATGATTTAGATACTCGAATGCACAGAACGGTTGCAAATCATTGTAGGATCGCTTTTAGCTTATTGTGCAGAATCCTGACAGTCAGGGACTATTTTTCTGACTGCTGTGGGAACAACCTTTTAACTTTCAAATAAATTACAAGTATTATTTAACGTAAGTATATGAATGATCCAGTCTCAGTCAGTTAATTTGTTTATTTTCACCGCAGTTCGGTGCAACAGACATTGATTCGTTCGTTTATTTAAGTTGATAAGCAGCGATGCCATTTTTATTCATACATAAGTATTGACGCTGTGCGGCAGTTGATAAAAATGTATGCATTTTTGCCCGTTTAATATAATAGACTAGGAACCTGAATAAGTTTGAAACATTGTGATATGGCTAATTTTTAATAGTGAATTTTCTTTTATTTGTAACACCGATAATGGTCTCACCAGGTATTTATTCGTTTTATTAGGTGATAAAAAATAACGGGTCAGTTATTTTCCCTTCACTTCAATGACCTCATCGGCTCTTGTTATAATACTCGTTCGAAACAAAGATGAAGGCAGTTTATGTGGATAATTTTTAATACTAATGTAATTCGGAATAGAAACGATAATTTTATGATAATGGCATAACAATCTTAGCTAACGACATAATAATACGCAGTAAGCGCTATCCGATAAAAGATGTCGCGAATTTTTAAAATTCACCCACCACGATACAATGCCAGCTAATGGGCCTTTCGCGAGTAGGACGAGGTCTCGGCGTGTTGCAATAATATACTCCGGCTGTCTTGTGGGACTTACTGCTAACCTAATTTACCCGACTGTTCTATGCCGCTCAACCGGCGTATTTCCGACGTAATACAAGTTTATTGTTTCGGGATGAGTGGGCGGGTGGGCCGTAGTTCTCGTGTTGTTGGCGTTGTATGTCACGAATCTATGGGTTATGATTGATTTGTCAATGATTATATTAAAAAAGAAAATGTTAAAACAAGAAAATTGTCTGTTTTTGTTCACTTTCAACAAATTTATATCATTTTTTTCGGCAAGTATAAGGTACAATGTGTTGGTAGGTGGTTTTTAAATTAATCAACTGTCATACTTTGTGGTGATGTTTGAGACGTGACTACAGCATAACGCTTATCAGAGAAATGTATTTTTATCTAATTTAACCGACTTACACGACTAACACTTTTACACATCAATGTATTTCTGATTTGTATCAAGGCTTCAGGACAATCTATCACTTACACGCTCTCGGGGCATAAAAATTAAGTATTTTGACGATATTATTGTTCATCATCAAATTTTAAGTCGTTAATAGGGTTGCCACCTCTCCAGGTCTGACCTGGAGTCTCCAGGTTTGGTTTGAAGTCTCCAGGTTGAAACCCTCTGACTCCAGGTTACGGGTTACTGCGGGCACTGGGCCACCCTAGAATAGAAACATAAGTGCCCACCCAGTGACCTTTTTTTCTTTTAGACGTCACTTCGACAAGAGGGCAGTTTTGTTTGCCACAGCTTTTTGCGTTATAGAGCATGGGGAGGCGGCGACCTTTTTTTTTTTAGAAGTGCCCACTGCATAAACTCCAGGTCAACAACAATAAAAAGGTGGTAACCCTTGTTGTTAAACAAATTTGAGAGTTTGACAAACAGAAGTTTATCCTATCTCTAAATATGGACAACTACTAGATTGCTGGTGGACAAATTTTAATTTTTGCACAGAAAAAATATCATCAAAGAACTGAAGTTTTGTGATATATGAATGGCTAATAATATCAAAGTAATTTCTATTGAATGAACTTAATTTCTTTAATAACTAATTCACGTGTGGTCAACCCAAATCAATTCCGTAGTTACAGTGTTTGACTATAATAAACAATAAGTAACAATTCAATTTACAAGAACACCTCCTTAATAATTTCTTTATGTCTGATGCTTTTCGTTTCTCTTTTTACGCCATATTTGACCTTTTTAATCATTAAGACCGTGTGAATATTTTATAAGTTACATCCGCTTAAAAGACTTTGCCCTTGTCTGAAAGTTTGGGATAGATGGTGACCAAAAATAAAAGTATTAAATCTTTTGATCTGTCGATTTTAGTTATGCGTTAATCAGCGTAGCTAAGGGAACTTATTTAAAATTGCTATAAATCCTAGATGACAATATATTTATTATCGTTAAATTACATGTCGGTATATCTATATATTCTGTGGGTTACTTTATTTGTTTTTGTCTAGCCATATTTACCGGGTGTCCTATTAGGGATGGCCACCAGCCGTATCTCGGAAACTACTGGGCATAGAAACTTAGGGGAAAAAAAATCGTAATTAAAGTGGCTAAGAGAAAATCCTGGAAAGTACTTACCTTTTTCTATTAAACAAGCTTAAGTTTACTAAAATCGGATAAGTCGTTTAGAAGTTATATATAGAAATTAAATGATTATACTTTCAATAGCTTCCCCCACTCTTATCAAGGTCGGTACGCCAATGAGCCCTAAACCATAATGATGCAGAATTGTCTAAGCTTTCTAATAATGTACCAAAGGTATACCTTAATGTGGGAATGTTCAAAGAAATTTAGAATTTCAATATTTAATTTTCAATTATGCTCTCTTGCGGCAAAATACGGAACATGAACATTATTTCCAGGATTTTCTCTTAGCCACTTTAATTACGATTTTCTATGCCTAGTAGTTTTCGAGATACGGCCGGTGGCCATACATAATGGGACACCCGGTATATACAGGGTGATTCACGATGGATGGAACGTTAGACGTTTATGCAGAACTAAATAACAGATCATTTTGAAAATTTGGCAGCGGAGATAAACGACCATGATCTACATTTTAAAAATATTTTTGACCATGCGGTGTGGCCGCTTCTACTATATACCGGTTGCAACATCGGTATTTTAAATGGAACACCCTGTATTTTTTTAAATTTTCGGATTCTTCAAAAAATAATAATTATTTTTTAATAAATGCATTATTAGTCTATACTTAATAGTTTTCGAGATACTGACTCTTGAAAAATGACATTTTTGAACTTTGACAGCTTCTAGCATTCTAACTGTACGTCTTAGAGCAAAACGGCTTACATGTCCCTATCTTTAATTTTTATTATCTTCCCAAAAAATCAACTTCCTGTTAAACAGGAAGTACTGTATTTCCTGCTTTCGAGTAACATCCGGTTTAACCGGAAGTTGATTTTTTGGGAAGATAATAAAAATTAAAGATAGGGACATGTAAGCCGTTTTGCTCTAAGACGTACAGTTAGAACGCTAGAAGCTGTCAAAGTTCAAAATTGTCATTTTTCAAGAGTCAGTATCTCGAAAACTATTAGGTATAGACTGAATAATGCATTTATTAAAAAATATTTATTATTTTTTGAAGAATCTGAAAATTTAAAAATATACAGGGTGTTCCATTTAAAATACCGATGTTGCCACCGGTATATAGTAGAAGCGGCAACACCGCATGGTCAAAAATATTTTTAAAATGTAGATCGTGGTCGTTTATCTCGGTTGCCAAATTTTCAAAATTAAACCTTTCCTGTTTTATACATTTTCATTTGGGGTCATAACTTGCGGTCTGTTAGTAAGCTGTATCCGAGGCTGTATCCCATGTACTTTTAGTTGAAATGTATATTCCCGAAATCACAAATCACATTGTTTAGACTAAACCGCATGAAGTAACGAACGATAAAGTGCGCCATTACTATGAAATTTATAAAGATATTTACTACTCAATTTATGTTTCAAATTATAAGACTCTTTCATCTTCAAAGAGCAGTTTCAGAAACTGGTTTGTGCCGTTTCGAAGTTATAATTTGGCGAACAGCGAATTGGCCCGTCGAATCGTTTTTTTCGTCTTAAAACCTTTCACTTGCTTTTTACGGATAATTAAAAAGAACCTGTCTGGTTAAGAATGCCGACTGCCGAATTTAGCTTAACTTAAATTTTTCTACTAATATAAAGACCACTGTCGATCAGTGGAATAAATCGGACTAGCGGCTAGGTCATAATAATTCATAATCTTATGAAAATCTCCAGACTTAAACCAAAACTGCGCAATAATATACCAATTTCTTTCTAATTCTCAAGCACAAGACCAAATCTGTTCGACGTTTTGTATTTATTATTTTTTTCCTAATAAAAGAACGAAAAACAATTTTTGGGAAATGAAATGAGAATTGGAAAAAATTAAATGTTATATTTTATGTAATAATAATGATAATAATAATAATAATATGTGTACACAAATTTAGATTAGAACCAAAAACGTTCTCCCATATTTACAAAAGACGCTTTAAACTACTTTATTAATTTTAAAAAAACCTATAAAATTGTTAACAATACGAAACTTAGGTAAATAACTTATTTTTATTAATATTGTTTTTTTTATTATTATTCTTATTATGTGTACAACGATAGGAATATTAAAAGTTCGCATCAGAACGCTAATATCCACATAGGAATATCGATATGGTTGTTAGTTCCTTGAAAGTACAACTCGTCATAAAGATTAATTTCCTGGATCACCTGCAGGAAACAAAACTGGAAATTGCTCTCGCAGTTCTTTTCATAATGACCCCTTCGGCTCCGTCGCCATCGGAAAAATACGCCGGGGTAACTCACCAAAACAATACGGTCTGGTCTGGGTTATACATATACAATCTTAGCGCATTGTCTTTTTTATATAGTCTGAGACGGGGTTTACGACATTCCTAACCCAAACAGACCTTTATGAATTTTACATTCGGTCTCATCAAATAATAAAAATATAGTTTTTGTGATGATTGTGGTATTGGTATTGTGTAGTTCGGAATTCTTTTTGATATCAATAATATTAACTGAGTCTTATAGCTTTTAAACGATAGAAGAGTTTTGGACTTGCATTGTCTTTATTTGTTTTACATCACAACGTTTCAACTGGTAAGTATCTCCAGTCGTCTTCAGGTGAATAACCGAATTATTGAAATTTTGTTCGAGTGTTCATTAAAGTTTCGAAAAATATTTTCTTCCCAAGTTTCGTGACTGAACGGATACCATTGCTTGGTAAATATTTCGAAGCAAAATAATCCCAATTAGTTTTGATTAACTTATTTCGAAAAGGTCTGTCTACTACAATTTGGGAGCGTATGTGTCTTACCATCACACCTTTAAAATTTAAACTAAAAATGTTCATCCGCGCGGGTTTTTAATATATCGACACTGTGGTTTGTAACTCTTTCGAAATAAGCCGTTCTTAAGTGTTTCTAGTAACTGTATTCGAAAATGTGTCGCAAAAGTTTGGAAACACATCTCTCGACACAATTGTATTCGAAAATATTTCGAAACGTTTCTCAGCAAAGAATTTGTGTCCAATTTGTGTCTAAAAATGCTACTTGTGTTTGGGAAATGAAATGATAATTGAAAAAAAAGGTTATGTTTTATGTGTACCAATATAACATCTAACCAATAAGTGATTTTCATCCCGAATTTAACAAGATTTTTATGGTTGAGTTGAGAGGTCGTAGCGGTTAACCGTGGTTACGGTTGGTGATATTTGGCCCATACCCTTAGTATATTACAAGAAAGAAGGAATAATAAAGTGGCGTTTAGAGAACCTATTATCAACTATAGTAATGTTTGTATACTTTTCATTAAAATTGTCTTTCCGTTTATTGCCGGTGAAGTGTTCTAGAATGATTCAACCAGTTAATTAATCCGTTGTTGACTTTGAATTAAACAAATTGGTGATAATTAGTTTAATCCGTTATTAATACATTCCTTTACTGGTATATTGTCCTTTCAATGTCACCAATGTTGTACCGATATCATGACAAAGAATCAATTCTTTGCTAGAAAAAAATAATTACATTTGAAAATAGATTAGTGCTTGTTCTCCATGAATAAATATCTAATATGAGATATCTAAGGCGTCACTGTAAGTGTTTTCCGTTGTACAATGTAATTGTATTTGAAGAAATCTCAATCGCTTATTAATTACAATACATGCATACCTAATTAGTAGCTAATGTTATTTTATTTGTGTCAAAATTAAGGTAGATATGCGTAATTAGTTACCCTAAAGTTCTGTTAGGTAACGATCTCCAGCAGTGAAAGTATTTTACTTAATTTATTATAATGCTGGTTGGACTCCAAAAAAGAAACACAAAAATTGTCTACTCAACTTCTACGTGGCCTCTCATTGTGAAAAGTTTGAGCCCATAATGTACCTTATTATGTATCTATTCATATTTATAAAACGAAGTTTTGAATACAAATTTTTCTAAAAAGAAATTATAAAAAGGATCAATTGTCTAATACTATCTCATTAAAGCAAACGATGTACCATTCTTGGCAAAAGCCAAGAAGAACGAATGAACAAAAATTGGGGACGAAAGAAAGAATAAAGAGGGAAGAGAAGACGTGACGCAGTCCGCATCGCAGCAGCTGCAAAGTCGATTATCGGCAGACAGGTCGAAACTCGTCTGCATCCGATGATAATGCTTTAAATGTTTACGTTGGGTTGCATAAAGATTTTAATTAATAATTGACTAACCAGGCCACTTTGACAGTCATTAATTTATATAACAGTCCAACTTCCCTGATTAGTTTTTGTTTTTTCGCAACCCACTATACTCTATAAACATAATAATACAAAAAATTGAGCAACATGCCTGCAGACTTTAGGTATGAGTAGTAATTTTATATTTTGATGCAATTAAAATACAAATTTAATGGTCTTTAAACCTGTATATATAATTCGAGCATTCGATAAATCAAATAAATCAATGACTAATGTTGCCAGAGGTACTAGCCAAACGCTGAATCACCTGTGTTCTTACAGCGAACTTACAATACCGTTGTGACAATATAAATAACCTTGATAAAATGAAGTTATTGATAATTTGCTAATGAGCGTGGGAAGCTCCGAGCAATGCAATTTTTTAATTTAGATGCGCCTCATAATAATTTACATTGCCCTTATCTATCACGGAGTCTTACTACTTTAGCAAATGGTTCCAAATTATTCGTTTGACAAAACGTATGAATAAACTGTGGTTTAGATAATTTTTCCCATCACTGAATGATTGATTTGGTTGTCTGGTTGATTTTCTAAAAGCTTCGGGGAATTCTGCAATGTCAATTATTGTATTTCCTAATAACAGTTGTTAAATATGTATTCATGTAAACAGTTTAAATGTGTAGAAAGTTTGCTGTTTCCCAGAATGACTGCATAAGTTATATAAACAATATCTATCCAATTTCTTTCCTAAACTCAATCTTTAAAAGTGTATTCGTATGTCTTTTTCCAATTTTTACCTATACCTTCACACGTTAAACGGGTTTCGAGAGAAAAGGCTGAGAGTAACTCGAGTTACACCTGCCACCCTTCTTATTATTTATAATAACTGTTTTATCGCCGCTTTATTTCAATTTTTAGTTCTTAAGCATCAACATTTCACCTGCCCAAGTATCAACTTGCTTCACCTGGTCTCATACCTATTAGTAGGATTAGAAAACAATATGCGGGCACGTAAACAGCTTTAGATTTTTCTCTAGCCTTCACCTTTCAGCGTATACGTAGTTTTATCCTGGTGGACAGTTTTTGTGATGTCTTGTTATTTTATCGGTTCATGTTCGGTTTTGTATATTAAGGATCCATCAGAGGAAAAACATAATAAGCGCCAATTTAGTAATTTTGAGGCTTTTGCCATAATATAGTAGGTCTAACTGGGTCCTAACAATAATATGTATAAACGCCACAGGGAAATAAGCATTTGAAGTACACGATTTTGCGTAGTAAAAATATACGTTCAGTGAAAGAACCTGATAACCACCAGCCATTCAGGAAATAACTTGACAAGTACATTTGATTTTTGTTAATTAAAATATTTCTGATTTCCAAAGTTTAGCGTTTATTTCATTTCCTGTTACTATAAATAGCAAACATAGAAAACATAATTATTACAAATTAGTATAGTAGTTGATATTATTGCATTTTGAATCGTTTTTTTGGCTCTTCTGTAAAATTAGCATTTAGTATTTTTTTCAATTGTTTTTTTGAATTTTTGTTGCGCATGTCACTGGCTTCAAACAATAATTATGAATAATCCCTGTAATCAATGGCATTATCTTTTTTTATACGCATTTAAATTTAAAAAAAGACAAGTTAAGGACATTTAAAATACAGCTCATTAGAAGGCAAAGGGTGATGTGAACGCTTCCTGACTAATCGCAAGAGGCCATTGACACGTATAACAATGAAGTAACAAATCATCCCCTGATATTTCCCAGGTCTATTATATTTTTCTAGTTTCTATACAGGGTTTCCTCGATACAAATATATTGTGTTACCCAGGCGATATTATGTCCCTCTGCATGATTTGACCTATTTTTTGTGGGAATAAAAAATGATTGGCATTTGAGAGTGTTTCGAAACTCTCCCAAAGTTGACTTTTATGCCCCTGTTTATTCATTGATTAAAATACATATATGTATGTATGTGACCTTTAAAGTGACAATTAAAATTTTAAATTTTTGTCCGGTTCATTAATGAATTTAAATATTGATTCGATATTCAGCAAATATGTAAATAATCCTAATTATTTTAATTAATTTGCGTTTTTAAATAAAATTAATTACGCAATTTTAAACCTAATAATTCTGCGACAATTTTGTGATATTGTTTCTAAGAATAACAGGTTGATTATGGTTACTAGGTCAGTATAAACTGGAATTGTTTAAGGACATACAGAAACTTATCACAGCTTAGTTGATTTTGGACATTATTAATTATGCAACGTTTTTACATACAAGGTCAGACCGCTATTCTGTGTTAAAGGTTATCCTTCGATTTTCTTAAAACCAATTTTTTGAGTTAAAAAATCGTAAAGCCTTTAATTTGTTGCGTATAGTATACCAGAAACAAATATAGCGCGCGAGATAATTATATTTAACTTTCGTAAACATAACACCTTATGACATCCAAATATCTAAATGAGAGTTTATTTTCGTAAGTGTGCTCTTTCAAAAGGCGAAACCTTGTTTTTTAATCTACTTAATGCCTCCACAGTTAGAGTAAGTCATTAGTGACTTGTTTAAATTAAGAGTGGCATCAACAGAGCAAAGAAAAACTTTCCAGAACATTAGACAGAAATGTTTAAATTCCCATATGTGAGGTCTAGTGTGTTCCAGAATTTCGTTATAAAAGGGTTTAGTTTATACTAATAAGAAGTGTGAAGCGGATTGAAGGGTCTTTCCCAGTCCTCTTTTCAAACTATAATACATTTTCAACCCTTAAATAAAACTTGTATTCTATTTTTTTAACTGATAAGGAATGTTTACTTTATGGAAAGCGTTGTGGTATGTCAGTTTTTGTTACGACCCACCATGCCTAGTGTTTCCAGGGGAAATAGGAAGAAAATATGTGTCGTCTTAATAAATCTTTCCAATTTCACTTTTAAAACGGCATTAAGTAACTTTGAAATACTGTCAATTTTTATTTTATGTTAAAATACTAAATAATAAATGTGCTACGACGAAAAAACCAAAGTTTTAATCTAAAAATTTGATAGCCATAGACTGGTACAAATAAGATAAAATTAGTTACATCACAAAGAAGATAGATATCGAAATATCAAAAAATAAAATTCGGTACATCTAGATAAAACTTAAAACGTCAAAAATAAGTGAGGCTTACATTTTGCTCCAGGTCGCGATGAAAAGTTAAGTAAGATCATTAATACTTTTGTTCAAATACAATAATTTTAGAAACAATTCATCTGCATTTATTTTTTCTCCAGGATCTTTTATATTATAACCTATTTAAAATAGTATATGCCCGCATGTAGGTACTTTTAAAATAAGGTATCACTCGACCCCCCTTTCCATTTAGGATTTTAGGGGTGGCCTCACCTCCACCCAGGGGCTGCACGTGTTAGCGTGATTTTTTGCCAATTTTGTGTCCCCCCTGGAAAACAAAATCGACGGGTCTAAGCGTTTTGCTAAAAAAGCACTGAGCTGCCAGTAAATGTCTCTGTTTCGTTTTCGATGCGCCACCCTGTATAATGAACTGTTAATAAACTTTATCCTGTTCTACTAACAAAAAATTTAGTTAAAACGGATTTACGTCTGATTTTTTCAGATATCGCTCCACGTCCGTTGTTAGCCATAAAGTTTGCGCAATACACCATACATAATGTCTTATTTTATTTAGTTTTTAATTTGTGGTTAATTTGCACTTAGTAATTCTACAAATTATAAACGACTGTGCTTCCAATTTTATACCTGTTCTTTGCTGTTTGTGGTATTTATTACGCAAAGAATTTTAATTAGGTGGTTAGGTTTTCCATTTTTAAATATTTATTATTTTAATTTCCTAATAACTAAATTTTTACATAGTTCTGCTTCACGATGTTAGATAATTGTTCAATTCAATGTACGATTCAAAAGTTGTAAAGTTTCTGTAAAAAAAATTACCTATTTAATTCTATCCTTTTACTCAATCAGTTTAGTCCTTCAAAAACTTTATATATAATGAGCTCTTTTAATTGGTAATCCAATTTATTCAGCATTCAGCACTAACATCCTGAACTAGAACCTATTGAAACATATCCTAATATTTCAAATCTTCCTACAGTATCACAAACCTTTTCTAGAAACAATTAAAAACATGGCGGGAAAGCTGCAAGTTTAAAACATAGAGCGAAAAGGCATGCACGTCGTCCTATAGACCGCACACTCTTTTATTTACGTGCGACCGATTATATTGTTATCTTTGTTCCGATAACTTAAATATAGAAGAACTGATTAGAAATAGAACATGTCTCGAGAGATTAGTCAGGTCGGATATGGGTCCGAGCGTGTCGAATGAAAGCTGTCTCGGTATGCCCATTTGCCCGGTTTGATGTAACGTCGACACCTTCTTCCGCGTGTTTTTATTTTGTTGAATTTTTTTCGCAGTGAATAATTGAATAATTTAAAAACTGAAACCGTAGAAAAAGGTATTTTTTCGTGCTCTGATAGGGTCAAAATCAAAATTTAGTGAAAAAACCCATTCGCCAGAATATACTTCAGATGCTACATATTTTGACAATGCGACAAGTACTACTTTTATATGAGCTGGAGTTAAGAAAAGTTTAATATGACAAAATAATAATATACCTCGTTAAAAAGATTTGAGTTTATTTTGACACCATCTGCGTCTCTTTTATTTATTTGTATGTCTTCCTGTTGATTATTAAAAAACAGTGATCTAACTACAAAACAACTAAATAACTAAACTATACCTAAAATATCCTAGAGTAGAAAGATCCACTTGACACCATCGATATATCTAGCCCATACCTCTTTTTTTATAAATAAAAGCTAGTAGCTAGGCAGAATAAAAAGGATATTGCACTTTTTTTTCGTAGAAGTGAACTTACCTATGTGACCTTTTGTCGGTCTCCGTAATACACGAGGTGTCGTGTATCCTGCAGTGTTTGCAGATATAATGTATTTGTTTACAGATTCGAAGTAATTTGTTCTTGTTATGCCAGTCAAACGTTATATTAAGCTGCAAAGTGCAAACGTCTCGAGTTCGTCTCCCCTTACTAGGTTTCATTTCAAGGGGTTATTCTACTTAGTAAACATGAATTTGTCGAATAAAAACGATTATAAAGTATAAAATAACACATAGAAAGTTTATTAACTGCACATTATAAAAGGTGTTTAAAATTTAAAAGAACATTATTTTTTATAATTTGTTATCACAATAAGAAAACAAAGACCTACGTAACTCATGATCAGTATGATCGCGAATATTAAATTTCTGAAAAATATTTCAACCCGGTGTTTACGTAATATTATGATATAAAGGAATATTTTTGTAACTTTAACATAATGTTTCTTATTAATACATCATTTTATCGATGCTATAAACAAATGTTACATAAACACGAATATTTTATCATCTTGTTGATGTCAGTCTGATATTTGCCTCGTGTATAGATAGATGCCCACCAGGCTTTTGGTTACTGAATTTTTTACCTAATAAATATATTATATAATTACTATTGCATTGATAAAAATATAAATGTATTACGCATATTTGTCTTTCTCAAGGTTCCAGTTAAAAAGAAATTGATAATCTTATCATTCTCATAGAAATTATAAAAAATCCTTGGAAAATATTATTTGGACAGCTTATCAAACTGACTAATCTGTCATCTTATTCCAATGTAAAATTTTCTTTCGTAAAATGTACACAGTGTGATAACAATATAGTTACGGGCCTGTGTTCCAAATGTGGTAAATACCAATTTTTTGATAAAACTCAGCGTTGCCACATTCATTTGGCATTGGCAACCACAGATGACAAATACTGGTTCCTTCAAAAAGTTCCCATTTTGGCCGTCAGTTAAATTATTTTCTTTTAACTTCAGCGTGTGTTTGTGGGGCGACCCTCCTAGTTTGGCGTCCATCCGCCCTTGTAACATATAATATTAATCAATTATATTTTTTTTAAACTTTATATTAAGTAAAAGTCATAATACATAACTAACGTCATAATACATATTTAAGTAAGGTAATAAAACTTAAATAATTTAATTACAACTTAAACTAGAGGATAATATTTACACAGGAGTATCAGAAACGCATCAAAAAACAAATTAAAACAAAAATAATCCTAAGTACAGACCTGTTTCCTGGATAAACGCCTGCACCACGACCAGCACTAGTGATGTAATGGAAAAAACTGTTTTATTAAAATTTTGCTGTTAAATAAAACCACACTTTTTAGAAGAAAAATTTATTATTAACAATTATATTTTGATTTTTCTTGACTGAAATCATAATTCTCAACATTGAGTAGTGAGTCCATAGTGTAGATGGTTTCTGGGAGCGTTGCTTTACGGAAAAATAACCCAAAAGGATTTTCTCAGACACCTCCTTTATTTTGTTAGCTTTGCACCAATCTTCAAACTTCTGATACTCCAACTCATACCGCGCCTTGGATTTTGTCGGAACTAAACTTGAGATCGCTTCGTTTGCCGCTGCTTCTATATCAGAGGGTAAACTTCCATCAGAATCGCTCATTTTGAAAAACGCTTTTTATATTTTTGAATTTGTTTGACAAAGTTTCAACAGTAACCATGCGAAACAGTAACTATGCGAAAGGTAACATAAAAAACTTGATTAGTAAACTTAATAGCAAGTGCATTTTTATTTTTAATAATGCCCTTTTCCAAATATTTTTATTCATAGATAAAAGTAGATAAAATTTTGTACAATATTCTTGTTGTAAATTCATATTACTACACTCGATGTTTTGTTAAACTCGGCTGACGCCTCGTTTGACAACTTTAACATCTCGTGTTGTAATATGAATCTTTACAACACTTATATCGTAAATAACTATTACTGGACCCTCGGTTTAGTTGGGGGGTTGTCTTTGTCCCTACTACACATCGGCTGTCCCAAGTAAAAACGCAGTAACTGTTTAAAACATTATTCGTGGGAAATTAACATTTAATGAAATTAATTAGCCTCACAAAACTAATTGATATACAAGTTTGAGATTTGGACCATATGTTTAAATTTAATACAGAATTTGGATTATCTTAGTAAAAATAAGCTCATTTAGAAATTGAAAGTAGGATTTTCAAATTTATCCTATACTGTGGGATAAGGTTTCGTTTCTCAAGAAAAAAAAATATAAAAACACAGTAACTGATTTTACTGTAATACTAAACGGAAAATTTTGCTATTTTTAAGTAAAGTAAATACACTTGCTATGTTTTGTCTTCGCTAAAGTATTGTAGAATTATAAAAAAATATAATAATAGTAGCAGTTACTGTGTTTACAAATTTGCCTTAAAGTAAAAATACCTAAGAAAATAATATTATTTAAATAAGTGTAGCTTTTATTAAAGAAATAAACAAAGAACTCATTAACATGATATACTCTATAGTAGTATTTTTCCTTTTTAAGCATTTTAGTACCTATTAACAATAACTACTAACTCATTAAATGTATCTGTCTATCTAGGATATAATACCTTAGCTTTAAGACAAACGATACAGAAAAACTCTGCAATCCGTAAAGCAATAAAATATATAAGTCCAGAGATGTCTGTCTGTCTATTAAGAGGCATTAACCGAGTCAGTTCCTTAATAATCTGTTTGTTTTTTTAAAGCTATTCCTCGAGTAACTAAAACTTTGAGAGATACCGGTAAAGTTACTTTTTTTGAAAAAAATCAAGTTCTATATCCTCAGCATCAAAATTTACTTTGTATCTTAGATTTCGACTGCCTTTCGTAAAACTTAATTCTACTAACTCGTTGACAACAAAACCTTTTAGAGGATCGTTAATTTTTTTGGTAATTCGTTTTTTATTCTTCCACAAATGAAATTCATTAAGCTGTAAAACATCTAAGTTTTTTCGACACAACTGGATATGTACTGAGAGTTCTTGATAGTCGTAAATAGTCCGCTTTCTCCTAATCTGTTTTTCTATGAATGATAGAATAGTTTTGGACTTGCATTGTCTTTTAATTTGTTTTACATCACAACGTTTCAACTGGTAAGTATCTCCAGTCGTCTTCAGGTGAATACTAAATAAGTAAAGTAACTACAGCTCTATTTATACTAGCTAGATGTACTGGAGCATGACTGAGATGGGTGCAGTCATGCATTTAATTCTTGTGCGGTATTTTAAGTTTACATCTACTTAACAAAGGTTTCCAGATATTTCTTATATCTAGTGAGGGCTTACTAAAACAATCTGGGTTCTGGTATATGATAGCAGCTTCCTTGAACTTCCTCTTCCTCCAATGTGGTTCTTTGTGCAGGATTCGAGCTTCTGTCCATTTAATGTGATGACCGTGTGTCCAGGCATGGTCAGCTGCCCCTGATTTTTCGGTTTCTCCTTTAAGCGTGATGTTTCTGTGTTCCTTGACCCTAGTTTCAAGTGGCCTTAGAGTCTCACCAATGTAGGATCTGCCACATTCGCAGGGAATCTGATAGACACAGTTTTTCCTATCTTTTTGACTTGTTGGTTTCGTCTTCGTCAGGTGGCTTCTTAAAGTGTCTTTTGAGCTGAATACCGTATTAATGTTGTATCGTTGTCCTAGTCTTCTAATTCTCTCAGATACTCCTTTGACATACGGAATGTTGAGTGTTGATTGTGACTCTACTGGCTTCTTTTGTGTATTTGACCGATTCTTGCGATTTTCCATTAGTTTATCAACTAGATGCCCGGGGTAGCCATTTTTGTTGAGGTCGGTCTTAATGTAGTTACACACTCAAATGAGTGTGGCCTTTAGTTAAGTATCAATTGTAATTTTATTCGATCCAGTCGATAAATTAACAAAATTAGTGAGGCTGGTAAACAGGACCCAATTGTTGTTTTGGCCAGTGCAATAGTCTGCCCAAAACAAAAATTCAGTAATGTCCAACTTTTCGTAGATTACCTTCAATATGGAATCTACAATTGCCTGCCAATGAGTGCTTCATGCCATAAAACACAGTAGCTTTTGTTTCTGCTATTTTTATTCAGCGTGGCAAACGTTTCGTTAAATACCACCAATCTACTTATAAAAAAAAGCTTTGCATTGAGGCATCATAGCAGCATAACTTTCTGTAAATCAATTGAAAATGTGCGCTTATCGTCGTTACTGAAAGCCGCTTCTTCCGCATCTTTTTTATATTGCAAATTAGCTTTTGCTGCTTTTTGTTTGTGAGCGTTTAGTCTTGCAATAGTTTTCTCAGTGTCGGTATCTTTTAGAGTTTCACAGTCAGGATTTTGGTGGAAGCATGGAAATATTCATATTCTTTAAAGCCCTGACTGCATAAGGTTTACGTTGCATTTTAGGTTGCCAAGGGCCAATTATTCTCGCAGTTTTCAATTTGAAACGTAGTAATTACAGATACTATGTATTTCATTAAAATGTATTTAAGATTTAAAGGAAAAATATCAAGTAAGGGCAAATACTGTGTTTGTAGAGCATTGAATTGTATTTAATATCCTAAGTTAAAGCAAAGCAAGGTCACTTAATATGTGTTAATCTTACTGAAAAAAGTTTTAATTTTCTAACACAAACACAGTAATTGAATAGTCCCATCAGTTACTGTGTTTTTACAAAAAGTATGTGTCAAAGTAGAATTTGATGCAACCCAGTAAATCACTTTACCATTGTAAAACCCAGCAAATGAAAAACACTTACTTTGTTTTATAATAGTAATTTCTACTTACTGGGTTTTAGTTTGGAAATTATACTTTGGTTGAGGTAGTTACTGTGTTTTCATGTTTAAAAATCTTCTAATGGATCGCTCTTTCTACCAAGATTAAGTAAGGGTTACATGTATTGATACCCAGTATATACAAAAATGGATTAAAGTGAATTTAAAAAAAAATGTCAGTTACTGTGTTTTTGCTTGGGACAGCCGACATGTTTGTCAATGACGGCACCTCTATTCAATGAACGAAATGGTGTTTTTTTATAGATAACATTTACTACTAAACCTAGCGCCTGTCATATATAACCTTAATATTGTGGTTCGGTACCCACATTATGACCGAGACGTAACTACTATATCAATTTCATTTTCCAAATCAATAACTGGGAAAACTTCGAATTAAACGAATGTTTTTTTCTAGTAAAAAATTACTCATTCGGACGTTGCATTACTGTCAGTGATAACTAGTGGGATAAATTGAAGGTTGGTACTATTTATATTAACCTCTTGTTTTGGACATGAAATAAAAAAAAAATAAAAATCCGTAATAATTTCTCAGGCATAACAATAAAATTTAGAGAAGCGACAGGAAAGAAATATGCGTAGATTGTCGGTTAAATAATGTGTTTTAAAAACCTCGACCTTGACACGCGCTTTTTGTATAATGTACGAATGATATCAAGACTTACATATTTGAATATTATTAATATTTTCTGAACTTTATGTTCGTGGTGGGTGCGATAACGATTTTTTGTGATTTATGCAAAAGCATCAGCACTTTAAATTTTTTATAATAAACATTGTAAATACGTATTATGTGTATGTACCGGGTAACGACATTAACTATAGGAAATACATGCTAAATGGTAAGTTTTGTTTTGCTTAATCATTGATACGAAATACAAGTACCTCGTCAATGTTTTTTTAAAACCAATGAGGTATAGGTACAACCTTTTTATTTTGGCACATGCCTTTCAAAGCTATTCTTTATCATGACATGCTGTTTTCAATCGGGAGTCTCCTAAACTGCCCTCGTCTGATTTACTTTTGGTTAAAATCTATAGGTTTCGAGATATTAAGAAGACACCCCTATTTCTTATAATATTTTAAAAAGGTAAATATCTGAACAATATAATAGAAGTTTAACGAAAGATCTGCAGCAGATGGCCAATAAAAGGAGCCAACATTACTCTTGGCAGGAAGCTACAATACAAATAATACATATGTCTATAATGTAGATAATTTTATGTGGCTTATGTATGATTTTTTCAATGATCATACATGTGACTGTCTAGTTCATGTATTGACCAGAACGTAACCATATAGCTAAAATTGTTAAAAATTATTGTAGCTGGATGTAAAAGACATGATTGACAAACAGGAATTAAATAATCGAAACCGAGTAATAAAAATAAATAACACTAATTCATTATGTATTTTCAGCTGTTTCATTAACATACAAATGACATAAAATCCAATGCGTTGCGGTTCCTATATGTGAACATTTACATACTAAGGTCGAGACGTATGTATATAAAATCAAGGTTGCAGTTTTTTCGATCTATTGAGGTGGATAACCTTTTCGACGTGAATGACGAAAAAAAAATTATTTACTAAAGAAAATAAAAAATTATGGATCCCGATAAGGTGTGTAATTTAAAAATTAAGAGTCGAATCCTTACAAGGATTTGCGTTATACATTAATTAATACATAATTTGGTAAATCAAATACTTACACTTTTTCCGGCCTCAAAGGTTTTAACAGTAAATAAAATATGATTGGATAAGCAGTATTTGTGTACCTAAGGTTTAGTGTGAGTATGTGAGAAATCACAAATTTAGAACATTAAGATTCAAGTATGAATTTTAATCAAATATAATACATCAGGCGCCTATGCGTATGATCTATATTAAACAAATAGTTTAAAAAATAAATACATAAATCTCTGAACATTTTCTGTGTGCTACGAGATAATTGCATTTGACTCGATAGAGAATGGTTTATTCGTTTTGATTGCACTCTGCTTTATAAAAATTATTTGAAAATAATTTTTTCTACTCCCACATGCAAATTTGCTTTTTCCTTTACACTAAAGTGACTGGAAAAGTGGGCTATTCCAGTAACCTGAACGGATATTATTTCATATCCACCCTGGTTAGGATATGAAACTGACCAATTACAGAAGTGAGGTTAAGAATATTATGGAAATATGTCAGATAAAATTAGTTTTTTTTAATTTAAATTTAAACATTTATCCCAGAGTCTATGCATACACGATTTTTTCCTAAAGAGTACACGAAATGGTGCTAAATTGAAAGTATAATATCAAAATATATTTTTACCCAACTATTGTTTTCTGACCGAACTAAAAACTTGTGCACAGATGATTCACTTTCTTATTTCAAAAATCTTAAGTTTTCCACTTATTTCTAGATAATTACTATAAGATTTATTGCATAAATTTATTGAATTAAATATAACTTGCCTTGTTGGTTATTTGCGATGACGGGCTCCAATCCCAATAGACTTTAAAACTTTTATTGTATTTTATTATCTTTCTCACAAGTTGACGGTCAAATAATGACAAGTTATAATACCCGAGTTTTTTAAAAGTATCGAATAATGGTTCCCCTATTAATTTTAGAAAGAAATCTTATTGAGATTTATTGAATATCACTATAGGTGTTCTGACCTAGAAAAATGTTTAGCAGGTAAAGGGTGAATTGTTTCTGCAAATCTGTAATATAATTTTTTTAACTCGTATCACTGAACCATTTGTTTTAGCAATAACGTCTTACATCGATATTTTACATTGTCAAAATAACATTGACGGATAAGTATCACTGATACAGGGTAAAAGTAATAAATTAAAAAGATGCAAAGGACATAATCATAACTAAATTAGTTACTTGACCAAAATAGTTAATTTTTATTTTTTTGTGTACGGTTCTTGGTCTTTAAATCTTTATAATAAATTTCACCAGAATAATTGGGGAAGTCAATATTTAATTATCTTCAAAAATTGTATGAGATGTCCCGCCTAACGATGCAACAACACCCTTTTAATCCTTCTGCGGTGTACCCGCACTAACATCAGAGATCTGATGAAGGTTGGTTTTACGGTATCACAACGGACTTAATAGGACTACGTGAGTGTGTGGTCTGAACCAAAGGTCTGCCACTCTTACCTAACCTAACCATACACCCTTTATAAAATAATAAGATTTAATTATAATAATAATTACATCGCCGAGTTAAGTCGGTAAAATAGTTATTTATTATACAAGGGAAAAAAGCATTAGATTTTAGCTCGAGGTTGCGAGAGCTAAAATCTAATATTTTTCCCGTGTATAATACACTATTTTTTTCTGTGACGGGAAAAACGACGATATTATTACAATATATTAAAGTCAGAAAAGTATCGATGTGAAATTTGACTTTTTAAACTAGTAGGTAGGCTGTTTTACTTATAGCGACAATTGGATCTGCGTTTCTAAGGAAACCTTTAAAATAATCAAATATCTGTCAATTTAATTCCGTGATTTAATATAAAAAGTAAGAAGTTTAGTGGTTATTTAGTAGTTATTTTAAATAATATAAAGTTTAAAATGTCTGATTCTAAGTTTTCTCTGACTCCACCGGAATTAGTAGAAGCAGCGAAAGTAGCGTCACAAAAATTATTGCCAGCTAAATCGCGCAAAATTTACGAAAACGCGTTTTCAAGATTTATGGAATGGAAGATGGAAAAGACATGCAGTTCTTTGTCAGAGACGGTGTTATTGACCTATTTTTCGGAACTGACACAACAACAAAAGCCATCAACAGTGTGGTCGAATTATTCAATGATTAAAAGTATGTTACAATCCAATAATAATGTAGACATTTCAAAATATTTCAAACTAATTACATTTCTAAAACAAAATGAGAAAGGTTACACGCCCAAGAAAGCTGTGATTTTTACGAGTACAAATATTAGTGATTTTTTAAATAATGCTCCCGATGAAGTTTATTTAATGGCCAAGGTTGTTGTTTTACTTGCGATTGCAGGAGCTTGTCGAATATGCGAAATCAGCCAGGTAACATTAAATGATATTGAAGATTTGGGAACGTTATTAATTGTGAAAATTAAGCAAACAAAGAATGATGTCAACAGGAGATTTGTAGTTACTGAAAAATATATTAAATTTTACCGAATGTACATAGTCCTTCGTCCAACAGCAGCAAAGGATCGCCGCCTATTTTATGCATATCACAATGGAAAATGTATTAATCAAGTTGTGGGTAAAAATCAGTTTTATAAGGTACCCCAAACAGTAGCTAATTTTCTTCAACTTGAAAATGTTACCTTATACACGGGTTATTCATTTCAAAGATCGTCTGCTACACTTTTGGTTGAATCTGGGGAAGGCTTGTTGACACTCAAGAAACATGGCGGTTGGAAGTCATCAACGGTCGCTAAAGGGTATGTTGATGAATCGGTAGCACACAGGACAGAAATAGCTAATAAAGTGTTTAGAACCTGTGGCAGTGCTGAAAGAACACCCGATTTGCGACCAGGTACAATTTCAACACGAGAAAATTCAACTGTACCGAATAGTAAAATGAACAGGTCATGTATGCAATGCACATTTAATAATTGTACTTTTTAATTTAAAGAAAATGTAACTTTTTGTATAATAAAATATTCTAAAATTAAATATCTACCTTTACTTATGTGTGTATATTATATCCGGGAAAAAAGTGATTACTTTTTTCCCGGGGAAAAAAGCAATCACATCACTTTTTTCCCGGGGAAAAAAGTAATTTCACAAAAAGTGACATTTTATTACCTGTCAACAGAGATAAAATGTCAAACTTTTTTCCCGTCACAGAAAAAAAGTTATTACTACATCTGGCTGAGCTTTTTTTACCCGGGTGGAAAGTAAGTTAAAAAAAATACACTTTTTAAAAAGTCAAAAATGTCAACACTACATAATATATTGTTACAAGTAACAATAATTTTAACAAATTTCTTAAGGTATACCTACAATTTTACCACTATTAAGAATGGTCTACTTTTTAAAACTTGAGGCATTTCTTTTTTATAGTTCATTTGCTTTTTCTGTTCTATAATAAAAATAAAGACGTCTTCGTAATTTTGATGTATTTTATAATTTCTTGTCTTGTTTTTGCACTACCTAACTTGTCTTGGGCAAAGATAATCATCTATTATAAAACATATTCAAGGGTATTTAATATTGATGTTATTTATACCAATTAACTTTATGGAAATCGTATCAGCAAAAAGATCTACAAAGTCCGTAGCGTGTTGCCGTTTTCGGTCTGTAGGATCCAAGTCCGTTGTGTAAGGGTGTTTAACCTGTAAAAAAAGTCTTGATTAGCCTACGGTAACTAAGAGTTCTATAATGAGACTTTTTGCAAATCCGAAATATTTAATATAATGGGAAACATTGCTTTGAATTCGCCCTTTGTATATTTTTGTTATTACCATGTTTGCAAAAAATCTTTTGTTTTACGAATATTTCTAAACTAAAGATTTTCTTGAGGGTAGATTTTGAATCTAAAGATTTTTTTCTATACCTGGTCTACTATAAATTATTTTTTAGTAAATGTTCCTAGTAAATAATGAAACATTCTGTTTTTTTAGCGCACTGGTTCACCAGGTTAAAAAATTTGCATTTAAAGTTTTAAAAATTGAAAGCCATTAATATTCTAATTTATTTAAGGTGTGTTACCAGGTTATAATAAATTTTAGTGCCGTCCTTGAGTTTGTACGTGTCTGTGCGAAAAGTTAAAAACATTTTAAATACCTACTATAATTTTTTATTCTGAAATATCGTTATTTATGTTTTATTTGTAGGATATTACCTACATGTTTCTCTGAAGGTCACCTCAAAGTATAGCGCGTGTAAGATATAAGTCAATGGCCTGAAATTCTCGATTTGTATACAGGACATTCCCCAAATATATTAATATGTAAAGTGAATTTCTAAACTAATATACATAGGAAAACAAAGCTTTTTAACTGGCTTAGCGTGTACTCAGGCAAGTTTAAATAAATAATAATTTTATGCGTAAAAACATAATCTACGTAGAGTTCTATTTATAAGTTCGCTCATCCATTTTTTTAAAATAACTACCTAGTTATTTTTACTTCTACGTTAAAAGAATGCAGGAATTAAACGATAACATTTGCGTAGATATACCGAACACATTTTGGCAAGTTAAATCCTATAAAATAATAATATTAGTATTATATTATATTTCCGACAAAACCTTGAGGCCGAAAGTTTGGCCCATGACCGTAGATTTAAATCAATGTTCAATGATGTGGAACTTTCCGGGCTTGTGCTGTTAATGATATTACAGCGATATATCTAGAATTTTTTTATTATATTTATAAGACAAAATTATTGGTTATCAAAAAGGTAAGTCTATAAATATTTAAAAAAAAGTAAATGACATCATACTCATGGCGATAGCCAAACAAATCTTTAAGGCATTTTTACATTGGGTGCAATTGCAAGAAAAAATTGCCTGAAAGCATGCGCTTTGTCGACGTTTTAAACAGCTAATGCAGGTTTTAAATGGGAAAGCGAATGAATTATTTCCAAATCGAAATGGAATATGTAAATTACAATTTTTTTGTTCTAGTACAGAATGTATATTGTCCTATAACTAAATTTTTATATTACCAGGGCCTGAAGATGAACAATTGAACACTCTTAAATCTTATTCTATATGGAGTTGCCTGTATGTAATGTATGCAGTGAACGGCAGTAGAGTTTTGGACTTGCATTGTCTTTATTTGTTTAAGGCCTTTTTTACATTGGGTGCAATTGCAAGAAAAATGGCCTGGAAGCATGCGCTTCGACGACGTTTTAATTAGCTGATGCACGTTTTCCCATTTAAAACCTGCATTAGCTGTTTACAACGTCGACAAAGCGCATGCTTTCAGGCAAGTTTTTCTTGCAATTGCACCCAATGTAAAAAGGCCTTTAGAATCAAACTCTAATTCTAAACAAATAAAGACAATGCAAGTTCAAAACTCTACTGCCGTTCAAAAAACGTCATTGTATCCAAGCTTAAGAGCGTTTTCACAGGGCACCATATATCGCGCGCGACAAATGGTCGCAATATTGCTTTTACACCAAATTATGTGTTTTCTAATGAGCCATTTTCACACACAAGCGATATTAGAGAACACATAATTTGGTGTAAAGCAATATTGCGACCATTTATCGCGCGCGATATATGGTGTCGTGTGAAAACGCTCTTAAACAGACACAAAGAGCGTTTTCACACGGCACCATATATCGCGCGCGACAAATGGTCGCAATATTGCTTTTACACCAAATTATGTGTTTTCTAATGAGCCATTTTCACAC
Organism: Polydrusus cervinus; assembly: GCA_935413205.1. NCBI lineage: Eukaryota > Metazoa > Arthropoda > Insecta > Coleoptera > Curculionidae > Polydrusus > Polydrusus cervinus. Next base: position 53,381,426 of record OW284516.1, on the reverse strand, counting down.
ACAAGCGATATTAGAGAACACATAATTTGGTGAAAACGCTCTAAGAGCGTTTTCACACGGCACCATATATCGCGCGTGACAAATGGTCGCGATATTGCTTTTACACCAAATTATGTATTTTCTAATGAGCCATTTTCACACACAAGCAATATTAGAGAACACATAATTTGGTGTAAAGCAATATTGCGACCATTTATCGCGCGCGATATATGGTGCCGTGTGAAAACGCTCTAATGTATGCAGTATGCCACACTTTTTCGAAGTTTTCTTTTCTGCTTGGTAAAAAACAAATTAGGTGGATTTCTTATCATACATTTAGAGCGTTTTCACACGGCACCATATATCGCGCGCGATAAATGGTCGCAATATTGCTTTACACCAAATTATGTGTTCTCTAATATCGCTTGTGTGTGAAAATGGCTCATTAAAAAACACATAATTTGGTGTAAAAGCAATATTGCGACCATTTGTCGCGCGCTATATATGGTGCCGTGTGAAAACGCTCTTATAGTAAACTAAAACCTGGACTGAAACATATTGTTCAATAAGGAATAGAAAGAAACATTTTTTTATCCTACAATTCTCAACATAAAAAAATAGATAGGTATAGTTTTTATGAATGTATCACGATGGCGGCTCAAGTTACACCAGTGACACGGCCAATCAAAAAAGCAACATTTTACCATCCTGCCACCTCCTTAAGGAGTTCACTTGTTAGTAAGGTCTCGTTAAATATTACATAATCAATTTGGCAACACCGTGAAAAAGCTTACGCGTTTTTCTCGCATCAGATCAAGGTCGGCAGCGGCATGTCTCTGTTGTAAACTTTTCTTCCTGTTGATCTTCCTTTCTCTCTTTTTCACACATTGCAGGTGTTGTGTGTCCTTGTTAGTTCGACGCGACGCGACGGGTCCAGTTAAGGTAATTTTATCAAGAACCATCGCGAAGACTGATTAATTTCTGTGTTTGTTTTTATTTGGTTATTGACGATTGGCCGAATGGATGAATGAATGTGAGGTGTGTTGTTTATTTGTGCATGTATTATTGGTCATTTATTTTTAAATTCCACTAAACTTTTTTTTGTTAGCAGTTTCTTGATTAGTATATTTTTTGGATAATAAACTTTTATTATAGAAAGCATTACTGTTTAAAAATATTGACAGCTAAGTTCGTGTTGGTACAAACCTTAATATCTTCTCAATCCATATGTACAGTGAAAGTTTCACTGTAATTAATTTAAAAAAAAAGTTAATTTATTTCCCAAAGCGTAGTCCTAGTCTAGACAGATGTAAGTCCAGACTCTCGTCACAGTCGAGCCTCCCACGTCAATGTTGCCAAATTATTTTTAATTATGACTTCATTTTGTTTAAAGGGTTTTAAATTGAGGTGCCACTTAATCTTCTTAAACTATATTGTCATGTATTAAAATAGTCAAATAAGTACTATAAAAAATCCATCATAATGATATTATAAGGGTGAGCAAGTTCGATCACCTAAATTAAAACCCCACGAGAGGACTGTCTTGGTAGGATCACGTTTATTAGAAACAATCAGGCACGTAGCCAGGATTTCTTCTCGGGAGGGGCCCATTGAAATCGTGCCGAAGGCGTATAGAAAAGCCCCGCAGGCGAAATTTTTTGGGTACCACGCCCTTTGTTGAATCATGCTGCTTGCAACACAAAATCCTCAAGAAAAGCACAAAAACAAACCCGGTAATAATTGAGGTGCTTTATAGGTATGGGGGGGGGGGGGGGTCATTTTTTATTTGGGTAGTGCCCACTCAAAAACCATCGGGCCCACTTGTGCCCACCCATACCAAAAATCCTGGCGCCGTCACTGAATGAGAGTCTTGATAAACGAATGAATAAAGGTCAAATTTCAAGGAATGATGGTCGGACTGATGTATATTATCATAAGAAACAAGACTGATGCGAGAATGACGAAGGATTGATATCGTGTCGACTGATAGTGTACGGTCTCCAATTTATTTTGAAGGAGACCGTACACTATCACATCAGTCCTGAATGATATCAATCCTTCGTCATTCTCGCATCAGTCTTGTTTCTTATGAGAATTTACATCAGTCCGATCATTTCTTGAAATTTGGCGTTACAGATCAGAATTACTGTAATTTCTTTATCAAGACTGTCTGTGTACTGTCTGCAATAATATGATTTAATTTTTTGCTGTTTCACTTGAAATTGGTACATATCACCGGCTTATTTGTATCACACGCCAAGGACTTGAAGCAATTTTGTCATTTTAAACAATAATTTAGTTTGGCAACTCCGCAACGCCCATTCTTCTCTCACCGTATTTGGCAGGTTTTCGAAGGTCGTAGACGTAGTTGGCGCCATTTTGAAAATCGATCCCGCCGTGTCCTTGGTTCGGCGGGAAAACCGGGGGATGAGAAAAACCGTCCGATCGACGCGACGTCTCAACATGGATGAACGTGTTATGAGCTATTTGGCGGGAATGAAATATTAGGCGAGATGCCACGTGTTGAATTTTGCGATTTCAGAATTACACATGAAAAATTAGACTTTATATTAAACTCAATTATTTGAAAAACTTTAAAATATTGTTCGCCTTGCCCTTACAAATTTTTTAAATATTATATTATCAATTAATCAAAAAAGTAAAAATCATTAATCATTGTTACATTATTTGCGCATGCTCAACAATTAAGTAAATGTATGTTTCTGCTGTCCACTTTAAAGGGGTAAATAGTAGAAATACACCAAGGTCTTGTAAATTGTTGGAAAATGCCAATATAATCATAATAAACTCTTAATCAAAGGATTTCATCAAATCTTTCTTTATATTATGATGTTGTTTTAGTTTTTAATTTAAAAAAGTGTAGCACAAAATAACACAATGCAGGTCTCGTTTCACTGGTACGTCTTTTATGAGGTAATTATACATTTTTTAACAATGAAACATGAATAATTATTGTATTTGATAGCAATTACAGATTAAAGTTGTTAAAAAAAATTTTATTCGTTTTTTGGAATTTATTGTGCAATATTCCACATATTTTGATATAAAAAAGTAATACTTACATTTATTGCGTTTCTTTTTTGTTGTAATAATTTCCAGCGTTTAAAGACATAAAAAGAAAAACCACCACCTACCACGATTAGGGTTTCCAGGTCTTTCAGGGACTTGTTGGACCAGGTAGATGCCGGCTAAGCTGTTTGATATCGGCAACCTTTATAAATGAATTTTCGATTGTCTCTTCTATACCGGCTGTTATGAAATTAAATGCAATTTTTTCGCATCATGATTATTCCCTAAACCTAAAGAAGCTATTACAAATATTTACTATATGCCGATTTTTGCCCAATAATATATAATATGCAGTGAGAGCGTTAGTGGGCATAAATTTAGTTAAAATTCAATGTTTCTTTTCTAAAATGGCCCGGACATTTTTTTTGCGATTTTTTTTTGGGTAGGTACTTGTTTTCTTTCACTTAACAACAATTTTTCAAACTACAATTTAATCGAATAACTTTTTGCGAGACTCTTTGACTTTGGACAAAATTGCAAGACAACCCAGCTTATTTAGAATAATGTTCATGATTTGTTAGAGAAAAAAGTACTTTTAAGGCCATAGACAGTAAAAAATGTTGTGGTTACGGGAGAAGTTTTGGTGGAAGACGCCGTAGGTGAAAATTTTACGGAGCCACGCCCAAAGTTCTTTAAGAAATCAACTACTATCTAATTTCATAAATTACATTTGATTGTTTGCATACAGGGTGTTTCATTAATGTTGGCCATCGCCCATATCTCGAAAACTACTGGGCATAGAAACTCGGTAGGAAAAAATCATGAATAAAGTTGCCATAAGAAAATCCTGGAAATTTCCGCTTTTCGCCGCAAGGGGACACAATTGAAAATTAAAATTCTAAATTTCTCTTAAAATTCCTACATTAAGGTATAGTAACATCTTTAGAAAGCTTAGACAATTCTATACATCACTTTGGGATCAGACTCATTGGCGTACCGACCTTGATTAGAGTAGGAGAAGCTGTTGAAAGTGTAATCATTTAAAAAGACTTATCCTATTTTAGTAAACTTAAGCTGAATAAAGGTCAGAAGTTGGAAACCAGTTCTGGCACCTTTTTTCACTTAAAATATGAATGATTAACAATTAGTTAGTTGATACCTTTAACCACTTACCCCTTCAATTGTAAAGTGAATTATTAGTGTTTGTATGGAATTCTATAACGTAAATTTCACAACATTTTATGTTAAAAATATCCAATATAAAATTGTACGTATACGGGGCAGTGGCGTTGCTAGGATTTTTGGCCCGACAGCAAAATTTCGTAGTAACAAGCTGTAAAGAAGGTTCCTTATTTTATTCTCTATTCTCCAGGTCCGGAACCCCCTGATATTCGGGGTTCCATCGCCTTGCGACCACTTGCCCTATGAAAGTTACGCCTCTGATACGAGGTACGATTTATAATATATTTTGTCATGTCGCCTCGATGACATTTTTTTTTTAGACGTTACTTTAGATAATAAGGAAGTTTTGTTCCCCGCTTATGGCGTAATGGAGCTTGGCGGGCGACGGCGACCTTTTTTTTTTTAGAAGTCACTTTCAATTTAAGTAGTGCCCACCCCAAAATCATCGGGCCCACTTGTGCCCACCCATCCCAAAAATCCTGGCGCCGCTGCTGCATGTTGCCTCTCTTTTACGTGCACGCATTTTTTATGAATAATATAACCATTAAGTTACTTGAATTTTTTTCTGTGTAGTTGATCTACCGCCAAACTATGTCTAATTCTTTTTCAAATTATTAGCAAGTATACGCTTTAGTTACTGCACTAATTATAAACTTGAAAATATAATTAGATAGAGGTATATCGACTCGCTGGCATCAGCGGTAAACGACCTGGGCCTGGCTAGACAAAATACAAAATAATATACAAAAATTGGAGTCGCGCGTCGTTGCCAAGATCATTGAAATAAGTATTCGTTATATTATTCATTTCTTTCCACAATGTTTAAATGGGTTATTGGTGCAATGATTGATGATATTATCTATTCTTTTAAGAGTGTTTGTCATTTTGACACATGATTGACGCCGGTTGTTAGGTGTTTTAGTTAGCAATTTTGGATGAGGAAGATGGAGCCACAATTCAAAGTAATAGGAAATGAAAAAGTATTTTGCAAATTTAATTGAAAAATATATTTAAAAAATTCTGAATATGTTTCGGGGGAGATTATTCTACTTTCAATGTGCTGATGATTAGGGTTATCTAATAATAAGTAATAATAATAAAATAATTAAGAGATAAGAAAACCGCGGTTGTGGCTCAGAGGTAGAGCTACTGGCATTCAGCCGCGGCGACCCAGGTTCGATTCCCGGAGTGGGCATACGTACAATAAAAAAAATATGTCCGGAATTCAGTGGATTTAAGAATGCAGGAAAGAGTGTAACATGTATCATCTCCCAACCCACCCCATTCACGCCGGTAACCAGGCCGGATGAGATCGGACATCTCGTGGGGTGCGGAAGAAGGTACACACTCCCCAATCGCTAGGTCATGCAACGGCAAGAAACTAAGGGTTGATAGCCCTTGGGGGGTGTCGCATTACTGAGGATCGTCGTTCGGAACCCACGTTAAACTGTAGGTTCCCTCGGGAATGGCCCTGGCAGCGAACGAAGAGGAAAAAAGCCTAATTCGAGAGAAGGGCAGAACGGCAAGGCAAGAGATAAGAAAAGAATTATTATTCTTCTGCAGAGTTTTAATGTCATGAAATACGTTCGAGGCTGGGAGATGAAACTTTAGACGCACTAATATTTTAGCGGTATTTTTTAAAAAATTTATAAACCTAATACCTTTTGGTTGTTATCTACAACACACTTCTTTAGGAGTTTTTTTTGTGTTTTAAATTGATATAAATAAAAAAAATTTCGGTACATCTAATCCCAGGATTAAGAAAACCTTTCAGGATTGACATCCCAGGTACATTAGGATCTTTAGCATGTCTAGTATTATAGTTAATTTCTGGTCGCACAGAAAAATAAATATTGAAGTGTCTATTTATTACATTATGAATGAAGGAAATTACCCCCAAAACATGTTCACAATCGATTCTTAAATTAAATTCGTGGAGACGATTCAGAGTTTTTCACTTCCTATTATTTGCTCCAGTTGAAATATAAAAACAATCAAAAGTGTTTGCAGTTTATTGCATTACTTTGTTACGTGTCTCTAGTGTTGTCAATATTGTAGTTCGGATTATAGTAACTCTTATTTCTGTAAAATGTACAGTGAAGTAATTAATGCAGTAATATGAAGTAATTATATGCAGGAAAAAATTGGTTTTTAAATCCCAGATAATATTGACGTTAATATAATTCTAAGAAACATTAAATAAATATTTGGTTCATTAACATGGGCGAATTCTAAATTAGGAGTACGACCAGTGAAAACGCAATCATAATCTGTAAGAAGTTAATAACATTCTTGCACTCTGGGGACATCCCGTATACGAACATTGGGGCTTCGCCTAAATAGATTGGTCTATTACCTTGTCTTCACTGGTATATTATTTCCTAGTTTCAAAATTAGACTTGAAATTATTTGGGTTTTGTGAACGGGTGTTTGACCTATTAAATATTTTGGGACAGTTAAGCTACTAAAAACCTCGAGCCAAGGTTTGTTAATGAGTTGTCTACGCACAGGCAATGTATCGGAAAATAGGTAACACTAATTACTAGGATGGGACATTTCATTTATTAGTCTGGAATTAGAATTTTGACAAAAATTATACGTATTTAGGATAGCCTGCGTCTTAAGTATTATTATAAGTTCCAAAAAAAAAGCCATTAAAAAAGTTAACTTAAAACGACCCGGGTCGAATTTAGACGATCAAAGGAAAAACATCTAATTTTGTACTAGTTTCAAACAAAAATTTGTCGATGAAAATTATCATGTATTTTATTAGCTGGTAAAATTGCCTAACACAGTAAAGTAGATAAGTATATGGTGTTCTTGTTTATTTAATTTCTCGGTTGACATATCATCACATCATATGAGACTGACGAAATATTTCAAAATTAGGATTCCTAAATGACATCCATAAAATTCTCTTAATCAACGTATAAATTAGATAGCGGAAAATTTTCTCGAAACGTTTTATATTTTAGACCAAGTTAAAGTCATTGCCCTCCTTTTTCTAATAAACTTTATTACACAAACACGCAAGCTAAAATGTAGTAGAAAGTGGAAAGAATTATCTTTTTTTTTCTAATATTTTGAGGGTTCTAGTTCGAAATCATGTTACAAATATTATTTAAAAGTGATTCCATAGAAACTGTCACGATTAATGAGATCCAAAGAACTTATTTTTAAATGCTCGTCAGTAGGGTCAGGAATTTTTTTATATTGCTAACTAGGTATGTAGTTTTGCCTACAAGCAAATTATTCCGAATTTTACCTCTTCGTTCGCTGCCAGGGCCATTCCCGTGGGTTCCGAACCACGATCCTTAGTCATGCGACACCCCCCCAAGGGCTATCAACCCTTAGTTTCTTGCCGTTGCATGACCTACCGATTGGGGAGTGTGTACCTTCTTCCGCACCCCACGAGATGTCCGATCTCATCCCCTGGTTACCGACGTGAGTGGGATGGGTTGGGAGATGATACATTTTACACTCTTTCCTGCATTCTTAAACCTACTAAATCTCGGACATACTTTTTTTTATTATGCGTATGCCCCCTCCGGGAATCGAATGAACGATTTTTAATTTTTTAAATTTATTAAATTAAATGACAAAAAATCTTCATAAATCACCTGCGCCGTTAAGATGATATCCGGCGGTACATTTTATTATGCAAACTTTGGTTACGTTTTCATTTATTGCGCATGTCTTTTTTTTCCAAATGTATACTTTAAAGATCCCAAGGATTAACTATAGCTGTAAGGAATGGTGTTTCGTAAGGAATATTGAAGAACCCAGTTTCTAAGTATCCTATTATTTTCTTTTTCCTGAAACAATATAGCTATTGAAAAAAGAGATTTGCCCAGAGCCGTTTAATAGTTATTGGCCTACCTGCGAAAGGGTCTAACAATCTGCTCTGGCGCCCATCTGCTCCTTCTGAGAATAATTGCTGACCAAAAAGATGCCGAACAGTAGATTAGGTATATAACTAAAGAACCCAAACTTTTAAGCTGGTTCAGGAAAATGTTGCGTGCAAATTGTTAAAAATTCGCGTCGATTTAGGATGGTGTAACATGGGTAAGAATTATTATAAATTGTTTGAAGTTAACATTGTAGCATTATTTTTTCCTTAGCTCTTTATTCGTATAAAGTTTTACGAAAACGAATGTTCTATAGTACTTTGGGTACAACCTTTTTTAATTTTGCCTAAGGTAGAAATTTAAGGAGTGGAATTTACCTGTTTATGAAATTTTGTCCTACTGTTTATGTTTATGGCTTGTGCTTTCAATGCATCCTTTAGTGTACCATCAACTATAGAATGATATTTGACTAATAATAGTCACAAACTGTATAGGAGGTTTAATTATCCTCGATTTCATTTTAAGTAATTTTTTCATGTAGTTTTCAATCCATTAATTATTTATTACAAAAGCTGACTTTCATAAATCTGGCACCACCTTTAGTTTCTCCAGTGGCAACGCTGTGTATGCACTGTGGCGCACTACTTAGTGGCCGTCGCTGGGCAAAAAAATTATCCTGGTCCAAGTGACCTCTAAAAAAAGGTCCCTGGTGTGCTAAAACCTTGATCCCTTATCAAAGTGACTTGGCGTCGTCAAATATCGAACATCGATAAACCTCGTCCATCACTAATTTAATTGGCAGTTGCGCCAAGAATGTCGTCATCTTGGAACAAAAAAATAACCTTTTCGTGTCTTCTTGTTCGTGTGTTATGTAAAAACGTGTTTGTATTCCCTCTAGTTGTCATCGTAAAACGCGGGGTTGTGATTTTCTTCTTGGAGTAACACCTTCTTTTGAAAAAAATTGGATAGGTAAAGTAACGGTATAGTGATCAAACCTCTTATAATAAATAATAAACAAAATGAAAATATTTTCGGGCAGTCTGGAAGTTCACGTGTATGGTGCTTTGAGACGGTTCAACCCGCGAACTTTTTGGGGAATGGGGATCCCTTTATAAGGGCACTATCGAACTTCGTTGTGGATTCCCATAGTCTGTCCTGTCGTAGGTCAACAGTGCGGGTATGTCGGACGCCAGCTTTAAAATTTGGCGTTGTTGTCAGATATGTTAATATTTAATTAAATCGACGAAGTGTATGATCTCGACATATTAAAATATCTTAATTTTTTGAACTACATACTTAATTGGTAGTTTGACAAGTTATTAGTTATATTATTATCCTTTAGACATTTTAAATCTATTCGAGACCTAGCGTAAAATACTAATAAATTGCGTCATGTGACATTATGGATTTAACATTTTTTGGACTGCATTTAGCACATAGATATTTTAAAATCATGTGTTTCAAGGTTTCGGTAATAAAAAAAGTAGCATAGAAGTGCTTATCAATAAATGGTTGTATAAAACTAGTAATAATACGCTGCACATAGTATCTCTAAAAAATTAAAGGAATCACCCTAATATACACTTTAACATGCATTTAGATAGAGACTACAACTAAAGTGATTTTTTAAAATATGGTTTGTTTCCACGAAATCATGACAGAAGATCCAGGTTTTGTCAATATTAAAAAGAAACGATAATAACTGTATGTATTCTCTCTCGCTGATGATTTTTCCGTCCTAAAACGTTTTACTGTCTCTCACGAAAATCTCTGGCACACACTTTTTATTTTCTCATGATCTAATCACGCGTTTATTGAACCCAAATTGGTAGGTTTACATTTTGGGTTTTGGCACACCATCGCTAATTTTTTTTTAGTTTGATGCTTTTAATGAGTAACCAGGGAGGTGTTAATAACATCAATTTTAAATTTACGTTATCCGAACAATGACCATATTATTATTAGTAGCATTAGAGGAAATCTCCAAACCTAACGACAATGTGTAATGTATGTCTATTTCAATACTAAGTTAGCTAAGATTTGCTAAACAACTAATTTTTCTACTGTGTGATGTTAAAAAAACCAATGATGCATTCGCCATTTAATTTTTTTATCAATATTTCTTATCCTTTTCGCTTTATTCAAAAAGGGGCCAAATACCCGTCTTTGAATAGCAATTACCTAAAGGTTTGAACTAAAGACATTTTGATTAATTAATTAATAAAAGCAACAAATTAAATCTTGTGAAATTTGTCCATTTTTCTTTTTCTGCTTTTATTTATTACCATATAAATTCAAACTTGTTTAACTTTAAATTCTAGGTAATTGTGCTTCAAATATGGGTATGTATTTGGTCGACTTTTGGATAAATGGAAAAAGTAATGAATTATTGATAAAAAAAAGGAAATTGTGAATGCGTCACTAGAAAAATATTTTTAAATAAAAAATCTCAGAAATTTCTATAACAAACATTTGATTTTTATGTTTATATTATAATATTTATTATGTTCTACGGAGTTGATAAATTAAAACCCTAATTAAAATGCTGAATAAAATAAATCTAGATGAATCAATTATAGCTAATAGAACTAACTATTCAATAAGTTTACAAAAGTCAAGGTTTTAATCCACGTGCCAGAATTTGCAACATTTTTACGACTTGCCCAGACTGCATACCAGACTTGAATATTTTAGATAACGGTGTTATTCAATTCCGGATACCACTTGAAAGGTTAATTTATTTGCAGCCAATATATAAAAATATCGTACGGTCACTTTTATGCAGTTAGCGCCACTGCGTTTCATTCCCCAATTCAAAAAATTACTAGATATAACTTAATATCCATAAAATGTATTTTAAATTCGAGCAAGAAGTCTTATTTTCGTGCAATTTTTTGTAATAAATACAGATCGGTCGTGATGGAAAACAAAAAAAATACACTACACACAAAAATATTTACTGGCTTATATTTGTTACATTTTTTTTAACGTACTACATTTTCAGTTTACTATTAAGACGCGCTTTTGATTGCTCTTCATTTGCCATGAAAAACATGCGCTAAACTACTGGATAAGAACGAGTTTTTGCAAACAGTTTTTCAATATACCGACGAAAGTAATTGCAAAAAATCTAACCCCCGTATTCGCTAAAGGGATTTAAATTTAGACCAGCTAAGGTCGCTTTACAGTCTTTCGCGCAAGTTGTCTTGCAGCAATTAATATTGTGGCAATAAAAATTTCACTCGCTTTACAGCGTGCAATGACTTGGTAAGGTCGTAGATGATGTACCACTTGCCAAATTTTAAAATAAAAAAACATTTGGTTAGGACTTACCGGCGCCTTTTTGTGCATTCATTTTAACATAACAGCATTACAGGACACAAAAGCAAACCAACAAGAACAAAACGTACCCACTATAAGTTGGCTTCAAGCAGCGATGGGAGTACTCGAGAATCAATTCCCAAAAGTACTCACAAATCTACGGACGTGATAATTTTTCTTTTAGAAATTTAAAATTGATGGATTGAGTATTCCCAACCTTATTCATTACTTAATAAAGTAATTAGTTCATAAAAGTACTCGATTCCAAAGTAGGTATTCACATCTTGAAAATAACAAACAGGGGAGGTTAAAAATATGAAAAGCGATCAAAAGTAAAGTACCCTATGCCAAAAATGGAATAACCGCTAATAAGAAAATTTGATTAGAATGAACATCACTGGTTGACAAATACAGAACACATGATGTATATCGAGGTAATATTTTCGATTTTTCATGTTGCAATACTGAACTGAAGTCTTAACAAAAAAAAACACTTTTTATTATTAAATTTAACACTCCGAAATGTTACATATACCTACAACTTTGTCACTATCTATTACTGAAAATCTATTATCGGATTGGACAAAGGGCGTTGGAAAAATTTACCCGCCAATCCTAAGTTATCTAATATATGTTTTAAAACATGTTTTTATTAAAATACTAATACCTGCTGTAAACCCATTAAGATTAATATTATATAAGAATACCCTTCATACAATAATGACCCGACGTCCTTTGACCTTTAGTGGCATTTTTGCAAATTTGTTTAAGGTAGTTAGTATTCAACTGACGAAACTGCACTATGCATGCACTACTCATTACAATACCAACTGACAAACAGGGACAAATACAGGCAGATTTGTGACGAAATGGAAACTGATAAAACGACATTTAACTGGTTATCGGCCAAGCACCGACTTTTGGCGGTATTTAAATTCCTGTTGTGCAATAAATTTTAAAAAAATCTCATCGACCACACTATATGTACTACATATTATATCATTAATAACTGATATTTTCATATTTTAAATTAATATTATGTTATTTACGAAGCTGATGCCCTTCCAGAGTCGCCACTGTTGGATTACCGGCAGATGTTCCTAAAGAAAAATAAATTACCCAACGTCTGTGAAATTTAATTTGCTTTTGAAAAATTCTTGAGATAGGTCTATAACTCTCTACCCTGTACCGAACACTTGGTACGTAATAAAACCATTGTAGGCGGATTTCGTCATTGTACCGGGCCTTTGTCAACTTTTTCCATCGCTCGCAATTGTCATTGATATTATTTGGTACCTGCAAACGGTGGAAGTATAAGAGAAGTGCGAGTACTGTTACAAGACCATAGAAAGTAGATACAATCGAAGAAGGTAAAAAGGTATACACAGTACACCTTCACACTTCCTGTCTTTCTATAGTAGACAGGACGCATCACACCTAGCTGACGTGCATTATTAAACTATGATTAAATATCTTGTCTCTTAATCATAAGTGGTATTTAAAATATCACCTAGTAAGAATGTAATATTAGGTTGACCCAAATAAATTAATAACTATAGTCTATTTATTTCCAACATTACACGTGGACACTCTTCTGAACAGTGTCGTATTAGAAGTTTATATTACTTTACGGCTGTACAATTTTAAACGAGACACAATAAGACAAGAATTTTCTAAATACGACCCTGTTCAAGCCGAGTGTCCACGTCTATATGTTTCAATTTAGTGCCAGTTGGAAATAAATAGACTATAATCGACCGGTTATAAATATTCCAAATTGGTTTAAAGTTGTGCGAACTGTGGTTATCATGGCGTTCTCGATGTTTTAAGAGTAGAAAAGGGATAATGGTTTTCCTTGTCTTTGCGTTGATCGAGAAGGCCATGGTTCAAGCGTTTCCTGTGCCGTGTGACGGAATAATTTAAAAAGAGAACTTTCAAGATTAACCCAGGCTCGACACTCTTGAATATTTTTAATAGTGGACTAAAAACAGATTTTGCTAAATAATTGAGGGACACTTAGCATCGTCGAAATAACTGACAGTTTTATCGATATAATATTCCTTAGTAGACATTTACAATACTATTCGTGTCGCAACTATAAAAGGGTCAATAAACTAAACGGTGCGGCTAGCCAAACGACACACTGTTGCAAAACTGCTCCAGTTTAATCGGGCTCCAGATTAACTAATTTTGCAATCGGCTATGAAAATGGAAAAGTAAATTTACTCGCTGAAAAACGTATCCGTGCATGTGGCATGTTTGTGCGTTTCCTAGTCGTTGGTGTTAATTTCTGGCCGCAAAATATGGTGTATTATTAGATTAAGGAGGAACATGAACCTGTATTCGACCATATAAATGGGTAATAATAAATCCGTGATCATTTATACTCGTTGGTTTATAGGTATATAAATGATTACATCATGGGAATTTCTGGATAATTTTCAACGCCAACGCTAGTATGGAAGATAATTTATTAATTAATTAAAACAACTGTACTTATTTGTCTTATTTTTACTAACTTAGGATGGATCTTTCATCAGATCATATCTATCTTTGTTGCACGATCAGGCGTTTGCATGGTCTTACAGAGATATTACAATATGTCGATACAGACTACTCTAGTCAATAATGTTATGTGCAACATGTATGTCTATATAGATCAGTGGTTCCCAAACTTGTTTCTATAGCGCACCCTTTTGGGAATCAAGAAATGGCCGCGCCTCCCTCGTTGTTCACTGTTTGATAAATATAATTATTTTGTTTCCTTGGATCATCATCATTACCGTATAATACATTATAAAATTACTACATTGTTTGTATTGAAAATCATACTCTAAATTGTAAAAGTAACCCTTTGTAAATTGTGATACCGTGTTAAAAAACTCGTTCAGACCTATTTTATTGACTAATTAAAATGTGCGATCAAAAAGTTGCGATTAGTCGAGAACGAGTACGAAGACGAACCGATTGGAATGTCGTATTGTCAGAGATGGACCCACACGGAGGTCGATCCTCTTAGTGCCTTTCACATTCCGCACTGGGGCGACCGGATAACGGATTTTTAGATGATTTTTGTCCGACTTAAATACACCTTAATCAAATTTTTTTTTTCAAATTCTCTTTATTATATTTTGGGTAACAACGATGTCAGGTGAACTTGTTGAACTTCAATGGGTGCACAAAGATGTTAAACAATAATTAACTAACCAGGCAACTTTGAACATGACTTTCTCACAATCGAAGTGGCCCGGTTAGCTTAATTTACTAATCCGGTCACATTGATTGTGAGTAAATAATTACATTATTGACAACACATACGTGTTTTGAATAATTTTGTATTCTTTCACTATTTTAAAGTTACGTCTGATTATGCTCAGGTACGGGCGAAACATGTAACCTAGTTTTAGTAAAAATATTTTCATGAGACCGCGACTTTATGTTTTTTATTAATTGCATTGAATTAGTTCTCTTAGAGAAAATTGACAGCTTTTTTAAAGGCCTTTTTATATTGATGCAAGTTAATTGAAAACGACCACTTGCAACTTGCATCTAATGTAAAAATACCTTTATATTAACATTAGCTATGAAACCTTAATAACAAACATTTCGTTTATAACTATTCGATTATATATTGAGTTTATCTTATCGTTACTTTTCTCTTGTTTCAGAAGAAGAGGAAGAAATTGATGTCGTCTCGGTATCAGACAAACTTTGCTCGAATGCTAGTCGAATGGCCTTATCATTACCAACGAATCCCTCAACGAGAGACAGACAACAGTTACAAAGACGAGTAGCAACGGCCATTTCAAGAAAACGTATCAACAACGGGTTAAAAACTATATTGCCTGTAAGAAATACTGATACCCCATCTACCTCATCTTCAAGCTCTTCGTCCACAAGAAGTCGTGGTACCAAAAGAGGTAGAGGTACCAGAACTAACGCTGGCTACAAACGAAGAAGAACCAACAACATTGACAATGACAGAGAACCCTCGGACAAACGCCACTTGCATAATGATATGGAAAGGCAGAGGCGAGTGGACCTTCGTATCGCCTTTGAGAATCTTAAAGCTGTGGTTCCGGAGGTATCAGGAACCAAGAAAATCGCTAAGGTAAACATACTTTTGCAAGCTGCCCAGTACTGTTACTATCTTACTGGTGCTAGCATAAACTACAATAAACAAATGGATGAATTGAGGCGGAAACAAGTATGGCTCAGATCTAGGGTATCGCAGCTTCGAAGAAATTTAGCTGCAAGACGTTAAATAATGTAATAATTGAAGGAGTAAGTGGATAAAGGTGTTAACTGACTAAAATATTTTTAGTGAAAAAAAGTGCTAGAACTGGTTTTCAGTTTCTGACCTTTGTTCACGACGACTCTGTGAATTATAATTATTATGCGCAGACTTGTGAAGTGTCAGTTGAAAACCAGTTGTAGCGCTTTTATCCCCTAAAAATATGAATTAAAAATTAATCAGTTAACACCTTTATCCCCTTAACCCTTCAATTTGCGAGTTAATTTTTCTTGTTTTAGTTTTAAGTAGTTGATTTGAATTATTTAATGTTTTGTTTAATTAAATTGAAGGAAAAGCTAGCATTAGGCGTAAGCTCCAAGTTTTTAGTTTCTAGCCACTTATTTTCTTTTTATCGATATTTTAATTTGGAGACCAAATATCGACAAAATGACACGTTACCGATATCATGAATAGCATGTTCGCATTTACCTGTTTTGGTACAATATCTCATCGCCATTCTAACTAACTACTAAATCGCCAGTGGTAGCCAGCATACATATAAAGAAATATAAGAGCTCTCAATATAGACGTATAGTCCTTACAATTACTGGCTGGATTTCGGTATGTCGAACTGAACGCATGACTACACTCATCTCAGTTATGCTCCAGTGCATATAGCTAGTATAAATAGAGCTGTAGTTACTTTACTCTTTTAGTATTCACCTAAAGACGACTGGATACACTTACCAGTTGAAACGTTGTGATGTTAGTCCAAAATTCTTCTACCATTCAAGAAACATCATTATCTCCAATCTTCAAACAAACAATTATTATTTAGGTGATTTCCTATTTTGAAACGGCTTATGTGATGTGTCCATTAGCTAAACGTTAATAACGTTGGTTACCGTTCTAAGTAAATAATTTGTTTATTTATGAAAAACGAAATATAAGTGGCTAGGAATTAAAAAAAGGAAAGCATTGTAACATTTTGTTTGACGAATTTTTCCGTAAATGCCTCTAGATACTATATTATTTTAAAGAAGTGGTTTTACACTTTTTCTAAACAAATTTTACAAGAGATAGCACCTAGAGACGTTTACAGTAAATTAGAAATGTCAGCTAATATCTTATTCTGTAGTTTAGGGAAAGTGATGCCAGATTTTCGAGTTATTTGAGCGTTTTTCCAACAGAAAGTTGTTAATAACTTAAAATTATCAAGATTTTTTTTATGAAAAAAAGTAGCACATTTTATCTTAGCACAGTCTAATGTAGAGTTTTAAAAATATTTAACTTTTACAGTTCGAGTTTAAAAAAATGTCAGTAATTGTTTCGTGTGAAATTCGGGCCCTTATCCCTAAACCTAAATTGTGTATAGATTGGAGCGGCACTTAGAAGACAGAAAACATGTATAGATAAAAATTAGCCGGTTTTTATTTGGAAACCTTTCCACCATGTAGGTAGGTAGAAAATAATGTAATGTGTGGTTTGTTATATTGATTATGTCTATAATTTACTGTGATTTAATAATAATTATTTCAAATATGGGGAAAGAATACTATTTTTCGTTTTCTTATGTTACAACTTGTTAATTCTAGGTTGTAAGATTTTTTATATAGAAATGTTTTAATTTAAATTAGTTTACTTATATTGTTTTAAAAATTTTGTGATTAAATGACATACGATTGTGATATCAGTTTAATAATAAGACTTCTCAGTTAGTGGTTTTTCTTTTGAAACGAATTTTCTTTAATTTACTTATAACAAAATTATATTTCATTATACAATAAAAAAAATTCTAAGATATAGGCTAAATAACTTGTGTTAATTTTTTTTAGAATTGTTCTTTAGATTTGTTTTTTATTAACTATAATTTACACGGGGAGTCAAATAGTTAAAGAAACTAAGAAACACTTCATTTTTGTCCTACTTAATTTTTTACAATTACAAATAAATGAAAACTGTTTTGCATAATAGGATACCTCTAAATTGATTTCAAGTAGATAATTATGCATCTTTATAAATGTTTGAAACTCTAAAATTCCCTTCTACTCCTTATTTACTTTCATGATTTTCGTTCATTTGTTGAACGTTGTGTTGGACAACTTACTGGAAATATGCTGGACACATGCACTCTCGTCCACCGCTTTATATTCATGTTAAGCTATTAAATACTAATAGTGGGGCAAGGGCCTGTCGACATATTAAGCACCGGTTCCCGCAGATCACCGAAGTTGCGGTGTCGAGCGCGGTTAGTACTTGGGCGGGTGACCGCTTGGGAACACGGCGTGCTCTTGCCTCAGGGAAGAGTGTAAAAATGAATCGACACCTAGCCATCATATTTACGCCGGACAGGCCGGATGAGGTCGGATATCTCGTAGGATGAAGGTGTCGTTTCACACTCCCCAGTCGGTAGATCACATTTGTGGTCGATGACCGGTTCAAGATGGCCTACGTAGTCGGCGAACCGTAAAAAAAAAAAAAAAAATACTAATAGTCTTAATTTTTTTACTACATGCGCATATTCGTCCATCTTTAAATTTCAGTTTTAAGTTAAATCTTCATGGATTTCATCTCCATCCACAATAGCCTGTTAAATCAAAAAAGCTATTTCTTTATACTAATTGACTACCCTTTAATATATTTACGCAAGTGTGGAATATTGTAGGGAGATATGTCTTATAACCTTTAAGAATTTATTTGACGCTTTTTTTTAATAGTTAAATAGTGTACATATTGTTTATGGTGTAAAATTTTATAAAGCTAGCTTTTAGAGTACCAAATGTTGCTTTTTATAATTTGTATATAAGGTTTTCTTTATTAACAATGCAAGTTAAAAATTACCTAGACACGATTAACGTGTCACTATGTTATATTTTCTTTTTAGTAAAAAGCGTTAATCGAGCTTATATTTTTAAGGATGAGTTTTAAATTTTGTTATTTGTAAATATTGTTTAATGACGTCAGGTTAATTTTTCGTTTTGGTTTAATTGGCTTTCATCTACAACAATCACCTTCACATAAACTTATGTTTAATGGAGTTAAATCGCCTTTTTATCCTTTTTGAAATATTGCTACTTACCTGTGTCATAGCTGTTTTTTCATAGAACACTGGTATAGTATATGCAAAAATGTAGTGTCTCGAGAAATTTAAAATATTTTAAATTATAATACATATACATATTATCGTAAGTATAGTAGCTACTATACTTTTGGTGCAACCAGTACTGACACATGGTAAAAATGCCAATTTTCATTATCGTGGTTTTCTCTAAAAAGAGAGCGTAGTGAAACCTACTTACGTAGCAAAAGTAGGACAAGGATAAAAAATGATTTGTTACTTGCTTTATCGCACATAGCATTACTCTAGTATTTTTGTTGCTTTTTTGAAATAGGTTAGTCTCGCGTACAGGTGTGCATTCACATTATATTGACGACTTTTACTCAACATTGTTCGATATTTTCGGTGCCTTTAAGTTGCACTGCCCCATGTTTGTAATTGTTGCTCCCGACATCGTGCAAAAAACAGGTCAATAATAATACCTAACAAATATGTCAGAAGTAAACGGGTCGTAAGATACCACAGTGACTGCATTTTAAATATGAATCATACACTGCTGATACGTCATTACTTTCTGCGCCATCAAAACTAATACACATTGACTCCATATTTATGAAGGTGCCAAAACAGAAATCGGTGGAATTCATTGCTCAATGTGTTGATAAAATACCGTATAAACAGGCAAACTACACTATAATTCATTACACATTGTAACATTTAAGAGGGGTCGTATTAGAGGTACACTCTTTTATTATTATTAGTAATAATTACTTGTAACTCCTTAAATAAGCATTTTCTAACTATATGACGACCTCAATAATAATTAAAATGTCACGGCTCTAATGAGGTATTTATTATTGATTGTGTGTAGTCAGCATATTTATACAGAGTATGATTTTGTTATTAATACTAGCGTTTCTATTGTATACTACTTTATTTTTTATTTAGTAAAGGTAGAAAAGAGGTGTTTGTGCACGAATGTTTTTACAATAAGTCTTCCGGCGCACAGACACCAATCTATTTATAAAAGAGTCGTGAGATAGAGAGAATTGTTGTGTTCATAATATTTTACAGTATTTTATACCTTTTGATAAATTACTAATAGAGAAAATAGATATTAAATAAAACAAAAAAGAAAAATACAAAAAAAAAATGGAAAAGTGTTAAAATAAAAAAATATGAACTAAATGTGATAAATTTGAATAAGACGAGAACATTTTTTAATTAAAAACTCCTAACCCATCCCAATTTACGTTTCGCTCAATATGTTAAAAGAATCTGTACCTGCCGACTGACCTCGCTGTTAACCAAAAAATGTATAGTTTATTACAAAATAACAGGAAAATACACAGTTACACTTATTATCGTCTTGTTACAATAAAAAAAAGTTTGAAGTTCTTATAACAGGGCAATTCTCTATTAGCTTAGCGACATCTAGGCGTTGCTACTAACATAGTAGCATAATAATATGTTAATGCATATAATAATCATTTAGCCCTAATACGTTAAACTTGTTATTTTGTACTTATATCCAAGGTAATGTTCTAATTATCCTTTATATATTGTCATTTATTGGATTTTTTAGTTCCTCTAAGTTTTACAAAATAAAACATGCTTGAATATTATTTGTCCGTTTTTTCTCCCATCAATCTTCCTTTTCTACTTCAGTGTACCTAAGGCTTCTTCAGATGACACGGTTTTCTGTCCTGATCGTGAACGGCAACGATATCCTGTATAGTAGTTATGCATTGTTTGTTCACAACACACGATTTTAATCGGAGCCGAAATTAATGCGGAACAACTATACACGCGACTACTACAGAAAGCCTTTGTTAGATCTAATTTAAGGTTTCAACCTAAATACTTTTTTCTTTATACATTTGATTTGAAAAAAACATATACAGTTTTATGCACTTAGGCCCAATTTGATAGTCCTCTTAAACCTAGGTTTAAAACGAAGAATAAAATCGTGGAATTGACAGAAATGGTCGATTTATAATGCCGTATTGACAGTAAAGTTCAATAATTTAAGAACAATCAATCTGATAACTTGTTATGTGCAGTAGTGTACAACGAAGACAAACAAACGTTTTAATTGGTCGAAGCAAAATTTGACATAAGAAACGTCAAAACAGCGCTACCATCGGATCTGGAGGGAACCTCTGGACTATAGGCGGGACTTTCAAATATGAAATGATATTTACAGCTTAAAAAACCATCAGCCTAATATTTAATGTTTACTATACTTGGAAAATTAAATGAGGATTGTAAATAGTTTGTTGGCTGTAAATATCATTTTAAAATTTTATGTGCAAAAATTTTTTACATCTGGAAGAACTGAACCTCGCCCATTCTATATTGTAATATACTGTTTATGCAGTGTCTCTGTAAGTTGGAACCATATGGAAAACTTTTTTATTATTAATTTTACGAAAAAAAGTTATTCTTCATAAAAAGTTCTGCATGGTCCAAAACCTAAAATGCAGCTATCAGATATTAAATTCTAGGCGTATACGAGGTTTGTCAAAAAAATATGAATTTCAACTAAGAGCAAATTACCTTTTTCGGCAACCGTCCGGGAAGTACCCACTTCCCGAACGCTTTTTCTTTGAGAAAGTAGCATTTCTCCGGCCTAGTCCGGGAAGCATGTACTTCCCGGACTAGGCCGGGCAGAATCACATCGTTGTTGTGGAACATGGAAACATCACAAATTTAAAGAGACACGGTGGCTGGAACTCTACCAATGTCGCTGAAGGATATATAGACAATTCACTAACAAACAAAATTAAAATTGCCAAGACCATTCAAATATTATCAGATGAAAACAATCAATATGAAACGGAAACTTTACCTTCTTATTCTGACTACAAAAGGCATTTAAATATACCTACCAAGCATTTCAAACAAATTAAATCCTTTTAGTATTAGCAATTGCTTGAATTTTATTATAAACATTAATATAAATAAGAATTAGAATGTTTCTGTTAGTACCTATCTTCTGTTCGAATTTCAATATTTAATACAAATAAGAATTAAAATGTTCGAAATTTTGTTCTACAAAGAAATATAATAAAGAAATGTGTCTCATTGATTTGTTATTCTACACGGTTGCCGAAAAAATAGTGTACGCAACACGTCCGAAAACAGTTTTTTTGAACTCGCAGACTTCCAGGACTCGCCTACGGCTCGTCCTAGAATTTTGTCGACTCGTCCAAAAAAACAGTATTTTCCATTTGACAATATCGAAAATTCTTATTTAAAAAAAGTTCATCAGAACTAAAAACCACGTTCAAATATGTAATTACACCCATTTACGATGAAAAAATTATTTTTTCTTTTTTGAAACGTAACAATGCAAATTTAACTATAATTTCATGTAATCTATCTGACATACAAATTTGTTGATATCAAGAAATGTTTGACAGCGACCGTCAAAACGCGTTATAAAGTACAAAAAAATGGTGTTATTAAGTTGTGAAGAAAAAAATTGAAATTGTTTTGATTACAAGAGATAAATGTTCATTCATAATTAACTAATAATGCAGAAAAATTATTAAAAAATAAAAAAAAATGTCAACGTAAATGGGTGTAATTACATATTTGGACGTGGTTTTTAGTTCTGATCAACTTTTTTTAATAACAATTTTCGATATTGTCAAAAATTTATATTTTTTGACAAACCTCGTATACGCCTAGAAGAATTTAATATCTGATAGTTTTTAGATTTTAGACCATGCTTTTTATGAAGAATAACTTTTTTTATACGGTCCTTCATATATCGATAGTGGCCCATCGAGGTAGGACACCTTGTACATTTTTATTTCAATTTTGCCTTAAAAATTATAATACGTATATGTATACTTATAAGAACAACAGTAGAAAAATTTAGTAGTAAATGCACCGTTTTGCTCCCTTGTTTCGGAGGCAAAAATGACGTGTTCTGTAAGGTAGCAGAATAAAGTTGGTTTCTGACCTACACTACAACAAGAATTTACATATTATTATTTTTTGAGATATTGAAGTATATTTTTGTGGAGTTATAGCTCAGTTCGTAGTGACGTGAATGTATATCAAGTGTTTCTCCCAAAGAAAAAGCTGGAAAAAACATTACATAGACATATTTTTAGAAATTAGTTGTTAATTTCACGTGGGTTAGCCTGCCGTTCATAGATCAACAACCTGCTACAAAAAAAACTATTGCTAAGATTAATTGGCTTATTAGTTTAAGTATTGGTTAATCACCTTGTTTTATCCAAAGAAAGTGTTAAAATGTGTTTAAATGTAAGTATGGACATTTTAATTAACTAGTCAAATAACTCGTAAAATAACTAAAGAATACAGGTGCGTCATGACTTTATGAACGTATTATAGGGAAGCAAATTTCATATGTGTGTTTTTTGAAAATGTATTAACAGCAGATGCCTAATCCAGAACAAAAAAAAACCTTCAAATTTTGACTTGCGACGTTCTTTACACCCAAATGTAATTTAAAAATTTCAAATTGTCAAATGTGCCATTTTTTTAGATATATGTACCAGAAAAAGTTATGAAAAAATATTGATTCTGAAATTTCAGTTTTTTGGAAATTTAAACAAATTATTATTTTAGTTTTGTGTCAAATTTTTTGAATCGGACTAATGACATTTTAAAATTCGTAAAATCGTAATTTATTACATTTCCAAATATTTTAAATATGGCTGGAAATCAAGGTCCTTAGATAGATAGGTTGTCTGGTAACATGGTGGCGGAAGCGACGATGAGCGGGGTGTCCGCGTCATCACGAGGAACTAATACATTTGTTTACATCTGATTTGTATGTGTTTTAAGCTAGATACAACGCAAAAAAGCGGTTTTCAGTGTTATTTGTGTGTTTAACTTAAATTCTTAAGTGTGAATATATTTGTTTTTGAACTGATAATAACATTTAGTGGAAAAACTATTAAAAATACTGAATTTTCATCAAAGTTTTCTTCTTCTTCTTTTTCTATTTCGTTTGGGTGGCCTTAGTGGTCAAAGTTTTAATTTTGTGTATTTTAAGGTTAGTTTATTAAACTAGATTCTCACGTTAAATCGTTAGTTTCAA